>OX387244.1:123766818-125016818 GCA_947561735.1 Cenchrus americanus | reverse complement strand
CCGGGCGGACCGGCGCTCGCGTCCATGGCCTCACGCGCGGCGAGCGGCGCGTCGCCCGGCGGCGGGTCCGATGCCTCCGCCGTCGGCGCGTCATGGCGCGGCGCCCCCAAACCCCACACCGCAACAAGTCTCGGGTCGAAGCCCGCTCAACCGTGCACGCCCCGCGCGCATCCTCGCTCGTCCGCGCCGCGCGGCCGCCCGGTAACCGCAGGCGCGCCGCGCGCGGCGACATGGCGGCGCACACGCCCTCGCACAAGAAAACACGGCTCGACGGCCGGACCCATACACCTTCCTCGCACGGCGACGCGGCGCCCAAGAGCATGGACGACTCGGGGAGCTCCCTCCTCCGTCGCGGTGCGGCGAGCTCCCGCGCGCGACGGCCGGCAACCGGGCAAGAATCAACAACGACGCGTCTCGACGTCGCGAAGCATCACGGAAAGAGACCAAGGGGGAGAAGAGAGAGAGAAGGGGCCGCGGTGCTCACGGTGGGGGCGACGGTGTAGTCGTGGCCGGCTTGTCGGTGGCGTGGCGTCGATGTTCCGGCGTGAAGGCGTTCCGGCGAGGTAGACGCTCCCGGTGGTGTAGGTGTTCACGCCGGCGATGTACTCCGCGGCTCCCTCCGGTCCGCGCTCCCGCCGTTCCCCGGTTCCCGGCTCGCCCCTCCCCGGTGCGGCGCGGCGGCGACGCACTCCTCCCTTGGCTCGTCGTCGGCGCGCCGGTGTGGCCGCCTCTCCTCTTGGGCCGGCGCAGCGGCGGCGCCTTCTCCTACCCTCTCTCACGGCTCCCTCTCTCGGATGGGGTGGAAAGGAAAACCCCAGTGGGGTTGGTGGCGGTGGACAACAAGCCCCTCGCCTCCCCCCTTGCTTTTGAAACCCCGGCGCCGCAAGGACGAGGCGAAATCCCTGGGCTGCCCCCCGGCTTGGACCGCCGGCGCCGTGGCGGCGCCGCCCGCTCTCTCTCTCTACGCGGCCGTGGACACCGGGGGCAAGGCGCGGGGGTAGAAGGGGCTTTTCCTCCCCGGCCCCGGCTCGATTCGCGCGCGGGCGCCCGGTCCCTCGGCGTGCGTGCCGGCCGGGCGGCCCGGCCGCGCCTCGTGCCGCGCGTGCGGTGCGGCGGGACCGGCGGCGCATAGAGCGGCTCGGTGACTAGGCGGGCGGGCACAGGTGAAGGGGAAAAAGGTGAGAGGATAAGGGGAAACAGGGTCTGACAGGTGGGTCCTGCCTAGCAGTGACACAGGCACGAAGAAGGGAAGGGATACGGTGGCTGACTTGCGGGTCCCACTCGGCAGCGAGGGCGGCTGGGCAAACCGCGGGGCTGTGGTGGGCCGCGCGGGTTAGTTGGGCCGAAAGATGGCACGGGTTGGGCCGGCTGCAAAGCGAAGGAAGAAGGATGCGGCCCAGTTATCAAGCTTGACTATTTGCAAAATAAAATGGAATAAGCTTTGAACTAGGGTTTGATTAAGAGTTTGAATTTGATTCCCACTCAAATTCAAACTTCACACATTTGAACTCCAAAAGAACCAGAGAAAAGCCAACTCACATATTTTACCATAATTTAAATATATGTTTTTATAAATGGGATAAATTGGTGGAGAATCCAGGGAAGGGCTAGCAATTTGGTTCAAAAATTGATAGCACTCAAATTCAAGCAAAAAGTTTTAATTTTTCGCAAAAATTACACACCTAAATTTCTGGGTTGTTACATTCTCCCCCACCACCGAGAATCTCGTCCTCGAGATTTAGTCCTCGACCTCCTCCGTGAACAAGTGAGGGTACTCTTTTCTGAGATCAGCTTCCTTCTCCCATGTTGCTTCTCGCTCTGTATGGTTGCTCCACAACACTCTACAGAAAGGAATAGTTGTTCTTCTTGTCTCCTTGACAGCTCGGTCCAAGATTTTCTCAGGATACTCTGCATACTCAAGGTTGTCTTGCAAGTCAAGCAACTCCATGGGCACTTGCTTAGCCTCCACTGCCTTCTCGCTTTTTCTCAGCTGTGACACGTGAAACACTGGGTGTACTCCTGCCATTGCCTCGGGTAGCGCAAGCTGGTAGGCCAAACTCCCAATCCTTCGGGTGATAGGGTACGGCCCTACGTACCTCGGTGCAAGTTTTCCCTTCACCAGGAACCTCTTAGTTCCTCGAAGCGGTGAGACTTTCAAGTACACTCGGTCGCCAACTGCAAAAGTCAACTCTCTTCTTCTTTTGTCGGCATAGCTCTTCTGACGGCTTTGAGCGATCTTCAGGTTCTCACGAACTTTCTCAACTTTCTCCTCTGCTTCCTCAATGATTGATGGCCCAAACAGTGTCTGCTCTCCCACCTCTGACCAAGCTAGCGGGGTCCTGCACTTCCGCCCGTAAAGGGCCTCAAAGGGAGCCATCCGGAGACTTGCTTGAAAGCTGTTGTTGTACGAGAACTCTGCAAACGGCAAACTGCTCTCCCAATCGGTGCCATAGGTGAGTGCACACGCTCGTAGCATATCCTCCAACACCTGGTTGACCCTCTCTGTCTGACCATCTGTCTGTGGGTGAAAAGCTGTGCTGTAGTTAAGAGTGGTGCCCATAAGCTTGTGAAAGCTCTGCCAAAACTTGGCAACAAACTGCGGTCCGCGATCGGACACAATACTCCTGGGTGCCCCGTGTAACCTCAAGATTTGTTCAACGTACAGGTTTGCCAAGCGTTCTGTCCCAAAGGTCACCTTCACCGGTACGAAGTGCGCCACCTTGGTCAATCGGTCCACTATGACCCACACCGAGTCATTTCCTTTTGGTGTTCGAGGAAGTCCCACCACAAAGTCCATGGAAATGTCCTCCCACTTCCAAACTGGAATAGCCAACGGCTTAAGCAATCCTGCAGGTTTCTGGTGTTCGATTTTCACCCCCGCTACGGTGTCACAACGAGCCACGTAGTGTGCTATATCTCGCTTCATGCTCTTCCACCAATACCCGGTCTTCAAATCTTTGTACATCTTTGTGCTGCCTGGGTGGATCGAGTACCTCGAGTCGTGAGCTTCTCTCATGATCTCGCTCCCGAGTGCCCCGTCTTGTGGTACACGGATCCGTTCTTTCAACCACACGGTGCCTCGTTCATCTATCCGTAGTCTTCTCGCTTGCCCTGCTTCATCAGTTCTCGCAAAGCTTTGATTTCTGCACACGACTTCTGGGCTGTACGGATTCGTTCCTCCAGGTCATAGGTCACTCGCAGCTCGTTGACTTGGCCTTGGTCTACAATTTCAATTCTCAGCTTTTCTAGCTCTTCATGCAGAGCAGGTTGCTCTTCTCTTACCATGAGGTTGTTGCAATATGTTTTCCGGCTCAGTGCATCTGCCACGACATTGGCTTTGCCTGGGTGGTAGTTGATCTCGACGTCGTAGTCCTTGATCAGCTCTAACCATCGCCTCTGCCTCATGTTCAACTCTGTCTGTGTAAAGAAGTACTTCAGGCTCTTGTGGTCGGAAAACAGTTCACACTTGTTCCCTATCAGGTAGTGTCTCCAGATCTTGAGTGCATGCACAACAGCTGCCAACTCCAAGTCGTGTGTCGGGTAGTTTTCCTCGTGTTTCTTCAGCTGCCTGGAAGCATAAGCCACAACTTTCCCTTCCTGCATCAGCACACATCCGAGTCCTTGCCTTGAAGCGTCACAGTAGACCACAAAGTCTTTCTTGATATCTGGCAAGGTGAGCACTGGGGCTGTGGTGAGTCTCTTTTTCAGCTCCTGGAAGCTCTTCTCACACGCTTCTGACCACTCGAACTTTGTGTTGTTCTTGAGCAACTCTGTCATTGGCTTTGCGATCTTGGAGAAGTTCTCAATGAATCTTCGGTAGTAACCTGCCAACCCAAGGAAGCTTCTGACATCTGTCACGTTTAGCGGTTGCTCCCACTTGGTCACTGACTCCACCTTGGACGGATCCACGGCTATCCCCTCTGCTGACAACACGTGTCCCAAGAACGCGACCTTCTCCATCCAGAACTCGCACTTGCTGAACTTGGCGTACAGTTTCTGCTGCCTCAGTCTCTCTAGCACGACCCTCAGGTGCTCCTCGTGCTCTTCCGTGGTCTCAGAGTAGATCAAGATATCGTCGATAAACACCACTACAAACCTGTCCAACTCTTCCATGAAGACCTTGTTCATCAAGTTCATGAAGTAAGCAGGGGCGTTGGTCAGCCCGAAAGAAACCACCACGAACTCGTACAAACCGTAACGTGTGGTGAAGGCTGTCTTGGGAATATCCTGCTCTCGAATCTTCATCTGGTGGTAGCCTGACCTCAAGTCGATCTTGGAGAAGAACCTTGCCCTTTTGAGCCTATCCAGCAAGTCCTCGATTCTGGGTAGCGGGTACTTGTTCTTGATTGTCATCGAGTTGAGCGTGCGGTAGTCAATGCACATCCTTTTTGTGCCGTCTTTCTTCTCCACGAAGAGCACTGGTGAACCCCACGGTGAGGCACTCGGCCGAACAAACCCTTGCTCGAGCAGTTTCTTGAGCTGTTTCTTCAACTCGTCCAGCTCGTCAGACGACATCCGGTACGGACTCTTTGCAACGGGCCCCGCCACCGGCATCAGCTCAATCACGAACTCCACGTCCCGGTCTGGGGGTAACTCCGTAAGCTCCTCTGGGAACACGTCCGGAAACTCCCGGACCACTGGCATTTCTTCAATCTCTTTCCCACTCATGTTGCACATCATCGTAGCAGCCTTCGGACTCTGTGGCTCGATCCGCACTATAGTTCCACTGGGGTGTTCTAGCTGTATAACTCTGGGGTTGCAAGAGACTATCCCGTTGTGCTTTGCCAACCAATCCATCCCTAGGATCACGTCTATCCCGGTAGACTCCAAAACTGTCAAGTCTGCCGTGAACTGTTGCCCTTCAAACACCATCCTCACTCCCCTGCACTCTAACGCACTCCTCTTCTCCCCTAGCGGAGAGCTAGTCAAGATAGGCCTTGGTCGAGGCTTAGTTGGTAAAGACCTTTCTTTAACAAACTTGGTAGAAATATACGAAAATCCGTGCTCCGGTATCGAACAAAACGAATGCCAAAGCCGAGTCAACAAGGAACTCACCAAGTGTGACGTCGGGTGCGGCCGCCGCATCCTCGGCGGTGAGGTGGTTCGGACGGCCTCGTGTAGGGCGGCGGCCGAGCGGTCCTCTCGCCGTGTACGGGGTGGCTGTCCTCCGGTGCCGGTGGCTTGGATGGGGTCCGGAACCGAGAGCCGCGGTTCGACTCCCCTGGTGGCGCCTGCCGTGGGCACTCGAACGACTTGTGCCCAACCTGACGGCAGTTGAAGCAAGTCACCTTGGATCTGTCTGCTGTCTGAGGTGGTGGTCTCGGTTTCCAGTTGTTCCGACCTCCACTCCCGCCTGGGTTGGCTCTGCTCTGCGGCTGAGACTGAGTGACGTGGTGCCTCTGCTGTGTCTGGTGGCCCTGAGCGTAACCTGTCCTCTGCCTCTGAGGTGGTCCTGAGCGTCCTGCCTGGTCTGTGCGCTTGGACTTGCTTCCACGAACCTCCATGTACTCAAGCCTTGACCTCTCCACGATCAGTGCCTTGTCGATAATGGAGCGAAGTGTCGAGCGGGGCGTGGGCGGACAAGTGGTGTGCCATCCCCTTGTGCGGCCCCTTTCCGAACCCAGTAGACCTTCTTCTTCTCTCGTGTCGGTGTCGTCGGCACGTACCTCATCAGCTCCTGGTAGCGGTTGGCGTACTCCTGCACTGACATGTTTCCCATCTTGAAGTGCCTGAACTCGTCAGCCTTCCTGTCCATCACTGCATCTGGGATGTGGTGGCTCCTGAAGGCCTCCACAAACTCCTCCCACCCGATGTGCAACGGGTCGCGGTGCGAGTCACAGTAGCTGTCCCACCACGCACTGGCTGTGCCGATCAGCTGGTGTGCTGCCACGGTCACACACTCCTCCTCAGTGAGCTCAATCAGCTCCAGCTTCTTCTCAATCTCACGTAGCCAGTTGTCTGCGTCCATCGGGTCTGCCGAGTGGTCGAAAGTAGGCGGTCGCAGCTTGTTGAAGTTCTCAACCTTCTTCTGGAAACCCTCTGGCGCGTTGCGGTTCTGACCCCCGTGGTTGTTGTTGTTGTTCCGAGCTAGCATCTGGGTGATCGTCTGCATCAGCTGAGTCTGCACTGCCATCACGTCGGCCAAGTTCGGGGGAGGTGGCGGTGGTGGCACCTCGTGTCCCCCGAGCCCGGCCTGCTCCTCCCTCGGGGGGGGTACCCGCTCGTGCTCGAGCTCCTCGCTCCCGAGCTCCCTCGTCGTCGTGCGCGGCTCCTCGACCGCCAACTCGGCCTCCTCGGCCTCCGCGGCCCGCCCGGCCTCCACGGAGCCCGCCTCGTGGCGCGTGACCTCCACGGCGTCCGCGGCCTCTCGCTCCCCCGCCCGGGTTAGGGGCATCCTCCCCTCCGTCGTCCCCAGCGACCTCCTCGAAACGGGCCAGGAGTCGCCCGGACCTCCTTGCTTCCGACATCTGTTCCAGTTGCAAGAGTCAGTAGTGGTAGGGAGAATATATTTATCAAGGTTATTAACTATAAAGGAGTAATCCTGCTAACAATCAAAGAATTCATACAGACATAGAGAAGCATGAAATCCGAAAAGAAACCATGAAGATCCGTGTCACTCAATCAATGCCACCATACAAAAGGGGTGCACCTCGAGGTTTACTCCAACGACCTTCGAGGGTGCACGGCAACACATCACGCTAACGCATGGTACATCATGGGGTAGCTACTACAGGCATGACAGCATAAGCGGCAGCATGACATCTAACTCATTACATCGACTCAGAATCTACTACTAGATCTCTACTCCCATCACGGGGTACACTGAGGCGCCTCTGGGCTGGAGTCTGGTGGAACCGAGTAGAACGGCGGTGAGTGAGTCCCTGGGTAACCCGGCACCCTGATCGTCGGTCCTCCGTAGTAGTCTCGGGTATCCTGAAGAGCACGGTCCATCTCTGCTGTGTCCTGAGAACCTCTCGGGTACGGGCGCACACGTGGTAGGAGTGTCGGGGGTAGCTCGAAGGTCTCTGTCCTCAGTCGTGGCCTCTTCTTGGGTGGTAGCTGCGCGGAGAGCTCCTCCAACTCTCTCAGCCTCTGCTGGTCGGAACGCTCCCAGGCCGTGCGGGTCCTGGCTGCTCGGTCCCTCTCCTCGTAGACCAGTCCACCAAGGTAACACAAGTGGTGGTAGTTGTGTCGACTCGCCTCTTGGAGATCCCACATATTTACTTGATAGTCAGCTGCTGCAGCTCCAACCGACTCCAACTGGTCCCTGGCCTCTGCAAGCCTCACTCTGTCCTCACGCGTGGCCTCCACTGTAGCCCGTGCAACTCCCCGCCTCGCCCTCGGTCGTGCCTCCGGTGTAGCGATCCTCTCCGGCGTCCCTCTCGGTGCCGGGCCGCGGCCGGCCGCCCGGTCAAGCCGTACCGGCTCTCCGTTCCTCTCGTGCGACTCCTCCAACCGGTCGAGCAAATCCTCTCTCTCCCCCTCCGAGTGTGCCGAACCCGCCGCGGACTATCATCCCACTTCCATCTCGGGTACGCGATCTCCTTTGTACGCCCGAAAAGCACACCTCGGTCCCGAGCCGAGGATGCACCGTCCGGCCGCGTGCATCTTCTTGTCCTCCTCCACGAAGTCACCTCAAGGTGCTCGCGCTCGGTCGCTCGTGTCCCGGCCGACCCGGGTCGTAGATCCCCGTCGGAAGCACGGCCGAACGGGGTGTCCTTAAGCTTCTCCCCGAGCTAGACACAAACCATCTTGAGAGCTCGCGTGCGCCGTCCGGTGTGCCTCCGTGGTCGAACTCTCAAAACAAAGTGCACCTTAACCTCCTTGAACTCGGCACCCGTGGGTCCGCCGGCACCGTAACGGTCAGGAAAGTGGGAGTCTGCTCCCTGTGCCCCATGGTCCTCCCCTTGTAGCTGACTCGGTCGGTCCCTACTCCAGCTGCCTCCAGGCACTCCCTCAGCAAGTGGCAGAAGCCTCCGACCTTCCTGTCGTCTGACTCCAAAGGGATCCACGCTTCTTCCGCCATCTGCACAACGTTGTTAGAGCGTAGTTTAGTAAGGTAGTCAGTGGAAATTAATCAAGGTAATGCATATATATAAGTATAGTTATATACATACGGAAGCCAAGGGGTTTATATAAAGTTTCAAGGTTCAAAAACGGCTTCCTATGCTATCGACCATTCCTGGGGCTCGTCCTACATTCAAGCATGGCTCTGGTACCAACTGAAACGACCCGGATTTCCGCGAACGAAATCCCGAATCTTAGCACCTCGGTGGTAGTCCCAGGAGGGCTACCACGTGCAATACCTATCTCAGCGATGCCAAAATCCATACAGAAAGATAAAAACAGTAAAGAAGAGTACAACATTTATTTTATTACATTAATCAGAGTACATCTCTTCGGCACATGCCGGGTACAAGTCCATCGGGACTGATACAAACATAAATAAAATGTCTAGCAGCGACTCCATGTAAGCGCGGGAAACTCCATATCCGCAGGCAGCTCAAGTGTAGGAAGAGCTCTAGTCCACCCAACCGTCGTTGTCGAAGTCGTAGTCCGGCTCTGCGTCAGAGGCACCAGGGTCTACCCGATAAGCGGGTAGATCATGTCAGCTTCCCAACAAAGAGGCAAAAGCGGTGTATATTCTACTATGCATGAGACATCCCTAATGGGCCGTAGAAAGCTTAAGCAAAGCAGCAGTGCAACGTACAAGGTAAGCAGAATATAGCTAGGAGGTCCACACCTCGGGGAAGCTTCCGCTTCCGAGGTCCACACCTCAGGGGTCCACACCCCGCTCAAGGAATTCCACACCAAAAACTCCGGACCTCAACCACGATCCAGAACCCAGCTCTCATCTGCGATGTGGGACCCACCTGCTCCCATTCCCACATCTCAACGGCCGTAGCCGGGCTCACTCACTCGGGGGAGAGAAGAAGCACAAGAGAAGTGTAGCTAGTCAGCATAACAGATCTTAGGATTGTCCATAACCAGTGGACACGGACTATAGCTATAGGTTTAAACACTCTGCAGAGGTTGTACAACTGTACCCGCCCGAATAGGACCGGAACCAGCCGTCACCGGTACCCGACCCTACCATACGGCTGAAGGCCTAGTAAGTGGATAGTACCCTCCCCGCGTCTCCGAGCCCCGGCTCGGCCTCCGCGCAGCTCGTACTACCCGCGAGAGGTCCCTCGAAGCTGTGGAACCCTTCCCCGGCCTCGCCGGGGCAAAGTCTTCTAAGGAGGGAAAGACCACTCCCGACACGGTCACACCGACCCGCCTACAGGAGGGACGCCATCCACTACAAGTCTCACCCCGCACCCCCGCCCATAACAAGGCAGGCGGTTTGTACGGTAAGAGTCCAAAGAAACATGGTTAAACTGACGATCGGTCCTTAAGGGCCGAGAGCGAGCACTCACCATCTCCATCCCACACGACACGACCCTCGGGTAAGAGGCCAGATCGCATCTTCCCTCGGCAGCCGTTCATAAGTAACCAAGCGGCTCGCTCCCGCCAAAACACAGCAAGGAGATACGCACCCAGAACGCACGCTAGAAACACACCGAGATATCCACATCTCAGTCCAAGCCCAGAGTACCATCCATAATCAAGCAACAAAAATATGGATAGTTGAGATAAGGGACTAGCTATGGGTCTGTAGCTAGTCCCGCAGGAAGTAAAACAAGGAAACAGGGTATAACAAAGCATCAAGGCATGGCTATTAAACTGGTTATGCAATTCATCAGAACAATGCATTTAAAGTAAAGCACTAGCAGCTACTTAACAACATGGGATCTACATGGTTGGGAGTGACATGACACCTTCGTTGCCGTTGAAGCGATCGTCGTCCGGAGAGATGTACTCGGGGTCCTCCACGTCCTCCTGGTCGAAGCTCGGGCCTGCAGCACGAGATTCGACGCGATAATAAGAATACGGTACACATCTAAGCAAGAACTCCAAATAAGAACCAATTTAGAAGATCCAAAAGAACCCAATCTACCTACAATCAGCAAGGTTTCGAAATTACGGATTTATAGAAATTAGTTTTATATTTTTCGGAGCTTCCTAGAAATAGTTATGAATTTTTAAAGGTCAAAACCATTTATTAAATATTTCTGGAAAATACCCCAGAAAAAGAAAAGGATTTTTAAGAAAAGACGCCGCTGACGTCAGCATGACGTCGGCGGCTCGCGGCTGACAGGCCGAAAAGGGGCCAGAAGCGGTACTGGGCCGTGGGTGGCCCAGTGGACTTGCTCCAGATCGATTGTGGTTTCCGGCCCAAAACTAACCAGGCAACACAGCCCACCTATCAGATATCGAAAGTCTGGATCCCACCCTCCATCTTTCTTCTGCACTGGGCCGACGGCCTGCTAGGGAAAACTAACTGGGCTAAGAGCCCAGTCCAGCTGGCAGCCCATCTCCTAGGTTAGCACGTTCAGATGATCCACGCACACTAGGTGTTCGTCAAAATGCCCAGACGGCGCGGCGGCCGCGCGGCGCGTCGCCGGCGCCTCTCGGTCCGCGGGTGGCCAACGCCCGAGCACCACCACCACCAAGTTGATGCGCTCGTCACGGCTCGGTGCGGGGTGTTCCGGCCGGACCGGCGCTCGCGTCCATGGCCTCGCGCGCGGCGAGCGGCGCGTCGCCCCGTGGCCGGGTCCGATGCCTCCGCCGCCCGCGTGTCATGGTGCGGCGCCCCCAAACCCCACCCGCAACAAGTCTCGGGTCGAAGCCCGGCTCAACCGTGCACGCCCCGCGCATCCCCCGCCCGTCCGCCCCGCGCGCCGGCCGCCCGGTAACCGGAGGCGCGCCGCGCGGCGACATGGCGGCGCACACGCCCCTGCACAAGAAAACATGGCTCGACGGCCGGACCCATACACCTTCCTCGCACGGCGACAGCGGCGCCCAAGAGCACGGACGGCTCAGGAGCTCCCTCCGTCGCGGTACGGCAGTCCTGCGGCGCGACGGCCGGCAACCAGGCAAGAATCAACAACGACGCGTCTCGACGTCGCGAAGCATCACAGGAAAGAGACCAAGGGGGAGAAGAGAGAAGAAGGGCCGCGGTGCTCACGGTGGGGCGACGGTGTAGTCGTGGCCGGCCTGTCGGTGGCGTGGCGTCGGTGTTCCGGGCGTGAAGGCGTTCCGGCGAGGTAGACGCTCCCGGTGGTGTAGGTGTTCACGCCGGCGATGTACTCCGCAGCTCCGGTCCGCGCTCCCGCCGTTCTCGGTTCCCCGGCTCGCCCCTCCCCGGTGCGGCGCGGCGGCGACGCGCTCCTCCCTTGGCTCGTCGTCGGCGCGCCGGTGTGGCCGCCTCTCCCCTTGGGCCGGCGCAGCGGCGGCGCCTTCTCCTACCCTCTCTCACGGCTCCCTCTCTCGGATGGGGTGGAAAGGAAAACCCCAGTGGGGTTGGTGGCGGTGGACAACAAGCCCCTCGCCTCCCCCCTTGCTTTTGAAACCCCGACGCCGCAAGGACGAGGCGAAATCCCTGGGCTGCCCCCCGGCTTGGACTGCCCGGCGCCCGTGGCGGCGCCGCCCGCTCTCTCTCTACGCGGTCGTGGACACCGGGGGCAAGGCGCGGGGGTAGAAGGGGCTTTTCCTCCCCCCCCCCGGCTCGATTCGCGCGCGGGCGCCCGGTCCCTCGGCGTGCGTGCCGGCCGGGCGGCCCGGCCGCGCCCGCGCCGCGCGTGCGGCGGCGGGACCGGCGCGCGCATAGAGCGGCTCGGTGACTAGGCGGGCGGGCGCAGTGAAGGGGAAAAATGTGAGAGGATAAGGGGAAACAGGGTCTGACAGGTGGGTCCTGCCTAGCAGCGACACAGGCACGAAGAAGGGAAGGGATACGGTGGCTGACTTGCGGGTCCCACTCGGCAGCGAGGGCGGCTGGGCAAACCGCGGGGCTGTGGTGGGCCGCGCGGGTTAGTTGGGCTGAAAGATGGCACGGGTTGGGCCGGCTGCAAAGCGAAGGAAGAAGGATGCGGCCCAGTTATCAAGCTTGACTATTTGCAAAATAAAATGGAATAAGCTTTGAACTAGGGTTTGATTAAGAGTTTGAATTTGATTCCCACTCAAATTCAAACTTCACACATTTGAACTCCAAAAGAACCAGAGAAAAGCCAACTCACATATTTTACCATAATTTAAATATATGTTTTTATAAATGGGATAAATTGGTGGAGAATCCAGGGAAGGGCTAGCAATTTGGTTCAAAAATTGATAGCACTCAAATTCAAGCAAAAAGTTTTAATTTTTCGCAAAAATTACACACCTAAATTCCTGTGTTGTTACACTCGGCACATCACGCGGCTCGTCGCGCCGCTCGTCTTCGACTACTCCGCCTCGCGCAGGCTCGTCGTCGACTACTTCGCCTCCGCCGCACGTCCGGGTGCCTCGGCACGTCGCGTGGCTCGTCACGCGGCTCGTCGCGCCGCTCGTCGTCGACTACTCCGTGCTCGTCTACTTCGCCTCCGCCGCACGTCCGGGGTGCCTTGGCAAGTCGCGCGGCTCGTCGCGTCGCTCGTCGTCGACCGCTTCGCCTCGCGCGGGCTCGTCGTCGACTACTTCGCCTCCGCCGCGCGTCTAGGTGCCTCGACACGTCGCGCGGCTCGTCTCGCTGATCGTCGCGCGGCTCGTCATCGACTACTTCGAGTATGCCACGCGTCTGGGTGCCTCGGCACGTCGCGCGGCTCATCGCTTGTCGTCGACTACTTCGCCTACGTCGCGCGGCTCGTCGCCTGGCTCGTCGCATGGCTCGTCGCGCCACTCGTCGTCGACTACTCCGCCTCGCACAGGCTCGCCGTCGACTACTTCGCCTCTGCCGCTCGTCTGGGTGCCTCGGCACGTCGCGCGGCTCGTCTCGTGGATCATAGCGCGGCTCGTCGTCGACTACTCCGAGTACGTCGCGCGTCTGGGTGCCTTGGCACGTCGCGCGGCTCATCGCTTGTCGTCGACTACTTCACCTACGCCGCGCGGCCAGGTGCCTCGGCACATCGCGTGGCTCGTCGCGTAGCTCATCGCACCACTCGTCGTCGACTACTTCGCCTACGCCGCGCATCCAGGTGCCTCGGCACGTCGCGCGGCCCGTCACGGGGTTCGTCGTCGACTATTTCGTGCGCCGCAACTTCCTCTTGCGGCCACACTGGCTCTACTTCAGCCACGCTGTGCGTCGCGACTACTTGTCTCACGGCAACACTGGCTCTACTTCGAGTACGCCGCACGCCGCCACGACGTCGTCTTCCGGTCGCATCGCGTTGACCATTCATCTCGACTAGTTTTCCAAACTAGTCGAGAACGGCAGTCACGCCCCCAACAACTAGTCGGAATCAACTCTGACTAGTCGACTTCAACAACAACCGTCGCGGCTCCATCGCCGATCGCCACGGCTTCATCATCAGTCTGCCCAGGCAGCAACAGCTAAGTCATTTATCTAAATGATTACTGTTTTCTTGGCTTGTTCTCCTCATCATGTAGGACTACTTGCCGACTACTCATTTGTGTATGCTTCTCGGCGGGTTTTCATGGGAGCTACACTCTGCTGACTACTCTTGGGGTATATCAATCAAGTCGCCACGAGTCTACTTCATCAACTCGGGGGCTATCCCTATGAGGCAGTTTCTAAAGTTCGCTACGCGCGGCAATCTAAAGTCGACTTCTAAAGTCGCATTCTAAAGTCCGCTCCGTGCGGCAACTTAAAGTCGACTCCGGTCGCATCTTCGCCTACTTCGATGGCATACTACGTGTGTAAGCTTCGATGGAACCTAGCTGTAAGCGGCCCTCGGGTCCTGGCGACGATGGAACCTAGCTACACGTGGTCTTCACGCTCTGTACCATGGGTCCAAGTACCCTAAGTACTCGCGCTCCGTATCTTGGGTCTGAAATCCATGGCCCAGGTACACAAGTCGGACTCCGGTCGCACCTTCAAGTCCACTACGGTGGCAACCATACCTTGGGTCTAAAATCCATGGCCTAGGTACACAAGCCGACTCCGGTCGCACCCTCAAGCCCACTCTGGCGGCAACTGTACCTTGGGTCTGAAATCCATGGCTCAGGTACTCAAGCCCACTCCGGTGGCACAAGCCGACTTTGGTCGCAATCTTAAGCCCGCTCCGGCGGCAAAACTATTCGTTTTCTCTGATTGTTCATTCGCTTTGGCCTTCCGAAAAGTGCTTTTCATTTTTTGCATCTTAAGTCCATCTCGTGTGGCGCAAAGTCGACTACTGTAGCCGCATCTTAAAGTCCGCTCTACGCGGCAAACTAAAGTCGACCTTCAAAGTCGCATCTCAAAGTCCGCTCTGCGAGGCGCAAAGTCGACTATTGTAGTCGCATATCAAAGTCCGCTTTGCGCGGCATTATAAAGTCGACTTCTAAAGTCGCATATCAAAGTCCGCTCTGTGCGGCATCCTAAAGTCGACTTCTGTTTTCAAGTCGCAACTAAAAGTCCGCTCCACGCGGCATCACAAAGTCGACTTCGGTTTTTAAGTCGCATCTCAAAGTCCGCTCCGCGTGGCACAAAGTCGACTTCGGTTTTCAAGTCGCATTTTAAAGTCCGCTCTGCCGACATCTAAAGTCGACTTTGGTCGCACCTAAAGTCCGCTCTAACGGCATGGCTACTTCTCAAGCTCCATGGCTTGATGCCAAATTACTACTCGGAATCTCTCCAGCTCGGGGGCTGCACTCAACATACTACTCGAGGATAAATTCAGTATGCTTCGCTCGCTCTCAAGCTCGGGGGCTCCGCACCAATAACTACTCGACGTGGCTCATACAGCTCTCTTATCTCGGGGGCTACACGCTGCAAGAGTACTCAGATGATGGCTTTCGTGGATACTGAAGACCCTTGGATTGATTACCTAATCATTTCAAGGCTTGGGGGCTGCTATGCTACACCCATCATTCAATTTTTTTCAAGACGGAAGATTCAGAATCAAGATTGACCCTCAGCTAGAGTCTGCAACTCAACCTAAGGCTCGGGGGCTACTCCATATGGAGTGCGATTTTGCAACCGCACTTCCATATAATCTCGACTTCAAGACAGATGAGCTGGACCAACTTCCAGCCTCGCGGCAGTTCAAGTACTATTGAAGACTTCTCCAAGCAGTATTCGAGGACGCTCAAGAACTACTCGAAGAGGCTTCAAGACTACTCGAACTACTACTCTCGACTACAATGTGCTCGGGGGCTTGTCGGGCATACTCCCCGGGTACTCATGCAAAGAAGGAGGAAGAGTAGAAGACGGACTCCTACTAGAATTCCCCTGTACTCCTACTAGGACTCGCTCTGTGTAATCCTACTAGGACTCCTGCCTTGTAACCGACTAGGAACCCGCCCCCTAGACTATATAAAGGAGGGTCGGGTACCTAGGAGGACATCTACAATCCCTCCGGGGATCAACATCCAAGCGCAGGGCGCAATACTCTAAACAGGACGTAGGGTAGCTACTCCGGCTACCCGAACCTGTATAAATCTCATGTCTCGTGTCCTCACGCGTACCTTCGGGTTCCCGATCATGGCGATCCTCACCTTCTACCTTGCTGCGGGTACCTCCCATGGAGGTCAAGAGGTTTAAACACCGACATCACACACACTTTGAGGGTGCAATTGACGAGGGGGAAGTTAATGAAGAACTACTCAGGTGGTTTGAAATGGAGGCCAATGGGGATGAACGTGGATTGGAAGAGGACTCCTCAGATGATGAGGATGACCCGCTAGTTCCAAGGGATTGGGACAGTTACAATTTCTCACAGCTATCTGTCAATGATGGTGAGAATGTGGCCTGGGAGTATAGAGAAAATGCAGTTTCTATTGGCGCCATGTACAAGAGTGCAGTAGAGGTAAAGGATGCAGTGAAGAGGTGGTCCACCCTTACTCTGCACAGAGAGTTCAGGGTAGTGAAGAGTTCTCCACACATATATGATGTACACTGTCTGAAGCCCAACTGTCCTTTTCGTGTGTATGCTTCCAAGGGCAAGTGGAAAAATGAAGGATCAGATGGCGACTAGAGAGGGGGGAGTGAATAGGAGCCGGTAAAAATTCTTCTCAAAGAACCCGGCCTATACCCTAGTCAAATCCCGGTCACACACAAGCGATGGATCGAATCACACACCAATCGCCAAGACAACGAGGTTATGGATCAACCTCTAGTCCTAGGAACGATTCCTTGAAGCACACGCGGAAGCACAAGAAAGGAAGGAAGGAATCGAACCAAGAAGCAAAGCACACAGGCTCTGGCGGACCGTCCGGCCAGGAGGGGCGGACCGTCCGCACTGGCCACGCGACCGTCCGGCCGCCGCCGCGGACCGTCCGCACCAACACCGCGGACTGTCCAGCCCTACGCCGCGGGCCGTCTGATAAAACACACAGAACCACCAGAGACGCACCGTGAATAACGGACCATCCGCGGGGAGCACGCGGACTGTCCGCCAGGCACACGCGGACCGTCCGCCCAGCACACGCGGACCGTCTGAAACTTCGTCCAACCAAAACTCGAAAACACCGTGGATCGAAAGCGAAGCCGAGCAAGAACACGAAGAACACACGAAGAACACTGTTCACGCGGACCGTCCGCCAGACCCTCGCGGACCGTCCGCCAGGCACGGATAGAACTGAAAACAGCCCGACCCTGAAAGTCAACTCCCCCAAATCATCATCGGATTTCCCAAACGGTAGAAGCTGTAGAGACAAGGGTTTGGGGACTTGAAAAGCGTCACACAAGGATGCTATAGCCCAAAAATCTTGCCTCCTAACACCCTAAATCACCGCGAATCGCGAATCCTTTGAGCACCACCAAGAGCTAGAGCACCGAACCAAAATCCTTGAATCGAAGTGGTTTCCCGGCGTTTGAGGGCACAAGATCAATCACAAAGATACACAAGACATCCATCCATGTTTCCCTCAAAGAAAACCGGGGAGAAACCCACTCAAATCCGCGGAATCACACCGAGAACAAAGGCACGAAAACAAGCACAAAAAGACCACGAAAAACACAACTCCGAATCTTCTATACAAACCAGGAAAGATTCACAAGGTCTAGCATGCCGCCCTAGCATCCATCCCTCTCAACAAATCTCTCATGAAGCTCTCATGCTAGCCTAGAGAAAATAGAGAAGAAAATAGCTACGAAAATGAGAAATGGGAGGAGGGAAATGAAACCCTAAATCGCGGAGATAGAGAGCCATCCACACACACTCATGGCTTATATATCGGGTCCCGCCTGTGTGGGAAATGACTCGACTACCCCTAACTCAACTACTGGCGATACAACCCACGCAGGGGCACTTATGTAATGTTTGTGGGTCTTGCCATCGGACGGCCACGCCTTCACCGCACCCCGCGTCCTCCCGACGCAAGCCATGCGATCCCGCCGCGTGTCCTCCGCTTCGAAGCTTCCCGACACGCCCGGATCCCGTCTCCGTCGTGTTGGGCCCTCGGACTTGGTTTTGAGGCCCAAACCAAGAAACCGTCCTCCGATGGTTTTGTGGGCAAACCACCAAACCCCGCGTGCCCGGTCCGGCCTCCCGCCAAACCACTTGACTTGACCGCCACCGTGCACCGGCTCGACTGTCCATGACTTCGTCTTGCTTGTATCGCCACCATGAGGCCCGCACCTAGTCCCGCTATCCACCGGGTCCATCGAACCAAGCCTAATTGTCTCTCCATCTCCCGGAGGCCACTCAAGGCTGAAGACCTTTCGCGCCCGTTCTTCACCTGCAACAACATGAACTAGGCCGCGGCCCTACACCCGCGCACTAAGCCAAGAGTCGGTCCAACACCCGTTGTCAATCACTCATCACCGAGGAGCGGTCATCCATCGACCACCGGACGCTCCCCGGTCCTCAATCTCCCCCTTGATGAGTGCATTGACAACACACAACGCGAAATAAAATTCAGAGAAAGAAAGAAAGAAAGAAGAAAGAAAAACAAAGAAGCTCAACTCATGACCAAAACCAAAGAAAGGCAAAGAAAGGTCACAAGCCAAGCAAAGCACAAACTCCACACTGAGAACAGCAAGAAAGCTCCCCCTGAACAAATGCAAGCTCCCCTTGAACATGTGGATGCAAACTTCCAAATTTTCGCTCACCTCTTCTGAATTTGCATTAAGCTCACCTCTTCTCCCCCTTGTTGACAATGTATGAATCAAGGTGAAAATGCAGGAATGTAACACAAAGCATATAAACATCTACATGAGCTTCTCAAATAGGCCAAATCTAGTGTCAAAGGCTAGAAATGAGACAAAGATCACACTTATGAATCATAGCATAGTCAAAGCATTGCCACAAGTAATATATGAAAATACAAGCATGTGACAAAGCAAAATTTTCAGAATTAAGCAGTTTTACCAAAAGAAGGCTCGCTTCACATGTAAAAGCCTATTCATGTCACACTTGAGCCACAAACATGCATACCGTTCAGAGATCATATAAGGATATCAAATTCTCAGCAAAAGATCATTGTAAACACCCATAAAGCAAAGCATGTCATGTCAAAGCTCATGAGCCATGTGTCCACTTCGGGGAGACTTCTCCACTGGTGAACATCATGCAACATGTTTTGCACCCATATATGAAAGATAAGACATTTTAAGTATAGACATGATGGATGGAGCATTTTTCAAGCATGCACACTTCTTTTCAAGATTAATTCATTTCATGGTACATGAAGTGCCTTTGCGGCAAAAAAAAGCTTATGCTCCCCCATGAATGCAACATAGGCTAAACATTCACAATGATATTCGGCCTTTGGCCCAAATGCAAGAAAAAGGCATCCAAGCACAATCTAAGCATAGAAAGCACATTTAGACCAAAACGTGACATGGATACACTAGTACACATGAGTGGAGCACATTTCACCAAAAATTAGTCAAGATTAGCATTTATTTCAAAAGGGGCTATCTCACCACACATATATCTCAAATATTTCAAGAGCATAGCCTCACATCACCATTTCTCCACACATATGACCAATATCTCACAAATAGCCAAAGAAACGCAAATAAGGCATATGAAAGAAGCTCATCATCCTAAAATGCAATATGATACAAATGCAACATGATATATGACAAGATGGCTATCCTACCATGGTTTGTACATCAAGCAAAACATGTATATACATCAAAGTAAAACATGGTATGATACATATGGTACAAGAAAACCCCCCCAAGAATCAACTAGAAAGGGCAACAAACCCCAAGTTCCCCCCGCAAGCGCACAAATGTAGCTTGGTCGAGAGGCTTTGTAAAGATGTCGGCTAGCTGATCTTGGGTAGGGACATGACTCAACACAATGGTTCCTTTTTCCACATTGTTCCTCGAGAAATGATACCTCACTTCTATGTGTTTGGTTCTAGAGTGAAGCACTGGGTTTTTAGCTACACTTATGGCACTGGTGCTATCACAAAAAAGTGGGATCTAGGTGCACTCCTCACCAAAGTCTCTCAAAGTGTATGAAATCCACAACAGCTGGGAACAACAACTCGCGGCTGCAACATACTCTGCCTCGGTGGTAGACTGAGCTACACTAGAGTGCTTGCGGGAAGACCATGAAACCAACGAAGACCCAAGAAACTGGCAAGTACCAGAAGTAGACTTCCTCTCGACTCGACAACCAGCAAAATCCGCATCGGAAAAAACATGAAGAGAGAGAGTCAAGGAGGAAGAATACCAAAGGCCAAAACCAGGGGCAGACTGTAGATACCTGAAGATCCTCTTGACGGCCTGTCGATGTGAAGTCCTTGGCGAAGCCTGAAAACGAGCGCACAGGCACACACTGAACTGTATGTCTGGCCTCGTTGCCGTCAGGTAGAGGAGGGAGCTGATCATGCTCTTGTACTCCCGCTGGTCCATTGGTTCTCCGTCCTCGTCCGCATCCAAAGTAGTCGTACTCCCCATGGGAGTCGACATCGGCTTCACATCTTGCATCAGGAACTTCCTCAGCATGTCTTTCGTGTACTTGGTCTGGTGCACAAATGTTCTGTCCTTCACTTTCTTGATCTGCAACCCGAGAAAGTACTGCAACTCGCCCATAATGCTCATCTCGAACTCCGTGCTCATCTCATCTGCAAACTTGGCAACAAGGTTATGTGACGAGCCACCAAAGACAATATCATCCACGTATATCTGAACAATCAACAAGTCATTTCCATGCTTGAGGAGAAACAAGGTCCTATCCACGGTACCCATCACAAACCCTCTACTCAACAGAAAACCTCTCAATCTCCCATACCAAGCACGGGCGCCCGTTTCAACCCATACGAGCCCTTTTCAACCCGTACACCCCGTGTGGGTACAACTCGCTCTCAAACCCGGTGTGGTCGCTTCACATACACCTCCTCCTCTATGACCCCATTCGAAAGGCACTCTTCACGTCCATCCGAAACAACTTGAACCCTTTAGCCACGGCAAAGGCTAGAAGGATCCGAATTGCCTCAAGACGGGCCACAGGAGCAAAGGTCTCCTCATAGTCGATCCCCTCCTTCTGACTAAACCCCTGAGCAACAAGTCTGGACTTGTTCCTCACAACCATCCCATTCTCTCCCTCTTTGTTCTTCCAAACCCACTTGGTTCCTATAGGATGGCAATTTGGAGGTGGTTCAACAAACTCCCACACCTGATTCCTCTCAAAGTTTTCCAACTCCTCATGAATAGAATTGACCCAATTTGCATCAGATAAAGTGTGTCCAATGTCCTTGGGCTCAAAGGTGGCAACAAATGCAGCATGAGCGAAATGAGAGGAATTTCTGGACCTTGACCGTGTGGTACGTTCGTTGATGTCCCCAATGATCTTCGACAGGGGATGCACTTCTTGAATCCGCCGGGGAGCCTCACGCCTCGAGACTACCTCCCCCTCAACTTCAGCTTCTCTCGCATGGTCCTCTTGTCGCACCGTCGTTGTCCATGAAGTAGAAGGTTACCTCGCAAGTCTCCATGATTTTGTTAGTCTCAAGGTTAAGCACCCTATAGGCTCTAGAATGGTTAGCATATCCAAAGAAAATCCCATCACTAGACCTAGCCTCAAACTTGTAGAGTTTTCCCTTCTTAAGAATAAAGCACTTGCAACCAAAGACTCGGAAATGACTCACCTTGGGTGCCCGACCATGCATAAGTTCATAACAGGTCTTCTTCTTGAAAGTTCGCAATAAAATCCTGTTGGAAACATGACAAGTAGTATTGACCGCCTCAGCCCAATACCTCCTAGGAGTCCTGTGCTCATCGAGCATCGTCCTAGCCATCTCACAAAGAGTCCAATTTTTCCTTTCCACAACCCCATTTTGAGGGGGCACATAAGGGGTCGAATACTGATGTTCAAGACCTAGATCACGACAGAAGGCATCAAAACGAGAGTTCTTGAACTCTGAGCCATTATCACTGCGGATAGCACGGATGGCATTCCCATGCCTCTCGTTTTTCAACCTCACGATCAGATCTCGAACAAAACCAAAGGTCTCACTCTTGTCTTCCAAGAAAAACACCCAGGCATAGCGAGAGTAATCGTCCACCACAACAAGGACATACCACTTCCCACCCACCGAGCGAACTCGAGCTGGCCCAACAAGGTCCATATGCAACAGCTCTGTCGGACGCTCGGTCATGACATCGGTCAGGGGTGGATGGGGAGTGGCTACCATCTTGCCATGCCTACACGGAGCACAAACCAAATCCTTCTCAAGCTTCAACCTCGGCAATCCTCGGATAAGATCAAGACCACTCAAGCGGGAAACCAAATCAAAGCTTAAGTGTCCCAACCGCCTATGCCATTTCCACAAATCAGAAGAAGGACCAGCCATCAAACAGTGAGCAGGACCCAAAGAACGAGGGAAATCAGCCCTGAAAATCTGACCCTCGGGGATGATCATACAGACAAGATCACCTCGAGAATCCAGCAAACGAGACTCACCAGACTTGAAACGCACCTCAAAACCCTCATCAAGCAACTGAGAAACCGAAAGCAAATTGAAACCCAAAGACTTCTCAAGAGCAACCCTCTTCAACGTTACCTTGTCACTCACATGCACAACACCCTCAGAAATCACCCTTCCTCGTCCATTGTCCCCAAATGTGATGTACATCTTTTCCTTCACTGGGGTGAGGCTGGAGACCACTTCTTATCTCCGGTCATGTGTCGGGAACATCCGGAGTCGATCGACCAAATGTTCTCCAAGCCTCCTGCCTCATCCTCCGAGTCGGAGTCGCTGTCTTCCTTGTCGCTCTTCTTGCTGCTCGAGCTATGGGCCATGCCACAAAAGCCTTCAAGTGCCACACAGCTCAATCCACTGAGGTTCCAGCTTGCACTCTTCTTGCCCTTGTGTCGGTGTTTTGGACGGCAACCTACTACGGGGAGTACCCGAAGTAGATGAATGTGACTCGCCGAGATCGGTAACTCGAAGGAAGAGGCACGCGACACACAATTTAGACAGGTTCGGGCCGCGAGGTGCGTAATACCCTACGTCCTGTATGCTGCGTAGCTCTGGATTGATAGGGCACGGTTACAAGATGGTGCAACGGTGCGCCGTGAGTTGAGATTGGATGAGGTGAGGTGATCCTGGGATCGGTCCCTGCCTCGCCTTATATAGTCCGGGAGGCAGGGTTACAAGTCGGAGTAGGGAAGGAGTACTAGTCGAGTACGTCTAGGAGACCTCTACACAGTGCGGAACATGTACGAGCCTTAACCGAGTACTACTCCCGTGTCTTTGTCCTTGTGCTCCACGCCTCCGGTGCCGTGTAGCGCAAGTCGGGTAGTCCCGGGGCCCACCGAGTAGTCGGTCCCGGTACCCACCGAGGTAGTGGGCCCGGGGAGGTCCATACGACAAGCCCCCGAGTACTTTGTAGTCGAGAAGGATAGCTTCCGGTGGTCTTGACGGCCTTAACGAGTAGTCCTCAAGCGTCCCCGAGTGCTACAAGTCAAAAGTCCTCAAGAGTAGTCGAAGCATCCCGAGGCCGGAATGTACTCCACCGATGTTTGAGCAATCTTGAAGTCTTCTCGAGTAGTCCCAAGCGTCCTTGAAATCCGCCTTCGAAGGTCTCCAAAAATGCCCGCCTTGTCTTGAAGCCGAGCCGTCAAGAAAGTGCGATTTGCCGAACCGCAATCCACGTGGAGTAGCCCCCGAGCCTCGAGCCGCGGGCTCGGGCGAGGATCTATCCGAAGTCTTGGAGAGAAAATCCCGAAAAATCCGGAGAGAAAAAACCGAAGGACACGTGGCACGGAGCCCCCGAGCCTTGAGTCGAGTACTTCCTCTCGAATTGAAGGGTCTTCTTGAAGAATGTGTCCCGAGATGCTCTTGAAACTAGCCGCGTCCCGGGTAGTCGAGTAGAAGTAGCCGAGCCACCGAGGTGAGGCACGTCGACTAGTAGAATACGAAGAGTCACCGAGCCCGTGGGGGAGACCGTCGAGAAGTCCGCCGAGGAGGAGGCGGCTGCCGCGTCGCCAGGGGTTGCCCTGGAGGTGGCGATCCGGTCCCCGGAGATCCAAGACGCGGAGCCTATCCGCTCGGCGCCAATGACGGAGGCTACGACAAGTAGCCGTGGTGGGATCGAGTTGCTTGCCGACGATCTCGTCGAGCCGGCGGTGTTGGCGCGAGCATCCGGAGGCGATGCGGCGAGCCGAACAATGGATGAAGGTACGTAGCCGTTGCCTCCCGAGTAGTCAATCCTTTTCGTTGAGTACTCGCTTGACTTGAAATTGTCTTCGCAGACGTCGCGAAGCGATCCCGCGAGAAGTCAAATCTGCCTGCAAGGCTACGGCGACACGGTCTTGCGAGCCGAAGCCTTGGAGGAGCAGCTCATGAAGTCGAAGAAGCACGCGACCGCCATGCGGTCGAGGCTTGACGCCGCCTTCGCCAAGTACCACAACGACGTGATGGACTTGCGGGCGAAGAGCGACGATCCGGTGCGGAAGAACAAAGGCCTCCGCAACAAGAATAAAGGTATGTCTCTTGACTTGCTCGGGTACTTGTTAGGAGTCATCAAGCTCGACCCGTTGTTGTGTTCCCGTGTTGCGGAACTCGAAGACCAGGTGGAGCGTCCGAAGGGCTCGGAGATCGGCATGAAGAATCTCTTCTACGGGAGCAAGAAGCCCGCCGGGTACTTGAACTCGACTACAAGGAGGGCGGCCTTCGAGTGCGAGAAGCACATGGAGTTGAGAATTGCATCGACGGGATCTCGTCAACCGCTACAAATCCTTGCGAAGTTGAACGAAGACGGCGAGGCGCTCCGAGCCCAACCGAAGGACCCGGAAGAGGCCGCCCTCCCGATCGCGAGGCTCCCGGTGCCGCACCCGGCGGCCCCCAAGATTGCTCCGTTGGCGGATCGACTTCGCGAGGCGCCAAGCCGGCCGGCCGCTTACGTGAAGCACATGGCCAAGTCAATCCCGAAGCGAGTGCCGGCCTTCATGAAGTCGTACTTCCCGAAGGCCCGGTGGAGGTAGTCGGCGGCGGAGTAGCCGCCAACCGCTCGGACGAGCGGTACGCGCAGTTGCTTGGAGCGAGATGGCTCCCATCGCGGAGCGGGTAGCCGATAAGTTGAATCTCCGGTAGCTCGCGTAGATAGCTAGCCATGGTTGTATAGGAAACGCTTGTAATGAACTATCTCATATATCAATGAAATGTGAAGTTCCATCAATGAGTACTCGTAACCGCGATCTCGAGTGCGGAGCGCCCATCGTGGAGTAGGTGCGAGTAGTAGTACTCGGCTTAGTAGTCCCGTCGCGGGGAGTAGGCGGTAAAGAAGTTGATGAACAATCGAACTTTATTACGAAGAGGTACACACGGTGGCCGGGGCCGTAGTTACAAGTAGTCGCTTGGACCCGAGGGCCGCTTACGGTCGAGTAGTACCGGAGCGGGTAGCCGCTTACGGTGAGTGATCCGTAGGTAGCCGTGTAGGCCGGATCGCGGATCCGTAAGTAGCCGCGCGAGTCGGATCTTAGAGTGTGGTCTTCTTGGTAGACCGCCGCTAGAGTCCTTGACGCTCATTGCGGCCCGGGGTCCGTAGGTAGCCGCACGGGGCCGGACTCCGGAGTAGAATAGTCCGGAGACTTGAAGCCGGGACCGGAGGGTCGCTTGCGGCAAGGGGGTGTTGATGTAGTCGCGTGGACTTGAACCCCGAAGTAGTCGAACAGACTAGGCGTAGAATCGACAGAGCTGGTCGACGTTCCACGAGTTGTTGACTTCTTCGCCTTCGAGTGTTTGGAGGCGGTAGGAGCCTGGCCCGGTCACCTTAGCCACGGTGAAGGGGCCTTCCCAGGGGGAGCTGAGCTTGTGAAGTCCTTCCGTGTTCTGGATACGGCGGAGGACAAGATCTCCAACGTTGAAGGAGCGTTCCTTGACGTTGCGATCGTGATAGCGTCGGATACCCTCCAGGTATCTTGCTGATTGGACGAGGGCGGCACAGCGAGCTTCTTCGAGGCTGTCGATATCAACTCGTCTGCTTGTCTTCTGAGACGCCTTCGTCGTAGTGCTCCACCGCCGGCGAGTTCCATATGACATCGGCGGGGAGGATGGCTTCGCAGCCGTAGACCGGGAAGTAGGGGGATTGCCCCGTTGGCTTGGATGGTTGAGTCCGCAGCCCCCGCAGTGCGTTGGGTAGTTCCTTGATCCACTTGCCCCCTTTTGAGTTAGCGGCGTCGTGTAGCCGCTTCTTGAGGGCGTCGAGCACCATCCCGTTGGCGCGCTCGACTTGTCCGTTGGCCCGTGGATGGGCGACTGAGACGTATCTGACGTCGATCCCGCTGTTCTCGCAGTACTCCCAGAACTGGTGGTTGTTGAAGTTGGACCCCAGGTCTGTGATGATGCGGTGGGGTAGCCCGTAGCGGTGTACGAGTTCATCCAGGAAGTCGAGTACTCTGTCAGCCTTGGGGCATGTGACCGGCTTGACCTCGATCCACTTGGTGAACTTGTCGATAGCCACCAATACCGGTTGAATCCTCCCCGGCGCGGTTGGCGGTGGCCCAATCATGTCGAGCCCCCGGCGGGCAAAGGGCCGGGTTGGTGGTATGGTGACTAGCTTGTAGGCAGGGACATGTTGCTGCTTGGCGAAGAACTGACATCCTTGGCACCGTCGACGAGTTCTTCGGCATCGCCCGTGGCCGTGGGCCGCTAGAAGGCTCGCCGGAAGGCCTTGCCGACCGCCGCGCGGGAGGACGCGTGGTTGCCGCGGACACCCTTGTGGATCTCCTCCAAGATGTCCTTGCCTTCTTCGCGAGGGACGCATTTCATGAGTACTCCGGAAGATGCGCCTCGCTTGTAAAGCTTGTCGCCGACGAGGACGTAAGACTTGGCGCGGCGGGACGAGTTGTTCGAGCTGCGTTCTTGTCGGAGGGGACCTTCTCGTTCGCCGAGGTAGTCGATGAAGGGTTGCCTCCGGTCCACGTCGATCATCATGACCTCCCCCCGGCCGGTTGGTTAGCCGGGACGATGGTCGGTGGCGCCGGCTCCGGGATGGATGGCGCGTGAAGCTCATGGACGAAGACGCCCGCGGGTACTTGGGCGCGGGTGGATCCGAGCTTCGAGAGGACGTCCGCGGCAACGTTGTTGTCGCGAACGATGTGGTGGAACTCGAGACCATAGAATTTGTTCTCGAGCTTGCGGACTTCTAGGCGATGGCGTCCATGTTCTCCTTGTTGCGGTCCCGGGACTTGTTGACTTGGTTGATGACCCCTTGCGGAGTCGCTCGTAGACTAGTAGCCGCTTGATGCCAAGTGAAGCCGCGAGGCGGAGCCCGTGTAGGAGGGCTTCGTACTCGGCTTCGTTGTTCGAGACCTTCCGGAAGATGCGCAGGACGTACTTGAGTTGTTCGCCCGTTGGGGGAGATCGGAGTACCCCTCGCGCCCGCGCGCCCTCGAGGTTGAGTGAGCCGTCGAAGTACATCACCCAATGCTCCGGTTGCACGGTGGGAGTAGGTAGCCGGTTCTCCCGCCACTCGCCATGAAGTCGACTAGAGCTTGCGACTTGATGGCCGTGCGTGGCTTGAAGTCGATGGTGAGGGCGCCGAGCTCGACGGCCCCATTTGGAGATCCTTCCCGGTGGCGTCCGGGTTCCTCGGGATGTCGCCGAGCGGGTAGTCGGTGACGACGGAGACCGAGTACTCCCGGAAGTAGTGTCGTAGCTTCCGCGAGGTGATGAGTAGAGCGTACGAAGCTTCCCGCACGGCCGGTAGCGAGCCTTGGACTCGATAGAACCTCGCCGACGAAGTAGACCGGGCGCCGGACCGGGTAGGCGTGGCCGTCTTCCCCGCCGCTCGACGACGATGGCGATCGACCACGTGAGTAGTCGCAGCGAGGTAGAGCGACGGCCTCGCTCGCCCTTGTAGGGAGCCGTGAGGACCGGGGGCTTCGACAGAAGTCCTTGAGCCGGGCAAGGGCTTGGTCCGCCTCTGCGGTCCACACGAACTTCTCGTGGTGCTTGAGTAGTTTGAAGAAGGGGAGACCCCGTTCTCCTAGCTTCGAGATGAACTCTGTTCAATGCCGCCATGCACCCCGTCGGCTTACGGACGTCCTTGATGCTCGTGGGAGCTTTCATGCTTGGTGATGGCGGAGATCTTCTCGGGGTTGGCTTCGATGCCGCGTTGGCCGATGATGAAGCCGAGTAGTTTGCCCGAAGGTACGCCGAAGACGCACTTGTTCGGGTTGAGCTTCCAGCGGTACTCGCGTAGCGACG
This sequence comes from Cenchrus americanus, assembly GCA_947561735.1. Classification (NCBI taxonomy): domain Eukaryota; kingdom Viridiplantae; phylum Streptophyta; class Magnoliopsida; order Poales; family Poaceae; genus Cenchrus; species Cenchrus americanus. The sequence continues at coordinate 124,989,185 of OX387244.1, read as the reverse complement.
CGAAGGTCTCTTCAAGGTCGTCGATGAGGGTACTGGAGTCCCTCGGTTTTGACAACCACGTCATCCACGTAGGCCTCGACGTTCTTGTTGAGTTGCCGCTTGAAGCAGGCCTGGATGGCCCGTTGGTAAGTAGCGCCGGCGTTCTTCAACCCGAAAGACATGGTCGTGTAGCGTACGCGCCAAACGGGGTGATGAACGCGGTCTTCTCCCCGGTCTTCCTCCTTGATTGCGATCCGGTGGTACCGGAGTAGCGATCGAGGAAGCAGAGCGAGTCGCGGCCCCCGCCGTGGAGTCGATGACTTGATCAATCCGTGGCAACCCGAAGGGGTCCTTGGGGCGTGCTTGTTAAGGTCGGTGTAGTCGACGCACATCCTCCACTCGTTCGAGTTCTTCTTGCGGACGAGGACGGGGTTGGCGAGCCACTCGGGATGGAAGACTTCTCCGATGAAGCCGGCGGCGAGTAGCTTGGCGAGCTCCTTCTTGATGGCGTCCCGTCCGTCGTCGGCGAAGCGTCGGAGGTGTTGTCGCTTGGGGGGTAGCCTTTGGGTCGACGTTGAGGCAGTGCTCGATCAGCTCCCTGGGCACTCCTGGCATGTCCGTCGGTTTCCACGCGAAGATGTCGCGGTTAGCCCGAAGGAAGCTGATGAGCGCGTCTTCCTATTTGGGGTCGAGGCCGGCCCCGATGGTGGTAGTCTTGGTGGGGTCGCTCGTTCCGAGGTCGACCGTCTTGGTGAGCACCTCCTCGGGTGGCCGAGGCTTGTTGGCGCTGTCAGACTTCTCTGGGACGTCGAGTTCGCTTATGGCAAGCTTCTTCGACGCGGCGTAGACCTCCATCATTGGGGTGGGTACTTGATTTGTCGAAGCAATCACCACGGCCTCTCGTATCGCGGTCGTGGGAGATCTTCAAGTCCCCCCGGAGGGAGAGTACGCCGGCCGGACTTGGCATTTTGAGTACCAAGTATGTGTAGTGGGGCACCGCCATGAACTTGGCGATGGCCGGTCCGCCGAGGATGGCATGGTAGGAAGTCTCGATATCCGCGACCTCGAACTTGATGTACTCGGTGCGGTAGTTGTCGCGAGACGCCCCGAAGGTAATCGGCGCGTACCACCGAGCCCAAGTGGGATAGCCGCGTTGCTCGGGACAATGCCGTAGAAAGGCATGTTGCTCTTGTTGAGCATGGGGGTGACGTCAAGGTTCATCTTCCTTAGAGTCTTGGTGAAGAGGACGTTGAGCCCGCTTCCGCCGTCGATGAGCACCTTGTTGAGCTTAGAGCCCGCCATCGTAGGTTGCGGGACGAGAGGGAAGCGTCCTGGTTCGGAGAAGCCGGTCCATTGGTCCGCGCGGGAGAAGGTGATGGGCGTCTCGACCACCCGAGAGGGGTCATAACCGCCGGTTCAATGGACATCACTTCACGGCGAGTAGCCTTCGCTCCCGCCCGCAGGGTAGTCCGCCGAAGAGGACGTTGACGGTCTTCTCGGGTTCTTGGAAGTCGTCGCCGTCCTTCTTCTTGTTCTTCCGATCGTGAGGGTGCGGTGGCTCCGGCGTATCCTTGAGCGCATGCCCGAGCCGGTAGCACTTGAAACGACCCGGATTTCCGCGAACGGAACCCCCGAATCTTAGCACCTCGGTGGTAGTCCCGGGAGGCTACCACGTGCAATCCCCCGTCTCGGCGATTCCAAAATCCATACGTAAAAGTAAAAAACAAAGGATAGAGTACAACATTTATTTTATTACATTAATCGTAGTACATCTCTTCGGCACATGCGGTACAAGTCCATCGGGATCGAATCAAACGAAAACAAATCGTCTAGCGAGCGGCTCCATGCAAGCGCGGGAAACTCCATATCCGCGGGCGGCTCAAGTGTAGGAAGAGCTCGGTCCACCCGGCCCGTCGTTGTCGAAGTCGTAGTCCGGCTCGCGTCGGAGTCACCGGGGTCTACCCGATAAGCGGGTAGGTCATGTCGCCTTCCCAACAAAGAGGCAAAAGCGGTGTATATTCTACTATGCATGAGGTAACCCTAATCCGGTCGTAGAAGGCTTAAGCAAAGCAACGAAGTGCAACATTCAAGGTAAGCAGAGTAGCAAGGAGGTCCACACCTCGGGGAAGCCTTCGCTTCCGAGGTCCACACCTCGGGGGTCCACACCCCGCTCAAGGAACACCACACCAAAGCACCGGATCTCAACCACGATCCGAACCCATCTCTCATCCGCGATGTGGGGCCCACCCGCTCCTATCCCCACATCTCAACGGCCGAAGCCGGGCTCACACACTCGGGGGAGAGAAGAAGCACAAGAGAAGTGTATCTAGTCAGGTGAGAGATCGAAAGACTGTCCATAACCAGTGGACACGGACTATAGCTATAGGTTTAACACTCTGCAGAGGTTGTACAACTGTACCCGCCCGAATAGGTCCGGAACCGGCCGTCACCGGTGTCCGACCCTACCATACGGCTGAAGCCCAAGTAAGTGGATAGTACCCTTCTGCATCTCCGAGCCTGGCCCAGCCTCCGCGGCAGAGCTCATACTACCCGCGAGAGGTCCCTCGAAGCTGTGGAACCCTTCCCCGGCCTCGCCAGGGCAAAGTCTACTAAGGAGGGACAGGCCACTCCCGACACGATCACACCGATCCTCCTACAGGAGGGTGCTATCCACTACAAGTCTCACCCCGCACCCCCGCCCAATACAAGGCGGGCGGTCTGTACGAAAGTAGTCATTCGAAACAAGGTCAACTGACGATCGGTCCTTAAGGGGCCGAGAGCGAGCACTCAACATCTCCATCCCACACGACACGACCCTCGGGTAAGAGGCCGATCGCATCTTCCCTCGGCGGCCGTTCACAAGTAACCGGCGGCTCGCTCCCGCCAAAACACAAGCAAGGGGCACACAACCCGGAACACACGCTAGAATCACACCGAGATGCCCACATCTCAGCTCAAACCCAGAGCACCATCCATAATCAAGCAACAAAAGTATGGATAGTTGAAGTAAGGGACTAGCTAGGGGTCTGTAGCTAGTCCCGCAGGTAGAAGAACAAGGAACAGGATATAATAAACATCAAGGCATGGCTAGTAAACAGGTTATGCAATTCATCAGAACAATGCATTAAAGTAAAGCACTAGCAGCTAAATATCAACATGGGATCTATATGGTTGGGAGTGACATGACACCTTCTGTGCCGTTGAAGCAGTCGCTGTCCGGTGCAGTGTACTCGGGGTCCTCCGCGTCCTCCTGGTCGAAGCTCGGGTCTGCGGCACGAGATTCGACGCGAAAATATAAATACGGTGCACATCTAAGCAATAACTCCAAATAAAATCCAACTTAGAAAATCCAAAAGAGCCCGAACTACCTACAATCGCAAGGTTTTGCAAATACGGATTTTTAGAAATTAGTTTTGTATTTTTCGGAGCTCCCTAGAATTTATTACTAATTTTTAAAGGTCAAAACCATTTTCTGGAAATTAAAACGAGAAAAGGAAATAGGGATTTTCTCGCTCTATGGGCCGCAAACGGGCTGGATGGTTATATGGGCTGATAGCGCCCTTTTGGGCTCGGTTCAACGGCCCATGCGGAAGAAGTCTAGAGGACCCCCCCTGGTTTTCTGGCTGCGGTCCAACTCTACTAGGTGGGCTTCTTCTAAAAAGATGACTGGCCTACTAATGCGGCCCGACGGCCTGACGGCTCAGCTGGCCCAGCCAGCGCGGATGGCCCATTGGCCCAGCCAGCCTTTCCTCCTCCCGCAGCCCAGGTACACAGGGTCACGCCCCCCTCTTCCTCTGCGGTCGCCGTGCCCGGCGACGTCCTCGCCGGCGCGCGCATCGGCGGCGCTTCGAACCGGGAGCTCGGACTCGGCGCCGGGGTGCGCCTCGACTTCTCCACTTCCCTTCCGTGCTCACACATGCCCGCGCGGCACGAAGGCCGGCCGGCGGACCACCCGTCACGGCGCGCGCGGCGCGACGGCGCCGCCGGCGCGCGCGTCCCCCCGCACGGCGGAACCCCCGGGCGCGCCGGGGTGCGGCCGGTAGGGTTCCCGGTGCTCGCTCACCCGCAAGACCCACTCCCTCACACGGGCTAGACGTGGAACGCTCACACACGGTGACCCACGGGCGGCGGGGCCACGGCCACGGCGCGCGGGGTGCGGCCGGCCGGCGCCCGCGCCCGCCTTCTCCCCGCACCCGAACGTCCTACGGCACGAAGGCCGGATTCACGGCCGACACAAGACACGGCGCAAAGGCACACGTTTGACTTCCCTCCCGGCCGGGCGGCGCGGCGCGCGCTCGACGCGGCGCACGACGGCGCGCGCGCGCATCGACGCGGCGCGGCACGGGGTGATCCCCCGCCCCCACCCGCAAAAGAGGCATGGCACGAAGGCCGCTTACCATCCACCCAACACAGGGGTTCACGGCTCGACGGCCAACCCCACGCCCGCCGGCCGGCGCGGACGCCCGGTATCCGGGGCGCACCGAGCGGCGGCACGGCGGCGTTCCCGTTCCGCGCGCGGGGCTTAGCACGAAGCCCGGCACGCACACTCCCTGCACAACCGATCATGGCTCGAAGGCCAAAACGCTCAACCGATCCACGCACGGCGACAGCGTGCTCCAGGGGAGGGCTCGCCCGCCGGCTTGGGGTAGCCGCGGCGCGACGCCCCTCCTCTGTCCAACCAGACCACCTGCAACTACTCCAAGATACACCACAGAGGCGACATCAGCTCGGGGTCTTCACGGCTTGGGGTAGCCCTGTGCCCAGGCTGCCGCTGCACAGCACGACACGGCGCGACGCGACGTCACCCGTGGGGAGGCGGCGGCGCGCACGCACGAACGGAGGCGGCTCGATGGCACGCACACGAGCAGCGCAAGGCTAAGGCGACCGGCGCGAAGAAAAGGGCGAGGCGACCACGGTGCTCACCGTGGGTCGACGGTGAAGGCGTAGCGGACTTGGTGGTGCGGCGACGCGACGTCGATGTCCACGGCGTGCTCCGGTCCGGCTCCCTCCCGGACACGAACGGCGCCTCCCTCCTCGCACACGGACGGCGCCTCACGAACACGCTCCTTCTCCGCGGCGGCGCACCGGCGCGGCGCGCGCGGACTCCCCACCTCGCCTCCTCTCCCCCGGCTTCTCCTCCTTCTTCCTTCCCCCCGGGGTGGCGGCTGCGGAACGGGGGCAAAAACCCCAAAGCGGGTGGTTGCGAGGCCGGCTACCCCCCGCCCTCCTTTTGAACTTGCGCCGCGGAATCACGAGGGGGGAAAAGCCCCGATTGCCCCCGGTCCGCCGCCGTCCCCGGCCGATGGCGGCCACGGCCTCGCGCCGCCCGCCTCGGATGCCTAGGGAATAAGGGCAGCGAGGTCTTTCACCTTTACCCGCGGTCGCACTCGGGTTCGCGTGCACACGCCGGCCTTGGCGTGCGCGCCGGCCGGTCGGCTCGGCCGCGCGCGCCACCCCGCGCGGGCCGGCGCGGCCGGGCCGGCGGCGCGGCCGCCTGGCTCTGGCTGGTTTGGTCACGGGGCTGAGGTAAGGGAGAGGATAAGACGCTGGCGTGCGGGGTCCACACGGCAGCGAGAGGGAGGAGGGAAGGAGTGCGGCGCGGGGTTGTGGGCCGAAAGGCCTTATGGGTTGGGCCGTAGCTTCGCAGGGTACTGAAGAAAACGGCCCACAATCCTTAGTGGTTCTCTTCCTTTTTAAACCAGATTTATTTGGTCTAGGTTTAGAAACTTGGTTTGAATTTGATCCCCTTTCAAATTCAAACCACACTCAATTGAACTCCAAGAAAACCAAGGAAAATCCAACTCACTGGTTATACCATATATTTTAAATATAATTTTTATAATTAGGGTATATTAGTGGAGAAGTTGGTGAGCGGCTAGCAATTCGGTTCAAAAATTGATAGCACTCCATAGCAAACAAAAAAGTTTTAAATTTTTCGCAAAATTCACGCACCTAGATTCCTGGGTTGTTACATTCTCCCCCACCACCGAGAATCTCGTCCTCGAGATTTAGTCCTCGACCTCCTCCGCGAACAAGTGAGGGTACTCCTTCCCCGAGATCGGTTTCCTTCTCCCATGTTGCCTCTCGTTCGGTATGGTTGCTCCACAACACTTTACAGAAGGGAATGGTAGTTCTCCTCGTTTCCTTGACAGCTCTGTCCAAGATTTTCTCAGGATATTCCGTATACTCTAGGTTGTCTTGCAAGTCAAGCAACTCCATGGGCACTTGCTTTGCCTCCACGGCCTTCTCACTCTTCCTCAGCTGTGACACGTGGAACACGGGGTGAACTCCTGCCATAGTCTCGGGTAGTGCGAGCTGGTAGGCCAAACTCCCAATCCTTCGGGTGATAGGGTACGGTCCCACGTACCTCGGTGCAAGCTTTCCCTTCACCAAGAACCTCTTAGTTCCACGGAGCGGTGAGACTTTCAAGTACACTCTGTCGCCAACTGCAAAGGTCAACTCCCTCCTTCTCTTGTCGGCATAGCTCTTCTGACGACTTTGAGCGATTTTCAGGTTCTCTCGAACTTTCTCAACCTTCTCCTCTGCTTCCTTAATGATTGCTGGTCCGAACAGAGCTCGCTCCCCAACCTCTGACCAAGCTAGCGGGGTCCTGCACTTTCGACCGTAAAGTGCCTCGAAGGGTGCCATCCGGAGACTTGCTTGAAAGCTGTTGTTGTATGAGAACTCTGCGAACGGCAAACTGCTCTCCCAATCAGTACCATAGGTGAGTGCACAAGCTCGTAACATGTCCTCCAGGACCTGGTTGACTCTCTCTGTCTGCCCGTCGGTCTGTGGGTGAAAAGCTGTGCTGTAGCTGAGAGTGGTGCCCATAAGCTTGTGGAAACTCTGCCAAAACTTGGAGACAAACTGTGGCCCTCGATCAGACACGATACTTCTGGGTGCCCCGTGTAGCCTGAGTATGTGTTCTACGAACAGCTCTGCCAACTTCTCGGTTGCATACCTGGTCTTCACCGGCACAAAGTGAGCCACTTTAGTCGCCCCGTCCACTATGACCCAACCGAGTCGTTTCCTCTTGGTGTTCTAGGGAGTCCCACCACAAAGTCCATGGAAATGTCTTCCCACTTCCACACTGGGATATCCAACGGCTTTAACAAACCAGCAGGTTTCTGATGTTCAATCTTTACTCTGCTACAGGTGTCACAACAGGCCACGTAGTGTGCTATGTCCTTCTTCATGTCCTTCCACCAGTACCTGTCCTTCAGATCTCTGTACATCTTGGTGCTGCCTGGGTGAATCGAGTACCTCGAGTCGTGAGCTTCTCTCATGATCTGTTCTCGGAGTGCCCTGTCTTGTGGTACACAGATCCGTTCTTTTAACCACACAGTGCCCTGTTCATCAACCCGATAGTCCTCTGCTTTGCCCTGCTTCATTAGTTCTCGCAGCACTTTGATTTCTGCACACTCTTTCTGGGCTGTACGGATTCGCTCCTCCAGGTCATAGGTCACTTGCATCACGTTGACTTGGCCTTGATCCACAATCTCGATTCTCAGCTTCTCTAGCTCTTCATGCAAAGCAGGTTGCTCTTCCTTTATCATGAGGTTGTTGCAGTATGTTTTCCGGCTCAGTGCATCCGCCACGACGTTAGCTTTGCCTCGGGTGGTAGTTGATCTCGACGTCGTAGTCCTTGATCGGCTCTAACCACCGTCTCTCGCCTCATGTTCACCTCGGTCCGTGTGAAGAAGTACTTCAGTGCTCTTGTGGTCGGAAAACGGCTCACACTTGTTCCCTATCGGTAGTGTCTCCGCATTTTGAGCGCATGCACAACGGTACCGCCAACTCCAAGTCGTGTGTCGGGTAGTTCTCCTCGTGTTTCTTCACTGTCCGGAAGCATAAGCCACAACTTTCCCTTCCCGCATCGGACACAACCGAGTCCTTGCTTCGAAGCGTCACGGTAGACCACAAAGTCTTTCTTGATGTCCGGCAAGGTAAGCACTGGGGCCGTGGTGAGTCTCTTTTTCGGCTCTTGAAAGCTCTTCTCACACGCGTCCGACCACTCGAACTTTGTGTTGTTCTTGAGCAATTTCGTCATTGGCTTTGCAATCTTTGAAAAGTTCTCAATGAACCTCCGGTAGTAACCCTCGCCAACCCAAGGAAGCTCCCGACATCCGTCACGTTTAACGGTTGCTCCCACTTGGTCACCGACTCAACTTTGGACGGATCCACGGCTATCCCCTCCGCCGACAACACGTGTCCCAAGAACGCGACCTTCTCCATCCGTAACTCGCACTTGCCGAACTTGGCGTACGGTTTCGCTCGCCTCAGCCTCTCTAGCACAACTCTCAGGTGCTCCTCGTGCTCCTCAGTGGTTTCAGAGTAGATCAAGATATCATCGATAAACACCACTACAAACCGGTCCAACTCTTCCATGAAGACCTTGTTCATCAAGTTCATGAAGTAGGCAGGGGCGTTGGTCAGCCCAAAGGAAACCACCACGAACTCGTACAAACCGTAGCGTGTGGTGAAGGCTGTCTTGGGTATGTCCTGCTCTCGGATTTTCATCTGGTGGTAGCCTGACCTCAAGTCGATCTTGGAGAAGAACCTTGCCTTTTTGAGTCTATCCAGCAAATCCTCGATTCTGGGCAGTGGGTACTTGTTCTTGATTGTCATCGAGTTGAGCGTGCGGTAGTCAATGCACATCCTCTTTGTACCGTCTTTCTTCTCCACGAAGAGCACTGGTGAACCCCACGGTGAGGCACTCGGCCGAACAAACCCTTGCTCGAGCAACTTCTTGAGCTGTTTCTTCAACTCGTCCAGCTCATCGGACGACATCCTGTACGGACTCTTTGCAACGGGCCCCGCCCCCGGGCATCGCCTCAATCACGAACTCCACGTCTCGGTCCGGGGGTAACTCCGTAAGCTCCTCCGGGAACACGTCCGAAACTCACGGACCACCGGAATCTCTTCAATTTCTTTCCCACTCATGTTGCACATCATTGTAGCAACCTTCGGACTCGCGGCTCGATCCGTACCGTGGTCCCGCCGGGGTGTTCAAGCCGTATCACTCGGGGTTGCAAGAAACTATCCCGTTGTGCTTTGCCAACCAATCCATCCCTAAGATCACATCTATCCCGAAGAGTCCAAAACCGTCAAGTCCGCCGTGAACGGTAGCCCCTCAAACACCATCCTCACTCCCCTGCACTCTAACGTACTCCTCTTCTCTCCTAGCGGAGAGCTAGTCAAGATAGGCCTTGGTCGAGGCTTAGTTGGTAACGACCTTTCTTTAGCAAACTTGGTAGAAATATACGAAAACTGAGCTCCAGTATCAAACAAAACAGTAGCCAAAACTGAGTCAACAAGGAACTCACCGAGGGTGACGTCGGGTGCAGCTGCTGCATCCTCAGCGGTGAGGTGGTTCAGACGGCCCCGAGTAGCTGGCGGCTGAGCTGACCTCTGCTGAGTACGAGGTGGCTGTCCTCCTGGTGCTGGTGGCTTCGCTGGGGTCTGGAACTGAGTACTGCGGCTCTGACTCCCTGGTGGTACCTGCTGGGGACACTCAAACGACTTATGCCCCACCTGACGGCAGTTGAAGCACGTCACCTTGGATCTGTCCGCCGCCCGCGGTGGCGGCCTCGGCTTCCAGTGTTCGACCTCCACTCCCACCCCGGGGTGGAGTCCCCGCTCCGTGGGCGAGACCGAGAGGCGGGGTGCCTCCCGCCGAGTCCGGTGGCCCCGTGCGTAACCTCGTCCTCTCGTCTCCGGGGTGGACCCGAGCGTCCCGCCCGGTCGGAGCGCTTGGTCTTGCCCCCTCGTACCTCCATGTACTCCAACCCCGGACCTCTCCACTATCGCAGCCTTGTCGATTATGGAGCGAAGTGTCGGGCGGTCGTGCGCGGACAAGTGGTGTGCCATACCCTTGTGCAGCCCCTTCCCCGAACCAAGACACCTTCTTCTTTTCTCGTGCTCGGTGTCGTCGGGCGCGTACCTCATCGGCCTCCCCGGTAACGGTTGGCGTACTCCTGAACTGACATGTTTCCCATCTTGAGGTGCCTGAACTCGTCAGCCTTTCTGTCCATCACTGCGTCTGGGATGTGGTGGCTCCGGAAGGCCTCCACGAACTCGTCCCACCCGATGTGTAACGGGTCCCGTGCGAGTCACAGTAGTCGTCCCACCACGCACCGCCGTGCCAACCAGCTGGTGCGCGGCCACAGTCACACACTCCTCCTCGCAAGCTCGCCGGCTCTAGCTTCTTCTCGATCTCACGCAACCAGTTATCCGCATCCATCGGGTCCGCTGAGTGGTCAAAGGTAGGCGGGCGCGGCCTTGTTGAAGTTTTCAACCTTCTTCCGGAATCCCTCCGGTGCGTTGCGGTTCGGCCCCTAGGGTTGTTGTGGTTGTTGTTCGGGCCAGCATCCGGGTGATCGTCCGCATCGGCCGAGTTTGCACCGCCATCACTTCGGCCAAGTTCGGGGGAGGTGGCGGTGGTGGCACCTCGTGTCCCCGAGCCTAGCCTCGCTCCTCCCTCTCGGGCCGGGGTACCCTCGGGCTCGAGCTCCTCGCTCCCCGAGCTCCCTCGTCGTCGCGCGCGGCTCCTCGACCGCCGACTCGGCCTCCTCGGCCTCCGCGGAGCCCGCCTCGCGGCGCGAGACCTCCACGACGTCCACGGCCTCTCGCTCCCGCCGGGTTAGGGGCATCCTCCCCCCGTCGTCCCCGGCGACCTCCCTCGAAACGGGCTAGGAGTCGCCCGACCTCCTTGACCCCGACATCCGTTCCGCTTGCAAGAGTTAGTAGCGGTAGGGAGAATGTATTTAATCAGGTTGTAAACTATAAAGGAGTAATCCTGCTAACAATCACGAAATTTCAGACAGACATTAAGAAGCATGAAATCCGAATGAAACCATGAAGATCCATGTCACTCAAACAATGCCACCATACAAAAGGGGTGCACCTCGAGGTTTACTCCTACAACCTTCGAGGGTACACGGCAACACATCCTGCTAGCGCATGGTACATCATGGGGTAGCTACTACAGGCATGTCACATGAACGGTAGCATCACATCTAACTCATTACATCTACCCCCGAAGTCGCTACATGATCTCCACTCCCATCACCGAATACTCGGAGGTGTCTCGGAGCCGGTGTCCCGTGGAACGAGTAGAACGGTGGTGAGTTGACTCTGGGTAACCCGGCACCCCGATCGCCGGTCCCCGTAGTAGTCACAAGTGTCCCGCAGCACGATCCATCTCCGCCGTGTCCTCGCGAACCACTCGGGTACGGCCGCACTCGTGGAAGGAGTGTCGGGGGAAGCTCGAAGGTCTCCATCCTCGCCCCGGGTCTCTTCTTAGGTGGTAGCCGTGCGGAGAGCGCCTCCCGGCTCGGCCGGCCTCTCGCTGGTCGGAACGCTCCCGGGCCGCGCGCGGGTCCCGTCCGCCCGTCCCTCTCCTCGTAGACCCGTCCTCCCGTGTAACACATGTGGTGGTAGTTGTGTCGGCTCGCCTCCCGTAAGTCCCACACCTTGACTCGGTAGTCGACTCGCCGCGGCTCCGATCGACTCTACCTGGTCTCGAGCCTCTGCCAGCCTCACTCGATCCTCTCGCGCGGCCTCCACCGAAGCCCGGTGAGCCTCCCGCTCAGCCCTCAACCGTGCCTCCAACGTAGCGATCCACCAGGAGTCTCTCTCAGAGCTGGCTGCGGCCGCTGCTAGCCCAAGCTGCACTAGCTCTCCGTTCCTCACGTGCGCCGCCTCCCGGCTCGTCCCGTAAGGGGTCCTCTCTCGTCCTCCTCCAAGTCCCGAACCCGCCGCAGGCAACGTCACACCTCCACCGAAGGTACAAGGTGTCTCTCCGTCCGCCCCGAACGCTGCCCGGTCCCGAGCCGGGATGCACCGCCCGGCCGCGAGCATCGCCCTGGTCCTCCCCGTCCACCGGAGCCACCTCGTGGTACCGTGCTCCTGGTCACTCGAGTCCCGGCGACCGTGGTCGAAGATCTCTCGCCGGAAGTACCCCGAACGGTGTGTCCTTCGGCCTCTCTCCGAGCGGATCACAAGCCTTCTTGAGAGCCCCCGCGTGCTCCGGTCCGGTGCGCCTCCGTGACCGAGCTCTCGAAGCGCACACCACTACCTCCTCAAACTCGGCACCCGCGGGTCCGCCGGGTACCGTGACGGTCGGTACGTGGGAGTACCGCTCCAAGTGCCCCATGGCTCTCCCCCCGTAGCCGACACCGTCGGTCCCCACCCCCGCCGCCTCCGGCACTCCCTCAACGAGGTGGCGAAGCCTCCGTAGCTCTTGCCGTCCGACTCCAAGGTAACCCACGTCGGTTCCGCCATCCGCACAACGTTGTTAGAGCGTAGTTAGTAAGGCGCTTAGTAAAAGTTAATCAAGGTAATGCATATATATAAGTATAGTTATATACATACGGAAGCCAAGGAGTTTGTATAAAGTTTCAAGGTTCGAAACGGCTTCCTATGCTATCGACCATTCCTGGGGCTCGTCCTACAGTCAAGCATGGCTCTGGTACCAACTGAAACGACCCGGATTTCCGCGAACGGAACCCCGAATCTTAGCACCTCGGTGGTAGTCCCAGGGGGCTACCACGTGCAATCCCTGTCTCAGCGATTCCAAAATCCATACAGAAAAGTAAAAACAAAGGATAGAGTACAACATTTATTTTATTACATTAATCAGAGTACATCTCTTCGGCACATGCCGGGTACAAGTCCATCAGGACTGAATCAAACAGAAACAAATCGTCTAGCAGCGGCTCCATGTAAGCGCGGGATACTCCATATCCGCGGCAGCTCAAGTGTAGGAAGAGCTCGGTCCACCCAGCCCGTCGTTGTCGAAGTCGTAGTCCGGCTCGCGTCGAGTCACCGGGGTCTACCCGATAAGCGGGTAGGTCATGTCAGCTTCCCAACAAAGAGGCAAAAGCGGTGTATATTCTACTATGCATGAGGTAACCCTAATGCGGGCCGTAGAAGGCTTAAGCAAAGCGAGTGCAACATTCAAGGTAAGCAGAGTAGCAAGGAGGTCCACACCTCGGGGAAGCCTTCGCTTCCGAGGTCCACACCTCAGGGGTCCACACCCCGCTCAAGGAACACCACACCAAAGCACCGGATCTCAACCACGATCCAGATCTCATCTCTCATCTGCGATGTGGGGCCCACCGGCTCCTATCCCCACATCTCAACGGCCGAAGCCGGGCTCACACGCTCGGGGGAGAGAAGAAGCACAAGAGAAGTGTATCTAGTCAGGTGAGAGATCGAAAGACTGTCCATAACCAGTGGACACGGACTATAGCTATAGATTTAACACTCGCGCAGGTTGTACAACCGTACCCGCCCGAATAGGTCCGGAACCGGCCGTCACCGGGTGTCCGACCCTACCATACGGGCCGAAGCCCAAGTAAGTGGATAGTACCCTTCTGCATCTCCGAGCTCGGCCCCGGCCTCCGCGGCGAGCTCATACTACCCGCGAGAGGTCCCTCGAAGCTGTGGAACCCTTCCCTGGCCTCGCCAGGGCAAAGTCTACTAAGGAGGGACAGGCCACTCCCGACACGATCACACCGATCCTCCTACAGGAGGGTGCTATCCACTACAAGTCTCACCCCGCACCCCCGCCCAATACAAGGCGGGCGGTCTGTACGAAAGTAGTCATTCGAAACAAGGTCAACTGACGATCGGTCCTTAAGGGGCCGAGAGCGAGCACTCAACATCTCCATCCCACACGACACGACCCTCGGGTAAGAGGCCGCATCGCATCTTCCCTCGGCGGCCCGTTCACAAGTAACCGGCGGCTCGCTCCCCGCCAAAACAAAGCAAGGGGAACACAACCCAGAACACACGCTAGAATCACACCGAGATGCCCACATCTCAGCTCAAACCCAGAGCACCATCCATAATCAAGCAACAAAAGTATGGATAGTTGAAGTAAGGGACTAGCTAGGGGTCTGTAGCTAGTCCCGCAGGTAGAAGAACAAGGAACAGGATATAATAAACATCAAGGCATGGCTAGTAAACAGAGTTATGCAATTCATCGAACAATGCATTAAAGTAAAGCACTAGCGACTAAATATCAACATGGGATCTATATGGTTGGGAGTGACATGACACCTTCCGTGCCGTTGAAGCGATCGGCCGTCCGGTGCGGTGTACTCGGGGTCCTCCGCGTCCTCCCCGGTCGAAGCTCGGGTCTGCGGCACGAGATTCGACGCGAAAATATAAATACGGTGCACATCTAAGCAATAACTCCAAATAAAATCCAACTTAGAAAATCCAAAAGAGCCCGAACTACCTACAATCAGCAAGGTTTTGCAAATACGGATTTTTAGAAATTAGTTTTGTATTTTTCGGAGCTCCCTAGAATTTATTACTAATTTTTAAAGGTCAAAACCATTTTCTGGAAATTAAAACAGAAAAGGAAATAGGGATTTTCCTCGCTCTATGGGCCGCAAACGGGCCGGATGGTTATATGGGTCGATAGCGCCCTTTGGGCCTCGGTTCAACGGCCCATGCGGAAGAAGTCTAGAGGACCTCCCCCGGGTCTTCTGGCTGCGGTCCAACTCTACTAGGTGGGCTTCTTCTAAATAAACCGGCCTACTAATGCGGCCGACGGCCGACGGCTCGGGCCCGGCCCGGCCGGGGCGGATGGCCCATTGGCCCAGCCAGCCTTTCCTCCTCCCGCAGCCCAGGTACACAGGGTCACGCCCCCCTCTTCCTCTGCGGTCGCCGTGCCCGGCGACGCCCTCGCCGCGCGCGCATCGGCGGCGCTTCGAACCGGGAGCCCGGACTCGGCGCCCGGGGTGCGCCTCGACTTCTCCACTTCCCCTTCCGGTGCTCACACATGCCCGCGCGGCACGAAGGCCGGCCGGCGACCACCCGTCACGGCGCGCGCGGCGCGACGCCGCCGCCGCCGCGCGCGCGCGTCCCCCCGCACGGCGGAACCCCGGGCGCGCCGGGGTGCGGCCGGTAGGGTTCCCGGTGCTCGCTCACCCGCAAGACCCACTCCCTCACACGGGCTAGACGTGGAACGCTCACACACGGTGACCCACGGGCGGCGGGGCCACGGCCACGGCGCGCCGGGGTGCGGCCGGCCGGCGCCCGCGCCCGCCTTCTCCCGCACCCCGAACGTCCTACGGCACGAAGGCCGGATTCACGCGCGACACAAGACACGGCGCAAAGGCACACGTTTGACTTCCCCTCCCCGGCCGCGGCGGCGCGCGCGCGCTCGACGCGGCGCACGACGGCGCGCCGCGCATCGACGCGGCGCGGCACGGGGTGATCCCCCGCCCCACCCGCAAAAGAGGCATGGCACGAAGGCCGGCTTACCATCCACCCAACACGGGGGTTCACGGCTCGACGGCCAACCCCACGCCCGCCGGCCGGCGCGGACGCCCGGTATCCGGGCGCACCGAGCGGCGGCACGGCGGCGTTCCCCGTTCTGCGCGGGGGCTTAGCACGAAGCCCGGCACGCACACTCCCCGCACAACCGATCATGGCTCGAAGGCCAAAACGCTCAACCGATCCACGCACGGCGACGAGCGTGCTCCGGGGGAGGGCTCGCCCCGCCGGCTTGGGGTAGCCGCGGCGCGACGCCCCCCTCCTCCGTCCAACCGAACCACCCGCAACTACTCCAAGATACACCACGGAGGCGACATCGGCTCGGGGTCTTCACGGCTTGGGGTAGCCCCGTGCCCAGCCGCCGCCGCACAGCCACGACACGGCGCGACGCGACGTCACCCATGGGGAGGCGGCGGCGCGCACGCACGAACGGAGGCGGCTCGATGGCACGCACACGGGCGAGCAAGGCTAAGGCGACCGCGCGAAGAAAAGGGCGAGGCGACCACGGTGCTCACCGTGGGTCGACGGTGAAGGCGTAGCGCACTTGGTGGTGCGGCGACGCGACGTCGATGTCCACGGCGTGCTCCCGGTCCGGCTCCCTCCCGGACACGAACGGCGCCTCCCTCCTCGCACACGGACGGCGCCTCACGAACACGCTCCTTCTCCGCCGCAGCGCACCGGCGCGGCGCGCGTGGACTCCCACCTCGCCTCCTCTCCCCCGGCTTCTCCTCCTTCTTCCTTCCCCCGGTGGCGGCTCTGGAACGGGGGCAAAAACCCCAAAGCGGGTGGTTGCGAGGCCAGCTACCCCCTGCCCTCCTTTTGAACTTGCGCCGCGGAATCACGAGGGGGAAAAGCCCCCGATTGCCCCCGGTCCGCCGCCGTCCCGGCCGATGGCGGCCACGGCCTCGCGCCGCCCGCCTCGGATGCCTAGGGAATAAGGGCGGGGCGAGGTCTTTCACCTTTACCCGCGGTCGCACCCGGGTTCGCGTGCACACGCCGGCCTTGGCGTGCGCGCCGGCCGGTCGGCTCGGCCGCGCGCGCCACCCCGCGCGGCCGGCGCGGGCCCGGGACCGCGCGGCGGCCGCCCGGCTCGCGGCTCCGGTTTGGTCACGGGGGCGAGGTAAGGGAGAGGATAAGATGCCGGCGTGCGGGGTCCACACGGCGGCGAGAGGGAGGAGGGGAAGGAGTGCGGTGCGGGGTTGTGGGCCGAAAGGCCTTATGGGTTGGGCCGTAGCTTCGCGGGTGCCGAAGAAAACGGCCCACAATCCTTAGTTGTTCTCTTCCTTTTTAAACCGATTTATTTGGTCTAGGTTTAGAAACTTGGTTTGAATTTGATCCCCTCTCAAATTCAAACCACACTCAATTGAACTCCAAGAAAACCAAGGAAAATCCAACTCATCGGTTATACCATATATTTTAAATATAATTTTTATAATTAGGGTATATTAGTGGAGAAGTTGGTGAGTGGCTAGCAATTCGGTTCAAAAATTGATAGCACTCCATAGCAAACAAAAAGTTTTAAATTTTTCGCAAAATTCACGCACCTAGATTCCCGGGTTGTTACAAGACCGCTCGGTGGTGTGGTTGCCGTTTGGATGCCACGGGCACTTCTCCTTCGAAGAGTCTTTAAACCCGCCGGAGTTCTTCTTCGAGTTCCCTTTCGGAGGGCGCTGGATAGCCGCGACGCATTGTCGGCTTGCGCTTGCGGTTGGAACCCGAGAAGTTGTTGTTGTTGTTGTTGTTGTTGCGGCCGCCTTGGTTTGGGTTGCCGCCGCTGCCGCCGCCTTGGTTCTGCTTGGACTTGCCGCGGATGGCGTCGTACTTGGCGTTGGCCTTGTCCTCTTCATCCGCCCAGGACGTGATCATGTCCTTGAGGTGGGGAATGGACTTGGGGCGGCGCCGGCCGAAGTCCTCGAAGGTGCGGCGATGGTAGAGCCCGTCCTCGGAAGAGGTCGATGACCTCCTTGTCGGTGACGTCCACGACGGTAGCGCGCTTGTCGAAGAAGCGGCGCATGTACTTGCGGAGGGTCTCGCCTTGTTCTCGCTTGATCATGGCAAGGTCCATGCGAGTACCCGAACGGCCCATGGCGCCCGCGAAGTTGCTTGTGAATTGCTCCTTCCTTGCCGTGGTCCCACTTGTCGATCGAGTGCTTGTCCGGGCCGACTCGAGCCACGTGAGTGGGGCTTGGTCCAGCGGAAGGGGAAGTAGAGGCACTTGGTGTCGCCGTTGCCGCCGCCGTTCTCGATGGAGAGAGCGTAGCATCGGAGCCACCGGATGGGATCCTCGCTTCGCGTCGTATTTGGTGATCCCCAAAGGCTTGAACTTGTCGGGGAGGAGCGGGTTGCGAAGCCGGGGTGAGAAGGCGGGGAAGCCGTCGCCTTCGGCCAGCGGTCGTCGACTTCTTCGCCGCAACTCTTCGATTCTCTCGGCGAGCATCGTACCCGCCGTGAGAGGCGCCGGAGGCGTGGCCGTGCGCGTGGCCACGGCCGCCGCGGCCGCCGCCGCCTCCGCCTTTCTTGTTGGCTCCGTGGTTGGAGCCGCCGCCGCGCCGCCGCCGCCGTCGGGGTCGTTGCCGCCACCACCGGCCGAGGCACCGGTGGGGGACGACTTCTCGGTTGACGTTGTCTTGTCGTGAGGGTCCGCCGGCGGTGGAGCGTCGACGGTTTGGTTCGGCCGGGATGTCGCCCCGAGTACGGTTAGGGACCGGGGTCAGCATCGCGACTAGTAGCCTCGTTGTCGCGAGGCTTGGCCGGGGGAGGTTGGGCGACTCTCTTGTCGACCCGCATGAAGTAAGCTTCCTCGCCGAGCTTGGCGATGACCTCTCCCGCCCCGTATGCCCCGAGCTCGCCGTGCGATCGCCGTGATCGACATGAGGCACCGCTCGGAGTGGTGTGAACTCGCTCTCGACCGCCGAGAGCTTCCGCAAGGTTGCGGATGGGGGAGGTTGTCTCCGAGCCGCCGGCGTCGTTCGTTGCGCTTCCCGTTACGTTCGCGCCGGCGTCTCTCGCCGGCGTCGGTCTCGTCCGCGGGGGCATCGCGAGCGGCTCGTCGCGGAGATGTCCTCCGTGTACTTGTCCGCGGCCGTGCCTCGAGGTTCCCGGGTGTCGCCGGCAGCCATGAAGACTTGACGGTCGGGCGTTCCCAAGCTTGGCTCGGAAGGCGCCACCTCGCTTGGTGCGCTAGAGTCGCCTTGGGCTAGTGGTGTTCCCTCCTGGAACGGTAGCGAGTCGATGTAGGCGACGTAGCGTGAGTCCCCTGTTGTCGCCTCGGCGGGTTTGCGTCCGGCCGCAGACGTATCTTCCGGCCGGTGTCGATCTTATAACCAGCCCGGAGGCCGGCCCTGACAAGGGAAGCTCAGAGGAGTTGTCTTCGGACTCAGGCTCCTCAGGGTCCGACCCGAAGTCGAACTCGTAGTCCGGGTTCGAGAAGAACTCGGAGAGAGGGCTGGAGTCCGAGACGCGGTTGGAGACGGCGTCGGAGTCCGAGTTGTACTCGATTACGGGCTCCTTGCCGGCCCGTCGTGGCGTAGAAGCCTCCGTGCGGGCCGGCCGGGAACGCGAGGGCCACGCACGCAGCGCCGACGTGGAGAGGGGACCGCCCGCGATGGCCGAGGAGCCGGCTCGCATGCGATGGCCCATGGCGACGTCGGGTTCGAGTTGGAGACGGACTCGAGCTCGAAGTCGGCCGTGGAGGTTGGAGAGCGAAATTTCGCCGAACTTGCCGGCGAGCTTGCCCGTGACAACTTCGGGAAGCGTCACAAGGCTCCGTCCTCGAGTCGGGTTGCATGATCAAGCGGCGCCGGAAAGAGCCCGCGCCATCGGCCAGCGCGGACCCAAGCCCCGAAGACGAAGGTGTCGCCACGGTTGAAGGCGACGGTTGGCTTGATGTGAACGGAAGCCGTCGAGTTCGCCATGTGATCTCGAGCGAGAGCCCCTACCCGGCGCGCCGCCGTATCGGTGTTTTGGACCGGCAACCTACTACGGGGAGTACCCGAAGTAGATGAATGTGACTCGCCGAGATCGGTAACTCGAAGGAAGAGGCACGCGACACACAATTTAGACGAGTTCGGGCCGCGAGGTGCGTAATACCCTACGTCCCGTATGCCTGCGTAGCTCGGATTGATAGGGCACGGTTACAAGATGGTGCAACGGTGCGCCGTGAGTTGAGATTGGATGAGGTGAGGTGATCCCGGGATCGGTCCCCGCCCCGCCTTATATAGTCCGGAGGCGGGGTTACAAGTCGGAGTAGGGAAGGAGTACTAGTCGAGTACGTCTAGGAGACCTCTATACAGTGCGGAACGTGTACAGAGCCTTAACCGAGTACTACTCCTGTGCTGTCCTTGTGCTCCACGCCTTCATGTGCCGTGTAGCGCAAGTCGGGTAGTCCCAGGGGCCCACCGAGTAGTCGGTCCTGGTACCCACCGAGGTAGTGGGCCCAGGGAGGTCCATACGACACCTTGCGCCTCCTGGCATCTTCATCTTCACTGCTTGAGCTTGACTGCGCGTCGCTTGAGCTTGAGTTGACGTCGCTTGCACCGGCCACCATGGCTCTTGCCTTGTCCTTCTTGCAGCCGCCCTTGCTCGGTCGCCGCTTGTCCTTGTCCTTGCTCTTGGACTTGCTGAAGTGCTTGCCCTTGGAGGAGTACTTGTCTTCACGCCTCGGGTGCGCCTTGTACTCGTTCATCTTGTACTTGTTCTCCTCCGCTTCCGGGCACTCGGCGATGAAGTGTCCACGCTTGCCACACTTGTAGCATGTCCCCGAGTTCCGCCTTGCATTCCTCCGGCTCTCATGTAGTCGATCAAACCTCCTTGAGAGCAAGGCCAACTCCTCCTCGCCCAGCACATCAAACTCCTCATCTGGAATAGACATAAGAGAAGACAAGGAAAACTGTCGACAGGAAGGGTTAGATTTGCCCTTTGATCCGCCCACAAGAGCAAGACTATGGTCGGTCCGAGCCCTCATGCTTAGATTGCAACTTCCCGTCAACCTCAGCCGACTTGAGCTTAGAAAAGAGGTCATCCAACTCAATAGTCAAATATTGCCCGACTCCTTGATGGCCTCAACCTTAGCACCCCAAACATTTGGGTCCAAGACATGCAAGAGCTTCAAAGCTTGATCATGCTCAGTGTAAGGGAAATCCTCAACATTAGCCTTCATGTTGTTCACGATGGCGGTGAACCTCTGAAACATTGCATCAATGTCCTCACCGGGAAGTTGAGTGAAGTCCTCATATTGCATCCGGTAAGAGACAAAGAGGCGAGCCTTCACATGGTTATCACCACCGTGAGCAACCAACAACTTCTCCCAAATTTGCCAAGCAAGATTCAAATGGCGAACACGCTCAAACTCAGGATCACACAAGCTCCGGACCAAGTGATCAACGGCTTTTGCATTTGCCTCATACTTGGCCTTAGCACCGGCATCGGTCACCATAAGAGTATGGATGTTGACCGGAATAGCATATGTCTTGTCAAGCACAATGAAATCCAACAACTTGCCACGAAGAAAGATCATCATACGAGCCGCCCACTTGTGGTAACCCTTGCCATCGAAGTGCGGTGGACCGCCCTGCTCAACGTACGCCATCTTAGGATTCAAGACTTGTCAAAGTCGCAAAGAATCCGGCACCAAGCTCTAATACCAATTGAAGGATCAGATGGTGACTAGAGAGGGGGGGAGTGAATAGGAGCCGATAAAAATTCTTCTCAAAGAACCCGGCTTATACCCTAGTCAAATCCCGGTCACACACAAGCGATGGATCGAATCACACACCAATCGCCAAGACAACGAGGTTATGGATCAACCTCTGGTCCTACGAACGATTCCTTGAAGCACACGCGGAAGCACAAGAAAGGAAGGAAGGAATCGAACCAAGAAGCAAAGCACACGAGCTCGGCGGACCGTCCGGCCAGAGGGGGCGGACCGTCCGCACGGCCACGCGGACCGTCCGCCTCGCCGCCGCGTACCGTCCGCACCAACATCGCGGACTGTCCGGCCCTACGCCACGGACCGTCCGATAAAACACACAGAACCACCAGAGACGCACCGTGAATAACGGACCGTCCGCGGGGAGCACGCGGACTGTCCGCCAGGCACCCGCGGACCGTCCGCCCAGCACACGCGGACCGTCCGAAACTTCATCCAACCAAAACTCGAAAACACCGCGGATCGAAAGCGAAGCCGAGCAAGAACACGAAGAACACACGAAGAACACTATTCACGCGGACCGTTCGCCAGACCCTCGCGGACCGTCCGCCAGGCACGGACAGAACTGAAAACAGCCCGACCCCGAAAGTCAGCTCCCCCAAATCATCATCAGATTTCCCAAACGGTAGAAGCTGTAGAGACAAGGGTTTGGGGACATGAAAAGCGTCACATAAGGATGCTATAGCCCAAAATTCTTGCCTCCTAACTCCCTAAATCACTGGGAATCGCGAATCCTTTGAGCACCACCAAGAGCTAGAGCACCGAACGAAAATCCTTGAATCGAAGTGGTTTCCCGGCGTTTGAAGGCACAAGATCAATCACAAAGATGCACGAGACATCCATCCATGTTTCCCTCAAAGAAATCCGGGGAGAAACCCACTCAAATCCGCGGAATCACACCGAGAACAAAGGCACGAAAACAAGCACAAAAAGACCACGAAAAACACAACTCCGAATCTTCTATACAAACCAGGAAAGATTCACAAGGTCTAGCATGCCGCCCTAGCATCCATCCCTCTCAACAAATCTCTCATGAAGCTCTCATGCTAGCCTAGAGAAAATAGAGAAGAAAATAGCTACGAAAATGAGAAATGGGAGGAGGGAAATGAAACCCTAAATCGCGGAGATAGAGAGCCATCCACACACACTCATGGCTTATATATCGGGTCCCGCCGTGTGGGAAATGACTCGACTACCCCTAACTCAACTACTGGCGATACAACCCACGCAGGGGCACTTATGTAATGTTTGTGGGTCTTGCCATCGGACGGCCACGCCTTCGCCGCACCCCGCGTCCTCCCGACGCAAGCCATGCGATCCCGCCGCGTGTCCTCCGCTTCGAAGCTTCCCGACACGCCCGGATCCCATCTCCGTCGTGTTGGGCCCTCGGACTTGGTTTTGAGGCCCAAACCAAGAAACCGTCCTCAGATGGTTTTGTGGGCAAACCACCAAACCCCGCGTGCCCGGTCCGGCCTCCCGCCAAACCACTTGACTTGACCGCCACCGTGCACCGGCTCGACTGTCCATGACTTCGTCTTGCTTGTATCGCCACCATGTGTCCCGCACCTAGTCCCGCTGTCCACCGGGTCCCTCGAACCAAGCCTACTTGTCTCTCCATCTCCCAGAGGCTACTCAAGGCTGGAGACCTTTCGCGCCCGTTCTTCACCTGCAACAACATGAACTAGGCCGCAGCCTACACCTGCGCACTAAGCCAAGAGTCAGTCCAACACCCGTTGTCAATCACTCATCATTGAGGAGGGGTCATCCATCGACCACCGGGACGCTCCTGGTCCTCAAAAAATTACTGGGAGATAAAATCTGTTGCGGAACACACTTGTGTACTTGAGCAGCTAGATGCAAGCCATCATAATTTAGTCATCTGGTTTTGTGGCTAGCCAGATGTTTGCTAAGATTGTGGAAAATCCTACTTTTGAGCCTAAGTCCATTATCTTGGCAATTGAGGAGAAATTTAAGTATCACATAAGTTATGATAAGGCATACATGGCAAAGAAGAAGGTAATGGAGATGAGGTGGGGAACTTATGAAGCATCCTATGACAATCTGCCTCGATTGCTGAACACAATTGCGGCGCTAAATCCTGGTAATTATTATGATATCAAGGCTTATGATCATGTGTCAAGGCCAGGGAAGCAAGTCTTGTAGCGGGCATTCTTAGCATTGGGTCCTGCTATTGCTGCATTCAAACACTGTCGACCAGTTATTTGCATAGATGGCACATTCCTAATAGGAAAATACAAGGGCACAATCCTTACAGTTGTGGCTGCAGATGGCAAGAATCAGTTGTTGCCTTCGGCAATTGCTTTTGCAGAGGGAGAGAATGGTGACAGTTGGTATTAGTTTCTTGAGAGATTGAAGCACATGGTGGTGGGAGATGTGTCAGACGTGTGTGATACACGATAGACACAAAGGTATTTTGCAGGCCATTAGTGACGTCAAAGAAGGTAGTCAAGAGCGTTACAGAGTAGCACAATGGCCAGATGTGCATAGCAGGTGGTGCATGAGGCATATGGGAGCAAACTTTCACAGCCAGTTCAAGAACAAAGAACTTACATAATTGTTCAAGCGCCTATGTGGAACCAATCAGGAGAAGAAATTCTTTGATCTGTGGCAAAAATTAGATGATCTAACGAAGAAAGCAACAGAAGAGATAGCTAAGAAGCCTGTAATTACTGAACCTGGGGAAGAGCCAGTTTCTCTGGAGGATGTTGGGCTAGATGGTCCAAATGTCAGAAGGAGAAGGGGACGTGCTGTGAAGACCTTCAGCTAGTGGATTCAGAATGAGCCTAAGGAGAAATGGTCCCTCCTGTTTGATAAGGGAGGTGTGAGGTATGGGATAATGACAACAAATTTTGCTGAGGTCTACAACGCTGTTTTGCGTGGTGCCAGAGCTCAACCTCTTGTTGGTATCATTGAGTTCTTATTATACCACACAATAAAGTACTTTCTTGATCGTGCTAATGTAGCACATGCAGCAATGCAGGACCCTCAGAAGGTGTATTCAACATGGATGACAGAGGACTTGACCAAAACACAGAAGGCTGCTCTCTGTCACAGAGCTCACCAAGAACCTCTACGTCGTGAGCCAGGCGATGAAGTGCGGTGGAAATATCATATAAGTTGTCAGTCCAAATCACAAAAGGCTAATGGCGAAATAACAGTACAGAAAACTGTTATTGGGAATCATACATGCTCATGCTCTTGCCAGAAGCCACGACTCCTGCACTACCCCTGCTCACATGTGATCGTTGCATGCCTTGCATCAAAGAATCAGCATTGGGGCCGCTACATGCCTAAATACTTTCTGAAGCAAACCGTTCTAGACACTTGGAACCACACTATTGAGGGTTACCTGCATCTTGGAACTTTCACTCAAGACCCCAAAGACAGTGCGTTGTACCTACCAAATCCAGATCCAGCCATGTGTCAAGGTGTCGGTCGACGCAAGAAGAAGAGGATTAGGAACAACATGGATGAGGCTGAAGCTGGACCTCAGGGGCAGATATGCTCCAAGTGCAACAATCCTGGACACTCCTACAAGAAATGAACTAAAGCATCTTACTTTTCCACTACCACTTCTACACCACCTTCATCTAGTGCATGTGGACGTCGTTCCAGTCGCTACAACGAAGGAATCAAGTGGCCGTACTTGTTTGTGCTACCGTGTTGTAATAATTGAACTACTTGTGCATGTTGTCGTCTTGTAATATTTGAACAATTTTATCTTGCAAGGTCTTGTAATATTTGAACTTATGCATGTTATCGTGTTGTAATAATTGAACTACCTTTTCATTTGCTTGTTGTTCTATTCTTGCCGTTGAATTTCTTATCATATTTGGTTATGTTTTGTTCTATAATTTCAAATGAATCAGGTAATGAAATATCATATTTCTCATCTGTTTTGTAGGCTTTCAATGGCTTCAACGGGTCCTGAGTTGGATTTGGAGTTGCTCACCGGTAGGAAGGACAAGGTTGAGATGCCAAAGGGGATCCACACTCCTATGTGCTACTGCGGTGACAACTGTAAGCTTGTCAAGTGCAACGTTCTCGGGTACCGCTACGGGATGAGGTTCTTCATGTGCGAGAACTACGAGCATAACCCCCTCCCACCATGTCGCAATGTTATACCAAAAGTAAGAACTAACTGAATTACTAAATAAATATTATGTCATTGCTATTTTAATATGTGCTGACTTGTCTTTGAAAAAAGACTCCACCTCCTCTCTGTGATTTTATGCAGTGGCTAGATTGTAAGCAGTCCGAACAAGACAAGCGTTACGTCGAGGAGACGGGTCGTTCAGCACGTGAGAGGTGGCTAAGTACGGTTCAAGCAAAAAAAAGAATAAAAACGTAAGGAGCAGCAGGAGGAAATTTGCATTCGGCGGGAGATCAAAGAATGTGAAGTGGCCGTGGCCCGTGAAGCAGATAAAGAGAAGAAGAGGGAGAGACCTCGCCGGGCTAAGGAAGCTGGGTCGGGTGCTATGAGGAAGGGGAAATACCCCCGTTGTACCCAGTAGACGTAGAGTACTCGACGTCGAGTGCTACTGTATCAAAAAAAATTATCATTTCATTTCGTCATTCTCTAGAGTCGGGTTGTGTTGACGGTGAATTTCCGTCAACCTAGAGTACTTGTTATACATTGGTTTCGATTATGATTTGCAACTAACCCGCCACTAGGCATACTAATGATATAACAAGTTCACACTTGCATGTCGATTTTGGAGTTTGTTGTTTACACAGGAAATCTACGCTAATGAGGAGACTTTCGGGATAAGTTCACCAAGCACTTTGGAAGAAGATCATGAAGCCCGACAAGAGTCAAGACACGTGATGAACATGACTCCAAATGACCCAAGGACCGAAGCGTCAACGTGCAAGTCTTCGTGGACTCAACCGTAAAAACGACGAAGCTTGCATAGCAAGGATTCAAGCCTTAACCGTGAAGGAAAAGACGTCAAAGGCCCACATGCAAGTGCACACGAATAAGGGATCACGCGAGAAGCAACTGGGGAGGAAACGGGGGTCGAACCGGGCTGAAATGGGCCTGGGCCGGCCAGCCTGGGCCGACCGGCCCAGCCCACTTCGGGGTCGGTTCGGTCCCTCCTTTGCCCCAGGTGTTTGTCTATTTATTGCCTCCGCCGCCGTCGGCCGCCACATCGAACAAATCATCCTACCGACGCCAATCACCAGAACACCGCCGCCGCAAGATGAGGGAAAGAGTTAGATGAGCTCGTCGCAAGGATCAACGCCGGTGGAGAGAAGGAAGCAAGAGGAGGACTCCAAGCCGCTGGCCTAGGGGTGTTCCCAAGCTCCATCGCCGCCATCTTCATCGACGACGTTCTCCGGAGTCTCCATCACCCCTATGTGCTTCAATCTGTGTAAGATGATGAGGTAATGTCTCCGTTCATCCCTAGGATTAGATGGATACATGCTATGTGATCTCTACTTGATTCGTGGTTTCAATCTATTGTTTTCATGTTGATGATGCTTTGATGATTAAGGTAGGCCACCGTGTTTTTCGGGCGTATGATATCCGCTACTCCCATAGATTCCATCAACATACCGTGTCCATCATAGGTCTAGTCACGAATACCTTCGCGTAGTGACAGTACGAGAGGAGGGAAAGGGCGAAACCGTGGTCACAACCCCCGGTAGATTGGTTTACCGCTTTCGTGTAGTAGATGCATACCATGTTATCCTAGATCCTAGGGAGGGAATGCTTATCTTTCTTACTCACTCTCTTGTGTTCACCCGTTTACCATCTAGTTTATCCCTAGATTTGTTTGATCAACTTAACTTAGATTAACTTAGATTAGATTGTCTTTACTTTTAGATTAATACTCTCTTTAAAGGTTTCCTCAGTCAACTAGATTAGTACTTGGTTAAGCGCTAGTAATCCCCTTGCTCCGCGGATTGACAAGAACCTTGGGAATCCCGTGGTGAAAAAGGTGTAGGTCCGTACGCTTGCGGATCGTAGGTGGATACGAGTTTTATCCGTCAACAAGCCCCTTTTTCCGGCGCCGTTGCCGGGGAGCAAGCCGCTTTGCTACGTTTAATCTAGTATTAATTTTGTTGATTACTAACACCTAACCCTTATTTTATAAAAAAAGAAAAAAAAATCTTTTTTGTTTTTCTTTCTACTTTTCTTGTGCCTAGATGGATTTGTTCACCTCACCATTGGAAGACGAAGAGATGTCGCTAAGGGAGCTAGCAATGCCGTCAATGGAATACATTGAGATGCAAAAATCAGA
The DNA here is from genome assembly GCA_947561735.1 of Cenchrus americanus. Taxonomy (NCBI): domain Eukaryota; kingdom Viridiplantae; phylum Streptophyta; class Magnoliopsida; order Poales; family Poaceae; genus Cenchrus; species Cenchrus americanus. The sequence goes on along the minus strand of OX387244.1, from coordinate 124,961,936 downwards.
TTTGACGTTTGCTACAACCCACTATGAAGTGAAGCCTGGAATCATCAAGTTAGTGGCGACAAAACCATTTAGAGGATTGGAGGATGACAACCCATATAGACACATTAAGGAATTCACGATGTTATGTAGCACGGTGCAACAAAAAGGAGTTCCGGCCGCTTGGTTCAAGTGGAATCTTTTTTCGTTCTCTCTCGAAGATGAAGCGCGAAGATGGTACACACTTGCGTCCGTTGAAGCAAAAGGAAATTGGGATGAGCTAGTGAAGAAATTTCTTTTGAAGTTCTTTCCCATAAGCAAGGTCCAAGACTTAAGGAGGCAAGTGCTCACTTTCAAGCAAGGAGAGGATGAAGGAATTGATGAAGCATGGGACCGTTTTAATGAACTACTTGAGCGAGGCCCGAACTTGGGATTTTCCGGTAACTTGATGTTGCATACCTTTTATTTTTCACTAACCCCTAACTTGTCTCGTTTTGTAAGCATGTGTGCAGGCGGTGATATAATGGATAAAACAATTAGTGAAGCCGCACAAATCTTACAAAGGATAAGCAATGGACAAAGAACACTACGAGATTGGCAAAGATGTTGTCGAGAGGAGCAAAATGACAAAAGCAAGCCCAAGGTGCTTGCTGAAATTTCTGAAAAAGATGAACCGAAGGTCAAGGAAGATGAACCGACCATACAAGAAAGTGAAGATCCACTTCCCAAGGTAAGAGAAGTCATTTCGGATGTTAAAAATGTTGAAACTAACATGAATGTAGGCTGAAGTATGTGGAATGCTAGACCATTGGCGGAGTTCAAGCAATCCGGTTGGGTTCAAGTTGATTTCGCCCCACTAATCAACTACCGAAGGAAGGAGGAACGCCGACACATTGCCAAACTAATTGAAGATATATTTGATCAAGAGATGAGTGGAGAGTCGATCCAAAAGATGTTTGAAGAAGAAAGAGAAGAAGGAGATGAAGGATGGATCGACCGGTTTGACAACTCAAAGATTTATGATGAAGAAAGAGAAGAGTACAACCGTGATGAGCCTAGTGACTCAAAGGATAAATGGGAGGAGATAGGACTCAAGCTAGATGATAGCTTGTGTGCTATTGAAGCCTACACACTAGCAAATCAAGACATGGAAGTACTCAAGGATGAAGGAAAGAGTGAATCAACAATGAGCGATCTTGATGACATGTGGTACATGGAAGATAAAGAAAGTAACATACAAGTCTTTGAAGATGAAGATCTGGTTGATAAAAAAGACTTCAAAGAAGAGATGAATGCGTACATAGTTGAAGGATTACATGTTCCACATGATGAGTTGAAGAAATTGCAAGATGGTGATGAAGAGGCAACTACACTTGTTGAGATCGATTCGCCTTCAACACCGCTTGATGAACCAAATATCACTCTTGTTGAAAAATCTCTAAGGCCAAGGTACGCGCCGAAATCTCAAGATATTATTGGTATTGATGTTGATAAATTCAAATACTCATGCTCAACCAATAGTATGAATGATAGTTTAATGTCTATGCCTTGTTCCAATAGTGATCATGTTGATAGGCTAGATTTTCTTGAGAATGAAAAAAGAGGAAACATTTATTTTTTATCCAATTAATCTCACACCTAAACAACCTTTGCCTAATGATGAGCTAAGTGCTATGCATGAAACATATGCTTCTTTTATTTACACCTTGACTTGTTGCTACAATTCACATGTGGTGTTAATTATGGACGCGTATGTTTACAATAAGTTTTGTAAATCTCGATCATGCTTTGCACTTGGTCAAGCTAATGACCTTAAAGAAGAACATGTCGGGAGAAGGCCCTATTTTCACTAACCATGTAGACAAGGCTTGAATAATGAAAAGAGAAGTCATGCCTAAAAGAGTTGCAAGATAAATCATCAACCTCTCCGAATCCCGCGATGGATGCTTCTGTCTTCATCAATTTGAGAGCTTGTTCAGAGGTGTACAAATGGAGAAAATGAGATATACAGAAGCTCCATCAAGTTACCATTCCAACGCATCAAGAACCAACAAGTTTGAAGACCCGTGCAAGGAGTTATGGAGAAAACATTGAGCGTTGCGCGTTCTGAAATTTCAGGACAGATTTCATCACCGAAGTAAAACGGACGTAACTCTCTTGTCCGGAGTCCGATTTGAGCAAATAAAGACTCGTTGGAAAGGAAATTTTGTGCACTGTGCAATGGAGTAGAGCTTGAGTATACTTTCTGTTCTGGACATTAAAAAAAATTCATGGAGTGAAGGCAGCACCGAAGGATGATAGAGAAGGAGATAACGATGAAACAAAAGGATGCTTTGGGCAAGTCTTCTATAAGTGATCAAGCACAACATGGGAAGTAAATTAAAGCTGCATTGGTACCTTTTCTTCTTGCATGAAGGGCCATGGCTATGCAAGGAAAAGAAGGTATGTGAGAAAGTCGAGCTCTATGACTTTAAATGAAGCGCTTTTCGGGAGGCAACCCGTTTCTTTATATTTTTACTACTTTCTTAGAGAGAATAAAGAATGGCACCATCTTATGATGATCAACTTGTGGTTATTAATCTAAGTTTAGATTTTCTTTTTAGAACCACCATCATGTTCATGCTCATATTTATTTATTTGCATGCATTGCATTTTGTTGTCCTCGCGATGTTTCTTTGTGTACACATGTTTTGCACATAGTTGGCTTGGTTGTTTTATATACTTAATGATGTATGCTTCAGTTTCCATGTTAATGCTTCATAGGGCCCTATGGGTATTTTTCTTTTGTGATCTTGTGTAAACGTGGTGTTTAAACATAATTGCGGACCATCATCGTTAAGTTCGATAAATCTAGCTAGCTTTTCATATGTTTTCATGTTGCTTTGGTCAGTTTATAAGCTTTGCAATGCGCTTAATTTTTCTTGTGCTATAAGAGTTATTGATTTAGGGATAGACATGGTGTTTTAACCCTAGATATATAAACCTTTATGGCTATGGAGAAATTCAGCAACCTAGTTGTAAACATGGTGTTTAGAACTAGGTGAAAACATTGTCTTTGTTTATATGCTTTCCTATCATGTGCATACACACCTTGCACCACGTACACTCATTAGGTTTTTATTCCTCATTAGACTAATTATGCCACAAGTTAAGAATCTTAGGAGACATTGTTGGATTATTGGCAATTCTATCTACTCCCAACCGTCACCTTGGGGGTAGAATGTGCGTTTAAAACGTCTTACAGGCAAGATAAAGACTCTCACTACAAGGAAATTGAAGGATGGCTAAGATAAAAATGCTTTATCTTCTTCTTCCATGACTAGCAAAATGCTAAGCATGGGGGAGACCCTAAATCTTCAACACGGAAGTGCAACATGACACTCTAGAAGATAGAATGATAAAGATCGTTAACATCTCCGAATCAATGCGCAAGAAGCCACCAATCTCATCAAAATTCTGCATGGTCTCAAAGGGAAAACACTGGATATTTTTGGATATTTAGAAGCCCCATGAAGTTACGATTCCAACAAATCAAGAATCAAGACAATCGGAGGTTCCTACAAGCGGTTATGCCCGAATCACCGAGTGCAACACGTCCTGAAATTAGTTTTGGACAGCACGCAGCGCTGAATTAAAACGGACATAGCCCCCTTGTTTGAACTCCGTTTTTGATGAATGACCACACGTTGGAAAGGTAATTTCATAAACTTTTCAATAGAGCTATATTTAGATATATCTTCTGTTCTGTACAGAGGGGGAAATCCATGAAAAAGAGACAGAAAGGAGATGATGAGAACAAGAAAGAGGAGATGGTGATGACAACATTGAAGAGAAGGGTGACCAATGACTCCATTAAGCATACAAGATCAAATTCAGAAGTTTAGGAGCATTAATAAATCAAGACAAAAGCAAAAGCCACATCGATACATGGAGATGTCGGAAGAAGGCAACGAAAAATTACAAAGGATGGTAACATCTCCATGGACCTTCTCTTTTCCAAACACAAATGCTTGTAAGTATGCCTTCAACCTCAACTAGGTGCAACCTTTTGTTTTTCTCTTCAAACAATAACATGGCTACTAGGAGGACAACCTAGGTTTCTTTTTACTTTCAATAGATAAGCATGACCATGTGTTCACCTCGATGTTCTATATTGCCTATGCTTACGTAAAGATGATGAAAGTTGCCGCTTTGTTTTACCTACATGAAGTTATACATGTCTTGGCTAATTGCTCTCTATAATATGATCTGAAATTAATTTAAATACCGGCTCTTTTATTTGTGGAGGTGAAATGACTATGCTCTATACCCACATACATATCTTTGCTCTTTGATTTAAGTTTATGGATAGCCGGATAACTTGTTGTTTTTATGAAAACTTAACTTTTATGCTACCTACATATTTGTGATGCTCTTGCAAAGTTATACCTACCAAAGCCATATACATATATCTTTTATGATAACAAAACCCGTAGATTGCAAACATATGTTTTGATGAGTTGGATTAGGATTGATTTCTATGGTTCGAGACTAAGAAGCTGGTCATTCCTTAGTGTAACTTTTTCATGCTAGCCTTTTTGTCCATGCATTGTGGGTTTTCACGTCGAAAATTTCACAAACTTCGCTGGGCATCCACCCTAAACCAAAAACATCTTTTTGTGATCACCTCCTTGTCCACAACCCAATTTGAGTATGGAGTAAAATTCTCGATGGAGATTCAAATATATTATGGAATTTATACTTACTTTAGCAGTCATTTCCCCTCTCTTTTATGCTCGAGGACGAGCATCGTTCAAGCATGGGGGAGGAGTCATTCTCTGACACAAATGCTATGTAAGTATTATGTTGCAAAAAGTTTTGAGGAGTAAAAAAAGAAAAAAATGAAAAAAATGAAAAATGAAAAAAAATATGATAAGAAGAAAAGAAACGTAAGAAAAATAGGAAGAATAAAGTGAAAAAAAAAGAAAGAGAGAAAAATGAGAAGGAAATAAAATAAAGAAAAAAATAAAGATGCTCCTCGGTTCTTTTTGCTTCATAAGTTCTCAAGTGCCTTGATGACAAATCCATACTCAAATCTTCCAACCATGTGCAATCCGATAACGAGGACTTCACTCATGCCTCGGGATCATCCATTTGCCACTTGCACATGTCCACTTATCTAAATGTGTGTGTTTCATCTATCTCTCTTTCCAACATTTATTTTCCATGGCCTTTTTGACTAGTCTCGGTAATTCCAATAGATCTCTCTCTTAATTTGGCAATATTTCGGATGTATGTTTTGCTAGGATTGTTTTTAACCTTCCAAGATCCACATAAGCCTTCCACTATCACATATGAGTAGAGTAGGTTGAAAATAATCTAGTATAGGCTTGAGTGACTTGATGAGATGAGTGTTACATGAGCTTTTGCAAGAGATTTTCACTTATGTTGGATATGCATCTTTTTGAAAATCTTCCATGTGACAAGGTAATGGTTTGAAGTTCACTTAAGTTTGAGAGCATCATATTTATTAAATGTGGCTTGTTCTTTATTGTTAGTCTATCTTCCATAATGAAAAAGAAGCCGGTCACAACTTGAACTTTAAAAATAAATTCTTAAGAGAGAGCAATTTGTCTCGTCATGAATGACTAAGTGCGGGGATAACATTGGAAGGCAACGCCGATTTCCCTTTTAAGCGAGGACCACTTACTCGAGGACGAGCAAGGTTTAAGCATGGGGGAGATGTTGACGGTGAATTTCCGTCAACCAAGAGTACTTGTTATACATTGGTTTCGATTATGATTTGCAACTAACCCGCCACTAGGCATACTAATGATATCACAAGTTCACACTTGCATGTCGATTTTGGAGTTTGTTGTTTACGCAGGAAATCTACGCTAATGAGGAGACTTTCGGGATAAGTTCACCAAGCACTTTGGAAGAAGATCATGAAGCCCGACAAGAGTCAAGACACGTGATGAACATGACTCCAAATGACCCGAGGACCGAAGCGTCAACGTGCAAGTCTTCAGGGACTCAACCAGAAAACAGCGAAGCTTGCATAGCAAGTATTCAAGCCTTAACCGTGAAGGAAACGACGTCAAAGGCCCACATGCAAGTGCACACGAATAAGGGATCACGCGAGAAGCAACCGGGGAGGAAACCGGGGCCGAACCGGCCGAAATGGGCCCGGGCCGGCCGGCCCGGGGCCGACCGGCCCAGCCCACTCCGGGGTCGGTTCGGTCCCTCCTTTGCCCTAGGTGTTTGTCTATTTATTGCCTCCGCCGCCGTCGGTCGCCACATCGAACAAATCATCCTACCGACGCCAATCACCAGAACACCGCCGCCGCAAGATGAGGGAAAGAGTTAGATGAGCTCGTCGCAAGGATCAACGCCGGTGGAGAGAAGGAAGCAAGAGGAGGACTCCAAGCCGCTGGCCTAGGGGTGTTCCCAAGCTCCATCGCCGCCATCTTCATCGACGACGTTCTCCGGAATCTCCATCACCCCTATGTGCTTCAATCCGTGTAAGATGATGGGGTAATGTCTCCGTTCATCCCTAGGATTAGATGGATACATGCTATGTGATCGCTACTTGATTCGTGGTTTCAATCTATTGTTTTCATGTTGATGATGCTTTGATGATTAAGGTAGGCCACCGTGTTTTTCGGCGTATGATATCCGCTACTCCCATAGATTCCATCAACATACCGTGTCCATCATAGGTCTAGTCACGAATACCTTCGCGTAGTGACAGTACGAGAGGAGGGAAAGGGCGAAACCGTGGTCACAACCCCCGGTAGATTGGTTTACCGCTTTCGTGTAGTAGATGCATACCATGTTATCCTAGATCCTAGGGAGGGAACGCTTATCTTTCTTACTCGCTCTCTTGTGTTCACCCGTTTACCATCTAGTTTATCCCTAGATTTGTTTGATCAACTTAACTTAGATTAACTTAGGTTAGATTGTCTTTACTTTTATATTAATACTCTCTTTAAAGGTTTCCTCTGTCAACTAGATTAGTACTTGGTTAAGCGCTAGTAATCCCCTTGCTCCGCGGATTGACAAGAACCTTGGGAATCCTGTGGTGAAAAAGGTGTAGGTCCGTACGCTTGCGGATCGTAGGTGGATACGAGTTTTATCTGTCAACAGGTTGTATCTTTAAGAACTTGATTTAAGATGCATTTCAGATGCGAACAATAAAACTCATAGTAGGAAGTGTTTTCTGTGAATTGCTCCAAATATTGAACACATAGGGTGTGTTTGTCTGTGAATCACTACACCAAACAGTGTACCTAGTACTAGGGTGTGTTTCCTCTGAGTCACTGGCCGTTTTCTTGCCCCGGATTGAATGACCCACCATCCAGTCTGTGCCTACATATATGTGACCACTCTTCACCATTCTCACTTCACAACACAGCAAGCAACAATGAGTTCCTGGACTGGGGCTGATGATGATGACTCCCTCGGTCCAGCACTGTGGAGCCAGCAAGATCCAAAGTTCAACACCAACTTTCCAGTCTTAGACAAGAGAGATTTCAAATCCATGTGTGATGTTAGAAAGTATGCACCAAATCAACGGTGAACTGGCCAAGGTGTGCACACGGTGAGTTCTGTGTGATGCAGGTTTATCAGGGATGGGACAACTAAGGTCGCCGCTTCTGGCATTGCTCATGAGCATGGGTAGGAAAAAATCCATGACCTCTGTCCTTCATCATTTTATTTATGATTTACTAATGTAATCACGGTTTCTGCAGTACTCCGAACAACCAGATAACTGCGGTTTCGAGCAATGGGTGGATCCACCAGCTATTCACCTGTATCAAGAGTACACCAACTACCTCGAGGATGTTGTCATCTTCAACCTGAGGCAAGAACTCGCGTCGGCATTGGCTTCTCCAGATCCCACATCTACCAACGGCGACGACGGACCTGTGACCGGACCAATGGTGGTGAAGACGAACACCGGCTGTGAGGACGAGTACTGCTGCTGTCCGTGCCACGAAAAGAAGGACAACACTCCACCAGCAACTCCACCATCTGATCCAACTCCACCCCCGACGGGGTACTACATGCCCTCACAGTAGTCTGGCGGGTCTATGATGTCTGGGTTCTCTGGGTATTATTCGTACAATTAGACTACAATTGTTGTAATCGTTTATCTAAATTCCCTAAAGCACGTTAGGACTAGCAAGAGCGACACAAAGTTAGGGCAATTGTGTCGCACATGCCATTGCAAATGTATGGTTGATCTAAATTCGTCGTTAAGTATTAATGGTTGGTAGTTCTATTCAATCCTTCAACAATTCGAATTTAAAAAAATAAAAAATCCTACCGCAGCAGCCCACGGCGGCAAGGAATACATACCGCCGTGGGCCGCGGCGTTACCTCAGCAGCACGCTGACGCCAGGCGCTAGGCGCCTAACGCCGCGGGCCACGGCGACAGGGAGTTAACGTCGTGGCCCTTGGCGTTACGGCTAGGGGCCCACTCCTGGCGGCACCTGGCGCCGTGACCCACGACGTTATGTCCCTGACACCGTAGGCCACGGCGCCAGATGTATATTTTTGCTAAATTGTGTGCCGGACCATATATTTTTGCAAAATCGTGAAAATTAAATATAAAAAAAATTCGGCCTTCGGGCATGCCGCCGTTCACCGGGTCGATGGACATCTATATGATCTCCTTCATTCGGCCCAATTAAACACTTGGCCCAAAGGCCCACAATCACAAGTTTACACAGCTCAATAGCCTGTCCATCGTCCTCTCGCGCTCTCGCTAGTCAACGCCGACGGCGGATGCAGGCAACGGCGAGCTAGCGAGGGCTCGGGGCTGACCTCCCGTCTTCGGGACCTACTGACCTAGCGAATCGACGACTACAGGCAGCGTGTTGGGGAAGTTGGTCTTCGGAAGCATCACCCTCGTCCGGTCACGCTGGCGACCCTCGGTCTGCGCACGGCTTCGGTCTCGTGGGAAAACCTTCGCTGTACGGGCGCTAACAAAACGCTAATGCCGCTTATGCCATGTGAGTTTTGTTGTGCAGGGATGATCCCACGTGGCGGTGCCAACCTTCGGTGCCGAAGGTACGGATGGCCGTGCTCCGGCGACGAAGGTCCGAGAGGACCAGGAACGAGGCGCGCCGGCCGAGGACATCGCGTCCGGGGCCGGTAGCGGCGCGGGCAAGGTATCCGAGGAGGCGCGACACCCCCAGTCCAGGATCGCTACTTCGGTGCCGAAGGTGCGGCGATCCTGGACACGTGGCTGCCGCCGACGTGTAAAGCGGGCTCCGGACGAGGCAGAGACAAGGGTGGCCGCGTGTAAAGGCGTTTCGGCCGTACGAAGACACACTGGAGGCCTGTACGACGCGGGGACTTCTTCGTTATACCCTTGTAAAGTGTTTAAAGCAGTTTGTCAGGAACAGAAAAGGTGTAATTGAGGCAAATGACTATACCCAGGGGTCTCCTATAAATAGTGAACCCCTTGTAATGAAACGGACACAGCGTAATGAGAAGAGAGCACCGAAGGCATCAGCTGGTCTTTAGGTCTTCGGTCTGCTGAGTATTTCCTTGTTTCCTTTTCTGTATCGTTAAGTTTTAGCGTTTCCTCTCCTAGCGCAAGTAGAAGTAGAAGTCACGTGGTAGCAAGCGAAGGGAGGGAGAAGACTCAGGGGGCTGTTGTGTCGGCGTCCACCCTTCGGGCCCGATTTCCACCAACAGTTTGGCGCCCACCTCGTGGAAGAACTCAAGACCACATGGCCAGGACACGTTCGGCAGGCGCCGAAGCCGCAACGGCTCAGGCGTCGACCCCTCCACTCGTGTCGGAGCCCGCCAACCCATCTCCTTTGGCCGTCCAGCCTTCGGCGGGGACCGGTGCCGGGCCGAGCGCCCCGGAGGTAGAGCACACTGCTTCGGGGATGTTTGAGGTCAGCCTCGAGGGGCTAGGGGCTTCGGCGCAAGACATCGAGGCCCTCCGAAGGATTCGGGCCCTCATCGCTGGCAAGTCCGTGCCGGCTCATCCTGAGCAGGAGACGCGCCCATCCTCGTCGCAGGTGCAGCCACCCCAGCACCAGGACGCGGCTCCGCCACACGCCGCCTCCGACGCCATCGACTTCAATATCAGGCAGGCTGAGCGTTACCTCGCCATGCTGCAAAGCCAGGTTGTCGGCGCGACGCCGCCACAGCAAGTCGCTCCGCGCCGCCCGCACCAACGCCGACGCCCGCCGCGCATGCTGTGCCGGCGGCCCGGCGGCACGCCCGGCTCACCCCCGCGAGCCATGCGAGCTCGGGCCCCCGGATCAATGGAGGCGGCGAAGGATGCCTCCGAAGGGCAAAGCATAGGCCACCGCCAAGAGAGGGGGCAGGCGCACGAGCACTTCGCTCCCGACGACGCACCCCTTCGCAACGTCATCCCGGTGTCCCCGCTCTCGGTCGAGCTCGAGCGCACGCCGTGGCCCCGTCGATTCAACGCCAACACCTTGCCCCAGTACGACGGAGATTACAATCCCAAGGAGTTCCTGATGAAGTTTGAGGCGGCAGTAGAATCCAATGGGGGCAACGCCACTACGAAGGCGAAGGCCCTTGTGCTCGCGCTCAAGGGAGAAGTCCAGTATTGGTATGCCAACATACCGAAGGGGCATATAACATCTTGGTTCCAGCTGCGGAACAAGTTGCTGTCCAGCTTCAAAGGCATGCAGGTCGAAGAGCTAGACTCCAACGACCTCGTCAACATGTGTGTACAGGGGGACCGTGAGTCACTGCAAGAGTACATGCACAGGGTTGTCAAATTGACGGCGCGTGCGCCCACAGTGTCCGAAAGCAGCATCATCGACGCCATCGTTGGGGGCCCGAGGGTTGGAAACTCGCCAAGATGTGCTCGATAGGGTCAAGCCGAAGTCTTTGCAAGAGTTATTTGAAGTTATGCAAGAATACCGCAAGTCCGACAAAGGCCGCCGCCGAAGGCTCGACCGGCAAACGCAAGAAAGAAGCGAAAACAACGGGGGCGGTGGGACCGCCCGAAGGGGTGGCAAAACCGCCCGCCGAAGCAAGCGAACCGTCGGATCAACAACGTGTCCGCGCCCCCCAACCGGAACCGTAACGGGCGGCGGGCACAAGGGCGGATACAAGCATAACGGGGGGCCGAAGCCACGGCGAAGCATAACCGGCCGGCGGGCGGTGGTGAGCGGTTTTTCTGCTGGCTCCATGGAATTGATGCCCAGCACCACACGCACCAGTGCCCTTCGGCGGTCAAGATGAAACTGGAGTGGGAGGCGGAGGAGAAGGCGAAGGCAGCAGGCATGGTCGTGAACCATGTCATGAAGTACCAAAATGCGGGTCAGTTCAGGGCCCTGCCACCACCATACCATCACCAGCCTTACCAACCTTCGGCACCTGCGCATGCCTTCCACCCACCACAGCCATACACACCTTCCGCGCCGCAGCTGCTTCCGCCTCCTCCCCCACTCGCGCGGCGGCCCTTCGGTTTTCGTGCCTTCGTGGCCGAACCCAGCCGCCCACCACCCAGCACACTACACCCATGCCCAACCGCCCCCTCCACCCCCACCAAAGCAAGAGGCCCCTGACTCCAGCAGTTCGGGGATGACGGGCATGCTCAACATCATCAATGCGATCTCCGGCGGATCCAATGAGCCGACGCACGAGACAAAGAGGCAACACCAAGACTACTACCGAAGCGTGTCGCACATCTGCTCCGGCAAGTACTTTCACTTGCCATGGTCCCACGTCCCCATAACTTTCACGGCAGCTGACATCCGGCTACAGCACTACCCTCACAATGATCCGCTCGTTATAAGGGCCAACATCGGCAAGAACACAAAGTACTACTTCGGCAATGACGTGGGGAGGATCTTGGTGGACAACGGCAGTTCAGCAGATATCCTGACCTGGCAATGCTTCACTGGCATGGGGTTCAAAAAGGAAGACTTGAAGAAGGCAGAACACCCGTTGTACGGCTTCGGCAACAAAAAAATCGAAGCCCTGGGCAAGATTGATGTCAATGTATCCTTCGGCCAAGACGCCACCATGAGAACCGAGGTCATAACATTCGATGTCGTCGACTTCACGTACCCGTACAACGCCATCTTTGGCAGCAACACCATCAACAAGTTCGCAGCGGTCATCCATCAAGGGTACCTGCTGATGAAGATACCAACAGCGGCGGGGGTAATCTCCGTGTACGGCAGCCAGGAGGAGGCCCGAAGAGCCGAGCGCAACACGTCGGTCCACAACAGACAAGTTCATGTCATCAATGAAGACGAGAGCAACGAAGCCGCAGCGGGGCGAAGAGCGAAGGCCGAGGCCCGGATGAGGCGGGGCCCATGAAGGGGGCCGAAGCCGAGCGCATGAAAGCTGTCGACGTCACGAAGACAGTCCCCCTATGCGCCGACGTGCCCAGCAGGACCGTGATGATAGGTGCCGAAATCAGCACAAAGGACGAAGACCGGCTCCTGAAGTTCCTTCGTAACAATCAAGATGTGTTCGCATGGTCCAAGTCCGATCTGACAGGCGTCCATCGTTCGGTCATAGAGCATGCACTCAACACCGATCCAAGGGTCAAACTGAAGCTGCAGAGGCAGCGGCCGATGTCGGCGGACAGGGTCAAATCTGCAGAGGCCAAAGTACAAAAGTTGCTCGACGCGAGAATCATCAGAGAAGTCCAATACCCCATCTGGGTGGCGAACGTGGTGATGGTGCCGAAGAAGAACGGCAACATGCGAATGTGTATTGACTTCACTGAACTCAACAAGGCATGCCCGAAGGACCCTTACCCGTTGCCAAGGATCGACGTCATTATTGATCAGGCCGCCGGCTGTGACATGTTGAGCCTCCTAGATTGCTTCTCCGGCTATCACCAAGTGTGGATGCGAAGGGAAGATGAAGCAAAAACTGGATTCACAACCCCCTTCGGCATCTTCTGCTTCGTCAGAATGCCCGAAGGCCTACGCAACGCCGGGTCCACCTTCAACCGCATGATGAAGCTGATCTTGGGCAGCCAGCTGGGGCGCAACGCCTCAGCGTACGTTGATGACATCGTCATCATGAGCGAAAAAGAGGAAGATCACATTGCAGATCTGACCGAGACCTTCGACAACATGAGGCAAAACGGCCTCAAGCTCAACCCAGAGAAATGCATCTTCGGCATCCGGAAGGGGCAACTGCTGGGCTGTATGGTTTCCAAGCGGGGCATTCAGGCGAACCCCCAAAAGATCGAAGCCCTACGAAGGATGCAGCCTCCAAGCACACGAAAGGAAGTCCAAAGGCTAACAGGCAGAATTGCCTCGCTGAACCGCTTCATCTCAAGAGCCGCCGAACGAAGCCTTCCTTTCTTCAAGGTACTCCGAGCAAATTCAACTTTTCAATGGGGCCCAGAGCAACAACAAACCTTCGATGACCTCAAGAAATACCTTGAAGACGCAGCAGTCATGACCAAACCGTCACCAAAGGCTGAACTACTATTGTACATCGCTGCAACCGACACAGCGGTCAGCGCAGTGCTTGTGGAAGAGCGCAAAGAGGCAGACGTTCTGAGGCAATTCCCCATATATTATGTCTCCGAAGCTCTCAGCGACTCAAAGCTCCTCTACTCCGAAATGGAGAAGATGGCATATGTTGTTGTGATGGCAAAAAGGAAACTTCGGCATTACTTCCAGAGCCACAACGTTTCGGTGCCCACAGCCTTCCCCCTCCGGGACATGTTTGAGAACAAGGAGTCAACGGGCAGGATGGGCAAGTGGGCCTCGGAATTGGCGGAGCACGTCATAAGCTTCGTCGCCCGCAGCGCGATAAAGTCTCAAGTCCTCGCTGACTTCGTAGCTGATTGGACGCCTTCGGCGCCGAAGGGGGAGGCAGTAGTCACAGAGCCAATATGGGAAGTCCAGTGTGATGGTGCATACTGCCACCTTGGGTCGGCGGTCGCAGCAGTCTTAAAGTCCCCTTCGGGCATCAAGCTCCGATATGCCTTGCGGCTGAACTATGACAACTGCACGAACAACGTGGCAGAGTACGAAGGCCTGCTGCTCGCACTTCGGAAAGCCAGGGCTGTAGGCGCAAGGAGGCTCGTCATCCTAACAGACTCCGAACTTGTTGCCTGACACATTGGGAAAACCTACAAGGCAAAGAACCCGGATATGATGAAGTACCTGCAGGCCGTCCGAAGCATGGAAAAGTTCTTCATCGGCATCACAGTGAGAAGTTTTCCCAGGAACTACAACAAGGAGGCCGATGCCATCGCAAAGGCAACCGCACTACTCGAGCCCCTGCCACCGGATGTCTTCTATGAAACAGCCACCTCGAAGTCCGCAGCCGATGAAGCAGCACCCCCTAAGTTTGTGAACGCCATACAGAGTGAGGACTGGCACGCCCCAATAGTAGCGGCGCTCAAAGGTTACTATGAGGCCGAAGATGGGGTCATCAACAAGAGAGTGGCCATCAGAGCGAGAAACTACCACCTCGTCGACGGTAACCTGTACCGAAGAGGGGTGTGTGCCCCACTGCTGAAGTGCATATCGGTCACCGAGGGCAAGCAGCTGCTCCACGAAATCCATAGCGGCATGTGCTCACACCATCTCGGCACCAGGGCATTGGTGCAGAAAGCTTTCCGACAGGGTTTCTACTAGCCTTCAGCGGTCGCAGATGCCCATGACATAGTGCGCCATTGCCCGGAGTGCCAGCGCCATGCGCCCTACAGCAAGTTCGCTTCCAACGAGATACAGCTGTTACCACCGGTGTGGCCCTTCGCCCGGTGGGGTATTGACATCGTCGGCCCGCTACCCACGGCACCCGGAAACTACACTCACGCAGTTGTGGCGGTCGAATATTTCTCCAAGTGGGTTGAGGCGAAGCCGTTATTGAGCATCACTTCGGCAACCGTTCAGAAGTTCTTTTGGCAGAACATAGTGTGCCGCTTCGGCGTCCCCCACGAGGTCACAGTGGATAATGGCAAACAGTTTGACAGCGCAGAGTTCAAGGAATTCTGTGCATACTTGGGAACGAAGTTGTGCTTCGCTTCGGTCTACCACCCGTAGTCCAACGGGGCGGTGGAGCGGGCCAATGGGATTATCTTCGCTGGCATCAAGAGGAACATCACTGATCTGCCCAAGAGCAAATGGGCCGAAGAACTACTGAGGGTAATCTGGTCCCACAACACCACCACATCCAGAACTACTCAGTTCTCCCCCTTCAAGTTGTTGTACGGGGAGGAAGCCATGCTGCCGAAGAGCTATGTCTGGGCACCTGGAGGAGCACACCCTCCGGTGACGAAGACCTCAAGGCGTCGGTTCAGAACATTAAGGAGGTCCGCCTACAGGCAGTCGAAAACCTCTCGGCCTACCAAGATGAGACCCGAAGGTGGAAAAACAAGAGGATCAAACCAAAGCTCATACGGTCAGGGGACCTGGTGCTACGCAAGGTGCCGAAGGGCAAACTGAAGGGCAAGATGCATGGGAAATGGGAAGGCCCGTTCATAGCGACAGCGACCGCAAATGAAGCAGCGTTCAAATTGCGCCGGTTAACAGGCGACGAAGAGCCATACACCTGGAATGTGGACATGCTTCAGAAGTACTTCGTTTGAAGCAGTTGCGAGTGTTTAACATAGTCTTTGAGTTTCAATAGTTTATTTTTCCTTTAAGTCGCGATGGCGACTCTGTATCTTGTGTACATTAAAGTAGTAGGGGACGTACTCTTTTCCTCACGGGGGAGGCTTCGCGGTTCCCCTCCGGATCTGCGAAGTGTGAGGTGTTTAACGAGGCGGCCCCTTGTATCCCTTTGATTCCTGACATGTAATATAAGTCAGTGTTCCCCCATCCCTTCGTATGCAGTCTACTTTCTGTTCAACGAATGCTTTCGCCACTCTGTCGAAGCTAGGCCACCGCCTTTGGGGGGGCCTAGTCTCCGAGGTGGCCTTCGGCGGAGTAAGTGACAGCCTAGGCGCGGATCGCCTTAGGAGCGCGCGCACCAAGCCTGTCACTTATTGTCGTGACCGAAGAGAAAGACCGCGTGACGCGGAGCAAGGCCACGATTCGGCCAGAGTAAGCGCACGTCTGGAGCGATGCGTCGGTCTCGATTTGACCGAAGAGAAAAACCGCTTGACGCGGAGCGAGGCCACGATTCGGCCGGAGTCAGCGCACGCCTGGAGCGATGCGTCGGTCTTGATTTGACCGAAGATAAAAACCGCTTGACGCGGAGCAAGGCCACACCCGGCCGCAGTAAGCGCACGCCCGGAGCGATGCGTCGGTCTCGATTTGACCGAAGAGAAAAACCGCTTGACGCGGAGCGAGGCCACGATTCGGCCGGAGTCAGCGCACGCCTGGAGCGATGTGTCGGTCTCGATTTGACCGAAGAGAAAAACCGCTTGACGCGGAGCAAGGCCACGATTCGGCCAGAGTAAGCGCACGCCTGGTGCGATGCGTCGGTCTCGATTTGACCGAAGAGGAAAACCGCTCGATGCGGAGCGAGGCCACGATTCGGCCGGAGTAAGCGCACGCCTGGAGTGATGCGTTGGTCTCGATTCGACCAAAGGGAAAGAGCACTTAGTGCAGAGCAAGGCCGCGACTCGGCCGAAGTAAACGCACGCCTAAAGCAATGCTTCGGTCCTGATTCGACCGAAGGAAAGCCCGCTTCGTGTGGTATACACCCTCGACTTGGCTCGAGCAGGCGCACTAAAAACGGTCAGCGAAAAACGCACGTCCTAAACATAACGTTGTTTTCTAACCCGAGAGGGCGAGCCGTTGCAAGTTACGTCCGAAGGGGAAGCGCGGTGCCGCTTCGTCCCAACGCACTCAGGGCTTTCTTGATCAAGCAAGTAGCGAACGAAACACCGAAGCACGCAAAAGATGGGCACAAACACCTCTCGTCCGTTTTCCTTTTCACATTTTCAACATATAACATCCTTCGTAAAAGCAGCATAACTTTACAAGGGAAAAAACAATACAGTTACAACACACAATGTCTCGAACGCTAAATTTACAAATCTGTGGTCAGAAATCCGCTCCGGGCATGCCGCGAACACTTCCGGGGGGGAGTTCCGAAGTCCCGTGCTTCAAGTCTTCGCGCCAGCCCGTAGCCACACTTAGCAATCAATCTTCGTTTAGCACGTCCTCACAGATCTCGTCGATTAACCGAAGATATGCCATATCTATGATCTCCAGAGCCATCTCCCGAAGCTCGCTGTCGGTAGGCATCCGTCCTGCGCCGAAGTCGGGGTTAGAGTCTATGCGCAGGTGATCACTCCGTCTCCACCTTCACCGCCACGAAGCTCTCCGACGAGGCGTCAGGAATTAAATATACATACTCGGGCGGCCCAAGGACCCCCTCTTCGATCGGCTCTATTTTTGGAATGACCCCTTCGGTCACGAAGGGGTCCACTAAGTTACGTTTAGCCGCCCTACGGGCGGCCCGCTCTCTAAGAATGGCATCCCGTCGCACGGGATCCTTCGAAAAATCCGCAAAAAAGCGTTTAGTGGCTTCATTGTGAAGGCGGTAACGCTCAGCACGGTACGACAAAAACTCGGCGTACGAAACATTAGGGTGACGAATGCTAAACTTCGTCCACACGTTCGGCGCGACAAAAAGTGAATTAAGGGGCAGAGTTGAGCTGCTCGCACCTTCGGCCCTCTGCGTAGGAACCACCGAAGGAACCTACGCAAAGATACCGTGCATCAGTTTACTTTACAAAAATTCATCCCTTCAAGGGGAGAGTGGTTCACTCCTTTACAAGTCCCAGGCCGACGCGTTTCAGACCTCGGCACCTTCGGCAATGACGGGGGCCTCGTTCAGCACGACGCTCGCTTCGGTGGCCTCGACCGACGCAACCGTCGCATCGACCGCCGCCTCCGCGGGTCCTTCGCCGCCGGGAGAGCTCGCGCAGCTAGCGGCGCGCGCCTCAAGTTCCGCCGCGTGTGCCGCCTCCTAAGCATCCGCCGTAGCGTCTTCCCCCGCGGGGACCGCGGCCGCCACGGCGTCGCCGGGGGCGGGGCGCGACCTATTCCTCGGTAGCGGGAGCGCCTTCCAAGGCGGCGGACGCCGGGGGCGTCCCTGCGGCCGCCTCGGCACGCTCCCCCTTCAATTGCGGGCCCCGGCGCGCCTCCCCCGTGCCCTTCTTCGGTGGTGGGAGCCGTCGTGTCTTCGGCGGCCCCAGCTTCGTCCTCAGGAACGCCGGTGGCCTCCCCTTCCTCCGGTGCCGCAGCTGCGGGGCCCCCAGCGGTGATAAGAGGAACGCCGGGCATGGCGATCCAATCCCCCTCCGTCATGAACTGGGGCAGGGGTGGAGTGCCGCCGAACCGAACCCGGAGACGGTCGTAGACACGCTGTTGAAGTCGAGGCCTTATCTGCGAAACAGCGAGGGCAATGTGTTAAAGTACTTACGAGAATGTACTTCTAACGCAACCATAAATAAAAGGAGGAAGTAGCTTCGGCGCACCTGGGCACTAAGGCGAGCGGACTCGTCCAAAGTGAGTTGATACCCGCGCTGGGCGAAGAAGGTGTTCATGAAGTTTTTCGCAAGGTTCTTGGGGAGCACCGGGAGCTGTCCAACATCCAGGTCCGCATCGCTGGGCCATTCGAAGTTCTCCTTCGTAAGCCGACGAAGGTCGCCCTTGCTGATCGTATTCTCCGAAGATGGACGATCCGGGGGCACCAGCGAACACACCGAATACGCCAGCGTGCGAACCCCCACCGCAGCCCCGAGCTCTTCGAAGATCTTCGTGTTCATCGAGATGAGGTCGAAGCAGGCATTCACCCACTCATAGTATGATTCGACGGTGCACCGGGGGAACGGGACAGGAGGCGCGCTCAGATTGCACTGCTCCAGCAGCTGCAGTATGTCGTTACGAAGGGCTTCCGCGCACCGAATGTGATCTGTGCGGTACCGCTCCAGCGCCCCGCTCAGCTCGCTCGCCTCTTTCTAAGCTTCGGTCAATTTGGCCTCCCTGTCGGCGAGCTGAGCGTGCAAGTCCTCCTTAGCGCTGTTCAGAGCCTCCACGTCATGGCGCAGCGTGTTAAGGACAGCTTCGGAGGATTTCGCCGAGTCCTCTTTCTCCTGTTGCAGCCTCCGGGAGCGCTCTTGCTCCGCAGCCAGTCGTCCCTCCAGCTCCGCCACTCGGTTTTCAAGCGAGGAGACAGCAGCCACCGATCTCTCCTTCGCCTCCTTGCTCTCCTGCTCCAGCCTTCGGGCAAGGCACCGCGACGCGATGAAGGCCTTCAGAGACAGGTCCCCGCATGCCGTCGTGAGCTCCGCTGCGGTGAGCTTCCCGAAGTATTCCTCTTCATGAGGTATGGCGAAGCTTGCCCCGACTTCCTCCAGGAACTGGCGTTCGTGCCCGCCACTCGTCAACCCCAAAAAACGGATCGTCTTCCCGCCAATCAGCTTGACTTCGGCGGGAACTTGAAGACGGACAGCGGCGGCGCGGGGCTCCTCAGGCGTCACCTGATAGCTGCTGCTCTCGGGCTCCTCGTCCTCTCCCTCCTCCGCTTCGGTGATGACATCATCTTTATCAGTAGCAGGGGCCGAAGGGGAGGCGGATTGCTCGGTGCCACCGGAGGACGTGTCGGACGAGCTGCTGGAGGTGGAGCTGGAATTATCCTTCTCTTGTGGGGCTTCGACGCCGAGGGCGACGGGGCTCGGCTTGCGCGGCGCGTCACCGACGGAGGACACGATGCGAACGTCGGCCGTCGTCGTCCACCGTCTTTTACGGTGGGCCGAGGGGGACAAGTAGCGGCCGGCGGCCCCTTGCCCGGCCCTCGCCGAAGGCACGCCCGAAGGTACGTCCGAAGGTGCGGCCGCGCGCGCGGCACGGCGGCTATCACGTCTTCGACGAGGCTTGTCTCCACGTCAACGACGCGGGTCCTCTTGGGGGACGGGGGCGAGTCCGCCGGCCGCCCGCCCCGCTTCTTCGGGCCTTCCCTTCGGCGGCGGCGGTGGCCGCGGCGGGCGCGCTCCTCCCCGCCGGTCTTCTGCGGAGCGGTGCGCGGCGAAGTCGCCGTCTCCTCAGCGTCCGCTTCGGCGGCTGCAACCGCCGCGGCCTTCTTCTCGGCTGCCTCGCGGTGCTTGGCAAAACCGACGCGCTCAGGTGGTGTGATCTTGAAAAATTCGAATACCCGGTTCGTCCGGGACCCGTTCAGCTCCGCGACGGTGTCTTTATACTCCTTCGGCGAGACGGGGCCGAGGATGAAGTCCCCGTGCGCCTCCACCTTCCTTCTCCTCAGCACTGCGGGAAAACAGTCCAGTCGGTCAGCATTTCATTTACCAGGGACGTAGCTAAGAAGAACCCTCCGAAGGACGCAAAGTAACTTACACTCGGCTGTGAAGCCGAAGACCTTCGTCCAGTCAGGGCAGGGAATGCCCCCGATATCCTCCGCCCACTCGTCTTCGGCCACGGACCAGCCGTCCACCAACGGGCACACGGGGATGCTGCGGTACTCCTCCACGATGTCGCGCGTGCCGTACTTGCGCGCGAACCGGCGCAACATTATCACGAACTCGTCGCCCTCCGGGCACGAAGGGTTCTTGGCATAGGACTCATGGAGGGGCGGGAGCTCCTTCGTCGCCAGCGGGTGAGAGCCTCCGGAAGAAGGGGGCTCAGGGTGTAGTAGAACCAGTGCTGCTGCCAATCCGAAGGCCACTTGTTCCGGTATGCGGTGACCGGGCTCACCACGCCAGCCTTGTACGAAAAGTTGAGACAGCCGAACTGGCAGTCCTTCTCCACAGATTGGTCCCCCTCCTCCTCGAAGACCGTCCGCCGCTGGTGGTGCACCTGATGCGCCGAAGCGAACCCCTCGGCGGAGGGCTTGATCTTCGTTGTCCGGCATATCCACATATACACTGACAGCCGAAGGATGGCGTTTGGGGTGAGCTGGTGCAGGTAGATATCGAAGTACCGGAGGATGTCGACGACAGCGGGGTGTAGTGGGAACCGAAGCCCCGCGTACAGTAGGTCACGAAAGATGACAACTTCGTTGTCCTGTGGCCGCGGTACAATCTCCCGGCCAGGGGCTCGGCCGGCTTCGACCATGCGGTTCTTCACCAGCGACTCCACGTCGGTCTTGTCGATCTGGCTCCGACCGAACGTGTAGGTCTTCGCAATCTCTCTTGCGACAGCATCGCGTCTCCGCTTCGGCGCCATGAATGCTAACTAAGCACGAAGCGAAATCGGAAGCAAGGGGGCTGGAGGAAGTCTTACAATAGACCTTCGGAGCTCTCGCGTGTCGTAGCTTTGGGTCGCAGCCGCAGGGTGGGGCAACCCAAAGGGCGGCCCCCCTTTTATAGTAATGAGTCACGATAATCGCGCCGACGACGACCGAAATTACCTTTTTACCCAGTAACAACCCCTCACAACGGTAAATTTTCCAAGGGGCAGAGCACGTCTTTTTTCGGGTCGCCGTGTCAGCGTGGGCCGTCCGGGGGAGTTCCGAAGACCGTTCTTCACCCTGACAAGGTTAATCGTAAATTCGGCCCATCGCAGGTTCAGGACGGCCCTCACTGACGAGGGGCTACTGTTGGGGAAGTTGGTCTTCGGAAGCATCACCCTCGTCCGTCACGCTGGCGACCCTCGGTCTGCGCACGGCTTCGGTCTCGTGGGAAAACCTTCGCTGTACGGGCGCTAACAAAACGCTAATGCCGCTTATGCCATGTGAGTTTTGTTGTGCAGGGATGATCCCACGTGGCGGTGCCAACCTTCGGTGCCGAAGGTACGGATGGTCGTGCTCCGGCGACGAAGGTCCGAGAGGACCAGGAACGAGGCGCGCCGGCCGAGGACATCGCGTCCGGGGCCGGTAGCGGCGCGGGCAAGGTATCCGAGGAGGCGCGACGCCCCCAGTCCAGGATCGCTACTTCGGTGCCGAAGGTGCGGCGATCCTGGACACGTGGCTGCCGCCGACGTGTAAAGCGGGCTCCGGACGAGGCAGAGACAAGGGTGGCCGCGTGTAAAGGCGTTTCGCCCGTACGAAGACACGTTGGAGGCCTGTACGACGCGGGGACTTACTGTTATACCCTTGTAAAGTGTTTAAAGCAGTTTGTCAGGAACAGAAAAGGTGTAATTGAGGCAAATGACTATACCCAGGGGTCTCCTATAAATAGTGAACCCCTTGTAATGAAACGGACACACCGTAATGAGAAGAGAGCACCGAAGGCATCAGCTGGTCTTTAGGTCTTCGGTCTGCTGAGTATTTCCTTGTTTTCTTTTCTGTATTGTTAAGTTTTAGTGTTTTCTCTCCTAACGCAAGTAGAAGTAGAAGTCACGTGGTATCAAGCGAAGGGAGGGAGAAGACTTAGGAGGCTGTTGTGTCGGCGTCCACCCTTCGGGCCCGATTTCCACCAACACAACGCTCGGCCAGCGGGAGCCCGCTGGAGCAGCTGCGCTCGGCACGTTGGAGGCCGACGGCGCTCGGCACCTTGGAGACCTGGATCTCGGCAAAGCGGCGGCGCTCGGCGAGCTGTAGTTGTAGCGGACTCTCGGGCGGCGCCCATACATGCGTGTAAGCTTCGATCGTTTCCTTGCGCTGAACATTGGAAGGAGAAGGAAGAGCTTCGGTTGAGCATCGGTGAAAATCTTCGATCGTTTCCTTGCGCTGAACATTGGAAGAAGGAAGAACTTCGGTTGAGCTTCGGTGAAAACCGAACACCGAATTGAAAAAAAAAACCGACAATTTTCGATTGTACGACCTACCGTAATTCTGCAACACCCGAATGCCCCACCTCTACACGCGACGGGGTGCGGCGGCGGGCAGGGGCGCGCGGGAGGGAGGAAGGAGGCTAGGTTTAGGTGTTTTGGGCCTTTGGTGGGCTGTTGTTGGGTTTATAAGATATATAGGAATTCCGCCACCGGCCGTGCGCTGTGCGCGAGAACGCCGCCGGCCGCGCCGCCCGACCGGACTCGCTCGCGCCGGCGCTCCGGTCCTTCGATCACGCGCGCTCGCCGCCGCCCCGCCCCCGTCCCCAAGCGCGCGCCGGGTCGTCCGCGCGCTCCGGCGGCCGCCTCCTCGGCTCCTCTCCGCTCCTTCCGCGTAATGGCTTCCCCTCTCTTATATCGCGGGATCTCTCCTCATTGCCTCTGAGCGCTACCATTCGGGCCATTCCGACGATTTATAGTGTGAAAAGACGCGAGTTCTTTTAGATATCTGTGCTGGGTGCGCGCTGGTTCGGGAAAAAATTTTAGATACAGATCTCCGTTCTGACCCCGTTGTTCTCAGACTGCACACTGAAGGATCGATCTTTCTTTTGATTTCTTTTCTCTCTCTTTTTACTTGAAGCTGCACTATCTGTACCCACGCACTCTACTGCCATTCCAGACTCGCTCCACCTGCGATTTTCTAGATCTTGAAATTACATCGGTTAAGAGTAATACTGGATTATTGGTTTGCATCTGTGTAACCTTTGCGATTGTTTTCATTTCTGTTGCTGGTAGGCCCTAGCTTGCTTCAGTTCATTGAGATCACTTTCATTTTATTGTTTCACTCTTATCTCTGATGTGTCTAAGTCAAATTCGAACCTCCCTGTCATACTCGCCCAATCAATTTCATAGTTATGTTCACTAATTGTTTCATAGACTGAAAAGGTATTGCATGTATTGGTGGTGCAGTGTATTCTGAGGATGTCTTGGGGTCAAGGTGCTAAGAGGCCAATACTAGGGCTTCTGTTCCGTGCTCAACAACAATCTTGCTGGGCACATAGATACTCTTCCTCAACAATCCAGGCCCATCAATCGGGCACTGGTGTTCCCCGAGATGCCGTTTTTCATAGGAGATTCAGCTCCGAGGCGCCCCTTCGGAGCAAATGAACCTTATTAAGCAACTCCGACAACGAACAAGTGCTCCAATCAAAGATGTCAAGGCTTCTTTAGTTAGCTGCAACTGGGATATCGGTTAGCTCTTCTTTATCGGTGCGGAAGCATAATTTAGTTGACATGTTTGTTTAGTTCCACTTTCCCTATTTGAGTTTGTTAATTTCTTTCAGAGGCTGCACACAAGGACCTAAGGAAGAGAGGTGTTGCTCTTGCTGCCAAGAAGTCATCGCGGACTGCTGCTGAAGGTTTGCTAGCTATTGCACAAGATGAGAAAAGGGCTGCCGTGGTTGAGCTTAACTCGTGAAACTGATTTCGTAGCAAGAAATGATGTTTTCCAGTATCTGGTTGGTTTCTTTTCTGGTAACAATTTTATCTTAATTATCGGCAGCTGCTGCTGTGTTGATACGTTTTTAAAACTGTTACACATAAAAACAAGTTACAAATGAATTGGATAACAATTTTGTAGCAGTTCTTCTAGATTCATTTCTTCGAGACAAGTACATAGTGATTGGAAACTTAAGTTTGTCTCTATTTAGCACAATTAAATCATTTGTTCATTACTTGAAGAGTAAATTCTGATCTCTGCTTTGGTACATGTGAAATACTAGAGCTGATGGTATTTCATCCTATCTGTCACTCCTCCGTAAAGTAGATTATGCATGCTCATATTCAGTTGTTCTAATTCATTGAATTGTGTAATTCCTTAAGCGTGTAGTCTACGATCACTACACGACCTGTACAAAATCTTAAGCTTTAATTATTTATATCTTCCATTTTCATGCACCATGTAGGCTTCATCACTGGCAAAAATGGTTTTATCTGCTCAGGGTCCTGGTGAACTATTTATGCCTTTTGGTCCTGAATATATGGAGGTATGGCATTATCCGTATGGGGGCATCCCAAAATCGTAGATCCTGTCAAGAAAAAAGTAATGCAGCATCACATCAGACCTTTTTCCTAGTTAGCTATGTCTAAGTAACCATGTTTTTCTCTGACCTTACAGAACATGTCTATCAATCTAGATCATCCTAAGCTCAATGGGGAAACTACTGTCCAAAGTGCTGTTACAGAAGTTGCTGCCATGGTTGGGGAGAATGTAAAACTCAGAAGAGGTTTCATGTTGTCCACGACTGGGCATGGCGTTGTTTCATCTTATATGCATACCTGTCCTCAGCCAGGTGATGAAATTTTAGTTTTTAAAAATTTAACAGGAATAAGGATGAAATATTCAGATAACTGAGCATTTCTCTTTTGTTTCAGGTTTGGGTCGTATTGCTGGATTGGTCTCACTGGAAGCAGAAGATAGTAGTTCTCTCCTTGATGCTCTCAAAACAGTTGGGTCGTCTATTGCGATGCATATTGTTGCAGCAAAGCCATTATTCTTAACAAAAGAACTGGTTTCTGCTGCAGCTCTAGAAAATGAACGTGACATACTGCGAACTCAGGTACGTTATTTTGATAAATACCACTCTTCCTCCAGCATGTTTGTCATGTACGGGCGAACGTATGTCAGGCGTCGCCGTGCGCGCGATGTGCGCCGCGCTGCGGAACGCGCCAGGCAGGAGCGCGGGGACGGCGCGACAGGCGCGGAAGGCCTGGGCGCGGATCGTGGCTAGAGAGGATCCCTTGAGGATTTTAGTTCCTAAATTAGTGGGGTTGGTTACCCGTTTTAGTTGGGCCTCTGGCCATATATATTCTTGTAATCGGATTGGTTAGGAATCAAGCAAGTTTTGGTTATCCCTCAAATCTTCTCCTTCCCCGTATCTCTCAAGCCGCCGGTGAGGGGCAAAACCTCACGGCGAGGTCTGGAGCGCGGCTACGAACTGCGTAGTCGCGGTCCGGCGTCGTTGGGTACCGAGGCCCTTGACAACTTGGTATCACGATCCCGGCGATCCTCGCCTACACGCTCCGCGTCGCCACCGCCAGCATCCGCCGCGCCGTCATCGCCCAACTCCGCGACATCACGCGCTCCGATCGGCATGGGTGACGACGACGTCAAGTCCTCCCTCGCGGAGATCACCAAGGCGCTGCAAGCCCTCCAGACCACCACCGAAGCCAACGCCAAGGCCATCCAGGCTCTCACCGCCGAGCGTGCGTCGTCCTCAAACTCCAAGGCGACCACCTCCGACTCCAACACCGACCGACCACCACCTCGCTTCCAGAAGTTGGATTTTCCCAAGTATGATGGCACCACCGACCCCCTCATCTTCCTCAACCGTTGCGAGTCGTTCTTCCATCAGCAGCGTACCATGGAGGAGGATAAGGTGTGGATGGCGGGCTACAACCTGGAGGCCGGTGCTCAATTCTGGTGGATCCAGGTCCAGCACGACGAGGGGATCCCATCGTGGAAACGCTTCTCCGACCTCCTCAACCTTCGGTATGGACCACCGCTCCGATCCGCACCCCTGTTCGAGCTCGCGGACTGTCGGCGCACCGGGTCGGTCACGGAGTACCAAGACCGCTTCCAGGCGCTCCTCGCGCGCGCCGGGCCGCTGGAGGAGTCCCAGCGGGTCCAGCTCTTCACCGGCGGCCTCCTTCCGCCGCTCAGCAACGCCGTCCGCATCCACAACCCGCAGTCGCTGGCCAACGCGATGAGCCTCGCCCGCCAATTGGAGTTGATGGGCCCCGCAACACCACCAACGATGCCAGTACCAGCCCGCCCTTCACAGCGACCTCTACTGCCACCGCCACCACCACGCCTCGCGTTGCCGCCACCACCGCAGGCTGCCGCGCCCGCCGTTCCGGCCGGCGGCAATCCGGTGAAGCGCCTGTCGCAGGCGGAGCAGGCGGAGCGCCGTCGCCTCGGTTTGTGCTACAATTGTGACGAGCGCTACACCCGGGGCCACAACCGCGTCTGCCGCCGCATTTTCTTCATCGACGGCATCGAGCTCGCCGACGCGGACCACGCGGATCAGGACCCTGAGGCGCCGGTATTCTCCGTGCGCGCGGTGACCGGGTCCCTGGGCGCCGACACGATGCAGGTGACGGCTACGCTTGGTCCTACAACGCTGGTCGCCCTCCTCGACACGGGCAGCACGCACAGCTTCATCTCCGAGGAGGCGGCGCGCCGCTCGGGCATGCTCATCGACCAGCGCTCCCGCCTCACCGCCATGGTCGCCAACGGGGAGCGCGTGCCGTGCGTGGGCCTCATACGCGACGCGCCGCTCACCATCGACGGTGCGACGTTCCCCGCCGACCTCTTCGTGATGCCCCTAGCCAGCTACGACGTGGTGCTCGGTACTCGTTGGCTTGGCGCGCTGGGGCCTTTCTTCATCGACCTCGCCTCGCGTCGGATGTGGTTCCGCCACCAGAACCGCACGGTCTGCTGGACCGGCGTACCCTTGGAGCGACCGCGCGCGTTCCAGGCCACCATCGTCCCCGACTCCCCGCCCGGCCGCGCTCCCCGGCCGCGTTCGCCGACCTCTTCGCGGAGCCATCCGGGCTGCCGCCTAAACGGTCGCACGACCACCGCATCATCCTCAAGCCCAACACAGCGCCGGTGGCAGTGCGGCCGTATCGGTACCTGGCGGCACACAAAGACGAGCTGGAACGACAATGCGCCGCCATGATCACCCAGGGCATCGTCCGTCGCAGCGACTCCCCGTTCTCCTCGCCGGTCCTTCTCGTGAAGAAGCCCGACGGCGCATGGCGTTTCTGCGTTGACTACAGAGCCTTGAACGCGCTCACAGTCAAGGACGCGTTCCCCATACCGGTGGTCGACGAACTCCTGGACGAACTCCACGGCGCCAGCTTCTTCACCAAACTCGACCTACGCTCGGGGTACCATCAGGTACGCATGCGGCCGGAAGACGTCCACAAGACCGCCTTCCGCACTCATGAGGGCCTCTACGAGTTCCTGGTAATGGCGTTCGGCCTGTGCAATGCGCCGGCCACGTTCCAGGCCCTCATGAACGAGGTGCTCCGCTCCTTCCTTCGCCGGTTCGTCCTTGTTTTTTTCGACGACATCTTGATTTACAGCTCCTCATGGGACGAGCACCTCCGTCACCTCGCCGCCGTCTTCACCGAGCTGCGCCGGCACTGTCTCTTCGTCAAGCGATCGAAATGCTCCTTTGGCGAGCCCTCGGTGGCCTACCTCGGCCACGTCATCTCGGCGGGCGGCGTCGCCATGGATCCAACTAAGGTACAGGCCATCGTCGACTGGCCGGCACCTCGCTCCGCTCGCGCCGTGCGGGGATTCCTCGGGCTCGCGGGCTACTACCGCAAATTCGTCCACAACTACGGCACCATCGCCGCGCCGCTCACTGCCCTCCTCAAGAAGGATGGGTTCTCCTGGGACGACGCGGCCACGGCGGCCTTCGAGGCCCTCAAGACGGCGGTAACCTCGGCGCCGGTCCTCGCCATGCCGGATTTCGCCAAACCCTTCACCGTGGAATGCGACGCCTCGTCCCACGGCTTCGGCGCGGTGCTTGTCCAGGAGGGACACCCGATCGCTTTCTTCAGCCGCCCCGTCGCGCCGCGCCATCGGGCCCTCGCCGCGTATGAGCACGAGCTCATCGGCTTGGTCCAGGCGGTCCGCCACTGGCGGCCCTACCTGTGGGGGCGTCGCTTCGTCGTCAAGACCGACCACTACAGCCTCAAATATCTACTGGATCAGAGGCTGGCAACGATTCCGCAACATCACTGGGTCGGGAAGCTGCTGGGCTTCGACTTCGCGGTGGAGTACCGGTCGGGCGCCTCCAACACCGTCGCCGATGCGCTCTCGAGGCGCGACACAGCGGACGACGTCGAGGGCGACGTGTTGGCCATCTCTGCACCGCGCTTCGACTTCCTCGACCGCCTACGGCAGGCCCAAGCCACCGATCCGGCTCTGGTGGCTGTGCACGCGGGTGTCCGCGACGGTACTCGGGCCGGCCCGTGGTCTGTGGCGGACGGGATGCGGCGTTCGACGGGCGCCTCTACATACCGCCGCATCACCGCTTCTTCGGGGAAATCCGGCGGCGGTCCACAACGACGGACATGAGGGCGTCCACCGCACGCTCCATCGTCTCCGCCGCGACTTCCATTTTCCCAACATGCGTCGTGTGGTGCAGGACTTTGTGCGGGAGTGCGCTACTTGCCAGCGCTTCAAATCAGAACACCTCCACCCGGCCGGGCTACTACAACCCCTCCCAGTACCGTCCACTGTTTGGGCGGACATTGCGATGGACTTTGTGGAGGCGCTCCCCAAGGTGCAAGGCAAGTCGATCATCCTCTCCGTCGTCGACCGCTTCAGCAAGTACGCCCACTTCATTCCGTTGGGCCACCCGTACACCGCCGAGTCCGTGGCGCAGGCCTTCTTCTCCGACATCGTGCGGCTCCACGGCATACCGCAGTCCATTGTCTCCGACCGTGACCCAGTGTTCACCTCTGCGTTCTGGCGCGAGCTCATGCGCCTCATGGGGACGAAGCTCCTCATGTCGTCGGCTTTTCATCCGCAAACCGATGGCCAGTCGGAGGCGGCTAACCGGGTCATCATCATGTACCTCAGGTGCTTCACCGGCGATCGCCCACGACATTGGCTTCGGTGGCTACCATGGGCGGAGTACATCTACAACACGGCGTTCCAGTCTTCACTCCGCGAGACGCCGTTCAGAGTGGTCTACGGCCGCGACCCCCCCTCCATTCGCTCCTACGAGCCGGGCGACACTCGGGTTGCTGCGGTCGCCCAGGAGATGGAGGCTCGTGAGGCGTTCCTGGGGGACGTCCGCTACCGTCTCGAGCAGGCGCAGACGGTGCAGAAGCTGCACTACGACCGTCATCACCGGCCGGTGTCCTTTGACGTGGGCGACTGGGCTCTCCTCCGCCTCAGGCAGCGCGCCGCTTCGTCTCTGCCTCACGCTCCCACGGGCAAGCTGAAGCCACGCTACGTGGGGCCGTACCGCGTCACTGCCGTCATCAACCCCGTCGCGGTGCGCCTGCAACTGCCGCCCGGGGCTCGCATACACGACGTGTTCCACGTCGGCGTTCTCAAGAAGTTCATGGGCTCCCCGACTGATGCTCCACCGGCGCTTCCCAACACGGTGGACGGGGCAGTAGTGCCCACGCCGGAACGCGTCGTGCAGGGCCGCAGGGCGCGCGGCGTTCCTCAAGTGCTCGTGCACTGGCTAGGAGAGCCCGCTACGTCGGCCACGTGGGAAGACTTGGATGATTTCAAGGCCCGCTATCCTGAGTTTCAGCTCGAGGACGAGCTGGACTTCGACGGTGTGGGAGATGTCATGTACGGGCGAACGTATGTCAGGCGTCGCCGTGCGCGCGATGTGCGCCGCGTCGCGGAACGCGCCGGGCGAGGGAGCGCGGGGACGGCGCGACGGCGCGCGGAAGGCACCGGGCGCGGATCGTGGCTAGAGAGGATCCCTTGAGGATTTTAGTTCCTAAATTAGTGGGGTTGGTTACCCGTTTTAGTTGGGCCTCTGGCCATATATATTCTTGTAATCGGATTGGTTAGGAATCAAGCAAGTTTTGGTTATCCCTCAAATCTTCTCCTTCCCCGTATCTCTCAAGCCGCCGGTGAGGGGCAAAACCTCACGGCGAGGTCTGGAGCGCGGCTACGAACTGCGTAGTCGCGGTCCGGCGTCGTTGGGTACCGAGGCCCTTGACAATGTTGGTTCATGGAAACTTTGCTACTCTCAAATTAGGCATATTTGACTTCTCTTAGGTTGGGTTTGGTTTGCTGCCATGGCTGTGGCATGCTGCACTTTCTTAGAGCGCTTTACCTCATGTCATATGATAGTGCTAATTTACTTCGAAAGGAAATGGCATGACGTTTGATGCCTTGTAACATTCCAGGCTGAAAGTTCAGGGAAATCCCCAATGGCTATGGATAAGATGGTAGAAGGTCGATTGAGGAAGTACTTTGAAGAAGTTGTGCTCATGGAGCAAAAATATATTTTGAATGACAGCATAAACATTAAGGTAATCCGATAGATTCTTTTCACATTTGATGATATACTAGCTCTGAATTGTCTGTCCCTAATAGCTTTACTTCTTGCCTTCTTGGTGCCATTCTTTTCATATTTGATGATATGTTACTCTGAATTGTCTGTCCCTAATAGCTTTACTTCTGGGTGCCATTCTTTTCAGACTGTGCTGAATGACTTGTCAAAGGAGGTTGGTTCTAAAGTAACAATTGGTAAATTTATCAGAATGCAAGTTGGAGAAGGAATTGAGGTACCGTATTATATTACTGTAGTTTTACTTGAAACCACTATTGCATTTTGTGTTCACATAATCAATTGTCAACTTCCGTGTTTTGTGTTTGGCAGGCTTGATGCCGCTGATGGGTTTGTAGGCTGTGGCTGGCGATGCATGGATTTCATCTGGAGATAGATCATTTGCGATCATTAGGATAAACACTTTGAAGTTAGATACCTTAGTTCCCCAAGAAGTTTATCTCCTAGTTGCCCCAACCATGGGGTTGTATCATTTTTGCATATGCTGGCCAGTCACCAGTCAGCCAGTTAGAAGTATGGAGTACGTTTATAGCAACATTTTCTGAAAGGCTCCCCTTCCGAAATTGAATTGAGCCGAATAATGGCCAAGCAAGGAAGTTATTGCATGCTGGCCTTGTTTTGGTAGTTCTAAGGCCACCACACCAGTTTCCGTCACGTAACTTGAGCCTTTTTTGTTGGCAGGAGCTTCAAGTGGTCAATGGTCGAAACCACCGAATGGCAAATGCGAATGACAGGAGCTTCAAGTGGGCAGTCGGTGGTTTCGACCATTGCACTTGGGGCCTTGGGCGGCCACCTGCCTCAAGGGCGTAGCCGTATTTTAACTAATGGAATCCTCTAGCATCGATGAGATGTGCGTGGCTGCAGCAGCCGAGTGCCACTCCTTGCCGTGCTTTCTTGCATTACGCCCTGTCCGCAAAGACCACGCCCCGCACATGATCAACTCAGCTGTCCTTGCGGTGCAGTGTTTCCTTTGCCCAAGTCGCCTAATGGAGTTTTGGAACTTTAGCCCCAGTCATCTTCTTCACCTCATCCCAGAACCTCCTTGCCACAGGACATTCAAAGACTACATGAAAAAGAGATTCAGTTGGATCTGCACAGGTTGGACAAGCCGCTTCCCGTTCCACATGGCCACGGTGTAGCTCCATTTTGGTAGGGAGAAAGTTGTGTACAGCTCTCCATCAGAAAATACGAATTTTGGGTTGTTCACCTCCGCTTGTGAGTGTGCCTCCTTGAGAAGGCGATATGCAGATCGAACAGTGCACAAACCAAACTTTTCATGGTGCCAAGCAATTGTGTCTTCCTCCATTCGCAGACCGGGTCTGATTTTTAGAATTTCCTCTGCATCGATCGGTATGAAGGTCTGTTGAACAAAACCCTCATCCCACAATCTTGTATCCGGAACAAAGAGCTCATCCACATGCTGCACTGTTGTGTTCTCAAGTTGAATGAGCAGCCTCATTGAGTTTAAACCCGGTATCCAATTATCATTCCAAATAGG
This sequence comes from Cenchrus americanus, assembly GCA_947561735.1. NCBI lineage: Eukaryota > Viridiplantae > Streptophyta > Magnoliopsida > Poales > Poaceae > Cenchrus > Cenchrus americanus. Next base: position 124,929,747 of record OX387244.1, on the reverse strand, counting down.
GAAAATGCTACCCTTCAGCCGTCTGGACGCTGGACGATTCGTCATTGCGAAAAAAAACAGACGCGGGCCCCACCTCAAAGCCCTATCCCTTCCCCCAGTTCCCTGCAGAACTGCATCCTCGCCTCCCTCCATTCTCACGCGCCCCTCACGGCGGTGGGCGTGCTGGCCCAGATCTGGTGGTACGACGGAGGGAGAGGGGGCCAGCTTGGTGGCAGGAGCACCGACGGCGAGTCGGAATCCGGCGAGCCGTGGCGAGTCCCCCGCGCCTGACCTCTCCCCCACACCTCCGGCTTCTAGGTTGGCACCGTCCTCCACACGCCTGCTGCCAGGGCGCCAGGCTGCGGCCCCACCGGTGCCGGAGCTCCACGACGAGCTCCTCTGTCGAGGATCTCACATGGAAAAGCGCCTGCAGGGCCTTGGAGGAGCACCTGGACGAGGAGGGCGGGTGAGCGCCACTGGCTCCGCCTCCCCCACGGTGGCAAAGAGGCGGGCGAGCAAGCTGCATCAGCGTCTAAGCGTGCAAATGCGTAACCATTGGGTGCACCTCCAAACCTATTTAGTTCAATCATTTGTACTACTTTTTCAAAATTTTGAAGAAGTAGTATAAATAATTGCAATAAAGAGGTTCGGAGGTGCATCACATTATAATCAACTTGCACCCCTATCAGCGTCACGTTGAGCCGCCGCATGCCGTGTGGCGACTCTCCTCTTGCCACCAGCGACCGGCGCTAGATGTTACAATCGTATGGTTCAAATGTTTCCTACGTTGTAATCGAATATTAAGGTCGTATGAATGTTGCAAAAGTCGAAACAAATGTTGCATATGTTGCAATGGCTTTACACAGATGTTTTAAGTGTTTTGTCTGAATATTGCAATCTTTTGTTCTAAATGTTGCATCGAGTTTTTCGTAAAGCATGTTGTTTTTTCAAGTGTCCCATATGCACATTGGAAATGTTTCGGTGTTGTTGATCTATGTTGAAATAGCCCGTGAAACGTTTTCAACTCGCGATGTTGCATGCAACATGAGGCGATGTTCCGGTGGAAATTTTCCTGGCTTTTCCATCTGATGGTCAAATCGGACGACTACGCAGATAGTTTTGATGTTTCATGTGTTGATTTTTCATGTTGCAGCTTTTGAGTTTCAATGTTCCACCGAACTCAAGCTTATGGTGATTTTTTGTTTGCAATGTTGCATGAAACATCCCTTAATGTTATGGTGGGATTTTTTACGGTTAGAAATGATGTTTACATTGAACCTTAATGTTGTGGTGGGATTTTTTACGGTTAGAAATGATGTTTACATTGAACTATTCTTTCACGTATTTTTTTAATTTTCCAACCTCATAAATTCGATGTTGTAGGTGTTGTATGTGAATGCGGCAAGAGATGTCTGATTTAATTATTGTGTATTTATTACGATTCTACTGTGACCATCAGATTTAAACGGATGGTAGTAGATGTGTCCAATGAGACTTGGGAGTTGCTCCCGCCGGACGTCCGGACACTAGCTGGACCCTTCCAAATATTAACTGAACTTTCAGAGCCAATACGTTTGATGATCCGTTTCTGGAGTACCTTTCGTCCATGTAAAATTCCCCTCCAAGTCTCCGACGATTTCTTCATCCATGCTGCTAACGAAAAGTCTCCATTGGGATAGTATTTCCCCTTTAAAACCCAGGCGGACAAAGACTCCGGTCTCATGACCAGACGTCATCCTTGCTTCCCAAGCATGCCTTCCTTAAACAATGGCAAGCAGGGTTCACCAAACCGTGAATCGGTCGGTTTTTTTAACCGAAAAAATCGGACCGGTATACGGGTCAAACCGACCGGTATACCGATAGGAGGCTATTAGCAGGTTTGGTTGGCGAGTGGTATACCGACCGGTTTAGCTACCGAGCCGGCCCGGTAACCCCAAAATCGCGGTATACCGGCCGGTATACCGCGAAATGGTGAACCCTGATGGCAGGTCACGAAAACCCATCCCACCTTCACCTTTTGGCGTGGTTAGTTTAGACCATCGCTGCCAATGAATCTTGTTGCTATCCACCGAGCTGCCGCACCAATAATTTGAGATATAAGACTTCATATTCTTGCAAACTGGGGCTGGCAGTTTGAAGCAGCTCATCATATACTCCCTCTGGTTCCCTATTAGAAGTCGTTTTGGACAAGGTTTGAGTCAAAAATTGGGAATATAAATCATGAATAACTTTTAAGTTGTTAAGTTTAAAAATGTGAAAATCATATAAATAGATTTGTCTTGAAAATTACTTTCGTAAGAATGTACATATATAACTTTCCAATAAAGATTTTTATAGAAAATAGAAGTTGTTATGAATTGCGATGCGAGGGGAAGGTGATTGGAGGATTTAGGGCCGATTGTGGGGGGAATTAGGGTTGTGAGCTACAGTACCGCGGTGCTACAGTGCCCACGGTACTGTTCACGCTCGGGGTTGTGGCGGCAGCTAGGGTTGGAGGGATGCAGGGAAAGCCGGTCGCGGGGCTGCGCCCACGGCCGGCAAGAGAGAAGGGTTTTCCTTCTAATCTCTTGCTTGATTTGATTGATACATCTCCCCTCCTTATAAAGAGAGGATTCCTTGACCGCTAAGTAAGGATTCGATCTTATCCCTAAACGTAACCCTAATGTCATGCCGAGACGACCTATTAGACCCGGCCCATTAGTCCCCTGATACCTGACATTACCCCGCTCTTTTCTGAACAGCTCGTCCTCGAGCTGCAGCATGGGCACCTTGACAATGACTCGACTCCACACAAACCTATGACCTAAAAATAAGCCTTTTACATCGCAAATTATTTGATTATCCTTAATTTGAAATAGACTCTGACTTTTTATTGTGTGACTCCTCGATAGTAGGCATCATCCACATGACGAAGTTGCATGTGTACGACCCAAGGTTTTAAATAACCGGATTTAGCTGCCGCTATAACCGGATTTAGCCTTTGGAGAGAAAGAAGGCTAGGAGATGGTCCATTTAGCCTTAAGCTGGATAACCCGCTAATAACCCGTTATAACCGGCTAAATCAGCTAAATAAGGACCATTTAGCCCGCTAAATGACGAAGTTGACATTGAAACGGGCATGAAGATCAGCATGAAGCCTCCAGTTCATCTTCTGATGAAGATGATAACAGTTCAATGCAGGAAGAAAGTTCTAACTGCTGGGGATGATTAGATGGTCCGAAATGTTGAGATGTCATTGATGTGTATCCGCTTATCTTTAGTTTGTAGTAGTCTGAATATTTGAAACTTTGTACTTGTATGGCAAAACCGCTAAATGGCTTAGCTGCGGTTATAACCCGCTATAGCCTTTTTTTAGCCTTTAAAAAGTTAACCGCTAAAGGCCTTAGCCGGTTATTTAAAACCTTGGTACGACCACCTGGATCCCGTGAAGACCATCTAAACGAGAGAGGCGCAGTGTAACAAACCAGGAAAATGAGGTGTGAAAATTTGCAAAAATTTAAAACTTTTTGTTTGAAATTGAGTGCTAACAAATTTCAACCTAAATTGCTAGCCCTTCCCTAAAATCTCCACCAATTTAAACCATTTAGAAAAATATATATTCAAAATATAGTAAAATATGTGAGTTGGATTTATTATGGATTTATTTGGAGTTCAATTGAGTGAAGTTTGAATTTGAATTGAATCCAAATCCGAACTCTAGTTTAATTATAAATTCAAAGCTATTTCCAAAACTATAGTTTTAAGCTGGGCTGAAACCAACCCTTGCACCTGCCCACGGCCCAGCTAACCGAACAGGCCAGCCGCTACCGCAGCCCACCGGGTCCACCCTTCTCCTATCCTTCACTTCACTCGCTGACGTGGGGGGGCCACCCGTCAGCCACTACCTCCCTTCTTCCTTCCTATCTTCACCTCTTTTCCCCTCGCACTGCAACCGCGCCTCACCGCGCCGCATCAACGCGCGCGCGCGCGATGGGACGGGCAGGCCGTCGGCTGGCATGCACGCCGAGCCAGGGCACGCCCGTGCGCGCGCCTCGGGGTCTCCCCAGGGGGAAAAGACCCCTCTACCCTCGCCCTGCCATGCCTAAAGCGATGGCTCTAGCCATTGCTGCGCCGCCACGTCAGGGAACCCGCCGCGCCAGCCAACCAGGGCGCGCCGCGCTCCTTGCCCTTGCGCGCTTTTGACCACGCCTACAACCCAGGGTCCAAGTCTCTCCCACCGGCCGCGTCGCATTGGGGTTTTCCCCTTCCCTGTTCGCCACCGCAAGAAGAGAAGAGGGGAAGAGTGTGGGGGGAGTACGAGTGGGGTGGAGGAAGCGGGGCTGAGCGGCGCTTCGTCGACGGCGTGCCGGGAGCCGTTGGAGGGAGCCGCACCGGGACGCCGTCGCGGGGGAGTGTATTCTGAGGATGTCTTGGGGTCAAGGTGCTAAGAGGCCAATACTAGGGCTTCTGTTCCGTGCTCAACAACAATCTTGCTGGGCACATAGATACTCTTCCTCAACAATCCAGGCCCATCAATCGGGCACTGGTGTTCCCCGAGATGCCGTTTTTCATAGGAGATTCAGCTCTGAGGCGCCTGCTTCGGAGCAAATGAACCTTATTAAGCAACTCCGACAACGAACAAGTGCTCCAATCAAAGATGTCAAGGCTTCTTTAGTTAGCTGCAACTGGGATATCGGTTAGCTCTTCTTTATCAGTGCGGAAGCATAATTTAGTTGACATGTTTGTTTAGTTCCACTTTCCCTATTTGAGTTTGTTAATTTCTTTCAGAGGCTGCACACAAGGACCTAAGGAAGAGAGGTGTTGCTCTTGCTGCCAAGAAGTCATCGCGGACTGCTGCTGAAGGTTTGCTAGCTATTGCACAAGATGAGAAAAGGGCTGCCGTGGTTGAGCTTAACTGTGAAACTGATTTCGTAGCAAGAAATGATGTTTTCCAGTATCTGGTTGGTTTCTTTTCTGGTAACAATTTTATCTTAATTATCGGCAGCTGCTGCTGTGTTGATACGTTTTTAAAACTGTTACACATAAAAACAAGTTACAAATGAATTGGATAACAATTTTGTAGCAGTTCTTCTAGATTCATTTCTTCGAGACAAGTACATAGTGATTGGAAACTTAAGTTTGTCTCTATTTAGCACAATTAAATCATTTGTTCATTACTTGAAGAGTAAATTCTGATCTCTGCTTTGGTACATGTGAAATACTAGAGCTGATGGTATTTCATCCTATCTGTCACTCCTCCGTAAAGTAGATTATGCATGCTCATATTCAGTTGTTCTAATTCATTGAATTGTGTAATTCCTTAAGCGTGTAGTCTACGATCACTACACGACCTGTACAAAATCTTAAGCTTTAATTATTTATATCTTCCATTTTCATGCACCATGTAGGCTTCATCACTGGCAAAAATGGTTTTATCTGCTCAGGGTCCTGGTGAACTATTTATGCCTTTTGGTCCTGAATATATGGAGGTATGGCATTATCCGTATGGGGGCATCCCAAAATCGTAGATCCTGTCAAGAAAAAAGTAATGCAGCATCACATCAGACCTTTTTCCTAGTTAGCTATGTCTAAGTAACCATGTTTTTCTCTGACCTTACAGAACATGTCTATCAATCTAGATCATCCTAAGCTCAATGGGGAAACTACTGTCCAAAGTGCTGTTACAGAAGTTGCTGCCATGGTTGGGGAGAATGTAAAACTCAGAAGAGGTTTCATGTTGTCCACGACTGGGCATGGCGTTGTTTCATCTTATATGCATACCTGTCCTCAGCCAGGTGATGAAATTTTAGTTTTTAAAAATTTAACAGGAATAAGGATGAAATATTCAGATAACTGAGCATTTCTCTTTTGTTTCAGGTTTGGGTCGTATTGCTGGATTGGTCTCACTGGAAGCAGAAGATAGTAGTTCTCTCCTTGATGCTCTCAAAACAGTTGGGTCGTCTATTGCGATGCATATTGTTGCAGCAAAGCCATTATTCTTAACAAAAGAACTGGTTTCTGCTGCAGCTCTAGAAAATGAACGTGACATACTGCGAACTCAGGTACGTTATTTTGATAAATACCACTCTTCCTCCAGCATGTTTGTCATGTACGGGCGAACGTATGTCAGGCGTCGCCGTGCGCGCGATGTGCGCCGCGCCGCGGAACGCGCCGGGCGGGGAGCGCGGGGACGGCGCGACGGGCGCGGAAGGCACCGGGCGCGGATCGTGGCTAGAGAGGATCCCTTGAGGATTTTAGTTCCTAAATTAGTGGGGTTGGTTACCCGTTTTAGTTGGGCCTCTGGCCATATATATTCTTGTAATCGGATTGGTTAGGAATCAAGCAAGTTTTGGTTATCCCTCAAATCTTCTCCTTCCCCGTATCTCTCAAGCCCGCCGGTGAGGGGCAAAACCTCACGGCGAGGTCCGGAGCGCGGCTACGAACCGCGTAGTCGCGGTCGGCGTCGTTGGGTACCGAGGCCCTTGACAACTTGGTATCACGATCCCGGCGATCCTCGCCTACACGCTCCGCGTCGCCACCGCCGCATCCGCCGCGCCGTCATCGCCCAACTCCGCGACATCACGCGCTCCGATCGGCATGGGTGACGACGACGTCAAGTCCTCCCTCGCGGAGATCACCAAGGCGCTGCAAGCCCTCCAGACCACCACCGAAGCCAACGCCAAGGCCATCCGAGCTCTCACCGCCGAGCGTGCGTCGTCCTCAAACTCCAAGGCGACCACCTCCGACTCCAACACCGACCGACCACCACCTCGCTTCCAGAAGTTGGATTTTCCCAAGTATGATGGCACCACCGACCCCCTCATCTTCCTCAACCGTTGCGAGTCGTTCTTCCATCGACGGCGTACCATGGAGGAGGATAAGGTGTGGATGGCGGGCTACAACCTGGAGGCCGGTGCTCAATTCTGGTGGATCCAGGTCCAGCACGACGAGGGGATCCCATCGTGGAAACGCTTCTCCGACCTCCTCAACCTTCGGTATGGACCACCGCTCCGATCCGCACCCCTGTTCGAGCTCGCGGACTGTCGGCGCACCGGGTCGGTCACGGAGTACCAAGACCGCTTCCAGGCGCTCCTCGCGCGCGCCGGGCCGCTGGAGGAGTCCCAGCGGGTCCAGCTCTTCACCGGCGGCCTCCTTCCGCCGCTCGGCAACGCCGTCCGCATCCACAACCGCGCAGTCGGCCGGCCAACGCGATGAGCCTCGCCCGCCAATTGGAGTTGATGGGCCCCGCAACACCACCAACGATGCCGCACCGGCCCCCGCCCTTCACGGCGACCTCTCGCCACCGCCACCACCACGCCTCACGTTGCCGCCACCACCGCAAGCCGCCGCGCCGCCGTTCGGCCGGCGGCAATCCGGTGAAGCGCCCGTCGCGCGAGCGAGCGAGCGGAGCGCCGTCGCCTCGGTTTGTGCTACAATTGTGACGAGCGCTACACCCGGGGCCACAACCGCGTCTGCCGCCGCATTTTCTTCATCGACGGCATCGAGCTCGCCGACGCGGACCACGCGGATCAGGACCCTGAGGCGCCGGTATTCTCCGTGCGCGCGGTGGCCGGGTCCCCGGGCGCCGACACGATGCGGTGTGACGGCTACGCTTGGTCCTACAACGCTGGTCGCCCTCCTCGACACGGGCAGCACGCACAGCTTCATCTCCGAGGAGGCGGCGCGCCGCCGGCATGCTCATCGACCGGCGCTCCCGCCTCACCGCCATGGTCGCCAACGGGGGAGCGCGTGCCGTGCGTGGGCCTCATACGCGACGCGCCGCTCACCATCGACGGTGCGACGTTCCCCGCCGACCTCTTCGTGATGCCCCTAGCCAGCTACGACGTGGTGCTCGGTACTCGTTGGCTTGGCGCGCTGGGGCCTTTCTTCATCGACCTCGCCTCGCGTCGGATGTGGTTCCGCCACCAGAACCGCACGGTCTGCTGGACCGGCGTACCCTTGGAGCGACCGCGCGCGTTCCAGGCCACCATCGTCCCCGACTCCCGCCTGGCCGCGCTCCTGGCCGCGTTCGCCGACCTCTTCGCGGAGCCATCCGGGCTGCCGCCTAAACGGTCGCACGACCACCGCATCATCCTCAAGCCCAACACGGCGCGGTGGCGGGCGGTGCGGCCGTATCGGTACCCGGCGGCACACAAAGACGAGCCGGAACGACAATGCGCCGCCATGATCACCCGGGGCATCGTCCGTCGCGGCCGACTCCCCGTTCTCCTCGCCGGTCCTTCTCGTGAAGAAGCCCGACGGCGCATGGCGTTTACGCGTTGACTACGGAGCCTTGAACGCGCTCACGGTCAGGGACGCGTTCCCCATACGGTGGTCGACGAACTCCCGGACGAACTCCCACGGCGCCGGCTTCTTCACCAAACTCGACCTACGCTCGGGGTACCATCGGTACGCATGCGGCGGAAGACGTCCACAAGACCGCCTTCCGCACTCATGAGGGCCTCTACGAGTTCTCCGGTAATGGCGTTCGGCCCGTGCAATGCGCCGGCCACGTTCCGAGCCCTCATGAACGAGGTGCTCCGCTCCTTCCTTCGCCGGTTCGTCCTTGTTTTTTTCGACGACATCTTGATTTACGACTCCTCATGGGACGAGCACCTCCGTCACCTCGCCGCCGTCTTCACCGAGCCGCGCGCGCCTTGTCTCTTCGTCAAGCGATCGAAATGCTCCTTTGGCGAGCCCTCGGTGGCCTACCTCGGCCACGTCATCTCGGCGGGCGGCGTCGCCATGGATCCAACTAAGGTACGAGGCCATCGTCGGCCGGCGGCACCTCGCTCCGCTCGCGCCGTGCGGGGATTCCTCGGGCTCGCGGGCTACTACCGCAAATTCGTCCACAACTACGACACCATCGCCGCGCCGCTCACCGCCCTCCTCAAGAAGGATGGGTTCTCCCGGGGACGACGCGGCCACGGCGGCCTTCGAGGCCCTCAAGACGGCGGTAACCTCGGCGCCGGTCCTCGCCATGCGGATTTCGCCAAACCCTTCACCGTGGAATGCGACGCCTCGTCCCACGGCTTCGGCGCGGTGCTTGTCCGGGAGGGACACCCGATCGCTTTCTTCGGCCGCCCCCGTCGCGCGCGCCATCGGGCCCTCGCCGCGTATGAGCACGAGCTCATCGGCTTGGTCCGGGCGGTCGCCCCCGGCGGCCCTACCCGTGGGGGCGTCGCTTCGTCGTCAAGACCGACCACTACAGCCTCAAATATCTACTGGATCAGAGGCTGGCAACGATTCCGCAACATCACGCGGGTCGGGAAGGCGCCGGGCTTCGACTTCGCGGTGGAGTACCGGTCGGGCGCCTCCAACACCGTCGCCGATGCGCTCTCGAGGCGCGACACAGCGGACGACGTCGAGGGCGACGTGTTGGCCATCTCTGCACCGCGCTTCGACTTCCTCGACCGCCTACGGCAGGCCCAAGCCACCGATCCGGCTCTGGTGGCTGTGCACGCGGGTGTCCGCGACGGTACTCGGGCCGGCCCGTGGTCTGTGGCGGACGGGATGCTGGCGTTCGACGGGCGCCTCTACATACCGCCGGCATCACCGCTTCTTCAGGAAATCCTGGCGGCCGTCCACAACGACGGACATGAGGGCGTCCACCGCACGCTCCATCGTCTCCGCCGCGACTTCCATTTTCCCAACATGCGTCGTGTGGTGCAGGACTTTGTGCGGGAGTGCGCTACTTGCCGGCGCTTCAAATCGAACACCTCCACCGGCCGGGCTACTACAACCCCTCCCAGTACCGTCCACTGTTTGGGCGGACATTGCGATGGACTTTGTGGAGGCGCTCCCCAAGGTGCAAGGCAAGTCGATCATCCTCTCCGTCGTCGACCGCTTCAGCAAGTACGCCCACTTCATTCCGTTGGGCCACCCGTACACCGCCGAGTCCGTGGCGCAGGCCTTCTTCTCCGACATCGTGCGGCTCCACGGCATACCGCAGTCCATTGTCTCCGACCGTGACCCAGTGTTCACCTCCGCGTTCTGGCGCGAGCTCATGCGCCTCATGGGGACGAAGCTCCTCATGTCGTCGGCTTTTCATCCGCAAACCGATGGCCAGTCGGAGGCGGCTAACCGGTCATCATCATGTACCTCGGGTGCTTCACCGCGATCGCCCACGACATTGGCTTCGGTGGCTACCATGGGCGGAGTACATCTACAACACGGCGTTCCAGTCTTCACTCCGCGAGACGCCGTTCGAGTGGTCTACGGCCGCGACCCCCCTCCATTCGCTCCCTACGAGCCGGCGACACTCGGGTTGCCGCGGTCGCCCGGAGATGGAGGCTCGTGAGGCGTTCCTGGGGGACGTCCGCTACCGTCTCGAGCAGGCGCAGACGGTGCAGAAGCTGCACTACGACCGTCATCACCGGCCGGTGTCCTTTGACGTGGGCGACTGGGCTCTCCTCCGCCTCAGGCAGCGCGCCGCTTCGTCTCTGCCTCACGCTCCCACGGGCAAGCTGAAGCCACGCTACGTGGGGCCGTACCGCGTCACTGCCGTCATCAACCCCGTCGCGGTGCGCCTGCAACTGCCGCCCGGGGCTCGCATACACGACGTGTTCCACGTCGGCGTTCTCAAGAAGTTCATGGGCTCCCCGACTGATGCTCCACCGGCGCTTCCCAACACGGTGGACGGGGCAGTAGTGCCCACGCCGGAACGCGTCGTGCAGGGCCGCAGGGCGCGCGGCGTTCCTCAAGTGCTCGTGCACTGGCTAGGAGAGCCCGCTACGTCGGCCACGTGGGAAGACTTGGATGATTTCAAGGCCCGCTATCCTGAGTTTCAGCTCGAGGACGAGCTGGACTTCGACGGTGTGGGAGATGTCATGTACGGGCGAACGTATGTCAGGCGTCGCCGTGCGCGCGATGTGCGCCGCGCTGCGGAACGCGCCAGGCAGGAGCGCGGGGACGGCGCGACGGCGCGGAAGGCCCGGGCGCGGATCGTGGCTAGAGAGGATCCCTTGAGGATTTTAGTTCCTAAATTAGTGGGGTTGGTTACCCGTTTTAGTTGGGCCTCGGCCATATATATTCTTGTAATCGGATTGGTTAGGAATCAAGCAAGTTTTGGTTATCCCTCAAATCTTCTCCTTCCCCGTATCTCTCAAGCCGCCGGTGAGGGGCAAAACCTCACGGCGAGGTCTGGAGCGCGGCTACGAACTGCGTAGTCGCGGTCCGGCGTCGTTGGGTACCGAGGCCCTTGACAATGTTGGTTCATGGAAACTTTGCTACTCTCAAATTAGGCATATTTGACTTCTCTTAGGTTGGGTTTGGTTTGCTGCCATGGCTGTGGCATGCTGCACTTTCTTAGAGCGCTTTACCTCATGTCATATGATAGTGCTAATTTACTTCAGAAAGGAAATGGCATGACGTTTGATGCCTTGTAACATTCCAGGCTGAAAGTTCAGGGAAATCCCCAATGGCTATGGATAAGATGGTAGAAGGTCGATTGAGGAAGTACTTTGAAGAAGTTGTGCTCATGGAGCAAAAATATATTTTGAATGACAGCATAAACATTAAGGTAATCCGATAGATTCTTTTCACATTTGATGATATACTAGCTCTGAATTGTCTGTCCCTAATAGCTTTACTTCTTGCCTTCTTGGTGCCATTCTTTTCATATTTGATGATATGTTACTCTGAATTGTCTGTCCCTAATAGCTTTACTTCTGGGTGCCATTCTTTTCAGACTGTGCTGAATGACTTGTCAAAGGAGGTTGGTTCTAAAGTAACAATTGGTAAATTTATCAGAATGCAAGTTGGAGAAGGAATTGAGGTACCGTATTATATTACTGTAGTTTTACTTGAAACCACTATTGCATTTTGTGTTCACATAATCAATTGTCAACTTCCGTGTTTTGTGTTTGGCAGGCTTGATGCCGCTGATGGGTTTGTAGGCTGTGGCTGGCGATGCATGGATTTCATCTGGAGATAGATCATTTGCGATCATTAGGATAAACACTTTGAAGTTAGATACCTTAGTTCCCCAAGAAGTTTATCTCCTAGTTGCCCCAACCATGGGGTTGTATCATTTTTGCATATGCTGGCCAGTCACCAGTCAGCCAGTTAGAAGTATGGAGTACGTTTATAGCAACATTTTCTGAAAGGCTCCCCTTCCGAAATTGAATTGAGCCGAATAATGGCCAAGCAAGGAAGTTATTGCATGCTGGCCTTGTTTTGGTAGTTCTAAGGCCACCACACCAGTTTCCGTCACGTAACTTGAGCCTTTTTTGTTGGCAGGAGCTTCAAGTGGTCAATGGTCGAAACCACCGAATGGCAAATGCGAATGACAGGAGCTTCAAGTGGGCAGTCGGTGGTTTCGACCATTGCACTTGGGGCCTTGGGCGGCCACCTGCCTCAAGGGCGTAGCCGTATTTTAACTAATGGAATCCTCTAGCATCGATGAGATGTGCGTGGCTGCAGCAGCCGAGTGCCACTCCTTGCCGTGCTTTCTTGCATTACGCCCTGTCCGCAAAGACCACGCCCCGCACATGATCAACTCAGCTGTCCTTGCGGTGCAGTGTTTCCTTTGCCCAAGTCGCCTAATGGAGTTTTGGAACTTTAGCCCCAGTCATCTTCTTCACCTCATCCCAGAACCTCCTTGCCACAGGACATTCAAAGACTACATGAAAAAGAGATTCAGTTGGATCTGCACAGGTTGGACAAGCCGCTTCCCGTTCCACATGGCCACGGTGTAGCTCCATTTTGGTAGGGAGAAAGTTGTGTACAGCTCTCCATCAGAAAATACGAATTTTGGGTTGTTCACCTCCGCTTGTGAGTGTGCCTCCTTGAGAAGGCGATATGCAGATCGAACAGTGCACAAACCAAACTTTTCATGGTGCCAAGCAATTGTGTCTTCCTCCATTCGCAGACCGGGTCTGATTTTTAGAATTTCCTCTGCATCGATCGGTATGAAGGTCTGTTGAACAAAACCCTCATCCCACAATCTTGTATCCGGAACAAAGAGCTCATCCACATGCTGCACTGTTGTGTTCTCAAGTTGAATGAGCAGCCTCATTGAGTTTAAACCCGGTATCCAATTATCATTCCAAATAGGGAAAATGCTACCCTTCAGCCGTCTGGACGCTGGACGATTCGTCATTGCGAAAAAAAACAGACGCGGGCCCCACCTCAAAGCCCTATCCCTTCCCCCAGTTCCCTGCAGAACTGCATCCTCGCCTCCCTCCATTCTCACGCGCCCCTCACGGCGGTGGCGTGCCGGCCCGGATCCGGTGGTACGACGGAGGGAGAGGGGGCCAGCTTGGTGGCAGGAGCACCGACGGCGAGTCGGAATCCGGCGAGCCGTGGCGAGTCCCCCGCGCCTGACCTCTCCCCCACACCTCCGGCTTCTAGGTTGGCACCGTCCTCCACACGCCCGCCGCCGGGCGCCGGCCGCGGCCCCACCGGTGCGGAGCTCCACGACGAGCTCCTCTGTCGAGGATCTCACATGGAAAAGCGCCTGCAGGGCCTTGGAGGAGCACCTGGACGAGGAGGGCGGGTGAGCGCCACTGGCTCCGCCTCCCCCACGGTGGCAAAGAGGCGGGCGAGCAAGCTGCATCAGCGTCTAAGCGTGCAAATGCGTAACCATTGGGTGCACCTCCAAACCTATTTAGTTCAATCATTTGTACTACTTTTTCAAAATTTTGAAGAAGTAGTATAAATAATTGCAATAAAGAGGTTCGGAGGTGCATCACATTATAATCAACTTGCACCCCTATCAGCGTCACGTTGAGCCGCCGCATGCCGTGTGGCGACTCTCCTCTTGCCACCAGCGACCGGCGCTAGATGTTACAATCGTATGGTTCAAATGTTTCCTACGTTGTAATCGAATATTAAGGTCGTATGAATGTTGCAAAAGTCGAAACAAATGTTGCATATGTTGCAATGGCTTTACACAGATGTTTTAAGTGTTTTGTCTGAATATTGCAATCTTTTGTTCTAAATGTTGCATCAGTTTTTCGTAAAGCATGTTGTTTTTTCAAGTGTCCCATATGCACATTGGAAATGTTTCAGTGTTGTTGATCTATGTTGAAATAGCCCGTGAAACGTTTTCAACTCGCGATGTTGCATGCAACATGAGGCGATGTTCCGGTGGAAATTTTCCTGGCTTTTCCATCTGATGGTCAAATCGGACGACTACGCAGATAGTTTTGATGTTTCATGTGTTGATTTTTCATGTTGCAGCTTTTGAGTTTCAATGTTCCACCGAACTCAAGCTTATGGTGATTTTTTGTTTGCAATGTTGCATGAAACATCCCTTAATGTTATGGTGGGATTTTTTACGGTTAGAAATGATGTTTACATTGAACCTTAATGTTGTGGTGGGATTTTTTACGGTTAGAAATGATGTTTACATTGAACTATTCTTTCACGTATTTTTTTAATTTTCCAACCTCATAAATCCGATGTTGTAGGTGTTGTATGTGAATGTGGCAAGAGATGTCTGATTTAATTATTGTGTATTTATTACGATTCTACTGTGACCATCAGATTTAAACGGATGGTAGTAGATGTGTCCAATGAGACTTGGGAGTTGCTCCCGCCGGACGTCCGGACACTAGCTGGACCCTTCCAAATATTAACTGAACTTTCAGAGCCAATACGTTTGATGATCCGTTTCGGAGTACCTTTCGTCCATGTAAAATTCCCCTCCAAGTCTCCGACGATTTCTTCATCCATGCTGCTAACGAAAAGTCTCCATTGGGATAGTATTTCCCCTTTAAAACCCGGGCGGACAAAGACTCCGGTCTCATGACCAGACGTCATCCTTGCTTCCCAAGCATGCCTTCCTTAAACAATGGCAAGCAGGGTTCACCAAACCGTGAATCGGTCGGTTTTTTTAACCGAAAAAATCGGACCGGTATACGGGTCAAACCGACCGGTATACCGATAGGAGGCTATTAGCAGGTTTGGTTGGCGAGTGGTATACCGACCGGTTTAGCTACCGAGCCGGCCCGGTAACCCCAAAATCGCGGTATACCGGCCGGTATACCGCGAAATGGTGAACCCTGATGGCGGTCACGAAAACCCATCCCACCTTCACCTTTTGGCGTGGTTAGTTTAGACCATCGCCGCCAATGAATCTTGTTGCTATCCACCGAGCCGCCGCACCAATAATTTGAGATATAAGACTTCATATTCTTGCAAACCGGGGCCGGCAGTTTGAAGCAGCTCATCATATACTCCCTCTGGTTCCCTATTAGAAGTCGTTTTGGACAAGGTTTGAGTCAAAAATTGGGAATATAAATCATGAATAACTTTTAAGTTGTTAAGTTTAAAAATGTGAAAATCATATAAATAGATTTGTCTTGAAAATTACTTTCGTAAGAATGTACATATATAACTTTCCAATAAAGATTTTTATAGAAAATAGAAGTTGTTATGAACTGCGATGCGAGGGGAAGGTGATTGGAGGATTTAGGGCTGATTGTGGGGGGAATTAGGGTTGTGAGCTACAGTACCGCGGTGCTACAGTGCCCACGGGTACTGTTCACGCTCGGGGTTGTGGCGGCAGCTAGGGTTGGAGGGATGCAGGGAAAGCCGGTCGCGGGGCTGCGCCCACGGCCGGCAAGAGAGAAGGGTTTTCCTTCTAATCTCTTGCTTGATTTGATTGATACATCTCCCCTCCTTATAAAGAGAGGATTCCTTGACCGCTAAGTAAGGATTCGATCTTATCCCTAAACGTAACCCTAATGTCATGCCGAGACGACCTATTAGACCCGGCCCATTAGTCCCCTGATACCGACATTACCCCGCTCTTTTATGAACAGCTCGTCCTCGAGCTGCAGCATGGGCACCTTGACAATGACTCGACTCCACACAAACCTATGACCTAAAAATAAGCCTTTTACATCGCAAATTATTTGATTATCCTTAATTTGAAATAGACTCTGACTTTTTATTGTGTGACTCCTCGATAGTAGGCATCATCCACATGACGAAGTTGCATGTGTACGACCACCTGGATCCCGTGAAGACCATCTAAACGAGAGAGGCGCAGTGTAACAAACCAGGAAAATGAGGTGTGAAAATTTGCAAAAATTTAAAACTTTTTGTTTGAAATTGAGTGCTAACAAATTTCAACCTAAATTGCTAGCCCTTCCCTAAAATCTCCACCAATTTAAACCATTTAGAAAAATATATATTCAAAATATAGTAAAATATGTGAGTTGGATTTATTATGGATTTATTTGGAGTTCAATTGAGTGAAGTTTGAATTTGAATTGAATCCAAATCCGAACTCTAGTTTAATTATAAATTCAAAGCTATTTCCAAAACTATAGTTTTAAGCCGGGCTGAAACCAACCCTTGCACCCGCCCACGGCCCGGCTAACCGAACGGGCCGGCCGCTACCGCAGCCCACCGGGTCCACCCTTCTCCTATCCTTCACTTCACTCGGCCGACGTGGGGGGGGCCACCCGTCGGCCACTACCTCCCTTCTTCCTTCCTATCTTCACCTCTTTTCCCCTCGCACGCAACCGCGCCTCACCGCGCCGCATCAACGCGCGCGCGCGCGATGGGACGGGCGGGCCGTCGGGCCGGCATGCACGCCGAGCCGGGGCACGCCCGTGCGCGCGCCTCGGGGGTCTCCCCGGGGGGAAAAGACCCCTCTACCCTCGCCCCCCGCCATGCCTAAAGCGATGGCTCTAGCCATTGCCGCGCCGCCACGTCGGGGGGAACCCGCCGCGCCGGCCAACCGGGCGCGCCGCGCTCCTTGCCCTTGCGCGCTTTTGACCACGCCTACAACCCGGGGTCCAAGTCTCTCCCACCGGCCGCGTCGCATTGGGGTTTTCCCCTTCCCCGTTCGCCACCGCAAGAAGAGAAGAGGGGAAGAGTGTGGGGGGAGTACGAGTGGGGTGGAGGAAGCGGGGCCGAGCGGCGCTTCGTCGACGGCGTGCGGGAGCCGTTGGAGGGAGCCGCACGGACGCCGTCGCGGGGGAGTAGGAGTGACCGGGACCTCGACGCCGCGAACACCTTCCTCGCCGTCGTGGGACCTCTGCACCAAGCCGGCGATGACTCCACCGTCGACCCACGGTGAGCGGAGTGAAAGGACCTTGATGTCGCCTAGAGGGGGGGGGGGGTTGAATAGGCGTGACGACCGAATTAAACTTTTTCCCCCAAATCACTTGAGGCGACAAGGCTCCACCGGTCGGACCGGTGGTGGTGACCGGTCGACCGGTCAAGCACCGGTCTTCACGCATGACACCGGTCGGACCGGTGCACCTCACCGGTCGGAGACCGGTGTAGCACGAAGAACCCGCAAAAACAACTTCAAGCGCCTCTTGGCTTCTAGCACGAACCAAACTCGGGGTGTGGCTCTTGTAGATGATCACAAGCGAGTAATGAGCCCTGCACACACAAGTAACACACCCAAGTAGATCGAAGCGGAAGCAAATGATATATGCTAGAAAAACAACTTAGAGAGAAGAACCACACGAGGAAGCAAGGATTTGTTTCCCGAAGTTCACCACCCACTGAGGAATGGCTACGTCTCCGTTGAGGAGCTTGTAAGGGACGATTCCCACAACAAGCCGGGTCTCTTTCAACCACTTTCCTCCTTTCCACTAAGGTGATCTTTTCCACGAAGAGGCAAGATCGCAGCCCTTACAAACTTCCCGCTGCTCACCACAACCTTGGGAGCTAGCCGGCGACACCTAGCCGTCTAGGAGGCAAACCTCCAAGAGAAACAAATGCACCAAAGTTTGTAGACTCGTAACCAAAGTGCTCAAGCTATGGAACCTCGCTCTTGTTAGCTCACAAAGTCACTCCTAGGCTCACTTTCTCAACCCAACACAAAGATGATGGCTTGAATCCACAAATCTCACAAAGAGATGGTTGGGGAGAGCCACTAAGGCTTAGAGCTAGTTAGAAATGGCTTGGGATCTCAAGCAACAACACTAGAAGCAACGAACCCTCACCTCGAAGAGGGCTTGGGGTATTTATACCCCTCAAAGAAGAAAACTAGCCGTTAGACCCCGGCGGCACCGGTCGAGCCGGTGCCCTACACCGGTCGGACCGGTGTATGAAAAACTAGCCGTTGGGCTAGCGGCACCGGCCGGACGGTGCCTCCGACCGGCCGGGGACCGGTCGGGCCCCCGAGTTGCCCCAAAACCTTTTTTTAGAGAAACTAGCACTTCACCATCAAGATGAAATGACCCGAGGTTAGGTTAGGAGGGTTGGTTAGCACACTCAAGGGCTAGATCTCACTTAGGTCAACTAATGAGCACTTTGACTTGGTCAACTTGCTAAGTTGCATCCCTCTTGATAGTACGGCATACCTATACTCAAGAAAAGAGTAAAAGAGCTTTGATGACCCCTTGAGCTTGAACAACTTCAATTCTTGCCATACTTGATCGATAACCACTTGAGGGCTTTCAACATAGCCTTTGACTTGAGCATGTCCATACTTGAGCTAGTGACTTAGGATCTTTCCATATAGCATAAGAATGCACACTTGGATCCATGGCCACTCCATGTTGCCAATCTTAACGAGTTGATGACTTGCAAAGCTTCCCTCGATTAAGGTATGAATATGATACTTGAAGACCCCACGGATGCTAGACCTTCACCCTAGCAAAACACTTATGGTGGCTTAGCTACGGCCCCAAAGATTGCTTAGTCCCTCACCCTAGACATCTCGGTTGATCTCTCATCACTTATCCAATCCACTTTGAGTTCCACTTTGCTTCACACGCAATTAACCCTCATTTGAAAGTCCCGCTTCAAATGCTTGATCTTGATTGACAACGGATATGCAAGCTTCCATTTTTAGAACCATGAAATGTGTACTCATCATCTTGTTCTCTTTTAATAAACTCATGAAGCCTTGCACCAAATACTCATCTTTGTAGATGTGAGCCATAAAATACATCCATATATAAAATACTTCAAAAGTAGCTCATGAATATATAATGAAAACCTGCTCATGATCTTAAACAAAAACGTTAGTCCTTTAATCGCCTTGTCATTCAATTCACCAAAATCCACTTAGGGGCCTAGATGCACTTTCAATCTCCCCCTTTTTGGTGATTGATGACAACTCGATTAAAGCTTACAAATAAAACAATAAAGCGCATTTAGATTCTCAGATATAGCTAGAGCTCCCCCTTAATTTGTGCTTTGAGTTTGATTTCAAGAAAATGGCCTTAAATGCCATTAGCACAAATTTGGAAGAAA
Organism: Cenchrus americanus; assembly: GCA_947561735.1. Classification (NCBI taxonomy): domain Eukaryota; kingdom Viridiplantae; phylum Streptophyta; class Magnoliopsida; order Poales; family Poaceae; genus Cenchrus; species Cenchrus americanus. The sequence continues at coordinate 124,910,613 of OX387244.1, read as the reverse complement.
AGACGTGTGAGCTCCCCCTATATCTTAGAATCAGTGGAGTGCAACAAGTGTGAGCGACAAAATAAAATCCGTGATGCGTATGACAAGATATGCACAAAGCAAAGAAAAATGAGCTGATTGGGCAGCACCGGTCAGACCGGTGCCCCTGACCGGTCAGACCGGTCCGGTCCAGCCAGCTCGCTCAACTGGGCGGCACCGGTCAGACCGGTGCCCCTGACCGGTCAGACCGGTCGGGTCCAGTCAGCGCACAAAGCAACAGAAGTGTGTGCTATTTGGTCCAAGGTGGTCATGCCAGGGTTGCAAGCTGGTTTAGATCACCTTGCTCCATTTAGCCAACACAAACAATCATCATTTAAAACATGCATCACAATCTAACAATAAGGTCGCTTAAATATTACAATAAGGATTAAAACACACAGTGGCACTCATACAAAAGTTCTCAAGTCCACTAAGATCAAATTCTAACTTATTACACGATTTCTCTCAAATGCCGGCGATCCACCGGTCGACCGGTGCGGAGGCACCGATCGACCGGTGCAACACGAACGAGCCCCGACAACGACAAACTTGAGGCTTTAATCGCGATTCTTCTCCCCCTTTGTCATCAAGCAACCAAGAAGGGCCCGGAGAAGAAGCAAGCGGCTGATTCTTGTCCTTGTGAGCCGTCTCCCGGGTGAGAGCTCCCTCCTATTTGAGAGTCGTCAAGAATCCAATGCAAAGGAGAGTTTAGGTAAATCGATTCCGAGACGTTGATCCGAGATGGATGAGCTATGGGAGCACGGTTTTTACCATAGAAGTACGGGTCGTAGCCAAAGATCTCGGCGGAGAAGCGAGCGCCCCAATCGTGTACTTGCTCGGGAGGTGGAGGAGGTGGGGGTGCTTGCTCTCGTTCCATGAAGTGAGACGATCCCGCTACGTCGGAGGAGGAGGTACAAAGGGTGGAGGAGGTGGAGGTACGATGAAGATGATCCTTGCCCTTGCCGAGACTCGAAGAACATAGGGCCGTATTGGTTAAGCAAATCCGAGTTGGCCCATCCTCTCATCCTTTCTTCAAAGGAAGGTATCTCGGCCGGAGGAGATTCGGAGATGGTGGAGATCGAGGTGGTTGAAAACCTTGGGCATTGTGCATGAGCTTCATCGTATCCCGCATTTGCTTGTTTGCCCGCCTTGACCTTTCTTTGCTCCACCTCGGATGTCATGCGGCTCCGACACATCCCAAAAATGAAGTTGAGAAACTTCTTCAAAGGAGAGGTGGATCTGCGGGGTCTGCCTGGCTGCCAGCCTCCCCACCGGTCAGACCGGTGCTCGGCACGGCGGACCGGTGCCGGCTCGAGCACCGACCCGGAGGCGAAACCGGCCGACCCGCACCCTCCTCAAAAATTTCTTCCTCCCCCGTTCGGTGCATGCTCAACTCTAGGAGATGGAACCCGAGGATTCTTGCTAGGATTGAGCTTCAGAGGCTTGTGTGTCACATTCTTCGGAAATTTGTCTTTGCAACCTTTTCAATCATATACATGATGTAGGGGCTGTAGCTGCAAATTTTCTTGGGGTCTTCGGATAGATGCTTAATCTCTTGCCAAATGAAGTCCCCAACACTGAATTCCGGAGCTCCCGGCCTCAAAGCCACCATCAAATTTTTCTGAAACTTAGTGATTTCCGAGGGGTTTCCATCTCTAGGTGTGATAGATACCCTAAGTAGCCTATTTAGGACAGCGAAGTAGGTATAGAGGTTCTTCACCTTCCCAAAGTTGGCGTGCTCACCGCGAGGGTACATCACGTGCAAAGCATCCTTCTCTAGCTCCCCCTCATCATGGAGCTTCCTTAGCTCCCCATCTCCTGCCATGATCCCAAAGCATCTCAAGAATCTGTGGAACGTAATGGAGTACCTTTGGCCGTTAGTCATCCAAATCATGGCCCTGTCGGCCTCAATGTGACCAAAGTGCACTGTGGCAAAGAACTGGGCAATGATCTCTTTGTTCCAATCGTGTCGGAACCCCATAAGTGACTTGACCCTTTGCCTCTCACAGTTGCTGATTACTTCATCAAAAATAGGGTCTCCTTTACTTGCCATGTGCCCCCAATCCACAAAGGCGAGCCTTGTGTGTGATCTTGGGCTTCTTTATAATCACCGTAGCATAGTAGTCTTGCTGAAATTTAGCCCAAAATCCGGGATCCGTAGCGGTCTTGCCCTCCTCATAAGGGTTCTTGTCCCTTAGCTTCTTCAGGGCCTTGGTCATCCCTGACCCGTGGTACTTAACCGGCCGATCAGGATAAATGTAGGTAGGTGGCATGATCCTCAGCCTACCCTGATCGTCGTCGTCCTCTTCCATGGCATCCACATCCTCTTCTTCTTCCTCCTCATCCTCCTCCTCATCCTCATCCCCGGCACCATCGGCCGTCCGACCCGGCCTCCCGGTGTCTTCTCAACTCAAAGCCGACCGGATAAGTCTCATCTTCAACATTGTCATCGCTTGCTTGTTCGGTGTCACCTCCTAGATCGGGATCCTCGGCACTAGCTTGAGTTGAGCGGCGTCTCAATCTCTTGCCGCCGATGTTTACGATCTTTGCCCCCTTCCCCAAAATCACCGGGGATGGCTCCTCGGCGAGTGAGGACTTCTTCTCTTCTTTTCTTAGCCCCTTCCTTTTCCCGCACCATAGGCTGCTGTCCCGAGTCACACAAAGGATGACGAGTGTATAAGACTCTAGGGAAAAAGATTGAATTGAAATGGAATTAAAGCTTGAAAGTTCGGAACAACCGGGTACGTTCGGGCCGCACCGGCCGAGCCGGTGAGGGGCACCTCGCCGGACGGTGCCACCCGAACGAGCCAATAGCTCTCACAATCAATACGAGCAAACAGTTGATCTAAGATTTGGTATATATGAACAAAAGACATCCTAGAAAAGATATGTGTTGAAAAACAAGAAGGAAAACACATTTTGGGGTGGACATGCGCCACCGGTCAGACCGGTGACGGCCACCGGTCAGACCGGTGAAAGCCGTCCGAACCCAATTTGTGATTTCTCACAATGTGTCCAACAAAACGCTATGGATCTATAGGAATGTCTTCTAGGTGATCTCAGAAGATGTTCTACCAAAGGAAATTCAAAACTTTGCACCAAGTGAGGAGATCGGGCAAAAGAAAGGTTTGAATACCTTTGGAGAGATGAACTCGAGTTGAATCCGAGAAACACGAAGGGGAAAGTGAAGAGGGGCCTTAGGAGATCCTTTTGCTTCCAATCTTGAGGCTTTTCCTTGGTTGAAACTTCAAATCACCATGGATTGTGAGAGAGATGAAAGAGAGGAGATGGAGGAGGTGTTCACGGTTTGGAGGCAGTGGTGGGATGGTGAATGATGGAGGAGAGAGAAGGAAGGGGGGTAAAAGGATTCCTTTTACTGTGGCCCCACGGGCTGACGCCGGGCGTCACCGGTCAGACCGGTGACGGCCACCGGTCAGACCGGTGACAGCCGCAGGTCAAGCCAGAGAGGCCATATCGGTTTTTCCGGCCCCCATCGGTAGAACCGAAGATCTCGATAAAATTCAACGGAGAGAGTCCTTATCGGTAGAACCGACATTCCCTCGGTATTACCGTCCCTTTTCCTCCTTTTTGAGATTTTGCTCCTTAAAACTTCTCCGGATATGTTATAGACCAATTCTCATCCACTTAGGTTGCATAAACACGATTATGTGACTTCAAGTTCACCACCGGTCGGACGGTGGCTTGCACCGATCGGACCGGTGCGGCCTTGAGAAGCAAAAATTGAGCCACAACACAGAATTTTTTATTTCAACCTTTAAGGAAGTCTTGGATAAGAGATATTAAGTTGATATTGATCCAAAAACCATCAATTCTTAGAAGAATGAGGATTACCAATCTAATTTGCGAATTCTTGATTCTTCCAAGATTGAGAGAGATAAAAAGAATGGATTTTTAGGGACTTGAGAAAATCTTCTTAACGTGACTAGCCATCAATCAAACAAGGAGAACTATAGTCACAACTAAGTTGATTGGGTCACTAAGACCAAGAACCAAATATTTTTCAAAGAAAGCACACTTCTGTTCATGCTAGTTGATTTTTCGAAAACATCTATCCTATATCACAAAATGCATGCATCCACTTCAAATGAATGCCCTAACAAGCATATTTGGCTCATATCTCCATTCTCGAGACACAAAGACGAGTAGAAGAAAAGATATCAACCAAATATCTAGAGAGGAGCGCAAGAGGTCCATTTGAAGCAATTACATGCCAAGGATGGCACACTAGCATGTTGTTATGGCCTAGATGCATTACGGTATTTCAATGAGTTTCGTGAAAACATACCTTTGCCTTAAGACCATTTCATTTGTGCATATACTAACTTTCAAACAATGTTAGCTCTTACTTGTTCTTTAGGAGGTTACGCTTATCGAGAGCTTCCTTTGATATGCATAAACGAATGAGACTACAATATCACTTAGAAGAAGTTGTTAGTCCCATAAGTGACTCAAGTTTTGTAATGAGCTCCCCCTTAAGTAGTGCTAGAGAATTTGAATTTCTCGACCAAGGCACTTTGCTCAATCAAGAACATGTTGAGGCTCATTCCAAAACTTGGTCAAAACACACAAATGATTTGATAATTGACATGTGTTCGACTTCTCATAACCTTTGACGCCAAATCACCCTTCATCTTGAGGGTTTGGACAACCCCCGGTCACCCGGCACTCATGCTTGGGGTCACCCTGCGAAGCATTCGGAGGCGTACGGGTCACCCGGCACTTGTCTTGGGTCACCCGCTCAAGTTTCTGGCTGCGTTGGCACCGGTCAGACCGGTGCCTGTCACCGGTCAGACCGGTGACCACCCTCTGACCCATTTTGGTGATTTTTCCTTCCCTTTTCCTTGAGTGAGTGAATGTATCACTAATTTCAGACCTGCATCCAAGGATAAGGTATTGCTCTACTAGAGAGCCATTAAAGGTATCGAATGGCATGAGAAAGTAAATCTTCATAAAAAATAGTCAAAGTCACCACCTCATGCTTTGCTCATGCAAGAAGAGCTTCACATGAGTGTTCACCAAGAACCAAAGTGACTTAGACTCAATCGGGCACATTAGTTACCGAGATGTCATTGATTTCACAAAATATATGAGTTTGCTCTTCACATGGTCAATTGAATTCATCAAGATTTCTAAGTCCTCCAACCATGTGCTCAATGCATCTCTTTCAACCCGCAAGCTCGGTAAGCATTCCTCGGTGCCCAACACTTGTTGGGTCCTATTGGGTTAGTCACAAGGTGCTTAGGAACCCAAATAGTTCTCATGCTACAATGAGGTGAACTAATCTCCCTCATAGCACAAGTTCTATTCTTATCGTTCCTAAGCTTATGGAAATCATAATGGACAAGGTTTGATTTAGGAACGTTACCATTTGGGTAATCCTTGCCCATGTGACCCTTTTGACGGCATTCGTAACAAATGCGACTTTTGTTCTTGTTGGTCACCCCATTCCTTAAAATTTCTTTTCTACACTTGCTTCTGAGACTTGTTCTTGGAGAAGGTGGCTTCCTTGCCTTGTTTGCTTGAAGTGAGGCTGTCCTGGCCAGCACCGGTCTGACCTGTGGCATGCACCGGTCTGACCGGTCACGGTCAGAGCCACTGCCCGTTGTTGCTTTTGGGCATGAGTTGGCAAGGTGTCCCTTCTCTCTGCACTTGTAGCACACCCTCCACTTTTTGGAGCTTCTAGGCTTCTTGGAGAGTGACTCTTGTGCCTTGTGCTTGATCGGGCGATATTGGGGTTTGATTTGCCCAACCTCGCTCTTTTCTTGAATCTTGTGCTTGTGGAACCTTGTAGCTTGTTGAGGAGTTGAACTAGTGGCGGTTGATCCCTTCCCAAGCTTCTTCACCGTGCTTTCACGGTTATCTTGAGAAGGTTGCACTTTGCTCTTCTCCTTCAACACACACAAGTCCTTTTGGAGCTTTTCGACCTCTTGCTTTAGTTTGTCATTTTCGGCGGCAATGAGGTCTTCACAAGATTCTACAAGTACATGCTCAATGCTAGATTGGCTTGCTTGAGACAAACAATCATTAGCGCTAGATAAAACAACTTGAACTTGTGAGCAAGTGCATGTGTGAGATAGAGGTTGTAGAGATTTTACCGATGAAAGCACAACCTCATGGGCTATCTCTAGTGTTGCATAAGAATCAACAAGCTTCTCAAAGGAAAGTTCAAGTTCATTGTGATTAGCTTGTAGGACCATATGCTCGCTAGTGAGCTTCGCTAGTTTGTCTTCTAGATCATCATTGGCATCTTCTTCTAATTTAGCTCTACAAGCAAAGGATTTGATGTCATGATCATATTTGTTAGCCAATGTTTCATACTTACAAACCAAGGATGCAAGTTCGGATTTGAGAAGCTCAAGTTCTCTTGACGAAGAGCTTGAGGCTTCAATCTTTTGGTCCTTAGCCCCTTTGGCTTGTCTCTTCTTCTTGCTTCTCTTCTCCTTCTTGGCCATCAAGCAAGTTGGTGTGCCTCTGCTTGCACCGGTCGACCGGTGGGTGTCACCGGTCGACCGGTCCCTGCGAGAGAGACAGGCGTCTTCGCTTCTTTGCTCTTCTTCTTGCTTGAGGTTTGATGCTTGAGGCTCAGTGGATGTTGTAGAGGTAGGGCACATCTCCACTGACTCATCTTCATCATCACTCTCGAGTTCATCCCATTTGGTGTTTACCAACTCAAGTAGTAATTTCCAAATGAGATGAGCATCTTCGGAAATCTTTTTGCTCTTCAGGATAATGTACTTTAGTTCGCTACATACACAACTACACAAAAGGTTAGTAACAAGAGCATTAAGTCGCTTCTTCTCCGGAGTCCATTGGCGAGACACATGTCTCATCCTTTGGAAGGATACTCGCAACCATAATGCTCTCGGCGGTAGGGCCCAAAACCTTAAGTGCAATGTGAACATTAGAGCACCAAGAAGAATAGTTTGAGCCATCTAGAGCTAGAGGCTCAAACGGTACCTCACAAGTTGTCGACATCGAAGAACTCCAAGCGGTTAAGCTCGAATCGGAGCACCGGGCTGCGATACCAATTGAAAGGACCTTGATGTCGCCTAGAGGGGGGGGGGGGGTTGAATAGGCGTGACGACCGAATTAAACTTTTTCCCCCAAATCACTTGAGTCGACAGTGCTCCACCGGTCGGACCGGTGGTGGTGACCGGTCGAGCCGGTCAAGCACTCGGTCTTCACGAATGACACCGGTCGGACGGTGCACCTCACCGGTCGACCCAGGTGTAGCACGAAGAACTCCGCAAAAACAACTTCAAGCGCCTCTTGGCTTCTAGCACGAACCAAACTCGGGGTGTGGCTCTTGTAGATGATCACAAGCGAGTAATGAGCCCCTGCACACACAAGTAACACACCCAAGTAGATCGAAGCGGAAGCAAATGATATATGCTAGAAAAACAACTTAGAGAGAAGAACCACACGAGGAAGCAAGGATTTGTTTCCCGAAGTTCACCACCCACTGAGGAATGGCTACGTCTCCGTTGAGGAGCTTGTAAGGGACGATTCCCACAACAAGCCGGGTCTCTTTCAACCACTTTCCTCCTTTCCACTAAGGTGATCTTTTCCACGAAGAGGCAAGATCGCGGCCCTTACAAACTTCCCGCTGCTCACCACAACCTTGGGAGCTAGCCGGCGACACCTAGCCGTCTAGGAGGCAAACCTCCAAGAGAAACAAATGCACCAAAGTTTGTAGACTCGTAACCAAAGTGCTCAAGCTATGGAACCTGCTCTTGTTAGCTCACAAAGTCACTCCTAGGCTCACTTTCTCAACCCAACACAAAGATGATGGCTTGAATCCACAAATCTCACAAAGAGATGGTTGGGGAGAGCCACTAAGGCTTAGAGCTAGTTAGAAATGGCTTGGGATCTCAGCAACAACACTAGAAGCAGCAACCCTCACCTGAAGAGGGCTTGGGGTATTTATACCCCTCAAAGAAGAAAACTAGCCGTTAGACCCCGGGCGGCACCGGTCAGACCGGTGCCCTACACCGGTCAGACCGGTGTATGAAAAACTAGCCGTTGGGCTAGCGGCACCGGTCAGACCGGTGCCTCTGACCGGTCAGACCGGTCAGGCCCCGAGTTGCCCCAAAACCTTTTTTTAGAGAAACTAGCACTTCACCATCAAGATGAAATGACCCGGGTTAGGTTAGGAGGGTTGGTTAGCACACTCAAGGGCTAGATCTCACTTAGGTCAACTAATGAGCACTTTGACTTGGTCAACTTGCTAAGTTGCATCCCTCTTGATAGTACGGCATACCTATACTCAAGAAAAGAGTAAAAGAGCTTTGATGACCCCTTGAGCTTGAACAACTTCAATTCTTGCCATACTTGATCGATAACCACTTGAGGGCTTTCAACATAGCCTTTGACTTGAGCATGTCCATACTTGAGCTAGTGACTTAGGATCTTTCCATATAGCATAAGAATGCACACTTGGATCCATGGCCACTCCATGTTGCCAATCTTAACGAGTTGATGACTTGCAAAGCTTCCCTCGATTAAGGTATGAATATGATACTTGAAGACCCCACGGATGCTAGACCTTCACCCTAGCAAAACACTTATGGTGGCTTAGCTACGGCCCCAAAGATTGCTTAGTCCCTCACCCTAGACATCTCGGTTGATCTCTTCATCACTTATCCAATCCACTTTGAGTTCCACTTTGCTTCACACGCAATTAACCCTCATTTGAAAGTCCCGCTTCAAATGCTTGATCTTGATTGACAACGGATATGCAAGCTTCCATTTTTAGAACCATGAAATGTGTACTCATCATCTTGTTCTCTTTTAATAAACTCATGAAGCCTTGCACCAAATACTCATCTTTGTAGATGTGAGCCATAAAATACATCCATATATAAAATACTTCAAAAGTAGCTCATGAATATATAATGAAAACCTGCTCATGATCTTAAACAAAAACGTTAGTCCTTTAATCGCCTTGTCATTCAATTCACCAAAATCCACTTAGGGGCCTAGATGCACTTTCACGGAGCCGTTCTTCCTTCCCCACACTCATTGATTCTTGTTGCTGGTGTCGCTGGAAGCACACCCCAGCGCTGTTTGGGCGGCCGCCGTGTCGCGCTCCGAGCCGAGAGCTCGTTGCCGCTCTGGCCATGTCCGGCCTTCGTGCCGTTGTTGTTTTCAGGTGGCCCTCGCCTCCACCCAGGGGGAGGACGCTGTGCACCCTAGGACGTGAGGGCCGAATCTGGCGCGCCATGATTTTTGCCAAGGGACACCCCACGACGCACCACCGCGCCGCGCACCGCGCGCGTGTCGTGCCTCGCGCATTTGTGAGCCGGCCTTCAAGCCGTGTTGGTTTTGTGTAGGGAAGTAGTTCAGTCCCGAGCCGCGGCTATGCGCACCCCAGTGCCAGGGTCGTGGCTACTCAATGCCGCTGCCTGTGAGGGAAGTCGCGCGACGCCGCCGTGTCACGATGCGGGGCGTCAACGTCGCGCCATGTGTTTCTGCGAGCCGGCCATCGTGCCGCACGTTTTGGTTGCAGGTACGCGCGCGCGCGGCGGGCCGGGAGCGCACCGGTGCTCGGGGCCGGGGCGTGGCCCTTTTGGTTGCCACGTCGGCGCGCTTGCGGGCGCCGATGCGTTGCTCGCCGCGCCGCCGTCTTTGCGAGCCGGCTTTCGAGCCGTGCCCGACCGAGTAAACGGGGACTCGAGTGCGCGGGGACGTCCGAGCCGGTGCACCCCGGCGCGTGAGCCGGACCGTCATCGGCGCGCGTCGCCGCGGGGCGCCGCACCGAAGTGGGAACGCGTCGCGCACCTGGGAAGGGGGCGGTCGGTGTCTTGCCGGTGTTAGACGGGATCCAACGCGCAGATGGGCCGTATTGGGGCGCACCGGCCCATGCAGGTCCGTTAGGAGCCCAACAGGCCGAAACGAATTCTGGGTCAAGTCCAGGGTGGACTAGTGGACTATCGCCACTAGGCCAACTGGACCGAGCCCACTAGGCCAACCGGTTCACATCCATTGGGCTACTTTCGGCCCAGTAACACTTTCGGCCCAATATCGGCCCACAAACCGAGGGTTGCTGACGTCATGCTGACGTCAGCGGCATTTTTAATAAAAATCCTTTCCTTTTTCAAAACTAATTTCAGAAATGATTTATAAATGGTTTTAATCTTTGAAAAATCATAACTAATTATAGGAAGCTCAGAAAAATATAAAACCAATTTCTATAATTTTGTAATTTCAAAACCTTGCTGCTTGTAGGTAGTTTGAGCTCTTTTGGGTTTTCTAAAAAGTGGTTTTTATTTGGAGTTATTGCTTAGATGTGTACTGTTTTCTTACGTTCGTGTCGAATCTCGTGCCACAAACCCGAGCTTCGACCAGGAGGACGCGGAGGACCCCGAGTACACTGCTCCGGACAACGACTGCTTCAATGGCAATGAAGGTGTCATGTCACTCCCAACCATATAGATCCCATGTTGATATTTAGATGCTAGTGCTTTACTTTATATGCATTGCTTGGATGAATTGCATAGCCAGTTGATTAGCCTTGCCTTGATAATTTGATATATCCTGATTCCTTTTTTCTCCTACCTCGGGACTAGCTACAGACCCCTAGCTAGTCCCATAAATTAACTATCCATACTTTTGTTGCTTGATTATGGATGGTATTTTGGGCTTGGTCTGAGATGCGGGAGATCTCAGTGTGTTCTAGTGTGAGTTCTGGGTGTGTTCCTCCTTGATGTGTTTTGGCAGGAGCGAGCTGATCGGTTACTTGTGAATGCCTGCCTCGGGAAGATGAGACCTGGCCTCTTACCCGAGCAGCGTGTCGGACGGATGGAGTTAGGGGAGTGCTCGCTCTCGGCCCTTAAGGACCGATCGTCAGTTGACCTTGCTCCAGATGACTTTTACCGTACAAACTGCCCGCCTTGTATTGGGCGGGGGTGCGGGGTGAGACTTGTAGTGGATAGCACCCCGCCTGTAGGTGGATCGGTGTGATCGTGAAGGGAGACGGTTTTCCTCCTTAGTAGACTTCGCCCCGGCGAGGCCGAGGAAGGGTTCCACAGCTTCGAGGGACCCCTCGCTGGCAGTATGAGCTCTACAACAGGGGCTGTGCCAGACTCGGTGACGCAGGAGGGTACTATCCACTTACTTGAGCTTCAGCCGTATGGTAGGGCTTGGAATTAGTGACGGCCGGTTCCAGTCCTATTCGAGCAGGTACAGTTGTACAACCTCTGCAGAGTGTTTAAACCTATAGCTATAGTCCGTGTCCACTGGTTATGGACAGTCTTCTGATCTCTCACCTGACTAGTTATACTTTTCTTGTGCTTCTTCTCTCCCCCGAGTGAGTGAGCCCGGCTTCGGTTGTTGAGATGTGGGGATAGGATCAGGTGGGCCCCACATCGCAGATGAGAGATGGGAGCTGGATCGCGGGTGTGATCTGGTGCTTTGGTGTGGTATCCTTGAGCGAGGTGCGGACCCCAGTGGTGTGGACCTCGGAAGCATGAGCTTCCCCGAGGTGTTGGCCTCACTGCAACTCTCTGCTTACCTTGTTCGTTGCCTCGCTGATTTGCTTAAGCCTCCTACAGCCAGAGTAAGAATATATCCTGCATAGTAGATCATACACCGCTTTTACCTCTTTGTTGGGAAGCTGACATGACCTACCCGCTTATCGGGTAGATCCTGGTGTCTCTGACACAAAGCCGGACTACGACTTCAACAACGACAGATGGGAGGACTAGGTCTCTTTCTACGCTCGAGATGCCTGCGGATATGGAGTTTCCCCGCGCTGCTTGGAGCCGCTGCTGGACGTTTTTCTTTCTGTTTGATTCAGTCCTGATGGACTTGTACCCGGCATGTGCCGAAGATATGTACTCTGACTAATGTAATAAATAAATGTTCTACTCTTTCTGTTTTTGTTTTATCTTTCTGTATGGATATTTGGCATCGCTGAGATAGGGATTGCACGTGGTAGCCCTCCTGGGACTACCACAGATGTGCAGAGAGTCGGATTTCCGTCCGCGGAAATCCGGTTCGTTTCACGCAGGGGCACAACCACCTGGAAGCAGTCACGATGAAGACCAATGGAGACGGAAAGCTGTGAGGCGCTAGGCAGTGCGCCCCCGCTGCTGACAAGGAGGAACACACCTTCCCTACCACCGTCCCCGCAGAGCTGGAGTGCGCCATCTGCGGGAAAACACCATGCGCGCCCTTGGACACAACATCGGATCGACACAATTGCTGGTAGCCATCGAGCGAGTCGAGGTCGCATCCCTCTGCATCGAAGGCGAAGGCGACCACCGCCAAGGCCGCCTCCTGATCCCGCATCTTCTTTTGCGCCTTTGTAGCCACCGTCGTGCTAAGAAGCTGTGCACCGCTGCCTGCAGCCGCAACATCGCCTGAAGTTGCGTTGTTGTGGTCGCCGCCTTTGCACGGCGACGAACAACCTGAAGGAACTACGACAGGGTGCGGGGCTGAATCAGCTGCAGATCGAGTAGCCGCCCCACTTGTCGGCGTGCCAGGAGGCCGCGTGCTGCAGCCTGCAGCCACACTGCCGCAGACACCTATCGGGTAAGCATCTTCTCCACCATCTCCATTGCAAATGGTCCCGCGGACAGTGTCGGGAGTGCTGCTGCCGACGAGGTAGGGAGGGACACACGCGACAGCGGCAGCTCGCCCGTCAGGAGCTCACGCAACAGCGCCAACTCCTCGTGAATCCCGCGAATGGCAGCGCCGTGGTCGAGGAGCATCCGCGTCAGCTCCTCGGGTGAGAGGGCGTGGGGGAGCAGAGGAGGGCCCGGTGGCGCTGTGGAGAACAGGACCGACGCAGCCCAAGGATGTGCGCCGGCAATGTAGAATTCAGCCATGGTCTCTGATACCAGATTGATAGGATTACGGATCCAACCGGTGATCTCTCGCAGTGAGTACGGATGGATAGGGTTCGGAGGGCGAGAGCGAGGGCGGCGTCAGGGCGCCATGGGAGCAGGACATGCGCGGCAGGAGGGAGGAGGAGAGGCGACTAGGGTTTGGGGCGCAATTGAATCTCCCGGCTCCCTGAGGGAAGCCAGAAATAAGTGATTATTTCTGCTTGATCCAAAACGAGGAGTTTACACAAGTATTTATTACTCTCACACTTTTCTAATCAAACCTCTAAGACTCTCAAAAATAAACAAACTGGGCTCCTAGGCCCCACCAGTCGGTGCACCCTCCTAGCCACGTCATGTGCGGCGGCGCCCAAATGGGAAGCGCTACCTGTGTTGTCGCAGGGAAGGACGCCTGCGGCGGTGGCGGCAATGGTTGGGATGACCTGCCCATGAGGAACTCACGCATAAGCACTAGCTCCTCATGGATCCCAACGATAGCGGTGCCCTGATCGAGGAGCATCCGCGTCATTTCGAACTGGTTGAAGGGGCGAGGGAGTGCGGCCGCAGAACTCGGCGGCATGTAAAGCCAACTCGTCGAGGCCGGCTGCATGGCCACCGTGGAGGAGACCAGCTGCGCTAAGGAAACGACTAGCGGTGGCGTCGAGGAGACCGGCGGTGGCTCCGAGGAGACCGGCGGAGGCGGACGGACCGGAGCCTAACATCACTGATCCCGGACTTCGACAAGTTGTTCATTGTTGATGCGTCAGGTGTCAGGTTCGGCACCATTCTCCACCAAGGTGCCAGCCCCGTCGCATTCTTCAGTCGCCCGTTCGCTGCCCATCACATCAAGTTAGCAGCGTACGAGCGCAAGGTCATCGGCCTGGTGCAAGCGGTGCGCCACTGGCGCCCATACTTGTGGGGGTGCCAGTTCCTCGTCCGGACAGACCACTACAGCTTGAAGTACCTATTGGACCAACGCCTGTTGACCGTGCCACAACATCAGTGGATCAACAAGTTTTTCGGGTTCGACCTCACAGTCGAGTACAGGCCCAGGCGGCTTAATATGGTGGCCGACGCCCTCTCCCGTCGCGACGCTGAGCACGCTTCAGAGGACACAGTCGGACTGGGCGCCATGTGCGTTCACTCCGACCCATCCTTTGCCTTCATCAACGACGTTCGCCATGCGACAGCCTAGGCCGCGGACGCAAAGGACATGTTGCGTCGCTTGGGCGCAGGCGAGCTACAGGCGCCACGACGCTTCGATGATGGCATCCTCCTGCATGGCAGCCGCATCTTCGTTTCAGACCAGGGGACCTACGCCACCAGGCTCTCCTCCTGGCGCACTCAGCTGGATATGAGGGGATCCAAAAAACCCTCCATCGGTTGTGCTCTGACTTCTACATTCCCGGCGATCGGGTGCTGGTACAGGACTAGGTACATACCTGCAGCACCTGCCAGCGCAACAAGATGGAGACACGACAACCGACGGTTCTGCTACAGTCGCTGGAGGTGCCCTCCCGGGTGTGGGTGGACATCTCCATGGACTTCATTGAGGGCTTTCCTAAGGTGGCGGGCAAGTCAGTGATCCTTAAGGTGGTCGACCGCTTCTCCAAGTACACACACTTCATCCCGCTCGGCCACCCCTACATGGCAGCCTCCGTCGCTCACGCCTTCTTCGACGGCATCGTACGCCTGCACGGGTTCTCGTCTTCCATCGTCAGCGATTGGGACCCCGTGTTCACAGGCCATGTGTGGCGCGACCTCTTTGGTATGGCGGGCGTTAAGCTTCGCATGAGCACGGCTTTCCACCCATAAACTGACGGCCAGTCCGAGGTGGTGAACAAGGTGATTGCTATGTACTTGTGATGTGTTACAGGTGATCATCCACGGTCGTGGGTGGACTGGCAATCTTGGGCGGAGTACTGCTACAACACCTCGTTCCACATAGCCCTTCGCACCATGCCATTCGAGGTGGTTTACGGCCGACCTCCGCTGCCTATCCTGCCCTATGCGTCCGGGACTGCCAAGACCGAGGCGGCTGACGACCTCCTACGCAGCCGCGACAAGATGTTGGCCGAGGTGCGTTAGCGTCTCCTCCAGGTGCAGTAGCTCTCCAAGAAGTACTACGACCCTAACCATCGTGACTTGGAGTTCTCCATCGGCGACTGGGTCTGGCTGCGCCTCCTCCACAGGACGGCGCAGTCGCTGGACCCCCTGGCGAGGCGCAAGCTGGGGCCCTGCTATGCAGGGCCGTTCTGGGTGCTTGAGCGCATCAGTGCCGTTGCATACCGTCTTCAGTTGCCGGACGGCGCACGCATCCACAACGTCTTCCATGTCGATCTACTCAAGCCGCACCGCGAGGAGCCGCCAGCTGCGCCAGGTGACATGCCCCTGCTGCTCGATGTTCGCATCCTTCCCGAGCCGGAGGGGGCACTACGAGCAGAGCAGCGCCGCGGGGTATGGTATGTCTGCATCAGGTGGCATGGACTTCCAGAGGAGGACGCTACTTAGGAACATGTAGACGAGTTCCGTGGCCACTACCCCGACTTCCAGTTCGTTTGCGCAGGCGGGGAGAGATGTTATGACGGGCATCACATTTGGGCGCCGCCGCACACAACGCGGCTAGGAGGGTGCGCCGGCTGGTGGGGCCTAGGGGCCTAGTTCTTTTATTTTCGAGAGTCTTAGGGGTTTGATTAGAAAAGTGTGAGAGTCATAAAATACTTTTGTAAACTCCTCATTTTGGATCAAGCAGAAACAATCAATTGTTTCCGACTTCCCTCAGGGAGCCGGGAGATTCAACTGCGCCCCAAACCCTAGCCACCTCTCCTCCTCCCTCCTACTGTGCACGCCCTGCTCCCACGGTGCCCCGGCACTGCCCTTGCTCTTGCCCTCTGAACCCTAGCCATCCGTACTCGCTGCGAGAGATCACCGATAGGATCCGTAATCCTATCAGAAGTCAAAGTTGTACTTTGGTGATCGTGTCATTGTAAACAACTTCTAATATGGAACCGGAGGGAGTATGCAGGAACTGCCTAGGCATTGTCCTTTAGGAGAACTTCACGACCGATGCAGCTAAGGTTATTTGCGCCCCAACAATGGATAAAGCTCCTGATCCTATCCGTAGAGTAGTCAAAAGTACCATCAACAACTCGACCAACTGCAGTCGGCAAACCTAGGTATTTTTCCCCGACAGCTACCTTCTCAGTCCCAAGTGATTGCTTGACAGTTTGTATCATCTCAGCATTAGCATTGGTGCTGAAAAACATAGCAGATTTTTGTCTATTCACCGGTTAACCTGAACCCCTATGGTAGGTATCCAAAATACCAACAAGCCTGTCAGCAATCATCCTGTAAGCTTGCATGAAAATTAGACTGTCATCAACAAAAAAGAGATGAGAAATCCATGGGGCATGGATCTCGACTTGAATGCCTTTCGCTACATACTGAGGGCCACAATTATTGCGCATAGATGTGAGTCTTTCAGCACACAACAAAAACAAATATGGAGTGATCGAGTCACCCTGCCTGATGCTTCTGGTCGGAGTGAAAGACGGAGAGAACGCACCATTCACTCGTACCGAGAACGAGACAATGGTAATGAACTTCATGAGCTCACACCATCTCACTGGGAAACCAATACCAACCATGATTGCACGTAAATATTCCCATTCCACGGGATCATATGCCTTAGTCGTATCAAGTTTCACTGCACAGGCGTCATTCTTGCCTTTCTTCTTCCTCAGATAGTGAACACACTCATAAGTTTTTCTGAAATTACGTCATCCAGATTGCAGAGAAAAATGGGCCTGAATTTTGTGAGTTCTCGTGGATTTGCTGCTTTTGGGATAAACTAGCACATTCTGATTCACCTCCTTGCTCATCCCCCAATTCAGAAAACCTAGCACTGCATTCACCACTGGCTCTTTCAGACGCTGAAAGAAGCCTGTCGTAAGGCCGTCCGGGCCTAGTGCTTTGTTCGGTCCCATTTGAAATAGTGCCTTTTCAACACCTTCCGGTGTGAAGGGTTGATCCAACGTTTCAGCCATTGCAGTCGTAATCTTCCTCGGTATGTGTTGGCACACCAATGCTGGATCAAGATCAGCCTGCACCGTGAATAACTCCTTGTAGATATTGTTTGCCATCTCCTCCAAATCATCTTGTTCCGATACTAATGCCCCCTCTGAGTTCTTCAGAGCTTGCATCCTATTGGAACGCGCCCTTGCCTTGGCCTTGGCCTGAAAGAAACCCGTGTTTCGATCCCCTTCCCTTAGCCACTCAACACGGGACCGTTGTCGTTCCATAATTTCTCCCTCTTCAAGGCTTCAGAGTTCAGACTGCTGACTCATCACCTCTTTTTCACGGATCGTCACCCCCTTTATAAGGTAGCTGGTCTCTCCTCTTCTATTTGTGATTTCTGTGTTGCAACCTTCCGTTTCACTGAACCGAAAACCTCTTTATCCCAAGAACTCAAGGAGGATTTCAGTTTGGATAATGAACCTACCACGAAGTTCAAATGAGCCAACCCCGTCATGTGTCCCAAGTTTCCTGCACAAAAGCCATATAATCATTGTGGTGTTGCCACATATTCTCATACCTGAACACACGCCTACGTCTCCTTCTCCTTCTCAGGGTGACCTGTTCCAACTTATGCAGATCAATCACTAGCGCACAATGATCTGATTTCATGAGCGAAACATGTGTGACAGATGAGTCTGCCAACAACTCCATGAATTTGTGGTCGTCTAGAGCTTTGTACAGCCTCACCTTCACATTTCTATCCCCCTCTTGTCAATTGTCCCAAGTGTAGGGCAGACTGTTGAACCCCAGATGGACAAGCTGGCAGTCCTGTACCGCGTCCTTGAATGCCGCAATCTGCTAGTGTGACACGACCTGTGGCCGTCCGGCGAGTCCCGAAGACGTGAGCACGCACACGGACACCGGAATTCGACGGGGAAGGGTAGAGGACCCTGAACCCCAAGACCAAGTCTTACTTTTCAGAAATGCAATAGTTCAGTCTTTACACGACGTTCGGCTATATGTTGGCCGGACGCGCCCGTGGGCCCACACGACAGACTCTTTGAAATGTAAATGCAACATATAAACTCGTTGGCGTCTTCAGTACTTCCCATCTTCCTCTTCAAGTTATTATGACATCCCCCCCCCCCTCTGCAGGTCTTGCTGGTCCTCCAGCAAGAAAGCTTGGAAACCTGGCTTGCAGCACATACCAGTCTTCCCACGTAGCCATCTCTGCTGGAAGATGTGTCCACTCGATCAACGCTGTGGAACAGCTTTGCCCCCTTTCTTCACCAACCTTCTCTGCAATACAGTCTCAGGCACAATATCTTTTGTATGTAAAGGAGCAACCTTAGGCAAAGTAGCAAAGACTGGTGTATAATATGGTAGAAAAGGTTTTAACTGAGACACATGAAACACAGGATGGATGAGAGCATCTTCTGGAAGGTCCAGTTTGTAAGCTGCTTTCCCAATCCTCTCCACCACCTGATAGGGGCAAAAATATTTGAATGCCAAATTGGGATAGGGCCTATTCACCAGTGAATTCTGTGCATATGGTTGCAGTTTCAAAAGAACATGTTCCCCCACTTGGTATTCCTGATGGCGCCGTTTTTTATCAGCAGCATGTTTCATCTTGTTTTGTGCCTTAGCCAGATGTTCTTTAAGAACTATGGCTTGGTCCTGCAGTTCTTGAATCACCTCAGCTACTGAAGAACGGGTAGCTTCTTTGTTGTTTGGCAGTGCCCCCACATTTGGCTCATGGCCATACAATGCCTTAAATGGTGAGCAGCCCAAAGAAGAATGACAAGAAGAACTGTACCAAAATTCTTCTTGAGACAGCCATGACTTCCATTTCTTTGGATCTTCATACACTGCACATCTCAAGTACATCTCCAAGCACTGATTAACTCTCTCGGTTTGACCATCAGTTTGAGGGTGATAAGCTGGGCTCATGATCAACTGTGTACCCATGAAACTAAACATTTCCTTCCAGAACACACTTGTGAACACCTTATCTCTGTCTCACATAATAGTCTTTGGAAGCCCATGCAACTTGACCACATTGTCAAAGACTGCTTTAGCTATTGTCTTAGCAGTATAAGGGTGTTTGATTGGCACAAAGTGGCCATACTTGGTGAACCTGTCCACAATCACCAAAATGACAGAGAACCCTTCAGACTTAGGCAAGCCTTCCACGAAGTCCATAGAAATGTCCTGCCAAGCACTTGCAGGTATTGGCAGTGGTTGCAGCAAACCAGGAGGTGCTACATTAGAGTGTTTAGCATGCTGGCAAATAGTGCATTGCTTCACAAAATCTTCTACATCTTGTTTGAGCCCTCTCCAATGAAATTGCCCTTTGACTCTGTGAAAAGTAGCCTGCACTCCTGAATGTCCCCCAAGAGCAGTAGAGTGGAGTGAGTGAATAATTTTAGTTCTCAATGCAGAATTGTTGGCAACCCACAGTTTGTCATTTACTTTGATAATGCCCTTGTCCAAACAATACCCATGATCATCTAGACTTTTGATGGCTAGTTGCTGTAACAACTACTGAGCTTGTGTATCAGTAACATAAGAGTTCAGCAATTCCTGAATCCAGTCTGGCCTAGCAGAAGAAATAGCCGGAAGTGTAAATAGATGATGAGGCATCCTAGAAAGTGCATCAATAGCCACATTCTCCTTCCCCTTTCTACACACAATCTTGAATTGTAGGCCCATTAACCTTGCCATGGCTTTCTTCTGCATATCTGAATGTAAATTTTGTTCACATAGATAAGCCAAGCTCTTATGATCAGTTCTAATGATGAACTCATGGTGCTGAAGATACTGTCTCCACTTATCAATAGCCATGATCAGTGCCAGGAATTCCTTCTCATATATGGACAAGTGTTGGTGTTGTTGGGGCAGTGCTTTGCTCAGAAAAGCTACAGGCTGATATCTTTGCAACAACACTACTCCAATGCCCAGATCACAAGCATCTGTCTGTTGACGGTGTATTTTGGTACACCAAGCATGTTCATTACACTTTGGTTTGGATTTGATTATGTAACTAACCCGCCACTAGGCACACTAATCATATAACAAGTTCATCTATGTGCATGCATTTGGAAGTGTTGTGTTTATGTAGGAAAACATGGACATAAAGGACAATTCGCAACAAGTTCAAAGGAGCATTTACGGAGTCTTGTTCGTGTTCATGAGTTTGATGAAATCACTTCTAATGGTGGCAAGGACCGAAGTGTTACAAAGGAACACACCCAGGGATTGAAGCGTAAAAGACCGAACTTCATGCGAAGAGAACCTCCATCTTGGACGCGAGGATGACATCGCCAAAATCATGCAAGTGGAGGGGGCAAAGTGCATAATCACCTAAGGACCCACGGGAACGAAGGGGTGATCGAACCGGGCCGAGATGGGCCTGGGCCGGCCGGCCCAGCCCACTCCGGTGGTCGGTTCGGCCCCCCTTTCCTTGCACCCGAAGGATCTCCAACCCTAAAACCCTAGAGGCGCCACCATTCGCAGAGGAGAGAGCCATTCGCACCAGGAGGCCATCCACAAGCTAGAGAGAGAGGAGGAGGATCTCTGGAGGGAGATCAACCACCTCGAAGGAAGCACCCTCTCGTGGAGAAGAAGGAAGACAACATCGGAAGGGAAACCATGATCAACGGTGCTATGACCAACACCTTGATGGGGTAATCTCCTTATTCGTCCATGGGTTGTAATCGATCTTGAGATGTAATCACACTTTGTCGGGTTATCTATCTATCTTTTTGTGTTGAATATACTTTAATGCTTAAGGTTAGCTACCATGCCATAAAGGGAGTAAGAGCTCTAATGCTTCCTTGGATTCATTCAATACGTCGTGTCCATCATAGGTCTAGTCATGAATACCTTCGCATAGTGACAGTACGAGAGGAGGGAAAGGGTGAAACCGTGGTCACAACCCCGATAGATTAGATTGGTTTTCATGTCTTTAAGCGATTGCATGCTCTAGTATCGTAGACCTGTGCGCGAGTGTCTTTTATCTTGATATCTTGATCATTCTCTCTAGTGTAGTTTAGTTGTTTTCTAGTATAATCGTAGTTAGAGTTTGAGTAGTTAGAGTGTGAAGGTAGATCGAACGCTTGTAACCCCCTTGCTCCGCGGATTGACAAGAACCTTGGGAATCCCGTGGTGAAAAAGGTATGGGGTCCGTACGCTTGCGGATCGTAGATGGATACGTCTTTTATCCGTCAACAAGCCCCTTTTTCTGGCGCCGTTGCCGGGGAGCAAGTTAGTTTACATTGTTTGGTTTGCATTTAACTTAGTTTTATATTTAGTTTATCTTTTATTTGTTTTATCTAACACCTATTATCTAGAAAAACGCTTTGTTTTCTTTTTTGTTTTTGTTTTTATCTTATTGTCTAGATGGTGTTCGTTAATCAACCCGTGGAAGAACCGGAAAATCACTAAGGGATTACGCTAGCCCTCGATGTGAAGACATAAAAGTACAAGCGTCGGCTTCGAAGCTCGAAGCGACCGAGTATGAGATTAAATCCAAGATCATCGAGATGGTGGCAACAAACCCGTTTGAAGGGATGGTTATAGAGAACCCATATAGACACATAAGGCATTTCACGACGATATGCAACACGGTGCGTCAAGAAGGAGTCCCCGATGAATGGTTCAAATGGAATCTCTTTCCCTACTCACTTGCCGGCAATGCAAAGACATGGTACTCGTTTGCGTCCTTTGAAGTTGAAGACAATTGGAACAAGTTGACGAAGAAGTTTTGCGAGAAGTTCTTTCCAATTAGCAAGGTTCAACATCTAAGGAGGCAAGTGATCAATTTCATGCAAGGAGAAGAGGAAGGGATAGACCAAGCCTGGAATAGGTTTAATGGATTGATCGAACAAGGACCAAGACTCGGCTTCTCCGGTGGCGTACTCTTGCATACATTTTTCTTTTCCCTAACCCCTAGTTGCATGCAACACGTCGAAATGTGTGCAGGTGGGGATCTCATGGAAAAAACACTCACGGAAGCCGCTCAACTTCTACAAAAAATTAGTAAAGCGGCTGCCATGCGAAGAGATTGGGAAACAAGACTTGCGGAAGAGCCGGAATACAATTAAAGGAAGAAGAAGTGTGCTGAATTTTCTAAAGAGGCAACCCCGGAAGTCACAAAAGAGGAACCAATCACGGAAAAGCTTGAACAAGAACACATCAAGTCAAGAACTACCCTGAGCATCGACTTCGCCATACCAAATGAGACAAACAAGAGAATCATGTCAAGCGCGAAGCCACTAAGGGAGTTCGAACCAATGGATTGGGTTCCTATCGATTATAGAGAAGTATTCGACATGAGAAGACCGTTCCCTAATCAAAAGGGAATGGTGAGAGCATTGGAAGTGGATTTCCTACTGTAGAAGAAAGCGGAAAATTCATACGACCTTGAAACCACCGGTGAGATTTTCCAAAAACTCTTTGGAGATGACATAGTGGATCCGGAACACATAGCCGAGGTGAAGAGAATCATGGGGATCAAGCCCGAAGCATCACCATACGTCGCCTCGCCGAAGTCTACGTGATAGAATCCGAAGAAGAAGAGAAGATGACACCACACTTGAGTTGCGTGATCAACGAAGTTCAATGCAAAGCTTTATGCGACATCGGAGCCCAAGTAAGTGTCCTATCTTCTAAAATTTATGATAAAGTTCAAGACCACAACCTAGACTTAGCTTCAACATCAACGAAATTAATTATGGCTAATGGTAGAACTATCAAACCTCTAGGTATTGCTTGCAACATGAAAGTAAAAATCTCTAGAAACTATATACCAACCGATTTCTTTGTTATTGATGCTTACCATAGTAATCATGATCACATAATCCTAGGTAGGCCCTTTCTTAAGTTGGTTGATGCCGTGTTAGATGCCGGAGAAGGCAAAGTAACAATGAACCTTAATGGAACAAAGTGCACATATAACTTTTTTCGTGCTTCTAAACACCTTACACCCTTTCCTCCCGAAGATGAAGAAGTAGAAGAGATAGATAGCCTTTGTTTTGTTGAAACCCTAAGAGACCCGCTGCAAAGAGCGATGGAAAATCAAATTAGTAATCAACAAGATGAAGAACTAGAAGAAGCAACAAAAGGCTTGGAACCACATGATGGAAGCATGAAGGAAGGAAAATTCGAAGACATAGGAGAGATTAAACCCGAGGAGCCACAAGCGCCCGAGGTAGACCTTAAACCTTTGCCCAAAGGATTAAAGTATGAATTTTTGGGCCCAGATAAAACCTATCCAGTCATTGTGAGCGACGAGTTAAGTCCCGAAGAAAATGAGGCATTGCTGATTTTATTGAAAAAACATAGAAAGGTGATTGGATATTCGATTAATGACCTCAAAGGTATTAGCCCAGCCTTTTGCACTCATCGTATACCAATGGAAGACCAATGTAAGCCCGTAGTGGACCACCAAAGGAGGCTAACCCATGCCATGCGAGAGGTAGTAAAGGAAGAGGTTATCAAGTTACTTGATGCTGGAATCATCTACCCGGTTCCGCATAGCGAATGGGCGAGCCCGGTACATTGTGTACCAAAGAAAGGAGGTTTGACCGTGGTGAAGAATGAGAAGAACGAATTGATACCGCAAAGAACCGTGACCGGGTGGCGGATGTGTATCGATTATCGTAAGCTTAACAAAGCGACGAAGAAAGATCACTTCCCCCTACCGTTCATCGACGAGATGCTCGAGAGATTAGCAAACCACGCTTATTTTTGCTTTCTCGATGGGTACTCGGGGTTCATGCAAATTCCCATTCACCCGGAAGATCAACACAAGACAATGTTTACGTTCCCTTACGGAACGTTTGCATAGAGAAGGATGCCCTTCGGTCTATGCCACGCTCCGGCCTCTTTTCAACGTTGCATGATGGCCGTATTTTCGGAATTCATCGAAGAAATTGTTGAGGTATTCATGGATGATTTTTCCGTTTATGGGAAGACGCTCATGGATTGCTTGGCAAACTTGGAAAAGGTCCTCACGAGGTGTGCGGAGGTAGATTTGGTGTTAAATTGGGAAAAGTGCCACTTCATGGTTAAGCAAGGCATAGTGCTCGGACACGTTATATCCGAGAGAGGCATTGAAGTGGACAAGGCTAAGGTAGAGACGGTTGAGCAACTCCCACCTCCGATGGATGTTAAGTCCTTAAGGAGCTTTTTAGGCCATGCTGGATTCTATAAAGGATTTATTAAGGACTTCTCAAAGATCACTAAGCCTTTAACGCATCTTCTTCAAAAGGATGTGACTTTCGACTTTGATGAGAAGTGCCTAGTGGCATTCCAGACCTTGAAAAGTGCATTGGTGAGTGCTCCCATCATCCAACCTCCGGATTGGAGCCAACCTTTCGAGATCATGTGTGACGCAAGTGACTACGCCGTAGTTGCGGTTTTGGGTCAAAGAAAGGAAGGCCGAGTTCACGCCGTTTACTATGCTAGCAAAACTCTTATTGAGGCGCAATTAAATTATGCCACTACGGAAAAGGAGTTGCTAGCGGTGGTTTTTGCTTTCGAAAAATTCAGATCTTACATCGTGAACTCGAAGGTCATTGTTTACACCGATCACGCAGCCATCAAGTATCTCTTGGCTAAGAAGGAAGCTAAACCACATTTGATTCGTTGGATCCTTTTTCTCCTAGAATTTGATGTTGAAATTCGTGATAAAAAGGGGGTGGAAAATGTTGTGGCCGATCATTTGTCTAGGATGAATCGTGGACAAGATGATAAAGAGCCCATAGAAGATAAGATGAGAGATGACCACCTCTATCGAGTGCTTGATAAAGATACTTGGATGATCAATATCATTCGAGCGATTCGGAGGATGCCTCTCGATCATCTAGATAAAAACTCTCAAAAGAAAATAATCTCCGAAAGTAGGAAATACTTTTGGGATGCACCATACCTCTTAAAACTTGGCAATGATGGAGTAATGAGAAGGTGTGTGCCAAGAGAAGAAAGGGTCGAGATTTTGAGAAAGTGCCACTCGGCGGAGTACGGTGGACACTATAGCCATTTTCGAACCCAAGCAAAAGTATGGTCAAGCGGATTCTATTGGCCGGAGATGCATGAAGATACAAAAGATATGTTGCATCATGCCCCGAATCCCAAAGAACCGGAAACATCTCTCAAAGAAATTCTATGCCTTTGAAATACATCCTACAAATCGACATATTCGATGTATGGGGTATAGACTTCATGGGGCCTTTTAAAAACTCATTTGGATTTGAGTATATCCTAGTCATGGTTGATTATGTATCCAAGTCGGTAGAGGCTATACCATGTCGTAAAGCTTCCACGGAGGAGTCCATTACTATGATCAAGAACGTGATTTTTCCTCGTTTCGGTACACCAAGAATCTTGATAAGTGATGGATGAACTCACTTCACCGGGAAGAATTTCAAAAAGTGCTTGTCCAAGTTGGGAATCGAACATAGGGTCTCAACGGCCTATCACCCACAAACCAACGGACAAGCGGAAACGTCAAATAGGCAATTAAAAAGCATCCTCAACAAAACCATAGAGAAGGGAGGCAAAGATTGGTCCAAGAAATTAGACGAAGCTTTATGGGCTTATCGAACGGCGTTCAAAACACCGATAGGTATGAACCCTTATCAATTCGTCTATGGAAAAGCTTGCCACCTTCCGGTTGAGTTGGAACATAAAGCCTATTGGGCGATTAAAGAGATGAACCTTGATCTCGATGCCGCGGTGGTGAAACGAAGAATCCAAATAAGCGAGCTAGAGGAGATGAGGTTAAAGGCGTATGAAAATGCAAGCATATACAAGGAGAGAATCAAAAGGTGGTATGATAAAAGGTTGAAAAAGAAAGAATTTAAAGAAGGAGATAAGGTCCTCCTCTACAATTCGAGGTTTAAAACCTTCGGAAAGGGGAAATTGCAAAGCAAGTGGGACGGACCTTATGTTGTGCATTCGGTGCTCTCCAACGGAGCGGTAACCATTATGGATATAAAAGGCGATCAATTTATGGTGAATGGCCAACGGCTTAATGTTTACTACAAACCTGACGTTGTGCCCCTTCACCATGTTGATGTCTTCACCATGGAAGAAGAGACTGAACGTCCCGCCTAGGACGAAAAACAAGGCATGAATTTCTGTAAATAGTTTTTCTTTTAAATTTCTGGAGTTTCTCGCGAAGATTTACTGGGCCAACTTTTTCTCATGGGCTAAGGAGGTGAAATAAGGGCGGTACGCGAAAAACCGGACCGGCCCGGCCCCGAGGAAGGGTGGGCCGGCCCGGTCCGACCGGCCCATATGGGTCCCGGCGGCGGACGTCCCCGATTTTTGCCCGAATTGCTCCTTTTCGACTTCTTTCTTCGGTCAGAAAATTTTAAGGGAGGTTTAAAAAAGAAAAATGAGGTTCCTAGGGTTTTTCTCTTCGGACTATTTATTTGGCCGGATTGGGAGCTCGTGAATCAATCCCATCAAGCAATATTTTGCACCCACGCAGCAGCCATTGTGCCCCCGAGGAGCTTAGAGTTGAAGCTAGAAGTCAAGGAGCCATCGATGGAGGAGGCGAAGCGATGCGAGCTCAAGCTACCCGTCGAGATCAAGAGGACCGCCCGCATCCGTTGCGGAGGGCGTGTCCCAACCGGAGCTATTGCATCTCGCAACCCCGTCGAAGGAGAGAAGGCCCCTACGCCCGTTCGAAGGTCGGCGCGCATCCAAGGCATGAAGCGGAAAGACTACAAGAAGGTGTCGCCCGAGCCTAAGGATTATGGGGGTAGCGACTACTCCGACGATCGTAGCCCGAGCTCGTGGGCGGCCGCCAGAAGAGATGATAACGACCTCTATATTTGGGATGAGGTGCCCAAGGAGAAGACTCCCGAAGGCCCCAACGGCGGCGGCGATAGGGGAGACGACAATGGTGGTGGCGACGACGGCGGCGACGACGGTGGCGACGACGGTGGAGACAATGGCGATGATGACCCCTTCGGATTGCATCTGATGTGTTGTCGAGCTTGCCGTCAATCCATCGCGGATCTCTACGCGTCGGTCGACGAATGTCTCCAAGCCACGGAAGCGATGAAGCAGCATTTGGAGGATTTGGAGCACGTAGTTGAAGACGGCTACAAGTTCCTTAACCGCAACATGTGCAAACTCTTTGGCATGGTCGGGAACATGAGAGGCAAGTGGTGTAATACTTGCTTAAAATACAACTAGGTCCAGTCTTCCCCTTAGGAATTTTGTAAGATACGACGAGGACGTTGTATGTTTTTAGCGTGCGGGAGAGCTAGCTAGCTAGCCTTAGCTTTTGAGCTTCAAGTTTAGGTTCGGTTTAATCTTTGAGTGAGAGTCTTAGAGTTTAATGAGTCTTTAGTTTTTGAGTGTGTTTTTTTTTAATTTTTGCAAGTGCCTTAAATTAGTGTTGAGTCAAAGAAAATCAAATAAAAAGAGTCTCTATATATTTTTGTGTCTTATGTATTGCTTATCTTTATTCATCTTGTTTGTTTAATCTTTGATTCTTGGTATGTGAACATAAGTGTATGGTTTGAAAAACGTTTACCGTGGTGCTTAGTGGAATTGCTACTACTAAAAGTACCCATACCACACTTCCATCTTGAGCTTCACATGTTAGTTGTGCTATGTTCAATGCTAAAAGTTGGAGGATTTCAGTTCTGAAAATTATCTTAAAACCCTTGTAATAAAGGTTAGCAAAACCTCTTTTTCCAAGTTGAGAGTAAGAAAAAAAATCCTATACAAAGCCAAATTTATTTTTTTGCTCCACCATAAGTGTGATTAGCACGATGAGTTGGGCTAGGACCCTTCTCTCTTGTGAGTTTTAATTTCGAGCAATGATCATGTTCTTGTGCTTATCTTTTGTTGCTAGCCTTGTCATACATTCGGTAACGAGACTTTCACATGGGAAGTCTCATACATCGCCGAATTCCATACCCAACCCTATACATCTCTTTTGTACATCGCATTCCTTGAACACAACCTATTCTCAAAGTTTCTTCTCGTCTCTAGCATGGTTTAATTAAAATTTCAGATTGTATTCATGCAAGAAAGAGAGGAGTTGAGAGCTTTGAAAATTTGTCAAGAGAGGGAAAAATAAAGAGAAAAGTATGAGTATGGAAAAGAAAGAAAGAAATACAGAAAAAAATGTGTGAATGAAAGAAAGAATAAAGAATAAAAAGAAAAAGAAAAAAAAGAGGAGGTAGCAATAAAGATATGAGAGGGATGGATCAAGTGAAAGAAAAGAAAAAATAAAGTGTAAGGAAGGATGTCACATTGTTGAGAGATGAAACTTTCATTCTTTTTCCAACCATGTGCAATCCAACAACGAGGACGTCATCGGTGCCTCGTAGTCGTAATTTTCTTTTGCCCTTGCACATGTCCACCATTCTAAATCTTCTCATCCTTGATATCCCTACATATGGTTAATTCTCATGATCATTGGCTTTGAAAGGTAAACAACCATTAGAGGAAGTTCTTAGTTTGACGATACTTGTGTTGATTGCGCTAGCCCTACCTATGGCCCCATTTTACATGTTATATGAGAGACTTATGGGAGGTGAGAGTTTTATAAAATTGGTTTAGGATAACCACCTCATATGAGTGACTTGAGAGAGCTTGGAGAAAGGTTTTTGTCTAATACTTGTTGCAGGAATTTTGTTTTTAAAATCATAAAAACCCTCCGATGGAAGCAAAGAAGTAAGCATGGCTGAAATTGAAGACTTCGAGTGAAGAGTTTGAGTTGTGGGGTAAATATCGATGTGGTAAAAATTCTAAATGCCCATGTTTATGTTTGATGATCACTACTTTGTGTTTATGTATTAAAGATGAAAGGGTTGACTAACTTGTGAAGAAGGATTAGTGATACACGTTTACAACGCTTTGGACAAAGTTCTTTTACGAGTACTTGCTCGAGGACGAGCAAGAGCTAAGCGTGGGGGAGATGTTGATGGTGTATTTTGGTACACCAAGCATGTTCATTACACTTTGGTTTGGATTTTATTATGGAACTAACCTGCCACTAGGCACACTAATCATATAACAAGTTCATCTATGTGCATGCATTTGGAAGTGTTGTGTTTATGTAGGAAAACATAGACATAAAGGACAGATTCGCAACAAGTTCAAAGGAGCATTTACGGAGTCTTGTTCGTGTTCATGAGCTTGATGAAATCACTTCCAATGGTGGCAAGAACCGAAGTGTTACAAAGGAACACCCCCGGGGATTGAAGCGTAAAAGACCGAACTTCATGCGAAGAGAACCTCCATCTTGGACGCGAGGATGACATCGTCAAAATCATGCAAGTGGAGGGGCAAAGTGCATAATCACCTGAGGACCCACGGGAACGAAGTGGCGACCGAACCGGGCCGAGATGGGCCGGGGCCGGTCGGCCCAGGCCGGCCGGCCCGGCCCACTCCGGTGGTCGGTTCGGCCCCCCTTTCCTTGCACCCGAAGGATCTTCAACCCTAAAACCCTGGAGGCACCTCCATTCGCAGAGGAGAGAGCCATTCGCATCAGGAGGCCATCCACAAGCTAGAGAGAGAGGAGGAGGATCTCTGGAGGGAGATCAACCACCTCGAACGAAGCACCCTCTCGTGGAGAAGAAGGAAGACACCGTCGGAAGGGAAACCATGATCAACGGTGCTATGACCAGCACCTTGATGGGGTAATCTCCTTATTCGTCCATGGGTCGTAATCGATCTTGAGATGTAATCATACTTTGTCGGATTATCTATCTATCATTTTGTGTTGAATATACTTTAATGCTTAAGGTTAGCTACCATGCCATAAAGGGAGTAAGAGATCCAATGCTTCCTTGGATCCATTCAATACGCTGTGTCCCTCATAGGTCTAGTCATGAATACCTTCACGTAGTGACAGTACGAGAGGAGGGAAAGGGCGAAACCGTGGTCACAACCCCGATAGATTAGATTGGTTTTCATGTCTGTAAGCGATTGCATGCTCTAGTATCGTAGACCCGTGTGCGAGTGTCTTTTATCTTGATATCTTGATCATTCTCTCTAGTGTAGTTTAGTTGTTTTCTAGTATAATCGTAGTTAGAATTTGAGTAGTTAGAGTGTGAAGGTAGATCGAACGCTTGTAATCCCCTTGCTTCGCGGATTGACAAAAACCTTGGGAATCCCGTGGTGAAAAAGGTGTGGGTCTGTACGCTTGTGGATCATAGAGGGATATTTATCCTTCAACACTGTCTCAATAATGAACTGCTCTGTAAAATCTGGCAAAGCCAACATATGGGTACTGGACATAGCTTCTTTAAGTGCTTCAAATGCTTTCTGAGCTTGATCAGACCAGCCAAACTGATGCTTTTTGAACAATTGAGTCAGAGGCTTAGCTATGAACCCATAGTTTTTGACAAACTTTCTATAATACCTAGTGAGACCCAAAAATCCTCTTAGTTCAGTACTTGCTTGTCCATTGGTCTTGCTATCTCCCTTGTGTAAAGGTTTTAGTTATTTGCTGGGATCATTCCCTTTTGGCCACTTCCCTTTGTTTCTATCCAAAACTTGTTGTTGAATCCTGGCCAGCAAAATAGCTCTTTGCATATTGTCAGGAACTTGGGCTTGGACCACAGCACTGATCTCCAGTTTGAGACCCTTCATAAACTGTGTCCCAAAGAACAGTTCTCCCAATTCTGCATTATGCATGGCGATCTGATATTGAAGATCCTCAAACTCCAGAATATATGCTTCCAGAGTGTCTCCCTGTTGGAGCTCCAGTAGTTGGGATAGAGCTGTTTTGTAATCATTGTCACCAAACTTTTGCTCCACAACAGCTATAAATGTTTGCCAATCTCCCAAGCCATGCTTCTTCTTATACATCTGCAACCACTTAGCTACATTTTCATCCATGTTCATGCTAGCATGTGTAGCCCACATACTTTTGGGAATGTCAAATATACTGAAATAATACTAACACTTGTCCCTCCATATAATTGGATTCTTGCCTGAAAACTGTGGAAATGACATTTTAGGGAGATGGATCGTAGAGTTGTGAACATGTTCATGATTCTTCTTCCCCTGATACCCAAACTTGTGGTACTTAAGAAGTCTCTGTTGGTGTGTGTTGTCCTGAGCAAACATGTTATCAAAGGATGTTTCAGATGAGGAAGGACTAGGTGGTGATTCTGTCCTAGCTTCCATCTGAGCGATAGTGAGCTTCGCAATTGCTTGTTTGCTTAGACAAGAGTTGCTGATCTTTAAGCATTTGCTCGAACACCTTCGTTGTCATATCAAATAGTCTCCATCCGCTGCTGGTTCCCATCAATCGCTTCCACTTTGGCAAATAACATCTCCAGACTCTCGTTGACATGATCCCACTTGGCCTCTTCAGCGTGTGCCATATCTTCCATCTTTGCCAACAAGATGGCCGTCTGGACAGATGGCTTAGGAGGAGTCGTAGTGATTACACCCTAGCCAAGTGATCTGAACGCGAATTGATGTTACCCCAGTTGCTTGAGGCTCGCGACAATCACTCCAAGCCGAGGGGTTGCAGTAATCACGTACCGGTCCTACAAACTGGCGTCAGGGATGATCGACGCCGCGTCGTGTCCAACACTGCCACCTGCTCCGCCACCAAAATCCACAACGAACCCACTCCTGCACCTCCAGAAAGCAGAATAAGAAAGGATCGCCCTGATCTACACACACTGAGGCTGGATCGACGTCCTGGTATTGAATCCCCCGCAAATCAACCAGTGTGCGTAGGATTTACAGGGAAATCAAAGGAGCTGGCCGGTTCTGCGTGACACAGGACCCGATCTCACCCTACCGCCGCGATGCGAGGTCAATCGATGGAACTCTAGGATAACAGCAGTAGTCGCCGAGGATACACCGAATCTGATACCACTTGACACGACCTGTGGCCGTCCGGTGAGTCGCCGACGATGTGAGCACGCACGAGGACACCGGAACTCGACGGGGAAGGGCAGATGATCCTGAACCCCAAGACCAAGTCTTACTTTTTAGAAATGTAATAGTTCAGTCTTTACACGGCATTCAGCTATATGCTGGTCGGACACGCCCGTGGGACCACATGACAGACTCTTTGAAATGTAAATGCAACATATAAACTCGTTGGCGTCTTCAGTACTTCCCGTCTTCCTCTTCAGGTTATGACATAGTGTTCTCTTTCATTTACTCCAAAGTGCTCATTCGGTGCTAACACTTTGTTGAAATCCCCTAAACACAGCCATGAAACATACAGCTGAGCTCACAAAAACTTCAATAAGTACCAGCTGTTTTTACGCAATTCGCATCTCAGCTCTCCATACAAGCCCGCCATTCCCGAACCCCCAAACTTAGGGAGTCTTTTACCTGTATGTCATTACAAAAGTTTGAAGGACCAATTAGGCGACCAGAGAGGGGGGGAGTGAATGGGAGCCGATAAAAATTCTTCTCGAGGGAGATTAAAACTCCGACAAGATGAACTCGCTCGGTCGGACCCCCAAAATCACATGCTCCGCACTTCTACCTTCCGTTTGCCAAAACCACGTAGCCACTGGAGTGCTACTGGTCCTAGGAACAAACACTACCAGCAACCTCAACACACACGCACCCACGACAGCGGAAACAACTCGAAAGCCAACTATCCAGAGGGGGGCGGTTAGATCGGGTATGGGGGGCGGTTAGACCGCCTCCACCAGGCAACCAAGAAATCCTCCGAAACACCTCTTCCGAGTACCAAAACGCACCGCGGTTTCACCAGCAAAGATCTCTGGTCAGGGCCATGCTAGCTACCAGAAAATCTTGGTGAAAACCAAAACTCCACCCAGGGGCCTAGGGGCGGTTAGACCGGCTACCAGGGGCGGTCTAACCTCCTGTACCCAGCAACGAACTCCAACCAAGAACACCTAGCAAACGACACGAGAACGACCCAGAATTTCACCTAGACGCTCCTCTAATCAAGGCGAACAAACTCACAGAGGAAAATTAGGCGAAACAAAACTTTGACCTAGAAAGACCCAGGGCGGTTAGACCGCCCCCTCCAGGCGGTTAGACCGCCTCTCCTAGAAAAACAGCCCGCGGGTCAAACCCTAACTTCCTCGCGCCGATCTCCCAAATCACTCCACGGATTGCAGCGAAACTTCGGGATTAGCTGGGTTACCTCCTGGGCAACCTCTACCTCAAAGGAATCGACCCGAATCGCTCACAATCAAGAGGAATCGAAGAAATCACTTCTCTAGGTCAATAACTCGCCCAACTCGAAAAACCACCAAAACGAGTCCGATTCAAGAGAGATTTGGGGGCAAAGTCACCAGCCAAAGAGGCACAAGCTCCTCATACGTGACACCCACCAAAAACCCCAAGAAATCGTTCTCAAAACACCGCCAACAAAGAGCTCCAAAAATCAACACCAAGAAGGACGGGAAAACCACCTTGAGGAACAACGTCGAACCATCTATACATACCATGAAGGTTCGTACAAGGTCTAGCTTGCCACCCAAACATCCATCCCTCTCTCTAGATCTCACATGAAGCTCTCAAGCTAGTCCTAGGAAAAACTAGGGAAAATGGAGAACGAAAATGGAAAAACAAAATGAGCTAGGGTTCCAAGAGTTGGCTGCCATCCATCCACTCAATGAGTATATATGGAGACACCCAAAAGACTAAGCTACCCTCACCTAATAACTAGGGATACAAGCCCCTCAAGGGCGGATTTGGAAGTCTTCGGAATTTCTTCATCGGACGGATGCCCGGCGACCGCAACCTGCTTAGCCGCGACGCAAGCCTTGCGATCCCGACGCGTGTCCTCCGCTTCGAAGCATCTCGGCGCCGGCGGACAGGGCGGTCGAGCCGGCCCCCACGGGCGGTTAGGACCGGCCCGGGCAATCCGACCGGCCCCGGCGGTCCGACCACCCCTCCTGGGCGGTTGAACCAGCCTGGGTGGCCGCACCTCCTCGTCGAGTCTTCAGCCTCAGTTTTGTGGCTCAACCGAGTAACCCAGTGGGTTTCTGGTGAATCACTGCAAACCCCACGAACTCGGTGTAGCCTCCGCCAATCTCCAGTCATGACTCGGCTCCCACGAAGTCCCGGCTCGACCTTGGTTTTGAGACTCTACCAAGAAACCGTGCACGACCTCATCTTGCTGTTCATGCCACCATGCGGCCCGCACTTGACCCCACTGGCCACCGGGTCCCTCGAACGAAGCCTACTTGTCTTCTCCACACCTGGAGGCCTCACCAGCAACAACCTTTCGCGCTTGTTCTTCACCTGCACCAACACGAGTCAAGCCGCAACCTGCACCTGCAATACTTTGCCAAGAATCAGTTCACACAACGTTGTCAATCACTCATCACACAAGGAAGCGACCATTCACCGGTCCTCGAACCACACATGGTCCTCAATCTCCCCCTTGATGAGTGCATTGACAACACCCACATGAAGTAACACAAGAGAAAAAGAAAATAAAGGAAACAAATAAAAAGAAACCTCAACAAGCGATCGAACGCCAAAGAAAGGCAAAGAGCAAGATCACTTGAAGAAGAACAGGTCTCGGACCCCTTAGGCAAGGGAACGGCTCGACACATCCGAGACAAAACCATGCTCAAACAAAGAGCGCAAACCACCGAACCAAAGCTCGAACAACGCAAAGAGCTCCCCCTGCACATATGCAAGCTCCCCCTGAGCCAAAGCACACTCCCCCTGAACAAATGCAGCAATGCAACACGGGAATGCAACAAAGAGCAAAAAACTGCTCACTCTGCCCAGGGCAGTTAGACCTCCTACCCCAGGCGGCTAGACCGCCTACCACACATCTGACCACCTGGGGGCGGTTAGACCGCCCCATGTGACCGACCCTGCACCAATCTGCTCAAAATTTGCCCGAACCAATTGGAACACCTTCCAAACACTCCCAGGTGCCCAAATCATGCAAAAACTTCTCCCCCTTGTTGACAATGCTTGAATCAAGGCAAAATGCAAAAAGTTTCAACATATAGCTTCTCAAATATACAAAATTCATCACAAGGAGCTACACAAGTCCAAATGATCATGTTAGATACTCTACAGGTTCGTAATGACCTTAACTACATGATCACCAAGTTTCACAACCATTCGACAAGGCTAAAAAGGATTTGTGTAATTTTGCGAAAAATTACTCTCTCATAAGCAAAAACCTAAACATGAGAAAAACATAGCAAAATGGCAAAGCCACACAAACTTCATGCTAGGACAGCCATTCTAATCATAAGACCATCACAAACACCCACAAGCACCTCATGTCATGTCAAAGACACCGAGCCATGTGCCTACTTCTATGTATGAGACTTCTCATTGGTAGGCATCATGCAACGATTTAGCACCCAAAGCAAATTAATTTCAGCACATATGACATGGGAACATATTTTCCAAGCATTTTACATTTCATTTTAAGATTCATAATTGGTACATGAAATGTCTTTGCGACAAAAAGGAACTTATGCCCCTCCACAAGATGAAGCAAGAGGGCTAAACATTCATGATGGCAATTGAGCCTTTGGCCCCATATGATCAATAAACTAGCTATACAACCACAAATTAAGCATAACCAAGCCACTAAAACATGTCAAGATCATATAAAGGCATTTACACATGATAGAGCATATATATGACATTTTTCAAAAAACATAGCCATCAACCATGGATTATTCATCAAGATCATCAAGAGCTAAGACAAACTAACCATAGCATACCAAACAAGCTCACAAAGACATATATAGCATCCCATGGTGAACAATGTATATAGGAGAAGCTTTTCCTATCCAATGCATATGATACAAAATGCATGCAATCTAAGATACAAGGATGCCCATACATCATGTTACATATGCCATGCCAAATGCAAGAAATGCACAAAGGAAACTATACATATGCTACAAAGGAGCTCCCACACACCCAACTCAAGAATTCAAACACACACCAAGTTCCCCCCGCAAACGAGTGAAAGTTGCTTGATCTAGGGGTTTGGTGAAAATATCGGCTAGTTGGTCATGTGTGGGTACATGGATCAAAGCTATCTTTCCTTTCTCTACGTTGTCTCTCAGAAAATGATACCTCACTTCTATGTGCTTGGTTTTGGAATGGAGCACTGGGTTCTTTGCAACGCTAAAGGCACTGGTGCTATCACATTGAAGTGGGACATGGGTATACTTCTCACCAAAGTCACTCATGGTGTATTAAATCCAAAGGAGCTGAGAACAACAACTAGCAGCGGCAACATACTCTGCCTCGGTAGTGGACTGAGCAACACTCGACTGTTTGCGGGAAGACCAAGACACCAAAGAAGAACCCAAAAACTGGCAAGTCCCAGAAGTGGACTTCCTATCCAACCAACACCCGGCAAAATCCGCGTCTGAAAAAACATGAAGCGCCAAAGAAGAGGACGCGGAGTACCAAAGGCCGAATTCGTGACGCAAGTACCTGAAAATTTGCTTCACCGCTTGCCGATGTGAAGTCCTCGGAGACGCTTGAAAACGAGCGCACAGACACACCGAGAACTGTATGTCCAGCCTCGTCGCCGTCAAGTAGAGGAGTGACCCGATCATGCTTCGGTACTCCTTCTGGTCCACATGTTCACCTTCCTCGTCCGCATCAAGAGCTGTAGTCGTACTCATCAGCGTCGTCATAGCCTTGGAATCCTCCATCTTGAACTTCCGCACAATGTCCTTAGTGTACTTAGCCTGGTGCACAAATGTTCCTTCCTTTGATTGTTTGATTTGTAGCCCGAGGAAGAACTGCAACTCGCCCATCATGCTCATCTCAAATTCCCTGCTCATATCCTCTGCAAACCTTGCAACAAGAGAGTTAGACGAGCCACCGAAGACAATATCATCCACGTACACCTGCACAATCAGGATATCTCTGCCCTGCCTCAGCAAAAGCAAGGTCTGATCGACCTTCCCCATCTCAAAACCTCTCTTAAACAAGAACCCCCTCAACCTACCATACCAAGTCTAGGCGCCTACTTCAACCCATACAGCGCCTTCCTCAACTTGTACACCCGGTGGGGGTACTTCTCACTCTCAAACCCCGGAGGTTGCCTCACATACACTTCTTTCTCCAACACACCATTCAGAAAAGCACTCTTCACATCCATTTGGTGCAACTTGAACCCTTTAGCCACGGAGAAGGCTAGAAGGATCCTAATTGCCTCCAAACGGGCTACGGGAGCAAAGGTCTCCTCGTAGTCTATTCCCTCCTTCTGACTGAACCCCTGAGCAACAAGCCTCGACTTGTTCCTCACAACCTCACCTTTCTATCCCTCTTTGTTCTTCCACACCCACTTTGTACCAATCGGCTTACACCCTGCGGGAGGGTCAACCAACTCCCAAACCTGATTCCTCTCAAAGTTCTCCAACTCCTCGTGCATCGAATTAACCCAATTGTGATCAGATAGTGCGTGTCCAATGTCTTTGGGCTCAAAAGTAGCAACAAATGCAGCATGAGCGAAATGGGAGTTGTTTCGAACCCTTGACCGTGTAGTGCGTTCATTCACGTCGCCGATGATCCTCGAAGCTGGGTGATCCACTTGTACTCGCCGGGGAGGTACTCGCCTTGATGCTACCTCCCCCTCAACATCAGCTTCTCCTCGTTCTTGATTTGTCGTCGTAGGTGTAATAGAGGGTCCGTCCATCATCGTAGTCGAAGTAGTGGGTACATGTTCAGCCGGGGGCACTGCACCACCATCTTCATCGTCTCCATGTTCATGCTCCTCCTCCTGAAAGATCTCCTCGCCAAGCTCATCATCACCTGCACACTCAAAGACAAGCTGACTACATGGCTCTGTCTCGTCGAAGGTTACCTCGCAAGTCTCCACGATTTGGTTAGTTTCAAGATTGAACACACGATATGCTCTAGAATGAGATGCATAACCAAAGAAAATACCATCAACAGACCTAGCCTCAAACTTATCCAACTTCCTGCCTTTCTTCAGAATGAAACACTTGCAACCAAAGACATGGAAGTGACTCACCTTGGGTGTGCGACCATGCATCAACTCATAGCATGTTTTCTTCTTGTGCACTCTGAGGTAGATCCTGTTCGACACATAGCACGCAGTATTCACCACCTCAGCCCAATACCTCCTCGGAGTCCTATGCTCATCAAGCATCGTCCGAGCCATCTCTCACAAGGTCATGTTCTTCTTTTCCACAACACCATTCTAGGGAGGCGTATACGGACTCGAAAACTGGTGCTCAAGACCCAAGTCATGGCAAAAGGTTTCAAAACGAGAGTTTCTGAATTCCGAGCCATTATCACTGCGGATAGCTCATATGGCATCTCCGTGCCTCTCATTCCTCAACCTCAAGACTAGATCTCGAACAAAACCAAATGTCTCCCCCTTATCCTCGAGAAAGAACACCCACGCATACCGAGAGTAGTCGTCCACCACAATAAGGACATACCACTTCCCACCCGCAGATCGCACACGAGCTGGGCCAACAAGGTCCATATGGAGCAGCTCGCATGGACGCTCAGTCATCACATCGGTGAGAGGCGGGTAAGAAGAGGCTACCATCTTGGCATGCCTACACGGCGCACAAACCAACTCTTTCTCAAGCCTCAACCGTGGCAATCCTCGGACCAAATTGAGTTTACTCAAGTGAGACAAAAGGTCAAAGCTCAAGTGACCCAACTTTCTATGCCACTTCCACAACTCACTCGAAGAACCAGCCAAGAAACAACGCTCCACACCCGAAGACTGAGAAAAATCAGCACGAAACACCTGACCCTCGGGAACGACCATACAGACAAGGTCCCCTTGAGAGTCCAAAATCCGAGAACCACCTGGCCGAAACAACACCTCAAAACCCTCATCCAACAGCTGGGACACAGAAAGCAGATTGTACCCCAGTAGTTGAACAAGAGCAACACGCCTCAGAGTGATCTTGTCACTCACCTTAATCTCACCTTCTGAAAGCACACGCCCACGCCTATTGTCCCCAAAAGTGATGTACCTCTTCGTCACCACCGAGACGAGACTTGAGAACCACCCCCTGTCTCCGGTCATATGCCTCGAGCAACCGGAGTCAATCAACCAAATGTTCTTCAAGTCTCCCACCTGAAATTCAAAAATGAGCACGTGAGCGAACAAACGACTCAGCACTGGGGTTAGTACCAAAAGAGTAAAACCAGTGCCGAGCCATTTGCTCGAAAGTGGGATTAGCACACACAAGACCATCTTTCCTACCAAAACTATCACCACGAACACCACCTCGGTAACCACTCCGAGGAAACCACCCCTCGCTGCCTGGAGGAGGACCAAAGCCACGAAAAACAACCTGTGGATCGTCCCTCCTCTCCTTCTCAAAGCTACGACTCCTCCCATCCCCGTAGTGAACTCGAGGGGGAGAATGCCTAGCAACCGACCACTCGCCGACTCTCCGGACCAACCACCAGCAACACCACCTCCCGGAGAACCGAAACCTCTCGACTCACCACCTCGAAAACCACCCCCGCCCGCAGTCTCGGGGGCGGTTGAACCGCCTAGCCAGGCCGGTCTAACCGCCCCCTGCGGGGCCGGGCGCGGCCCGACCGCCTAGCCAGGCCGGTCTGACCGCCCCCTCCAGAACTGCTCCTCGGCTGCGGGAACTCGCATCTCCCCATGCCGGAACACTTCTCACCACAGCTTTACCCCTGGGCAGTGGCATACGAGGCTTAGGTACACCATGGGAAGGGTTGTACCTATCCTTGTTCGCCCACTCCTTTGCCATCCTCTCTTCCCGCTTCCTCTTGAAGCAAAACTCATCCTTGTGACCCTCTTTGCCACAATAGCCACAATGGAACCTCACAAGCTTAGGCTTAGGCTTGGATTGGGGCTGCTCTCTTGGTTTCTCTCCACTCAACTCCTCCACCGGTTTCTCCTCACTAGCCTTCTCACTCACTTTCCCAAAGAACACTTTCCCCGAAGTGCTCACAAACTTGATAGGCTTTTGGAGATTATTTGTGGGTGTAGGAAACACGGGTGGAGCTGGGGTTGTGTCTAGTCGGTTCCTAAGATGATTAGGTTTTGGGGGGAAATCATTCTTGTGGTGGGTTTTTGGTGGCTCTGGGATATTCTCTCCACTTCCCTCACCAACCTTGTTTGCCCCAAGTCCCTCACCATCCTGCCTCTTAAATGCATCGATCATCATCCTCAACTGAGGCTCATGACCAGACAACCAACCCATTAACTTTCTCAGCTCATCATTCTCATCCTGCAAACGATCAACATAATGTGCAAGTTCCAGATTTTTCAAAGCATGCATTTCACAGGTAGAGCAAGACGTAGGCATGGGTTTGTGACAACCCGCCCAGGAAAATACCGTACTATCGCCTAAGACCGATCCACTATGGCCATTAAGCAATAGTAAAGTATCATCCTGTCGTTAGTTGCCGGGTTAACGCCTGGTAAATCACTTGGAATTCAGACAAAGGATTGACATATGCATTAAAACTCACGCGAAGGCGAGTCCAGAGTACAACACGAGTTAACATAATTTATTACAAACCATTGTTCATGACATGGAGTAAAGGTTCAGAGTTTGAAAACAGCGGAATTAAAATAACTAGCGCAACGGTAAACATCACAGGAGGTCGTCCGTGATGTCATCACTTGTCGTCACCCATCCTGTCAATCACACCTGCAACAACAGTTCTAAAGTAAGGCTGAGTATACTAATACTCAGCAAGACTTAACCGTCGGGTGATAACTACATCACCAAACTCTAGACATGAAAGGCTTTTGGCCGGTGGAGTTTCTTTTGCTGAACAGCTGCTAGGAGTAGATCCTTACTTTCAATCTTTTAGCACAAGTTCTAGTTGGTTACCATTTCTAAATGTGCCATCTGATTCAATCAAGAATTGGGTAAGCAATTAATTCATACAACCATATTCCTCGAGTTCCATCATTATGGGATATCATGGCCAGTTGATTAAGCAGTCTCGGATAATGGTGAGAGGCCGACAATCGATTGATTTAAACCTTGCAAGGTAAACCCAGACACACGGTAGGCTGCCCCCGAAAGGACAACTTTCCCAGGCCGTTTCCGTCGATCTTCAGCTCGGGAGCGGAACCTACATTCCTTGGTACAAGGCTTACTGGATCGCTCCCACACGAACGTCCAGACTCACACAGGTACCACACTGTTGCAAGCAGGGGGACACAAGTGCCCCCGGTTTAGTAGGGAAAGGTTCCCTTACCGCGTCAATCGGGTACTAGGCTTACCGGTCCCATACCCGACATGTGTTTAGTACGTTCAAAAGCTTAGCCCACGAAAGCCACTAGACTGGAGCCCAAATCCCATGCGCTTACCACATGAGCAATCCATTTCTAAAGATCTTATGATTCCAACATAAGAACCTATTCTCGCGAGTGACGAACATCACTCGACTTCTACCGGGTACTATAGCATAGCAGCTATCGACCTAGCATACTAGTAAGAGGACATAGGTACCTAGGGATCATGCATACAGGGTTTCAAATCAACTCCTGAAACGTAAATGCACAATCGTAGCAAACATAATTGCATAATTTTAAAAGATGGGGTTAATGATCCGGGGCTTGCCTTCGATGGCAAGGTTGGCCTTGGGCCCTTTTGGACTTGGGTCCAGGTCTTGCTCTACAATGACGTGGTGCACGTCTCCGTCAGCTCCTCCGTCTCCT
This sequence comes from Cenchrus americanus, assembly GCA_947561735.1. Classification (NCBI taxonomy): domain Eukaryota; kingdom Viridiplantae; phylum Streptophyta; class Magnoliopsida; order Poales; family Poaceae; genus Cenchrus; species Cenchrus americanus. The sequence continues at coordinate 124,869,081 of OX387244.1, read as the reverse complement.
CCTTCCGGCACACGCGTACAGCTACCGCTCGGGAGATCTACACGAGGATGCAAATGCAAGATTTATTTGGCGATTTTAATTTAATTAATCATAAACAATAGATGACAACCATAGGGTGCATTAGTTGGACACATTCACCTAGATAAGAAATACATTTAGCATACTCTTCCAAAAAGAAACAATTTGCAATTCTTTATTAGATATTCTTTTTGATGGTGACTGTGTACATATATATGTAATTAATTTAATTTAACTTCACCAACATTAGTGGGTGTGTACATTTAACTTTTTAACATGATTTGCCACCACACACAAGATTAGCAAGGGTGGTTTGGTGACTTTTCCCATTTAATGACTTTTAAGCCTTTAAATGCTTCCATAATTTTTATTCATGAAATTTATTAATAAAATTCATTGGAAGGATGTGTTTAGCACTAAACACCTATAACAAGTCACTGGACACACATGCAAGCTTTGGATAGCTAGAAATTAATTATTTTTCGAAAAAGACAAAAGCTAGCTAGAAGGACAAGGTAAATGCACACAAAAATAATTACTCAACAAAATGATCCAATCTTTCTCACACCTGTTATATGGTTCAAAACTAGCCTAGGGGTGCAGCACATACACCTAGAACTATTATGAAACTTGAGTTGTGCAATTTTAAAGAAAAACAAGCATAATTCAAGAATAAATATTTCTGGTTATTATAAAATTGCGATTAATTCACCAGAGGTGTGTTTTGGAATTAAAAGACAGTGAGAAAAAGTTGGTTTCAAGAACTTAATTATTTTTAGCTATAAAAATCATTTATGCAGATCTGGCAGAAATGGAAAAACATTTTTATAAGAAGATTTACATTATAACTTCGTGCAATTTTTGGCCCAGGATGTAGTCATGACCTAACACACAACATATCCAAAATTTGGATACAGAGGATTTATATATTTTGAGATAGTGCAGATCTAGGTTTTTCACATTTGTATTTTTCATGCAAATATTATGAGGAACTAGCTCCGGCAAGAATAACAAAAGTTGTAGGATAATTCACCACAAATCCAACAAAATTGGTCTTGCGTTTTTATAAATTTTCTATGATTTTCTACGCAATTTACAAGAAACAAGGAATTCACTTCACTATTGGAGTTAACCTTTTGCAGGGAGGCCCTCGGAAAGATCTTTGGTTTCGCAATGTGGCCCCTGGGCGCGGCTGGCCGGCGCGGGTGAGAAAAATTCCGGCGAAGTTCGCCGGGGTTTGGCCGGGGAAGGGTGGGGGAAGGGTCTAGGGGCTACTAGGGTCCGGTTTGGGGTGTTGGACAGGGGCGGAGCGGTTCCGGCGAGCAGCTCGCCGGAGGCCAGGGAGGGGCGGCCGTGGTGGCTGCTGTTCCGGCGAGGTTGGGGCCGGGAGCAACGGTTGGGGCGGCTCGACAGCTTGCATGGGTGCTAGGGGAGGTGGAGGAGGATTCGCATTGGCACGTGGTTGGTCGGGGATGGGAGTTTGCCGCGGCTGCCGGCCTTGGCGTCGGCGGACCGCACGCGTAGGCCGCGGGGAGGGGGCTGCGCGGCGCGGTGAAGGCAGCGGCGCCTAAATAGGTGAAGTGCGAGCAGGAGCACGGGAGAGGGGCGGCGCGGGCGGGGGCGAGGACGACCGGCGCATCCGTACGCCGTCGGGCGGGGAGGACGTACGGCGGCGCGACGTTCCGGGGGTGCGGGCGGGGTGGGCGGCGCGGACTTCGGGGCCCCTCGGCGTGCGTGCTCGCCTCGGGACGGAGCGGCCGCGTTGGGAAGGCGCGGGGCGGCTCGGGTACCGAGGCACGGCGCGGCAAGGCGACGCGCGCGCGCGCCGCGCGCGCGCGCGCGGCGCGGCGCCGGCGTCGGCCAGCCAGAATGTTTCCCTGAGGCTCTGTTCGAGCGCACAAAACTCTCAAAAGTTGAATAGAAGTGCACCCAGCGATGAATAGGAAAGTTGTAGATCTAACTACCCCCTACAACTTTCACAAAGGCCATATAGTGTTTTTCTCAACGGATTTTGCAGGAACGTCGTGCCAACTTTGAATGCCGACCTGTCTCTGTGCACAGAAGGTACTGTCAGTCGATCGAGTTTTTCACCAATTTCCACCCAAAATTTGAAATGCAAATCCACATGAAAGTTGTGTCCCTCAACAAGATGGACAACTTTCATAAAGGTAGATTTTGAAGTGTTTAGGTGAATTTTGGAGAACGCGGCAAAAGTTCCGGACGACATTCGCTGACGTCACTGTGCCAGCGGGGTTTGACCGTGTCTTTGGCCAAGGGTTGACTACGGTTGTGTGCAAACTTGGTCAAGGGGTTAATTAGGGTTCTTTGGCGAGGTTTTCGAGGTGATGACCCAGGTTGACCTAGGTTTGACCGGTGTTTGACCGGTTTGACTCGGCTGAACCGGTCATTAGCGTTAATGACGGTAATTAAAAATCTGGGGCGTCACAGGGTTCCTTCAACTTAGCCTCAAGAGAACTAGTGTAAGCATGGATCTCATCAATCTTAGCATGCAAAACATGGCAAGAAGTGCAAGCACCTAGCAAATCAGATCTAGATTTAAGCTCAGCCACTTCAACCCTAAGCACATCTAGTTCCTCACACTTGGAGGCATGCTTTTCCTTGAACAAAGCAAGATCAGCAAGAAAAATGGAGCAATCAGCACAATCAACTTCATCGGAAACAACAGGGCTAGCCTTAAGGGAATCAATCTCAAGCTTGCTATCAAGCACCTGTGTTTCTAGCTCAGCCACTCTAGCCTTAGCATCCTCGAGTGAAGCCCTAAGCTCTTTTCTCATTTTTCTTTGCCTCTCTAAGAATGTCATCACGATTATCAAGCAAAGTACCAAGCCGTTCATTCTCCTGGCGCAAGAAGGGAAGCTCATCACGCACCTCGTCGTCGGACTCAGAGTCCGAGTCGCTCTGTGTGCTCTTCTTGCTGCCGGAGCTCAGCACCATGGTGCAGAAGCCATCTCTAGCGAAGCAGCTCAGCCCGCTCAGGTTCTTGGACACCTTCTTGCCCTTGCGACGATCACCTTCGTCTTCACTGCTACTCGAGCTCGAGGTGGAGTACACGGAACTGGAGTCGACGTCGCTCGCACCAACCATCGCTCGGGCCTTGCCTCGGCTCTCCTTCTTCCTCGATTGTCGCTCGTCCTTGTGCTTGTTCTTGTACTTGCTCTTGTGGTCACGCCTCGACCGGTACTTGCCATCGTTCCTCGACTTGTGCTTGTAGCCGTCCTTGTTCTCGACCTTCTCCGGGCAGTCGGTGACGAAGTGTCCTGGCTTGCCGCACTGGAAGCATGTCCTCGTGTTCCTCCTCATGTTCACTCGGTTTTCGTGCAGCCTCTCGAACCGCCTCGTCAAGAGCGCCAGCTCGTCCTCTCCAAGCACGTCGAACTCCTCATCTGGCATAGACATCAAAGAGGACAAAGAGAACATCCTAGTGTATGGGTTAGTGTTAGCCTTTCCCTTCGAACCACCAACGAGGGCGAGACTATGGGAATCAGTCGGACCCTCGAGCTTGGCAGTCATGCCCCTATCCACCTCAGCCGACTTGAGCTTCGAGAACAGCTCGTTCACTGTCAAAGTGTCATACTTCTCCGACTCCACAATGGCCTCGAACTTTCCGCCCCATATTGTACGATCCAAAGAGTGTAAGAGCTTGACCGCTCTATCATGATCATCGTACGGGAGCACATCCACATTGGCCCTCATGTTGTTCACAACTACCGTGAACCTCTGAAACAAGGCATTGATGGACTCACCGGGGAGATGAGTGAAGTTCTCGTACTCTCTCCGGTAGGTCGCATACATCCGTGTCTGAACCTGGGCATTCCCAACATGAGCCTCCTTCAACACCGTCCAAAATCTACAAGCCAAGTGCTCGGTGTGCACCCGATCGAACTCATGCTGACACAGAGCACGAAACAAGTAGTCAACCGCCTTGTTGTTGGTGTCGAACCTATCCCTCGATCCTGGAGCGAGGAAGTCCATCGGCTGGACATAGCCTGTGTCCACCGTGACATCCCAAAGGATCTGACCCTTTACGCGGAGGAACGCACCCATCCGCTTACTCCACATCTGGTAGTTCTTGCCATCGAAGTGTGGAGGACCCGAACCCCATTCCTGGTACGCCATCCTTGGATCTTAGACTGGTTAGAGTCAACAAAGACCCGAACCTGCTCTGATACCACTTGAAAAACCAATTAGGCGACCAGAGAGGGGGGCGTGAATGGGAGCCGATAAAATTCTTCTCGAGGGAGATTAGAACTCCGACAAGATGAACTCGCTCGGTCAGACCCCCAAAATCACACGCTCCGCACTTCTACCTTCCATTTACCAAAACCACGTAGCCACTGGAGTGCTACTGGTCCTAGGAACAAACACTACCGGCAACCTCAACACACACGCACCCACGAAAGAGGAAACAACTTGAAAGCCAACTTTCTAGAGGGGGGCGGTTAGACCGGGTATGGGGGGGTTAGACTGCCTCCACCAGGCAACCAAGAAATCCTCCGAAACACCTCTTCCGAGCACCAAAACGCACCACGGTTTCACCAACAGAGATCTCTAGTCAGGGCCATGCTAGCTACCAGAAAATCTTGGTGAAAACCAAAACTCCACCCAGGGGCCTAGGGGCGGTTAGACCGGCTACCAGGGGCGGTCTAACTTCCTGTACCCAACAACGAACTCCAACCAAGAACACCTAGCAAACGGCACGAGAACGACCCGGAATTTCACCTAGACGCTCCTCTGATCAAGGCGAACAAACTCACAGAGGAAAATCAGGCGAAAAAAAACTTTGACCTGAAAAGACCCAGGGCGGTTAGACCGCCCCCTCCAGGCGGTTAGACCACCTCTCTCAGAAAAACAGCCCGCGGGTCAAACCCTAACTTCCTCGCGCCCGATCTCCTGAATCACTCCACGGATTGCAGCGAAACTTCGGGATTAGCTGGGTTACCTCCTGGGCAACCTCTACCTCAAAGGAATCGACCCTAATCGCTCACAATCAAGAGGAATCGAAGAAATCGCTTCTCTAGGTCAAGAACTCCCCCAACTCGAAAAACCACCAAAACAAGTCCGATTCAAGAGAGATTTGGGGGCAAAGTCACCAGCCAAAGAGGCACAAACTCCTCATATGTGACACCCACCAAAACACCCAAGAAATCGTTCTCAAAACACCGCCAACAAAGAGCTCCGAAAATCAACACCAAGAAGGACGGGAAAACCACCTTGAGGAACAACGACGAACCATCTATACATACCATGAAGGTTCGTACAAGGTCTAGCTTGCCAACCAACAGCCTGTTCGGTTGGCTGGTGGCTGATGGCTGGTGCTGGTTTGTTCTGAGAGAAGAGTACTGCTGGCTGGTTGTTGGTGGCTGGTTTGTTCTGAGAGAAAAGTACTGCTGGCTGGTGGCTGATAAGCCAAGCGAACAGGGTGCAAACATCCATCCCTCTCTCTAGATCTCACATGAAGCTCTCAAGCTAGTCCTAGGAAAAACTAAGGAAAATGGAGAACGAAAATGGAAAAACAAAATGAGCTAGGGTTCCAAGAGTTGGCTGCCATCCATCCACTCAATGAGTATATATGGAGGCACCCAAAAGACTAAACTACCCTCACCTAATAACTAGGGATACAAGCCCCTCAAGGGCGGATTCGGAAGTCTTCGGAATTTCTTCATCGGACGGATGCTCGGCGACCGCAACCTGCTTAGCCTCGACACAAGTCTTGCGATCCCGACGCGTGTCCTCCGCTTCGAAGCATCTCGGCGCCGGCGGCCAGGGCGGTCAGACCGCCCCCCTGGGAGGTTAGACCGGCCCGGGCAATCTGACCGGCCCCAGGCGGTCTGACGGGCGGTTGAACCGGCCTGGGTTGCCGCACCTCATCGTCGAGTCTTCAGCCTCGGTTTTGTGGCTCAACCGAGTAACCCAGTGGTTTTCTGGTGAATCACTGCAAACCCCGCGAACTCGGTGTAGCCTCCGCCAATCTCCACTCATGACTCGGCTCCCACGAAGTCCCGGCTTGACCTTGGTTTTGAGACTCTACCAAGAAATCGTCCACGACCTCATCTTGCTGTTCATGCCACCATGCGGCCCGCACTTGACCCCACTGGCCATCGGGTCCCTCGAACGAAGCCTACTTGTCTTCTCCACACCTGGAGGCCTCACCGGCAACGACCTTTCACGCTTGTTCTTCACCTGCACCAACACGAGTCAAGACGCAACCTGCACCTGCAATACTTAGCCAAGAATCAGTTCACACAATGTTGTCAATCACTCATCACACAAGGAAGCGACCATCCACCGGTCCTCGAACCACACATGGTCCTCCAAGTTGATTGCAACCTGTGTGCCACTGAAAACTTCCCTCGCACATGTGTGCCATCCACCTAAAATTCTTTGTCCTCTATGCCATTCCATCACAACTCGATCCATTTTTCACCGTTAAGTTCCCTGACATGTGGGTCCGACCATCTCTTCTCTCTGAAATGCCCTTGCTTCTATACTCAGACGGTCGCACGTGCTACCACCGCGGCTGGTGCCATGGCGGTGTCGGTCAAGCTCCCACCGCGGCGCCCGCTCCATGGACACCAGCGTGCGCTCGGGCTCCCCGACGCCGCCCAGCGCCGGGCTCTTCTTTGCGATTTCATTCCCGGCCACAAGTCCTCTGACGGCGCGCGCGCCACCGCCAACAACCCCATACGCTCCAGCTCCATCAACCATGCAGTCCAGCACTATGCGCCCTGCTTCGTCGCCATCCTCGTCGACCACGGCCTCGCCGCCGGCTTCGCATGTGCCACCGTGGCCAGTAACCTCCTCTAAAGGGCACGAGCGCGGGCGAGCTCTGCGCCCGCCGCTGTGAGCAAGCGCCCCCCCTCGCGCCACAGCACCTCTCCGCTGACTCTACCACGCTCTGCCGCTAGCACATCACGTTCATCCTCGCGTCGCGGTCGACTGGAGGTTCGCGCTTTCCGCCGCGCACGCCACCTACTTCCGCTCACTCGCCGCCGTCGGGGAGACGCTCCGGCACTTCGCGGTGGCCGGCCACGCCCGCGCCCAACTCCTCGTCGGTGCTCAGGCTCCCGCCTTCCCCCGCCTAGCAAGTCGTCCACCACCGCGTCCAATCTCCTGCCGTGGTGTACAAGGACCCCAACGCCCAGGTCCAGTACACACCACAACTCGATGTCCTTGTCCGCCTATGCTTTCATGGGAGACTAGAAGTAGCAGCGGGTTGTGGTCATGCCTCCATTGTGCAAGACAATTCTCCTCCTTCACAGAGAGACACCACCGCATGGCGGCGTCGGGGAGTCCGAGTGCGCGCCCACGGCCGTGGAGCGGCTATGCCGCGCCGAGGGGCGGGCGCGACGCCGTCGTTGTCAGCGCCTAGGGCGACTGCGTGGTGGCGCGCGGGGCGTGTCCCAGTAATGAGGCAGGGGCATTTTAGAGATGGGAGATGGTCGGGCCCACATGTCAGGGGACTTAACGGTGAAAACGGATGGAGTTTGGACGGAATGGCATAGAGGGCAAAGAAATTCAGGTGGATGGCACACACGTGCGAGCGATCTTTTTAGTGGCACACAGGCTGCAAGCAACTTTTGTAATGGCATATAGGTAAAATACTCAAACTTAAGCACAAAAGAACCACATCTATGTGGGATTTAGAAACACTTTTAGAAACACTCTGTATTGCCACTGTGACATCGCCTCTCCACAGTAGCAACAAACCTCCACTCAGGGCATCCGAGCTCACTGCTTCACCACTTGAAACCCCAGTTTACTCTTTAGACCTAGAGCACACTCCTTGTTCATTCGTGTTTCCATAAGAAACACCACCGTGGGCCTCGCCATCTCCACCAGGTGGCGGAGTTCTTGAGCTGCCTCGGGCTGCCCGCAGCCCGGTAGGCAATGACTTCTACTCCAATGCTTGAGGATTTTATGAGTCGTCCATCGATCCATATCGGATGGTTTAAAAATAGGAGGAATCTGTTACAAGGAACCAATGTTGTGGACCAGAACTAAATATTTGTGGGTCAGGAATCAAATATTTCTGGGCCAGGAACTAATTCTGAAAAAAGAAGGAAAGGGTACATCCGTATTTTCACCCGTCGGCCAGATAGCTCGTTGCTGGCCGGGGGAGCCGTGTAGGGGAGGGCCTGCGGGAAGGCCACATGTGGGAAGGAGTCGCGGCTTGGGGCAGGGCTGCCAGGGGCGGATCATAGGGAGCAGCTTGGGGGGACGGCGGCGGCGGGTGCTCGGAGGGGCCGCCCCCGGTGGGCGTGAGGATGTAGAGAATGGTGTGCGGGGGCATAGGATGTGGAGGTAGGAGTAGTGAGGCGGAGCAGCGGCGAACCTAGACGAGGAGTCGCGAGGAGCGTTCCTGGCGGCAGTGTTCCTTTTTCTGATGGGGCTGGTGTGGAGCAACCGGGATGCGGTGTTAAAAAATACCCCTTGTTCGGTTTCCCTCAAACACGATAACAAACCTCTTAGGGCTAGTTCGTTTCTACAGGATTGGATCCGGTCGGAATTGATAAATATAACAAGAAAATCATGATATCTACTATAAGAGATCCAGATTTATTCCGGGTTGGAAACCAATTTACTCATGATATGAACATCAAGAGACTCGGAATTAATCCACTAGTCAAGAGGTGCGGAATCAATCCGGCTCTTTGGTTCCTTGTTGTGCTTATCACGATGAGTAAATTAGTTCTCGAACCGGAATAAATCCGGATCTCTATATTATCTATATTGATTTTTTCTATAGTATCTGTCATTTCCGTCCGGATTGAATCCCGTGGAAACGAACTGGCGCTTGGGCAATTCATTGTGCCCCACGGGGACCGCTTCCGCAGCCGCCGCGGATAGTGCAACATTTGTGGTGGATGATCTTCGATGCTTCTTCAGCAGCTCTTCCATCCCATCATTCTTCCCTTCAACACACGCCAGTTGAGTAACCCTGACATTAACCAAGCCTGTCGGGATCAGCGCTGATGTTTCCACAAACGACAAGTTAAGGTCAGGCGTTGTCTTTTGACTTTTCTCTTCGTGACCGTTTTCTGCACTTCACCCTTTTTTTGCTTGGAACAATGGCCGGATGGTACTTGACAACAAATCTTTACCCACATTACAATATCCACCGCTTTCGCCTTTAAGGCGAGATGTGACTTCCCCCTCTGTCTCCTATTGATTAGCACCTGTCGGATTCTCCTCCCTCCGATCATCAACTTTACCAGCTGATCCCCTCGACTGCTTGGAGCCCGAGGAAGCAGCACTTCCCAAGATTCAACAGCTGCTTTTGCAAAGCTCTGCAGCCTTTTCTTCTTGTCCTATACCCGGAGCTTTCCTTCAGCATCATGTGTTTCACACACCAGGTCAGAATGCCCCAATACTCCACAAGAGCGGCAAAAGTACGGTAGCCTTTTGTCCTGAGCATCAAACCACTCCAGAGGTCTATCTTTACTCCTCTTCAACAGGGCACCCTTCCTGATAGGCTTACTAAGATCGACAGAAATGTGATCCCCAAACTATGAAACCTAAGCGGCGCAGATCCTAATAGGCAGCTAGCGCTGTCAGCGTGGCGTGGACGCTGCAGACCTGGAGGTCAGCGGCACAGCAATGGAGAACGTGGCCGGAGAAACCCCGGTCGAGATCGGGATCACAGTCTGCCTTCCCCGCGCCCAGGAAAAGGGGAGCAGTTTCCATGTCTGTTTAGATCGTAGAATGAGTCACATGTTCAGACACACGAGACTTGATAATGTATGTATGCATTGAAGTTAACGATGGGTCAACAAAATACAGTAGCATCTTTTGCGACATCTGCTTCCCTATAATTTCTAGTTACAGCACCACTCAATCCAGACACTGCAAAATGGTGGACTCTACCAATCAACCACTGATCAATTAACTTGCCCAAAAGAACCATGATGAAGGAATACAGTTACTTTAGTCACGCAAGCATAGAGGATATAGATGAGTTGGGCACCAACTTTGCTACCCTACTCGGACTCTCTTGTGATTAGGACTCGCGGCATCCCTCACGCCTTTGCCTGTCACTGCATACGGTGCTGAAGCTACTGGAAGTGAAGGAGACTTGTCCAGGTGTGCATACCGATCATTCCCATTCCAGTAGAGAATCAGTCGATTTGTGCACGAGTGGGACCAGCTGTCACCTACATAACAAAGATCGTTATCCTAATGTCTTGGAAAACACAGTTCAGGTGTCCCATCCAAGAAATATTCAAATGAGAAAAATGCTGCGAAAAAGAAATAGACAACACAATTAACCATCTACTTGAAAACAAAATTTGTCAAACATCCATCCAAGCACACTGGGAAAAATACTAGTTATTGTCATAACTTGGACACCATCAGAACTATAATCACTTTACCGTTACATCAGTACTTGGCATGGAAAACCTGTTCCTACCTAATCCAAAGGAACAGTATTATGTAACTTCTAGGTGCATTATATGTAGACTTGTCTGGTTGTACATATCCAATTCTCAATTCAGATAAAGGGGGGCATTCTGTTTTTATAAAAGATAGCAGTATCAATGACATGAACATGGCTATAAATATAAATAACCAATGAGGTTACTGGACTGTGTTCTCTATGAGGCTTCTATAAATTCCCACATTAATGAACAGAAAAGGAGGAAATGAAAGCATAAGCTATTCAAATTGAGATCAGAAGCGAAGAATCCACAGGTTTTGACCCTTAGACCACGGGGGTAAACACCACCATGAAGGTAAGCCAGCAGAAGAGGCTGCTTGGGATGAGAGGACACAATATGTTGGAATGACGAATTTGGGTGCAGGGATTATACTAATTCATCCTCATTGCTTGCCTAAAATAGGTGCCATAACCTCCCACATATAAGAGCAGGTCTAAACAAATCCAATTTATCAAACCTTATATTTTTTATTTGACAGCAACAACTAGATTATTTAGAGATAAACCAAAGCTAAGTTTGAGGATTGCTGCTACTGTGCTATCACCGCATTTTATATCACTGCTTGATTCCATGGAGCCATTAATTAATAGCAATGCATTATTTAACAAGAGATGTTTGCATGCTGATTTTGTGAAAACCACAGCTCCAGTTTCAATATCTAGCATGCAATTTGGCCAGTTCATATATACTGTTAATTGGAATGGACCAAAGTTTTCCTTGTAATTAGGTAAAAAGCTCCAGGTGCATAAATATTTCAGTGGTATCAGAAATGCATGAGTACAAAAAGGTGTAATCCTGATAACAAGATCACATGATAATGACTTTTTTTGTTTCAGAAGTTACAATAGGAACCTTAAGCATCCAAAATTGATTGGAGGTTAAAAAAAGGGTTATAATTGTATGAATAATAACTGACCTAGAGCAAGAGTCAACTGAAATGATCCTTCTGTAAATTTAGTAGTGACTTGGTTCAACAAGACAACCTGCTCAACAAAACAAGATGATTGTTTAGCAATTCATACAATTATAATAGTCACAATTTGATTTTTAGGAAATTCAGAAGTCGTATAAACAATCAAGCTCAGTTCAATTGGTGGAGTTTCCCTTCTCACTAGTTTAACCATAGCTGAATCTCTAGTGAGAAAATAAAATGAAAATATGTACACAAAATCTGTTTTAGAACGTGAATTATGATGGTAGTTGCCATAGCAAGTGTTGTGCACCCATCATAAACATGATGGGAAACTTACTGCCAAGTTGTATGCCTTTGCGATCTTCATTAACTTCAATGATAATCCACTGAGCACTCTGGTCCGCAGAGCCAGATCATCAAAATCTTGTCGAAAGTGGAAAGTGACACTGTCAATAATAACTATACGCACCTGTAAAGTATATAGACAAATATTTACTTTTGAAATGCTACATTAACTGTTGCATATTGCAAAAAAAGACGGGAGGAAAAATATTGCACATTACAGTTGCCCTATTGCAAAAGCATACATCAACTTGACAAAAAATGTTGACAAAGCAATGGAAAATTCAGGTATTCAAGTCAAACAGGAGAAGTCAACTGTTCACTCACATCTTTATGCTCCCCTAGGAATTTTTCCAGGTAGTTTATAGCAGCAATCTGTTCTGTGTAGCTGCATATTCTGAAGTAATAGATGTCTGCCAGGAAATGCTCAGGCTGCAATTGTTTATGGCCAGATGAAGACTTTTCATGGCTGTGAGGAAAGTGCTCCAGTATGTCACTGATACACCCTTCAGCTATTTGGTAGACACGTTCAACCATGAAACTGCCCTCCGTGTCTGTTATGATGAACAAAATTGCTATTAGGCTTTCTCGATAAGCCACAAGATGGTAAGTGTTATTGTTCCCAAACAAAAAAGATGATAGGTGTTCTTCTGTGAAGTCATTTACCAATATAAACTGCTTTCCCACCAAGGCCACCATATTCCACTGGGATTTGGACATTGATTGCTAGTTGAATCCTGAAGGAAAGTTTGTATTTAGTAGAGAGATATATGGTGCTTGCAATCAGTAGTAAGCACAACATACCCCAGTTGAGTTTTACCAACCCCTGGAACACCACCTGAATAAAATTAGTGCTATGCATTAGGTGATTAGGTCAGTCACTTCAGATACATCAACTGAGAAATTATTTCAGATAAAACTACTTGATGGTGCAAGCGACACGATGAGAGGAGCTAGATAGAACAAGAGAGAACACCAGTGTCCTACAATTCATCAGAATAGCACAAAAGCTGGACAGGAGATCACTAGAAATACATGAGGCATATAAACAAGCACAAGTTACATACACCTGGCTAATGGATAAAGAATTGCCGAATGCTCAATATGTTATATATTTGATCAATAGCTCCTACTTGATCCTCCGAAAGTATACTCACCTATCTCAGTGACTTCTTTGCAGTGAATCCCACCACCAAGTATGTCGTTGAGGTCACCGGAACCAGTAGTGATGTGTTTTTGTGACTGCTCATCAGAGAGCATATCCCACGCATTCTGAGCTCCTGCAATGTATTTATATCAGTATACCAATTTGGTCATTTCTATTATGGTTCATTGATGGAACCTTCAGAGTTCAGAGCACCAGATAAATCAGCACAAGTCAGCTGCCCTTGTTTATGGGAAATGGAATCCGAAATAACAAGAAAAAAGGTCCCCCTCCCCCAGAGTGTTTCCACTTTCCATAAACAAAGAATACAAGAAGTAAAACACTGCCTACTCAATCACATATCACCAAACTAGCTTACAGAGTTACTGACAGATTCCATTTCACGTTATTTGCTAAGCACAGAAACCCAATACCGTGCATCAACGAATGTAAACCATGAGACACAATTAATGGCACACTTGCACTTTTACAATTAGTAAAAAGAAAACGCTAATTAGTTACCAGTAAAGGAAAACACGAATTTGAAGCAGATCAGGATAATGCATTTCACCTCAAGGGATAGGATAAAACTGAAACGGTAATGCTTGGTTACGGACGTCCGACGCCTAGGAGAAATATCGGACGCCCGCCCAGCACAACCACTCGATGCCTTATCTTATCTTCTCACCTTTGCTCCAGCAGACCAACATGCTACCATTTTCCTTTTCCTCTCGCGAGCCTTCCAGCCGATGCGCTTGCCGGCGGCCGTAGGGAGCTCCACCGCGAGCTCCGCGCCGGAGGAGGCAGTCGCAGGGAGCTCCGCCGTGAGGTCCGCGCGGGAGGCGGTGGCCGCAGGGAGCTCTGCTGCGAGCTCCACGCCGGAGGAGGCGGCCGCAGGGAGCTCCGCCGCGAGCCGAGGCCGCAGGGGTGGAGCTCCCCCCGACGGCACAGCCGCTGCCCAGCGCGACGAGGTGGAGCTCCCCGACGGGCCGCCGCATCCCAGGCCGACGGGAGCTCCTCCATGGGGCAAGAGAAGAGGGAGGCGACGACGACGACCTCCACGGCGCACACTCGAGGGAGGCCTCGATTCGGACCGCGGGGATCTCGACCGGGGAGGAACATGGCGTGAGGGTGAGCTCTCTACGGCGAACGACGCTCCTCGCTCCTCTGCCATGTGTGCTGGAGGAGCTCGCGGAGCTTGCGGTAGGGTTTGTGGTGCATGTTGCAAGCGTATGTCCCACGTGTTTCAGATGTCTAATAAGGATGTTGCAAGAGTTTCGTGCGGATGTTGCAAAAGTAGATCTAGATTTTTCAACATTGCGGATGTTAATCCCCAACACAAACGTTTGATTCCTGATGTTGCAACTATTTGTTTTCGAATGTTGCGGATGTTGCAACTACTTGTAACATTTTTGATGTTGCAGACATTAATTTTTAGATGTCGCGAATGTTGAGTTTTGATGTTGTAGACATGTTGTGTGTTGTTTCCAGGGGGTAGGCCCTTTGATGTTGGATGTTGCAACCATCAATTTCGATGTTGCAGATGTTGAGTCTCGGTGTTGTAGACATTTGTTGTTGGTTGTTACAAACATTGTTTTTCAATGTTGCAGATGTTGCGTTTGACGTTGCAGATATTTGATGTTGGGTGTTGTGTCGAGGAGAAGGGAGAAGAGGCTCCTGATGTTGGATGTCGCACGCAACACGAGTCGCAGCATGACCGCAATATAGTCGCAAAATGGTCACAGCACGGGGGAAGAGAGAAGAAAAACTCCTGATGTTGGATGTTCCAAGCAACCACCTTCGCAATATTTTCGCAACACGTTCGCAACACACTCGCAACATTTACTCAGTGGACTTTAGATCTAACGGCTGATTGAGCATCCTAAGATCTAACAGCTGCGAACCCGTCCGATCCTAGCGCCCGCCTCAAACACAGGGATATACTCGATTACCGCAAAAGAAGGGCATTCTTACCCTAAACCGCACCTGCACTACACTATACTGGATTCAATTTCACTGCTCGCCGTAAACAAAGAAAAGCGGAGGCAAACAGGAGCAGCTGAAACAAGCTAGAGCTTTACCAGCTAGTATAGGTGCATTCCCGCTCGACGCCATCCCCTTCCAGTAGAGAGAGGGACGACGAGGGAGCCGCCGACCACGCGAGAAGAATCCGCTCGCGGCGGCGGCGGTTTGCCTGCGGCCCTGCGGGGTGGGGCTCGCTTGTGGGGGAGTGCCGCCAGTGGACTGTACTGCCGATGGTGACGAGCTTGGAGCTGGAGACAAGATGTCGCCCGTCCTCGCGTTGGAGCCTGCAATGGTGACGAGACCCTTCTTTAGCGCAGGGGCTTGAGCAGCGGCGCCCTGGTGCGGAGCGAGCAGCGGGCGGTGCAGAGTTCGTGGACTTCTAGTGCGTGTGTGGCCACGGACGCCGCGGAGCTCGCGACGACGGCAGTCGCGGAGCTCTTGGAGGCTGCGCGGGACGACGGCGAGGAGACCTCCAAGGCCGCGTCCGGGAGCTTGGTGCAGGGAGCCGTGCCCGGGGCTACACAGGGAGCCGCGTCCGGGGGCTACACAGGGAGCGGCGGCGCCGGGGGCACAGGCGCGCTGTGCGCAGTCGCACAGAGAGCGGCGGCGGGCGGATGGGATTAGGGATTCGAGTGGCACTGTGTTGAGCTAGGGTTTCCATCCTTTATATACTATACTACTTCAGTGAATGACTAGATGGCCCTACATGTCATACTTAAATGGGTGACCCACCGAGTAATGGGTATGAGGTACTGAAGAATGCACCCGTACCCGCTTCACCCGATGGGTGACGTTTTCACCCGATAACGCACCCGTGGGGGAAAAATTGCCCCAAACCCGCACCCTAATAGGGTTTTTACTCACGGGTAAACGGGTGACGGGTACCCATTGCCATCCCTAAGTGGAACACTAGAGGTCCCGATGGGCCTTAAGGCCTTTCAGCAGTGGCGGACGGGGGGGCCTTGGGTTGCTCGAAGCCGATTTTTTTAGGAAAAAGTCTGTTTTCCCTCCATGAACGCAACACCAAGTCCAAGTTACCTCCTCAGACTGGAAAACCGGGTGAACTACCTCCCTTAACTATCAAAACCATTCTATTTACCTCTCTACCCTTGTTATAAGCGGTTTTCATATCCGGTTTTGTCATTTTCAATTAAACATAAATCTGGTAAATGCTTAATGAGGTTACTGAATCAAGAAAAATATCTCTAAGCTTTTAAAAAATTGAGAAAAATCCTAAAGATGGAATAAGAGCAAGAAATCAAAATAAAATATTTAAACTTGTGAAAATGTCTATTAGATTTAGATTTAACTACATAAAATTACATCTTGAATACTTCACCGAGAATGCATTCAAAATTAATATGTTACATGCATGATGGTTGTATTCATGTTGACTTCATTTCGTGCTTTTATTTCTAAAAAATATTTCAGATGCGATTACAAAGTTTTATGATGATTTAAAAAAATTTCAACATATTTTCATTTTTCTAGAGCTACAATTAAATTTTAAAAAAATTTATAGACATTTTTGCTAGTTTTTAAATATTTTATTTAGATTCTTGTGTCCCAATCCATCTCTAAAAAAATTTCTAACAATTTTTAAAACCTTAGAGACAATTTATGTGGTTTTAAAAATATTTATAAGATTTATTTTTAATTGAAAAGACAAAACCACTTTTGAAAACCGCTTATAATCTGGACAAGGAGGTATTTCACCTGGTTTTGAAACTTGAGGGAGGTATTTCACCCGGTTTTCGAGTCTGGGGAGAAAAGATGGACTCAGTGCTGCGTTCAGGGAGGTAAAACACACTTTTTCCTTTTTTTATTTCAATATTTGTTTTACGACTTTACTAAAATTACCGACAAATGAATGTGGTAGGAAACAGTGTTTCCCATCAGTACTGTAGTTCATATGAATATGGATGGAGATAGAATTTATATAAAGGGAAAATTGGTCTCGTAGCATCAAAAGATTGCTATATTCGGAAAATCCGTGAAATAGCAATGAATGAATGCAAGGTTACGTGGAACTACCATTCTGTCACGTTCGCAGCAAACGTCGTCCGCTCCCGTCAAACTCCTCCCCTGCTCTTTCCCCTGACGGCTCCAGCTTGTTGCTTTTGGATTGATACACCGCAAGCGTGAGCCGCTGTCACAGAGCCGGAGTTCGCATCGGCGCGGTACGACGTGCTACACGGCCACTTCGCGCTTCGCTGGACCAGCCACGCCGCCCAGATCCTGCGACGCCATTCTGCTCCAACCTGCCACACCTCTCTAGCGCTCCACCCGACCCTGCAGAGCCCATCCCGGCGGCGCCGCGGTGGGTAGCGCGGGAAGCGTGTGAGGTTCTAGCTCCAGGGAACCCCCTGCCACGGTGGCAGTGCAGGGGGCGACAGGTCAGGAAGATGTGGTGAGGCCACCCTGGCAGCTCCGATCCTTGGAGGGTGGGGCGAGTGCAGCCGCTGGTGTCGGCGTGAGGACACTGTGGGAGGTTCGCACGACTGCACGGGGCACCGCAGTGTTGAAGGTGGTGTGGGCGGGCGTGGTGCGTGGAGGGTGGTCGTCGCCGTCCTCACCGCCACAGCGCTCGCTTGGTGCTGGTGAAGGCGTGCCTCCCACCTCTGCCAAACGTCCGGCCAAATTCGTCGCCAGACGTTCGGTGAAATCCACCATCGCCGCCACCGCTCCTGGAGATGCTTGGCGTCGTGAGGCGCGGGAAGAGGTGTTCCTGGACCTTTTTGGCCAAGGGTGGGGAAGTGAGGTGGGGTGGAAGAGTATGGATGGCGGCGCAGTGGTAGAGGTGGGGAGAACTAGAGAAACGTGGTGGCCAGAGGTGGAAGAGATGGAGACTAGGAGCTCAACTTCACATGAATGGACGACGTTTGCTCCGAACGTGACAGAACGGTAGTTTCAGGTAAAGTTACATTCGTTCAGTGCTATTTTACGTAGCAACGAAGTTTTGATGGTATTTTCCGGATATGGCTTTCTTTTGATGCTACGAGACCAAATTTCCCTTATATGAAAACTTTTTTATTTAAAATCATGTTGATGCTCAAATAACCAACACATTTTTTTTATACCATATATTAAAAATATCATAGTTCTTTCAAATAACTAGGAAGTAGGGAAAAGTTTTATGAAAATTGTAGCTTCCTTGGAGATCACAACTTTGTAGTGCAGAATTTTTTCCTTTGAATTCATCTTGATGCTCAAATAATTAACACTATATTCAGATCTAAAATTCGACAATTTTTTTCTCTTGCCAACATATCTTTAGAAAATCATATTTTTTATATAAGATGTAGGTAAACTCTACACCAACGAGATCTACAGCTTTGCAGTTCAAATTGTGTCCTTTTGAAATCATTTTGGTGCTCGAATGATTGATACAATGTTTAGATTTTAAAATTCAAAATTTGGATTCGAATAGTATATCAAAATTATTTCAAATGAAAAAGTTTGAACAATAGAGTTGTAGGTCTCTACGGAAGCTACAATTTTCATATAAATTTATCTCCATTCGAGTTCATATGAAAATGTTATGAGTTTTTATGATGGAATGGCATCTACCGTCGGCGATCGCAGGCTAAAGAACCCCAGCCGCCTGTTGAGTCGCCATGGGATGAGTGAAACAAGGATCCCGATAGATGACCGGCGGGTGGTACATGGCAGGCTCCAGACGAGAGCGACGTGGTGGAGGCGATGGTGGAGATGGAGGTGGCGACGGTTGCGGTGGTGGTGGCGACGAGTTCGTTGGAGGTGGTGGTGGTGGCGACGAGTTCGGTGGAGGTGGTGGTGGAGGCGGAACTGTCGAGGAGTGCTCGTAGATGCGCACAGGGTGCGCGTAGCGCGCAGGACCTCTAGGGCTGGAGCTAGAGGATCCTAGGCCGGTGGTGGCACTATACGCCGCCGATACACCTGCACCGGCTCGCCGTACCGCGTAGGGGGCGCCGGGGCCGCGCGTGGCACGACAGGGGGCACTGGGGCCGCGCGTGGCGTAGTAGAAGGTGCTAGGGCCGCACATGGCGCGGCAAAAGGCACTGGGGACGCACGTAGCACGGGAGGAGGCACCGGGGCCACGCGTGGTGCGGCAGGCACGGGAAGCATAGCCGGTGCACCACGAAAACCTACTGGAAAAGGAAAAACAGGAATGGGTGGCTGAGCCACCGGGTCAGAAAACATAGAAGCCAACTTAGGATCAGGGGAAGGGGTAGAGGAGGTGGAGTAGGGGAAATCTGATTCGTCAAACACAACGTGTCAGGAGATGAGGACTTGACGAGAGGCAAGGTCAAAGCAGCGGTACCCCTTGTGGTCAGAGGAGTAACTGAGAAACACACAACGTGTCGAGCGGGGCGCCAGCTTGTGAGGGAGCACTGGCGGTGATGTTAGGGTAACAAGTACACCCGAAAACACGAAGGTGCTCGTAGCTAGGTGGGGTATCGAAGAGAGCATGGTGAGGAGTCGGGGTAGGGGAAGCGGTGGAAGGAAGATGGTTGAGCAAGTAGGTGGCGGTGTGGAGACCCTCAGCCTAGAAACGCGGTGGCAGAGAGGCCTGGATCAGAAGAGTGTGCACAATATCGTTCGTGGTGCGAATCATACGCTCATCCTTGCCGTTTTGGGAGAAGTGTACGGACAAGACATGAGCAGTTGAACACCCCAAGAGAGGAAGAAAGAGTAGGAGCTATTTTTATCAAACTATGAGACATGGGTACCCATGATTCCCCACCGACTAGGCTCACGACCGTCCCTGACAAGTGGGTTTGGCCCATCAGAAGACTCGCCGAACTGACTATGGGCCCAACAAACCTGTTCTGTGGCCCCAAAGACCCTATAGAAGATTCCTCTAGATGACCTTATCTGATACAAGACTTGGTGTGCACTCCAAGACATTGGTCGTGTCGCTAGACAGTCTGGAGATTACTGGATAATATTGTAACCGACTTAAGATAGGTTTCCCTGTTGTAACTGACTTGGACTCTAGCTCCACCGACCTTGTCTGTTAGCCAATATAAGGCGGGCAAGGGCTTCCTTCCTGAAGGACCAGAAAGGTGAACAGAGAGGGGGAGTGAATGGGAGCCGATAAAAATTTTACTCAAGAATTCGACCTATGAACCCAAGATCACTCGGAGACCTTTGTGTACTTCGCTTGCCAAGTCCACATAGCCACTGAAGTGCTACCGGACCTAGGAGTAAGTCCCACCAAGCAACTCTCAAAAACACTCAATGGAAAAAAATTGAGCACAACCGTTGGGGCCAAAACCGGCCAGGTCGGTTTCTCAAACCCGTCATACCAGATCTTTGGGACTTAGACTCTCATAGCCAGGGGAAACCGGTCAGGCTGGTTTGGCAAACCGGTCAGGCCGGGTTTGTCCAGGAAATCCCCCGAAGATCAACAAGGCCAAAATTGAGCTAAAAAACCTCAGAACACTACCAAACTTGAATAGGGAAAGCCATCACTCGAAAAAGACTTGCCTGTCCAAAACTCTCCTCGAAGGCCCACTGGTGGCCAAACCGGTCAGACCGATTTTTGAAACCAGTCAGAGCAGTTTTGCCTAGGCAGTCGGGAAGAATTCAGCCTGCGGGAATACCTCGACCTACACTCCAATCGATCTCCTGATTCACTCCACGGGTTCAAGTGGGACTTTGGTGTAACAAACCCATCCGAGACAATTCCGTACTATCACCTAAACCGCTCCATTTGGTCATTAAGCGATAATAAAGAACCATATCATTGAGTGTTGCCGGGTCAAAGCCCGGTAAATCACTTGAATCACACACAGAGGATCGAAACGTATATATTAAAACTCCCACAAAACAGAGTCCTGAGTACCTTACAAATTAAAGCAAATCTTCCTCGTAGGGTCCATTATTACAAACCATTGTTCTTGACATGGAAGTAAATAGTTCAGAGTTTATTAAAACAGCGGAACTAACTAAACTGTATGACAAGCATCATAGGAGGTCGTCCATGATGCTATCATTCATCATCATCCACCCATTCCAGCTCCCAACCGGATGGAATCTTTCCAGGCCACACATCATTACATGCATTACCTAGAAACAACATTTAAATAGCAAGGCTGAGTATACTAATACTCATCAAGGCTTACCCGTCTAAAATAAAAGACTTTACCTTTAATCACAAGGCTTTTGGCTAGTTGGTTTGTTTGGCCAAAAAGCTACTAAGTAGTGAATTCTTACTTTCACATTTTAGCTCAAGTTCTAGTAGAAGTAATCATTACTAGATAGGCAATCTATTGCAATCATAAGTTGTACAATAAAATTAATCAAGTATCAATATTCACAAAGTTCCATTAAATGGGATATCATGGCCAATTGGTTAAGTAGTCTCATATAACGATGAGAGGCCGACAATCGATTGATTAAACCCTTGCAAGGTAAACCTAAACACAAGGGAGGTGCCCTCACTAAGAGTTCACCAACCAGGCGGCTCCCATCATTCTTAAGT
This sequence comes from Cenchrus americanus, assembly GCA_947561735.1. NCBI lineage: Eukaryota > Viridiplantae > Streptophyta > Magnoliopsida > Poales > Poaceae > Cenchrus > Cenchrus americanus. The sequence continues at coordinate 124,847,713 of OX387244.1, read as the reverse complement.
TTGGGAATAATAACTCACAGTCTTAAGTACAAGGTTTATCTGGGCTACGCCACACAAGGTCACCCAGCCTCACGCATGTATTCAGTGGCGAGCCCGGGGCCGCAACCCTAAGATTAGTGATAGTAAAATCTCGTACCGCCTCATTTAGGTAATAGGCTTATCGTACCCATTTCCAATAAGTGCTTAGTACGGTCAAACACTTAACCCATGAAGCCACTAGACCGGAGTTCAATCCCATGCTCTTACCACATGAGCAATCCATCAATAAATATGGTGATTCCATAAGGAAGATCCTATGCTCGTGAGTGACGGATATCACTCGACTTACACCAGATCCTTAGGGAATATCAACTAGCGACCTAACATACTAGTAAAAGATCATAAGTACTTAGGGATCATGCAACTAGGGTTTCAATTTAACTCCTGAACGTAAATGCACATAGATAAGCCATGATAAATTCAGAAGTTTAAAAGAAACACATATGTTAATGATAAATTGGGGCTTGCCTTTGTCAGCACAAGTCGTCAAACAATCTTCTGGACTTTGGTCCGGGTCTTGATCTACGGACACGTAGTGCACGTCTCCTCCTGCTCCCTCGTCCTCATCTGCCGGTACAAGCGTGTAGCTACCTTCGGGAACTTCTACACGGAGGATGCATATGCAATTTTAGTGGTGAATTTAGTTTAATCAAAAACAACAACACATGATAACAAGAAGTACATGGTTGACCACATTCACCTAGATAAAATATATTCATCATACTCTTTCTTTTAAAGAATATTCTGAAGTGCTTTAATAATTATTCTTTTTTTCATAGTGACTATGTACACATTTAAATTAATTAATTGATTTATTTGCACAAAACAACAATGGGTGGTTTTCAGCTCCTAAACCATCTCCACAACACATCTATAGGGTTACTAAGGATGATAGTGATGGTTTTCGGATTAATCTTATTATTAAGCTTAAAATGAATTTCCCATCTTTATTCATAAAATTAACTTATAAAATCTCCACAACACATCCATATGGTTACTAAGGATGATAGTGATGGTTTTCCGATTAATCTTATTATTAAGCTTAAAATGATTTCCCCATCTTTATTCATCAAATTAACTTATAAACTTGCAGTGGTGACATTCCTGAGCTCTCTACCCTTAAACAAGTCCACTGGACCAGCAAGCACACTTCTTTGAGCTATGAAAATAAATATACCAAAAATAACATTTCTAGCTACCACAAAGGAGATAAATGCATACAAGAGCTATTTTAGATCTTGAACTAGGCATTTATGATTAAAACTACGCATAAATCAGGAACGAATATTTCTATCAGTCCTAAGATCATGATTAATTCAGGAAAGATGCATCTAGGCATCTTAAGACTTTCAAGTTGAGCTCAAAAATCTATTTTTTAGCTACAAAAATCATTAAGGCAGATACAGTATAAATACAAGATAAATCATAATAAAAGATTTACTCAGTAACTTTGTGCAAATTTTGGTGCAGAGCCTACACATGGCAGTTCTAACAACATATCCAAAGTTCAGCTAAAGAGCACTTCCAGATTTTGAACTACAACAAAAGTAGGTTAAACTGATCTTGAATTTTCATTCAAAAACTACCACTCAAAAGTATGTTCATGCTATATAAAAGATGTAGATCTACTCACAAGGAAACCAACAAAATTGGTTTTACATTTTTCAGATTTTTTTGTGATTTTATACGATTTTTCCAAGATCTGGACCAAAGGGTAAAAGACTTAAGAATCTTCTTGCAACAAGACCCTAGAACTATTTGGATCTTCACATAAATGCCCTCAGCTTTAGCACCTAAGTCCTCTAAAGATCTCAATCCTCACATGGGTATCCTCGTCGGCGCAAGGGTGGCTCGTCGGCAGGGATAGCCAGTCGGACCTGGCAAACAAGTGGCACAAGGCGGTGTGTATGCTCACTGCACGTCGATTGGTGAAGGTAGCTTGGTCGGAGAGAGCTCCGACGAGCAGCGGCGGCAAGGCAGTGGCGGTGGAGCCACTGCGACCCGAAATCCGGTGTAATGTGGGGGTGAGGTAGGCCATGAGTGGGTGCAGGAGCTCGATTGTGCCCTAGGGATGAGGCTCAGGTGGTTGAATGGCTCGGGGAGCAAGCGGGGGAGGAGCTCGAGCTCGGCGGCGGCGGAGTTGGCTTGTGCAGGAGAGAAGGGAGGGGGCTTTTATATGCGCGGGTGAGTGTGGAGAGGTGGTTCGATGACCATGTCGGTGTGCGGGGTTTCGACATGGACGCGTAGGTGGTGGACGACATGCGACGGGCTCAAGGAAATAGCGGTGCGCGCGTGCGGGCACCGTGTGCGTTGGAGTTGTGTGGCACCGTCCTACGGCCAGGCGCGCGTCATTCCCCTTAGGCACATAGTGCTTACAGCGCCTTGCCTCAGACTGGCAGTCGCTGCACTGTCTCGACGTGTGTGCACACGTACGGCGGCGAGGCCGACGCGGCGTGCTACAACATCGCGCGTGGGCGTGCATTTCGGCTGCTTTGATCTCGGTTTGGCTTTGTTCAAATGAACTTTTCTCACAAATTCGTAACTAAACTGCTACACCTGTGAATAGAAAAGTTGTAGATCTACTAACCCTCTACAACTTTTACAAAGGCCGGTAGGTGTTTTGATCCCTGGATTTTACATGAACTGCTGGGCAAGATGTGGATTTTCTCAACACCGGCCAACAGTGCTCACTGGCGTTGACCGATGTTTTTCACCATTTTGCACTTCGAATTGGCAATGCCACTCAATAGCAAAAATGTGTCCCATGAAAAGCTACACAACTTTGTTATTGGTATATTTTGAAGTGTTTAGGTGAATTTTGGAGAACACGGCAAAAGTTCCAGAAGAGCTATGGAGGTCAAGGGGTTGACTAGGGTTTCGGGCTAGGGTTTGACCAAGGGTTGACCATGGACACTTAAGGACTTGCTTAAGATGATCATTAGCATTAGTTGACACTAATTAGAAACACATGGTGTTACATTTGAGGGTAGTAGGGGTATCTCATGGGCTAACTTTGGCCAAAAGCTCAAGCCCCAAAACTCACCAAATCAATAGGAATCGGAAGTCAACCTCCAAAATCTCCTTTCCAAGAACTCCACAGAAAACCACCAAATCGAAGGCCTTTCCAAGGATTTGGAGGGGCAAGATCACCAAGAAAAGAGGCACCACGTCCTCATGTGTGATTCCCACACCATAGCCCGCAAAGAAACTCTTCTGAAAACTTCTGACGAAAATCACAAGAAAAGACTCCGAAAATAGCCAAAAAAGGAAAACAGAAGAGGCACAAAGAACACTTGAGGAATCACATTGAACCTTCTATACATACCATGAAAGATTCATACAAGGTCTAGCTTGCCTCCTCAACATCCATCCCTTTCTAAAGATCTCACCATGAAGCTCTCAAGCTAGTCCTATAGAAAATCCTAAGGAAAATAGGAAGAGCAACTAGGAAGCAAATGAGCCAGGGTTCCAAAAGATGGCTACCATCCTCTATCCTCTTAGTTTATACGGAGGCAACCGACAGACGAAACTACCCCTAATACATAATAGAAGATACACACCCACCAAGGGCATTTTGGGAATTTGTCGTCGTCGCACCAACGCAACTCTTGTGATCATGATGCATGTCCTCCGCTTTGAAGCTTCCCGGCGCCCTGCGACCACAACCGGTCAGACCGGTTTTGACCTGTCAACCACGCTAAGTCTTCAGTCTTGGCTTTGTGGCTCGGCCAAGTAACCCAGTGGTTTTGTGGTGAACCACTAGAAACCCCGCGAACTTGATGTGTCCTCCCGCCAATCTCCACTCATGACTTGGCCCCCACGGTCGTCCCAGCTCGACCTTGGTTTTGAGGCTCAACCAAGAACCGTCCACGACTTCGTCTTGCTATTCTTGCCATCATGCGGCCCGTACTTGATCCCATTGGACACTGGGTCCCTCAAACCAAGCCTATTTGTCTGCTCTACACCTGGAGGCTCACCGACATAGACCTTTCGTGCTTGTTCTTCACCTGCGTCAACACCAATCAAGCCGCGACGTGCACCTGCAATACTTAGCCATGAGTTAGTCCACACAATGTTGTCAATAACTCATCACGCCAGAAAGCAACCATCCATCGATCCTCGATCCACACAAGTCCTCAATCTCCCCCTTCGTGAGTGCATTGACAACACACACACATTTGGTAACCATAAGAGAAAATGAAAAAAAAAGAAAAGAGACGAACAAAGAAACTTAACGAGTGATCGAAAGCTGAAACAATGGCAAAGAGCAAGATCACTTGAAAGAGGAAAGTCTCGATCCCCTTAGGCAAGGGCAACGACTCGACACAACCGAGACAAAACAAGCTCACCACAAAGGTGCAACCCACCAAAGCAACCAAAACAATAACTCACCCAAGAGCTCCCCTTGCACATATGCACACTCCCAGCCTGCACTGCACACAAACTGGTCAGGCCGGTTTTCACCACCGGTCAGACCGGATTCCCAAAATCGGCCAGGCCGGTTTAAGCACAAGCTCCCCCTTGATAATGGCAACAGGTTCTAGGGGTGCAATGCAACTTTTCTCAGCCTTTCTTTCTCCTCCTTGTTGCCAATGCATGAATCAAGGCTCAATATGGAAAGAATGCAATCCAGAGCTTCTCAAATTGACAAAATCCACCACAAGTTGCTACATATGACCAAATGAGCAAGTTAGATACTCTATATCTTCATATGAACATAAGCATCATGATCACCAAGTTTCATAGCCATCCGACAAAGCTAAGATCAAATCGAGTATTTTTGCAAAAAACATCTCTCTCATGAGCAAAGTCCTAAACATGATCAAAACATGACAAAGTGACAATATCACACAAACTTCATGCTGGGAGAAGTATTCTAATCAAAAGACCATCATAAACACCTACAAACACCTCATGTCATGTCAACGCCACCGAGCCATGTGTCTACTTCTAGATATGAGACTTCTCATTGGTAGACATCATGCAACGGTTTAGCACCCATGATAAGATAAATTAAGAACAAAAAGACATGGGAGCACATTTTTCAAGCATAAGACATTTCATTTTCAGATTTAAACATGGTACATGAAATGTCTTTGCAGAAAAAGGAACTTATGCTCCTCCACAAGATAAGCTAGGGGGCTAAACATCCATGATGGCAAAAAGATCTTTGACCCCAAGTGATCAAAATAAGCCATCCAAACATGAATTAAGCATAACAAAGCTACCAAGACATGTCATGAGCATATGAAGGCATTTACTCACAAGAGAGCCTACCACTAGCATTTTTAAAATTCATAGCATGCACACATGGATATAAACCAAGACAATCAAGAACTTAGACAAACTTAACCATATTATACCAAGCTAGCTCACCAAGTCATCCATATCATGTCATAGTGAAACATTTATATAAGAGAAGTTTTCCCTACAAAATGCATATGATACAAAAGCAATGCAAGACTTAGATACAAAGATGCCTATACATCATGTTACACATGCAATGCAAAACACAAGAATGCACAAAAGGAAAGCTATACGTATGCTACAAGGAGCTCCCACCATGAACTCAAGAAACCAAACACACACCAAGTTCTCCCCACAAACGAGTGAAAGTGGCTTCATCAAGGGGCTTGGTGAAAATATTTGCTAGTTGGTTTTGGGTGGGCACATGGATCAAGGCTATTCTCCCTTTCTCAACATTATCTCTCAGAAATGATATCTCACTTCTATATGCTTGGTTTTGGAATGGAGCATTAGGTTCTTTGCTACGCTTATGGCACTAGTGCTATCACATAGAAGTGGAACATGGGTATACTCACCAAAGTCACTTATGGTATATGTGATCCATAGGAGCTGAGAGCAACAACTAGCAGAAGCTACATACTCGGCCTTGGTAGTTGTTGACGGTTAATAGTTGTATCAAAGTTCGTTTGGATTTGCAAGCGGAAAAATCCCCAATCGTAGTCAAGGGACCCTTCTTCCCTTAAGTGTGAACCCAAGGTATCTGTTGACGATCCATATGTGTATCAATGTTCATTTGAATTGCAAGCGGACAAATTCTCCATCGTAGTCAAGGGACCCTTCTTTCCTTAAGTGTGAACCCAAGGTATCGAATTTGTGGAACAAATGTGTGATGCAAGAATCACTCTAATAAAGTTAAGAACACTTGATCATCAAAAGGAGTGCTTTTGCATCTAATCTAGAAAACATCAAGAAAACCGATCTAATCTATGAAACACCAGAGGTAGCAAGAGATAGAGAGGGGAGGTAAAACCAATCTAGAGAGATTGGATCGAGCTCTTGTTGACTTTCCAATAAAATTAAGAAGAACATGGCAAATTGAATCTCATAAAAAGCTTCTTTAAATCGTAGCTTCCATTCCAACTCCGAAGATGCCTGCCTTTTGGAACCTTCGTGTGGGTTAGCCTAGGGTGAGTCCAAAGGACAAGATGAAAACGTTTGGTATGTCAGGCGTGCAACTCTAGCCACCACGGCTACAAGAACACCCTATGCGATCTATCTCGATAATAGATCGGGGAGGAAGAAAACCCAAATGAAGACAAAGTCGTAGAGAAAGAACTTGATTGCTAAGAATCGGATTGCAATTTGATAATTCAACATAATGAATGATACATGGACAAGATCACCACTGGGATCCTACCTTGATCTTGCTTCTAGCTCCTGGAACTTCAACGTGGTCTTCCTTGCAAGGTTCCCACACAGGCTAGGGAAACCCTAGTCAACTATCGACCCTCTCCTCTCCGGAATGGTGTCCCTCTCTTCTCTGCTCCTCGGCAGCGAATGGCGAATGAATTGTTCGTGGCTCTTGGCATGGGGACTATAAATAGCTCGGGGGTTGTCTAGGTCAAAGGGGGCGACGAATGGACCCATGAATGGGCTGGGTTGGCCGGCCCGGGCCCATTCTGGCCCAGTTCATGGCCTCCTTCGTCGGTGCTGCTTCTCGTGTCTTCTAGAACTTTCCCTCTTCTGCATGTGGGCCCATGGCGTCAGTTTCTCCGCGATTTGGATAGGGCTCCTTGTCACGCAAGCTTCAACATTTCCTGTCTAGGTCCTCGGAGTTTTCTGCATTCATAGTTCGGTCCTTGGGCCACTTGGAGTCATGTTCACTTCATATCTTGACTTGTATCGGGCTTCATGATCTTCTCACAAAGTGCTTGATGAACTTTACCCGAAGTCTTGCATTTAGCATTAAAGTCCTGCATAAACAACAAATTCCAAAAATGACATGCAAGAGCGAACTTGATATATCAAGGGGGTTAGTACTAATGGATAAGATATTAAATTGATGCAAACACCAAAGGTAAATTCATGGCTAGGTTGACGGAAATTCACCGTCAACAGCTCCTCCATGCTTAAACCTTGCTCGTCCTCGAGTAAGCCTTCGATGGGTATCAGTGTTGCCCTTCACTTCTCAAACCCTGCACTTAATCATACACGAGAAAAACATAATGCTCTCAAAAGTTTAATTCGTTAGAGTTCCATAGTGTACTAGCCTTCATCCCTACGGAGGGTAGATATCAATTAAGCTCTTCCCACAAGTATTAAACATGCTCCCAAAATTCAAATGGATCTCAAAAATTTTGAAATAGAGAAAGAGATGAAAAAGAGCTAGACCAAGTTCAAAAATTTAAACCACCTTGCAAGAGAAAGAGAGGGGAGGTCAACCAATCTATGGAAGAACCATGAAAACACATCTAATCTCCTAAACACCAGAGGTAGCAAGAGAAAGAGAGGGGAGGTAAAACCAATCTAGAGATTGGATTGGATATTTTGTTGAAGTTCCAAAACTAAGAAGAATAAAGCAAACGAATCTCATTAATGCCCTGTGTAAATCTTGGCTTCCATTCCAACTCCGAAGACGTTTGCCTTTCAGAACCTTCGTCCTATCCTGACGTGCCCCCATTCATGTGGGTTAGCCTAGCGTGAGTCCAAGAAGAACAAGTTGAAAACACTCTGTAGATCAGGTATGCATATCTAGCCACCATGACTACAAGATCACCCTAAGCAATCTAGCTATAGACTAGATTGGGGAAGAAGCAAACCCAAGCGAAGACAGAATCATAGTGAAAGCACTTGATCGCTAGAAATCGGATTCAATCTTCTAAATTCAACATGAAAGCATAATACATGGACAAGATCACCATCTTGGCACGGGGACTATAAATAGCCCAAGGATCATCTACGTCAAAGGGGGCGCCGAACCAGGGTCAGAAGGGGTTGGGCCGGTCAGCCTAGGCCAAACGGCCTGGGCCCATTTTGGCTCGGTTCGGCCCCAGCTTCCTTTCCATCACTTCTTGTGTCTTCTAGAACTTCTGTCGAACTGCATGTGGATCCTTGACATCGTTTTCCTCGTGGTTTAGATAAGGGTGCTTGGCGCGCGAACCCCTGCATCTTCTGTTTAGCTTCTCAGTGTTTCACAGCTTCACGCTTTAGTCCTTGGATCACTTGGAGTCATGTTCACCTCGTGTCTTGACTTGTGCCGGGCTTCATGATCTTCTCACGAGGTGCTTGATGAACTTTACCCGGAAGTCTTGTATTTAGAGCTAAAGTCTTGTATAAACAATAAACTCCATAAATCACATGCAAGTGCGAACTTGATATATCATGAGGGTTTGGATCGTTAGTTTGGATATCATATCAATGCCAACACCGAAGGTAAACTCATGGCTAGGTTGACGAAAATTCACCATCAACAGTAGTTAATTGTGCAACACTCGACTACTTGCGGGAAGACCAAGACACCAAAGAAGACCCCCAAAACTGGTAAGTACTAGAAGTGGACTTCCTATCCAAACGGCAACCAGCAAAATCTGCATTTGAAAAGCCATGAAGCACCAAAGAAGACGCAGAGTACCAAAGGCCCAAGTCTGGAGTGTATCACAAATACCTAAAGATGCGCTTGACTACTTGTTGATATGATGTTGTTAGAGACACTTGAAAGCGAGCGCACAGACACACACTGAATTATATGTCCAACCTCGTCACCGTCAGGTACAGGAGGGAGCCGATCATGCTCTAGTACTCCTTCTAGTCCACGTGTTCACCTTCCTCATCCACATTGAGAGTTGTAGTCGTACTCATTGATGTCATCATCACCTTCGAGTCCTCGATCTTGAACTTCCTCACAATGTCCTTCGTGTACTTAGCTTGATGCACAAAAGACCCTTCCTTCGACCGCTTGATCTGGAGGCCGAGGAAGAACTGCAGCTCACCTATCATGCTCATCTTGAATTCCCTGCTCATTTCCACTACAAACCTTGCAACTAAAGAGTTATATGAGCCACCAAAGACAATATCATCCACGTACACCTTAACAAGTAGAATGTCAATGCCCTGGCTGAGGAGAAACAAGATCTGATCTACCTTCCCCACCTCAAAGCCTCTCTCGAACAGGAACCCCCTCATCCTACCATACCAAACTCTAGGCACATGCTTCAACCCATACAACACCTTCCTCAACTTGTACACCCGGTGAGGGTACTGCTCACTCTCAAACCTTGGTGGTTGTTGTTGGTGTAAATTAGGACCGAAGGGGGCACCAACACCACAATACTCTTCTCCGAAAGGGCAAAGAACTAAAGGCCACTTTGGACACCTTCTTCCTCCTCTACTGCTACCTCTACTACTTATACTACTACAAGGCAGTAAGTAAAGGAGACAACAATGACTTACTACTTCAGAGTTCTCCACCATTTATTGCTTGTCCCATCAACTACAATGACCCTCCTATATATAGGGATGGGGGTAGATGGCAATTTCCCCCAAGACCCTAGTGGTTACTTTCTCCCGAGCCCCTGGTGGACGCGGTATTTACAAGAAGCCCCTCGAGCTCATACAAAGGCCCACTAACCCTTACATGGGCTGGGCCACTCCCCCAACAGTAGCCCCTCAACTACTTCGGTTTGGCTGGCACAACAAAGCGGAGTAGCTGAATACATATGGATTGGCCCAGACCTTCCTACACCTTCAGCCATGAGGAACGCCCTCAAGACCCTCCGCCCATACGCCTCACTAAAAACTCCATTCCGAAAAACCTAGTGGGAAAAACTAGAGTGGAGAAAAGAGCACGTACGCCTAGCGGATTTACACGCACACCGACCTTACTAATGGTCGTCTTCGATCTTGCTTCAATGGTGAAGGTTGCCTTCGGTGAAGACATCAGCTTCATCATTGTCACTAAGATGGCCTTTATCCTCAATGTTTCTCCTCCATTTGCTTCGGTCTTGCCTTCGGGGCCTCCATGCATTTCTCTTTTTGCTCTTGTTCTTTCAGAATGATGTCGAATGATGATTAGTTTTCTTTTCCCCTTCGGTCACGATCACCGGGCAAGACTTCATGCTTCGGGGTGACGCCGCTCATCCCGATGCCACTAGCCCCTCTTGTCCGGTGATTGTTACAAAAGCCCTAGTCCCGTGCATCACGTGCGAAGAAGTACAAGTTGATGAAAACGAAGCTGGAGTTGACGTCGGTGAGGTAGATGATGAAGCCCCTTGAGCCACAGCCCAGTCGGCGTCGGTGTAGTAGACGCCGAAGACGAAGTCGAAAGTCGATGTCGACGAGGTTGATGATGAAGCCCCACGAGCCGAAGTCCTGTCGACGTCGTGCAGTAGACACCGAAGACGAAGTCGGAAGTCGATGTTGACCAAGTCAATGTTGATGTTGCCGAGGTAGACGAGGAAGCCCCTTGAGCCGAACACATGTCGACGAAGAGGTAGTTGAGGAAGCCCCTCATGCCGAACCATGTCGACGACGGAAGTGGTGGCGTAGTTGTTGAGGTAGTCGAATAACGTTGGTGAAGTACTCGAGGAAGCCCCTCGTGCTAGATATTCGCCGAGTTGAACCTGTCGGTGACGAAGTAGACAATATAGACGAAGTCCATGCTTTCATGTTCGACACTCCATTCGAGGCGAATCATTTTTATTCAAGAAACTCAAAAACTTATTAGACAAGAAACAATCTATCTCCACTTGCATTGCACAAACAAATCTGAATCTACTCTCGGGCCTTCGGGGTGTCTCAGCTCAACTTCGGTCATCACACGGCCGGTCGTTTGCTTCCTTCAAACGGAACCTCGGCTATAACGGAGCCAGATACTTGCCTTTGCAAGTTCAACTTCGGTCATTACGGGACCGATCGTTTGCCTCCAGCAAACGAAACTTCGGCTATAACATAGGCTATGGAGCCAGCTACTTGCCTTTGCAAGTTCAACTTCGGTCATCACGGGACCAGTCGTTTGCCTTATGCAAATGATGCTTCGGCTATAACAGAGCCGACTACTTGCATTTGCAAGTTCAACTGCGGTCATCACGGGACCGGTCGTTTGCTTCATGCAAACGATACTTCGGCTATTACGGAGCCAGCTACTTGCCTTTGCAAGTTCAACTCCGGTCATCACGAGACCGGTCATTTGCCTCATGTAAATGGTACTTCGGCTATAACGGAGCCACCTACTTTCCTTTGCAAGTTCAACTTCGGTCATCACGGGACCGATCGTTTGCCTCCTGCAAACGGAGCCTTTGACCACACTCGGGCCTTCGACGTGAGCACTCTCGGCTCCACGCTTTGGTGTTGTGCATGTATATATGTATAAAAGTGTGTACGAAAGTGTGCTCTTGGATGAAGGCAAGGATGAAAAGGTTAACAAAAATAATTCAAAGGACATCCATTGATCAGATTCTCAACTTGAGTGGTGAAACCATGAGATGACCGAAATCCGATAATACCGAAGTCCATATGGAAATCCAAGCAATCACTCGATGAAGTTCAATAAACAATGAAACCAGTTTATATGGCCTAGCCATTCCCAAGTCAATAATAGAATAAAACAACCACGAGGGTCAATATCTTCGGGGTGAAAACCACTAACTCAAAAGCTATAACCTGCAATAGACGTGATGAAGTGCACACACAAAACATGATATCTCCATACAACAATGTCATTTGAATGAGGTACGAAGTACAACTAAGAAAAGGCCCTTAGCACATGCGAGATGAAGGTGCGAGAGCATATGAAATACAAAGGGTTAGAGTACATGCTAAGGATGGAACGAGGGTACAAGAGAAGGAGCGATTGTGCAAAAATAAGACTGAGGTGATGGTAGGATACTTACATATGGTAGTTGGCCCTGCATTCAAGAGATATAAATACTTCGTATATAGAGTTAGTTCATGGGGGCGACGAGGTACTTACATTGATTGACGACACCTGCATGTAAGTGGCAAAAACGAATTCGGAAGAAACATGAATAACAACCCCTCACTCACTAGCAAAGAGGAAATATAACACACTATGATCAAGTGCTACTACTTAGCACACCCTAATGAAACATTGTCGCAAAGCGAAAAGCCTTCGTGTAGAAGGCATACGTCGGCTATAACGAGACTGACGCCATGACAAATGTTAGGTGACAGGTGGCTCCTGGATGCCAACTCAGACTTTCGGGGCTGCCGTTACCTACCCAACGAAGTTAAAGACCAAAGACTACACCGCCCGCACCATGGAGGGGGGTTGTTGCTTCGGAAACATGCGAACGAAAATATATATACTCGAAACTTTCAAGGAAAAATGCCTTTGCGAAAAGCATCAACGTTTGACTAAAGTGAAGTACTCGAGCTTTAAAGCCAAGGATTAGTCTGCTAAAACAAGAGACAAAGGGTACTTTGTCAGTACCAAAAAAGGTTTATCAGTAGCCTAAATCAAGACATAGACCATACCAAGCACTACCATGACGGTGATAAAGTTGTATAAATAAAATAACAGCATAAAGCCCCTTCGGTTGCTAGATGAAGTGTGAGAAAGTAGTCCATAAATAATGAGATAAGATGATGATATTGGAGAGTAATGTTGCTGCAAGTTATACTAGAGAATAAATAAATAAATAAAAATTCTCCAGTTATGAGTCCACCGAAGTGTGCACCAGCAAGTTGCAGCAACCCCTTTGTATGTTCACTTTACTTAATAAAAGATAAATAAATAGAAAAATGTAATCTTGATGTCAGGATGTACTAACTAGTTAGCTCACTTATCAAAAAGATTTATTGACATACTTAAAAGCAAAAAGGATAGTGGTGCAATCCTTCGGTGCCGAAGCCATGAACCTATAAAAGCATGATATTAAACTATGACCGAAAACTAATGCCAACATGCCAGAGCTAATACAGTATATTGTATTATCAGAAGAGTGCTCCCAAATTCTTAAGTATCACAAATCACCTCTCTGCTACGAAGGGTACTGGAGCATTACCTATTCCTTTTTTTTCGAGTTACACAATACATCAGAGACACTCACAACGCATGCACACTCATCCCTATGAATACACGCACGCAAACCCTACCCCTAGGAGCATCTTCGAATACTGTGCCGGCAAATACTCAAGATTGACGAAGTCACCACAGGCGCCTCGCTGTCGACGGGAACGTCGCCTACCATTGAAAGCACAAACGCTGTTAAATCCTGAGAAATTCGCTCTCACGGGGAGTCGAACCCAGGACCTGAGGTGCTACCGGGGCTCTTGTAACCACTAGACTACAAGCCCTTTCGCGAGCATTACCTATTCCTAAAGTCAGTCATACGCAAACACAGATTGACAGAAGCACTAGTCATATACAAAAGAGTGCAGCTGGCAAAATCTGGACTAAAAAACTGCAACCCACGAAATCAACCGAAGGGTGTAGTTCCGGACTAGGCTTCGTCGACCCCACTTGGGCCTAAACAGAGCTCTCATGGGACGGAGTTGAGTGGGGTCAGCAGCTTGTCAAAAAGCAGAGAACTAGTTGCACCACACTTGGAGTATGTAAGTTAGATGAGGTTAACCTGGCCCTTCGGACCAAGGAGTAATACTCGTGCAAAGCGCACGCTATACAAGTGCAAAGTCCAAGCATCAAGCTTACTTTAACTGAAACCACGGTCAGTTTAGTTTTTTAGATTTTTTATTTTAATGGAGACAGAGGGACTTCGTCACCGTAAAAAAAGTTTATTAGCAGCCTGTTGCGTAACGTAAACCCAAACTAAACGTCACATCAAGACAGTGACATAGCTGTATGAGAAAATAGCCCCATAATACATGAAAGGTGCGTGTGATGTCAATATCTTTTCACTTCGGAGCGACCTGTGTAGTAAAGGCGATGCCGAAGTAGCGAAGTGGTAATCATGTTAAAATATATTACTGCAACCTTCGTTACCATAAAAACAAAAAACAGCTATCACAGATGACTGGGTTTCGGAGTGATAGGCCGAAAGGTAAAATCCAATTACCAGCACAGAGATTTACTGAGTAGCCGGTACCTCGTCACAAGGTGCCTTCGTCTCTTGCTATTAAAATATAGATTGAGTTTGGTGAATTTCCACTCATTCCGAAGGTGAAAAATTAATCTCGTGAAATCCCACCGAGATTACTTCAACGGATAAAAACTGCTATCTTGTAGGAAAGGTCCCTTCGGTGGTTTGCTATCGCATACGAAGGGTCCCTCATCACATATTCTGCACAGGTCAGTAGATACCAACACACAGCTAAATCCGAAGTAATTAATGTTGTAAAGAGATAAAACAATAAAGAAATGCATGACGGTGCATGTAATAAAGTGACCATTTGTCCCCTTCGGAGTAAAAAGTGTAACGGAGCTGATATTAAATTGGCAAGCAAACAAAGTGGTGTTGAAAATTATTATAATAAGGTATCACAAGGATACTTTCTGCAAAAACAGGCGTTAGAGCAACTACAAGAGCATCTTTAAAATTCACTAGCTAAAATCCTGATTTAGCTAGTATGTAAAATGAAATAGCTAGCAAAAAGTTGCTGACATCCAACAGTCTCTCTAAACTGAACTCTCTATATGCTCCACCGCCTGTGGGTCCTGCCTGTCATACTCATGAAAATCAGGATAGCTAGTCACTTGCCACTAGCCAAATATAGTTAGCGGGGCAACGAATTTAACTAGTCAGGATAGCTATTTGGGTAGATAGCTAGTCTCTTGGAAGAGTGTTTTTGAGATTTTTTCCCAAAATTTAGCTAGTCAAATCATTTTAGCTAGTTTCTTGGAGTTACTCTTAAAGCTTTAACTGAGGTAAGTAGTTTGCTAATGCACTGTTACTTTGCTAGGCCCCTTCGGCGGCATGATTAACTTAACACAAAAGCTGGGTGCCACACGTTTGGGGTACGAGGAAGGATGCATGTTGCTAGCTATTTAAATAAGGTTTTGAACTTGAGCTACTCCAGCATTTACCCATGCCGCTGACCTTCGTCTCCGAAGTAGCAGTGTGCTAGCGATGTTAATACATTATTAAAGCAACCTATACATGTATAGTTTTTTTTAAAAATAGCCTGAGGATGTGTTTCATGAAACAAGCATTAGAGTTTAAAGAGACCCATCTTGATAACTGCTGTTTTTTTCTGGCCACCTTCAGCACCAGGGAAAGCGAACAAGGCTAAAAAGACTGGCTGCCCATTTCGGAAGACCAGGAAACGTGCTCGTTACAAGCTATTAAAATGGTTTTTTTACTGGGGCAAAAGTAAGCACCTCATTCAAGCAGATTACCATCGTTATGCACACGAAAAGCAAAGAAAGGCGTTAGCGTCTAGCAGCCATACCTGGGCTTCTGCATTACAACTTAAGGCCTAGTATGCCATACCTGGGCTGCCTTGAATTGGCTTGGTCAATTCACCTCGGTCCTGTCCGAAGTTGGTTGCATCGTAGGCCGAACCGTAGACTTCGTTGGTGGGCCGAAGTGGCGGCACACGTTCAACCACATGAGCTGATTCCGATTTGCTGCGATGAATCCAAAGTGCAAAAATTGTATCTTGTGGATGATTCCCGAGATAATTCTGAAGGTGAAGACAAATTCCACGCGTCGAGATGATTCCGAAGTACAGAAAATTCACCCGGGATAATTCCGAAGATGAAATGCAATTCTTATGAAATTCCGCCGAGATGATTCCGAAGTACACAAAATTCACCCGGGATAATTCCGAAGGTGAAATCCAATTCTCATGAAATTCCGTCAGATAATTCCGAAGTACAGAAAAATTCACTCATGATAATTCTGAAGGTGAAAATTGGCTCATGTGAGACGAAACCCCGCATAAGCTGAACATCGTCAGCCACCCCACCATCAGGTGAGCAACAGCCTTCCTCTTGAGCCAAAGAGTTTGATAGATGTTGCTGGACGCTTGATTAATGAACATATCTGGGACGCTCAAACATCTGCCCATCACCGTACGAAGCGGTACTGTGCTGCATTTAATTGCCTTCGGAGGATAGCTCTCTGGCCCCACGAAGTAAAATAGTTACTGCCTTATTGAATGATGATGCCTTGAAGACCATATCCGAAGTGAAACAGCAACAACAATCAATGAAGCAAGTGCCGCACTGCCCTCCGGCCCTCCCGTGCTCCGAAGGGGAAGTTGCGCACGGCCCGAGGTCGTACTCCCTCCATGTTGGTATTAGAAGAAGTTTTTTACTGTGTCACGGTCTTCAAAATACAACTTTGACTTGTTTTTTATAAAAAAGATATTTATTCAAAAATGATATATTTACACTTTTATGAAAATATTTTTCAAGACAAATCTATTAATATGATTTTCACATCTTCAAACTCAATAACTTAAAAACTATTCATGATTTATAATCCCAATGTTTGACTTAAACCTTGTTCTAAACGTCTTCTAATACCAATACGGAGGGAGTATTCTCCAAACAGGCAAACAACCCATTGGGAGCAACGCCGAGACATCGGCCTGTCCAGTGACGACCTGTTTCGTTGTTGGCTGAATCTTGGTGGGTGCCAGGATCTTCATCTCTGAAGGGTCTTCGGTTCAGAGTGGTGGCAGGAAAACGGTTGAGCGCTCAGCCTGCGGGTGATGCTGTTGTAGTTTGGCTTCACAAGTACGGGAGCATTGTACCATTGTTGCATGACTTTCGACCCCTTTGTAACCGAAGGTGTTCATGTCAAGGTCTCGTTTTCAATTCGAGCCCACCTAACAATGGAAAGAGATAAAAAAACAAAGATATGGCAAGTGACCCAACAACAAATGCACGTGGTACTGTAGCAATGGCCGAAGCCTTCAGTTGAAGAAATCTGATTTTTTTTATTGGTTTGGAACATCTCGCGAGATAAAGGAGTTGAAAAATGAGACTTATCTCTTTGAACCCTATCTCTTCGGAACTTTTCCTCGTCCTGTGGTCGTGAATCCTTCCACGAGGTGGACGCTAAACTGTTGGTGAAATTAGGACTGAAGGGGCACTAACACCACAGTACTCTTCTCCGAAAGGGCAAAGAACCAAAGGCCACTTCAGAGGACTACACCTTCTTCCTCCTCTACTGCTACCTTTACTACTTCTACTACTACAAGGCAGTAAGTAAAGGAGACAACAATGACTTACTACTTCGGAGTTCTCCACCATTTATTGCTTGTCCCATCAATTACAATGACCCTCCTATATATAGGGATGGGGGTAGATGGCAATTTTCCCCCAAGCCCCTAGTGGTTACTTTCTTCCGAGCCCCTGGTGGATGCAGTATTTACAAGAAGCCCCTCGAGCTCATACAAAGGCCCACTAACCCTTACATGGGCTGGGCCACTCTCCCAACAATTGCCTCACATACACTTCTTCCTCCAACACACTGTTCGCACCCAAAATTGGCAGGTCTGGTTTGACCGGTCAGACCTGTGGGTCCCACTGGTCAGACCGGTGTGGTCAGTGTCCACGAAATACAATTTGGACTTCACCATTGAATAGGTCTCGTCGAGTAGATCAAGATTCATATGTGGAACGTCCAAATCGGAGTCCGGATGGGGGAGATACGACTTCTGCAAGATCTGCACGCTGGGTGCATTGGTCTGACTGGTGCCCCGCGATTCCGAGCCAAATTGAGGAGTCCTGATAGATTAGACTTGTAAAAGGATTTCCTTGGGGGGCAAGACCTCCCCACCCTATAAATATAAAGGGCCACGACCGATTGAGGGATATATCACAATCGAATCTATCTTTATCGTATTTACGTTTTCGTTCCTCTTTTCCCTTACTTTTCCAACCATATCGTGCTGTTCTTCCTTCATCTCCGCAGACGTCCTAGCTGGCCTGCCGAGCCTAGGACAACCCTGCATGCACCGCCCCAACGGGATCCTGTGCGGGCGACCTTCGTTGGTCTCTCGTCAGATCTTCCCGGCGACACCGGTCTGACCGGTGACCTGTACCGGTCTGACCGGTACAACGTGGAGGCACTGCAAGGAGCTCCTCTGTGTGCTTGTTGGCCTTGAAAAGGTGCCAACACACACCATTCAAGAAGGCACTCTTCACATCCATTTGGTGCAATTTGATCCCTTTAGCCACTGAAATGACTAGAAGGATCCTAATTGTCTCCAAACGAGCCACGAGAGTAAATGTCTCATCGTAGTCTATCCCCTCTTTCTGACTAAACACCTGAGCAACTAACCTAGCTTTGTTTCTCACCACCTCACCATTTTCTCCCTCTTTGTTCTTCCACACCCATTTTGTCCCGATAGGCTTGCGACCCGGTGGAGGCTCTAATAATTCTCAAACTCCATTTCTCTCAAAGTTCTACAACTCCTCATGCATTGCCTTCACCCAATTGGAACAAAAAAGCGTGTGTCCAATGTCTTTGGGCTCGAAAGAAGCAACAAGAGCAGCATGGGCAACTCCACATTAATCCCATTTATCACCATTGATCAATTTAATTAAAGAGGAATAACCACGGTCATCCTTGAGATGTGTCATAAGCAATGCCCAAGATTTATACACACCTCACTAAACACAACAAAATGAACATCATCATCACATAGCAATCCAAACATAGTCCATCACATTATAAAGATATATTCAAGTTTACATTACAATAAGTCTTAGAGTTTTGTAGTGAAAAGTTCCATCATCGCTCTCATACGATACATAAAAAAATAAGAAGGTAGCACTATATGTTGATAGTGCCCTTCCTAAGACATGGTCGCCTACTTCCTCCCTGGACCTCAGTCCTCGACAAGGAAGTAAACAAAGATGGGCTCCGGCTGCACCTCACCTGCAATCAACTTATCCACACCACCATGAGTACAGAAGGAACTCAACAGGACTTATCCATATATGGGTATATACTTGCCCGACTCTCAAGGAGTATGCATTTTGCTAAGTAGCAAGGAATGACATGGGTAATCATTTTGCATAAAAGCAAGTACATTTTGATCAAGTTGTAATAAACAAAAGGCATGGCATTCTATAATCTCTAAGTCAAACATCAAGTAAATTGCAATGAGTAAGGTGATATCATGATCATAATCTCAAGTCTTCCATGAGCTACATCGAAACTCTACGTTAAATTCCAAGTACATGAGCGTGCATAATGACCGAGAGCGCGACTATTGCAATAGATTATAACCCTGCTGGGGTGTACAACTTTTCCGACATGAAGCGCAAGACCAACGACCATACCCTTGATCAAGGATAAGTGTTAATTCATGCCTCAACCTTTCACATACCCGCACCCTATTATGATCGAATGGCCAGAAGTATAGGTGCACTGAACACGGTAGATCACACCTCGTCCCACTCCACTCCTAATTCATTCAAGATACCTTGCGAATTATGCTACATTGCTTGCCATGCCCATTGTAAGTATGTGGTTTGTACGGTAAAGTGCTCAAGTATCACAACGATAACAATCGGGCCTTAATCAACTTAAGTAAGACTAAGTCAAATGAGATCCAATCTCAAGTGACCCTACCACTCTTGCTCGAGTCGCGATTCATCTTTCATGTTGCTCAATTTTAATCTTTCAGAGCTAACCATATGTTTTAATTTAACAAACATCCTATAACTCGCAAGTGGTGGTGACCTTGCCACCTCTTGACTTTTATGGAGGCTGAGCATGAATAAGCAATTACATTGGTGACACCTAAACAAGCATATTCACCTAAGAAAGGATATTCTAGAACAAGGAGGGTAATGCATCAAGTAGGAGCTAAGCAATCATATACATAAATACTACTCATGCACACCAGTGTTTTCCTAAATGGAATCAAACTCCATTTAAACGACGTCTAAACGCTAAACAAGTGACCACCATTTATGTTGTTTTGCCCGTTTAAACACTGTTTATCCCGTTTAAACGCCATTTAGCTCTGTTTAAACAACCATTTAAACAGATTAAACACTAAACAATGGTCAAACGACTGTCTACATTTACCATCTAAGAAAACAATAATGCACACACAAGACACATATACTCCAATTGATCCAAAATAGGGTTAAAGAATGCTTAGGTTCCTGGCTTGGTTCTTAAGAGAAGTGTCTTCGACGACAAGCTCTTGCTCGGTCTCAAACTCCTCTTATTCCGGTGGCTCGATCTCTATACGAAATCCAATGACACTTGACAAATAAATATGCCATGAATGAGTGCTATGATATGATAACAGACATGCTTTATCATTAATAAAATGCTAAACAGTATAATCACTTGTATTATAAGTGAACTAGCAAAATTGGTATCATAATTTTTGAATTAACAATTAATTAACTATGTAATTAATATGATATACAAGCATATAATTAATTCAGATAATTAATTATATAATTTGAGGGCAAACTTATTTTTACTAGGTTTCTGACATAATTAGAAAACCAACAACATTTATTTCATAATTTTCTGAGCTATTTGAAATTTTATATGAATTATACAAGATGGAATGAATAGTAATTGCAGACCATTCGTGATCAAATGACAGATTGTCCGTCTGGTGGTGACGGACTGTCCGATTTGGAAGGGTGTCCTGTCTGTGGGACCTCGATAATCCAAAAATGTTTTTGTGTGGATTTGAGTTGTTTACGGACTGTTGGACCATGGGGTACAGACTGTTCGTGGATAGGCCGTGGCTCACCGTTGAGCACGCCAGCGACACCTCCGATGATGGTTTTGATTGGGGTTTCTTTCTATAGGTTTCTAGGAGTGCCTAAAGGTCATACCAAGTGATAGATTCAACATGCATTGAAGCTTTGAAGCTCTAGCCCATCAATGGTAATTGGTTCATGGGAGGGTTCAAGATCCTAAATCCCAAATCAATGGAGATGGATCGGGAATGGAGATAGCTCACCAGCAATAAGCACAAGTTTGGTGAGGTGCCACAAGTTGATGTAGAGTGGCGTTGAGGGGGCTTGAGCACATCCTTCACCTTGAGCTTGAGGGAGAGAACTTGAGGTGGAGGAAGAAGTGCTTGGGGAAGCTCCTAGCTCCAAGCTTGAGGGAGGAGATGAAGAGAAGGTGGTGCAGCTCGCTGGCGTCGAGCTCCGACGGTCCTCTAGTGAAGCTCCGGTGAGGTGAGGGGGCTTCCTAGGTTGAATCACCTTGGGAGCTCCTCCATTGTTTCTTGGTTGGAAGAGATAAAGAGAGTGTGAGGGAGTGAATGGGAGGGAGAGAGGCAACCAGGGGTGCTGGCCGGGGTGGGGACGCACGACCTAGCGAGGGGCAATGTAGCGACGAAGTTCTACGGGCAGGACACACACAACTAGTGACGGACGGATTGTCTGAGCTGCACGGTCGAACTGTCCATGAGCCATATATTGGCCAAACCATTAGCATGTTTTGTTTTATTAGCTAAACCATACTTAATGCTTAATGATGCTCATGATGACATGATTAACGTAAGATCATTTTAGGGCTGTTACATGGGAAGCGGATGTCATCTTGGCATGCCTGCATGGTGCACACACCAAATCTTTCTCGAATCTCAACAAGGGCAATCCTCAGACCAAGTTAAGTTAACTCAAGCGAGAGAAAAGGTCAAAGCTCAAGTGACCCAACCTCCTATGCCACTTCCATAACTCACCAGAAGAACCAACCATAAAGTACCTAGCAACACCCGAACACTAAGAGAAATCCACCCAGAAAATCTGACCCTCAGGAACAACCATACACACAAGGTCCCCTCGAGCATCAAGTATCCGAGAAGCACCAGACTTAAACAACACCTCAAAGCCCTCGTCAAGAAGCTGAGACACCGAAAGCAGATTAAAACCGAGTGACTTGACTAAGTCAACACGCTTCAGAACAAGTTTGTCACTTACCCTCACTTCACCTTCCGAAAGTACACACCCTCGTCCATTATCCTCGAAAGTGATGTACACCTTTGACACCACCGATGTGAGGCTAGAGAACCACCCCAGATCTCCGGTCATATGCCTCGAGCAACCGGAGTCGATCAGCCAAACATTCCCTAAGCCTCCCAACCGAAATTCAAAAATGAGCACGTGAGTGAGCAAACAACTCAACTCTGGGATTAGTACCAAAAGAGTAAAACCAGTGCTGAGCCATCTGCTCCAAAGTGGGGTTAGCACGATCCATCATATCATTCCTACCAAAATTGGAACCACCATGGTAAGACCACTCCCATCTCGATCGAGGAGTACGAAAGCCACAAAAGGAAGACTGTGGACCGTAGCTCCTCTGTGACTCAAAACTGCGACTTCTCCCAAACTCGCATCGACCACAAGGTGGAGAACGTCCAACAAACTGACCACCACTTGACTCAACACGACTGCCACTTGTACCATGACCAAAGGAACTAAACCGAACATCTCCATGAGCACGAAACCCAAATTGCTCACCCTGCTGCCTCTAAACCGATACTTACCGATTCTGAAACCGATCTGACCGGTTTGCCTGTATAGGAAACCGTTGACGGTGAAATTCCGTCAGCCTAGCCATGAGTTTACCTTCGGTGTTGGCATGAGTTTTATACCTTATCCATTGGTACTAACCCATGGTATAACAAGTTCACTTGTGCATGTCGGTTTTGGAGTTTAGTGTTTATGCAGGGTTTTAGCGTTGAAAGCAAGGCTTCTGGGATAAGTTCATTAAGCACCTCATGACAAGACCTTGAAGCCCGGTAGAAGTCAAGCAATGAAGTGAACACGAATCCAAGAAGCCCAAGGACCCAACCCAAGAAGATGGAAAACTCCGAGGACCTAGCCAGAAAAGTGCTGAATCTTGAGAGACAAGGAGCTTCGTCCAAATCGGAGAGAAACTAACGACAAGGGCCCACATGTAGAAGGGGGGAGGATCTAGAAGACTCGGGAAGCAACGTCGGGCGAAGGAGGCCACGGACTGGGCCGAAGTGGGCCCAGGCCGGTCGGCCCAGGCCGGCCGGCCGAGCCCATTTCGAGGCCCAGTCGGCCCCCCTTTGACCTAGATGCATCTCAGGCTATTTATAGCCCCCTGACCGAGAGCCACACAACAATCAATTCGTCATCCGCCGCCGAGGAGCAGAGAAGCTTGAGGGACACCATCTCGGAGATGAGGGTCGTGCTAGTTGTCTAGGGTCTCCCTAGCCGACGTGGGAACCTTGCATGGAAGACCACGTCGGAGCTCCAGAGCAAGGATCAAGATCGAGGTAGGATCCCGGTGGTGACCTTGTTCATGTAATCATTCATGGTGAAGTTTTTATAGTGAATCCGATTTCTAGCGATCAAGTGCCTTCTTGATGATTTTGTGTTCTTCTTGGTTTTGCTTCTTCCCCAATCTAGTCTATAGCAAGATTGCATAGGGTGCTCTTGTAGCCGCGGTGGCTAGAGGTGCATACCGGACCGATCAAGTGATTTCAACTTGTTCTTATTGAACTCGCCCTAGACTACCCGCATGAATAGGAATACGTTGTGACAGAACGGGGGTTCCGAAAGGTGGGCGTTTTCGGAATCGGACCGGAGGCCACGGTTTAAAGATGCTTTTAATGAGATTCGCTTTTCTATCTTCATCTATCTTGTTTGGAGCTACAACATAAGCATGATCTAGATTCTCTAGATCGGTCAACTCTTTGCTTTCTCTTGCTACCTCTTTAGTAGATTAGATTAGATTAGTTTTCTTGATGATATCTTAGATTAGATGCAACTTAGTTCTTCATTAGATAGCTTTCCTTGCTTTACTAGATTGAATCCTTGCATTGCACATTGTTCCACGGATTCGATACCTTGGGTTCATCACTCGAGGGAAGAAGGGTCCCTTGACTACGACGGGAGACTTGTCCGCTTGCAAGTCTAAACGAACTTTGATACAACTATTAACCGTCAACAAGCCCCTTTTTCTGGAGCCGTTGCCGGGGAACAAGCAATCAAGATCCAATCTAGTATCACTTATTTTCAGTTTTTCTTTTGATTTTCTTTTGCATCTCTTAACTTTGATCATCGTCAAAAGAAAAAAATCAATCTAATCTAGTTTTGAGTAACCCTAATTTTTCTCTTTTTTTAGATTTTTGTTTTATTGCTAACCCTAACCGGAGATGGTTGACTACCTCTACAAGAAACCCAAACTTTCTTTTGTGGATGATCCAGGAAAACTTTACAGGCAAAGGAGACGTGGAACACAAGCTAAAGGGTTGGAAACCCTAGATTCAAAAGCTGAAGTTGAAGGACCGTCGGAATCTCCAAGGGAATCACCACCTCCAAGTCCAAAGGAAGATCAACCTCAACCGCCACCCATGGGAGAACAATCGCAACCGGAGCGCAAGATCGAGCTATGCACCCCGGACATCGTTGATCTACCTATCATAAACCTTCAAGACGCCGGAAGGCCATTCAAGATCAAGGTCTCAACTATCCGCATGACGATTGCGGGAGCTTTGGAGCGTTTCAATGAATACATACGAGCCAGATTCCTTGAGTGGCATATCGGTTTATTTAAAAGGAGGATGGGGAAGATGGAGATAGAGAAAGAAGCTCAACACCTAAAGGCTGCCGAAGCAAGATCCACATGCAAGGAGTGTGAGGAGTACGACCATGTCCAAGGTGACGGAGGTCGGAAGCTCTATACATGAAGTGTTCATCGTGATGAAGATGTTAGAGATGGAAGTGGGACAACTTGCCGGACAACCAATGGGTGACAAAGAAGAATTTCCGAGACAATACCAAGGTCCCGAGATGGAGAAGGCAACTCAAACTCGTTCGGGAGAGATGGAGGATCAGACTAAGGAGACCATGAAGATCCTAACCGAAGGACCGGAGTTTGAGATGCCGAGCCATTACATGAAAGAAGTTGTTGCATCCGTCATGACCAAAAGACAAAGGCAGCCTGTGAAGACCAAAAATATGACTAAGCCGAAGAATAAGCCTGTGCCCAAGATGGTGCGGAAGTGGGTACCCAAGATTGCAACGTCCACAAAGAGCGTTGATCCGAAGTAATCAAGTGAAGAAGTCTAGCCATGGACTATAAACGAAGCGCTAGGCGGGAAGCAACCCGTTTCGTCGAGTCAAGAATAAGCTACAGGGAGGACAACCCGATTCCAGGTTTTTCGAGTCTTTTCAAGTAATTTAGTTTTCAATTTTACTATGCAAAACATTAGACTTAGAATGGTTGAAAAATATTAGAGACATAATTCTTGGTTGAATATTTTGTTTTGATCATAAATCCTTTACATAACCATCCTATGTGTTTGTTTGTTTCTTTTCGAGAAACCACAACCAAAAAAATTTCAGAACCTAACTCAACCATTCATCCTCTTTATGATGTTGTGGTTGAGTTATTTTTCATGCTAAAAACACACGAGTAGAGCCACGTTTTGTACCTAGATGTTATTTAAATTTCCGCACGTGGTAGGACTCGCGTGAACCTAGAAAACTTAACTTTTGGTTGATTTAAAAATCCATATCCTTGGTTTCTCTAAGATTAGAATTTTTCTAAGCCTCATTTAATTTTATTTCATTCAAAATCTCTCTCATCTAATCAAAATTAGAACCTAAACCTATGCCCCCATGATCAAGCCGGGAAAAGCTTGCTCTCAACTAATGAAGGCAAACAATACCGGTGAGACCAACATAAAAGTAGTCGGAAAATATTTTCGACTTACATTTATTTTTAATGATTTAAAAACTCCTATAAATTTATATTTAAACTCATTAATAGCTCTGATTTTATTCTTTTATTTTCAAAATTAGAGGAGTGCTTAGCATTAAAACATGCTTAGAGGGAGGCAATCTAGTTAACCTAACCATACATGCACCATGATACATCGTGGGATGCCCCCTCAACATCTTTTATCACACCACATGCAAAGTACAAGCATGGGGGGCAGCCAAGGCTTTGTTTTGCAGGAATATCATGGAGGCATGTGAGGCAAGGGAGTATGGAAGTAACTCAAAGCGAAAACATCAAGTGGAAGGAGCAATAATGCAAGCAAAGGAGTGGATGAGAACGTTTGGAAGGTGCATGCGGTCACGAAGTGCGCTAGAGAAGAACCGAGCCAAGAGGGGAGAGAGGTAAGTCTCCCATCCAGCACTTTGTTCGTGTGCTCTAGTTTGTAGTCCGGAACCACCTTAGACTTAGCCATCCACCTCGCTTGTTTCGTGCAACAAATCACATCCTTAATCCACTCAAAGTCCAGACTCCAAAATAATATTTGTGTACCTTGTTACCGGTTGAAAACCCCGAATATATATTTGTGAGGGAGAGTGCTGCAATCATGGAAGAAACCTACAAGCTTTTTCACCAAAAAACGAAGGGATCATCGTTGTCTAAGCCATCATCGACAACCTCTTCGAGGAGGCGCTCGGTTTCTGAGTATCCTCGGAGTATTGAGGGGGACACGGCACCACCAAGGAGGAACCACACTCTTCTCCTCGGTGGCATGAGGGCCACATGAAACTCGTTTATTTGGTTCACTAGACCTCAAGGACATATGGAGGAGCCGCCCGTCCGACCTCGCCACTCGACACGATCATACGCTCCACCTCCATACGCTCCACGGTATTCCGAGGGGTTTGTCATCATGATGGAGGACGAGGAGAATAAGCCCGCTCGCCTTGAGAGGCTTGTAGCGAACGTCAACTTCGACGACCAAGCGCTCCTCATATTGGGTTTTCATACGGGACACCGAGGTTGGGTGCAATTCTCTAACGGAGTGTCGGCAAACACCCACAAGGAATTCACCTAGGAAATTCTCATGACCATGGCGCATATCTGATGAAGGAGTGCTGAGTCTCTCATTCCGTTTGGAGAGATCCATTCGCACCAGGAGGCCATCCACAAACTAGAGAGAGAGGAGGGAGATCTCCGGAGGGAGATCAACCACCTCGAAGGAAGCACCCACAAGTGGAGAAGAAGGAAGACACTGTCCGAAGGGTAACCGTGATCAACGGTGCTATGTCTAGCACCTTGATGGGTTAATCTCCTTTTATCCATGGGTTGTAATGATCTTGAGATGTAATCATACTTTGTTGAATTATCTATCTATCATCTTGTGTTGAATATACTTTAATGCTTAAGGTTAGCTACCATGCCGTAAAGGGAGTAAGAGCTCCAATGCTTCCTTGGATCCATTCAATACGCCGTGACCATCATAGGTCTAGTCATGAGTACCTTCGTGTAGTGAGTACAAGAGGAGGGAAAGGGCGAAACCGTGGTCACAACCCTCGATAGATTAGATTGGTTTTCATGTTCGAAACGATTGCATGTTCTAGTATCGTAGACCCATGGGCGAGTGTCTCCTATCTTGATTGAACAAGCGGTTCTCTATGAGTATTAGGGAATTGCTTGGTTTTCAAAAGGGAGCCCCGGATCAAGGATGTGCATGAAGGCACATGGAAGGTTTTTGGAGTATGATCGCGGGAGAAGACCATCAACGAAGAAATACTATCCGGAACCCCATCATCCAAGTGTTTCACTCATATGTGCAAAAGGATTTTGGGGAGGATGAGAGAAACAAAGATAACCAACACGGAGTTGAATTGGCTTTACTCGGCTTTGCCAAACAGCCAATCGACCTCACTCACCTTATGATCAACCGGTGGTGTTGTGAAGCAACATCGGGTTCGAGAGATATTGGTTCGGGGTGTTACCTCTCCATGTTGGCTATCTCTTTGAAACCGGGTATTACAAGGAACCCGAAGCATCTCCTAGCCGGTACTTCCCTAGGATTTGAATATATGAAGAAAGAAAAATATATAAGTGAAGATGAGAGAGGAGGCTTCAAAGTGGCCAAGGTGAATTTGCCCCTTTCGGAAGGAAGGATAAGACTTTTTCTTGAGGGGAAGATGATAGGTTAGAGGAAGGACTTCTTGTGCCGGCGAAGAAAAATAAAAGAGAAGGAGGAGCTTCTATGGCCCAAGAAGGAGGTGCACAACAAAATTATGTGCCACAATTTGGAGGAATTCCGGTGCTGCTAAGTTACTACGGTGATGTACCAATGCAAGCATGGGGAGTGATGCAGCCATGCCCCCACCAAATTTTGCAGTGCCCAACGTAGCCTTTGCGGAGCCATATGCACACCTTCCTCAACCACAACAAAATGTGGCCATCATTGGAGGATACGCTGTGAGGAACATGCAAATTATTGCAGCCATCCTAACCAATGCAAACCAAATGGGTGAAGGAAATGCAAACATCGCTTATGAGCTTGGATGCCTTCACTTAGCACCGACATACAATTCATAGGAGTGGTGCAATCCTATATGAGCAAGGGTACAACAACCAAGTCTATCAATATCAACCACGGTGGAAGATTAGACAGAGGAGGAGCTTTAGTTTCGTTTACCCCCTTTTCTTTAATTTTCAGCTTTTATTTGTTTGTGTTTGCGTAGTGTTTTCAGTTCTTATTTAAATTTCAGCAAGTGTGTTAGTTAATTTTCAGCATGTGTGTTAGTTTTTATTTTCATCATGAATAAAGTCACCACCAAGTTTTTACCTTTGGTAAAGTTACAAAGTTTGTGCCATGATGATATATGATTATAATTGCCGCTTTGTTTATCTTTGTAATTGTTTTATGCATGTTTAAGCTAGTGCTCTCTTAAAATACAAATCTGAAATTATCTAAATGCTAGCTTAATCTTTAGTGGAGGTTATGATAAAAATAAAGACCCTTAGTGTTTTATGTGCTCTCAAGTTTTAGATAGATTAAAGATGATTTATTTTTGTTCTTAAATGTAAAGCTAACCTTGTCATAAATACCACTTGCGTGCTGCTCTACCTATCCAGAGCCATATAAATGTTTGAGTGCAAAAACTTAGTGTACAAGATTTATTTTTGGGTGAGTTATTTCAGGCCTTGATTTCTCTGGCACGAGACTAAGAAGCTGGTCATTCCGTTTTGCGTATCTATCTTATTGCTAGCCTTTTATCCGTGCATTGTGTATCCCCACATCGGAGATCTCAGAAACCTTGCCGGATATCCATCCTTAAAACCAAATATCATCTTTTGTGATTACCTCCTTGACCACAACCTATCGTTGAGTATGGATCATCAATTCAAGGAAGATCGATGGTGCCAAGATTGAAGACTTCAAGTATCTCTCCAAAGGAAAAGTATTTCCGGTACCTACCTTATCTTTATCACCACTTTGCCCGAGGACGAGCAAACGTCTAAGCATGGGGGAGGAGGTAGGTACAATGCAATTTTAGAGTTCAAAGGGGATTAAATAAAAAAATGAGAAAAATAAAGAAAGAACAAAAATACGAGTATGAGAAAAAGAGAAGAAAAGAAAAAAATGAGTATGTATGATATAAATAATAAAATAAAAGTGAACTCCCCGGTTCTCTAAGTGCATTAGGAATTTCAAGGATTCAAGATCAAAAGATCCAAACTCATCTTTCCAACCATGTGCAATCCGATAACGAGGACTTCCTTTGTGCCTCGGGATCACTCTTTGCCATTTGCACATGTCCACCCATCTCAAGTGTGTGTATTTTTCTCTTTCCCCTCCTTGATATAACATCATTTTCCAATGACCTTTTTGACGAGTCTCGGTAAGACCATGAGAAGCTTGTCTTGTTTTCACAACATCTCATTTATAATATCTAGGTAGGACTAAACTTTCCCAAAAAGCTCCATATAAAGCCTACCACATATATATGTTATGAGAGGGAAAGGAGTAGAATAAATAGGCTTGAGAGACAAGTTGAGATGAGAGTTCATGAGCAAGATGCAAGGTGTTTTAAATTTTTGAACTTGGTTTAGCTCTTTTTCATCTTGTTCTTTATTTCAAAATTTCTGAGATCCATTTGAATTTTGGGAGCATGTCAATACTTGTGGGATAAGCTTAATTAAATATCTACCCTCCATAGGGATGAAGGCTAGTACATTATGGAACTTTAACGAACTAAACTTTTGAGAGCATTATGTTTTCAAATGTATGATCAAGTGCAAGGTTTAAGCATTGATGGGAAACGATGATACCATCGAAGGCTTACTCGAGGACGTGCAAGGTTTAAGCATGGGGGAGATGTTGACGGTGAAATTCCGTCAACCTAGCCATGAGTTTACCTTCGGTGTTGGCATGAGTTTTATACCTTATCCATTGGTACTAACCCCCGTGGTATAACAAGTTCACTTGTGCATGTCGGTTTTGGAGTTTAGTGTTTATGCAGGGTTTTAGCGTTGAAAGCAAGACTTCCGGGATAAGTTCATTAAGCACCTCATGACAAGACTTTGAAGCCCGGTAGAAGTCAAGCAATGAAGTGAACACGACTCCAAGAAGCCCAAGGACCCAACTCGAGAAGATGGAAAACTCCGAGGACCTAGCCAGGAAAGTGTCGAATCTTGCGAGACAAGGAGCTTTGTCCAAATCAGAGAGAAACTGACGACAAGGGCCCACATGCAGAAGGGGGGAGGATCTAGAAGACTCGGGAAGCAACGTCGGGCGAAGGAGGCCGCGGGGCGGGCCGAAGTGGGCCCGGGACGGTCGGCCCGGCCCATTTCGAGGCCCAGTCGGCCCCCTTTGACCTAGATGCATGTCGGGCTATTTATAGCCCCCTATCCGAGAGCCACACAACAATCAATTCGTCATCCGCCGCCGAGGAGCAGAGAAGCTTGAGGGACACCATCTCGGAGATGAGGGTCGTGCTAGTTGTCTAGGGTCTCTCTAGCCGACGTGGGAACCTTGCATGGAAGACCACGTTGGAGCTCTAGAGCAAGGATCAAGATCGAGGTAGGATCCCGGTGGTGATCTTGTTCATGTAATCATTCATGGTGAAGTTTTTATAGTGAATCCGATTTCTAGCGATCAAGTGCCTTTTTGATGATTTTGTTTTCTTCTTGGTTTTGCTTCTTCCCCAATCTAGTCTATAGCTAGATTGCATAGGATGTTCTTGTAGCCGCGGTGGCTAGAGATGCATACCGGACTGACCAAGTGATTTCAACTTGTTCTATTGAACTCGCCCTAGACTACCCGCATGAATAGGAATACGTTGTGACAGAACGGGGGTTCCGAAAGGCGGGCGTTTTCGGAATCGGACCGGAGGCCACGGTTTAAAGATGCTTTTAATGAGATTCACTTTTCTATCTTCATCTATCTTGTTTGGAGCTAGAACATAAGCATGATCTAGATTCTCTAGATCGGTCATCTCTTTGCTTTCTCTTGCTACCTCTTTAGTAGATTAGATTAGATTAGATTAGTTTTCTTGATGATATCTTAGATTAGATGCAACTTAGTTCTTCATTAGATAGCTTTCCTTGCTTTACTAGATTGAATCCTTGCATTGCACATTGTTCCACGGATTCGATACCTTGGGTTCATCACTCGAGGGAAGAAGGGTCCCTTGACTACGACGGGAGACTTGTCCGCTTGCAAGTCTAAACGAACTTTGATACAACTATTAACCGTCAACAGCAACCCAAACCGGTTTGACCGGTTTATCCCGGCTAGCAAGGTCTCCTCCACCCAAAGAACTCTTAGCTCCTCAAGATGGAACGACATACGAGAATCAGGCACACCATGAGAAGGGTGGTACCTGTCCTTGTTTACCGATTCCTTAGCCATTCTCTCCTCTCGCTTCCTCTTCAAGCAAAACTCATGATTATGACCATCCCTCTCACACTATCCACAATGGACACAGACTGGTCTTGGCTTGGGCTTTGGTTGTGGTTCCACACAAGGCTTCTCTCTCGGTTTCTCTCACTTCTTCTCTCCATCCACATCTCCTTTGGCACACACAAACCTCACCGATTTTTAGAAGTTGTTTGTTTGGGGAGGTAACACCGGTGGATCTGGGGTTGTGTCAAGTTTGTTTCAGAGTTGATTGGGCTTAGGAGCAAACTTGTTCTTGGGAGTTGATTGTGGTTGAATAGGAATCTCTCCAACTTTCTCAACTCTCTCACCACTACACTCCCCAACCTTATCAACCTCAAGAGCCTGACCATCAAAGCGCTTGAAAGAAGCAATCATGATACCAAGCTGAGACTGTTGACCCACCAACCAACCCAACAACTTTCTCAGCTAATCATTCTCACTCTGCACGATCAACATATTGCAAGTTCCAAATTCTTCACAACATGCATTTGAGGACCATGTGTGGTTCGAGAACCGGTGGATGGTCGCTTCGTGGAGTGATGAGTGATTGACAACATTGTGTGGACTGATTGTTGGCTAAGTATTGCAGGTGCAGGTTGCGGCTTGACTCGTGTAGGTGCAGGTGAAGAACAAGCGTGAAAGGTCGTTGCCGGTGAGGCCTCCAGGTGTGGAGAAGACAAGTAGGCTTGGTTCGAGGGACCCGGTGGCTAGCGGGGTCAAGTACGGGCCGCATGGTGGCAAAAACGAAAAGATGAAGTCGAGGACAGTTTCTTGGTTGATCCACAAAACCAAGGTCGAGCCGGGACTTCGTGGGAGCCAAGTCATGAGTGGTGATTGGCGGAGGCTACATCAAGTTCGCGGGGTTTGCGGTGGTTCACCAGAAAATCATCAGATTACGGCTGAGCCACAAAGTCGAGGTCGAAGACCGGGCGTGGCTGTCAGGCCAAAACCGGCCTGACCGGTTTGGAGAACCTGTCTGACCGGTTTGGGGTCGCAGGGCGCCGGAAGCTTCGAGGCAGAGAACACGCGTTGGGATCGCAAGGCGTGCGTCGAGGCTACGCAAAGTGCGGTCGCTGGGCATCCGTCCGATGGTGTTACGAAGACAAATTCCCAAAGTGCCCTTGGTGGGCATGTATCCTAGTTTAGGCCTTAGGGGCATTTTAGACTTTAGGCTTGCCTCCATATAACCCAAGAGGTGAGAGGATGGCAGCTAACTCTTGGAACTCTAACTCATTTCGTTTTGCTATTTTCCTCTTCCTATTTTCCTTAAGATTTCTAGGACTAGCTTGAGAGCTTCAGGGTGAGATCTTGTGAGAGGGAAGGATGATCGGGCGGCAAGCTAGACCTTGTATGAACCTATTTGGTATTTATAGATGATTCGGCGTGGTTCCTCAAGGCTTGATTGTGTTCCTCCTGTTTTTCCTTTTTAGTGATTTTCGGGGTCTTTTCTTGGGATTTCCGTGGGGAAGTTTTGGGAGCGTTTCTTTGAGGAATTCTTGTTGGATGTCACTTCTGAGGACCTTGTTCTTCTTTGCTTGGTGACCTTGATCCAACAAACCCTCCAAAACGGCTTCGATTTGGGTGACTTTGGTGGTTTCCATGGGAAGGTGTTCTTGAGGGTTGACTTCCGATTCCTCTTGATTGAGTGGGTTTTGGGGGCCGAGCTTCTAGCTAAATGTAGCCCACATGGTGCCCCAACTACCCCCAAAGTCTCACTTTGATCCGTGGCACGAATTGGGAGATCGATCGCTTGAAGTTTTGAGTTTTTCCCGCGGGCCGTGTTCTTCCCGATTGTCCAGGCCAAAATCGGCTTGACCGGTTTCCCAAGCCGGTCTGACCGGTTTCGCCCTGTGGGCTGTCAAGAAGGGTTTTGAGCAAGGGAGTCTGAGGACCAGGAGTGTCCCGGTGGTCAGTGGATGACCGCTCCTCAGTGATGAGTGATTGACAACGGGTGTTGGACTGACTCTTGGCTCAGTGCGCAGGTGTAGGCTGCGGCCTAGTTCCTGTTGTTGCAGGTGAAGAACGGGCGCAAAAGTTCTTCAGCCTCGAGAGGCCTCCGGGAGATGGAGAGATAAGTAGGCTCGGTTCGAGGGACCCGGTGGACGGCGGGACTAGGTGCGGGCCACATGGTGGCGAGACGAGCAAGACGAAGTCATGCACGATCGAGCCGGTGCACGGTGGCGGTCGAGTCAAGAGGCTTGGCGGGAGGCCGGGCCGAGCACGCGGGGTTTGGTGGTTTGCCCACAAAACCATCGGAGGACGGTTTCTTGGTTTGGGCCTCAAAACCAAGTCCGAGGGCCCAACACGACGGAGATGGGATCCGGGTGTGTCGGGAAGCTTCGAGGCGGAGGACACGAGGCGGGATCGCATGGCTTGCGTTGGGAGGACGCGGGGTGCGACGAAGGCGTGGCCGTCCGATGGCAAGACCCACAAACATTACATAAATGCCCCTGCGTGGGTTGTATCGCCAGTAGTTGAGTTAGGGGTAGTCGAGTCATTTCCCACACCGGCGGGACCCGATATATAAGCCATGAGTGTGTGTGGATGGCGCAGTCGCTGGGTGACTTAGGGTTTCATTTCCCCCTCCTCTTTCTTTTTTTCCGGAACTATTTTCTTCTCCATTTTCTCTAGGCTAGCATGAGAGCTTCATGAGAGATTTGTTGAGAGGGATGGATGCTAGGGCGGCATGCTAGACCTTGTGAATCTTTCCTGGTTTGTATAGAAGATTCAGCGTTGTGATTTGCGTGGTCTTTTTCGTGCTTGTTTTTGGTGCCTTTGTTCTCGATGTGATTCCGCGGATTTGAGTGGGTTTCTCCCCGGATTTCTTTGAGGGAAACATGGATGGATGTCTAGTGCATCTTTGTGATTGATCTTGTGGCCTCAAACGCCGGGAAACCACTTCGATTCAAGGATTTTCGTTCGATGCTCTAGCTTTTGGTGGTGTTCAAAGGATCCGCGATCCCGATGATTTAGGGAGTTAGGAGACGAAATTTTTGGGGTATAGCATCCTTGGTTGACGCTTTTCATATCCCCAAACTCTTGTCTTAATAGCTTCTACTGTTTGGGAGATCCGGTGATGGATTGGGAGTGTTGACTTTCGGGGTCGAGTAGTTTTCAGTTCTGTTCATGCCTGGCGGACGGTCCGCGAGGGCCTGGCGGACGGTCCGTGCGCACAGTGTTCTTCGCGTGTTCTTCGTGTTCTTGCGCGCCTTTGCTTTCGATCTGGTTTTGTTTTTGATTTTGTTTCAGCCGGTTCGCGGACGGTCCGAGCTTCAGTAGCGGACGGTCCGGAACCTGCGCGGACGGTCCGCCCGGTCTTCGCGGACGGTCCGTTTTTCTCGGGTCGGTACTGGTGGTTCTGTTGTCTTTAACGGATGGTCTGTGGCTCCCGGCTGGACGGTCCGCGTGCCCCTTGCGGACTGTCCGCGTGGCCTTTGCGGACAGTCCGCCCCGCATGGCCGGACAGTCCGCCCGAGGCTGACAGCTTGGTTCTTTGATTCGATTCCTTTCTTCTTCTTTCGTGCTTCCGCGTGTGCTTCAAGGAATCGTTCCTAAGACTTGAGGTTGATCCATAACCTTGTTGTCTTGGCGGTTGGTGTGTGATTCGATCCATCGCTCGTGTGTGACCGGGATTTGTCTAGGGTATAGGCCGGGTTCTTCGAGAAGAATTTTTACCGGCTCCTATTCACTCCCCCCTCTCTAGTCGCCATCCGATCCTTCAGAGTCTTTGCAGCACTATGGTTTCTTTTGTTCAGAGGTGGAAAGGCTCTTGAGGTGTTTTGGGTCTTAGGGGAGTTTTGGGGAGTTTTTGGACAAAATCAGTCTGACCGGTTTGCCAAACCGGTCTAACTGGTTTCCCCTGTCTGTGTGAGACTAAGTCCAACAGAAGCAATCTGATCGGTTTTGGAAACCAGCCTGACCGGGTTTAGGTTCCAGCAGCTGTGTCGTGTGTGTTTCCGCTGCGTGTGTTGTGTGGTTGCTGGTTGGGTCTTGCTCCTAGGTTCAGTAGCACTTCAGTGGATGCGTGGGCTTGGCAAGTGTTGATGGTTCAAAACCGTGCTCAAGTTCACCGCAAGCCTACGGGTGACTTGGTGCCTTTTTCACCAAGGAGGGTTCTCCCTAGATTTGTCAATCCAAGGATCGGAAGCAAACCACCAAGGTTCTCTATCTAACCTATCGGTCTAACCCTATGTGAAGTGTTGATTGCATAAAGGTAACATACAAACACGAAGGGATGTATGGATCACATCCACCTAGCCATAAAGGTAAGCAAACCAAAGGTAAACCTAGCCTATCGTCTTCTTGTTGCCGTTCCGGCCGATGTGATAAACCAATCTAAACCTATACTATGATAAGGATTACACTCGATATGGAGTAACCCGATATGGAGTGGTCCAATGCACGTTCACTCGCCGCTTTCTCTCCTCTCGTACTGTCACTACCGAGGATAATCATCACCGAGCAATAAACCTTGGTTCGTGCACTACTATGGTGTGTCCGCAAGACAAGACTAATCACCATGATTCGATCTAGTCCTACTAAAGGCATATGGTAGCTACACATATGAATAAGTATAACTTGTAGTAGATCAAAGTATGACAAGATATAGTTACATCATCGAATGTTGAAGGTACAAACGACTTGACGAATTCAAGTCACGGCTCCGGAACTCCACCATGGCTTTACCACGCAGGGCCAACCATGGTGGCTAGGGCATGGCCTAAGCCATCTCCTAGGCAACTCGAGGACTCGCGGCGGCCGTCGGCTTCCTCCCGGTGCTTCTCCTTCGTCTCGGCGGCTCTCTGATGAATGGATGGATGTGGCGGCCAGCGGAGGAAGAGGCAATAAATAGACAAGCACCTAGGGCAAAAGGGCGGCGCGAACCGGGCCCGGAGTAGGCTAGGCCGGTCGGCCCATGCCGGCCGGCCCAGGCCCAATTCGGCCCGGTTCGGCCCCGGTTTCCTCCCCGGTTGCTTCTCGCGTGATCCCTTATTTGTGTGCACTTGCATGTGAGCCTTTGATGTCGTTTCCTTCACGGTTAAGGCTTGAATCCTTGCTATGCAAGATTCGCTGTTTTCAGGTTGAGTTCCTGAAGACTTGCATGTTGACGCTTCGGTCCTCGGGTCATTTGGAGTCATTTTCATCACGTGTCTTGACTCTTGTCGGGCTTCATGATCTTCTTCCACAGTGCTTGGTGAACTTATTCCGAAAGTCTCGTTTTTAGCGTAGATTTCCTGCGTAAACAATGAACTCCAAAATCGACATGCAAGTGTGAACTTGATACCTCCGGGGGGTTAGTACCATTGGTTAGAATATCAAATACATGCAAATGTTGACGGTAAACTTATAGCTAGGTGTACCAAAATCGACCGTCAACATACCCCCATGCTTAAACCTTGCTCGTCCTCGAGCAAGTCCAAGATCTTTGCTTAATTTGGAAATCAGCATCGCCCTTCAATGTCTTCCCTGCACTTAGTTATACACAACAAGACATATTGCTCTCTCAAGTATTTAGCATTTAAGGTTCAAGTTTTGACCGGCTACTTCATTATGGAAGATAGACTATCATTAAAGAATACGCCACAATAAAACAAATATAGTGCTCTCGAACTTAAGCAAACTTCAAACCTTTACCTTGTTGCATCGTGAAGAGTTTTCAAAAAGTTGCACATCTAACATAAGTGAGGTTCTCTTGCAAAAGCTCAAGGAAACACTCATCTCGTCAAGTCACTCAAGCCTACACTAGATTATTCTCAACCTATTCTACTCATATATGGAAGTGAAAAGCTTATGTGGAGCTTGGAAGGTAAAAACAATCCTAGCAAAACATTATACTTGAAATATTGTCAAACTAAGAGAGAGATCTATTGGAATTACCGAGACTAGCCAAAAAGGCCATGGAAAATAAATGTTGGAAAGGGAGAGAGATGGAACACACACATTTAGAAAGGTGGACATGTGCAAGTGGAAAATGGGTGATCCCGAGACACGGATGTAGTTCTCGTTATCGGATTGCACATGGTTGGAAAAGTTTGAGTATGGACTTGTCTCCAAAGCTCTCTAAGATTTAAAAGAAGCTAAAAAGACACGGATGTAGTTCTATGATCCCGAGACACGGATGTAGTTCTCGTTTCTCGTTTTTTTCTTTTCTTTTTTTCTTTCTTCTTCATTTATTTCTTCTTTCTTTCCTTCATTGTTTTCTTCTTCTTCTTCTTCTTTATTTCTTATTCATCATTTTTTATGCTCCTCTGAACTTTTAAGCAACATAGTACTTGCTATAGCAGTCCTCCCCCATGCTTAAATGATTGCTCGTCCTCGAGCATAGAAGTGAGGGGGCCTATGGCTGCTAAAGAAGTACAAAATCCTAGTATTCCTTTTTAAATCTTTTGAAATCTTCAAGGGCATCCTCCATGTCGAAACTCGTATAATCACTGATGAGTCCCTCCATATATTATATGTCTTGAAATCTTGCCAGAAAATCTTCAGAAAATTCGTTGAAAGATCATCCATACTCAATTTGGGTTGTGGTCAAGGAGGTAATCACAAAAAGATGTTTTGGGTTTAGGGTGGATGCCCAGCAAAGTTTGTGAAATTTCCAATGTAGAAACTCACAATGCGTGGACAAGAATGGCTAGAATGAAAAAGATACGCAAAGGAATGACCAGCTTCTTAGTCTCGCACCACAGAAATCAATCCTAATCCAACTCATCAAGATATAAGTTTGCAAACTAAAGGTTATATCATTAAAGTACTTGTATGTGTATAGACTTTGGTAGGTAGATCCTTGCAAGATATTCACAAATGTAGATAGCATAATAATTTTAAATAAAACAAGTGCAAAGCATAGGTCATCGGTAAACTTAAATTAAAGAGCAACATAAAGTATGTGGGCCTAAAGATTAATCATTTAACCTCCACAAAATGAAAGAGCCGGTATTTAATCAATTTAATTTCTATTTAATAGAGATCAAATAGTCATGTTATATAAAACATCATGCAAGTAAAACAAGGCGGCAACTTTCATCATTTTTCCATAATGAAGACATACAAATAATATCATCGTGGTAAACTTAAAAGAGATGGTGATTCATTTATTGAAAAGTAAAAACTAACTAGCCTAGGTTGTCCTCCTAGTAGCCATGTTATTGATAGAGAGATAAATACAAAGGTTGTCTATGGTTGAAAGCATATATGTGCAAGCATTTAAAAGGTGATGAACAAAGATAAAGTTAAGGGCGAGTTACCGTCCTTTCCGATGCTCGTAATGAAGTTCAGTGATGCCTCCCCCATGCTTAAGCATTGTGCTTAGCATGGAAAAAGAATGATGAACATCTTGTGGTGAAGGTGATCCTTGTACTCCACGTGGCCTTTTCCTTTCATCCTTCAAATTCCCCCCATGCTTAGCGTGTTGCTAAGTGTGGAAGAACTTCAATTGCTTGTAATTCGCCATGTGTTTGAGAATCGTCTTCACTTCCTTGCCTTTGTTGCTCATTTTTCCTTCAACTTTTTCTTATCATCATCAAGCCATGGTTCCAATCCTTCGTCATATCGTCATCACCGACTTCAATGCCGTCCTTTGTCGCTGCCTCATTTTCCACAGTTTTTATTTTTCCTCCAGAACAGAAAATGTACTGAAACACCCCTCCACGTTAAAGGTTATGAAATTATCTTTCCAACGAGCCATCATATGCATGAAATGGGTTCCGAACAAGAGAGTTGTGCCAATTTTACTCCGGCGATGCAATCTGTCCAAGGCTGATTTCAGACTGCGCGACACTCAATGGTTTTGCCATATCTCATTGTACGGGTCTTCAAAATTGACGATTCTTGATGCGTTGGAAAGAAGGTTTGAAGGAGCTTCTGAAAATTAAATTTTCTTCCATTGTACATCTCTGAACATGTGCTCAAATCTTGATGGAAACAGCAACTTCCCTCTCAAGCCTTGTAGATGACTAACGATCTTTATTGCAATTGGTCAAGAACTCATGTGAACACTTCTCCATGCCTACAAAACAAATCTAATGCACATTCTACCCCCAGGGTTATGGTTGGGAGTAGAAACAATTGCCAACAAACCAAATGCATCCCCAAGATTTTTGCTTGTGGCATAGCTCACCTAGTAAAGAGAAAAGTAAGAACCTAATGAGTGTACGTGCATGTAGGTGAAAATACAAATGAAAGGAAGGGATACAAACAAAACAATGTTTACACCAAATTCTAAGCTCCATGCTTACAAAGTGGTTGCCAAACTTCTCCACTGCCATAAAGATTTATCAACCAAGGTCAAAACACCATGTTTATCTCAAGATTAACAATTCTTAATAGTGTAAGAGAGGTAGGGTGCATTGTGAAGTTTATAAACCAACCAATGCAATATAAAATAACAAGGCTAAAAAAAACTCAAATGATGATTGTCCGTAATCAAATCTAAACACCATGTTTACACAAGATTACAAAAGAAAATGCCTCACGCGCACGAAGCACCATTAAAGAAATAAAGCATTCATCAAAAAGTTTTGCGAAGAAGCCAAGCTAACATATGCATGATAGAACAAAGGGGGGGTTGATGCATGTTGACGGTGAAAATCAGTCAACCTAGCCATGAGTTTACCTTCGGTGTTGGCATGACTTTTGTATCTTATCCATTGGTACTAATCCCCGTGGTATAACAAGTTCACTGTGCATGTCGGTTTTGGAGTTAAGTGTTTACACAGGGTTTTAATGTTGAAAGCAAGACTTCCTAGATAAGTTCATTAAGCACCTCATGGCAAGACCTTGAAGCCCGGTACAAGTCAAGCAATGAAGTGAACATGACTCCAAGAGCCCAAGGACCAAGCCCGAGAAGATGACAAACTCCGAGGACCTAGCCAGAAAAGTGCTGAATCTTGCAAGACAAGGAGCTTCGTCCAAATTCGGAGAGAAACCGACGTCAAGGGCCCACATGCAAAAAGGGAGAGAATCTAGAAGACGCGGGAAGCAACACCGGGCGAAGCAGGCCACGAGCTGGGCCGAGTGGGCCCGAGGCCGGCCGGTCGGCCCGGCCGGCCGGCCCGGCTGTTTCGGGGCCCAGTCGGCCTCCCCTTTGACCTAGTTGCACCTCTGGCTATTTATAGCCCCCTGACCGAGAGCCACACAACAATCAATTCGTCATCCGCCGCCGAGGAGCAGAGAAGCTTGAGGGACACCATCTCGGAGATGAGGGTCGTGCTAGTTGTCTAGGGTCTCCCTAGCCGACGTGGGAACCTTGCATGGAAGACCACGTCGGAGCTCCGGAGCGAGGATCAAGATCAAGGGAGGGCCCCGGTGGTGATCTTGTTCATGTAATAATTCATGGTGAAGTTTGTAAGTGAATTCGATTTCTAGCGATCAAGTGCCTTCTCGATGATTTTGTTTTCTTCTTGGTTTTGCTTCTTCTACGATCTAGTTTGCAGCTAGATTACTTAGGGTGCTCTTGTAGCCGCGGTGGCTAGAGGTGCATACGGACCGGCCAAGTGATTTCAACTTGTTCTATCGAACTCGCCCTAGACTACCCGCATGAGTAGGGATACGTTGTGACAGAACGGGGGTTCCGAAAGGCGGGCGTTTTCGGAGTCAGATGGAAGGCCACGATTTAAAGATGCTTTTAATGAGATTCGCTTTTCTATCTTCATCTATCTTGTTTGGAGCTACAACATAAGCATGATCTAGACCTTCTAGATCGGTTATCTTTTGCTTTCTCTTGCTACCTTTTTAGTAGATTAGATTAGATTAATTTTCTTTATGAGTTAGTAGGTTAGATGCAACTTGTCTTCATAAGATAGATTACTTTGCTTTACTAGATTGAATCCTTGCGTTGCACATTGTTCCACGGATTCGATACCTTGGGTTCACCACTCGAGGGAAGAAGGGTCCCTTGACTACGACGGGAGACTTGTCCGCTTGCAAGTCCAAACGAACTTTGATACAACTATTAACCGTCAACAAGCCCCTTTTTCTGGCGCCGTTGCCGGGGAACAAGCAATCAAGATCCGATCTAGTATCGCTTATTTTTTTCAGTTTTTCTTTTGATTTTCTTTTGCATCTCTTAAGTTTGATCATCCTCAAAAAGAAAAAAAATCAATCTAATCTAGTTCTGATTAACCCTAATTTTTCTTTTCTTTTTAGATTTTTGTTTTATTGCTAATCCTAACCGGAGATGGTTGGCTACCTCTCCAAGAAACCCAAAACTTTTTTGTGGATGA
Organism: Cenchrus americanus; assembly: GCA_947561735.1. Lineage (NCBI taxonomy): Eukaryota > Viridiplantae > Streptophyta > Magnoliopsida > Poales > Poaceae > Cenchrus > Cenchrus americanus. The sequence continues at coordinate 124,805,660 of OX387244.1, read as the reverse complement.
TCCAGGAAAACTTTACAGGCAAAGGAGACGTGCAACACAAGCTAAAGGGGTGGAAATCCTAGATTCAAAAGTCAAACTCGAAGGACCGTCGAAATCTCCCAGGGAATCACCACCTCCAAGTCCAAAGGAAGATCAACCTCAACCACCGGAGCGCGAGATCGAGCTATGCACCCCGAACATTGTTGATCTACCTATCATAAGCCTTTGAGACGCCGGGAGACCGTTCAAGATCAAGGTCTCAACTATCTGCATGACGATTGCGAGAGCCGAATGCATATGAGCCGGATTCCTTGAGTGGCATATCGGTTTACTTAAGAGGAGGATGGAGAAGATGGAGATGGAGAAAGAAGCTCAACACCTAAAGGGCGCCGAAGCAAGATCCACATGCAAGGAGTGTGTGGAGCACGACCATGTCCAAGGACGCCGTCACTAAGTTCGAGGCTATGGAGAAAATATTGAAGAATTTAGATGGTAAGGTGACGGAGGTCGGAAGCTCTATACGTGAAGTGTTCATTGTGATGAAGATGCTAGACGCAAGTGGGACAACTTGCCGGGCGCCCGATGGGTAACAAAGAAGAATATCCGAGACAACTCCAAGGTCCCAAGACGCCGAAGGCTACTCAAACTCATTCGGGAGAGATGGAGGATCACACTAGGAGACCATGAAGATCACGACCAAAGGACCGGAGTTTGAGATACCGAGCCACCACATGAAGGAAGTTGTTGCATCCGTCAAGACCGAAGGACAAAGCCAGCCTGTTAAGACCAAAAAAATGACTAAGCCAAAGTGGGTACCCAAGATTGCAACACCCGCAAAGAGCGTTGATCCAAAGTAATCAAATGAAGAAGTCTAGCCATGGACTATAAACGAGGCGCTAGGCGGGAGGCAACCCGTTTCGTCGAGTCAAGAATAAGCTACCGGGAGGACAACCCGATTCCAGGTTTTTTGAGTCTTTTCAAGTAATTCAGTTTTGAATTTTACTACGCAAAACATTAGACTTAGAATGGTTGAACAATACTAGAGACATAATTCTTGGTTGAATATTTTGCTTTGTCATAAACCCTTTGCATGAACCCTCCTATGTGTTTGTTCGTTCTTTTTCGAGAAATCACAACCAAATAATTTCAGAACCTAACTCAACCCTTCACCCTCATTATGGTGCTGTGGTTGACTTACTTTTTCATGCTAAAAACACATGAGTAGAGCCACGACTTATACCTAGGTGTTAATTAAATTTCATCACGTGGTAGGACTCGCGTGAACCTAAAAACTAAAACTTTTGGTTGGTTTGAAAATCCTTATCCTTGGTTTCTCTAAGATTAGAATTTTTTATAAGCCTCATTTAATTTTATTTTATTCAAAATCTCTCTTATCTAATCAAAATTACAACCTAAACCTATGCCCCCATGATCAAGCCGGGAAAAGTTTGCTCTCAACCAATGATGGTAAACTATACCGGTGAGACCGATATCAACGTAGTCAGAAAATATTTTCGACTTACATTTGTTTTTAATGGTTTAAAAACTTCTCTAAATTTATGCTTGAGTTCTTGCATGGCTCTAAAAAATATTTTTAAATTTCGAAATTAGAGGAGTGCTCAACCTTAAAACATGCTTAGAGGGAGGCAATCTAGTTAACCTAACCATACATGCACCATGATACATCACGGGATGCCCCTCCAACATCTTTTATCAAACCACATGCAAAGTACAAGCATGGGGGGGGCAGCCAAGGCCTTGTTTTGTAGGAATATCATGGATGCATGTAAGGCAAGGGAGTATGGAAGTGAGTCAAGCGAAAACATCAAGTGGAAGGAGAAATAATGCAAGCGAAGGAGTGGACGGGAACGTTTGGAAGGTGCACGCGGTCACGAAGCAACAAGCATGAATGCACTAGAGAAGAACCGAGCCAAGAGGAGGAGAGAGGTAAGTCTTTCATCCAACTCTTTGTTCGTGTGATCTAGTTTGTAGGCCGGAACCACCTTAGACTTAGCCATCCACCGCGTTTGTTTCGTGCAACGAATCACATCCTTAATCCACTCAAAGTCCAGACTTCAAAATAATATTTTTGTACCTTATTACCGGGTGAAAACCCCGGATATATATTTGTGAGGGAGAGCGCTGCAATCATGGAAGAAAACTACAAGCCTTTTCACCAAAAAAAGGAAGGGATCATCGTCGTCTAAGCCATCATCGACAACCTCTTCGAGGAGGCACTCGGTTTCCGAGTTTCCTCGGAGTATGGAGGAGGACACGGCACCGCCGAGGAGGAACCACTCTTCTCCTTGGTGGCATGAGGGCCACACGAAACTCGTTTATTAGGTTTACCAAACTTCAATAACATATGGAGGAGCCGCTCGTCCAACCTCACCACTTGACACGATCATCCGCTCCACCTCCATACGCTCCGCGGTATTCTGAGGGGTATGTCATCATGACGGAGGAGGAGGAGAAGAAGCTCGCTCGCCTTAAGTAGAGGCTTGTAGCGAACGTCGACATCGACGACCAAGCTCTCCACATATTGGGTTTCAAACGGGACACCGGTGAAATTCTCTAACGGAGTGTCGGCAAACACCCACAAGGAATTCGCCTAGGAAATTTTCATGACCATGGCGCATACCCTTGATGAAGGAGTGCTGAGTCTCTCATTCCGTTTGGAGGGAGCCCACAAGTGGAGAAGAAGGAAGACACCGTTGGAAGGGTAACCTTGATCAACGGTGCTATTTCTAGCACCTTGATGGGGTAATCTCCTTTCATCCATGGGTTGCAATCGATCTTGAGATGTAATCACACTTTGTTGGATTATCTATCTATCATCTTGTGTTGAAAATACTTTATTGCTTAAGGTTAGCTACCATGCCATAAGGGAGTAGAGCCCCAATGCTTCCTTGGATCCATTCAACACATCGTGTCCATCATAGGTCTAGTCATGAGTACCTTCGCGTGAGTACGAGAGGAGGGAAAGGGCGAAACCGTGGTCACAACCCCCGATAGATTAGATTGGTTTTCATGTTCAAAACGATTGCATGTTCTAGTATCGTAGACCCATGGGCGAGTGTCTCCTATTTTCAAAAGAGAGCTCCAGAACAAGTGGATGTGCATGAAGGCACATGGGAAGGTTTTTGGAGTATGATCACGGGAGGAGACCATTAACGAAGAAATACTATCCGGAACCCCATCGTCCAAGTGTGTCACTTTTGTGCAAGTGGATTTTTGGGAGAATTAGAGAAACAAAGATAACCAACACGGAGTTGAATTGGCTTTACTCGGCTTTGCCAGGCAGCCAATCAACCCCACTCACCTATGATCAACCGGTGGTGTTGTGAGCAACATCGGATTCGGGAGATCGGGTTGTTACCTCTCCATGTTGACTATCTCTTTAAAACCAGGTATTACAAGAAACCCGAATCATCTCCTACCCGGGACTTCCCTAGGAATATATGAAGAAAGGAAAATATATAAGTGAAGATGAGAGAGGAGGCTTCAAAGTGGCCAAAGTAAATTTGCCCCTATCGGATGGAAGATTAAGACTTTGGTTAGAGGAAGGACTTCTTGTGCCGGCGAAGAAAAATAAAAGAGAAGGATTATAGGAGAAGGATCTTCCATGGCCCAAGAAGGAGGTGCACAACAAAGTTTTGGAGAAATTCTGGCGCCACTAAGTTACTACGGTGGTGTACCAATGCAAGCATGGGGGAGTGGTGCAGCCATACCCCCACCAAATTTTGTGGTGCCCAACGTAGCCTTTGCGGAGCCATTTGCACATCTTCCTCAACCACAACAAAATGTGGCCACCATTGGAGGATACGCTGCAAGAAACATGCAAAATATTGCAGCCATCCAAACCAATGCAAACCAAATGGGTGAAGGAAATGCAAACGTCGCTTATGTGCTTGGACACCTTCACCTAGCACCGTCGGACAATTCATATGAGGAGAGGCACAATCTTATTATGAGTAAGGGTACAACAACCAAGACTATCAATATCAACCACCGACGGAAGATTAGAGAGAGGATGAGCTTTAGTTATCTTTCCTTTACCCCCTTTTCTTTAATTTTTAGCTTGTTTGCACCTATGTATGCGTAGTATTTTCAGCTTTACTTTAATTTTTAGTTTAATTTTCAGCTTGTGTGTTAGTTTTTATTTTCATCATGAATAATGTCACCACCAAGTTTTTACCATTAGTAAAGTTACAAAGTTTGTGCCATGATGATATATGATTATAATTGCTGCTTTGTTTATCTTTGTAATTGATTTATGCATGTTTAACCTAGTGCTCTCTTAAAAATACAAATCTGAAATTATGTAAATGCTAGCTTAATCTTTAGTGGAGGTTATGATAAAAATAAAGACCCATAGTGTTTTATGTGCTCTCAAGTTTTAGATGGATTAAAGATGATTTATTTTTGTTCTTAAATGTAAAGCTAACCTTGTCATAAATACCTCTTGCTTGTTGCTCTACCTATCCAGAGCCTTATAAATATTTGAGTGCAAAAACTTAGTATACAAGATTTATTTTTGGGTGAGTTATTTCAGGCCTTGATTTCTCTGGCCCGAGACTAAGAAGCTGGTCATTTCGTTTTTGCGTATCTATCTTTTTGCTAGCCTTTTATCCGTGCATTGTGTATCCCCGCATCGGAGATCTCACAAACCTCGCCGGATATCCACCCTTAAAACCAAATATCATCTTTTGTGTTTACCTCCTTGACCACAACCTATCATTAAGAATGGATCATCTATTCAAGGAAGATCGCAAGATGGTGCCAACATTGAAGAATTCAAGTATCTCTCCAAGGAAAATATTTCTAGTACCTACCTTATTCATCGCCTCTTTGCTCGAGGACGAGCAACGTCTAAGCATGGGGGAGGAGGTAGGTACAGTGCAATTTTAGAGTTCAAAGGGGAGTAATTAAAAAAAAGAGAAAGTTCAAAGGCGATGCACGGGACTTCCAAGGTGAAAGTCTCACAAAAAAATGAATGAATGAGAAAATGAATGAAAGAAGGAAACAAAGAAAAGAAGGAGAAATATGAGAAAGAAATAAAAATATAGCGTAAAGTGAACTCCCCGGTTCTCTAAAGTGCATTAGGAAATTCAAAGATTCAAGTTTAAAAGATCCATTATCATTTTCCAACCATATGCAATCCGATAACGAGGACTTCCTTTGTGCCTCGGGATCACCCTTTGCCCTTTGCACATGTCCGTTCATCTCAAGCGTGTGTATTTTTATCTTTCCCCTCCTTGATTTAACATCATTTTCCAATGACCTTTTTCATGAGTCTCGGTAAGACCACGAGAAGCTTGTCTTGTTTTGACAACATCTCATTTATAATATCTTGGTAGGACTAAACTTTCTCAAAAAGCTCCATATAAAGCCTACCACATATATATGTTATGAGAGGGAAAGGAGTAGAATAAATAGGCTTGAGAGACATGATGAGATGAGAGTTCATGATCAAGATGCAAGGTGGTTTAAATTTGTGAACTTGGTTTAGCTCTTTTTCATCTTGTTCTTTATTTCAAAATTTCTGAGATCCATTTGAATTTTGGGAGCATGTTAATACTTGTGGGATAAGCTTAATTAAATATCTACCCTCCGTAGGAATGAAGGCTAGTACATTATGGAACTTTAACGAATTAAACTTTTGAGAGCATTATGTTTTATTCATGTATGATCAAGTGCAAGGTTTAAACAATGAAGGGCAACGATGATATCCATCGAAGGCTTACTCGAGGACGAGCAAGGTTTAAGCATGGGGGAGATGTTGACGGTGAAAATCCGTCAACCTACCCATGAGTTTACCTTCAGTGTTGGCATGACTTTTGTATCTTATCCATTGGTACTAACCCCCGTGGTATAACAAGTTCACTTGTGCATGTCGGTTTTGGAGTTAAGTGTTTACGCATGGTTTTAACGTTGAAAGCAAGACTTCCGGGATAAGTTCATTAAGCACCTCATGACAAGCTTGAATCCCGGTACAAGTCAAGCAATGAAGTGAACATGACTCCAAGAGCCCAAGGACCAAGCCCGAGAAGATGACAAACTCCGAGGACCTAGCCAGAAAAGTGCTGAATCTTGCAAGACAAGGAGCTTCGTCCAAATTCGGAGAGAAACCAACGTCAAGGGCCCACATGCAAAAAGGGAGAGCATCTAGAAGACGCGGGAAGCAACACCGGGCGAAGAAGGCCACGAGCTGGGCCGAATTGGGCCCTGGCCGGTCGGCCCAGGCCGGCCGGCCCGGCCGGCCGGCCCAGCCCGTTTCGGGGCCCAGTCGGCCTCCCCTTTGACCTAGTTGCATCTCTGGCTATTTATAGCCCCCTGACCGAGAGCCACGGATCAATCAATTCGTCATCCGCCGCCGAGGAGGAGAGAAGCTTGAGGGACACCATCTCAGAGATGAGGGTCGTGCTAGTTGTCTAGGGTCTCCCTAGCCGACGTGGGAACTTTGCATGGAAGACCACGTCGGAGCTCCGGAGCGAGGATCAAGATCAAGGGAGGGCTCCGGTGGTGATCTTGTTCGTGTAATCATTCATGGTGAAGTTTGTAAGTGAATTCAATTTCTAGCGATCAAGTGCCTTCTCGATGATTTTGTTTTCTTCTTGGTTTTGCTTCTTATACGATCTAGTTTGCAGCTAGATTACTTAGGGTGCTCTTGTAGCCCGGTGGCTAGAGGTGCATACCGGACCGGCCAAGTGATTTCAACTTGTTCTATCGAACTCGCCCTAGACTACCCGCATGAGTAGGGATACGTTGTGACGAACGGGGCGTTCGAAAGGCCGGCGTTTTCGGAGTCGGATGGAAGGCCACGATTTAAAGATGCTTTTAATGAGATTTGCTTTTCTATCTTCATCTATCTTGTTTGGAGCTACAACATAAGCATGATCTAGACTCTCTAGATCGGTTATCTTTTGCTTTCTCTTGCTACCTCTTTAGTAGATTAGATTAGATTAGTTTTCTTTATGAGTTAGTAGATTAGATGCAACTTGTCTTCATAAGATAGATTACTTTGCTTTATTGAATCCTTGTGTTGCACATTGTTCCACGGATTCGATACCTTGGGTTCACCACTCGAGGGAAGAAGGGTCCCTTGACTACAACGGGAGACTTGTCCGCTTGCAAGTCTAAACGAACTTTGATACAACTATTAACCGTCAACAATGCAAAATGCAAATGCAAAAAGGAATTAGTGAAAAGGGTCAGCAATGTTTGAAAAAGGCTTTCAAAGTTGTTACTTATAATGACAAGCAAGTCACTTTATGAGAGGTAAAGTCTTGTCAACAAAACATTTTATCAAAAGACCTTAAAACATGCTAACAAGGTTTTAAGGTAAGGCTTATGGGTATCCTATATTTTTGGTTTAAGACAAGAATTTTGAAAAGATAAGTTGGGTAAAGAAATTCTATCTAAGGTGGTTTTGAAAAAAGAAGAAAAGCGAGGGTTGGATTTTCGGATAAAAAAACAAACCTATGGTTTTAGGATTACTAAAGGTATGAGGGGTTTTCTCTAAGGGTTTAGGATGAGGCTAGTCAAAACTTTAATTAGAAAGGGATAGAGATATACTTTGTCGACTTGACATAAGTCGATCCCTCCCTTTGTTGGCCTAGGTTCTAGGTGTGGTTTGATAGGAAGGTTTAGGTAAAGATGAGATTTTTTAAGGGTTATAAAAGATGAGATGCCACATGCAACATAATGCAAAGGTGGAGAACAAAGTGGAATGAAGTGCAACATGATTATGAATGAACAAAATGGTATAACATGATATGGTGGTGATATAAACCAAAAGCAAAAGTTAGCCTAAGTTAACTAGCCACAAGTTTAGAATCAAAAGGGATCATGCTTCATATTTCTCTCTAAAGACACAAATAAAAAGACTCTAAACATTAATAAGCACACAAAAAAGGGGTCTACAAGTTTCCCAAAATTCAAGTAGCAAAGTACTCACTCAATGTGTGTGTATATATATATATTAAAGCATACAACATATGATTGTGACATTTATTAGAGCAATGGTATGATGTTACTTGAAGTTTTCAAAGAACACATGTAGACTTGTCATAGTTTATATATATATAAAGATCGGGTTGCCTCCCGCAAAGCGCTTCATTTAAAGTCATAGAGCTCGACTTTCTCACGTACCTTTTTATTGTTGTGAAGCCATGGTTACTTGTGCGAGAATCCAAAGTAGCCATGCAGCTTGATGTTGCCTTTAGGAAATCCGTCGTGGTTCGCTTCCAACATCATCATGTGTTGAGTGGTGCCTCTTGTGTCTTCATTCATCCCTGCTCCGGAGGGTTTGTTTTAGTCCTTAGCTTATGAATTTCATCATGTACGTGTTGTGGAACCGTTGCCCTATCTTCTATTTATTATCATTGTGTCCATCTCCTCTATCTTGTCGTCATGGCCTTGTTGCTGTCTCTTCTCCGTGGATTTACCCCTGCATACAGAACAGAACATATACCAAAATATAGTTCTATTGAAAAAATTTATAAAATTACCTTTCCAACGGGTACTCATTCGCCTTAATCGGAGTCCGAATGAGGGAGCTATGGCTGTTTCACTTCAGAACTGCTTGCTGTCCAGAATTTCAGCATGTGCAACCATCGGTGATTCGGCCATATCCGCTTGTAGGAACCTCCGATTTCCTTGCCGCTTGATTTGTTGGAGCGTAGACTTCATGCAGCTTCTGAAAATCCAAAAATATCTAATTGTTTTCTGCTGAGGCTCATGCAAATATCGCGATGATATCGTCATCCTTCCGTCCATCGATCTGGAGATGTACGTGTGGTCTTCATCTTGAAGTCTTTTAGGGCACCATGTCATGCATCCTTTGGCCATCGTGCTTGACATGGTCGTTTCCGAAACCTATAGCTTGGACAAACATCCTCCAAAAGACATTAGTCTAAAAACTTAATCGACACATAGGCATACCTTGTTCATCTTCGTTTGCTTCGAATGTTGCAAACTTTTCTCGATCGCTTTGTGTCTAGTTTTCCACCTACTTTCAAGGACACAAACAAGAAAGCAAGCGTATATGCAATGATAAAAATTAGGGTTAGTTAAAAGAAAGATAGATCGCCCTAGGGTTCGAGTTGCCGATCCCCGGCAACGGCGCCAGAAAAAGGGGCTTGTTGACGGTTCAAAACCGTGCTCAAGTTCACCGCAAGCCTACGGGTGACTTGGTGCCTTTTTCACCAAGGAGGGTTCTCCCTAGATTTGTCAATCCAAGGATCGGAAGCAAACCACCAAGGTTCACTATCTAACCTACCGGTCTAACCCTATGTGAAGTGTTGATTGCATAAAGGTAACATACAAACACGAAGGGATGTATGGATCACATCCACCTAGCCATAAAGGTAAGCAAACCAAAGGTAAACCTAACCTATCGTCTTCTTGTTGCCGTTCCGGCCAATGTGATAAACCAATCTAAACCTATACTATGATAAGGATTACACTCGATATGGAGTAACCCGATATGGAGTGGTTCGATGCACATTCACTCGCCACTTTCTCCCCTCTCGTACTGTCACTACGCGAGGATAATCATCACCGAGTGATAAACCTCGATCCGTGCACTACTACGGTGTGTCCGCAAGATAAGACTAATCACCATGATTCGATCTAGTCCTACTAAAGGCATATGGTAGCTACACATATGAATAAGTATAACTCGTAGTAGATCAAAGTATGACAAGATATAGTTACATCACCGAATGTTGAAGGTACAAACGACTTGACGAATTCAAGTCGCGGCTCCGAAACTCCACCATGGCTTTACCACGCAGGGCCAACCATGGTGGCTAGGGCATGGCCTAAGCCCTCTCCTAGGCAACTCGAGGACTCGCGGCGGCCGTTGACTTCCTCCCGGTGCTTCTCCTTCGTCTCGGCGGCTCTCTGATGAATGGATGGATGTGGCGGCCGACAGAGGAAGAGGCAATAAATAGACAAGCACCTAGGGAAAAAGGGGGGTGTGAACCGGGCCCGGAGTAGGCTAGGCCGGTCGGCCCAGGCTGGCCGGCCCAGGCCCAATTCGGTCCGGTTCGGCCCCGGTTTCCTCCCCGGTTGCTTCTCGCGTGATCCCTTATTTGTGTGCACTTGCATGTGGGCCTTTGACGTCGTTTCCTTCACGGTTAAGTCTTGAATCCTTGCTATGCAAGCTTCGCTGTTTTTTGGTTGAGTCCCTGAAGACTTGCATGTTGACGCTTCGGTCCTCGGGTCATTTGGAGTCATGTTCATCACGTGTCTTGACTCTTGTCGGGCTTCATGATCTTCTTCCAAAGTGCTTGGTGAACTTATCCCGAAAGTCTTCTTTTTAGCGTAGATTTCCTGTGTAAACAATGAACTCCAAAATCGACATGCAAGTGTGAACTTGATACCTCCGGGGGGTTAGTACCATTGGTTAAAATATCAAATACGTGCAAATGTTGATGGTAAACTTATAGCTAGGTGTACCAAAATCGACCGTCAACAGCAAGAGAAGCTTGTGGAGGTGCACGAGTGAAATCGGGTTCATAGGTCGAATTCTTGAATAGATTTTTTATCGGCTCCCATTCACCCCCTCTCTGGTTTGCCGCTTCAGTCCTTCAAGTGGTATCAGAGCCGGTTACGGGTCTTGATTGACTCTAACCAGTCTAAGATCCAGAGATGACGTACCAGGAACAGGGTTCGAGTCCTCCACACTTCGATGGAAAGAACTACCAGATGTGTAGTAAGCGGATGGCGGCGTTCCTCCGCGGAAAGGGTCAGATCCTTTGGGATGTCACTGTGGACATAGGCTATGTCCAGCCGACAGGATCGAGGGACATGTTTGACGCCAATAACAAGGCGGTCGACTACTTGTTTCGTGCTTTGTGTCAACCTGAATTCAATCGGGTGCACACAAAGAACTTGGCTTGTAGAATTTGGACGGTGTTGAAAGAAGCTCATGTTGGAACGCCCAGGTTCAGGCTCGGATGTATGCAACTTACCGGAGAGAGTACAAGAACTTCACTCATCTCCCCAGTGAGTCCATCGATGCCTTGTTTCAGAGGTTCACGGTTGTGGTGAACAACATGAGGGCCAATGTGGACGTGCTCCCGTACGATGATCATGATAGAGCCGTCAAGCTCTTGCACTCGTTGGATCGTACGGTTTGGGGCGGAAAGTTCGAGGCCATTGTGGGGTCGAAGAAGTATGACACTCTGACCGTGAATGAGCTGTTCTAGAAGCTCAAGTCAGCTGAGGTGGATGGGGGCATGATAGCCAAGATTGAGGGCCCGACTTACTCTCATAGTCTTGCCCTCATTGGTGGCTCGAAAGGAACGTCTAACGCTAACCCATCCACCAGGATGTTCTCCTTGTCCTCTTTGATGTCTATGCCAGATGAGGAGTTCGACATGCTTGGAGAGGGCGAGCTGACACTCTTGACGAGGCGGTTTGAGAGGCTGCACGAGAACCGAGTGAACATGAGGAGGGACACGAGGACATGCTTCCAGTGTGGCAAGCCGGGACACTTTGTCACCGACTGCCAGGAGAAGGCCGAGAACAAGCACAGCTATAGGCACAAGTCGAAGACGGATGGCAAGTACCGGTCGAGGCGTGACCACAAGAGCAAGCACAAGGACGAGCGACGATTGAGGAAGAAGGAGAGCGGAGGCAAGGCCCGAGCGATGGTTGGAGCAAGCGATGTCGACTCCAGTTCCGCGTACTCCACCTCGAGCTTGAGCAGCAGTGAAGATGAAGGTGATTGTTGCAAGGGTAGGAAGTCATCCAAGAACTTGAGCGGGCTGAGCTGCTTCGCTAGAGATGGCTTCTGCACCATGGCACTGAGCTCCGATAGTAAGTAGAGAAACCAGAGTGACTTGGACTCTGACTCCGTCGACGAGGTGCGTGATGAACTTCCCTTCTTGCATCAGGAAAATGAACGGCTTGACTTGTTGCTTGATAATCGTGATGACATGCTTAGAGAGGCCAAGAAGATGGGGAAAGAGCTTAGGGCCTCGCCTGAGGATGCTAGGACTAGAGTGGTTGAGTTAAAAACTCAGAACTTGGATGCAAGATTGAAATTGATTCTCTAAAAGCTTCACCTGTTGTTTCTGATGAAGTTGAATGTGCTGATTGTCCTATCTTCCTAGCTGATTTTGCCTTGTATAAGGAAAAGCATGCCTCCAAGTGTGAGGAACTAGATCTGCTTAGGGTTGAAGTGGCTGAGCTTAAGTCTAGACTTGCTTTGCTAGGTGCTTGCACTTCTTGCCCTGTTTTGCATGAAAAAATTGATGAGATGCATGCTTACACTGTTTCTCTTGAGGCTAAGTTGAAAGAACCAATTCCTACATCTTGCTCTACCTATGAATTGCATGCTTTGAAGAATCTGGAACTTGCACATTATGTTGATCGTTTGCAGGATGAGAATGATGAGTTGAGAAAGTTGATGGGTTGGTTGTGTGGTCATGAGCCTCAATTGAGGGTAATGATCGAGACATAAAAGAGGCAGGATGGTGAGGGACTTTGGGCAAACAAGGTTTGTGAGGGAAGTGGAGAGTATATTCCAGAGCCACCAAAAACCCACCACAAAAATGCTTTCCCGCCTAAACCGAACCATCTTAGGAACCGACTAGACACAACCCCAGCTCCACCTGTGTTTCCTCCACAAGCAAATGATTTCCAAAAGGCTATCAAGTTTGTGAGCACTTTGGGAAAAGTGTTCTTTGGGAAAGAGAGTGAGAAGGCTAGTGAGGAGAAACCGGTTGAGAAGCCTAGTGAGGAGAAGCCGGTTGAGAAGCCGAGTGGAGAGAAACCAAATGAATAGCCCCATCCCAAGCCTAAACCTAAGCCCATAAGGTTCCATTGTGGCTATTGTGGGAGAGATGGTCACAAGGATGAGTTTTGCTTCAAGAGAAAGTGAGAGGAGAGAATGGCGAAGGAGTGGGCTAACAAGGACAAGTACCACTCCTCTAGTGGTGTACTTGAGCCTGGTGTGCAGATGCCCAGGGCCAAGGCAAGTGTGAAAACAGTTCTGGCTTGGGGAGAGCGAAAGGATGCGGGAGGTGTTGCTGGAGGAGTGAAACCGGTCAGACTGGTTTTGAAACTAGCCAGACCAGTTTGGAGTCTGCAGGGGGGCAAGTTTGGTTTTCATGCTCGTGAGGATTCTTGGTTTGTTTCAGGAGGTCGTGGTTCTGGTGGTTGGTCTGGAGAGTCTGCAAGTGGTCAGTTTGCTAGGCGTTCTCCCCCTCGTGCTCAATACGAGGATGGGAGGAGTCGTAGCTTTGATATGGAAAGGAGGGACGGTCCGCGATTTTCCTTTCATGGTTTTGGTCATCCTCCAGGTAGAGAGGGTTGGTTCCCTCATAGTGGTTACCGTGGTGGTGTTCGTGGAGGTAGCTTTGGTAGGAGATATGTTTTGGATCATGCTAACCCCACTTTTGAGCAAATGGCTCGGCACTAGTTTTACTCTTTTGGTACTAACCCTAGTGCTGAGTCATTTGTTCGCTCACGTGCTCATTTTTGAATTTCAGGTGGGAGAAATTTGGTTGATTGACTCCGGTTGCTCGAGGCATATGACCGGAGACAAGGGGTGGTTCTCAAGTCTCGTCTCGGTGGTGACAAAGAGGTACATCAGTTTTAGGTACAATGGGTGAGGGCGTGTGTTGTTAGAAGGTGAGATTAAGGTGAGTGACAAGATCACTCTGAGGTGTGTTGCTCTTGTTCAATCGCTTGGATACAATTTGCTTTCTGTGTTCCAGCTGTTGGATGAGGGTTTTGAGGTGTTGTTTCATCCTGGTGGTTCTCAGATTTTGGATTCTCGAGGGGGCCTTGTCTGTATGGTCGTTCTCGAGGGTCAGGTGTTTCGAGCTGATTTTTCTCAGTCTTCCGGTGTTGAGCGTTGTTTCTTGGCTGATTATTCGAGTGAGTTGTGGAAGTGGCATAAGAAGTTGGGTCACTTGAGCTTTGACCTTTTGTCTCGCTTGAGTAAACTCAATTTGGTCCGAGGATTGCCACAATTGAGGTTTGAGAAAGAGTTGGTTTGTGCGCCGTGTAGGCATGCCAAGATGGTAGCTTCTTCTTACCCGCCTCTCACTGATGTGATGACTGAGCGTTCATGCGAGCTGCTCCATATGGACCTTATTGGCCTAGCTCGTGTGCGATCAGCGGGTGGTTTCGTATGGACCTCCCTGGGCCCACTTCCTCGGTGGGTACCAGGACCGACTACTCGGTGGGCCCCTGGGACTACTCGACTTGGGTCACACGACACCTGATGGCGTGGGGCGCAAGGACTACGGTGGAGGAGTACTCGGATAGGAAGCTGTGCATGTCCTGTACCATGTAGAGAACTCCTAGACGTACACGACTAGTACTCTCTCTACAAACCGACTTGTAACCCTGCCTCCCGAGCTATATAAGGCGAGGTAGGGACCCTTACCTCTCTCATATGCATCATCTTGTAAACACACCCAATCGATCCAGAGCTATGCAATATACAGGACGTAGGGTATTATGCACCTCGCGGCCCAAACCTGTCTAAATCGTGTGCCACGTGTCTCTTCCTTCGAGTTACCGATCTTGGCGAGGACACATTCATCTACCTCGGGTACTCCCCTTGGTAGGTTGCCGGTCTAAAACACCGACAGCTGGCGTGCCAGGTAGGGGATCTCGCCGAAGATCTCATGGCGAACTCGACGGCTTCAATCTTCATCAAGCCAACCGTCGCCTTCAACTGCGGCGACACCTTCATCTTCGGGTCCTGGGTCTGGACCGCCCACGGTGCTGGATCTTTCCAACGCCGCCTCACCAATGCACCCAACCCGAAGACCGGGCTCGTGACACTTCCCGAGGTGATCTCGGCCGATCTCGCCGGAAAATTCGGCGAAATTTTGCTCCACAACCAACACGCCGACTTCGAGTCCGGATCCGCCTCCAACTCGAACTCGACGTCCCTGTGGGCCATCGCATGTGAGCCAGCTACTGAGCCATCGTGTGCTGACATCCCACTCCATGAGAACTTCCCATACGGCCTCTGCAACGCTAGTAGGGCCCATGCGGAGGCTCTCACTGCACGCCGGGCCGGCAAGGAGATCGTCTCCGACTACACTTCAAACTCCAACCCCGCCTCCGGCTACTACTCGGACTCATCCTACGAGTTCGACTTCGGATCAGACCCTGACGAGCCCGAGGCCGAGAACTCCACGACCGAGCAACCACTGTCAGGACCAGCTACCGGCCTGCTTATAACATCTACACCCACCGGGAGATTCATCTACTGGCCAGACCGCAAGCCTGCAGACCTGACAGGCGGGAACTCACACTGCGTCGCCTACCTCGACCCTCTTCCCTTCCAGGAGGGAACACCCCTAGCTCCAACAGAGGAGCACACCCCAACAGAGGTGGCGACTACTGACTCCGGTCTCGGCACCCCTGATCGCCAAGTCTTCATGGCTGCCGGCGAGACGCCAGGACCTTTAGGGACCGTCCCGACTGGTACTTTGAAGATATCTCAGCAGACGAGTTGTCTGCCAATGCACCCATGGATGAAACCAATGATGACAAGAATGCCCGATGCGAGCGCAACAGGAAGCAGAACGAACAACGTAGACGTCTCCGTGAAACCCTCCCCATACGGAATCTCACAGAGGCACTTGATCAAGTCGAAAGTCGGGTGGACACTACCCCTGAACAGTGCCTCATGTCTATCACCACGATAGCACGTCAGGCTCAGGGAATGCGTGCGGTGAAATGATCGCCAAGCTCGTGGAGGATGCCTACTTCATGAGAGTCGACAACAGAGTCGCTCAAGTGCCTCCCCTCAAAACTCGTGAACCCGACAACTCCACAAGTCGTAGTCCAGCTAATGGATGCAACCGCACTCGAGGAGAACTCCCACAGAACCCCAACCGTACTAGGGCATCAGCTGGAGGACCCTCTCAGGGTGGTAACAGTCCCGGTGGCGCCGGCGGTAGTCGCGGCGCTGCCAATCATGGTGATGCTGGCGGCGGAGGTAGTGGTGGCGAGAGCTCCTCACACGGGGCTGGCAGGAGAGCCGGTGGCGGAGGCGATCGCGGAGGCCGAGGCCACACAGACAGCCACGACACCGGTGCCTCACGCGGCGGCTACGATGCCTGCTGCAGAATTGAAGAAATACGACGCAAGAAGTCCTCCACGGCAGGCGAAAACGACGGCTTCCCCGCCTTCTCTTCTCGACTTCGCAATCTGCTCCTCCCAGAGAAATTCAAGCCTCTGGGATCACTAAGTACGACGCAAAGCAAGACCTAGTCCAAGGGCTCAGATGCTACGCCCTCTCCATTGAAAATGTTGGTGGCAACAATGACACGAAGTGCCTCTACTTCCCTTTCTATTGGGACCAAGCTCCACTTACATGGCTCGAGTCGCTCGAGAAGTACTCGATTGACAAGTGGGACCAGCTCAAAGATCAGTTTACCAGCAACTTCGCGGGCTCCATGGGGCGCTCGGGTACTCGCATGAACCTAGCTATGGTGAAGCAGGAACAAGGCGAGACCCTACGCAAGTACATGCGGTGCTTCTTCGACAAACGCGCCACTGTAGTCGATGTTATCGACAAGGAGGTCATCCACCTTTTTGAAGGACCGATACGGCGAACCAGAGGGGGGGGGAGTGAATGGGAGCCGATAAAAATTCTTCTCGAAGGAGATGGAGACTCCAACAAGATGAACACGGCTACCAACACACGTCTCCGACTCACTACCCAAGTTGGCCAAGCCCACGTAGTCACTGAAGTGCCACTGGACCTAGGAACCAACACACAGCCTTCCGACCCGAGAACGCAGTGGAACACCAAACCTCGAGTCCACTGACCAACACCGGTCAGACCGGTGAGCAGCACCGGTCAGACCGGTCCCTGCTGGTGAAACTTGGCAACTTACACTAAGTGGCTCCACACCGGTCAGGCCGGTGCAACACACCGATCAAACAGGTCTAAGCCTGAAAGCCCCCAAATCGCCAAACATGCCAACCGACCTCCAAACTAACCCAAACTCGAAACAGCCCCAACACAGAACAACAACAAACTCACCCAGACGTTCACCCGAGCAAAAACCCACTAAGTGTTGCACCGGTCAGACCAGTCAAGAGCACCGGTCAGACCGGTAGCCTCGGGCGACTCGGGATGAACGACACCGCGGGTCAACTCCCCTAAATCCAAACCTCGATCTCCCGAATCGCTCCACGGACTTGGACAAGACTTTGGGGATAATAGGAACACCTCATGAGGAGTCCATAGCCAAGTTTAATCCCATCTAAACTTGTCCAAAAAGGAGGAATCGAAGAAATCCCGCCAAGAACACCTCTAGCCCTAGAACTCGGAAAACCCCAAAATCGAGCCCCCTTTACTCACGGATTTGGGAGGGGAATCACAGCCCAAAGAACCACGAAGAGCTCCCACAAATTTCCCCCATCAAATCCCCAAGAGAAAGGTCCCGAAAACAACCCAAGAAAAACACCAAGAAAGGGCTCCGAAAATCACCACCAAGAATAACCGGGAACAATACAACAAGGCCTTGAGGAACCACGCCGAATCATCTATACATGCCATAAAGGTTCATACAAGGTCTAGCTTGCCGCCCGATCATCCAACCCTCTCACATGATCTCACCATGAAGCTCTCAAGCTAGTCCTATGGAATTCCTAAGAAAAAAGGAAGGGAAAATAGGAAAGCAAATGAACTAGGGTTCCAGGAGGTTGGCTGCCATCCTCTCACCTCATGGGTTATATGGAGGCAACCGAAAGTCTAAAATACCCTTTCCTAATAACTAGGGATACAAGCCCCTCAAGGGCGGTTTTGGAAGTCTTCAAGCTTTCTCCATCGGACGGATGCCCGGCGACCGCAACCTGCTTAGCCTCGACGCAAGCCTTGCGATCCCGACGCGTGTCCTCCGCTTCGAAGATTCCGGACTGCGTCGTCGCACACCGGTCAGACCGGTGCTCCTCACCGGTCAGACCGGTACCCACCGGTCCGGCCGGTCCGCACCGCTTTGCAGCACCGTCTTCGGTTCTCCGGTCTTGGCTTTGTGGATCAACCAAGGAACCCAGTGGTTTTCTGGTGAACCACCGAAAACCCCGCGAACTTGGTGTAGCCTCCTCCAATCGCCACTCATGACTCGGCTCCCACGTAGTCCCGGCTCGACCTTCGTTTTGAGGCTCAACCAAGAAACCGTACACGACTTCATCTTGATGTTCATGCCACCATGCGGCCCGCACTTGACCCCGCTGGCCACCGGGTCCCTCGAACAAAGCCTACTTGTCTTCTCCACACCTGGAGGCCTCACCGGCAACGACGTTTCGCGCTTATTCTTCACCAGCACTTCACCAGCACCAACACCAGTCAAGCGCAACCTGCACCTGCAATACTTAGCCAAGAATTAGTCCACACAACGTTGTCAATCACTCATCACACAAGGAAGCAACCATCCACCGGTCCTCGAACTACACATGGTCCTCAATCTCCCCCTTGATGAGTGCATTGACAACACTCACATAAAGTAACAAGACAGAAAATAAAAAGAAAAGAAACGAATAAAAAGAAACTCCAACAAGCGATCGACAGCCAAACAAAGGCAAAGAGCAAGATCACTTGAAGAAGACAAGTCTTGAACCCCTTAGGCAAGGGCAACGACTCGACACATCCGAGACAAAACAAAGCTCAAGGAAAGAGTGCAAACCACCAAAACAAAGCTCGAACAAGCCACAAAGAGCTCCCCCTGCACACATGCAAGCTCCCCCTGAACAAATGCAACTCCCCCTGGACGAATGCATGCAAACCACTTGAAAACAGGGCAGCTGCAACAACTTCAGCTCACACCGGTCAGACCGGTCACCACCACCGGTCAGACCGGTGCCCAACATGTGCACAGGACCAACACTCTGACCGGTCAGACCAGTGACCTCAACCGGTCAGACCGGTGCACACCAGAGCCCAGAAATGGCTCGAAACCACCTGAAAACCTTCTAAATGCATCCGATAAGCCATTTCAAGCTCAAACTTCTCCCCCTTGTTGGCAATGCATGAATCAAGCCAAAAATGCAAAACTTTCAACCTAGAGCTTCTCAAATAGACAAAGTTCAACATAGGATGCTACACATGTCCAAATGACTAAGTTAGATACTCTATAGCTTCGTATCGACATCAACTACAAGATCACCAAGTTTCACAACCACTGGACGAAGCTAAGATGGATTTGGGCAATTTTGCGAAAAATTTGCCTCTCATGAGCAAAGTCCTAAACATGATCAAAACATATCAAAATGGCAAAGCCACACAAACTTCATGCTAGGACAGCCATTCTAATCATAAGACCATCACAAACACCCACAAGCACCTCATGTCATGTCAAAGCCACCGAGCCATGTGCCTACTTCTATGTATGAGACTTCTCATTGGTAGGCATCATGCAACGGTTTAGCACCCAAAGCAAATTAAATTCAGCACATATGACATGGGAGCACATTTTCCAAGCATTTTACATTTCATTTTCAGATTCATAATTGGTACATGAAATGTCTTTGCGACAAAAAGGAACTTATGCCCCTCCACAAGATAAAGCAAGAGGGCTAAACATTCATGATGGCAAATGAGCCTTTGGCCCCATATGATCAATAAACTAGCTATCCAACCACAAATTAAGCATAGCAAAACCACTAAAATATGTCAAGATCATGTAAAGGCATTTACACATGAGACAGCCTATATATGACATTTTTCAAAAACATAGCCATCAACCATGGATTATTCATCAAGATCATCAAGAGCTAAGCCAAACTCACCATAGCATACCAAACAAGCTCACAAAGACATATATAGCATTCCATGGTGAACAATGTATATAGGAGAAGCTTTTCCTATCCAATGCATATGATACAAAATGCATGCAATCTAAGATACAAGGATGCCTATACATCATGTTACATATGCCATGCCAAATGCAAGAAATGCACAAAAGAAACTATACATATGCTACAAAGGAGCTCCCACACACCCAACTCAAGAAATCAAACACACACCAAGTTCCCCTCGCAAACGAGTGAAAGTTGCTTGATCTAGGGGTTTGGTGAAAATATCGGCTAGTTGGTCATGTGTGGGTACATGGATCAAAGCTATCTTCCCTTTCTCTACGTTGTCTCTCATACCTCACTTCTATGTGCTTGGTTTTGGAATGGAGCACTGGGTCCTTTGCAACGCTTATGGCACTGGTGCTATCACATTGAAGTGGGACATGGGTATACTCCTCACCAAAGTCACTCATGGTGTATGAAATCCAAAGGAGCTGAGAGCAACAACTAGCAGTAGCAACGTACTCGGCCTCGGTAGTGGATTGAGCAACACTCGATTGTTTGCAGGAAGACCAAGACACCAAAGAAGAACCCAAAAACTGGCAAGTCCCAGAAGTGGACTTCGTATCCAACCGACACCCGGCAAAATCCACATCTGAAAAACCATGAAGCGCCAAAGAAGAGGACGCGGAGTACCAAAGGCCGAAGTACCTGTAAATTCGCTTCACCGCTTGCCGATGCGAAGTCCTCGGAGATGCTTGAAAACGAGCGCACAGACATACCGAGAACTGGATGTCCGGCCTCGTCGCCGTCAAGTAGAGGAGTGACCCGATCATGCTTCGGTACTCCTTCTGGTCTACGTGTTCACCTTCCTCGTCCGCATCAAGAGCTGTAGTCGTACTCATCGGCGTCGTCATAGCCTTGGAATCCTCCATCTTGAACTTCCGCACAATGTCCTTGGTGTACTTAGCTTGGTGCACAAATATTCCTTCCTTTGATTGCTTGATTTGTAGCCCGAGGAAGAACTGCAACTCGCCCATCATGCTCATCTCAAATTCCCTGCTCATATCCTTTGCAAACCTTGCAACAAGAGAGTTAGACGAGCCACCAAAGACAATATCATCCACGTACACCCCGCACAATCGGGATATCTCCTCGCCCGCCTCGGTAGAAACAAGGTCCGATCGACCTTCCCCATCTCAAAACCTCTCTCAAACAAGAACCCCCTCAACCTGCCATACAAAGCTCTAGGCGCCTGCTTCAACCCATAAAGCGCCTTCCTCAACTTGTACACCCGGTGGGGGTACTTCTCACTCTCAAACCCAGGAGGTTGCCTCACATACACTTCTTCCTCCAACACACCATTCAAGAAAGCACTCTTCACATCCATTTGGTGCAACTTGAATCCTTTAGCCACGGAAAAGGCTAGAAGGATCCTAATCGCCTCCAAACGGGCTACAGGAGCAAAGGTCTCCTCGTAGTCGATCCCCTCCTTCTGACTGAACCCATGAGCAACAAGTCTCGACTTGTTTCTCACAAACTCACCTTTCTCTCCCTCTTTGTTCTTCCACACCCACTTTGTACCAATCGGCTTACACCCTGGGGGAGGGTCAACCAACTCCCAAACCTGATTCCTCTCAAAGTTCTCCAACTCCTCATGCATCCAATTAACCCAATTGTGATCAGATAGTGCGTGTCCAATGTCTTGGGCTCAAAAGTAGCAACAAATGCAGTATGAGCGAAATGAGAATTGTTCCGAACCCTCGACCGTGTAGTGCGTTCATTCATGTCACCGATGATCCTCGAAGCTGGGTGATCCACTTGTACTCGCCGGGGAGGTTCTCGCCTCGATGCTACCTCTCCCTCAACAACAGCTTCTCCTCGTTCTTGATTTGTCGTCGTAGGTGTAGGAGAGGGTCCGTCCACCACCGTAGTCGAAGTAGTGGGTACATGTTCAGCCGGGGCCACCACACCGCCATCTTCATCGTCTCCATGTTCATGCTCCTCCTCCTTCAACATCTCCTCGCCAAACTCATCATCACCTGCACACTCAAAGACAAGCTGACTACGTGGCTGTGTCTCGTCGAAGGTTACCTCGCAAGTCTCCACGATTTGGTTAGTTTCAAGATTGAGCACACGATATGCTCTAGAATGAGATGCATAACCAAAGAAAATACCATCGACAGACCTAACCTCAAACTTATCCAACTTCTTCCCTTTCTTCAGAATAAAGCATTTGCACTCAAAGACATGGAAGTGACTCACCTTGGGTGTGCGACCGGGCATCAGTTCGTAGCATGTTTTCTTCTTATGCACCCTGAGGTAGATCCTGTTTGACACATAGCACGCGGTATTCACCGCCTCAGCCCAATACCTCCTCCGAGTCCTATGCTCATCAAGCATCGTCCGAGCCATCTCGCACAAGGTCCTGTTCTTCCTTTCCACAACACCATTCTGGGGAGGCGTATACAGACTCGAAAACTGGTGCTCAAGACCCAAGTCATGGCAAAAGGTTTCAAAATGAGAGTTTCTGAATTCCGAGCCATTGTCACTGCGGATTGCTCGTATGGCATCTCCGTGCCTCTCGTTCCTCAACCTCAAGACTAGATCTCGAAGAAAACCAAACATCTCCCCTTATCCCCGAGAAAGAACACCCACGCATACCGAGAATAGTCATCCACCACTACAAGGACATACCACTACCCACCTGCAGATCGCACACGAGTTGGGCCAACAAGGTCCATATGGAGCAGCTCACATGGACGCTTAGTCATCACATCGGTGAGAGGCGGGTGAGAAGAGGCTACCATCTTGGCATGCCTACAAGGCGCACAAACCAACTCTTTCTCAAGCCTCAACCGTGGCAATCCTCGGACCAAATTGAGTTTACTCAAGCGAGACAAAAGGTCAAAGCTCAAGTGACCCAACTTCCTATGCCACTTCCACAGCTCACTCGAAGAACCAGCCGAGAAACAACACTCCACATCCGAAGACTGAGAAAAATCAGCACGAAACACCTGACCCTCGGGAACGACCATACAGACAAGGTCCCCTCGAGAGTCCAAAATCCGAGAACCACCTGGCCGAAACAACACCTCAAAGCCCTCATCCAACAGCTGGGACACAGAAAGCAAATTGTACCCCAGCGATTGAACAAGAGCAACACGCCTGAGAGTGATCTTGTCACTCACCTTAATCTCACCTTCTGAAAGCACACGCCCACGCCCATTGTCCCCAAAAGTGATGTACCTCCTTGTCACCACCGGGACGAGACTTGAGAACCACCCCTTGTCTCCGGTCATATGCCTCGAGCAACCGGAGTCAATCAACCAAATGTTCTTCAAGTCTCCCACCTGAAATTCAAAAACGAGCACATGAGCGAACAAACGACTCAGCACTGGGGTTAGTACCAAAAGAGTAAAACCAGTGCCGAGCCATTTGCTCGAAGGTGGGGTTAGCACAAACCAAACCATCTCTCCTACCAAAGCTACCTCCACGAACACCACCACGGTAACCATCATGAGGGAACCAACCCTCTCTGCCTGGAGGAGGACCAAAACCACTAAAGAAAGCGCGTGGACTGTCCCTCCTCTCCTTCTCAAAGCTAAGACTCCTCCCATCCCCGTAGTGAACTCGAGGGGGAGAATGGCTAGCCACCTGACCACCTGCAAACTCTCCAGCCCAACCACCAGAACCACGACCTCCAGAAACAACCCTCGCACTTGTACGAGCATAAAACCCAAACTGCTGCCTGTCTTGGCCTGCACCGGTCTGACCGGTGCCCCACACCGTCCGTCCGGTGTAGCACAGGCGGCAAAGACCTCCTCCAACGCCTTCCGCTCTCCCCAAGCCCGAACTGTCTTCACACTCGCCTTGGCCCTGGGCATCTGCACACGAGGCTCAAGTACACCATCGGAAGGGTGGTACTTGTCCTTGTTGGCCCACTCCTTTGCCATTCTCTCCTCTCGCTTCCTCTTGAAGCAAAACTCATCCTTATGGCCATCTCTCCCACAATAGCCACAATGGAGCCTCACAGGCTTAGGCTTGGGCTGTGGCTGCTCACATAGTTTCTCTCCATTCAACTTCTCCACCAGTTTCTCCTCACTAGCCTTCTCACTTTCTTTCCCAAAGAACACTTCCCCGGAAGTGCTCACAAACTTGATAGACTTTTGGAGATCATTTGTAGGTGTAGGAAACACGGGTGGAGCTGTGGTTGTGTCTAGTCGGTTCCTAAGATGGTTAGGTTTTGGGAGGAAATCATTTTTGTGGTGGGTTTTTGGTGGCTCTGGGATATTCTCTCCACTTCCCTCACCAACCTTGTTTGCCCCAAGTCCCTCACCATCCTGCCTCTTAAATGCCTCGATCATCATCCTCAACTGAGGCTCATGACCAGACAACCAACCCATCAACTTTCTCAGCTCATCATTCTCATCCTGCAAACGATCAACATAATGTGCAAGTTCCAAATTCTTCAAAGCATGCATTTCACAGGTAGAGCAAGATGTAGGAATTGGTTCTTTCAGCTTAGCCTCAAGGGAAGCAGTGTAAGCATGCATCTCATCAATCTTAGCATGCAAAACAGGGCAAGAAGTGCAAGCACCTAGCAAAGCAGGTCTAGATTTAAGCTCAGCCACTTCAACCCTAAGCACATCTAGTTCCTCACACTTGGAGGCATGCTTCTCCTTGAACAAAGCAAGATCAGCAAGAAAGATGGAGCAATCAGCACAATCAACCTCATCAGAAACAACAGGGCTAGCCTTAAGGAAATCAATCTCAAGCTTGCTATCAAGAACCTATGTTTCTAGCTCAGCCACTCTAGTCCTAGCATCCTCGAGTGAAGCCCTAAGCTCTTTTCTCATTTTCTTGGCCTCTCTAAGCATGTCGTCACGGTTATCAAGTAACGTGCCAAGCCTTTCGTTTTCCTGGCGCAAGAAGGGAAGTTCATCACACACCTCATCGTCGGAATCAGAGTCCGAGTCGCTTTGTGTGCTCTTCTTGCTGCCGGAGCTCAACGCCATGGTGTAGAAACCGTCTCTCGTGAAGCAGCTCAGTCCGCTCAGATTCTTGGACGACTTCCTACTCTTGCGACGATCGCCTTCATCTTCACTGCTGCTTGAGCTCGAGGTGGAGTACGCGGAACTGGAGTCGACGTCGCTCGCTCCCACCATCGCTCGTGCCTTGCCTCGGCTCTCCTTCTTCCTCGATCGTCACTCGTCCTTGTGCTTGTTCTTGTGCTTGCTCTTGTGGTCACGCCTCGACCGGTACTTGCCATCCGTCCTCGACTTGTGCTTGTAGCCGTCCTTGTCCTCGACCATCTCCGGGCAGTCGGTGACGAAGTGTCCCGGCTTGCCGCACTGGAAGCATGTCCTCGTGTTCCTCCTCATGTTGACTCGGTTCTTGTGCAGCCTCTCGAACCTCCTCGTCAGCAACGCCAGCTCGTCCTCTCCAAGCACACCGAACTCCTCATCTGGCATAGACATCAAAGAGGACAAAGAGAACATACTGGTGGATGGGTTAGTGTTAGCCTTTCCTTTCGAGCCACCAACGACGGCAAGACTATGGGAATCAGTCGGGCCCTCGAGCTTGGCAGTCATGCCCCTATCCACCTCAGCCGACTTGAGCTTTGAGAACAGCTCGTTCACCGTCAGAGTGTCATACTTCTCCGACTCCACAATGGCCTTGAACTTTCCGCCCCAAATCGTACGATCCAAAGAGTGTAAGAGCTTGACAGCTCTATCATGATCATCGTACGGGAGCACGTTCACATTGGCCCTCATGTTGTTCACAACCACCGTGAACCTCTGAAACAAGGCATCGATGGACTCACCGGGGAGATGAGTGAAGTTCTCGTACTCTCTCCGGTAGGTCGCATACATACGAGCCTGAACCTGGGCATTCCCAACATGAGCCACCTTCAACACCGTCCAAATTCTACAAGCCAAGTGCTCGGTGTGCACACGATCGAACTTAGGCTGACACAGAGCACGAAACAAGTAGTCGACCGCCTTATTGTTGGCGTCGAACATGTCCCTTGATCCTGGAGCAAGGAAGTCCATCGGCTAGACATAGCCTGTGTCCACCGTGACATCCCAAAGGATCTGACCTTTCCCGCGGAGGAACACCGCCATCCGCTTACTCCACATCTGGTAGTTCTTGCCATCGAAGTGTGGAGGACCCGAACCCCGTTCCTGGTACGCCATCCTTGGATCTTAGACTGGTTAGAGTCAATAAAGACCCGAACCGGGTCTGATACCACTTGAAGGACCGATACGGCGAACCAGAGAGGGGGGGGGAGTGAATGGGAGCCGATAAAAATTCTTCTCGAAGGAGATGGAGACTCCAACAAGATGAACAAGGCTACCAACACACGTATCTGACTTACTACCCAAGTTGACCAAGCCCACGTAGCCACTGAAGTGCCACTGGACCTAGGAACCAACACACAGCCTTCCGACCCGAGAACGCAGCGGAACACCAAACCTCGAGTCCATGACCAACACCGGTCAGACGGGTGAGCAGCACCGGTCAGACCGGTCCTTGCTGGTGAAACTTGGCAACTTCCACTAAGTGGCTCCACACCGGTCAGGCCGGTGCAACACACCGGTCAGACCAGTCTAAGCCTGAAAGCCCCCAAATTGCCAAACAGGCCAACCGACCTCCAAACTGACCCAAACTCGAAACAGCCCCAACACAGAACAATAGCAAACTCACCCAGACGTTCACACAAGCAAAAACCCACCAAGGGTTGCACCGGTCAGACCGGTCAAGAGCATCGGTCAGACCGGTGTAGCCTGGGCAACTCGGGATGAACAGCACCCGCGGGTCAACTCTCCCAAATCCAAACCTCGATCTCCCGAACCGCTCCACGGACTTGGACAAGACTTTGGGGATAATAGGAACACCTCATGAGGAGTCCATAGCCAAGTTTAATCCCACCAAAACTTGTCCAAAAAGGAGGAACCGAAGAAATCCCGCCAAGAACACCTCTAGCCGTAGAACTCAGAAAACCCCAAAATCAAGCCCCTTTACTCACGGATTTGGAAGGGGAATCACAGCCCAAAGAACCACGAAGAGTTCCCACAAATTTCCCTCATCAAATCCCCAAGAGAAAGGTCCCAAAAACAACCCAAGAAAAACACCAAGAAAGGGCTCCAAAAATCACCACCAAGAACAACCGGGAATAACACAACTAGGCCTTGAGGAACCACGCCGAATCATCTATACATGCCACAAAGGTTCATACAAGGTCTAGCTTGCCGCCCGATCATCCAACCCTCTCACATGATCTCACCATGAAGATCTCAAGCAAGTCCAATGGAATTCCTAAGAAAAAAGGAAGGGAAAATAGGAAAGCAAATGAACTAGGGTTCCAGGAGGTTGGCTGCCATCCTCTCACCTCATGGGTTATATGGAGGCAACCGAAAGTCTAAAATACCCTTTCCTAATAACTAGGGATACAAGCCCCTCAAGGGCGGTTTTGGAAGTCTTCAAGCTTTCTTCATCGGACGGATGCCTGACGACTGCAACCTGCTTAGTCTCGACGCACGCCTTGCGATCCCGACGCGTGTCCTCCGCTTCGAAGATTCCGGACTGCATCGTCGCACACCGGTCAGACCGGTGCTCCTAACCGGTCAGACCGTACCCACCGGTCAGACCGGTCAGACCCACCGGTCACACCGGTCTGGCACTGCTGCAGCACCGTATTCGGTTCTCCGGTCTTGGCTTTGTGGATCAACCAAGGAACCTAGTGGTTTTCTGGTGAACCACCGGAAACCCCGCGAACTTGGTGTAGCCTCCGCCAATCGCCACTCAAGACTCGGCTCCCACGTAGTCCCAGCTCGACCTTGGTTTTGAGGCTCAACCAAGAAACCGTACACGACTTCATCTTGATATTCATGCCACCATGCGGCTCGCACTTGACCCCGCTATCCACCGGGTCCCTCGAACGAAGCTTACTTGTCTTCTCCACACCTGGAGGCCTCACCGGCAACGACCTTTCGTGCTTGTTCTTCACCTACACCAACACCAGTCAAGCCGCAACCTGCACCTGCAATACTTAGCCAAGAATCAGTCCACACAACATTGTCAATCACTCATCACACAAGGAAGCGACCATCCACCGGTCCTCGAACCACACATGGTCCTCACTTTTCCAAGACGGTCTCTACCACCGTCGCACCTTTGAAGACTTCGATCGCCGCCGCCCGAGTTCTATCACCAACCTCAAGGACATGATCACTTCATGGGCCGATGAAGAAGTCAAGGCAAACGCCAAGTACGATGCCATTCGTGGCAAGAGCAAGCAAAACACGGGCGACAACAACAACAACAACAACAACAGGGATCAAGGCAGTTGCAACAACAACTACTCGGGTCCTAACCGCAAGCGCAAGCCTGACAACACAGTCGCAACTATCTAGCGCCCTGCGAACGACAACACGAAGAAGACCTCCGTCGGCTTCAAAAACTTGCTGAAAGAGAAGTGGCCATGGCATCTGGAGGGCAACCACACCACCGAGTAGTGCTACCAACTTCGGTGAGCACTCAAGGGCTCTCTAGACCCGTGGCCTCCTCACGACAAGAAGGTAAAGAAAAAAGCCGACGAGGGCAACGACGACTTCCAAGAACCCGACAAGACGGTGAATGTCCTCTTCGGTAGACTACCTACCAGGCGGTCTCAGGAGGCCACTAGACGGGAAGTCTTGAACATTGAACCAGCAGTCCCGACCCCTCTCAGGTAGTCATAAGTACCCATCACCTTCTCCCGCGCAGATCAATGGACAAGCTTCTCCGAGCCAGGGCATTTTCTACTTGTCTTGAAACCTGTAGTCGCGGGCTCCAGACTCAACAAGGTACTCATCGACGGTGGGAGCGGGCTCAACGTCCTTTTCACCAAGACCATGAAGAAGATGAAGCTCGACATCACTCATATGCTCACCAAAAGCACACCGCCTTTCTACGGCATCATCCCCGGGAACGCGGCTATTCCACTAGGTTCAGTGGTCCTGCCAGTTAACTTCGGGGAAACCAAGGAGAACTACCGCACAGAGTACATCAAGTTCGAGGTTGCGGACTTCGAGACTTCCTACCATGCCATCCTCGGCAGACCAGCTATCGCCAAGTTCATGGCGGTACCCCACTACACGTACTTGGTACTCAAAATGCCAAGTCCTGCCGGTGTACTCTCGCTGCAAGGGGACTTGAAGATATCCTTCGACTGCGACACAGAGGCTGTGGAACTCGCAGCTACCAATCAAGTACCCAATGCAATGATGGAGATCTATGCTGCATCCAAAAAGCTTGCCCCAAC
The DNA here is from genome assembly GCA_947561735.1 of Cenchrus americanus. Taxonomy (NCBI): domain Eukaryota; kingdom Viridiplantae; phylum Streptophyta; class Magnoliopsida; order Poales; family Poaceae; genus Cenchrus; species Cenchrus americanus. The sequence continues at coordinate 124,776,580 of OX387244.1, read as the reverse complement.
CGAGCTCGAGATCCCAGAGAAGTCTGACAAAGCCAACAAGCCTCAACTATCTGAGGAAGTGCAACTCAAGGCGATCGACCTCGGGACAGGCGACAACAGCAAGACTACCATGATCGGGGTGGGCCTTGATCCGAAATTGGAAGACACGCTCGTCAGCTTCCTTCGGGCTAACTGAGACATCTTTGTTGACGGTTAATAGTTGTATCAAAGTTCGTTTGTGACTTGCAAGCGGACAAGTCTCCCGTCGTAGTCAAGGGACCCTTCTTCCCTCGAGTGGTGAACCCAAGGTATCGAATCCGTGGAACAATGTGCAACGCAAGGATTCAATCTAGTAAAGCAAGGTAAGCTATCTTATGAAGATAAGTTGCATCTAATCTACTAACTCATAAAGAAAACGAATCTAATCTAATCTACTAAAGAGGTAACAAGAGGAAGCAAGAGATAACCAATCTAGAGAATCTAGATCATGCTTATGTTGTAGCTCCAAACAAGATAGATGAAGATAGAAAAGCGAATCTCATTAAAAGCATCTTTAAATCGTGGCCTTCCCATCCGACTCCGAAAACATCCGCCTTTCGAGACCCCCGTTCGTCACAACGTATCCCTATTCATGCGGGGAGCTTAGGGCGAGTTCGATAGAACAAGTTGAAATCACTTGGCCGGTCCGGTATGCACCTCTAGCCACCGCGGCTACAAGAGCACCCTATGTAATCTAGCCGCAAACTAGATCGTAGAAGAAGCAAAACCAAGAAGAAAACAAAATCATCGAGAAGGCACTTAATCGCTAGAAATCGGATTCACTTCAAACTTCACCATGAATGATTACATGAACAAGATCACCACCGGGGCCCTCCCTCGATCTTGATCCTCGCTCTCCGAGCTCCGACGTGGTCTTCCATGCAAGGTTCCCACGTCGGCTAGGGAAACCCTAGACAACTAGCACGACCCTCATCTTCAAGTTGGTGTCCCTCAAGCTTCTCTCGCTCCTCGGCGGCGGATTACGACTTCGGTTCTGCGTGGCTCTCGGTCGGGGGGCTATTTATAGCCCGAGAAGCAATTAGGTCAAAGGAGAGGCCGATTGGGCCCCGAATTGGGGTGGGCCGGCCGGCCTGGGCCGGCCGGCCCGGGCCCACCCGGCCCATCCCGCGGCCTGCTTCACCCGGTGTTGCTTCCCACGTCTTCTAGATGTTCTCCCCTTTTGCATGTGGGCCCTTGACGTCGGTTTCTCTCCGAATTGGACTCAACTCCTTGTCTTGCAAGATTCAGCATTTTCTGGTTCAGTCCTCGGAGTTTATCGTCTTCTCGGGCTTGGTCCTTGGGCTCTTGGAGTCATGTTCACTTCATTGCTTGACTTGTATCGGGCTTCAAGGTGTTGTCATGAAGTGCTTAATGAACTTATCCCGGAAGTCTTGCTTTCAACGTTAAAACCCTGCGTAAACACATAACTCCAAAACCGACATGCACAAGTGAACTTGTTACACCACGGGGGTTAGTACCAATGAATAAGATACAAAAGTTATGCCAACACCGAAGGTAAACTCATGGCTAGGTTGACGGATTTTCACCGTCAACAATCTTCACTTGTAAGCCAGCGGACATGCCAGGGGTGCCCAAGAGGCTAATCGAGCACTCACTCAATGTCGACCCTAAAGCTACCCCGAAATGACAACATCTCCGCCGTTTTGCCGACGAACGACGGGATGCCATCAAGAAGGAACTCGCCAAACTACTCGCGGCCGGCTTCATCAGAGAAGTCTTCAATTCTGAGTGGCTTGCCAACCCCATCGTCGTCCGCAAGAAGAACACGAATGAGTGGAGGATGTGCGTCGACTACATCGACCTCAACAAGTACTGCCCCAAGGGCCCCTTCGAGTTGCCGCGGATTGATCAAGTCATCGACTCCATGGCGGGCTGTGACCTACTCTGCTTCCTCGACTGCTACTCCAGGTACCACCAGATCGCTATCAAGGAATAAGACCAGGAGAAGACAGCGTTCATCACCCCGTTTGGTTCCTACTGCTACACGACAATGTCGTTCGGGTTGAAGAACACCGGCGCTACCTACCAGCGAGCTATCCAGAAGTGTTTCAAGAAACAACTCAACAAGAACGTCGAGGCTTACGTGGATGACGTGGTCGTCAAGACCCGGAACTCCGACACGCTCATCACCAATCTTGGAGAGACTTTCGCATCTCTGCGGGAGTACCAGTGGAAGCTCAACCCGAACAAGTGCATCTTCGGCGTGCCTTCGGGAAAACTACTCGGCTTCATCATCAGCCATCGCGGCATCGAAGCCAACCCCGAGAGGATCTCCTCCATCACCAAGATGAAAGCTCCCACCTGCATCTAAGACGTGCAGAAGCTCACCGGGTGTATGGAGGCCCTGAACAGATTCATCTCAAAGCTTGGAGAACGGGGACTACCCTTCTTCAAACTATTCAAGCACCAAGAGAAGTTCGTGTGGACCTAAGAATTAGATCAAGCTCTGGCTCAGCTCAAGGACTTCCTATCCAAGCCACCAGTTCTCATGGCTCCTCACAAAAAGGAGCAGCTACTACTCTACCCCACTGCGACTACTAACGTGGTTAGCACTGCCATCGTTGTCGAGCGGCAGGAAGACGACCACACCTACCCAGTCCAGCGACCAGTCTACTTCGTCAGGGAGGTCCTATCGGAATCTAAGGCACGCTACCAACCAGTACAGAAGCTACTGTATGCAGTGCTCATCACCTTGCAGAAGCTACGACACTACTTCTAGGAGTACTCGATCTCCGTCGTCACCGACTACCCGCTCTGCGACATCCTACAGAACCAAGATGCTACTGGAAGAATCTCCAAATGGGCAGTCGAACTTGGTGCCCTCAACATCGACTTCAAGCCACGAACAGCCATCAAGTCGCAGGCACTAGTCGACTTCATGGCGGAGTGGCGGGAAAATCAGCTACCAACTCCAACCGAGCGACCAGAGCATTGGGTGATGTACTTCGACGGCTCACTCAAGCTCGAGGGCGCAGGTGCAGGGGTACTTCTGATTTCTCCAATAGGCGAACAACTCAAGTACGTCCTGCAGATCTTTTGGAAGGTCTCAAACAACGAAACCGAGTACGAAGCTCTACTACACGGGCTCCGCCTCCCAATATCTCTAGGCATCAAGCGACTACTAGTCTACGACGACTCCGCCTCGCAATATCTCTGGGCATCAGGCGACTACTAGTCTACGACGACTCCGCAGTGGTCATCAACCAAGTTAACAAGTCTTGGGATCGCAACAAGGAGAACATGGATGCCTACTGCCTGGAAGTCCGCAAGCTTGAGAACAAATTCTACAGTCTCGAGTTCCATCACGTCGCCCGCAGCAACAATGTTGCAGCGGACGAAGTGTCGAAGCTTGGTTCTACTCGCGCACAAGTACCAGTAGGAGTCTTCGTTCACGAGCTTCACACGCCATCCATCCCGGAGCCGGCGCCCGCAACCACTGACCCAGCGCCTTCTCAAGCTAGTCAGGAGGTCATGATGATAGACATGGACTGGCGACAACCCTTCATCGACTACATCCGCGGGCAGAAGGTTCCCACGGACAAGAACTTGGCTGAGCAAATCATCCGCCGGGCCAAGTCCTACGTACTAGTCGGAGACAACCTCTACAGGCAGGGCGCCACTTCTGAAGTACTCATGAAGTGTGTTTCCTGAGAAGAAGGCAAGGACATCTTGGAGGAGATCCACAAAGGCATCTGCGGCAACCACGCGTCTTCTCGCACGCTGGTCAGCAAGGCTTTTCGATGAGCTTTCTACTGGCCCACTGCTCTGGGCAATGCTGAGGAACTCATCAGAAGGTGCCAAGGGTTCCAGTACTTCGCCAAGCAACAACACGTCTCAGCCTACAAGCTACTCACTATACCACCAACTTGGCCTTTCGCCTGCTGGGGGCTCGACATGATTGGGCCTCTCCCGACTGCGCCAGGAGGATTCAACAGAGTCTTGGTGGCCATCGACAAGTTCACCAAGTGCATCGAAGTCAAGCCGGTCACTTGTCCAAAGGCAGACAGGGTACTCGACTTCTTGGATGAACTCGTGCACCACTACGGACTACCCCACCGCATCATCACAGACCTGGGTTCCAACTTCAACAACCACCAGTTCTGGGAGTACTGCGAGAACAGCAGGATCGACGTCCGGTATGTCTCAGTCGCCCATTCACGGGCCAACGGACAAGTCGAGCGCGCCAATGGGATGGTACTCGACGCTCTCAAGAAGCGACTACACGACGCTGCTAACACAAAAGGGGGCAAGTGGTTCAAGGAACTACCCAACGCACTCTGGGGGCTTCGCACTCAACCCACCAAGCCAACAGGGCAGTCACCATACTTCCTGGTCTACGGCTTCGAGGCTATTCTACCCACCGACGTCATGTGGGATTCGCCGGAAGTAGAGCAGTACGACGAAGGCATCTTTAAATACAGCAGACGAGTTGATATCGATGGACTCGAAGAAGCTCGCTGAGTCGCCCTCGTCCAGTCAGCGAGGTACCTTGAGGGTATCCGACGCTATCATGATCGCAACGTCAAGGAACGCTCCTTCAATGTTGGTGATCTAGTCGTCCGGCGCATCCAGAACACGGAAGGACTACACAAGCTCAGCTCGCCATGGGAAGGTCCCTTCTCGATCGCAAAGGTGACCGGACCAGGCTCGTACCGCCTCCAAACACTTGAAGGCGACAACGTCAGCAACTCATGGAACATCGACCAGCTCTGTTGATTCTACGCGTAGTCTCTCGACTTCTCTCCAGGAGTCCAAGTCTATATGACTACTACTGGGCTCTTCGCTGTAAGCGGCCTCTGGGTCCAAGCACTAGTCTCCGGACTACTCTACTCCAAGATCCAGCGTCAACGGCTACTAACGGATCTCGGGCTATTCAGAGCATCAAGGACTCTAACAATGGTCTACCAAGAGACCATGTACTCTTAGATCCAGTCTATGCGGCTACTAACGGATCTATAGCTGTAAGCGGCCACGAGTCCTAACACTACTTAAGCTGTAGGCGGCCTCTGGGTCCAGGCGACTACATTTGTAAACGGCCCTGGCCATCCAGGTGTACTCTTTCTTCAGTAATAAAGTTCGATTTCTAATCAACTCATTTACTATGATTTCCTCCAATGGATCTACTATCGAGTGCTACTACTCGCAACACCTCCATGATGAGCACTCCACACATACAAACAGCGACAACGAGTACTCATTTCAGCCATATATCATGGAGATTTCCATTCAAACTTAAACAAGTTCATCATAACTTTGTTTACATTACATATGCTGCTGTAAGCTAACCATACAGGACAACTACTGGAGGTTCAGCTTCTCCGCGACTTGCTCTGCGATTGGCGCCATCTGCTCCAGTAGCTCCTTGTACTGGTCGTCTGTGCAATTGGCGGCTAGTCCACCCGTAACTACATCTACCGGGGCCTTGGGGAAGTACGACAACATGAACGCCAAGACCTGGTTGGGGATGGACTTCGCCAGATGCTTCACATACGTTGCCAGACGTCCGGGGGCTTCCTTCAGCCGATCAATGAACAGAGCTATCTTCGGCCCGCCTGGGTGAGGCACTAGCAGTCTTGCAATGGGGAGTGCGGCTTCTTCAAGCTCCTTGAGTTGGCCGCTCAGCTTCTCACAGTCTTCATTAAGCTTCTGCAGAGATTTATAGCAATTGACAAGATCATGGTCCGAGGCTTCACGAAGCTCCATGTGCATGACGCATTCATGAGACAGCTACTTATATTCGTACTCAAGTACCTCACGGGCATCCTTCTCTCGGTAGACGATATTCATCAAATCGGTCTCTGATGCCTTCAGCTGGTCTACACGGGCCTCAAGATCTGGAAAGCTCAAGAATACAAGTCAGACTACTACAAGGTACCCGCAATAAGTACTCGACAGGCTTACGACGACATACCATTATTCTTCTAGCGCAACGACTTGTTCTTGCGAATCAAGTCATCACTCTTCGCCTGCATCTCTTGTACCTCATTGTGGTACGAGGCGAAAGCTCCATCCAGCTTGGATTGCATCATGGCGGCGTGCTTCCTTGCCTTATTGAGTTCCTTCTCCAGCGATTCCGCCCGGAGCACTGTATCGCTGTTGATGGTTAATAGTTGTATCAATGTTTGTTTAGACTTGCAAGTGGACAAATCTCCCGTCGTAGTCAAGGGACCCTTCTTCCCTCGAGTGGTGAACCCAATGTATCGAATCCGTGGAACAAATGTGTGATGCAAAAGATGATCTAGTAATGCCAAGCAACTTCAATCTTCGATATATAAAACCCTAATGCATCTAATCATAAGAATAAACACAAGAACGAATCTAATCTACTAAAGACCGGAGGTAACAAAGATAGAGGGGGTAGATAAATCGATCTAGAGAGATCAAACTGAGCCTTTTGTTGAAGTTCCTAGCAAAAGAATAAGTAGCAAATCAAATCTCATTAGAAGCCTCTTTAAACCGTGGTTTCCCGTCCGACTCCGAAAACGCCCACCTTTCAGAGCCCCCGTTTTGTCACAACGTACTCCTATTCAAGCGGGTAGTCTAGGGCGAGTTCGATGACAAGTCAAGTTCTTTCGGAAGATCAGGCGTGCACCTCTAGCCACCGCGGCTACAAGAACACCCTATGTGATCTATCTTGAGAATAGATCTAAAATAAGCAAAGCCGATAAAAAACGAAGACTTCGGAGAAACACTTAGTCGCTAAGAATCGGATTCAACTTGATACATCAACTAGTACAATGATATATGAACAAGATCACCACCGGGATCCTACCTTGATATTGCTTCTAGCTTTGGGAACTCCGACGTGGTCTTCCTTGCAAGGTTCCCACGTCGGCTAGGGAGACCCTAGTCAACTAGCTCAACCCTCTCCTCTCCGGGATGGTGTCCCTCTCTTCTCTGCTCCTCGGCGGCTGATGACGAATTGATCGATGCGTGGCTCTTGACCCCGGGGCTATAAATAGCCCGATTGGCGGCTAGGTCAAAGGGGAGAGGGGGCGATTGGGCCCTGGAATGGGCCGGGCCGGCCGGCCTGGGCCGACCAGCGTGGGCCGACCGGCCTGGGCCCACCCCGGCCCAGTTGCCTGCCTCCTTCACGTGGCGTCGGTTCCCGAGTCTTCTAGATCCTTCCCCCCTCTGCATGTGGGCCCTTGTCGTCAGTTTCTCTCCGAGTTGGACGTAGCTCCTTGTCCCACAAGATTCAGCACTTTTCTGGATAGGTCCTCGGAGTTTGTCATCTTCTCGGGTTTGGTCCCTAGGCTTTTTGGAGTCAAGTTTGCTTCATTGCATGACTTGTACGGGGCTTTAAGGTCTTGTCACAAGGTGCTTGATGAACTTATCCCGAAAGTCTTGCTTTCTACGTCAAAACCCTACATAAACACTAAACTCCAAAGCCGACATGCACGAATGAACTTGATATACCAAGGGGGTTAGTACCAATGGATAAAGTATAAAACTCATGTCAACACCGAAGGAAAACTCATGGCTAGGTTGACGGAATTTCACCGTCAACAGCTCCCCCATGCTTAAACCTTGCTCGTCCTCGAGTAAGCCTTCGATGGATATCATCATTGCCCTTCATTGTTTAAACCTTGCACTCGATCATACATGAGAAAACATAATGCTCTCAAAATTTTAATTCATTAAAGTTCCATAATGTACTAGCCTTCATCTCTACGGAGGGTAGATTCTAATTAAGATTATCCCACAAGTATTAACATGCTCCAAAGTTTAAATAGATCTCAGAAATTTTGAAATAAAGAACGAGATGAAAAAAGAGCTAAACCAAGTTCACAAATTTAAATCACTTTGCATATTGCTCATGAACTATCATCTCACTTTGTCTCACTAGCCTATTTATTCTACTCCTTTCCCTCTCGTAACATATATATGTGGCAGGCTTTATATGGAGCTTTGGGAAAGTTTAATCCTACCAAGATATTATTAATGAGATGTTGTCAAAACAAGACAAGCTTCTCATGGTCTTACCGAGACTCGTCAAAAAGGTCATTGGAAAATAACATTAAGTCAAGGAGGGTAAAGAGAAAAATACACATACTTGAGATAGGTGGACATGTGCAAATGGGAAATAATGTTCCCGAGGCACAAAGGAAGTCCTCGTTATCAGATTGCACATGGTCGGAAAATGAGTATGGATCTTTTACTCTTGAAGCCTTGGGATTCCTAATGCACTTTAGAGAACCGGGGAGTTCACTTTCTTTTATTTTTACAAAACTCATAATTTTTCTTTTTCTCATATATATATATATTCCTTTTTCTTTCTTTCTCTTTCTCATTTTTACTTTTTCTTTCTCATTAAATTTTTTTATTTGCTCCCCTTGAACTCTAAAATTGCATCATACCTACCTCCTCCCCCATGCTTAGATGATTGCTCGTCCTCGGGCAAAGAGGTGATAGTGATAAGGTAGGTACCGGGAATACTTTTCCTTTGGAGAGATACTTGAATTCTTCAATGTTGGCACCGTCTTGCAATCTTCCTTGTATTGATGATCCATCCTCAATGATAGGTTGCGGTCAAGGAGGTAATGACAAAAAATGATATTTGGTTTTAAGGGTGGATATCCGGCGAGGTTTGTGAGATCTCCAATGTGGGGATACACAATGCACGGATAAAAGGCTAGCAATAAGATAGATATGCAAAAACGGATTGACCAGCTTCTTAGTCTCAGGCCAGAGAAATCATGGCCTGCAATAACTCACCCAAAAATAAATCTTGTACACTAAGGTTTATGCACTCAAATATATATTAGGCTTTGGATAGGTAGAGCAACACACAAGTGATATTCATGACAAGGTTAGCATTACTTTTTAGGAATAAAAACCATCTTTAATCCATCTAAAACTTAAGAGCACATAAAACACTATGGGTCTTTATTTTAATCATAATCTCCGCTAAAGATTAAGCTAGCATTTAGATAAATTCAGATTTGTATTTTAAGAGAGCACTAGCTTTAACATGCATAAATCAATTACAAAGATAAACAAAGCGGCAATTATAATCATATATCATCATGACACAAATTTCATAACTTCTCCAAAGGTATAAACAAGGTGGTGTCTTTATTAATGATGAAAACTAGTTGAAGTACATGCTGAAAATAAACTAACACACTTGATGAAATTTAAATAAAAACTGAAAAATACTACGCAAACACAAGCAAACAAAAGCTGAAAATTACAGAAAAAGGTAAAAGAAAAGAAAACTAAAGCTCCTCCTTCTTAATCCTCCACCGGTGGTTGGTCTTGATGATCTTGGTAGTTGTACCCTTTCTCATAGAAGGTTTGGACATCCCCTCCAACGAATTGTTCCGACGGTACTAGGTGAAGACGCCCAAGCTCGTAGGCAATATTTGCTTTGCCTTCACCAAGTTGAGTCGCGTTGGTTTGGATGGCTGCGACATTTTGCATATTTCTCGCAGCATACCCTCCAATAGTGGCCATGCTTTGTTGTGGTTGAGGATATTGTGCGTAGGGCTCCGCAAAGGTTACATTGGGCACCACATAATTTTGCGGGGGCATGGTTGGACCACTCCCACATGCTTGCATTGTTGGCCCTCCGTAATAATTTGGCGGAGTAGGGATTCCTCCGAATGGTGGCACATAGTTTGGTCGTGCACCACCCGCTTGTGCGGAGGAAGATCCCTCCTCTACAATTCTTCCTCTTTTATTTTTCTTTGCCGGGACAAGGAGTCCCTCCTCCAACCAATCATTCTTCCCTTGAATGTAAAGCCTAAGTCTTGAGTCCGGAAGGGGTAGGTTCACCTTGGCCACATGAAAGCCTCCTCTCTCATCTCCACTAATATATTTTCCTTTCTTTAAATATTCAAATCCGAGAGGGGTCCCACGTAAAAGATGTTCGGGATTCCTTGTAATCCCCGGCCTTAAGGAGATGGCCAACATAGAGAGGTAGCACCCCGAACCAATATCTCCCGATCCCGATGTTGCCTCGCAACACCATCGGTTGATCATAAGGTATGAGGGGTCTATTGGCTGCTTGGCAATTAAATCCGAGTAGAGCCAATTCAACTCCGTGTCGGTCACCTTCGTCTCCCTCATCCTCCCCATAATCCTCTTGCACATCCAAGAGTGGAATAATTGGATAATGGGGTTGCAGATGGAATTGCGTTGTTGGTGGGCTTCTCCGGAGATTAAATTCCAAAACCCATCTAACATGCCATCCGGCACGTCAACTTTCTCCGGAGCTCCCTTTTGGAACCCAAGTAGCTCCCTAATATACTCGTAGGGAACCACTTGTTGGATTCCCTCCAAACGGAATGATAAACTTTGCACCCCCTCATCAAGGATAGGTGCCATAGTCATCAAGATTTCCAAGGCAAACTCCTTGTGGGTGTTTGCCGGCACCCTGTTGGAGATTGCACCCATCCAAGGTGCCCCAACATATAATATATGTCCGTACCGAAACCCAATGCGTTGAGAGCTTGATCGTCGAAATCGACATTTGCCACAAGCCTTTTCTCAAGGCGAGAGAGTTTCTTCTCCTCCTCCTCCGACAATATGATGAAGCCATATGTGGAGTACCGCAGAGTGTATGGAGGTGGCGCGGATGAACGGGTCGATCGACGAGGTGGGACGGGCGGCTCCTCCGTACGCCCTTGAGGTTCGGTAAACCTCATGGACATGCTCCTTGTTGCTCTCATGCCACCGAGGAGGAGAGTGTCGTTCCTCCTTGGCGGTGCCGTGTCCTCCTCCATGCTTCGAGGAGACTCGGAAACCGAGTGCCTCCTTGAAGACGCCGTCGAAGATGGCTTGGGCGACGATGACCCCTTCTTCTTGGAGAAGAGAATTGTGATTTTCTTCCACTTGATTGCAACACTCTTCTCTCCACTAAAATTCCGGGTTGCAACCGATAACTAGGCACTTAAAAACTTATTTCGGAATGTGGACTTTGAGTGGATTAAGGGTGTGAATTGTTTGAGCTATCAAGCTTGGGAAGGTTGGCTATGTCTACGGTGGTTCTGGGCACGAAAACTTGAGCACACAATAGAAGAATGAGAGGGATGCTTGCTTGCAGAAAACGAGAGCCGGGGGGTTCCTTTTATAGGGGAGGCCGGCCGGCCTGGGCCGACCGGCCTGGGTGGCCGCGTGCTCCACGAGTTGCACCGCCCAAATGCTCTCGTCCACTCCTTTTCTTGCATTATTGGTCCTTCCACTTGATGCTTCATGCTTTGAGTCATGTCCATGCTCCCTTGCTCCACTTGCTTCACATGTCACCATGAATTTCCTGCAAAGATATGCTTGCTGCCCACCCATCCTTGTCCTTTGCATCTGATCTTGATGAAAGTTGTTGAAAGGGCATCCAATGGTGCATGCATGATTAACTTTAACTAGATTGTCCCCCTTTAAGTATGTTTAAGGCTAAGCACTCCTCTAATTTCGAAAATTAAAAATATTTCCAGAACTATGGAAAAGATCAAGCATAAATTTAGAGAAGTTTTTACACCATTAAAAACAAATGTAAGTCGAAAATATTTTCCGACTACATTGATATCGGTCTCACCGATATAGTTTGCCTTCATTGGTTGAGAGCAAACTTTTCCCAACTTGATCATGGGGGCATAGGTTTAGGTTCTAATTTTGGCTAAATGAGAGAGATTTTGAATGAAATAAAATTGAATGAGGCTTAGAAAAAATTCTAATCTTTAGAGAAACCAAGAATATAAATTTTTAAACAAACCAAAAGTTTAGTTTCTAGGTTCACGCGAGTCCTACCACTTGCTGAAATTTAATTAACACCTAGGTATAAGTCGTGGCTCTACTCGTGTGTTCTTAGCATGAAAATCAAGTCAAACACAACATCATAATGAGGATGAATGGTTGAATTAGGTTCTGAATTTATTTGGTTGTGGTTTCTTGAAAAGAAGCAAACAAACACATAGGAGGGTTCATGTAAAGGGTTTATGATCAAGCAAAATATTCAACCAAGAATTATGTCTCTAATATTGTTCAACAACTTCTAAGTCTAATGTCTTTGCGTAGTAAAACTGAATTAAAAACTCGAAAAACCTGGAATCGGATTGTCCTCCCGGTAGCTTATTCTTGACTCGACGAAACGGGTTGCCTCCCGCCTAGCGCTTCGTTTATAGTCCATGGCTAGACTTCTTCACTTGATTACTCCGGATCAACGCTCTTTGCGGGCATTGCAATCTTGGGTACCCACATCCGCACCATCTTGGGCATGGGCTTGTCTTCTAGCTTAGTCATTTTTTTGGTCTTCACAGGCGGCTTTTCTTCCTTTGTTTTGACGGATGCAACATATTCCTTAACTTTCTTCACGTCCTTCTTATTCGGCTCTTTCTTCTTCTTCTTCAGCCCTTCCTTCTTCCTTGGTTCTTCCTTAACAACCCGACGATAAGGTGGAACATTTTTAACTTCAATCATATTGCATACCTCGAGGCGTGGTCGAAACTTGAAGGAACTCCTTTCTATGTTAATGTCGAACATGATCTCCCCCTTGACCACATCAATAGTAGCTCCCACGGTCTTGAGGAAAGGCCTCCCAAGGATGAGCGGTGGCTTCTCCCTCTCTCCCATTTTGAGAACCACGAAGTCGACGGGGATGAAGTGGTGTCCGACCTTCACGGGCACATCTTCGGCGATGCCCAAGGGATAGCGAATGGAGTTGTCACCCAGCTCCAAACACATACCCGTAGGCTCCAATGGTAGTCGTAGCTTCTCGAACACATCTCTTGGCATGACGCTCACAATTTCTCCAAGGTCGCATAATGCCTTCTCGAACTTGAATGAAACAACAGAACATGGATTTGTCGGGCATCTGGGGTCCTTTTGCTTCTCTAGCCCATTAGCAATAGCGGCACTATATTCCTCGGACATCTTGACATGATCTACCCCGAGTGTTGCTATCTCATATTTATTTGCGAGTATGTCTTTAAAGTAACGAGAATATGTAGGTACTTGAAGGGCATCCAATAATGGCATGTTGATGCTAAGTCTACACACAACCTCCACAAACTTCTCAAAGTGATTATCAAGTTTACCTTGGAAGTAGCGTGGCCTGAGTTGTGGTATCCTCGTGTCTTCTCCCGGCATCTCAAACTCGGGCTCTTCAGTGACGATCCCCGTAACTTCCTCCTTAGCAAATTCCTCCGCCTCAGTGGATGGTTTAGGCTTCCTTGCTCCCGCGGAATACTCCGGATCTTCGGTCTCCTTTCCCAAACGTGTTTGAATAGCCTTCGCCGATTCGGGACCTTTAGGTTGTCCCGGAAGCTTCCCTTCATCTAATGAGGCACCCGACAAGTTGTCCAACTTGCGTCTCGAGCATCTTCATCATGTTGAGCACTTGATGGTTGGAGCTTCCGACCTCCGTCACTTTGCTATAGATGTTCTCCAACACCTTGTCTATGGCCTTGAACTTGGTGACGGTGTCCTTCAATTGTATACGAAGCGGAACCGAATTCAAAATGGACGAGCTTGCATTAAATTGAGGTCTACCTTGCCCATAGCGGAAGTTCGGCAATTCTCCCTTCCTCATGTAGTCAAGAACCTTGGCTTCCTCCGGACAATCTTTGTGGACATGGCCATACTCTCCGCATTCTTCGCATGTGTATCTTGCTTCGGCAGCCTTCAAATCTCGACCCTCTTTCTTTTCTATCTCCATCTTCTCCAACCTCCTCATGAGTGAATCGATCTTGCCTTCAAGTATGTTCTCCTTTTCCACTTGCAAGACTCCGTTGACGTTCCCCGTGGGTTGAACCGGAAGTAGGCGTCCAGATGACGCCCATGTGTCATTATCCGCGACCTTCTTGAATAGAGTGAAAGCTTCGGTCGGTGTAAGCTCGATGATAGATCCTCCCGCTGATGCATCGATGATCGTCCTTGACGCCATGGTGAGTCCTTGATAGAACTTTTGCACGAGGTCTTCCTTTGGGAACTTGTGATGTGGAACGACCCAAGTGTACTCATTGAAGCGCTCGAATGCCTCCGAGATAGTCTCCGTAGGATATTGAGCAAAAGTGGCAATCTTATTACGCAAGCTTTGAGTTTTACCCGGAGAGTAGTATTTCTTCATGAAAGCCTTCATCAACGCGTTCCAATTTTGCACCGTCTCCGCTGGTTGAGAGTGGAACCATTGCAAAGCCTTCCCGAGTAGTGAGAACGGAAGAAACCTTGCCCTCATTTGGTCTTGAGTCACCCCATCCATGTTGAAATTCTGACATAGTTGAATAAACGCTTGGAGGTGAAGGTTCGGATCCTCTTTACCGGTGAAGGGTGAATGTTGCACCATGCGAATTGTTGAGGTCTTGATCTCGAATGGCCTTCCGATCTCTTCGAGGTTCAAGATTGGTAGGTCGATGATGTCCGGGTGCATAGCTCTCCGATATTGCGTTCTTGCGGCGGTTGTTCACCCATCGGCAGGAGTCGATTCTCCCGAGGACTTTGAGGTGGTGGATTCTTCTGGAGATTCCTTCGATCCTTTGTCTTCCGACTTCGAATCTACAAAATCTAGTTTTTTAGCTTGATGTGCTTTGCGTCTCCTTAGCTTGTAAAGTTTTTCGGATCATCCACAAAATTATTAGGTTTGTTGGAGAGGTAGCCGTCCATCTCCTGTTAGGGTTAGCGATAAACAAAATATGCAAAAACAAAAGTAAAAACAAATCTAAGACAAACTAGATTAGATTGATTTTGAGGATGATCAAAAGTTAGTAGATGCAAAAGAAAAAAACTAAAAGAAAACTAAAAATCACAAAAAGGCAATAAAAGAACAAATCTTGATCACTTGTTCCCCGGCAACGGCGCCAGAAAAAGGGGCTTGTTGACGGTTAATAGTTGTATCAAAGTTCGTTTAGACTTGCAAGCGGACAAATCTCCCGTCGTAGTCAAGGGACCCTTCTTCCCTCGAGTGGTGAACCCAAGGTATCGAATCCGTGGAACAAATGTGTGACGCAAAAGATGATCTAGTAATGCCAAGCAACTTCAATATTTGATAGATAAAACCCTAATGCATCTAATCATAAGAATCAACACAAGAACGAATCTAATCTACTAAAGACCGGAGGTAACAAAGATAGAGGGGGTAGATAAACCGATCTAGAGAGATCAGGTTGAGCCTTTAGTTGAAGTTCCAAGCAAAAGAAGAAGTAGCAAATCAAAACTCATTAGAAGCCTCTTTAAACCGTGGTTTCCCGTCCGACTCCGAAAACGCCTGCCTTTCAGAGCCCCCGTTCTGTCACAACGTACTCCTATTCATGTGGGTAGTCTAGGGCGAGTCCGAGGACAAGTCGAGTTCTTTCGGAAGATCAGGCGTGCACCTCTAGCCACCGCGGCTACAAGACACCCTATGTGATCTATCTCGAGAATAGATCTAAATAAGCAAAGCTGATCGAAAATGAAGACTTCAGAGAAACACTTAGTCGCTAAGATTCGGATTCAACTTGATACATCAACTAGTACAATGATATATGAACAAGTTCACCACTGGGATCCTACCTTGATCTTGCTTCTAGCACCGGGAACTCCAACGTGGTCTTCCTTCCAAGGTTCCCACATCGGCTAGGGAGACCCTAGTCAACTAGCTCGAGCCTCTCCTCTCCGGGATGGTGTCCCTCTCTTCTCTGCTCCTCGGCGGCCGATGAAGAATTGATCAATGCGTGGCTCTTGACCCTGGGGCTATAAATAGCCCGATTGGCAGCTAGGTCAAAGGGGGGGCGACTGGGCCCTAGAATGGGCCGGGCCAGTCGGCCTAGGCCGACCGGCCTGGGCCCACCCCTGCCCAGTTTCCTGCCTCCTTCGCATGGCGTCGGTTCTTGAGTCTTCTAGATCCTTCCCCTTCTGCATGTGGGCCCTTGTTGTAAGTTTCTCTCCGAGTTGGACGTAGCTCCTTGTCCCACAAGATTCGACACTTTTCTAGATAGGTCCTCGGAGTTTGTCATCTTCTCGGGTTTGGTCCCTGGGCTTCTTGGAGTCAAGTTTGCTACATTGCATGACTTGTACGGGGCTTCAAGGTCTTGTCACAAGGTGCTTGATGAACTTATCCCGGAAGTCTTGCTTTCTACGTCAAAACCCTGCATAAACACTAAACTCCAAAATCGACATGCACGAATGAACTTGATATACCAAGGGGGTTAGTACCAATGGATAAAGTATAAAACCAATGTCAACACCGAAGGTAAACTCATGGCTAGGTTGACGGAATTTCACCGTCAACAATCGCCATATCTCTAGAGCATATCAGATTTCTGTCGGGATCTCTCCACGATATCCTGCACAAGGCAACAACCATTACTTGGGTACTCAGTTCTTGTGGAATTCGACTACTCAAGGGTGTTGTCACGTACCTTCATCCACTGCTCAACCTGGCGCATCGACTCCAAGTTGTGGGCCACCATCCCCGGGTCGATGAGGTCATCTGCCAGAAGCTCGAGCCCGCCACGACTAGTCGCCACGGTCTCTGACATCAGCGCCGAATGGATCGGCTCCGCATCTTGGATCTCCGGCTACCGGACGACAACGTCGATGCTCGACCCTGGGAGTCCGTCGTCACGCACCTCTTCCGTGGCCTCGAGGGCTATCATCACCTCCGGTCCGGAACCTGCTCCCTCAAGCACCTCGGCTTCAGGCACGATGCCTTCAACCGGCACGACTTCAGGGATCGTGGTCCCCTCGACTTGTGTTTCTATCATCACAAGGCATACGACGTCAGTACCCCGGGGCCACGACTACTACACGGGGCAGACGGCATCACCGCAGTCTACATACCTTCCACTACGGTAGCCTCCGACGGTGTAGCCTCTGCGCCTGACATCACGGACTCAGCAAGGGGAAGGGGAGTGGACTCATCAACGGTGCGCGGATGGGTTCTCTTCAGTAGCTGCCGCGTCGGGTTCTTCTCCTTCCCAGGACAGATCAGTGGATTTCCTGCATAGTGCAAATATGGTGGTCAGCCAAGAAAGACTACTAAACTACATGTACTACTCGGGGATGGATTTCACTTACAAGCTGGACCGGACTACAGTCACGGTCGGAGCGCCAAATAAACTGGCGATATCAACAAGCCTGGCTTCCGCGGGCACCTCTTCTTCAACATGGGAGACTACTGGCTCCACGGCTCCAGTAGTCGCAGAGGGCTCTGGCCTTCTCTCCTCTGTCGACGCTCGCGGCTCGCCGGCACTACTCGCCTGTTGTGCCGACTCCGCACGACTTCTTCTACGGTGGGGGGGCCGGACCGAGGCTCCTCTCGCCGGCCCGCTCACCGTGCCCCGCTTGTCCTCTTCCCCCTAATCCATGGGGTCGAACGATGGAATCTCCTCGCGACAACTCCAACCGTCGCGCATGCAATGCTACAAAACAAGTACTCGACTACTCTACTCGAGAAATTCACCTCGTGGGTGGTTGTCTCCATCACCTTCGCCTTCTTGGCGACGCGCTTCCGTGCCACATTGCGCGGCTTTCTTGGAAGCGCGGGGAGACTAGCCTCCGTGCTAGTCGGTCTATCACCAATGAGGGGGATATGGGGGCGGTCCCCGTGTCGGCCGAACCTAGACCGTAGATGAAAGCACTCCTGAAGCGTCTCCCCATCCTCCTCGTCGGATGTGTCTTCAATGGTGACGCTGTCATCACCCTCGCCGACGTCGCGGCGTTCCTTCACCTTGCTCTGGCTCTCCTCTGGAATATTTTCAAGCCGAGGCGGTGGAGTTGGGTCGAGACATACTTGGCGATATCGTCCTGCAGAACGCAAATTGGGTGAGCGCGACTACTCCGCAACAACCGCACTCGAGGCGAAGTGACAACTATGCACCTTGTTCAACGGATGAGCCGCGAGTACTCGGAACTACGCAAGGAGTGTACGGTGGCATATCCTTGAATATCTTGCCCACCTCTCGACAATATCATCATCGTCGACTTCATCACCGGGCATCCTTGAAGTATCTTCGTCGTCCGTGTACCGGGTACCCGAGGGTGTTGCGAGCCATCGCCGGCCGCACCTTCCTCTTCGTGAAGCTAAAGGCCACATGCTCGGCCCTCGGCCCCGACCTCTCTCAAGGCCTTGATCTTCAAGCATCAACTCGGGTAGTTGAATACCCTCTTGCATCGTTGGCTCTGTGTTCCACCATGCCCGATGCTTTGGCTACTTCCCGCTTGGCTTAGGCAACTCTGGGTGGTGGTTTGTGATATAGAACCACTTGGCCTTCTAGTCTTGGTTCGAATCAATGAGCTTGTACGCCAAGTACTGATCGACCACATCTTCTCGCATCTGGATGCCAGCCCCTCCGACTACTCGCGGGTCGTTGGCGCTTGGCTGCGGCTTCACACGGAAGAACTTCCGGAACAAGATTCAGTGGGGCTTGATTCTCACGAATGCCTCGCAGAAGTGTACAAAGACGGAGATGTGGAAAATACCATTGGGGTTGAGATTCAAGTACTTGATACCGTAGTACTGGAGCAGCCCCTTGAATAAATCGCTGGCCGGGAGTGCTAGTCCGCGCTCCATGAACCTAGCGAACATGGGGACTTCGTCGGGATTCTTCTCCATGGGGTACAGGTCGCCCGCGGCGGCGCGCCACATGTCCATCTCCTTCTCCTCCAGGAATCCGCTGTTCACCAGGGCTAGCAGATCTTCGGTCTTCATCTTGGACTTTTTCCACTCCTTGGCCGAATTGGGGCGCGGGAGAGATGTCGGCGGCGATGACTCTTGGGCAGACCCTCTGCCTCGCTGCGGGATCTCTTCTTCCCGGCACCAGCCTTTGAGCCCTTGGACGGAGACGGCTTCATCCTCCAAGTGCACAGAGTTTTCACTCGCATCCGCTCGGGGGCTACGCTGGTGGCGAGCAGCGGTGGCGTGTGTTGACTTGTAATCTATGGCGTGGCAGCAGAAGCAATAGTGGATGGACACTCGAATGGATCTAATCCAGTGGCTGCTACTAAGGGGAATGAAAAACCCTAAGGGTTTTGGTGTCTATTTATAACCTAGCAAGCGGCATTGCAACAACTAGATGGATAAGTATCGGCGGCTGACTCAGCGGCGGCTGCCTGACTCTTCGGCTTCCAGTACTCGATGCACTCCATCTCGGGGGCTCGACTACATCTGCTAGATTTCTTGGGTGACGACAAGACTCAAGAGTAACTCAGGACACATTCTACAATCAAGATGACCCTTCAATTTGAGAGGAAGTACTCGACTCAAGGCTCGAGGGCTCCGTGCCACGTGTCATTCGGTTTTTTCTCCGGATTTTATGGGATAATCTTGGCAAAACTTCAGATTGACCCTCAGCTTGAATCTACGATTTGACCTAAGGCTCGAGGGCTACATTCCATATGGTTTCTTCTTCAAGACAAGGCGAGTACTATTGAAGACCTTCAAGAGAAGAACTCGAGGACGCTTGGGAACTAATCGAGAAGACTTCAAGACTACTCAAGGATCACCGCAGCATCCTTACGGCCTCGGGATGCTTCAAGTATTCTTGAGGACTTTCGGCTTGTAGTACTCGAGGACGCTTGAGGACTACTCATCAAGGTCGTCAAGACTTCTCGAATCTATCCTGCTCGACTACAAAGTACTCGGGGGCTTGTCGTATGGACTTCCGTGGGCCCACTGCCTCGGTTTGTATCGGAGCCGACTACTCGGTGGGCCTCTGGGACTACTGGACTTGGGTCACACGGCACCTGATGGTGTGGGGCGCAAGGACTACAGTGGAGGAGTACTCGGATAGGAAGCTGTGCATGTCCTGTACCATGTAGAGAACTCCTAAACGTACACGACTAGTACTCTCTCCCCAAACCGACTTGTAACCCTGCCTCCCGGGCTATATAAGGTGAGGCAAGGACCCTTTACCTCTCTCATACGCATCATTTTGTAAACACACCCAATCAATCCAGAGCTACGCAGCATACAAGACGTAGGGTATTATGCACCTCGCGGCCCAAACCTGTCTAAATCGTGTGCCACGTGTCTCTTCCTTCGAGTTACCGATCTCGGCGAGGCCACATTCATCTACCTCGGGTACTCCCCTTGGTAGGTTGCTGGTCTAAAACACCGACAGGTGGGAAGTGGTACGTCCTTGTTGTGGTGGACGACTACTCTCGGTATGCGTGGGCGTTCTTTCTTGAGGAGAAAGGGGAGATGTTTGGTTTTGTTCGAGATCTTGTCTTGAGGTTGAGGAATGAGAGGCACAGAGATGCCATACGAGCAATCCGCAGTGACAATGGCTCAGAATTTAGAAACTCTCGTTTTGAAACCTTTTGCCATGATTTGGGTCTTGAACACTAGTTTTCGAGTCTGTAAACGCCTCCCTAGAATGGTGTTGTGGAAAGGAAAAATAGAACCTTGTGTGAGATGGATCGGATGATGCTTGATGAGCATAGGACTCCGAGAAGGTTCTGGGCTGAGGTGATGAATACCGCGTGCTATGTTTCAAACAAGATCTACCTCAAAGTGCATAGGAAGAAAACCTGCTATGAGGTGATGCATGGCCGCACACCCAAGGTGAGTCACTTCCATGTCTTTGGTTGCAAGTGCTTTCTTCTTAAGAAAGGGAAGAAGCTGGATAAGTTTGAGGCTAGGTCAGTTGATGGTATTTTCTTTGGTTATGCATCTCGCTCTAGAGCATATCATGTGCTCAATCTTGAAACTAACCAAATCGTGGAGACTTGTGAAGTAACCTTCGACGAGACACAACCACGTAGTCGCTTGTCTTTGAGTGTGCAGGTGATGATGAACTTGGTGAGGAGATCTTTTAGGAGGAGGAGCATGAACATGGAGATGATGAAGATGGCGGTGTGGTGCCCGCGGCTGAGCATGTACATACTAATTCGACTAGGTGATGGATGGCCCCTCTCCCACACCTACGACGACAAACCAAGATCAAGGAGAAGCTACTGTTGAGGGGGAGGTAGCATCAAGGTGAGAACCTCCCCGACGAGTACAAGTGGATCACCCAGCTTCAAGGATCATCGGCAACATGAATGAACATACTACACAGTCGAGGGTTTGGAACAATTCTCATTTCGCTCATGCTGCTTTTGTTGCCACTTTTGAGACCAAAGATATTGGACACGCACTATCTGATCATAATTGTGTTAATTCGATGCATGAGGAGTTGGAGAGCTTTGAGAAGAATTAGGTTTGGGAATTGGTTGACCCTCCCCCAGGGTGTAAGCCAATTGGAACAAAATGGGTGTGGAAGAACAAAGAGAGAGAGAGAGAAAGGTGAAGTGGTGAGAAACAAGTCAAGGCTTGTTGCTCAGGGGTTCAGTCAGAAGGAGGGAATCGACTACGAGGAGACCTTTGCTCCCGTAGCTCTTTTCGAGGCGATCAGGATCCTTCTAGCTTTCTCTATGGCAAAAGGGTTCAAGTTACACCAGATTGATGTAAAGAGTGCTTTCTTGAATGGTGTGTTGGAGGAAGAAGTGTATGTGAGGCAACCACCGGGGTTTGAGAGCGAGAAGTACCGCCACCGGGTGTACAAGTTGAGGAAGGTGTTGTATGGGTTGAAGTAGGCGCCTAGAGCTTGGTATGGTAGGTTGAGGGGGTTCCTGTTTGAGAGAGGGTTTGAGGTGGGGAAGGTCGATCAGACCTTGTTTCTTCTCAGGCAGGGTAGAGATATCCTGATTGTGCAGGTGTACGTGGATGATATTGTCTTTCGTGGCTCGTCTAACTCTCTTGTTGCAAGGTTTGCAGAGGATATGAGCAGGGAATTTGAGATGAGCATGATGGGTGAGTTGCAGTTCTTCCTTGGGCTACAAATCAAGCAATCAAAGGAAGGAACATTTGTGCACCAAGCTAAGTACACCAAGGACATTGTGAGGAAGTTCAAGATGGAGGACTCCAAGGCCATGGCGACGCCTATGAGTATGACTATAGCTCCTTATGCGGGTGAGGAAGGTGAACACGTGGACCAGAAGGAGTACAAGAGCATGATCAGGTCACTCCTTTACTTGACAGCGATGAGGCCAGACATCCAGTTCTCGGTATGTCTGTACACTCGTTTTCATGCGTGTCCAAGGACTTCGCATCAGCAAGCGGTGAAGTGCATATTCAGGTACTTGCGTCACACTCCCGACTTCGGCCTATGGTATTCCACGTCTTCTTCTTTGGCTCTTCATGGTCTTTCAGACGCGGATTTTGCCAGGTGTCGGTTGGATAGGAAGTCCACTTCTGGGACTTGGTGACGGTGTCCTTCAATTGTATACGAAGCGGAACCGAATTCAAAATGGACGAGCTTGCATTAAATTGAGGTCTACCTTGCCCATAGCGGAAGTTCGGCAATTCTCCCTTCCTCATGTAGTCAAGAACCTTGGCTTCCTCCGAACAATCTTTGTGGACATGGCCATACTCTCCGCATTCTTCGCATGTGGATCTTGCTTCGGCAGCCTTCAAATCTCGACCCTCTTTCTTTTCTATCTCCATCTTCTCCAACCTCCTCATGAGTGAATCGATCTTGCCTTCAAGTATGTTCTCCTTTTCCACTTGCAAGACTCCTTTGACGTTCCCCGTGGGTTGAACCGGAAGTAGGCGTCCAGATGACGCCCATATGTCATTATCCTCGACCTTCTTGAATGGAGTGATAGCTTCGGTCGGTGTAAGCTCGATGATAGATCCTCCCGCTGATGCATCGATGATCGTCCTTGACGCCATGGTGAGTCCTTGATAGAACTTTTGCACGAGGTCTTCCTTTGGGAACTTGTGATGTGGAACCACCCAAGTGTACTCATTGAAGCGCTCGAATGCCTCTGAGATAGTCTCCGTAGGATATTGAGCAAAAGTGGCAATCTTATTACGCAAGCTTTGAGTTTTACCCGGCGAGTAGTATTCCTTCATGAAAGCCTTCATCAACACGTTCCAATTTTGCACCGTCTCCGCTGGTTGAGAGTGGAACCATTGCAAAGCCTTCCCGAGTAGTGAGAACGGAAGAAACCTTGCCCTCATTTGGTCTTGAGTCACCCCATCCATGTTGAAATTCTGACATAGTTGAATAAACGCTTGGAGGTGAAGGTTCGGATCCTCTTTACCGGTGAAGGGTGAATGTTGCACCATGCGAATTGTTGAGGTCTTGATCTCGAATGGCCTTCCGATCTCTTCGAGGTTCAAGATTGGTAGGTCGATGATGTCCGGGGTGCATAGCTCTCCGATATTGCGTTCTTGCGGCGGTTGTTCACCCATCGGCGGGAGTCGATTCTCCCGAGGACTTTGAGGTGGTGGATTCTTCGGAGATTCCTTCGATCCTTTGTCTTCCGACTTCGAATCTACAAAATCTAGTTTTTTAGCTTGATGTGCTTTGCGTCTCCTTAGCTTGTAAAGTTTTTCTGGATCATCCACAAAATTATTAGGTTTGTTGGAGAGGTAGCCGTCCATCTCCTGTTAGGGTTAGCGATAAACAAAATATGCAAAAACAAAAGTAAAAACAAATCTAAGACAAACTAGATTAGATTGATTTTGAGGATGATCAAAAGTTAGTAGATGCAAAAGAAAAAAACTAAAAGAAAACTAAAAATCACAAAAAGGCAATAAAAGAACAAATCTTGATCACTTGTTCCCCGCACAACGGCGCCAGAAAAAGGGGCTTGTTGACGGTTAATAGTTGTATCAAAGTTCGTTTAGACTTGCAAGCGGACAAATCTCCCGTCGTAGTCAAGGGACCCTTCTTCCCTCGAGTGGTGAACCCAAGGTATCGAATCCGTGGAACAAATGTGTGACGCAAAAGATGATCTAGTAATGCCAAGCAACTTCAATCTTTGATAGATAAAACCCTAATGCATCTAATCATAAGAATCAACACAAGAACGAATCTAATCTACTAAAGACCGGAGGTAACAAAGATAGAGGGGGTAGATAAACCGATCTAGAGAGATCGGGTTGAGCCTTTAGTTGAAGTTCCAAGCAAAAGAAGAAGTAGCAAATCAAATCTCATTAGAAGCCTCTTTAAACCGTGGTTTCCCGTCCGACTCCGAAAACGCCTGCCTTTCAGAGCCCCCGTTCTGTCACAACGTACTCCTATTCATGCGGGTAGTCTAGGGCGAGTCCGAGGACAAGTCGAGTTCTTTCGGAAGATCAGGCGTGCACCTCTAGCCACCGCGGCTACAAGACACCCTATGTGATCTATCTCGAGAATAGATCTAAATAAGCAAAGCTGATCGAAAACGAATACTTCAGAGAAACACTTAGTCGCTAAGATTCAGATTCAACTTGATACATCAACTAGTACAATGATATGTGAACAAGTTCACCACTGGGATCCTACCTTGATCTTGCTTCTAGCACCGGGAACTCCAACGTGGTCTTCCTTCCAAGGTTCCCACATCGGCTAGGGAGACCCTAGTCAACTAGCTCGAGCCTCTCCTCTCCGGGATGGTGTCCCTCTCTTCTCTGCTCCTCGGCGGCTGATGAAGAATTGATCAATGCGTGGCTCTTGACCCTGGGGCTATAAATAGCCCGATTGGCAGCTAGGTCAAAGGGGGGGGCGACTGGGCCCTAGAATGGGCCGGGCCAGTCGGCCTAGGCCGACCGGCCTGGGCCCACCCCTGCCCAGTTGCCTGCCACCTTCGCATGGCGTCGGTTCTTGAGTCTTCTAGATCCTTCCCCTTCCGCATGTGGGCCCTTGTTGTCAGTTTCTCTCCGAGTTGGACGTAGCTCCTTGTCCCACAAGATTCGGCACTTTTCTAGATAGGTCCTCGGAGTTTGTCATCTTCTCGGGTTTGGTCCCTGGGCTTCTTGGAGTCAAGTTTGCTACATTGCATGACTTGTACGGGGCTTCAAGGTCTTGTCACAAGGTGCTTGATGAACTTATCCCGGAAGTCTTGCTTTCTACGTCAAAACCCTGCATAAACACTAAACTCCAAAATCGACATGCACGAATGAACTTGATATACCAAGGGGGTTAGTACCAATGGATAAAGTATAAAACTAATGTCAACACCAAAGGTAAACTCATGGCTAGGTTGACGGAATTTCACCGTCAACAATCGCCATATCTCTAGAGCATATCAGATTTCTGTCGGGATCTCTCCACGACATCTTGCACAAGGCAACAACCATTACTTGGGTACTTAGTTCTTGTGGAATTCGACTACTCAAGGGTGTTGTCACGTACCTTCATCCACTGCTCAGCCTGGCGCATCGACTCCAAGTTGTGGGCCACCATCCCCGGGTCGATGAGGTCATCTGCCAGAAGCTCGAGCCCGCCACGACTAGTCGCCACGGTCTCTGACATCAGCGCCGAACGGATCGGCTCCGCATCTTGGATCTCCGGCTACCGGACGACAACGTCGATGCTCGACTCTGGGAGTCCGTCGTCACGCACCTCTTCCGTGGCCTCAGGGGCTATCATCACCTCCGGTCCGGAACCTGCTCCCTCAAGCACCTCGGCTTCAGGCACGATGCCTTCAACCGGCACGACTTCAGGGATCGTGGTCCCCTCGACTTGTGTTTCTATCATCACAAGGCATACGACGTCAGTACCCCGGGGCCACGACTACTACACGGGGCAGACGGCATCACCGCAGTCTACATACCTTCCACTACGGTAGCCTCCGACGGTGTAGCCTCTGCGCCTGACATCACGGACTCAGCAAGGGGAAGGGGAGTGGACTCATCAACAGCTGCGGATGGGTTCTCTTCAGTAGCTGCCGCGTCGGGTTCTTCTCCTTCCCAGGACAGATCAGTGGATTTCCTGCATAGTGCAAATATGGTGGTCAGCCAAGAAAGACTACTAAACTACATGTACTACTCGGGGATGGATTTCACTTACAAGCTGGACCGGACTACAGTCACGGTCGGAGCGCCAAATAAACTGGCGATATCAACAAGCCTGGCTTCCGCGGGCACCTCTTCTTCAACATGGGAGACTACTGGCTCCACGGCTCCAGTAGTCGCAGAGGGCTCTGGCCTTCTCTCCTCTGTCGACGCTCGCGGCTCGCCGGCACTACTCGCCTGTTGTGCCGACTCCGGCACGACTTCTTCTACGGTGGGGGCTGGACTGAGGCTCCTCTCAGTCGGCCCGCTCACCGTGCCCCAGTTGTCCTCTTCCCCCTAATCCATGGGGTCGAACGATGGAATCTCCTGCGACAACTCCAACTGTCAGCATGCAATGCTACAAAACAAGTACTCGACTACTCTACTCGAGAAATTCACCTCGTGGGTGGTTGTCTCCATCACCTTCAGCTTCTTGGCGACGCGCTTCTGTGCCACATTGCGCGGCTTTCTTGGAAGCGCGGGGAGACTAGCCTCCAGGCTAGTCGGTCTATCACCAATGAGGGGGATATGGGGCAGTCCAGGTCGGCTGAACCTAGACCGTAGATGAAAGCACTCCTGAAGCGTCTCCCCATCCTCCTCGTCGGATGTGTCTTCAATGGTGACGCTGTCATCACCCTCGCCGACGTCGCGGCGTTCCTTCACCTTGCTCTGGCTCTCCTCTGGAATATTTTCAAGCCGAGGCGGTGGAGTTGGGTCAGAGACATACTTGGCGATATCGTCCTGCAGAACGCAAATTGGGTGAGCGCGACTACTCCAGAACAATCAGTACTCAGAGGCAGAAGTGACAACTATGCACCTTGTTCAACGGATGAGCCGCAGAGTACTCAGGAACTACGCAAGGAGTGTACGGTGGCATATCCTTGAATATCTTGCCCAGCCTCTCGACAATATCATCATCGTCGACTTCATCACTGGGCATCCTTGAAGTATCTTCGTCGTCCGTGTACTGGTACCCGAGGGTGTTGCGAGCCATCAGCGGCTGCACCTTCCTCTTCGTGAAGCTAAAGGCCACATGCTCGGCCCTCAGCCCGACCTCTCTCAAGGCCTTGATCTTCAGCATCAACTCGGGTAGTTGAATACCCTCTTGCATCGTTGGCTCTGTGTTCCACCATGCCCGATGCTTTGGCTACTTCCCGCTT
This sequence comes from Cenchrus americanus, assembly GCA_947561735.1. Lineage (NCBI taxonomy): Eukaryota > Viridiplantae > Streptophyta > Magnoliopsida > Poales > Poaceae > Cenchrus > Cenchrus americanus. The sequence goes on along the minus strand of OX387244.1, from coordinate 124,749,661 downwards.
GGCTTAGGCAACTCTGGGTGGTGGTTTGTGATATAGAACCACTTGGCCTTCTAGTCTTGGTTCGAATCAATGAGCTTGTACGCCAAGTACTGATCGACCACATCTTCTCGCATCTGGATGCCAGCCCCTCCGACTACTCGCGGGTCGTTGGCGCTTGGCTGCGGCTTCACACGGAAGAACTTCCGGAACAAGATTCAGTGGGGCTTGATTCTCACGAATGCCTCGCAGAAGTGTACAAAGACGGCGATGTGGAAAATACCATTGGGGTTGAGATTCAAGTACTTGATACCGTAGTACTGGAGCAGCCCCTTGAATAAATCGCTGGCCGGGAGTGCTAGTCCGCGCTCCATGAACCTAGCGAACATGGGGACTTCGTCGGGATTCTTCTCCATGGGGTACAGGTCGCCCGCGGCGGCGCGCCACATGTCCATCTCCTTCTCCTCCAGGAATCCGCTGTTCACCAGGGCTAGCAGACCTTCGGTCTTCATCTTGGACTTTTTCCACTCCTTGGCCGAATTGGGGCGCGGGAGAGATGTCGGCGGCGACGACTCTTGGGCAGACCCTCTGCCTCGCTGCGGGATCTCTTCTTCCCGGCACCAGCCTTTGAGCCCTTGGACGGAGACGGCTTCATCCTCCAAGTGCACAGAGTTTTCACTCGCATCCGCTCGGGGGCTACGCTGGTGGCGAGCAGTGGCGGCGTGTGTTGACTTGTAATCTACGGCGTGGCAGCAGAAGCAATAGTGGATGGACACTCGAATGGATCTAATCCAGTGGCTGCTACTAAGGGGAATGAAAAACCCTAAGGGTTTTGGTGTCTATTTATAACCTAGCAAGCGGCATTGCAACAACTAGATGGATAAGTATCGGCGGCTGACTCAGCGGCGGCTGCCTGACTCTTCGGCTTCCAGTACTCGATGCACTCCATCTCGGGGGCTCGACTACATCTGCTAGATTTCCTGGGTGACGACAAGACTCAAGGCTCGAGGGCTCCGTGCCACGTGTCATTCGGTTTTTTCTCCGGATTTTATGGGATAATCTTGGCAAAACTTCAGATTGACCCTCAGCTTGAATCTACGATTTGACCTAAGGCTCGAGGGCTACATTCCATATGGTTTCTTCTTCAAGACAAGGCGAGTACTATTGAAGACCTTCAAGAGAAGAACTCGAGGACGCTTGGGAACTAATCGAGAAGACTTCAAGACTACTCAAGGATCAGCTGCAGTACCTTCCAGCCTCAGGATGCTTCAAGTATTCTTGAGGACTTTCGGCTTGTAGTACTCGAGGACGCTTGAGGACTACTCATCAAGGTCGTCAAGACTTCTCGAATCTATCCTGCTCGACTACAAAGTACTCGGGGGCTTGTCGTATGGACTTCCGTGGGCCCACTGCCTCGGTTTGTATCAGGACTGACTACTCGGTGGGCCTCTGGGACTACTGGACTTGGGTCACACGGCACCTGATGGTGTGGGGCGCAAGGACTACAGTGGAGGAGTACTCGGATAGGAAGCTGTGCATGTCCTGTACCATGTAGAGAACTCCTAAACGTACACGACTAGTACTCTCTCCCCAAACCGACTTGTAACCCTGCCTCCCGGGCTATATAAGGTGAGGCAAGGACCCTTTACCTCTCTCATACGCATCATTTTGTAAACACACCCAATCAATCCAGAGCTACACAGCATACAAGACGTAGGGTATTATGCACCTCGCGGCCCAAACCTGTCTAAATCGTGTGCCACGTGTCTCTTCCTTCGAGTTACTGATGTCGGCGAGGCCACATTCATCTACCTCGGGTACTCCCCTTGGTAGGTTGCTGGTCTAAAACACCGACAGGTGGGAAGTGGTACGTCCTTGTTGTGGTGGACGACTACTCTCGGTATGCATGGGCGTTCTTTCTTGAGGAGAAAGGGGAGATGTTTGGTTTTGTTCGAGATCTTGTCTTGAGGTTGAGGAATGAGAGGCACAGAGATGCCATACGAGCAATCCGCAGTGACAATGGCTCAAAATTTAGAAACTCTCGTTTTGAAACCTTTTGCCATGATTTGGGTCTTGAACACTAGTTTTCGAGTCCGTAAACGCCTCTCTAGAATGGTGTTGTGGAAAGGAAAAATAGAACCTTGTGTGAGATGGATCGGACGATGCTTGATGAGCATAGGACTCCGAGAAGGTTCTGGGCTGAGGTGATGAATACCGCGTGCTATGTTTCAAACAAGATCTACCTCAAAGTGCATAGGAAGAAAACCTGCTATGAGGTGATGCATGGCCGCACACCCAAGGTGAGTCACTTCCATGTCTTTGGTTGCAAGTGCTTTCTTCTTAAGAAAGGGAAGAAGCTGGATAAGTTTGAGGCTAGGTCAGTTGATGGTATTTTCTTTGGTTATGCATCTCGCTCTAGAGCATATCATGTGCTCAATCTTGAAACTAACCAAATCGTGGAGACTTGTGAAGTAACCTTCGACGAGACACAACCACGTAGTCAGCTTGTCTTTGAGTGTGCAGGTGATGATGAACTTGGTGAGGAGATCTTTTAGGAGGAGGAGCATGAACATGGAGATGATGAAGATGGCGGTGTGGTGCCCGCGGCTGAGCATGTACATACTAATTCGACTAGGTGATGGATGGCCCCTCTCCCACACCTACGACGACAAACCAAGATCAAGGAGAAGCTACTGTTGAGGGGGAGGTAGCATCAAGGTGAGAACCTCCCCGACGAGTACAAGTGGATCACCCAGCTTCAAGGATCATCGGCAACATGAATGAACGTACTACACAGTCGAGGGTTTGGAACAATTCTCATTTCGCTCATGCTGCTTTTGTTGCCACTTTTGAGACCAAAGATATTGGACACGCACTATCTGATCATAATTGTGTTAATTCGATGCATGAGGAGTTGGAGAGCTTTGAGAAGAATTAGGTTTGGGAATTGGTTGACCCTCCCCCAGGGTGTAAGCCAATTGGAACAAAATGGGTGTGGAAGAACAAAGAGAGAGAGAGAAAGGTGAAGTGGTGAGAAACAAGTCAAGGCTTGTTGCTCAGGGGTTCAGTCAGAAGGAGGGAATCAACTACGAGGAGACCTTTGCTCCCGTAGCTCTTTTCGAGGCGATCAGGATCCTTCTAGCTTTCTCTATGGCAAAAGGGTTCAAGTTACACCAGATTGATGTAAAGAGTGCTTTCTTGAATGGTGTGTTGGAGGAAGAAGTGTATGTGAGGCAACCACAGGGGTTTGAGAGCGAGAAGTACCTCCACCGGGTGTACAAGTTGAGGAAGGTGTTGTATGGGTTGAAGTAGGCGCCTAGAGCTTGGTATGGTAGGTTGAGGGGGTTCCTGTTTGAGAGAGGGTTTGAGATGGGGAAGGTCGATCAGACCTTATTTCTTCTCAGGCAGGGTAGAGATATCCTGATTGTGCAGGTGTACGTGGATGATATTGTCTTTGGTGGCTCGTCTAACTCTCTTGTTGCAAGGTTTGCAGATGATATGAGCAGGGAATTTGAGATGAGCATGATGGGTGAGTTGCAGTTCTTCCTTGGGCTACAAATCAAGCAATCAAAGGAAGGAACATTTGTGCACCAAGCTAAGTACACCAAGGACATTGTGAGGAAGTTCAAGATGGAGGACTCCAAGGCCATGGCGACGCCTATGAGTATGACTATAGCTCCTTATGCGGATGAGGAAGGTGAACACGTGGACCAGAAGGAGTACCAGAGCATGATCAAGTCACTCCTTTACTTGACAGCGATGAGGCCAGACATCCAGTTCTCGGTATGTCTGTGCACTCGTTTTCATGCGTGTCCAAGGACTTCGCATCAGCAAGTGGTGAAGTGCATATTCAGGTACTTGCGTCACACTCCCGACTTCGGCCTTTGGTATTCCACGTCTTCTTCTTTGGCTCTTCATGGTCTTTCAGACGCGGATTTTGCCAGGTGTCGGTTGGATAGGAAGTCCACTTCTGGGACTTGCCAATTTTTGGGATCTTCTTTGGTGTCTTGGTCTTCCCGCAAATAGTCGAGTGTTGCTCAATCCACTACCAAGGCAGAGTACGTTGCCGCAGCTAGTTGTTGCTCTCAGCTCCTCTGGATCACATGCACCATGAGTGACTTTGGTGAGGAGTATACCCATGTCCCACTTCAATGTGACAGCACCAGTGCCATAAGTGTTTCAAAGAACCCAGTGCTCCATTCCAAAACCAAGCACATAGAAGTGAGGTATCATTTTCTGAGAGACAACATAGAGAAAGGGAAGATAGCTTTGATTCATGTACCCACACATGACCAACTAGCCGATATATTCACCAAAACCCTAGATCAAGCAACTTTCACTCGTTTGCGGGGGGAGCTTGGTGTTTGTTTGTTTTCTTGAGTTGGATGTGTGGGAGCTCTTTGTAGCATATGTATAGCTTTCTTTTGTGCATTTTCTTGCATTTGGCATGGCATATGTAACATGATGTATAGACATCCTTGTATCTTAGATTGCATGCATTGTGTATCATATGCATGTTGTAGGAAAAGCTTCTCTCATATACATTGTTCACCATGATGTGCTATATATGATCTTGTGAGCTAGTTTGGTATGCTATGGTTAGTTTGGCTTAGCTCTTGATGATCTTGAATTATATCCATGGTTGATGGCTATGTTTTTGAAAAATGTCTCATGTATGCTCTCTTGTGAATAAATGCCATTATATGATCTTGACATGTTTTAGTGGCTTGGCTATGCTTAATTTATGGTTGGATAAGCTTATTTTGATCATATGGGGCCAAAGGCTCATTTGCCGTCATGAATGTTTAGCCCTCATGCTTTATCTTGTGGAGGGGCATAAGTTCCTTTTTGTCGCAAAGACATTTCATGTTACCAAATATGAATCTGAAAATGAAATGTAAATTTCTTGAAAAATGTGCTCCCATGTCATATGTGCTAAATTTAATTTGCTTTGGGTTCTAAACCTTTGCATGATGTCTACCAATGAGAAGTCTCATATATAGAAGTAGACACATGGCTCGGTGGCTTTGACATGACATGAGGTGCTTGTGGGTGTTTGTGATGGTCTTATGATTAGAATGGTTGTCCTAGCATGAAGTTTGTGTGGCTTTGCTATTTTGACATGTTTTGCTCATGTTTATGACTTTGCTCATGAGAGGGTAAATTTTCGCAAAATTGCTCAATTCTATCTTAGCTTCGTCCAATGGTTGTGAAACTTGGTAATCATGAAGTTGATGTCATTACAAAGTTGTAGAGTATCTAACTTGCTCATTTGGACATGTGTAGCATCTTGTGATGAATTTTGTATACTTGAGAAGCTCTAGTTGCATGTTATCAAATTTGAGCCTTGATTCATGCATTCGCAACAAGGGGGAGAAAGAAAGGTGGAGAAAAGTTGCATTGCATCCCTAGAACCTATCCCAAGAGTCAAGGGGGAGCCTGTGCATTTCTTTTGCATTTTTTGGCTTTTGGGAGGTGTGGTCTGCTGTACCAAATCGGCCTGACTGGTTTTGGGAATCGGTCTAACTGGTTTTGGTGGAACCGGTCTGACCGGTTTTGGGAATCGGCCTGACCGGTTTGTGCCTAGAGTTGGCACTTGTTCAGGGGGAGTTTGCATATGTGCAAGGGGAGCTCGTGTTTGCTTTGGTGGTTTGTGCTCTTGGCTTGAGCATGGTTTTGTCTCGGATGTGTCGAGTCGTTGCCCTTGCCTAAGGGGTTCGAGACTTGTTTTCTTCAAGTGATCTTGCTCTTTGCCTTTCTTCGGCTTTTGATCGCTTGTTGGAGTTTTCTTTTGGTCATTTCTTTTCCTTTTGCTTTTCTCTTTGATTACTATATGTGTGTGTTGTCAATGCACTCATCAAGGGGGAGATTAAGGACCATGTGTGGTTTGAGGACCGATGGATGGTCGCTTCCTGGTGTGATGAGTGATTGACAATGTTGTGTGGACTGATTCTTGGCTAAGTATTGCAGGTGCAGGTTGTGGCTTGACTCGTGTAGGTGCAGGTGAAGAACAAGCGCAAAAGGTCGTTGCCGGTGAGGCCTCCAGGTGTGGAGAAGACAAGTAGGCTTGGTTCGAGGGACCCGGTGGCCAGCGGGGTCAAATATGGGCCGCATGGTGGCAAGAACGGCAAGATGAAGTTGAGGATAGTTCCTTGGTTGAGCCACAAAACTAAGGTCAAGCCGGGACTTCGTGGGAGCCAAGTCATCAGTGGTGATTGGCGGAGGCTACATCAAGTTCGCGGGGTTTGCGGTGGTTCACCAGAAAATCACCGGGTTACTCGGCTAAGCCACAAAGCCGAGGCCAAAGACAGGGCGTGGCTGTCAAGCCAAAACTGGCCTGACCGGTTTGGAGAACCGGTCTGACCGGTTTGGGGTCGCAGGGCGCTGGAAGCTTCAAGGCGGAGGACACACGCTGGGATCGCAGGGTGTGCGTCGAGGCTACGCAAAGTGCGGTCGCTGGGCACCCGTCCGATGGTGTTACGAAGACAAATTCCCAAAGTGCCCTTGGTGGGTGTGTATCCTAGTTTAGGCCTTAGGGGCATTTTAGACTTTAGGCTTGCCTCCATATAACCCAAGAGGCGAGAGGATGGCAGCCAACTCTTGGAACTCTAGCTCATTTCGTTTTGCTATTTTCCTCTTCCTATTTTCCCTAGGATTTCTAGGACTAGCTTGAGAGCTTCAGGGTGAGATCTTGTGAGAGGGAAGGATGATCGGGCGGCAAGCTAGACCTTGTATGAACCTCTTTGGTATGTATAGATGATTCGGCATGGTTCCTCAAGGCTTGATTGTGTTCCTCCCGTTTTTCCTTTTTGGTGATTTTCGGGGTCTTTTCTTGGGATTTATGTGGGGAAGTTTTGGGAGCGTTTCTTTGAGGGATTCTTGTTGGATGTCACATATGAGGACCTTGTGCCTCTTTTCTTGGTGACCTTGATCCAACAAACCCTCCGAAACAGCTTCAATTTGGGTGATTTCGGTGGTTTCCATGGGAAGGTGTTCTTGAGGGTTGACTTCCGATTCCTCTTGATTGAGTGGGTTTTGGGGGCCGAGCTCCTAGCCAAAGGTAGCCCACATGGTTCCCCAACTACCCCCATAGTCTCACTTTGATCCGTGAAACGAATTGGGAGATCAACCGCTTGAAGTTTTGAGTTTTTCCCACGGGCTGTGTTTTCCCGACTGTCTAGGCCAAAATCGGCCTGACCGGTTTCCCAAACTGGTCTGACCGGTTTCGCCCTGTGGGCTGTCGAGAAGGGTTTTTGAGCAAGGGAGTCTCTGTAGCGCTATGGATTCTTTTGTTCAGAGGTGGAAAGGCTCTTGAGGTGTTTTGGGTCTCAGGGGAGTTTTGGGGAGTTTCTGGACAAAATCGGTCTGACCAGTCTGCCAAACTGGTCTGACCGGTTTCCCCTGTCTGTGTGAGACTAAGTCCAATAGAAGCGGTCTGACCGGTTTCAGAAACCGACCTGACAGGTTTTAGGTTCCAGCAGTTGTGTCGTGTGAGTTTCCGCTACGTGTGTTGTGTGGTTGCTGGTTGGGTCTTGCTCCTAGGTTCGGTAGCACTTCAGTGGCTGCGTGGGCTTGGCAAGAGAAGCTTGTGGAGGTGCACGAGTGAAATCGGGTTCATAGGCCGAATTCTTGAATAGAATTTTTATCGGCTCCCATTCACTCCTCCCCTCTCTGATTCGCCACTTCGGTCCTTCAGCATTTCATAGGTACAGCAAGATGTAGCGATGGGAGATTTTACTTTAGCCTCATGTGAAATAATGCAGGAATTAGACTCAGCAAGCTTTTCATGCTAAACAAGATAAAGTGCATGCCCCTAGCAAAGTAGGTCTAGACTGCAGCTCAACCAGCTCAACCCTAATTACATCTAGTTCCTCACAGTTGGATCCATGCTTCTCCTTAAGAGTAGTCAAGTGAGCTAGCAAAACAAAACAATCACCACAATCAACCTCATCAGAATCAACAAGACTAGACTTAAGCGAATCTATCTCAAGCTTGGCATCAAGGTTCTGTGTTTCTCGCTGTTGACGGTGTATATGCGTATCAAACTTCGTTTGGACTTGCAAGCGGACAAGTCCTCCGTCGTAGTCAAGGGACCCTTCTTCCCTCAAGTGTGAACCCAAGGTATCGAATCCTTGGAACAATGTGTAACGCAAGATCCAATCTAATAAAGCTAAGAACACTTTGATCTTGAAAAGGAGAGCTAATGCATCTAATCTGAGGAAACACCAAGAAAACCAATATAATCTAAGAAACACCTGAGGTAGCAAGAGATAGAGAGGGATAGGTAAAGCCAACCTAGAGAGATTGGATTGAGCACTTGTTGAAGTTCCAAGCATAGATGAACAAAGCAAATCGAATCTCATAAAAAGCCTCTTTATATCATGGCTTCCGTTCCAACTCCGAAGATGCCCGCCTTTTGGAGTCACTGTTCTGTCACAACGCACTCATATTCGTGCGGGTTAGCCTAGGGTGAGTCCAAAAGACAAGATGAAAACACTTGGTAGGTCGGATATGCACCTCTAGCCACCATGGCTACAAGAACATTCTATGCAATCTATCCGGAATAGATTGGAGAAGAAGAAAACCCAAGCGAAGACAAAGTCGTAGTGAAAGCACTTGATCGCTAGAAATCGGATTCAAACTTGCAAATTCAACATCATGAATGTATAATACATGGACAAGATCACCACTGGGATCCTACCTCGACCTTGATCCTAGCTCTGGGAACTCCGACGTGGTCTTCCATGCAAGGTTCCCACGTCGGCTAGGGGAGCCCTAATCAACCATCTCGACCCTCTCCTCTCCAGAATGGTGTCCCTCCCTTCTCTGCTCCTCAGCGGAAGATCATGAATGAATTCTCCCGTGGCTCTTGGCGAGGGGGCTATAAATAGTTCGATTGGCGGCTAGGTCAAAGGGGGCGCCGAACCGAGCTCGAAATGGGCTGGGCCGACCGGCTTTGGCCCGTTTCGGCCAGTTCGGCCCCGACTTCATCCCCGGTTGCTTCTCCCGCGATTCCCCATTTGTGTGCACTTGCATGTGGAACTTTGACGTTGTTTCCTTCGCGACTAAGGCTTGAATGCTTGCCATCCAAGCTTTGCTATTTTCTGGTCGAGTCCCTGAAGATTTGCACGTTGACGCTTCGGTCCTCAGGTCATTTGAAGTCATGTTCATCGCGTGTCTTGACTCTTGTCGGGCTTCATGATCTTCTTCCAAAGTGCTTGATGAACTTATCCCGAAAGTGTCCTCTTTAGCTTAGATTTCCTGCATAGACAATAAAATCCAAAATCAACTTGCAAGAGTCAACTTGTTTTATACGGGGGTTAGTTCCAGTGGTTAGAATAATAAATCAATGCTAACATTAAAGGTAGACTCATGGCTAGGTTGACGGAAATTCACCGTCAACATCTCCCCCATGCTTAAACCTTGCTCATCCTCGAGTGAGCCTTTAATGAATATCAGTGTTTCCTTTCATTACTTATACCCTGCACTTGATCATACACGAGAAAACATAATGCTCTCAAAGATTTAATTATTAAAGTTCCATAATGTACTAGCCTTCATCCTTATGGAGGGTAGATATTCATTTAAGCACTTCCAACAAGTAATTACCTCATGCTCCCAAAGTTCAAATGAATCTTAAGAAATTTTGAAATTAAGAGCGAGATGAAGAAAAAGAGCTAAACCAAGTTCAAAAATAAACTTCCTTGCATCTTGCTCATGTACTCTCATCTTATCTTGTCTCTCAAAGCCTATTCATTCTACTCCTTTCCCCTCTCAATATATAGCAGTAGGCTTTATGTGGAGCTTTTTGGGAAAATTTAGTCCTACCAAGATATTATAAATGAGAAGTTGTCAAAACAAGACAAGCTTCTCATGATCTTACCGAGACTCATCAAAAGGTCATTGGAAAATAATGTTATATCAAGGAGGGGGAGAGAAAAATACACACGCTTTGAGATAGGTGGACATGTGCAAATGGCAAAGAGTGATCCCAAGGCACAAAGGAAGTCCTCGTTATCGGATTGCACATGGTTGGAAAGATGAGTTTGGATCTTAAATCTTGAAACTTTTGAGATTCCTAATGCACTTTAGAGAACCGGGGAGTTCACTTTATTTTATTTTTATAAACTCATATTTTTTTCTTTCCTCATACACATTTTTCTTTATCTCTCTTTTTTTTCTTTTTTTTGCTCCCCATAAACTCTAAATTGCATTGTACCTACCTCTTCCCCCATGCTTAGACTTTTGCTCGTCCTCGGGCAAAGAGATGATAGAGATAAGGTAGGTACTAGAAATATTTTTTCTTTGGAAAGATACTTGAAATCTTCAACCTTGGCACCATCTTGCAATCTTCCTTGAATTGACGATCCATACTCAATGATAGATTGTGGTCAAGGAGGTAAACACAAAAGATGATATTTTTGGTTTTAAGGGTGGATATCCGGTGAGGTTTGTGAAATCTTCGATGTGAGGATACACAATGCACAGATAGAAAGGCTAGCGAAAAGATAGATATGCAACACAGAATGAGCAGCTTCTTAGTATCGGGCTAGAGAAATCAAGGTCTGAATTAACTCACCCAAAAATAATTCTTGAATACTAAGGTTTATGCACTATATATATATGTACATATATACATATATATACATATACATATATATATATACATATATATATATACATATATATATACATATATATACATATACATATATACATATACATATACATATATATATACATATATATATGGCTTTGGATAGATAGAGCAAAATGCAAGTAGCATTAATGACAAGGGTAGCATATATATATATATATATATATTTAAGAACAAATCATCTTTAACTCATCCAAAATTGAGAGGATGAAAATAACACTATGGGTCATATTTTTATCATAACCTCCACAAAAGATTAAGCTAGTGTTTAATTAATTTCAAATTCATATTAAAGAGAGCATTAGCTTAATTATGCATAAAGTACCAAAGTTGAGCAAAATGGTAACTTTTCATCACATACTACCATGGCATTAACTTAATATTTTTACCAAAGGTTGATCAAGGTGGGAAACTTTATTCATGGTGATCTTTAAACTAACTCTACTATTATCACACATGCTGAAAATAACTGAAAACACTACGCATACATAGGCGCATACAAGCTGAAAATTAAGGAAAAGGGAAAAGGAAAGATTAAACTAAAGGTCCTCCTTTCTCTAATCGTCTGCCGGTGCTTGATATTGATAATCTTGATTGTTGTACCCTTACTCATAGTAGGATTGAACCGCTCTACCTATGAATTGTCCCAGCAGTGCTAAGTGAAGGCATCCAATCTCATAAGTGATGTTTGCATTTCCTTCACCCATTTGGTTTGCATTGGTTTGGATGGTTGTGATATTTTGCATGTTTCTCGCAGCGTATCCTCCAATGATGGCCACACTTTGTTTTTTTTTGAGCAAGAACCGTGGGGCAAAGCCCCCCGGCAACGAGAATAATATTACGACAAACAAGAGTACAGAAGGACTTACAAGCAAGCATGAAAGAAAGGCCTAACCAGCAGTTAGGCCAAAGAAAGACTAACAAAAGAACTAGCTAACTGCCGACAGCAGAAAAGAGAAACGAAAAAATTACAGAGAGTCCAGCCAGGAGCGAATAGCAGGATGCAAAGAAGACTTAATTCTGTAAAAGTGGAGTAAGACTTCATCCTTGAACTGAGCTTTCCAAGAGGCCAAACAAGGCTGCTTCCCATTAAAAATCAAGTCATTGCGCTCATTCCATATGCACCAAGCACCAATCATCACCACCTCCATGAAAAATGGAAACCCAAAATTGCGCTTAGCAATCAGGATTCTCTCATGAATGTCAGCATCCTCATCCCAGGAAATACCAATAGCAAACCATCTAGCTTCTGAGGAGGAGCAAAAGAAAAACAAATGATCCATAGTCTCTTCTATAAGGTCCAGACAGAGGACGCAATTGTAACCCTCCTCCAAGAACTTGCCCCTCCTTCTCATAATATTCCGAGTGTTAAGCCTATCATTAAGGAGAAGCCAGGTGAACAACTTGATCTTAGGCATACATTTAGACTTCCAAAGCCAAGGAATAGTCCGGGGAGGAGAAACAGAGGAGAAGTGAAACTGATAATATCTTCTTGAGGAGAAACTCTGCCGACCCCAAATATAAGTCCAGCCATCATTTGAATTATCGAGAGAGGCGTTAAAGTTGTCAATTAAATCCCGGAGTTGGATGAATTCATTGAGAGCCTGCCTAGTCATGGGAATCCTGAAGCAGTCAATCAAAGGATCAGATATCCGAAGCTTATAAAGTGAGATCCTGGGGTCTTTGGCAAACTGAAAAAGAGTCGGCAGAGAATGGGAGTGAACCACACCAGCAAAGAGATCCTCCCAAAGTCCAATGGTGTCGCCCTTGCTAGGAATACAGCAAGCAATACCCCTAAACACAGGGTTAAGCCTAAGTATGTCCTTCCACCAGAAGGAGCCTTTTTCTCTCGGTAAGTGGGGCACATCCTCGGAGTAATACTTCTTCCAAATGAGCCTGATCCAAGGAACATCAACTTTCCTGTAGAATTTATCCAACTGCTTAAGAAGCAATGCATCATTCTGAATGCTAAGATCAATGACCCCCAAACCACCTTTCTCTTTGGGCATTTGAACTAAATCCCATGCAGTAAGATTATAACCTTTTCTTCTAGTGTCATTACCCCTCCAAAGACAATTCTTTCTATGCTTGTCAATAATATCTATCACCGTAACAGGAAGCTTGAGGGAGCACATGTAGTAGGTGGGAAGAGAAGAGATGACCGAATTAACAAGTTGTAACCGACCAGCCTGATTGAGGAACATTGAACTAGCAGAAAGCTTCCTCTCAATCCGACAAATAAGGGGAGAATAATCCTTAACTTGGGGTTTAGTAAGACCCATTGGCAACCCAAGATAAGTTAAAGGGTACACACCCACAGTGCAACCAAAGGAATTAGCCAGGGAAGTAACTTTGTCAGAATCCACATTGATGGGTAACATGCAGGACTTATGATAGTTAACCACAAGCCCGGTGGACGTCGAGATCAGTTGCAGAATTTCTTTCAGATGCAAAAGCTGAGATTCACAAGCTTGCAAGATGAGAAGCGTATCATCTGCGTATTGGATGATAGGGAAGGGGATCTCTAGGCTCTGGGGGAAAGGAGGAACCAGCCGGCCTTGCCTATATTCAAGATTGATAACTCCCTGAATGAGATCAGCAGCAATAGCAAACAACAAAGAAGAGAGAGGGTCACCCTGCCTGACCCCCCTCTTACATTTAAACTCTTTGCCAGCAACACCATTAAGGAGAACTGAGGACATGGCAGAGGTCAGAATGTCCTCAATCCATTTAACGCACTTATCACTAAAACCCTTGGCCTTCATGATCTGAAGAATGGCACTGTGCTCAACTAAATCAAATGCTTTCTCAAAATCAAGTTTTAGAATGATGATCTCTCTTCTGGAGTGGTGGCATTGATGCAAATACTCAAAAGCCCACCCAAGGCAATCTTGAATCGTATTCCCTTTGATAAAGCCATATTGATTCTCATGAACCACTTGAAGAGCAAAATTCTGCAGCCTGTTAGCAAGAATTTTAGTGATGATCTTCATCGACATGTTGAGCAGAGAAATAGGCCGAAAATCATTAACGGTCTCAGGATTATCTTTTTTGGTGACCAAGGTGATGTAGGAGGAGTTGATACTTTTAAGATCAGCCTTGTGGTGAAAGAACTCCTTGCAGAGAAGATAAACATCTTGCCTAATAATATGCCAAGCTTTTTTGAAGAAGAAACTGTTAAAGCCATCCGGGCCTGGGGCCTTGTCAATTGGCAGGTTCTGAATAATATTATCAATTTCAACATTGGAGAAGGGAAGACAGAGAGAATCCAGCCCAGGACAGGGAGGCAAGATGCCAGCAAGGTCAAACTGCATGGAGCAGTCAACAGTGCTGCCCAACCTTCTTTTGAATTCTTGATAGAATAGAGCACTTTTCTCACTGTGATCAGTCACCATTCTTCCACTGGAATCCACAATTTGACAAATGACATTCCTTCTAAATCTTTTAGTGGCCATGGCATGAAAAAATTTTGAATTTTCATCCCCAAGCTGGACCACCCTTTGAGTATATCTTTGCTTCCAATAATCATTCTGCATTGCAAGTAGGTTTCTGATATGAATCTTTAGCAGGGATCTGAATTTTCTTTCCTGGAAGAAAAGAGGTCTAAATTCCTCCAGCTTATCAAAGAAAGCAATAGTAGCATTACAGTTTGCAATAAGCATGGCAAGTTTGGAAAGATTTTTTGCCCACTTCTTAAGAATCCTTCTCAGAATCTTAAACTTAGCACTGACAACATGGGCACTATTCTGACATCTAGAAGGGATGGACCAAGCATTAGAAATCTGCTCAAAGCAATTGGGGTGTCTGAACCAATAGTTCTCGAATCTGAAAATGTTGGCTCTAGGAATACAAGTACCAATCTGAACTTTACATGGCAAATGGTCAGAAGCAATTCTGGCCAAAGGAAGCACAACTGAATTGGGGAAACAGCTGGTCCACTCAGGAGAAGTAAAAAACCAGTCCACCTGTTCCAGAAGTGGAGACTCTTGCATATTACTCCAGGTAAAAGACCTGCCCTTGAGAGGTAATTCAATGAGGCCCAAGTGACTAATGATGTTATTGAAAATGACAGTATCATTGAAATTACCCCCAGCTTTATTCCTATTATCAGAGCTTCTATAGAAATTGAAGTCACCCATAAACAACCATAAGTCATCATCGTTGAACGTCTGACTATACAGCCAATTAACGAAGATATCTCTAGCAGGCTGTCGACAGGGGCCATAAACCACCACCAGAGTCCAAGTAGCAAGATTGTGGGTCGAGGACATGACCAGTTTAATGGCAAAGGGCTGCTTCTCAATAATAGAGCCAGAGAAGTGAGAGGAGGCCCAGCACACAAGAATACCACCTGATGCCCCAATAGAGGGACAAAATTCAAACTTATCAAACCTCCTGGGGGCAAATTTTCTAATATAGAACAGATCAAAGCTCTCTCTTTTGGTCTCCTGGATGCAAAAAATATTTGCAGAACTCTCATCTATCTTATTTCTAATGGCTTCCCATTTATCTTTATCATTGATGCCTCTAACATTCCAACATAAAATATTCCATGATCTATTATCCATTAAAATTATAAAGGGTAGCAGCAAAAGGAATATGATGACACAGCCACCATTCAGCAAGATCAAAGAAAAGAACTGAAAACAAATAAGACCCCCACATTAACAGCATATGTGGGGAAACATCACTACTAGAAGCAAAAGCAAGGCCCCACCCACCCAACAGCTAGACAGACAAACATCATTGATCACTCTTCTGGGGCGTGGGAAGCCTCGGCATCAAACTCCACAGGAGGAATGCCACAAAAGGAGATGCCAAGCTGCTGGAGAACATTGCTCTCAATAGCGTCCACATTTTCCACTTCCAGGTCATTGTCCAGGGACCTGCAGATGATGGCAGTCTTCAGATCTTCCACAGTAGAAAAGGAGACAGATTTCCTGGCTTCTCCTGGTTTCCTTCTAGGTTCATTATCAAGCTGGACATGAAGTTGGAAGCTTTCCTTTCTCAGCCTTGAGCTTCTCCTAACCTCATCATCGACAATAGGGGTTTTTGGTCTGCTCTTCCTCTTCTTCTTGGAAACAGGACTTGGAGAACCAACAGCATCAGCTGGAGCAGCACCACCAAATTCGAAGGAGTCAAAGCCCTGATCATCAGAAGTCCCCTTATCAACCTCGATCTCCATGAACTCATCATCAGTGATAGGCTGGGAACAATCCTGGCCAACTAGGACTGGTCCAACAGAATTAGCAGACACTACAGGATCAGCAGCCAGCATAGAGGGATGAAGATTTTTAAGGATTTGCATCCTGGCAAAATCCTGATTGTAAAGAACAATCTGCTTGTCAGACTGCATATCAACAAAAGGTCTTCCCATCAGTGGAAGCCTGGGCAACCTAGAACCAGCAAAGGAGGAAGCTTCAGCATTATTCCCCCAATTCAGATTGTCCATGTTAAGCAACCAGGGGTCCAGCTCAGGCAGCAAAGTGATGTTGTTCCAGCTTGAGTGAGGAAGGGGGCTCTTCATAGGAAGGATGGCTTGAACAGCAGAAACAGATCTAGCAAGCTCCTGCAAGAGCATTTCCACAGAAGGTGCAGGCCCAAAACCAGCATGGATATTCAGTCTAGCAGCAAGCTCTCTGATAGAGTAGTCATTGTTGAAGAATTGCAAGCTCCCATCAGAAAGGGCTAAAGATCTATCACTCCCAACTTCAGGCAGAGGCAGCTCAAGAGTGATAGGGGAGCCTTGGGCCCTGAAAAAACATTTGTTTCACTGCGGACAGAAACACTGTGTTGAGGAAAATCAGGGGCCTGCATGATGCCATTGGCAATGGCATTGGCCATAGCAGCTTCAGCTAGTTGGTCAGCAGCAGCAAGAACATTCTCATCAACCTGCTCCCCTTCCTGCTAAATCCACTGCCCCCAACCCTGCATGTTGTCCTGCTGATCACCAGCTTGGGGGGCCTCCCAACCATGATCAATATTATCCTGCTGAATATTGTCCAGATCGCCCACATCTTCAAAGAACCCCAGATTATCACCCTGAGGATTCAACTGATTAAGGAAATGAGGGTTAACTGGGTGAGGGTTGCCATTTGGAGGAATTTGATCCTCATCACTAGGGAATTCATCAGTTGGATTGCTGCTAAGAACAAACACCGGAACAGACCAGGAGGATCCATGATTTCCAATAGCTGTTCCCTGGCAAATAAGCAGACTTCTTGGGATTCTGCTAATGAGAGTGACCTTACACCGTAAAAGTAGACGAGACCGACATCTAGCATTGTTGGTCCAAGTGATCACCGAGCCAAAGTAACCCACCGCCTGAGAAATAATTTCTTTGGTCTGATAATCCAATGGAAAAGCAAGAAACATAATCCAGCAGGTACGAGAAAAAGGGCAGCTTCTCAGATTAAGACCACGATCATGCTCCCGAACAATAATCTGCCTATTGGCATCCAGTTGGAGGGGGCTGAGATTGATCATAGCTTGCCTAGTGACAGGAGACCGGAACTGTACCAGACAAAGCCCCAGCGGCGAGAGGCAGCTAGAATCCACAAAAGCACGGCACTCCTCAACAAGAAAATCAACCACTTCTTCCATAGCCTCATACAACTCTTGCGGCAGAGGGGGAGGGACGAGAGTGATGATAGCATACTCTTCATGAGCCCGTGGCGGATTGGCACTGACGATGATTCTGCCACGAGCAGGACGAGCCCAATCCTCAAGCTCCAGGCCTTTCGGAATGTACGGCTCTGGATCAACAGCAAAGTTTGCCATCTCCGCCTCCTCTTCGTCCGATGAGCTTGAAGCAATGTGGGTGGAGTACGGATGGGTGATCGAAGGAGCAAGAGCAACCTAAGAGGTGTTTTCGACTGGAGAGCTGCGATTTGGGGGAGAAATATTGTTCAGCAGTGCCTCTTCAACTCCGTCATTGGGCTTAAGCTGACTCTTGGGCTGCCAAACTCGTTTGGGCCGTCCCACGGGCCGAGCTCTGTTTACACAAGAATTGAATTTGTGACCGAATAGTAAACAGCCCACGCATCTAATGCCAGCATCACAATCGAAGCAGCAGTGATTAAGACTGAAACAGCGAGTGCAACCACCCAAGCGTCTGGCACGCTTTACAACCTTGGCTGCGAATAATGGCGCAACCTCGAGGGAGGGGCGCATTAAGAACAAATTTGAATCTGACCATTTCGCCTGCTCAGCGTTCACAAACTGAAGAAAATGATCAACCCGGGGCACAGAAGAATCGTGAGAAACACGCTCAGCAACAATCTTTCCAGGACGATCAACAATTGGAGGTTCAGGGGGAGAGCACTGATCAGCTGTACTGCTAAAAACATTAGAAAATCCATCCTTATGATATTTCAGAATGCCTTTAACCGGGGAAGAAGAAGGACTCGAAGCAGAGGAGCTCAATGGGATAGCCAAATCAATAGAACCAATCTTAATAGTAGTAAAAGACGTCTCATTGGAACAAACTTTCCTGGGTGGAGAGGCACTAGACAATCTGTCAGCAAAACGAACTTTTTTAGCCTGGCTTTTTTTCAGATTCTTACGTTGAGACTTTGACAGAACTTTGGACCAGCGCAATTCTTCTGCTTCTTCCCATAATCTTTTCTCACGTTCCCAATGAGGAGCACCATTGCTCCATAGATGAAAGTAGATGTCAAAAGACCGACCAATGAATCTGCGGAGATCAAAGATTTTGAAGCCCACGAACTTGCTGGAAACAACAAATCTGAAGTGATTATGACTCTGATAGGAGACTTGAAAATCCTCAGCAGAACCACCAAGACAAGATTGCAAAGCCAGCGCAACAGAACGCTCATTAAGCTGAAACAAGTATCTTCGAAAAGTGGCCAGGAGGAAGAACTGTTTGCAACCAGGGTTGCCATGGATTCTGAGTCCAGAGCAATCATAAAGCTCATTCTCGAAGCAAATACCATGATCAAAGTCCAGAAGGGGAGCCAAGTCTCGCTCCATGTCGCAACCTCTCCGGTAGAAAACCAAACCAGAAAAGCAAAAAGCCAGAGGAGAAAGGGAGGATGGGGAAGAACTTAGCTTCACGACGAGAGGGAGCAGATTCACCACGTGAGAGGACACATCGACGAGCCATCATCGGAAAGCAGAGGAGGGCCGCCCTAGACGCGCCATTCCTTCTGGGGCTTTTTGGATAAATTGTTTTGGCCACACTTTGTTGTGGTTGAGGAAGATGTGCATACGGCTCCACAAAGGCTACGTTGGGTACCGCAAAATTCGGTGGGGGCATGGCTGCACCACTCCCCCATGCTTGCATTGGTACACCATCGTAGTAACTCGGCGGTGCCAGAATCCCTCCAAATGGTGGCACATAATTTTTTGTGCACCTTCTTCTTGGGCTATGGAAGAACTTTTTTCTACAATTCTTCCTCTCTTATTTTTTTTGCTGGCACAAGAAGTCCTTCCTCTAACCAATCCTCTCTCCCCTCAAGAAAAAACCTTAATCTTGCATCCTCTAGGGGCAAATTTACTTTGACCACTTTAAAGCCTCCTCTCTCGTCTCCACTTATGTATTTTCCTTACTTCATATAATTAATCCCAAGGGAAGTCCCAACTAGGAGATGCTCTGGGTTTCTTGGAATTCCCGGTCTAAAAAGGATAGCCAACATTGAGAGATAACACCCCGAGCCAATATCTCCAGAACCCGATGTTGCTTCACAACACCACCGGTTGATCATAAGGTGAGTGGGGTCGCTTGGCTGCTTGGCAATCAAAGCCCAGTAAAGCCAATTCACCTCCATGTCAGTTATCTTTGTCTCTCTCATTCTCCTCAAAATCCTCTTACACATCCATGAGTGAAACACTTGGACGATGGGGTTCCACATACTATTTCTTTGCCGGTGAGCTTCTCCGGCGATCATACTCCAAAAACCTTCCAATGTGCCTCCATGCACATCTGCTTGCTCTGGGGCTCCCTTTTGAAAACCAAGTAATTCCCTAATATACTCATAGGGAACCACTTGTTCAACTCCCTCCAAATGAAATAAGAGACTCGACATTCCTTCATCAAGGATTGGCGCCATGGTCATGAGAATTCCCAAGGCAAATTCCTTGTGGGTGTTTACTGACACTCCGTTGGAGTATTGCACCCAACCGAGGTGTCCCAACATGTAGTAAATATTCGTATGGAAACCCAACACTTGGAGAGCTTGATCGTCGAAGTCGACATTTGCCACAAGCCTCTTCTCAAGGCGAGTGAGCTTCTTCTTCTCCTCCTCTGTCATGATGATAAACCCATACTGGGAGTACCACGGAGCATATGGAGGCGGAGCGGATGATCGTGTCGAGCGATGAGATTGGACAAGCGGATCCTTCGTACGTCCTTGAGGTTCGTTGAACCTCATAGACGAGCTTCGTGTGGCCCTCATGCTACCGAGGAGAAGAGTGTCGTTCCTCCTCGGCGATGACGTGTCCTCCTCCATACTTCGAGGAGACTCGGAAACCGAGTGCCTCCTCGAAGAGGTTGTCGATAATGGCTTGGATGACGACGATCCCTTCTTCTTGGTGAAAAGACTTGTAGTTTTCTTCCACATGGTTGCTGCACTCTCCCTCACAAATATATATATGGGGTTTTCAACTGGTAACAAGGCACACAAATATTATTTGGAGTATGTTGGACAAAACAAACTCAGAGTGGAAATCTATGTCTAAGGTGGTTCTGGACTATGAGCTGAAGCACACGAACAAGGAACTTTGCAAATGACTTACTTGCCGAAGGAGAGCACCGGGGGGTATAAAACAAGGAGAGGTCGGCCGGCCTGGGCTGACCGGCCTGGGGCCCTTGCTGCTCCATTTGGCTTGAATTTTCTCCAGCACACTCCATGCTCCTTTGTTGCTTTGTGACCGCATGCGCCACGGGGTTGCACCGCCCAGATGTTCTCGTCCACTCCTTTGCTTGCATAATTGATCCCTCCAATTGATGGTTTTGCTTTGTGTCACTTCCATGCTCCCTTGTCTCACATGCCTCCATTTTCCTGCAAAACTAAGCCTTGGCTGCCCCCCATGCTTGTCCTTTGCATGTGGTTTGATGAAAGATGTTGGAGGGGCATCCCGTGATGCATCATGGTGCATGCATGGTTAAGTTAACTAGATTGCCTCCCTCTAAGCATGTCTTAATGCTAAGTACTCCTCTAATTTCGAAAAATAAAAATAAACTCAGAACTTGCAATGAGTTGAAATATAAATTAAGAGGAGTTTTTTAAGCATTAAAAACAAATGTAAGTCGAAAACATTTTCTGACTACTTTTATTTTTATCTCATCGATATTGGTTGCTTCCCTTAGTTGAGAGCAAGCTTTTCCCAGCTTGATCAAGGGGGTATAGGTTTAGGTTCTACTTTTGGTTAAATGAGAGAGATTTTGAATGAAATAAAATTAAATGAGGCTTAGAAAAATTCTAACTCTAGAGAAACCAAGGATACTGATTTTTAAACCAACCAAATGTCAAGTTTCTAGGTTCATGCGAGTCCTACCATGCGCTGATATTTAAATAACATCAAGGTACAAGGCGTGGATCTACTCATGTGTTTTTAGCATGTAAAACAAGTCAACCATAACATCATGAAGAGGATGAAAGGTTGAGATAGGTTCTGATTTTTTTTTGTTTTGGTTTCTCGAAAAGAAGCAAATAAAACATAGGATGGCTCATGTAACGGGTTTATGATCCAAATAAAATATCCAACCAAGAATTATGTCTCTAACATAATTCAACCACTCTAAGTTTAATGTCTTGCGTAGCAAATTTCAAAGCTAACTTACTTGAAAAGACTCAAAAAATCTTGAATCGGGTTGTTCTCCTGGTAGCTTATTCTTGACTTGATGAACGGGTTGCCTCCCGCCAAGCACTTTGTTTATAGTCTATAGCTAGACTTCTTCTCTTCTCTCTGGATCAATGCTCTTTGTGGGTGTTGCAATTTTGGGGACCCCACTTCTACACCATCCTTGGCTTCGGTGTAGGTTTATTGTTCGGCTCAGTCATATTTTTGGTCTTCGCAAGCAGGCGTTGATTCATGTTCTTGACGGATGCAACATCTTTTCTTCCTTGGCTTCGTTTTCCTTTGGCTCCTCCCTTCCGATGTGACAATGAGGTAGAACATAATTAACATTGATCATGATACATACCTTGAATCGTAGTTGACTTGAATGCACTTGTCACGCCATCGATATTGAACTTGATCTCCCTCTTGCTGACGTCGATGCTCTGACGATCTTGAGGAACGATCTGCCTAGGATGAGTGGCGATGAGGTTGATCTCCTCTCGATCTTGGAGGTCGAGTTTCTCTTGGAGACTCCAACGATATTTGGCCTCCGCTTTAATATCCTCTTGGCTCGTGTTGCACGTCACCTTTGCCAGCAAAATTTTTCTAGACCATCCACAAAATATATGTTTTTTGTTGGAGATGTAGCCGTCCATCTCCAATTAGGGTCAGCAATAAACAAAATAAAGAAAACTAAAAGGAAACTAAAGTAAAACTAGGGTTTAGAAAACCCTAGATTAGATTGATTTTTTTCGAGGATGGTCAAATCAAGAAAAATCAAGAAAAAAATAAAAAATATTCACAAAAGCAATACTAGATTGAATCTTGATTACTTGTTCCCCGGCAACGGCGCCAGAAAAAGGGGCTTGTTGTCGGTGTATATGCGTATCAAACTTCGTTTGGACTTGCAAGTGGACAAGTCCTCCGTCGTAGTCAAGGGACCCTTCTTCCCTTAAGTGTGAACCCAAGGTATCAAATATGTGGAACAATGTGTAATGCAAGATCCAATCTAATAAAGCTAAGAACACTTTGATCGGAGCTAATGCATCTAATCTAAGGAAACACCAAGAAAACCAATCTAATCTAAGAAACACCGGAGGTAGCAAGAGATAGAGAGGGATAGGTAAAACCAATCTAGAGAGATTGGATCGAGCACTTGTTGAAGTTCCAAGCATAGATGAACAAAGCAAATCGAATCTCATAAAAAGCCTCTTTAAATTGTGGCTTCCGTTCCAACTCTGAAGACGCCCGCCTTTTGGAGCCATCGTTCTATCACAACGCACTCATATTCGTGCGGGTTAGCCTAGGGCGAGTCCAAAGGACAAGGTCAAAATGCTCGGCAGGTTAGGTATGCACCTCTAGCCACCATGGCTACAAGAACATCCTATGCAATCTATCCAGAATAGATTGGAGAAGAAGAAAACCCAAGCAAAGACAAAGTCGTAGTGAAAGCACTTGATCGTTAGAAATCAGATTCAAACTTGCAAATTCAACATCGTGAATGTATAATACATTGACAAGATCACCACCGGGACCCTACCTTGACCTTGATCCTAGCTCCAGGAACTCCGACGTGGTCTTCCATGCAAGGTTCCCACGTTGGCTAAGGGAGCCCTAGTCAACCGTCTCGACCTCTCCTCTCCGGAATGGTGTCCCTCCCTTCTCTGCTCCTCGGTGGTGGATGATGAATGAATTCTCCCGTGTCTCTTGGCAAGGGGACTATGAATGGCAGCTAGGTCAAAGAGGGCGCCGAACCGGGCCCGAAATGGGCCGGGCCGACCGGCCTGAGCCCGTTTCGGCCCAGTTTGGTCCCGGTTGCTTCTCGCGCGATTCCCCATTTGTGTGCACTTGCATGTGGGCCTTTGACGTCGTTTCGTTCGTGGTTAAGGCTTGAATGCTTGCTATCCAAGCTTCGCTGTTTTCTGGTTGAGTCCTTGAAGATTTGCACGTTGACGCTTCAGTCCTCGGGTCATTTGAAGTCATGTTCATCACGTGTCTTGACTCTTGTAGGGCTTCATGATCTTTTTCCAAAGTGCTTGATGAACTTATCCCGAAAGTCTCCTTTGTAGCGTAAATTTCCTGCGTAGACAATAAACTCCAAAATCGACATGCATGAGTGAACTTGTTATATACGAGGGCCTAGTTCCAGTTGTTAGAATAATAAATCAATGCCAACATTAAAGGTAGACTCATGGCTAGGTTGACGGAAATTCATCGTCAACACTAGCTCAACTACTCTATTCTTAACATCTTCAAGAGAGGCCCTAAGCACTTTTCTCCTCTTTTGGCCTCTCTAAGCATGCCATCACGGTTATCAAGCAAAGAGACCAACTCCTCATTCTCTTGGTGCAAGAAGGAGAGCTCATCACATACCTCATCCCTGGAATTTGAGTCCGAGTCAACCTTATGGCTCTTCTTGCTGCTGGAGCTATGTGTCATGATGCAGAAGTCGTCTCATGCGAAGCAACTCAACTTGCTGAGGTTCTTGGACGCCTTCTTGCTCTTGCGCTGATCACCTTCGTCTTCACTGCTACTTGAAAGGACCTTGATGTCGTCTAGAGGGTGGGGGTGAATAGGCGAGACGACCGAATTAAATTTTTCTTCCCTGAAAACTTGAGCTGTCAGTGTCCACCGGTTAGACCAGTGGTAGTGACCGGTCAGACCGGTCGCTTACTGGGCTTCATAGGAGGCACCGGTCAGACCGGTGTAGCACAGAGCACCTATAAAAACAACTTCAATCTCCTCTTGACTTCTAGCACACCTCAAACTTATTGAGTGGCCTTTGTAGATGATCACAAGCAGGGTAATGAGCCCTGCACACACAAGTAGCACACCCAAGTAGATCAAAGCGGAAGCAAATTAAATATGCTAGAAAAATAACTTAGAGAGGTAAACCACACGAAGAAGCAAAGATTTGTTTCCCGAAGTTCGCCGCCCACTAAGGAACGACTACGTCTCCGTTGAGGAGCTTGTAAGGGAGAATTCCCACAACAAGCCGGGTCTCTTTCAACCACTTTCCTCTTTTCCACTAAGGTGATCTTTTCCACGAAGAAGCAAGATCACAACCCTCACAAACTTGTCGCTGCTCACCACAACCTTGGGAGCTAACTGGTGACGCCTAGCCGTCTAGGAGGTAAACCTCCAAGAGTAACAAATGCTTCAAAGCTTGTAGATGCGAAATCGAAGTGCTCAAGCTATGGGAATGCTTTTGTTAGCTCACAAAGACGCTCTTGAGCTCACTCTTTCAACCCAACACAAAGAATATGGCTTAAATCCACAAATCTCACAAAGAGAGGGTTGGGGAGAGCCACTAAGGCTTAGTGCTTGCAAGAAATGGCTTAGGACCTCAGCGCAAGTACTAGAAACAACAACCTTCAACTAAAGAAGGCTTGTGGTATTTATACCCCTCAAAGGAGAAAACTAGTCGTTAGCCCTCAGGTGGCACTAGTCAGACCGGTGCCCCACACCGGTCAGACCGGTGTTTGAAAAACTAGCCATTGGGGCTAGAAGCATCGGTCTGGCCCGAATCGCCCCCAAAACCCTTTCTATGATTCTAACACTTCACCAACAAGATGAAGTGCGTCAGGTTAGGTTAGGAGGGTTTGTAGCACACTCTAAGGCTCTCAAGGCTAGATCTCACTTAGGTCAACTAATGAGCACTTTGACTTGGTCAACTCGCTAATGTTGCATCCCTCTTGATAGTACAACATACCTATACTCAAAAATAAATAAAAACACTTTGTTGATCTCTTGAGCTTGAATGTCTTCAATCTTGCCATACTTGAGCAATATCCGCTTGAGGGCTTTCAACATAGCCTTTGACATGAGCACGTCCATAATTGAGCTAATGACTTAGGATCTTTCCATCTAGCATAGAAATGCACACTTGGATCCATAATTCACTCCATATTGCCAATCATAACATGTTGATGACTTGCATTGCTTTCCTCGGTTAAGGTTTGGATATGATACTTGGAGACCCCACGGATGCTAGAACTTCACCTAGCAAAACACTAATGGCGGCTTAGCTACGGCCCCAAAGATTGCTTAGTCCTTCACCCTAAACATCTCGGTTGATCTCTTCATCACTTATCCAATCCACTTTTGAGTTCCACTTTGCTTCGTACATATTTAGTCTTCATTTGAAATCCCGCTTCAAATGCTTGATCTTGATTGACAACGAATATGCAAGCTTCCAATTAAAGACCACCACATGTACACTCATCCTTGTGTCATCTTTCAATCAACACATGAAGTCTTGCAATTGATCTAGAGAATTACCACCTCCCTTTTATGATCCTTGTAATTTTAATCAAGCTATGTCTTAATATGGGAGACCGTGAATTGACCTTCTCAAATTATCCCAATATTTATCTTCCTTTATTGCTTGATATTTGTCACTTATGCATTAGGATCATCCATATATTTGTCTTCTCCAATGTGAGCCATATAATGTTCATCCACAAATAAATACTCCAATAATTAATCATGAATATATAAATAAAACATGCTCAAAATCTTAGACAAATACATTAGTCCTTTAATCGCTTTGTCAAAATCCACTTAGGGGCCTAGATGCACTTTCAATCACCCCATTTTTGGTGATTGATGACAACTCAATTAAAGCTTACAAATAAAATGTTAAAGCGCATTTAGATTCTTACATATAGCTAGAGCTCCCCCTTAATTTGTGCTTTGAGTTGAATTTCAAAAATTTGTCCTCAAATGCCAATAGCACAAATTTGGGAGAAAGCGCGTGTGAGCTCCCCCTATATCTTAGAATCAGTGGAGTGCAACATGTGTAAGCGACAAATAAAAATCCATGATGCGTATGACAAGTTATGCACAAAGCAAAGAACACGTGTACTGACTAGGCAGCATAGGTCAAATTGGTGCCCCTGGCCGGTCAGGCCTGTCAGATCCAGCCAGCACACCCAACTGGGCGGCACAGGTCAGACTGATGCCACTGACTGGTCAGACCAGTTAGGTCCATCCAGATCACAAAGCAAAAGTGTGTGTGCTATTTGGTCCAAACTGATCAGGCTAGGGTTGCAAGCTGGCTTAGATTAGTTTGCTCCATTTAGCCAACACAAACAATACATCATACAACACATGCATCCCAATATAGCAATAAAGTCACTTAATTATTACAATAAAGGTTCAAACACACAGTAGCACTCACACAAATGTTCTCAAGTCCAAGAAGATAAAGGTGTAGAATTATTATAGGCTGCTCTCTTCAACCAACGGGCATCGGTCAGACCAGTGCCCTGCATCGGTCAGACCGGTGCAACAAAGACAGACAGGGCTAAACAAGATGTAGAAGCTTTAATCCTCTCTTCTCCCCTTTTGTCATCAGGAATCAATAAAGACTTGGAGAGAAGATGTTGTTGCGGATCACTGGCCCTGCCACGAGTCCCACCCCGGACCACCGCCAGGGTGTGAGCTCCCTCATATGTAAGAATGTGAAAATGAGACATGGCATAGGAGAGACATGATAGATATAGTGAGATAAGAACATGAAGATCAACACTCATACCCTGATATGGAATAGGATAGCCTGACCAACTGAAGATCTCCGTAGAGAAGCGCCCTGCCCAGTCCGGAGGAGCCTCTGACCGCTCTGCATCATCCGAAGGTGTAGGTGGGGCAACTAGAGCGCTAAAAGGTGGAGGGTACCCTGCTGCTGGTCTCTATGGAGCACCATAGGGCTGAGGGACCTCCTCTGAACCAGGTGGTGGAGGAGGTGCAGCTGAGGAGGAGCTACCCTCGCCAGACTCGAAGAACATAGCGCCATACTCGTTGATCATGTTTGAATTTATCATAGTCCTCATCCTCTGATCAAACGACAGGATCTCAGCCTTAGGAGGAGTGGGAGAGATGGGTGAATGGGGCGGCTGAAATCCAAAGTGATTATGGATATGCTTCATCGTGTCCCTCTCCTTCTTCCTTTCTATCCTCGTCCGCTACTGCTCCACTTCTATATCATATTGGCTTTTACACATGACAAAGATCAAATTCAAAAACCGGCGAAGTGGAGAGGTTTACTTCTTCTGTCGGCCATACTGTCCAGGCCCTCACCAGTCAGACCGATGAGTGGCACCGGTCAGACCGGTGTCAGCCTGGGCAGTAGGCTGCCGCTGAAACTGCTACCAATCAACTCCTGCCTCTTCTCTTTCTTTCGCTATGATTTCCGGCTCACGCTTTGGAGAAGGAACGCTAGGATTCTTCACTGGATTTGGCCTCAGAGGCTTGTGAGTGACATCCTTTGGAAACTCAACTCTAGTCACCCTCTCGATCATATGCATGATGTATGGGCTGTAGCTGCAAATCTTCTTAGGATCCTCTGATAAGTACTTGATCTCCTGCCAAATGTGATCACTGCCCTGTCATGATCATCGTACAGGAGCATAGTCACATTGGCCCTCATATTGTTCACAATCTGGTAGCACAAAGTTCTGGAAGAGAAGAAAATAAATGTATGGAATCTGGTAGCACAAAGTTGAAAAATTACCCTGCAGAGGTGAAGATGGGAAATGATTGTGAGGAAAGGGAAGCTGAAAAAGTGTCCTATCAAAAGGATAGATGATCTGAGGAGAACAGTAAAGTGCAGATAGAAGATTTTGAGGAGGATGAGGAAGACAGTGAAGACTTTAGCATCAAGGTGGCAAAACTAAGTGGAGAATACAGTGATGCTGAAATGTGATGATGAACAAGAGAGAGAAGCTTATAGACAGATACTACTAGCAAGAAAACAGGATCTGTTGAAGAATGCAATAACTACAAAAAGTGGAAATCCTATCATGATGAATGACACAGAGCTGAGCAACACGTCAGAGATGGAGAAAATGACATGTGAGCTAGGAACCTCAACTGGAGTTGATCTTGCATTGAAGGAGCGGGAGTGCATGGTTAATAATGAGGAGGCTGCTAACCAAGACAAGTCACAGTCCGGAGTGAAGAGGGGGTGGAGACTATACATACAACAAGACAAGAGAGAAGGTGCAGTGAGAGGCTTCAGAAAAACATTACGCTATCTAGGGATGAAAGTGGTATGGATATTATCCGTCCGTCTGACCGACCGAAAGGGTCAGACCCTCAAGTGGTAAGACCATATCCGAATCCGAACATTTAATATCCATAACTATCCACACCGCATTAGTATCTGGAAATTCAAAGTTGAATTTCTATGATCCAAATATGATGAATATCACTATTCGACACAAAATATATTGTCCGTATCCAAATCTGATCTGAGAATTCAGACCGGGAAAGAAAAATTATCTGTATCTGTATCCGCAGTATCCGTTCATATCTGATCCGTTTTCATCCCTAACGCTACCCATGGAGTAGGGATAAGAAATGCATCCAAGAAAAGGAACATATAAGGTAATGACCTATCATCTAGTAATTCTTTTTCTGTTCTCGGGGACGATGAAATAATTGCCATATCAAAATAATATGGGGGTTGAATTATCTAGGGATAGCTAAATACTATCAACTTCATGAAAGAAATGGACGATACCCGAATTTCCTTAGCTATAAAAACAAAGTTGGCCGAAATGGAAAAAAATGACGAAAAGGACAATGACTCAGGAGCAGAATTTGCTCCTGAAGATGAAATCACTGATTTTGAGGACTTTGTGGTGATGACTCCAAAAAGAAGGACAAAACCAAATGTCAGAACTATGCAAAGCGTAGCTGGCAAGTGTAAAAAGAGCAAGGAAATTCCTACTCCTAATCTAAAGAAAAAAGATAGTTGGGATCAAGGAAACCTTGATCTATCGGTTGAGGGGGGAGAAAAAAAAGTTAGCAAATAAAAGGTGTTATGTGGAATTGTAGGGACATAAAAATGGTGTCTCCACTTTCCTCATGAACCTAATTCATGAAAATAAATTTTACTTTATTGGTCTGCAGGAAACCATGCAGCCAAATATCGATGAGACAATTTTGAGAGAGATTGATATAAGACCAGCTTATCTTTGGAATATATGTTACAAATGAATCTTTGGGATAAAGATCTTAGAATTGAATGGAATCTGATTACTGTTTACGAGGTTGTACATGATGAGGGGAAAGAACTGATCTAGCACATTTTTTGCGGTAAAAGCAAAGAACCCTTTCTTGTAGGGGGGATTTCAACATTAGATATTCATCTCAGAAGAACAAAGCTAGGGTACTTAGTAGATATTCAAAAACTTTTAACTCAATCATATCAACTGATGAGCTGGTGGAGATTGAACTGGCTGGTGGAAAATTCACATGGTCAAACAATCATCCTATCTTCCTGGTGAAGTTAGATAGATATCTAATGAGTAAGAATTGGGAAACCTTATTCCCAAGGGTCCAAGTCTACAAACTTCCAAGGGAAGTTTCTCATCACAACCCTCTGATTCTATCTACTGATAGTCAAATGCCTCTTAAACATCTGAGATTCCAATTTGAACTTACATGGCTCAAAAATCCAAAATTCATAGAAAAAGTGGAAGAAATATGGAAGGATCCTTGTCATGATGAATCAGCTCTTGACAAGATACGAACTAAGATCAAAAAGTTTAAACAATACTTTGAAGAGTGATAGTTCAATAGACAAAGGGGCCAAAAACAAAGCAAAAAATGAACTTACAAAATGAACTCAGGATTCTGGAGCAGATTGAGGAAGAAGATCCATTAAATGCTGAGCAACTAGCAAACATGACCAAATGGTCTTGTGAATTGATAGTTATATTAGAGGAAGAAGAATTATATTGGTTTAAGAGAGCCCATGAAAAGTGGTTACATGAGGATAAACCTGCAAGTGGTTTGGGCTGAAATGAGTTTAATGGTTTGGATTTTGTGTAAGTTTATTTGGGTTGGGTGATAATAGATTGAACACCGTATGTGAATTACTTTGGTTTGGGCTTAATGTGTGAACAGTTTGGTTTGGATTGGTGTGCCACCCTAACGATTCAGTGTCTAATGGGCTGGACCCGTGGGTTCTAAAATGGGTTGTTCATACTCCAAACCCAATAGCTCACTCAGATACCCTAGCTCCTGCCTGGCTACCTCACTGGGTTCGTTCCCCTGCCGCCGCAGTCGTGAGACTGTGACTCGCCTCGCACCACCTGCAACTCACAGATTCGGATGCGGCAAGAAACCACCAGTGACGGCAATGCAGTGTAGACTGCTGCTGCAGTACCACATCTGATGAAGTGGCAGAGCTCGGCTTCCTTCAGTCGGAGCGGGAAGAGCAGCCCAAGATCCAGTGGTGGGAAGAGCAATCCAAGATTGGGAGCATGGATCTGGTCCGGACGTCCCCCCATCTGTGGTCGGGCAACCAATCGATTGCCCTGCGGTTTGCCGGCTTGGACTAGGAAACCATCGACACCTACATCCTCATCTACACCGTCTTCTCTGCCACCAACTCCAAGCGCAACGCCCATGACTCCCACATTTCGGTGAGCACCCGACCAATGCCACCTCCGTTCTCGATCTGCTAGCATGCTCGATTATTAGCATCTTGTTTGCTTACGATTGTGGGAGCTTGGTAGTATAGTTAGAGGTCAAGCGATGCTCTAATCTTTCCCATTGATAATGTTTGGGCACGATGCGAACAAAAAGACATTCCTTTCTGAGAAAAAGGGAAATAGGTAGGATGCACAACAATAATACAAAGCTAGAGAATATCCTCATTTGATTTTAATATTGTTTGTCCTGGAATAATACAGAGCTTAGTACCCTTGCTGACGTTACTATACTTCCTTGATTCACATGTGGTGATCGCTCTTGTTAATGTGTGCTGGAGCTCTGATTGCCTTTTCCAGTAAGCCAGCTTGTCATGTGGTGCTCACTAGTTCTTGTTAGCGAGAGAGCACCTGGGAGTGTTGCTTCGAATTTGTTACGACACTAGGATTGTGCCCGTGCGTTGCTACGGTCTTTTATACCAAATATTTACTGCTATAAACTGAAAGATATGCAAAATAAAGAGTACTCCAAATAAATAAGGATTGTTGGGTCGAGGTTTCATTTCTTGCTGGGATATTTTTGAAAAGTGGTCCGAGACCCTCAATGGAGGAGGCTACGTTGCTAACAAATTGCGATCATAAAGTATTACTGATGCCTGAAGGTATTGTCGTCATCATCATTTCTATAAATATCCCATCATTCGATAAACAGAGGTTGCATTATACATGCCACGCTATTGTGAGATCAGTAATTACACTGATGCTTCCTAATGTAACTCATAACTAAGATGCTATTTTGATTGACAAATTTTCTCTACAATGGCATATCAAATAATCTAACCTACCTAAAATATGCAGCCCTCCAAGACCTTAAAAAAAATTCAACATCCACCATGATGCATCCATGTCACGATGTTTATCTTCTAACTGCAAGGACTGAAAAATAGGAAGAAAAGGGGGTAGAGCGCATAATTGCACATAAAGCCTAGCAAGGTTGATTGTTAGAGGATCAGCGATGGTGGGAAGCTGCCGATTTGGTTGTACTGCAACTTGTGTTGTTTGACTTCCACTTCACAAAAGATAAGTCCTCTGCTGGTGCCTGCTTACTTGAGGCAACACCTGAAATTGAGCTCATAATGTGTAAAGTTGCTAAGACCACTAAATGAATTGTTCGGCAGGGTCATATTGCCTAACCATGGTGGGTTATTGTCATTTAACAAAATGAATAATGTGTTATATACATATTCCAGGCCAACAAAATAAGACTTGCTCAATTTTTTAATGACTTCTCAAATTTCAACTTCCATATCACATAATTAGCGACCAACTTTATGTTAGCAACAGGAAAGTCCAAGGCCAACATTGATCGAATTTCTTGACAATATTGCATGTTCGAGTTAGCAGTCCATTCTATCAACACCTAACATCTTCTATTTATCGAGCATCTCATACTTAACAGTAAGAAATTGAAATGCCACAAGAAAATATAGTACTTCCAGTCAATTGGAGACAAGTAGTATGTGCGTACTATATTACCTTTATTTTAAATAGTAGCAAATATATAGGATACAATTCACAAATATTTAATAAAATTATATAGTATGAAACATCAAGAAATCATAATATTTAATTAAATACATCATGCAAAGACATGTATTTCTTAATTTTAAACTTTATATTAAAAGAACGACTTAAGTTGCTAGAAAAAATATTAAATCAAATACAAGCTACAACCAACAAAAAAATCATATTGTTATGTTCTATATTGCCATATGTATATAAATTGTAGAGAGCAAAGAAATACTAATTTCCCTTTCAAAGAGTGTGTCTCCTCGGTCACAAAGAGAGTACATGAGAAAAATATAGTTACAAGAAGACCAAATATAGCAGTTTACTTTATACAGTTTACTTTATAAACAAGAACAGCAGAAACTGTGGAATCAGATTCTAAAAATATAGAGCTCATCTCTGCTGCTAATTCATGTGGGGCATAGTGAATTGTGGTGACACACTATTCATGAGATATGTCAAATGCAATGCTTGAACTTTAGGCAACATATATTAACGTAATATTTCAGATGCAAGGTCCCATTCATCAAGTGTGTCAAAATATTCAGATTATCAAGTTCAAGATCCTGGAGATGCTTATTGCAGGCACGAAGCTGCCTTGGTAGACTATTCTCTACGATGAGTAGATTGTTTGGTGCTCAGTAGTCAGTACTAGGTTTCCTAACATGTTAAAACACCAGCTGTGCAGT
Organism: Cenchrus americanus; assembly: GCA_947561735.1. NCBI lineage: Eukaryota > Viridiplantae > Streptophyta > Magnoliopsida > Poales > Poaceae > Cenchrus > Cenchrus americanus. Next base: position 124,716,524 of record OX387244.1, on the reverse strand, counting down.
TGGCATAACAAATCTGTTTAGTAAGGCAGCGGAAACACTGTGAGTGTTGTGCAATGTTACCTATTTAATATGATCAACGGTAGCGACTTGAGCAGTCGTGGGGTCCAGATAATTGTTCTTGTCAAGCTCCCCATACGTTGTGATGATTATCTGTAGGCATATGCCATGGATTTGAATGTAAAAGTTTCACCAGCAAGCATAAAAGCATTATACCAACATTCATTTGGCAGGGACCATTGCAACACAAAATGCCCCTACTTATCATGTTATCAGAGAGAGGGATCTGCCGAAATGTTCAAAGCTCTGTAAACAACAACTATGCAGTCCTCAGGTGCTCTGAATCTAAAAGGCAGATGCAAAGGCAGGATTCCTACGACTTAATTAATTATTGGTAATTTAAAAATGGCGATGCCTTCGCAAATATAGCCTTCAGTTTCCAAATTCATAATCGCTGCGCACTTATACGAATATAGGAAATGCCAAAGCGAATCAGGAGAGAGAGGTGCTCACGTCGCCGCTGCGGTCAGGGAGCTCGAGGGACACGAGGTGGACCTTGTTGTGCTCCGGGAAGGCCTCCGCGGCGGCAGCCTCGTACACCACGTCGTCCCCCAAGCCCCCTTGGGCTGCTGCTCGTGCCCCGAGGTTGTCCACCGCCCAGCCCCCTCGTCGCCGCGCGGACGCGCGCCGCCCCGCGTAGCCGCACCCGCAGCATCCCACCCACCGCCGAGGAGATCGCCCACATCGAGCCCGGTAGGGTGCGCGTCTAGATCGGAGAGGGGAAAGAGGTTGTCGATTTGGGTGCTCGTCTGCTCGAGCTGGGAGGTTGCGCTTCGAGCCAGTGTGACTGGGCTGGGATCTGGAATTCACAAGAGGATCTGGAATCGATGGCGGCGGAGCTCCTTTTGGTACCGTGATGCCAGGCGCCCTGCGTGAGCATGCGAGTGAGGAACCTTCCGCGCGTCGAATCGCCCGAGCAGTGGTGGAGATCGAGCGTTGAGCGACCACTGCAGGGAAGCTCTGGACAACCAGGCGGCGGAGCTCCATGCGACGCGAGCGGCGAGGGGAGGGGGACGCCTAACCACCAGGTGGCGTCGGGAGGCAGGGATGGTGCGGGCCCACGTGTCGGCGCGGTGGTTCTGCCGGCAGAACGCCGAGGGGGCAGAACCACGGCGTGGAGCGTTGCTCTTACGCGTTTTTTAATGGTAGAGATGTTTTGAGTTGATCAATACATGCGCACTATAGCTCTAGTTTTTCTTGCTAAAAACTGGTTTGTTAGAATCTGAACACTTTTCTTGTTGAATTCATATTGTTCTTCCTGTATGCTTTCTGTTGTCTAGCCTGTCAGGCAACAAGTCTACAAACACTTCAGAAAGCTCAGATGATTCTACCCCAACACGTCTTCGACAGTCCAAGGTGTGGGAATATTATGAGCCAAATTTAGTAGAAACTGATGATGGTTTTAAAGTTGTATGCAAGTACTATCGACTAAATTTAAGTTTAAAGTCTAGAACAAGTAGCCTTAGAACCCACATTCAAAAGTATTGCCATATAATCGGTGAAGATGAAAGGAATAAGTTTATATCAACATTGAAGAAGCCTATAGAGAACTTTGTGTTTGACCCACAATTCAGCCGTGAGCGTATGATTGAGTTTGTCATACATGCTGAAATCCCATTTAACAAGTTTGATGATCCATACTTTTAACCATGGATTCAGTTTATGCAACCATCTATGGATGCTCTCGGGCGAGTAACTGTTCGCAATGATTGTCTAAAGAAGTACAAGAAAATGAAGCAGGATATTCAGAATGAACTAGACATCCTCGATTCCCATGTGTGCTTGACATCAGATTTGTGAACCTCAATACAAAACTTAGACTACATGGTTGTTACCGCTCACTACATCACCCCTGACTTCAAGATCAATAAGAAAATAATAAGTTTCAAAGAGGTCAAATATCCACACTCAGGTTTTGCAATTGAAGAAGCACTTGAGAGCTGCCTGGCTGAATGGGGCATAGAAAACAAGGTGTTCACTCTAACACTAGAAAATGCTGGTAACAACAATGCTACATGTGACATGTTTATAGCTCCTCAAAAGTATGAGTTGATGCTAGAGAGTGTCCATTTTCATGTAAGATGTTGTTTGGTTCAAGATGGGGTGGCAATTATTCATGAGGGGATAAAGAAGATTCGAGATCTGTTGAAGCATTTTTTTAGCACAAACTGTGGGGGAGATCCCACAGCACCAAAAACATTTTATAAATAAAGGGAACAGGATAGTAAAAGAGTTCTTACAGAGAAATTAACTAAAAGCATCAAGCCAAAAGCAGAAAGTTGACCGCAAATCAGAGCTAAATCTAATTGACTGAGAGGAACACTGGTTTTTGAAATTTGGAACCACCTCTGCTGGCTTGGTGGCTATGTGTTGAAGATGAGATCATTTCTGATTTTCCATAGTTTCCAGGCTGCTAACATAGAAGCTTCTAGAAAGAAAGGCAGCCCACTATCATGGCATGCCTAAACAAGTCTACCTTCGATGCTGAGGTTGGTATTCCAGGTGAAGCCAAGACGATTCCAGCACTAAGCTGCAAAGGGACAAAGAAAGAAAAGGTGCTCCAGGGTATCATTCTCACTCAGATTGCACAAAACACAATGAGCATCGGTTCTTTCCCGATGTGTCTCCTGGATATCATTGTTTTTGTATTCAGTCTATCCACCAGAATAAGCCAGATGAAGAATTTCACTCTTGGTGTGCACCTTGATTTCCAAACGGATTTGAATATTGGATGGGCTTGAATAAGGTCATAGATCAAATTATAAAATTTCTTGACCGAGTATTCATTACCCCAAACAGGCTTCCACTTATCTCTGGAATTAGCCTCAAGCTCAAGATGTGTCAAGGTCTCTTGTAGCTGTTCCAGTTCCTGGAAAGCTTCTTGGGAGAGAGGAAGAAAAAAGATTGCATCAAGATCCTCAGCCTCTAAGACCTCTTTAACAGAAGCAACACTGTTTAGAGCAAAGGAGGCAAGTCTAGGGAATGAAGTAGCAAACACAGACGCAGACCATCTATCTTTCCAAAAGCAGGCAGATACCCCATCACCAATGACACACTGGGAAAATCCCCTATAAATCCCATTTAATCTCATATTGTCCTTCCACCAAAAGGAACCCAATTCCCTTGTTGTGTGTGGAACTTTGTTTTGATAGTATTTGAACCAAACCAAATCAACCCAGGGCAGTGATTCTCTGTTATAAAATTTGTGGAGATGTTTGAGCAGTAGGGCATCATTCTGCAGTCTCAGATTGATAACACCCAGACCTCCTTTTTCTATTGGTTTCTGAACTGTTTCCCAAGCTACTAAATTACCTCCTTTATTCAGAGTTTCCTCTCCACAAGCACTGTTTTCTGATTCTGTCAATATTATATGCTACTCCTCTGGGAAGTCTAATTGTACACATTGCATAACTTGTAATTGGGGTGATTGCTGCATTCAGCATTTGCAGCCTACCAGAGTATGAGAGCCAGGTGGTACATCCTGAAAGCTTCCTTTCCACTCTGTCCATCAATGGGGTGAGATCTTCAAATCTAGGTTTGGTGGTTCCCATGGGCAAGCCCAGGTAGGTGAATAGGAAGAGCCAACTGAGCAACCAAAGGTGAGGGCAAGTCTCTAAATTTTTTCATCTGAAACATTTATTGGAAGCATCTGTGATTTCTGATAATTAACCCTTAAGCCAGTAGATTGAGCATAGCAGTTCAATAATGATTTGAGAAAAAACAAATGCTGAGCATCTTCTTTCATAAACAGCAGGGTGTCATCTGCATACTGCACTATGGGAAAGTCATCCATTGGTTGAGCAATTGGATCCTGAATGATGTTCTGAGAGGCTGCCTGATTAATTAGGACTTGTAAAATCTCAGCTGCCAGCACAAACAGAAGAGGAGACAAGGGGTCACCCTGCCTGACACCCTTCTTGCAGCTGAAGAATTTCTCAGGGACCCCATTGAGAAGGACTGCTGATGAGGCTGAACTTATAATTTTGGTCACCCGATGAATCCAGTTAGCCGGGAGCCCTAGACTGGTCATGACCTGAATGATTGCCTGATGCACAACTAGATCAAAAGCCTTTTCGAAATCCAGCTTTAAAATAATGATTGATGACACTGATGGAGATATTCAAAACACCAAGCCAGACAGTCTTGGATGTTCCTTGATCTGATGAAACCATATTGGTTTTTGTGAACCAAACTAATTATCTCAGTTTGCAACCTGTCAGCCAGAATCTTGGTCATTAGTTTGGGGGCAAGATTCATGAGAGAGATGGGTCTAAAATCATTCACTGTTTCTGGGTTGTTCTTTTTGGGATCAGCACAATAAAGGAGTTGTTGATGCCCTCAAGGCTTGTGTTTCCCTCGAAGAAATCTTGTCAAAGCTGATAAAAATCACTCTTTTGATATTCCAACACTTCTTTATGAATAGACCATTGAATCCATCTAGACCTGGTGCCTTGTCTGAAGGAAGTCTTTTCACCACAGAGTCAATCTCTTCCCTGTACACTAGAGCCCCAAGAGCTTCCAAATTATCTCTAGGGGTGACTAAAGTATCTAGATTGAAGAGCATGGTGACCTGAGCAGAAAAACCCAGTCCGTTTTTGAAGGTAGACCAAAGGAGGGCCTCTTTCCACGAGTGGTCCTGAACCCAAATGCCATCTTCATTCAAAATCTGAGAGACAGTGCTCCGCCTTTGAGAGATGGTGGCCATTGCATGGAAAAATTTTGTGCACTCATCACCAAATTTTACCTTATTATTTGTGAACCTTTTCCTCTAGTAACGATTTTTGTAATCCAGGAGGGTCTTTAGTTGATGCTTCACCAATAGCCTAAGGTTAGCCTTTGGATTGAAAAGAATTATGACATTCTCAAGGCTATCTAGAAATAGAATGACAGTGTTGCAGTTGTTGATTAACAGGCTGAGGTTGGACAGATTTTTGCTCCAATTTCTAAGAGAGTATCTTAATCTTTTGAACTTGGCCGAGATTACTCTTGTCGAGTTGGAACTGTGAGTTGGTGTGAGCCAACTGTCTTGAACAGCGTCGAGGAAGCCAACATGTTGAGCCCAAAAATTTTCAAATCTGAAGACGTTTGACTTTGGGATTCTAGTGTTTACTGAGACTCTGCAAGGAACATGATCTGAAGTGATTTGTGCCATAGGATAAACCTCAGTCATTGGAAAATCAAGAGTCCAGTTTGGCGAAGTGAAGAACCAATCTAGCTGCTCAAGAAGGGGGTCTGATTGCATATTATTCCATGTGAAAGCCCTCCCTTTGATGGGTAGTTCAATCAAACCCAAATGTCCAATTGCATTTTTAAAGATTAGCGTGTCGGCAATGTTTCCTCCTGGTCTGTTTCTGTTGGCTACTGAACGATAGAAGTTGAAATCCCCCCAAAAAAGCCAATTGATGGAATCGTTAACATCACAATTTCTAAACCAATCAACAAAAATAGATCTATCTGGATCTACACAAGGACCATAAATGTTGGAAAGAGTCCAAATGTCACCATTGTGCAACAAGGAAAAAATAACTGTCAGGCAGAATTTCTCTTTCTCAGTAACCGTGCCATGAAAACAAGAGCTAGACCATAAAGTGAGCAGCCCCCCCGAGGCTCCATCAGCAGGAACGAAATCAAAACAGTCAAAATGCCGAGGGGCAAAATTCTTGATGAAGGCCATATCAAAATGATCGCGTTTAGTTTCCTGGAGGCACACAATCGAACAAGCACTTTCTTCTAGTTTGTTACGCACAGCCTCCCATTTTCCCGAAGCATTAAGCCTCCTAATGTTCCAAAACAAAATGATCCAAACACGATTATCCATAAGAAAAATTAGGAAGAGGGGAAGAGCTGCCAGGACAATAGGGCAGAGTTGTGAAGAACACCATGTGACAAAGACTGAACTTAGGCACAAAACAGACAAAAGCAAGGTGGTGTCCACAAAAGAACCGAGGTCATCGCCAGGAGTTTCAAACTTCAGTTGTGTCTTCATCATCAACCGAGGGATTGATAGGAGCAGGCATCTGCAGCAGCCTGTCGGTGGTCAACTCGCTAGTAGTTAAACCACAGTCGATACCCCAGGAAGTCAGAAGCTCCAAAGAGACAGGTTCAGTCTTGCCCATGTGCTCGTCACTCTGAATGATGCTGATCTTGCGCTTCTTAGCTGGCTCTCGGTCAAGACGAACGGCGCAAAAACCATCCTGCTTATTCAAACGAGCACTGTGCCTGACACTTGTAGCTGTAATGGGAATAGCTGGGTTTGATACTGCGGTTGGCAGTAAGGTTCTTGTAGTTGCTTTCTTCTTCTGAACTGTTGGTGTTATGTCGCCCAAAGCTATTGCAGTTGATGGGCCTGGCCTGTTAGAGCTAGGAGCTGACGAGAGGTTGGCACACTCTTCAGAGAAAGAGACCACAACTGCAGGGGGCCTAGACTGATCTCAGTTGAGTTGGTGGGGATGGAGGCAGCTGGTGTAGCCGGCGACTCACGAGCAATAGACGCCCTTCTCTGCAGATCTTCAACCACAATAGGCCAGTATTGCAGGAGAGCTGCTGGAAGACAAGGCTTCCATGGAATCAATTCAAGCCCAGTGGGTGTACTGAATTCTGGGTCGATGAGGATGGGCTTCAGTGTAAGAGTTGGAGGTGAGCGGCAGCCTACAAGAGAGGAACTTAGCTTTGGCAACCCCATCTTGTGGAAGATCGAGACAGTCGTGCACAACCTTTGAGCTGCCAGAAAGCGGGCCTGGTTCTCATCCAGCAACGAAGTAGCATCACTCGAAGAAGAACTATCATTCGAGGAGGAACTCTATAGCACTTCATCCAGGGAGATGTCCGGGCCTGAGGCACGCAGGAATCTCATTGAGGAACTGGAGAGGTCAAGATCAATGAAGTGTTGTGGCAGGTCTTGAATTGGAGCTGGGAGCTGTGGTTCAGGAGCAACTGGGATTGCCGGGTTCCATTCAGGCCAAGGATTCTCGTCATCTTCATCGACATCTTCCACCTATCCATCAATTTGCTGGTTGGGACCCCACCTGGGACACCATTAGCGCCAGGCCCATGGTGAAGGTGATAAATGGCATCGGGGTGGGGATTTCCCCTAAAGACACCAAGATTGTTAGCTGCCCCATTCTGCTCTTCTTCCCAGTTGGGATCGTTCTGATGTGGGCCGAGGACGGTCGGGGGGTGCTCTGGGTGTGGCTCACCGTCAATTGGGACTGGATCCTCATCAAAAGGAAAAGCGTCAGGAAAGTTGCCATTCAGAATGTAGACTGGGACAGCCCAGGATCTCCCAGCTCCTCCAAGCATGGTGCCTCTAGAAACGATCAAACTCCGAGGTACTGTATCAGGGCTGAGTAGAAGAACCTGGACCATGATTCTTGATTTATTTGCATCCCTGTACCATTCAAGCAGGAGGCCATATGGAGCTATAGCAGCTCTGATATAAATATCTTTCTGAAAATCCAACGGGAAAGCAAGGAACATCACCCAACACACATGAATGTAATTACAACTCCTAGATTTGATTCCTTCATCATGCTTGACCACAGAAACAATGTTATGCTGGCCCATATGGAACGGTGATTCTCGAACTAATTGATCTCTTTGGGGAACGGTTCGCAGCTTGATCAACCCAAGGCCGAGGGGGGACAGATGCGATTCGAGAATCTGTACTCATTGTGTGTGCTCGAGAAAGTCGCATACCATATTGAGTGTAGGACGAAGCTGCATTGCCTCTTGAGGAGCCAGGTTGATGGTGACGATCGCGAAGTCCTCGTGCTCCCTAGTTGGCTCACCACCCAAAGCCATCCGACCGTGAGCTGGGCAGTTCCAGCCATGGTCCATGGCTAGACCCGCCACGAGAAACGGGCACGGATCAACTTGGAAGTTCGCCGTTGGGTCGTCGTCGTCAGAGTCAGATTCGACGGCAGTGGCGGCTTGAGCGGAGGAGGCAGAGCTGGGGTTTTCTACTGTTGCCGAGGAAAACAGCGGATGTGTTTGGGGAATAAAGTGTTCCTGTTCATCCGCAGGAGAAGATGAAGCATCCGGGTACAGTTGGAAACCGGCGCGAGAATCGAGGTTGGGAAGCTGTGAATCAATATGTTGCCTTCTAGGGAAATCTAAAGGCCCCCCTGCTGGGGAAAGGAAACATGGGCCTCTAGAAGATTTTATTGGAGCCTTGTGTTTTCTGAGCTTTAGGAGCCCAAACCGGAGCACGACAAGATCGGGCTAGGTGGCCAAAACGGAGGCAGCGCTGGCAATGGAGCTCGCACTTCTTGGCCCATCTAGTCGAGGCAAACAGACTGGTGGTAGGCTGAGAAATGGGTTGGGGAGGCTTTCTTGGCTGAGTCCGAGAATTCAAATTTTAACTTGACTTGTGATTACGCGCCTGAAAATCCATATCAGGGTGAATCTTGGGCGAAGAACACGGGTCTTTGATTGTGAACTGCCAAGTGAAGAGCTTGGAGAGAAAATTCCCGAGGCATTGAACTGAAGAGGATCTACCTCCATACCGAACGAACCGAAACCAGAGAAACCAGATTATGTTGATGTGGCTGTGGTGGAGATTGAATCAGATTCTCAGCAAAACGAACTCTTTTCTTGTGTTGAACATTAGTCTGAGCTGCCTTCCTTGCTGCCCCTTTCTTTGTTGCTTTAGATAAAACTTTTGTCCATTCTTTCTCTTGCTCAATTTCCCAATACGTTTCTCTTTTTCCCAATGTGGAGTACCGTTGCTCCATAGATGAAAGTAGATGCCAAAAGACGAAGTGATCACTCTGTGTTTTCTGTAAATCTGAAAACCCACTTCTTTCGAGAAGACCGAGAAACGAAAGTGATTGGTGCTCAAAACTTTGACAGGGAAATCCGAGGCACGGCCACCCAAACACGATTGAAGAGCCAAGGCAACTGAATCTTCCATTAACCGGAAGAGAAAACGCCAAAGAGTAGCAAAAGAAGGAAGAACGAACCATCAGGGGTGGGGAAGCAGTGGTGTACCGGTGCATGAAAACAGTGATGAATCTCGTCCTGACACTCCAAACCAATGTTGAAGTCCAGATGATCCACCAGATCTGAAGAGGAGCCCATCTCGCGAACCAAAACTAATCAGAGATCACCATTGTCGGTGGTGAGGGGGCGAAGGGAGGCAGCGGAGGGAGGGCAGAGGACGCCATCAATTCTCGGTAGGTGAGGGGGCGCAACTACTGTTGAAGCATATTGACTCGTCACTCTCAAGAATTTAAGCCTTCAATGAAATTGCAATGGTGAATGATCTTCCTAGAAAATGTGGTATTGCTCTTGACATACCCAATCGTTGGAATTCGACCTACAATGGTCTGTGAAGAAATCCATTACAAGACCATCCTGAATAGCTATGCAAACTAACATGCAAAAATTTCTCCAATTGAACAAGAGTGGAGCAAAGTTGAATATGTCTGTAAGTTTCTTGAAACTTTTGAATAGGCTACAAATGCGGTGTAAGCTAATAGAAAACCAACTCCATACATGTTCTCGCCTTTAATCATTGCAATTAAGGATAGCCTGGATAACCCTTCTTGGCAGACAAGTGTGACACTTAAAGACCTAGCTGCAGTAATGAGGATCAAGTTTGAAAAGTATTGGGGCAGAGAATTTGTTGTGGCAAACCAGCCAATTGCTCGCAGAAACAAGGACTGTGATATTAACCTTGGAATCATTATTGCTGATCCGAGGGGTAAAGCAGAATATCTAGAGTTCTACGAGAAGACTTGTAAGAATATAGATCAGGTTAATTATAGGTTGGATGAAAATATTTCCTAGAGTATGAGCAACGCTTGAGGAGAGTTAGTGCAAGTTCTATTACATTCAAGAGAGCGCAATAGTTCTATGGCTCACTGGTGCTTGCAAAAAGGTAGTTGGGATCAAAATTTGCAAACTTTAAGTAAAGTCAGAGAAAGACTCGTGCACCAAAGTCTGAACTTGACATCTACTTTGAAGAAGTTTGTGTGGAAGATATTGAAATTTTTGACATTTTGACTTGGTGGAAAGCACATTCTAAGAAGTTCCCGGTCTTATCAGTTATGGCACGAAATTTTCTTGCCATCCCTCTCAGTACGGTTCCTTCTGAGTCTGCCTTTGGTCTTGGAGGTAGGATTCTTTGGGAGTCAAGAAGCTCATTAACTACAGAGATGTTAGAAGCCCTTGTGTGTGCCAAAGACTGGTTATTCAAGGAAAAAGGTGTAAGCAATGAAGGTATACCCTTACCCCCTTATTCTGTTTTTGACGTTTTGCACATTCTCATTGTCATTTGAAATTACTCACAATATTATCATTTGCATTAGAGGTCAAGAAATTAGTGAAGATCAACCTACTGAAAGTGATATGGTCACCTTTGTCACCCCATCAGGAATAAGTGTTTCAGTTCCATGTGAGGATCTCACTCAAGTTCCCACATGCTTGTGAAGGTATCATCTTCTTGTAACTCAGCCTCCTATATTTATTTTCAAACAATCAGCAAGCTAGATGGAGGGATATGTTTCAAAAGGGATGTATTGTTTGATGCTAGTATTTGTGTTGATCTGGATGCTTGTTGTACTATACTGTATGCTTACTGCAAATTGAAATGCCCATTGTTTCCTTTTGAGGATTTTTCACCTGCTTGGCTGTTAAAAAGTGTAGCAATGTTCTCATACGTGTATAAACAATGAAGTTGTTGAGCTTTCACAATCCTTGTTGTTTACTGAATATAAACTTGTTGCTGGTGGGACTGATATTTTCTGAAATCAAATGTTGATCACGTACACCGAGTACCGTATCTTGAACTCAAACTTCTACAACACAAACACATAATCTAACCGGATCAAACTAGGCTAGGCATACAAACGGATTCATGTTCTATATGTCTATTCAACAAGATCAAAGGGTCGTGTTCATGAAGAACGCGAGCCTCTAACTTATGAACAAACATTGAAGACATGAGTAAATCATTCGTCAAGTGGATCGAAAGGCCTTGTTCATCAAGAACAGAAGCCTCTAAATGATAAACGAACGAAGAAACATGAACAAATCACCCATATATGCTAACACTACTTTATATGAAATAGCTGAATAATTGAAGTAGATCAAAGTCATACAATAAAATAAAGATACAAGAGAACTCATACCTAGATCCCAAAGTAGACTTGGAACCTGAAAAAGAACTACTCTAGCCTATCTCCTAGCCTTGGAAACCAAAAGTGAGAGAGGAGTTGGAAAGTGAGTTGGGTAAGAAAAGAGACCCCTCCCTCCTATTTATAGGCATTGGACAACTTCGGGAGAATGGCTTGAGCACCCCAGGAGTGGACCAGGAGCTAACTAGGAAGTACCACATGGAAGGCTAGGATGAGCCAACACAAGTTCAGTTCGGCCGACCTATGGGGTCGTGCGATCCCTTGTGGGCCCACCTCAGCATGTGCCTTCGCGTGGTGGCTGTCCTGTGGGTCCTAAGGTCGGTTATTGGTGTCTACATGGTTTTGAGGCAGTTTGTCGTGGGCCCTTAAATCCTTGAGATGTCCATGTGTCGCCCTTTGGTTTGTCAGTGAGGACCGGTGGATGGTCGCTCCTGGCTGTGATGAGTGATTGACAATGTGGTGTGGACTGACTCTTGGTCGAGTATTGCAGGTGCGGGTTGTGGCTTGATTTGTGTTGGTGCAGGTGAAGAGAGAACGCGAAAGGTCTATGCCTTGTGGGGCCTTCGAGGAGTGGAGAGATAAGTAGGCTCGGCTCGAGGGACCCGGTGGCCAGCGGGGTCAAGTGCGGGCCGCATGGTGGCAAGAAAAGCAAGACGAAGTCGTGGACAGGAGCTGATGCAGGGTAGCGGCTCATGACCGGAGTCTGCATGCGGGGTTACTTGGTTGAGCCACAAAACCAAGACCAGAGGCTCGGCGGGCGGAGACGAGATCCGGGCACGCTGAGAAGCCTCGATGCCGGCGGACACGTGGCGGGATCGCAGGGCTTGCGTCGGGAGGACGCGGACTGTGGCGATGGTGTGACCGTGCAATGAAGAGGAGTGCTACATGACCTATCTGCCCCTGAGGGGTTTGTATCTCAACTTAAGTATTACGTGTAGCTTGGGCATTTGCCCGACCAGAGGGACTCATATATATTTGCTCTAGGGTTTCCGGGCAAACTGTCCTTCCGAACTGCTTCTCATTTCCTTGGTCCATAGGTGTAGATTTTCTTTACTGTTTTGTAGAGAACCTGTCCTCCGAGTGTATGGAAGCATTCATGGTTGCGTTGATTTCCTTCTTGTCGCTCGTGTGATTTTTGTGTCTTTTTCGAGCTATTTTCGTTGGATTTTCGTGTGTGCCTTGTTCCTTCAATTCTCAGATGTTTGGGTTTGGATTTGTTGGTGGGGATCATGGATATATGCCTCATTATCTTTGTGCTTGATCATGACCCCTCAATCTCCAGATTTGGCCTCTAATTGAAGGATTTTGTTTGGAACCCTAGCTTTTTGGTAGAGCTCGGTTGGACTCATATATATTTGCTCTAGGGTTTCCGGGCAAACTGTCCTTCCGAACTGCTTCTCATTTCCTTGCTCCATAGGTGTAGATTTTCTTCACTGTTTTGTAGACAATCTGTCCTCCGAGTGTATGGAAGCATTCATGGTTGCGTTGATTTCCTTCTTATAGCTCGTGTGATTTTTGTGTCTTTTTCGAGCTATTTTCGTTAGATTTTCGTTCACGCCTTGTTCCTTCGATTCTCGGGTGTTTGGGTTCGGATTTATTGGTGGGATCATGGATAGATGCCTTGTGTATCTTTGTGCTTGATCATGACCCCTCAATCTCCGGATTTGGCCTCCGATTGAAGGATTCCGGTTGGAACCCTAGCTTTTTGGTAGAGCTTGGTTGCGATTCGATTCCCGGTGATTTAGTTCGTTTGAGGGCTCAAGTATGGGGTATAGCATCTCCTAGGGACACTTCACATCTGCCCCAAAACTTTCCTCAAGAGCTGTTTGGGAGATCCATGGACGGATAGGTGAAGTTGTGCTTTCGTGTTCGAGTTCAGGCTGCTCTATCCGCGTGTGGTGAACAGTCCGTCAGGTGCTCGCAGACGGTATGCGAGGAGCCGACTGACCAAGTGTTCATCGCGTTCTTCGCGAGTTCTTGCGTCGCTTCGTTTTGATCCGTTTTGTCTGGCACTTTTGGTTGTTAGAAATTTGTCGGGCGGTCCGTGAGGTTAGAGCGGACGGTCTTTTCCACGCTGATGGTCCGCGGGTAGGGCGCGGACAGTCCGTTATTCGAGGTGCAGTACTGGAAGCTCGGGTGGCATTTTCAGACGGTCCGCCCTGTGCTTGCGGAAAGTCCGCCCCATCCACGCGGGCGGTCCGCCCAAGGCTGTGCAGATTGCCTAAGCTCTTTGCTTCTTGAGGTGCGCTTCCGTGTTGCTTTGAGCTGGGGTTTGTTCCTAGGGTTGGTAGGTCCGTTGTGACTACATGACCTTGGCAAACTCGTGTGGGAATTCTTGTTGTGAATTTGGGGCATAGGCTGAGTTCATCCTTCGGGAAGAATTTTTATCGGCTCCCATTCACTCCCTCCCCCTCTCTAGTTGCCTAATCGGTCCTTCAGTTGGGGTTGCTTCCCTTGGATCAGTGACATGGCTTGCATGCATGGGATCCTAGGTGGCAGCCCTTGGCTGAGGTGACGTCACTTGATCCATAGGAGGTGAGTTGTCACTTCTTTTATGCTTATTTTACCTACAATCACAGCTCCAAGGACAAGTGGAACTACATTATTCTTAACTAAATGCGTGTAAGAAATGACTTTTGCTCCTTTATTTATGAGTATATTGACAGCTAAAGTAGGCACTTAATAGCTGTCAACACTCGCCTCACTTAAACATGCTGGACTGATATGCCCAGATGCTCATTGTTTCCTTTTGAGTATTTTTCACCTGCTTGGTTGTTTAGTATGGTAGAGTATTTTTCCTTTTGAGATACATATGCAATAATCAAGTCGTATTCTGAAGCTTGCATCTTGAATGAGCTCACATGCATAAGCTACATGTTATTTTGAAATAGGATGTCAGATTCATGGCCATCAATTATGTTATTTTGAGCATGATCACTTGTAAAAGTCCGTAGTAGAGCATGTGCCTCTCAACTATAACTTATGCACATGTGAATGGGCATTGATGTTTATGTAGTTGTTGAACAAGCATGAATTTTTCTTTCTGTTGTTACAAGCAGAACTAACAAGTTCATGTGAAGCCTGATCCTTGCTTTGTTTTAGATCCCATATGGATTTTGTTGTCCTATCCTGTGTTTGCATAACCTACTAATCCCGTCCCTTTTCAAATTTGGTTGATATGTTTTTTGCTGCATTTGTGAGTTTAGGTAATCAATGTGTAACGGACCTTACTTCTGACATCATCTAGCCTCATATAAACTTTAAATATGCAATATTGTTTTCTGGCCACATATGATTGGTATAGTGATTCGATTGGTACATTGATTCTCTTCTATTTTGTCATTAAGAAATAGCTTGTAGATAACACATTTTCTTATAAAGTAGTTTTGATTGTCATATACCTTAAGTTGAACCTTCTAATTTATGTATTGAATTCAACCTGCATCAGATATGTTGCTGGTCAGAATCCTAAATGCATGAGCAGGCACAGCCCTAACCAAACCATGGAAAACGACTGTCAAAAACTCAAGTCATGTCATGAACTTCTGTGAGTCGCTTTGAGGTTGTTGATTCCTCTATAAAAAATGGCTGTAATGTTGGACCGTTTACATTGTTGTTTATCAACAAGCTTGTTTCATGTCATATGTTGCAGTTTTCACTATTCTGCATCATCGAAAAATCCATTTGTACTTCCTATAGGCACTCGAACAATCCAAGAGGCACTACTTGTTGTAGGCATATGTGTATTAGCACTTGCAAATATTTTTTGTCCTACTTGCAACAGGTCAGGATTGGTTCAGAACCAAGGCTGGGCACGTCTCTGTTTTTACATCTTTGTTTGACTTCTTTCTCCTGGAGCATACAAGGCATACAACCTGAGAGAACTTGTGGTTTGAGATGTGGTTTTAAATGAGTTGAACCCATATGATGATCCATGGTTTGGCTTTGTTATGGGCTGAGAAACTATTTAGTTTGGTGTGGTTTGGTTCTTGCACGTGGTGGAGTGGGTTGGGGTGGGCTTAAATTATAATGCTGCTAGATTTGGGCAGGGCTACATGAGGGTGACAACAATACTAAGGTCTTCCATAGAGTGGCTAATGGTAGAAAAGAAAAAAATACAATTTTCTCATTAGAAAGTGAAGATAATGTAATAAAAGGTGATGATGAGTTGCTGAAACATGCAACTGAATACTATAAGAACTTGGGGCCTGAAATTAACAACTTCATACCTCTTGATCCTGAAATGTGGGGTCAGGAAGAAAACTCAATGAAGAAGATAATGAGATATTATGCAAGCCATTTACTGTAGAAGAAATCAAATACGCTCTGTTCCAAATGGAATGTAACAAAGTCGTAGGCCCAGATAGCATACCTATTGAATTTTTCCAAACTTGTTGGGAGATTGTCAAGGTTGACATTGTGGAGTTATTCAATGACTTCCATGAAGGGAAACTGAATGTAAGTAGGATAAATTATGGGATAATCACTTTTTGTCAAAGGTAGTTGAGGCAGCCAAGATACAACAATTCAGACTGATATGCTTGCTGAATTGTTTGTACAAATGGATAACCAAGACACTGACTATTAAAATAGTGCCGTATGCTGAAAAGTTAATTGAAAGAGAACAAACTGCCTTTATGAAGGGTAGAGATATTATGTCGGGGATCATGGCTTTGCATGAGATCTTGCACAAGACAAAGAGAAAGAAAGAGTGTGGGATTGTTTTGAAACTTGACTTTGAGAAAGCCTATGATAAAGTCAATTGAGCATTACTGATGGAATTTCTAAAGCTAAGAGGATTCATTGAGAAATGGTGTGGGCGGATTAAGCAGGTTGTCACATGAGGGACTGTGAGTGTAAAAAAATGATCAAGCGGGGCCTTACTTCACTAGTGACAAAGGAGTGAGGCAAGGTGACCTGTTGTCCCCAATATTATTTAACTTCATGGCTAACTGTCTGACCAAAATGGTCAAGAAAGCACAATCAAATCAGCTAATAACTAGCTTAGCAAGCAACCTAATTCCAAATGGGGTAGCCATCCTACAATATGCTGATGATACAATTGTGTGTCTGAAAAATGATATGGTGGGGGCAAGAAATATGAAATTACTTCTCTACTTATATGAATTAATGTCTGGGCTTAAAGTCAATTTTACAAAAAGTGAGGTGGTGATGGTGAATGGGGTGATGATATTACAATACAATATGCTGAGATTTTTAATTGCCAGACATGCCATTTCCCAATTAGATATCTAGGTGTGCCAGTAAGTCCCAGCATATTAAAAATGGTTGATTGGGTACCATTGTCAGATAAAAATCAAAAGAAACTTGATATATGGAAAGGAGGAGTCATGTCTATTGCGAGTGGGACAACAATGATCAACTCCAGTCTCACAAATACCTTTATATACCACATGTCAATGTACTTGCTCCCAAAAACAGTGATAGTAGAGTTCGACAAGCAAAGTAGAACTTTCTTTTAGTAAGGGGGTAGTACAAAGAGAAAAATACCATCTAGTTAAATGGGAGCTGATCTGTAAAAGCAAAAGCAAAGGTGGACTGGGTGTCAAGGACATTAAACTAATGAACTATAGCTTACTCAGCAGATAGTGGTGGAAATTGGACAATGAATCTGGCATATAGCAAGATTTAATAAGGGACAAATTCCTTAGAAAATCTAAGGTAGGAAATGTATCTCATAAGCTGGATGACTAACGTGTGTGGGCAGATTTATTAATAAATAAACATTTCTATTTGAGAGGTAGAATATGCAAGGTGCAGAATGGGAGGGACACTCTATTCTGGACTGATGTCCGCAGAGAGGGGGTTCCTCTATGTACCAAATGTTCTTTGACAAAAAAAGGTGACCTGAAATTTAGGAGATGGTTACCCTCCATATTTTTCATACAATGGACTCATCTGTGTGGTGAAATTTTGGCCTCACCTCTGAAGGAGAGAGAAGACAAATGGGAATGGAAAAAAGGTAAACATGGGATGTTGTCTGTTAAAATAGTGTATGATCAGTTGTCAGGGCCTGGTAATGGGGTAAATTTTTCCTATATCTAGAAATCTAAGGTCCCATGCAAAATAAAGATCCACATGTGGTTAGTGGCAAATAATGCCATCTTAACCAAGGATAACATGGTAAGAAGGGGTTGGGTAGGCAATTCTTTGTGCCAATTCTACAATATTGAAGAAAACATAAATCATCTCTTCTTTGAGTGTGGAACGGCTAGAGTTATTTGGGGGTGATAGCTCAGTGCTTGGGAGCAACCAATATACCCTCCAGCATTGAACAATAGCTAGATTGGATTAATCTTTGGCTTACTAGGCGTGACATGTTTTATACTTTTGGTTTGGCCGCAGTGTGCTAGGCCATTTGGAATACTAGAAACAATGCATGCTTTAAAACAAGAGAATTAACCACCCAAATGAAATCTTATGCCGTGCGTGTGCATACATGAAATTTTGGATAGGGTTATACAAGTCTGTGTTCCAGGAGCAATTGGTGGCTGGCATAGATGTGATCTTGTCTGCAGCCTACAAGGTATTGGCAAACCAAAAGACAAGCAAACCAAGGTTGCTGCAAATTGAAGGAGCAAGTTCAAACAAGGAAAACGAAGAGGATGACATGCCTGAGACAAGGAAAAGAAGGTCGGTGTGCAGATAGAGACAACCAAAATGAAGAGGTGGGAGGGAGAAAGATGATCAGAAACTGTAGTTGATGACTTATCCATTTTGTCTGTAAAACTGTTGGAGGTTGGGCATGTTAGATGGCGTGTAATCTGAAGGAGTTAGTCTTTGTATTAGTCGAGTTTCGTCTGGTGATGCAAGTAGTCCCTGCATAACTCTAGTTCTTCCTATCCCTTGATCTTTTCCCTGCTTGTAGTCGTACTACTCTATTTCCGCTGATTTCAATGGAAATGGGGTGTGGCCTCGGTTCGAAAAAAATATATTGTTCACAATCACCGTGAACCGTTGAAACATCATGTCTATGGACTCACCGGGGAGATGAGTGAAGTTCTCATACTCTCTCTGGTAAGTTGCAAACAACCTTGCCTTAACCTGATTGTTCTCAGCGTGAGCCACTTAAACTTCTCACAAATCTTGCAAGCCAAATCCTCTGCCTGAACCCGATCGAATTCAGATTGACAAAGGGCACGAAACAAGTAACCAACCGTCTTATTGTTGGCGTCGTGCATATCCCTCAATCTTGAAGCAAAGAAGTTAATGGGATGAACATAAGTTGTGTTATCTGTAACATCCCAATGGATCTGACCCTTGTTGCGAAGTAAAGCAAACATCCGCCTCTGCCACATCTGGCAATTCTTCCCATCAAAGTGCGGAGGACCGGATCCCCTTTCCTCGTATGCCCGTACGCCATCTTTAGATCTAAGACAGGTAAGAGTCAACAAAAACACGTAACCCACTCTAATACCACTTGAAGTACCAGAAAGGCGAACCAGAGGGGGGGAGTGAATGAGAGCCGATAAAAATTCTACTAAAGAATTCGACCTATGAACCCAAGATCACTCTGAAACCTCTGTGCACTTCAGTTGACAAGTCAATGTAGCCAATGAAGTGCTACTGGACCTAGGAGCAAGTCCCACCAAGCAACTCTCAAAAACACGCAGTGGAAAATAAGTTGAGCACAACTGTTGGGGCCAAAACTGGTCAGGAAGGTTTCGCAAACTGGTAAGATGGATCTCTGGGACTTAGCCTCTCACAGCTAGGGGAAACCGGATAGGTCGGTTTGGCAAACCGGTCAAGCCGATTTTGTCTAAGAAATCCCCCCAAAGATCAACAAGGCCAAAACTTAGCTAAACAACCTCAGAACTCTACCAAACTTGAACAGGGAAAGCCATCATCAGAGAAAGACTGGCTGATCCAAAACTCTCCTCGAAGGCCCACTAGTGGCCAAACCGGTCAGACCGGTTTCTGAAACTAGTCAGGTCGGTTTTGCTTAGGCAGTCGTGTCACACCCGATTTTCCGTAGAAAACCGAATGCATCTCATATGTGTGCCAGGATCACAATTTCACACATATGATAGACTCATGAGTGTAATATCACATGACATTTCTCAAAAACGTACAGAAAGGGTTTATTAACTTTTATTACACTCACGAAGGTAGACACAAAGGTCTTTACACGAACAACGACAACTATGAAGACGCGACTCCATCTTCATCTTCCACAGGCTTCTGACTGGTTGATCGCATCCTCAGAACTCCTCGTAGTCGGTGAAGTACTCCACTCCAGGATTCTTCTCTGAACAGCGTAAGCAAGGATGAGTACACTTATGGTTGGTACACAACAAGGCCACAGGAATAACCGGAAAGCAATATTAATCCATCTTTAAGTTCGATTAATCATGTGAGGGTCCAGGCCGCTCTTGACCGTGAGCACGGCTGATCGATCAGTTTTACACTCTGCAGAGGTTGCACACTTTTCCCACAGTTCGCGTAAAAGTCCCGAAGAACTTTGAACCCAACCACGCATGTGCCGATCGTGCACAATACCACACTTCCGAGGTGTGATTGCATAGGGACGCTACGAAGCCTTTACAAAGATATGCAAAAGCATCAACAACCCACGACAAGCATTCTGACTCGGGCGGACCATAACCCTCCCTAGTGGTCGCACCTTAGCAAAGGCTGCTACCCCAAAAGAACCGGGCTATACCCCTGCAACCCGGAGCCCCCTGTGTTCCTTTCGGATAGGGTCGTCAATACAATCGCACACCTAATTAATTGGCTAAGCCAGAGCCATATGGACTGTGCTTGCACTGTTTTCCTGGGTGGTTCTCCATGTTCCGATGAATTTATAGTATTCTTGATTAAAGCATAGGTAGAAGGGTGGTTAGGGTCACTTGCCTTTCTCCAACGATAAGCTACTCTCCTTTACTGAAAAGCTCTGCTCTTGAACTTCCTCGAACGGCGTGTTGGCTACGATCATGCAAGAAAACATACAATAAATAAAACAATACATCAAACATTACCAAAAGGCTAAAACAAGCTTTTAGAAATGACGGCCTCGGAGAGACGATCGCGTGGACACCAAGAACGCGTAAAACGGAGCTAGGATGGAAAAGATATGGCTGAAACAAGATTCAGGGACTAATTTGTGATTATCTGGAAGTTTTAGGGGGTTTTCTGCAAGATTTCAGGGACCTAAACATAATTATGTGTGAAACTAGGAGGTCTAACATGTTAAAGGTCAAAGGGTAGGCTATTAAACAGAAAACCTAAGAGATCAGGGGCCTAGGCATAAAAGAAAGGGCCTAGTTGTAAGGCTTTTATATAGGTGGAAGGGTATATTTGTAATTATGGAAAATGCAGGGTTCTTTTTGCAAAAATGCCTGGGCGGCCGGCGGGTGAGCTATGGGGGCGCCACGTGGCGGCTTGCGGTTGGCTGGCACTGACGCAAGCGATGACGCCAGCGTGACGTGGCTGCTGACGTCAGCGGTGGACCGGCGCGGTGGACCCGGTCCACCGGTCCACCGTGGACCGCTTGTAGGGGTACGCCTCCCTTTCGATCCGGGCCGTCCGCGCCGATCGGACGGCCCGGTCGCGTCCGAGTGGCGGGCGGCGGCGGACGGCCGGCCGGGCGGCGGCTCGCGGCGGCGCCGGCGGCGGAGTTCGCCGGAGAAGGGTGAAAATGGGCTCCCGTGCACGAAACTCGATGAGGGTTGCACCAAAACGATGAGGAGGGCGCAAAGAACTTACCAAGGGGCTTGAAGAGGTGGGAGAGGCGCCGTAGGAGGAGATCGGGGCGGCGGCGCTCCGGCGGGCGGCGAGCTCGGTCTCGGGCGGCGGCGGCGGCCGTGCGCGAGCGGGGAAGAGCGGAGAAGCGGCGCGGGGTGAAGAGGGGATTGTGCCCGCCCTTATATAGGGTATATATGGGGAGAGGAGACGGCGCAAGGCGGTGGGCGGCGGGATTGATGGCGGCCGCCATTAATGGCGAGGCTCGGTGCGGCGGCGGTTTTGGTGCGGTGGCGGCGGGTAGGGGAAGTGGAAGGGGCCGGGGAGGCGGTGAGGCGGGGGGGAGTGCGCGCCGGTGGGGAGGTGGAGCGGCGCGGGGAAGCCGGGGGAGGCGGCGGGCGGCGCGGTGTGGCCGGCGGCCGGCGCGGGGAAGGGGGGAGGGGCGGCCGGAGGTGGGAGACGGCCCCGACAAGTGGGCCCCACCCGTCGGTGGGTCGTGGAGAGAGAGGGAGGGAGGGAGGCGGGCGCTGGCGGAGCGGGCCGCGTGGGCCGGAAGATGGCTGGGCCGCGGTCTTGGGCCGGAGTTGTTTTGTTTTTTTTTCTTCTTTTTTTTCAAATTCTTTTCAAATCTTTTCAAACCTTTCTTTTATATCTTTTCAAATCAAATTTTAACACAAATTCTCCAACTATTTTAAGACTTTTAGAAAACCTTTTAAACAAGTTTTCAAACATTTTTAAATTCAAACTTTCATCATCATTTTTTTAATTCAAACTTTTACACCAATTTTCACAATTATTTTTTTAAGGACTTTTTCACAAAAATTTTTTTAAGACTTTTAAAACCACACCACAACCAAAACTCATACATTTCAACATGATGCACAAACACTTAGGTGATTCTAATTATTAAATGACGTTTAATTTAATTAAAGGCAAATTTATTTATTCAAATTTATTAAATCCTTAGAAAATAAAACTAAACCATGTTGCTAACAATATTTTATTGTGATGGAATTTTCGGGTGTTACAAATCCTACCCCCTTAAAAAGAATCTCGTCCCGAGATTCGAAGGGATCGGAAACAAGAGGAGATACACGATGTTCTTGATAGATGATGGGTTACTACCACAGAGCTTATTCACTTCTCCTTCTTCTTCGGGCTTGTAGCGGCAAACTCAATCCTATCTCCTTGCGGTGTAGTTAAGAGCACTGATTTCTTGGCACACAAAATGATTCCATCATGCTTGCTTAACCAATCTATACCAAGGATCACATCTATTCCACTGGATGTTAGAATCACTAAGTCTGCTTCAAAATCTATCTCTCCGATCTTAAGATTGACCTGTGGGCATACATAGGTGGATTTCATTTCACCGTTTGGGGAACTAATTAGCAAATGTGTCTTCATGGAACTCTTGGGTACATCATGCTTTGTCACGAATCGTTCAGTAATAAATGAATGCGATGCTCTGGAATCAAATAAAACTGTTGCAGGTACAGAGTTGATAAGAAACGTACCAAGCACAACATCTTTGTCTCCTTGAGCTTCTTCAGCTGTCACATGGTTCACCCTACCATGCGTATTGTTCTGTTGGCCTCTGTTATCTCTCTGAGGTGTCTGCATATTGCGGCGAGGGCAAATGCGGCATAGTGTCCCAATTCTCCGCGCTTGAAGCATCCGCTAGGGTGAACTGGAGTAGTGTTCCTTATCGGTGCACCCGAGCGGTTCGATGAGGATTTGGAGCCCGTGGTGTCATTGGGTTGGATTCTTCGGGTTCATCAAACGAACGCATCGTTGACTCTGTCCATGATTTCTGCCTTGTGTGCTAGAATGAAACAGAGAGTCTTGTGATGAGTTGTAACGAGGGCGGGTGTTACTGCTAGATTGACCCTGAGATTGAAACTTGCGCTTCTGTTCACGAAGTTCCTTGCGTTTATTCTCTAAGCCTATAGCCTTATTGAGTAACATCTGAAAGTTAAGAAATGTGTGGCTCTGCAACTGATAGTTAAGTGGCCCTATCAATCCATCGAGAAAGCGTTCTTGTCTCTTAGCATCCGTGTTGACTTCATCTGGTGCATAGCGGGACAAATGAGTAAACTGATCCAGATACTCACTAACTGTCATGTTGCCTTGCTTTAGAGCTAGAAATTCCTTCTTCTTTAGCTTCTTCACACCGAGTGGGATGTGATGTGTACGAAAACTCTCCCGGAACTCCCCGCCGCGTAATGGTGTCGCAGCAGCGGCATGCGCGACGGTGTAAGCATCCCACCAATTAGACGCTGCACCTTCCAGACGTCCTGAGGCATACAAAACCTTCTCACGATCATTACATTGGGTGATATTCAGCATCTTGTTGATGGTCTTGAGCCAATCATCGGCATCGAGGGGATCTACAGAATGAGAGTAAGTGGGCGGGTTGTGGCTCATGAATTCTCTATTCTTGTTCACTGGTGGTGGAGGTGGTGGGGGTCCTTGTGGTGGTGGCTGGTTCTGCTGTGCCTGTAGATTCTGGACAGTGGCGGTGAGGTTCTGAATCAACTGCATATGTTCCGTAAAGAACTGCTGCATCGCGGGATCCATCGCTAATTCTTGTGGTGGAGGAGGGAACTTGATTCAGCTGATTGACGATGTGAGAACGAACGGAATATCTCGTCCGGCCTCCCGACTCCGGTGTTTACCATTTGATTGTTAGAGAGAAGTTTTCCGATAGGAAGTTGAATTGATAAAGGTGAATTAGAGAAAAAGGGGGGGGGGCTAAGATTCAAATTTTAACTTTAATTATTTTATTGATGCATTTGTGGCCATCACTCCACAAAAACATTTCAATCATGTCAAAGATCCAAATCATGCATGTTTACAATCAACAAGCATTTACATCGCACGTCCTCTCAAGAACGGCTCTATCGAAACGAAACTGATAGAAGGGGTAGGCAACCTAAGAAACTATCCTATAAAACACGTGTGGTGGTTCAAGGTAGAAGAACAAGAATCAGACTCAGTGTAGAAGAAAACAAAAGATATGATTTTGATAAAGAATAAAGAATAAAATATTTTTTAAGCGTAAATAAGATATTTTGAATGCTGGAAAGGCTTTCTAGAAAGAGAGTCCTTAATCTCGACCATTTCTATCTGAGGCTGCGTCCTACAGTCAGCATTGCTCTGATACCACTCTGTCACACCCGATTTTCCGTAGAAAACCGAATGCATCTCATATGTGTGCCAGGATCACAATTTCACACATATGATAGACTCATGAGTGTAATATCACATGACATTGCTAAAAAACGTACAGAAAGGGTTTATTAACTTTTATTACACTCACGAAGGTAGACACAAAGGTCTTTACACGAACAATGATAACTATGAAGACGCGACTCCATCTTCATCTTCCACAGGCTTCTGTCTGGTTGATCGCATCCTCAGAACTCCTCGTAGTCGGTGAAGTACTCCACTCCAGGATTCTTCTCTGAACAGCGTAAGCAAGGATGAGTACACTTATGGTTGGTACACAACAAGGCCACAGGAATAACCGGAAAGCAATATTAATCCATCTTTAAGTTCGATTAATCATGTGAGGGTCCGGGCCGCTCTTGACC
This sequence comes from Cenchrus americanus, assembly GCA_947561735.1. Lineage (NCBI taxonomy): Eukaryota > Viridiplantae > Streptophyta > Magnoliopsida > Poales > Poaceae > Cenchrus > Cenchrus americanus. The sequence continues at coordinate 124,692,031 of OX387244.1, read as the reverse complement.
GTGAGCACGGCCGATCGATCGGTTTACACTCTGCGAGGTTGCACACTTTTCCCACGGTTCGCGTAAAAGTCCCGAAGAACTTTGAACCCAACCACGCATGTGCCGATCGTGCACAATACCACACTTCCGAGGTGTGATTGCATAGGGACGCTACGAAGCCTTTACAAAGATATGCAAAAGCATCAACAACCCACGACGATTCTGACTCGGGCGGACCATAACCCTCCCTAGTGGTCGGCACCTTAGCAAAGGCCGCTACCCCAAAAGAACCGGGCTATACCCCCGCAACCCGGAGCCCCCGTGTTCCTTTCGGATAGGGTCGTCAATACAATCGCACACCTAATTAATTGGCTAAGCCGAGCCATATGGATCGTGGTTGCACTTGTTTTCCCGGGTGGTTCTCCATGTTCCGATTAATTTATAGTATTCTTGATTAAAGCATAGGTAGAAGGGTGGTTAGGGTCACTTGCCTTTCTCCAATGATAAGCTACTCTCCTTTACTGAAAAGCTCTGCTCTTGAACTTCCTCGAACGGCGTGTTGGCTACGATCATGCAAGAAAACATACAATAAATAAAACAATACATCAAACATTACCAAAAGGCTAAAACAAGCTTTTAGAAATGACGGGCTCGGAGAGACGATCGCGTGGACACCAAGAACGCGTAAAACGGAGCTAGGATGGAAAAGATATGGCTGAAACAAGATTCAGGGACTAATTTGTGATTATCTGGAAGTTTTAGGGGGTTTTCTGCAAGATTCCAGGGACCTAAACATAATTATGTGTGAAACTAGGAGGTCTAACATGTTAAAGGTCAAAGGGTAGGCTATTAAACAGAAAACCTAAGAGATCAGGGGCCTAGGCATAAAAGAAAGGGCCTAGTTGTAAGGCTTTTATATAGGTGGAAGGGTATATTTGTAATTATGGAAAATGCAGGGTTCTTTTTGCAAAAATGCCTGGGCGGCCGGCGGGTGAGCTATGGGGGCGCCACGTGGTGGCTTGCGGTTGGCTGGCGCTGACGCAAGCGATGACGCCAGCGTGACGTGGCCGCGCGACGTCGGCGGTGGACCGGCGCGGTGGACCGGTCCCACCGGTCCACCGTGGACCGCTTGAAGGGGTACGCCTCCCTTTCGATCCGGGCCGTCCGCGCCGATCGGACGGCCCGGGTCGCGTCCGAGCGGCGGCGGCGGCGGCGGCCGGCCGGCGGCGGCGCGCGGCGGCGCGCCGGCGGCGGCGGCGGACTTCGCGGAGAAGGGTGAAAATGGGCTCCCGTGCACGAAACTCGATGAGGGTTGCACCAAAACGATGAGGATGGCGCAAAGAACTTACCAAGGGGCTTGAAGAGGTGGGAGAGGCGCCGTAGGAGGAGATCGGGGCGGCGGCGCTCCGGCGGGCGGCGAGGGCGCGGTCTCGGGCGGCGGCGGCGCGCGTGCGCGAGCGGGGAAGAGCGGAGAAGCGGCGCGGGGTGAAGAGGGGATTGTGCCCGCCCTTATATAGGGTATATATGGGGAGAGGAGACGACGCAAGGCGGTGGGCGGCGGGATTGATGGCGGCCGCCATTAATGGCGAGGCTCGGTGCGGCGGCGGTTTTGGTGCGGTGGCGGCGGGTAGGGGAAGTGGAAGGGGCGGGGAGGCGGTGAAGCGGCGGGGGAGTGCGCGCCGGTGGGGAGGTGGAGCGGCGCGGGGAAGCCGGGGGAGGCGGCGGGCGGCGCGGTGTGGCCGGCGGCCGCGCGGGGAAGGGGGGGAGGGGCGGCCGGAGGTGGGAGACGGCCCCGACAGTGGGCCCCACCCGTCGGTGGGCGTGTGAGAGAGAGGGAGGGAGGGAGGCGGGCGGCGGCGGAGCGGGCAGCGTGGGCCGGAAGATGGCTGGGCCGCGGTCTTGGGCCGGAGTTGTTTTGTTTTTTTTCTTTTCTTCTTTTTTTTTTTCAAATCCTTTTCAAGTATTTTCAAACCTTTCTTTTATATCTTTTCAAATCAAATTTTAACACAAATTCTCCAACTATTTTAAGACTTTTAGAAAACCTTTTAAACAAGTTTTCAAACATTTTTAAATTCAAACTTTCATCATCATTTTTTTTAATTCAAACTTTTACACCAATTTTCACAATTATTTTTTTAAGGACTTTTTCACAAAATTTTTTTTAAGACTTTTAAAACCACACCACAACCAAAACTCATGCATTTCAACATGATGCACAAACACTTAGGTGATTCTAATTATTAAATGACGTTTAATTTAATTAAAGGCAAATTTATTTATTCAAATTTATTAAATCCTTAGAAAATAAAACTAAACCATGTTGCTAACAATATTTTATTGTGATGGAATTTTCGGGTGTTACAAGTTGGGAAGAACTTAGCCTGCGGGAAAACTCGACCTACACTCCAATCGATCTCCCGATACGCTCCACAGATTCATGTGAGACTTTGGGGATAGCATGGTACCTCATGGGCTACCTTTGGCCAAAAGCTCAAGCCCCAAAACTCAACAAATCAAGAGGAACTGAAAGTCAACCTCCAAAACCACCTCTCCAAGAACTCCACCGAAAACCACTAAATTAAAGGCCTTTCCACGGATTTGGAGGGGCAAGATCACCAACAAAAGAGGCACCATGTCCTCATGTTTGATTCCCACACCAAAACCCACAAAGAAACTCCTCCGAAAACTTCCCACGAAAATCACAAGAAAAGGCTCTGAAAATAGCCAAAAGGGAAAAATGGAAGAGGCACAAAGAACACTTGAGGAATCATGCCGAACCTTCTATACATACCATGAAAGATTCATACAAGGTCTAGATTGTTGTTGACGGTCCTTACAACAAGTTTCCGACCGTCAAAATCCCGGAAACGAGGAGGGTATATGACAAGTTTCATGCATGTTTTTAATACTAATAAAGTTCCACAAGTTGTGTTGCTATTTTTACTTGCAAGTACGCATTTGGGGATAAAAAGGAGTCACCGAGCCACACCAGGCAGGTGCGGCCGGCCCTGCTGGTGGGACCGGCCCTGCACCCTACCACGGTGCGAGTCCAAGCGATTACCACTTCCACAAACACACTTTGAATGGATAGGATTCGTCGTGGTTATGTCGGTTTGATCCAAAGGGTTCGAAAGGAAGCACTTGGATCCACGGGCCCACTTCTGCATGCATCCAACCGCCACTCCGAAGCAATCTTGAGCATTCCCTACCAGTGGTGGTGCATCACACAGCTTTGAGTAGATACGATCGGATCAAGCGATACGGCCGCACCTACGAAGCGTGGAATCCGATGGAACCGACCCGGGATACCGACTCACAACCGACCAAGGAGCGAGCATCATGACCGTCCACGACGAATGGTGGCGAATCATAGGTGAGGCTGCACCTAGAGGTGTGGCCGTGCCTGGCTCCCACCGCCTCAGCGCTCCACCGACCACCCACTACTATAAAAAGGACCCTCCACTCGCTGGAACAAAACACACACCGCAGGAGCTTCACTATGTTCCACTTTTGTATCTTAGAGTAGGAAGTAGTGTAGTTGGGAGTTAGAGTCGAGTCGAGCTAGTCTCGGGGTTCTGGAGAAGTGTTCTTCAGAGTTCGGGTACTACTCTTGTATCTTTTCCCTTTTAAGACTTAAGTGCATTTCAAGTTATCTTTCTATCTTACATTTCGAGTCAATTACATTCAGCTTTTACTTAGCTACTAGAAGCTTTATTCTAGGTTTAGACTAAGGTGAGTTTTGCCTTGGTTAGTTTAGTTCTCTTGAACCCTATAGTGTTGTGGTCATTCTTCGCTTGATCCCCGGTGTTTCACGGGAGAGAGAGGCCTTTCTCTAAAGGTCGTAGGAAAGGTTCTTTGGTTCATTGTGAGCGCGGTGCTCAGAGCTTACCTTAGTCTTAGATTGGTGTCCCGCGTAATGGAATAGTTGTGGTACCCTAAGGAGGTGACAGCTCCGGATGGGCTCTGTAGTCCACCATGTTAGTTCGGGATGGTAGGATTCAGTGCGTTGTCATCCTACCTTCTCATCCCAGCCTCAGGGTGCGGCTTTGCATGCCCCTGCAACACTAGAAGAGCTTGTTGATTCTGTCTTACCTTGGCTCTGCTTTGCCTTAGTTCTTTTCCCAGAGTTGACTAGAATAAATAGATTGCCTTACGATCCTTTCTCGTCTCCTTGTCCTCCCAACTCACTAGGACCTCTAGTTCTTTTATCAAGATCTCCTCGTGTGTCTATTTACCCCGTATATCTTTATCATCACCCCAGCTTTAAGATCCTTTTACCGAACCTTGATCCTCTCTACCGTTCACTTGATTATCTATGCCATAGTGCTTCCCTTGGGAAAATATAAATACGATAACCCAAATACCACCGGGTGAAGTGCTACAACGGTAATCCGTGCGCTTGTGGACCTTTTTGTGATCATGTGTTTTACCACTAGACGTCCTAGCTCCATTACTAGGTGCAAACTTAGTAATGAGGCTAAGGAGCGTCAACAAGCATTTCTGGCGCCGTTGCCGGGGAAGCAATAGGCACTAGATATCTTTTCGGTAGAGTTATCTCGGTTTGGTGAACCGTCTTTTAGCGGGCTTATCCCTACTCTGTTCCTAGTGTACGGAGTAGTACCCGGTTTCGACAGTTTCGTCCCGTCTTCACATCCATTCAAGAGTCACTTTAGAAGGATATTCCGACCCCGTGTCATACCTTTCGAAAGGTTTCTCTCGATTTATCACTACGAACCTCGTCGATCCCGTACACAGAGCCATCTTTCTCATGGCCAGAGAAGCCAACCTTGAGTCCTCTATTGATCAATCCCACTTCCCGACTAAGGAAATCCCAATTGGAAATGGAAATCTCAAGCCAAGGTTCTTCTCCAATGGAAGTATTCTACAAAATTCCTTTCCATCGCCCAGAAAAATCCTTTCTCAAGACTCGAAGGAGAAAATCCATACAACCACTTGTGGATTTTTGAGCAATTGTGCTCTATTCGTTCATACTCCGATCTTTCTCCTAACGAATTCAGACTTAGACTCCTCCCATTCTCACTAGCGGGAAAAGCAAAGGCTTGGTACTTCCAGCAAGAGAAGGAAGTCACCATGGATTGGAGAATTTTGCACAACCAGCACTACATGAAAACCTCAAATAGGTCACGCAGCATTTGTAACGGGCCCTTAGCGCCCGTTACATCCACCCACATCTGTAACGGTTGTTGTTTGGAGCCTGTTACCTATAAGCGTGCCAGGACGGCCCGGGGGTTGGTCTCCACAACGCCCGTTACCAATGTGGACTTCTGGTAACGGGCTTCTTAAACACCCATTACATAAATTCTTTGTAACGGATATTAAAGAGAGCCCATTACAAATGTTAAACCAAGCCCATTACCGATCAATGCCCTATCAGTAATGGGTTGCTTAAGTCTGTTACTGATCGCTATCATATTGGTAACGGGCTATAAAGTCTGTTACCGATAATTTCGTACTGGAGACGCATGCTTGTAGGATGCGTCTCATTTGCTGGCGACCCAATTGGATGTGTCTCGTGTCTTAGGACTCGTCTCCTTTGATTGCCACCCAGGGTCGCCTTTTTTCTCACATCGGAGACGCACGTTGTTATTGCTCATCTATGTCTTCTCCTTCCGGCACCACTCGCTCTCCCTCCTCAGAAGGTCACTTGCTCGCTCTATGTGCTCAGATGTCCCCGTCGGCATGTCCCGTTCGCCGCAGCCAGCTGCGCGTGCTCTGAGGATCACGCTTAATTTCTCTCCTCAGAAAGCCGGCGCTGCAACAGGCTGGCCGACCGCGTGTGCGACGGCGAAAGGAGCCAGAGCGGACGTTGACCGCGCCGTCCTCTGCGCTGTCGTTGCGGCCGTGACGCCGCCTTCGATCCTCCTCATCTGCCGCGCTTGCCTCGTAGAAAGTCCTCGTCAAGATTGGCCCCTTTTATTGAAATTCCTTAGTTGTCCTAATCCTCTTGTGTGTTATCGGTTTTTTTGTGTGATGAATTATGCTCATTTGGTGTATGGAATGCAGATGGCGTCTGCTGCTCGGGCTTGGATGTACAGACAGCCCCAAGAAGACTGAGAGAATTTCTTAAGCAAGGTCAATGGTTTTCTAAATCAAGCAGAGGTGGATATGAGAAACCGTGGTGTTCAGGCAATGCTTTGCCCCTGTATTGATTGTCTCAACCAAAAGAAATTCGCACAACGGGAAATCATTTTTCATCATTTGGTCACACATGGTTTCACAAAAAATTACACGTGTTGGAATAAACATGGTGAGGAAGACCTTAATGAACTCGTAGCAGGCTGCCTAAATGAAGGTGAAGTGCGACACCATGCTACTGACCATGATGAAGACCTTGATGACAGTGGACTTTTTGTGGGAAATGAACCATTATTCCCACCAAATGTGTTGAGGCCTAAGGATATCGCTGATCAAGAAGTTAGGGGCTTCGATGATGGTGAGGTGTTGCAACGTGTGCACAATGTTGATCAAATGTTGTGGGATGTTGAGTTTCAATGAGTATACACGCCTTATGAATTAGCGAGGCTGAAGCAGTTCATTGAAGATTCAAAGAAACCCCTCTATCATGATTTCCAGAAGTACTCTCTCCTTTCTGGTGATATAGAACTTCTGCAGCTTAAGGTAGATCATGTTTGGAGCAACAAAAGTTTCAAACATCTATTGGATGTGCTTAGAGACATGCTACCTGAAGGAAACCAAATAGCAGAGAGTCTGTCTATGAGGCGAAGAAGATAATTTGTCCTCTTGGAATAAAGGTTGAAAAAATCCATGCATGCAAGAACAATTGTGTATTGTTCCATGGAGATTATGCAGACCTTGACAAGTGCCCCAAGTGTGGCTATGATCGGTACAAGAGGAAAAAGGATGGTGGAGATGATAATAATGCTGATGACGAGAACGAGCCCGGCGAGATCAGAGGCAAGAAGGCTAACAGACGAGCTCCTATGAGGGTGGCATGGTATTTTTGCATTATTCCTTGGCTAAAAAGATGGTTCACAACATGAAAGGAGGCCCAACTCTTGCGTTGGCATGACAAAGGCCGAAAGGAGCTTAAAAAATGGCAAGTTTAGGCACCACGCAGATACAACACAATGGGGTAACATTAATAACCACTTCCCATGGTTTGACGAAGACACAAGGAGCGTACGATTTGCTATGAGCACAGATGGTGTGAACCCATTCGGTAACCAGAGCTCAACACGTAGCACCTTGGCCTGTCGTGCTGTCGTTGTAAAACCTTCCACCCTGGCTATGCAAGAAACAGAAAAATATGATGCTGACAATATTAGTCTCTGAGCCAAAGCAACCTGGTGACCGTATTGATGTCTACTTGATGCCACTAGTTGATGACTTGAAGATATTGTGGAAGCCTAGTGTACCAGAGGTTTGGGATGAGTTCAAGCGTGAGAAGTTCACAATGCATGCCATGTTGTTCACCACCATCAACAACAACCCGGCTCATCGCAACCTCTCTGGCCAGAGTAAAAGGAAAGGTGCAGCTTGCCCACACTTCTTGGAAGATACTTACACAGTATGGCTAAGACATTCAAAGAAATACATATTTATGGGGCACCGTCGTTTCCTCGGGAAGAAACATCCATACCGGGCCATGGATTGTCAGTTTAATGGAGAAAAGGAGAATCGAGAGGCGCCGTTGCATGTGACTGGAGATCTGGTCCACTTGAAAGTCAAGGACATCAAAACTATCGAGGAGTTACCAAAACTGACTGAAAAAACCATTGGCAAAAGGAAGAAACAAGATGGTGAAGAAGAAGAATGAATGTGAAACAAGAAATCAATTCTATGGGAGCTAGAGTATTGGCCGATGTTGGATGTGCATCATTCGATTGACAACATGCATGTCAAGAAGAATGTGTGTGAAGCTACTTGTGGAACATTGTTACAACAGAAGTCTAAAGGAAAAGATCATAAAAATGCAAGGGAGGATCTTAAAGAGCTGGGCGTTAGGCCGGAGCTCTATGTAGAGGAAACACAGACGGCGACGAACCTTCCCGTTGCTGCAACCACCTTGTCAAAGGCAGAGAGAAAAGAATCCTATCAGTTTTTGCATGATTTGAAAGTACCTTCAGGCTACTCATCAAACTTCAAGAGGCTAGTGTTAGTGAAGGACATGAAAATGAATTTCAACTTGATGAAATCTCATGATTGCCATGTGTTGATGACAGCTCTTCTTCCTGTTGCACTTAGAGGTATCAAGATAGAATTGGTTCGCGACGCGGTCACAAGCTTGTGTTTATTCTTCAATGCAATAGAACAGAAGGTGATTGATGAGGAAAACTATTGGACTTGGAGAGGAGGCATTTCGAGACCCTATGTCTGCTTGAAGCTACCTTCCCACCATCATTTTTTGATCTCATGCTGCATCTAACTGCACACCTCGCGAGGGAAATCTAGTTCCTTGACCCATCTTACCTTCATCAGATGTTTCCATATGAGAGTTCTATGGATTCCTGAAATCATTGGTACATAACCAATTATTTTCGGAGGGAGTCATTGTTCATGGCTACGAGACCATCAAAGCAGTGGAGTGGGCCATGGGTTATATGGACCCACAAAACCCCATTGGTGTGCCTCGCTCACGGCATGAAGGTAGGCTTTCAGGTGTTGGGATCATGGGGAAAAGGTCAGTCACTCTGGATGCAGATGCCTTCCAAAAGGCTCATTTCACCGTGATACAACAGCTGCACCTAATTACACTGTTTGCCAATGAGAACAAACTACAACTACGTGAAGACAACCCTAACCGTCGTAGGGCTTGGCTTGCAAAGATGCACATGCAAGGTTTCAGTAGGTGGCTCCGAGATTATGTCAAGACATGCAGCAATAATGTTGTAATTACCTACGAGATAAGGAATCTAGCAGCAGGGCCATTGTTCACTGTTACAAGATACGAAGCAATGGATATCAATGGATACACGTTCTACACCATGGCCCAAAATAAAAAGAGCGTCTATCAAAATAGTGGTGTGCGTGTACAGGTTGTCGTCGACAACAATCATGATGATGACAACACGGAGATAGACACATATAATGGTCAAATAGAGGAGATATGGGAGCTCGATTATGTAGGATTTAAGGTAGCCTTGTTTTGGTGTAGATGGGTCACCAATCGGAAGAGAGCTGTGAGCAAGAACAAATATGGCTATGTTAGTGTTGATCTCCGAGTCTTTGGTTACAAAAACGAACCGTTTGTCTTCGCCAACGATGTTGAGCAAGTGTTCTATGTGCCTGACCTTGCAAAGAAGAACTGGTCTGTGGTTATGCCTGAAAAAAAAAGGATTATTGGGGTTAAAAATGTTGTTGAGGAGGAGGAATACAAACAGTTTGACGAAATTCCATCCTTTGACACTTCATTCAAGCCTCGACTCTTGGGAACTAACAAAACACTGTACTTGCGAAGCGACCATAGTGAAAAAATCCATATACAGAAATCGAGGAAGAAAAAGCAAGCCTGATTTCTGCTGAATCCTTTTTGTAATGCCGGAGGATGTGTCTATTGGTGGAAATGGAATCCATTTTGTAATATAAAAGATGCGATGTATTGGTGGAATTTCAATTTTTTTGTAATATATGGGATGTGGTGGAATTTGAATCCTACTTGTAATATATTCTGTCTAAGATACTATATATATTATGTTTATATTCTACTTCAATTCAGTAATGGGCATTAATATCAAAGAGACGAGGATTATCCAACCCTCATTGCCTAATTTACGGGCAAGAGACGAGGAGTAACGAACCAGCGTCGCCTTTGTTACGGGCAAGAGACGAGGACTAACGAATCTGCCTGCCTTTGTTATGGGCAAGATATGCAAAATCAAGAACAGATTACATCAAAAGAGACACGGATTAGCCAGCCCCCATCGACTTGTTCTTTAAGCTTTGCAAGTGAGTAGGTAAATCATACAAAAATTTGTACTGCATAGAGATAATTACACAAGCATGTCTCTTGAGATGCAAAATCACACACACAGAGATCACATCAAAAGAGACACGGATTAGCCAACCCCCGTCGGCTTGTTCTTCTTCATGCTTGCAAGTGAGTAGGTAAATCATACAAAAAATTGTACTGCACAGAGATAATCACACAAGCATGTCTCTTGAGCTGCAAAATCACACACACAGATTACAGTCATCATTGATACATCAGAAGAAGGTTACAATGCAGCCATATCTTCATGAAGAGAGATGCAAAATCGCACACACCGATCGATCTTGCTCGCAAGTCGATCTTGCTCGCAGGTCGTCGATCTTGCTGCACGTGGTCATCGAACAAGCTCCATTTCTATTGACGGCTTAGAGACTTGATTCCTGGCATGACTAAAGAGAGCTTCTGTCTTGCAATGAGACCACAAAGCATCCTGAACCTGCACTTTTGGTTTGCAAGAGCCTTCCGCGAGTGGAGGGAGAAAGCATGGTGGTAGGAAAATAATTGAGATATGCTCCATCCAGATTCTGGCTTCTTCCTCATCTTTCAAGTGAACACAAGAGAAAGATACAGAGAGGGTGGAAACACATCCCTTAAAAATAGAAAAAAGAAGCCCAAGCGTGACCGAAAAGCTACAGGATGCTTTGTGTCGGCTTGTTCTTCCTGATGCCAGGAGGTTCTAGGCTACCTTCCCTGGACATGGCTATGAGCAAGGGGTATGTCACAAGGATTCTTCTAGCAGCTGTGTTAGAGGAATGAGCAACCCAATGACCCATATCACAAGAATTCTTCTAGCAACTAAGAGATTGAGGAGGAGGAAGAAGAGAGAAAAGCAAAAGCTTGCGCCCTACAAGATCTATTCTTTGCGCCATAGCTAGATCTAGATCTAGAGAAGAAGGAAGCAAGTGACTCGCTTTATTGTATTAGAAGAAGTAACTATATAGCTATATCTTGATCTAGAGAAGAAGGAAGCAACTTGAAGTGAGGAGGACCGATAAGTGTCGCTGCCTTTTTATAGCAAAAACAAGGAAGGGATAACATCGGTTGTAAAAAACGAGAGAGGAAGGGATAAGATCAAGAGCACAGGAAACGGGAAGGTTCCAAGACGGTCAATGGCGAAACTGTTGTTAGTCAATGACTGAGAGCAGAGGTAGTGATTCCAATGTAGAATTAAATGATACGCAGAGTAACCAAACATCATCTCCAATGTACTCATCGTCTCCAAGAAAAAAAGAGAGAGAGGGATAAGATCAAGAGCACAGGAAACGGGAAGGTTCCCAAGATTGGTCAATGGGGAGACTGTCGGTGTTTTAGACCGGCAACCTACTACGGGGAGTACCCGAAGTAGATGAATGTGACTCGCCGAGATCGGTAACTCGAAGGAAGAGACACGTGGCACACAATTTAGACAGGTTCGGGCCGCGAGGTGCGTAATACCCTACGTCTCGTATGCCTGCGTAGCTCGGATTGATAAGGCACAATTACAAGATGGTGCAATAGTGCGCCGTGAGTTGTAGAGGATTGGATGAGATGATCCTGAGATCGGTCCCTGCCTCGCCTTATATAGTCGGGAGGCGGGGTTACAAGTCGGAGTAGGGAGAGAGTACTAGTCGAGTACGTCTAGGAGTCCTCTATACAGTGCGGAACATGTACAACTCCCTAACCGAGTACTACTCCTGTGTAGTCCTTGTGCTCCACGCCTTCAGGTGTCGTGTAGCGCAAGCCGGGTAGTCCCAGGGGCCCACCGAGTAGTCGGTCCTGGTACCCACCGAGGTAGTGGGCCCAGGGATGTCCATACGACAAGCCCCCGAGTACTTTGTAGTCGAGAAGGATAGCTGCAAGTAGTCTTGACGGCCTTAACGAGTAGTCCTCAAGCGTCCCTGAGTGCTACAAGTCAAAAGTCCTCAAGAGTAGTCGAAGCATCCCGAGGCTGGAATGTACTCCAGCTGATGTTTGAGCAATCTTGAAGTCTTCTCGAGTAGTTCCAAGCGTCCTCGAAAATTGCCTTCGAAGGTCTTCAAAAAATGCCTGTCTTATCTTGAAGCCGGAGCTGATATGGAGGTGCGACTTGCAAAACCGCACTCCACATGGAGTAGCCCCCGAGCCTTGAGCCGTGGGCTCTGGCTGAGGGTCCATCTGAAGTCTTGGCAAGAAAATCCCGAAAAATCCGGAGAGAAAAAACCGAAGGACACGTGGCACGGAGCCCCCGAGCCTTAAGTCGAGTACTTCCTCTCGAATTGAAGGGTCTTCTTGAAGAATGTGTCCTGAGATTGTCTCTTGAGACTAGCTACTTCCCAGGTAGTCGAGTAGAAGTAGCCGAGCCCCCGAGGTGAGGCGCGCCGACTAGTAGAATACGAAGGGTCGCGCGCGGCCGCTGAGTCAGCCGCGCGCGAACTTATCCAGCGCCCGTTGCGGAGCCGGTTTGGCTTATAAATAGAAGCCAGAAGCCTTAGGGTTTTTCACCCATTCGAGTTGCAGCCATTCCGTTTGCATCTGAAGCGAATCCACTCCCAGCGCTTGCTGCCGCTGTAGTAGATCCAAGTGCGCCGCCACCCAAGTCATTTAGGGTAGCCCCCGAGCGGATGCGAGTGAAGACGCCCTGCACTTGGAGGATGAAGCCGTCGCCGTCCAAGACGTCCAAGGCCGCCGGGAAGAAGAGGGGCCGCGAAGAGGCCGCCGCGGCTGCCACCGGACCGGGGCCGCCAATGTCTCCACCGCGGGCTGATCCGAGCCGCGAGTGGAAGAAATCCAAAGTGAAGACAGAGGACCTGCTGACCCTCCTGAACAGTGGGTTCATCAGGGAGAAGGAAGTCGACATGTGGAGATCCGCCGCGAGAGATCCATATCCGATGGAGAAAGCCGAAGACGAGATCCCGATGTTCTTGCGGTTCGTGGAGCGCGGTCTTGCGCTCCCGGCCAGCGATTTCTTCAAGGGGCTGCTCGGGTACTACGGGATCGAGTACCTGAACCTGAACCCCAACGGCATCTTCCACACGTCGGTCTTCGTCCACTTCTGCGAAGCATTCCTCGGGATCAAGCCGCATTGGGCGCTTTTCCGGAAGTTCTTCCGCGTCAAGCCGCAGCCCAGTGCCACCAATCCCAGAGTAGTCGGAGGAGCCGGCATCCAGCTGAGGGAGGACGCCGCGGAGCAGTACCTAGCGTACAAGCTCGTTGACTCCAACACCGATTGGAAGACCAGGTGGTTCTACATCACGAACCACCACCCCCTCCTGCCGAAGCCAAGCAGACGGCAGCCTAGGCACCGTGAATGGTGGAACACGGAGCCCACCATGCAAGAAGGGATCCAGCTCCCCGAGCTGCTAGCACGCATCAAGGTGCTCAGGGAGGCGGGACTGAGGGCCGAGCACGTGGCCTTCAGCTTCATGAAGCGCAGGATCCAGCCGTTGATGGCTCGGGAGACCCTGGGCTTCGAGTACACCGGCAACGACGACGCGTCGTGAATGCCAGGAGGCGAGCTGGACGACAACGACATCATCGAGAGGTTGTCGCGGATCTTCAAGGACATGCCGTCGTACACGGCGTGCCCTGTCGAGGAGTACTCTGCCGCGCGCGCACCAAAAGAAGTGAGTAGTCGAACCACCCTAGTCGAGTAGCGACTACTTGAAGTAGAGTTGCTGACGTCTTGTGTCTTGCGCAGGATGATGTGAAGAGGTTCATCTCCGAGCCGCAGCCACCTCCGAGCGGAATCGAGATCCCGAAGGAAGGCAAGGCGAAGGAGCGGCGTGAAGTTGGTGAAGGCGACGACACCGTCATCGTGGAGGATACCTCCGACGACGACGACGAAGACGAGGAGACGCTGCAAGACCGCTTCCAGCTGCGGTCGAGGTTTAGCCGCCCGGGCTTGCCTCATGTTCCTCTGGTACAAGACCCTTTGGCTAGCCTGGAAGCTAGCCTTGCTGCGCCGCCGCGAAGGCCGCGCAACCCCGCCAGGAAGCGGGTGGCGAAGAAGATGAAGGTCTCAGAGACCACGCCTCAGGAGGTAGATTGTCTTGAGTAGAGTAGTCGAGTACCCTTTGTTCGAGTACGTTTGCTGACGAGTAGTCTTCCTTGTGTGCAGGAGGTGCCGCCAGCGGAGCCCGCCGAAGAGGGCGACGAGGGCGTGTGGGACCCGGTGGGGGAGCCAGCTGGAAGTCGTAGTCCAGCCCCCACTGTCGAAGAGATCCTGGCGCAACTGGAGCGCCAGCCCCCAGCTCCTCAAGGGAGCGTGGGACCCGTGGCCGCCGCCGTTGAAGAGGTGGTGGCCTCAGGAGCGCAGGATACCGCTGCGCCGGCCGCCGCTGCCGTGGAGGAGATGGTAGCCGCAAGGGCGCAGGAGGAGGAGGCGCCCGCCGAGGGTGGACTGGTCGATATCGCCAGCATCCTCGGTGCTCCGGCCGTGACCATTGTCCGGTCGAACTTGTAAGTACCATATCCTTGCGAGTAGTACTTTGTTGTAGTAGTCGATGTTTGCCTGACGACCATCTGTGTGTGCTTCTGCAGAAAATCCATAGATCTGACCTGGGATGGGGATGAGCCCTCATCAGCGGTGGCGGAAGAAGTCGCGCCGCCCACCGAGGAAGCCGTGCCCGCTACCCAAGCTGCGGTTGAGCCACCGGTTGCCGAGGCACCGCTGCCGGAGGCCAGCGTAGTCGAAGGTGAGTACCCTTCTTGAAGCTACAGGTCTTCACGAGGAGTAGTCGTAGGCACTGATGCACTTGTCGCTTTTTGACAGGCGCTGAAGGTGGTGACATCCCTGCGGGGGTGCCAATGCAGAGGTTGACGCCAGAGGTCCCGGAGGCTGCGGAAGGAGCCCCCGAGCCCGTGGAGGAGGTCGTCGAGAAGACCGCCGGGGGAGAGGCGGTCACCACGTCGCCAAGGATTGCCCTGGAGGTGGCTATCCGCTCCCCCGAGATCCAAGACGCAGAGCCCATCCGTGCTGCGCCGATGACGGAGGCCACCACGAGTAGTCGCGGCGGGATAGAACTGCTCGCGGACGATCTCATCGAGCCGGCGACGGTGGCCAAGCATCTGGAGGCGATCCGTCAAGCCGAGCAGTGGATGAAGGTGAGTAGCCGTATCCTTTGAGTAGTCAATCCTTTGTCGTTGAGTACTCTTCTTGACCTGAGTTGTCTTGTGCAGGACGTTGCGGAGCGGTCCCGCGACAAGTTGAACCTTTTGCAGGGCTACGGCCACACGGTGCTCCGAGCCGAGGCCCTTGAGGAGCAACTTGTGAAGTCGCGCAGGCATGCTGCTGCCATGCAGTCGAAGCTCGACGCCGCCTTCGCCAAGTACCAGAACGACGTCATGGAGTTGCAAGCGAAGGGCGACGACTTGGTGCGGAAGAACAAAGGCCTCCGCAACAAGAACAAAGGTATACCACCTGAACTTGTCGTGTACTTGTTGGAAGTCGAGAAGCATCTGACCCGCTGTTGCATTGCTATGTTGCAGAGCTCGAAGGCCAGGTGGAGCAGCTGAAGGCCTCGGAGACGAGCATGAAGAACCTCTTCTACGGGAGCGGGGAAGCCCGCCGTGTACTTGAGCTCGACTACAAGGAACTCGCCTTCGAGTGTGAGAAGCATATGGAGCTTCGGATTGCTTCTGACAGAGATCTCGTCAATCGCTACAAATCCTTGCGTGAAGTTGAACGAAGACTGCGAGGCATTGCGGGCTCAGTTGAAGGAGTTGGAAGAAGCCGCGTTGCCGATCGCGAGACTCCTGGTGCCGCACCGGGCGGCCCCAAGATAGCTCCTCCGGTGGATCGCCTTCGGGAAGCTCCAAGCCGGGCCGGCCGCCTATGTGAAGCACATGGCCGGGTCGATCCCAAGACAAGTCTTGGCCTTCATGAAGTCGTACTTCCCGAAGGCCCCAGTGGAGGTAGTCGCCGGCGGGGTAGCCGCCAACCGCTCCCGATGAGCGATATGCGAGCCGCCTGGAGCGAGATGGCTCCCATCGCGGAGCAGGTAGCTGAGAAGTTGAACCTCCAGTAGTCCTGTAATAGGTAGCTAGTAGCCATAGTTGTACAAGAAAACAATTGTAATGAATTGTATCAAGTGTCAATGAAAGAAAATTTTCCAGCAATGAGTACTCGTAGTCGCGATCTCAGAGTGCGGAGCGCCCATCGTGGAGTAGATGCGAGTAGTAGTACTCGGCTTTGGTAGTCCCGTTGTAGGGAGTAGACAGTAAAGAAGTTGATGAACAATCAAACTTTATTACTGAAGAAGTACACCTGGGTGGCCAGGGCCGTAGTTACAAAGTAGTCGCTTGGACTCGGAGGCCGCTTATAGCTGAGTAGAGCTGGAGCGGGTGGCCGCTTGCAGCAGTTGATCCGTAGGTAGCCGTGTGGGCTGGATCGTAGATCCGTAGGTAGCCGTGCGGGCTGGATCTTGGATTGTGGTCTCTTAGTAGACCGCTGCTAGAGTCCTTGACGCTCGTCGCAGCCCAGGGTCCGTAGGTAGCCGTACGGGCTGGACCCTGGAGAGGAGTAGTCCGGAGGCCGGGAGCCGGGACCCGGGGGTCGCTTGCGGCGAGGGGGTGTTGGCGTAGTCGTGTAGACTTGAACCCCGCAGTAGTCGTGTAGACTAGGCGTAGAATCGACGAGTTGGTCGACGTTCCACGAGTTGTTGATGTCTTCGCCTTCAAGTGTTTGGAGGCGGTAGGAGCCCGGCCCTGTCACCTTTGCAACGGTGAAGGGACCTTCCCAGGGGGAGCTGAGCTTGTGAAGTCCCTCTGTGTTCTGGATACGGCGGAGGACGAGATCTCCAACATTGAAGGAGCGTTCCTTGACGTTGCGATCATGGTAGCATCGGATACCCTCTAGGTACCTTGCTGACTGGACGAGGGCAGCGCGGCCGAGCTTCTTCGAGGTCGTCGATATCAACTCGTCTCGTCGTCTTCCGAGACGCCTTCGTCGTAGTGCTCCACCGCCGGCGAGTTCCATATGACGTCGGCGGGGAGGATTGCTTCGGAGCCGTAGACCGAGAAGTAGGGGGATTGCCCCCGTTGGCTTGGATGGTTGAGTCCGTAGCCCCCGCAGTGCGTTGGGTAGTTCCTTGATCCACTTGCCCACTTTAGAGTTCGCGGCGTCGTGTAGCCGCTTCTTGAGAGCGTCAAGCACCATCCCATTGGCGCGCTCGACTTGTCCGTTGGCCCGTGGATGGGCGACTGAGACGTATCTGACGTCGATCCCGCTGTTCTCGCAGTACTCCCTGAACTGGTGGTTGTTGAAATTGGATCCCAGGTCTGTGATGATGCGGTGGGGTAGCCCATAGCGGTGTACGAGTTCATCTAAGAAGTCGAGTACTCTGTCAGCCTTGGGGCATGTGACCGGCTTGACCTCAATCCACTTGGTGAACTTGTCGATAGCCACCAGTACCCTGTTGAATCCTCCTGGCGCAGTTGGCAGTGGCCCAATCATGTCGAGCCCCCAGCAGGCAAAGGGCCAGGTTGGCGGTATGGTGACTAGCTTGTAGGCTGGGACGTGTTGCTACTTGGCGAAGTACTGACATCCTTGGCACCTTCTGACGAGTCCTTCGGCGTCGCCCAAGGCTGTGGGCTAGTAGAAAGCTCGCCGGAAGGCCTTGCTGACCAGCGTGCGTGAGGACACATGGTTGCCGCAGACGCCCTTGTGGATCTCCTCCAAGATGTCCTTGCCTTCTTCGCGAGGGACGCACTTCATGAGTACTCCAGAAGATGCGCCCCGCTTGTAAAGCTTGTCTCCGACGAGGACGTAAGACTTGGCGCGGCGGACGAGTTGTTCGGCTGCGTTCTTGTCGGAGGGGACCTTCTGCTCGCTGAGGTAGTCGACGAAGGGTTGCCTCCAGTCCACGTCGATCATCATGACCTCCTGCCCGGCCGTTGGATGGGCTGGGGCAGTGGTCGGTGGCGCCGGCTCCGGGATGGATGGCGCGTGAAGCTCGTGAACGAAGACACCCGCTGGCACTTGGGCGCGGGTGGATCCGAGCTTGGAGAGGACGTCCGCTGCGACGTTGTTGTCGCGGACGATGTGATGGAACTCGAGACCGTAGAACTTGTTCTCGAGCTTGCGGACTTCTAGGCAGTAGGCGTCCATGTTCTCCTTGTTGCGGTCCCAGGACTTGTTGACTTGGTTGATGACCACTGCGGAGTCGTCGTAGACTAGTAGCCGCTTGATGCCCAGTGAAGCCGCGAGGCGGAGCCCGTGTAGGAGGGCTTCGTACTCGGCTTCGTTGTTTGAGACCTTCCAGAAGATCTGCAGGACGTACTTGAGTTGTTCGCCCGTTGGAGAGATCAGGAGTACTCCTGCACCTGCGCCCTCGAGGTTGAGTGAGCCATCAAAGTACATCACCCAATGCTCTGGTCGCACGGTGGGAGTAGGTAGCTGGTTCTCCCGCCACTCTGCCATGAAGTCGACTAGCGCTTGCGACTTGATGGCTGTGCGTGGCTTGAAGTCGATAGTGAGGGTGCCGAGCTCGACGGCCCACTTGGAGATTCTTCCAGTAGCATCTTGGTTCCGTAGGATGTCGCCAAGCGGGTAGTCGGTGACGACGGAGACCGAGTACTGCTGGAAATAGTGTCGTAGCTTCCGCGAGGTGATGAGTAGAGCGTACGGGAGCTTCTGCACGGGCTGATAGCGGGCCTTGGACTCTGATAGAACCTCGCTGACGAAGTAGACGGACGCCCCGGGCCGGGTAGGCGTGGCCGTCTTCCTGCCGCTCGACAACGATGGCAGTACTGACCACGTGGGTAGTCGCAGCGAGGTAGAGAAGCAGCTGCTCTCCCTTGTGAGGAGCCGTGAGGATCGGTGGCTTTGATAGGAAGTCCTTGAGCTGAGCAAGGGCTTGGTCCGCCTCTGGAGTCCACACGAACTTCTCTTGATGCTTGAGTAGTTTGAAGAAGGGGAGGCCCTGTTCTCCTAGCCTCGAGATGAATCTGTTCAGTGCCGCCATGCACCCCGTCAGCTTCTGGACGTCTTTGATGCTCGTGGGAGCTTTCATGCGTCGGTGATGGCGGAGATCTTCTCGGGGTTGGCTTCGTTGCCGCGGCCGGGGCGATGATGAAGCCGAGTAGTTTGCCCGAAGGGACGCCGAAGACGCACTTGTTCGGGTTGAGCTTCCAGCGGTACTCGCGCAGTGATGCGAAGGTCTCTTCAAGGTCGTTGATGAGGGTACTGGACTCCCTGGTTTTGACAACCACGTCATCCACGTAGGCCTCGACGTTCTTGTTGAGTTCCCGCTTGAAGCGAGCCCGGATGGCCCGTTGGTAGGTAGCGCCGGCGTTCTTCAACCCGAATGACATTGTCGTGTAGCGATCGCGCCAAACGGGGGTGATGAACGCGGTCTTCTCTCGGTCTTCTTCCTTGATCGCGATCCGGTGGTACCGGAGTAGCGATCGAGGAAGCGAGAGCGAGTCGCGCCCGCCGTGGAGTCGATGACTTGATCAATCCGCGGCAACCCGAAGGGGTCCTTGGGGCAGTGCTTGTTGAGGTCAGTGTAGTCGACGCACATCCTCCACTCGTTCGAGTTCTTCTTGCGGACGAGGACGGGGTTGGCGAGCCACTCAGGATGGAAGACTTCTCTGATGAAGCCAGCTGCGAGTAGCTTGACGAGTTCCTTCTTGATGGCGTCCCGCTTGTCGTCGGCAAAGCGTCGGAGGTGTTGTCGCTTGGGGGTGGCCTTAGGATCGACGTTAAGGGCGTGCTCGATCAGCTCCCTGGGCACTTCTGGCATGTCCGCTGGCTTCCACGCGAAGATGTCGCGGTTATCCCGAAGAAAGCTGATGAGCGCGTCTTCCTATTTGGGGTCGAGGCCGGCCCCGATGGTGGTGGTCTTGCTGGGGTCGCCTGTGCCAAGGTCGACCGGCTTGACGAGTACCTCCTCAGGTGGCTGAGGCTTGTTGGTGCTGTCAGACTTCTCTGGGATGTCGAGTTCACTTGTAGCAAGCTTCTTCGACGCAGCGTAGACCTCCATCATTGCGTTGGGTACTTGGTTTGTAGAAGCGATCTCCACGGCTTCTGTGTCGCAGTCGTGGGAGATCTTCAAGTCCCCCTGGAGGGAGAGTACACCGGCTGGACTTGGCATTTTGAGTACCAAGTAGGTGTAGTGGGGCACCGCCATGAACTTGGCGATGGCCGGTCTGCCGAGGATGGCGTGGTAGGAGGTCTCGAAGTCCGCGACCTCGAACTTGATGTACTCGGTACGATAGTTGTCCCGAGATGCCCCGAAGGTAACGGCGGGACCACCGAGCCCGGTGGAATAGCCGCGTTGCCGGGGGACGATGCCGTAGAAGGGCATGCTTGCTCTTGGTGAGCATGGGGGTGATGTCGAGCTTCATCTTCTTCAAGGTCTTGGTGAAGAGGACATTGAGCCCGCTTCCACCGTCGATGAGTACCTTGTTGAGCTTGGAGCCCGCCACCGTTGGCTTCAGGACGAGAGGGAACCGTCCTGGTTCAGAGAAGCTGGTCCATTGATCCGCGCGGGAGAAGGTGATGGGTACCTCCGACCACCTGAGAGGGGTCAGGACCACTGGTTCAATGGACATTACTTCACGGCGGGTAGCCTTCTGCTCCCGCCTGCTGGGCAGCCCATCGAAGAGGACGTTGACGGTCTTGTCCGGCTCCTGGAAGTCGTTGTTGTCGCCGTCCTTCTTCTTGGCCTTCTGATCGTGAGGGTGCGGTGGCTCTGGCGTGTCCTTGAGTGCATGCCTGAGCTGGTAGCACTGTTCGGTAGTATGGTTGCCGTTTGGATGCCACGGGCACTTCTCCTTCAGCAGGTCTTTAAAGCCGCCGAGTTCTTCTTCGAGTTCCCTTTCGCAGGGCGCTGGATAGCCGCGACGGTGTTGTCTGGCTTGCGCTTGCGGTTGGGACCCGAGTAGTTGCTGTTGTTGTTGTTGCGGCCGCCTTGGTTTGCATTGCTGCCGCTGCCGCCGCCCTGGTTCTGCTTGGACTTGCCGCGGATGGCGTCGTATTTGGCGTTGGCCTTGTCCTCTTCATCCGCCCAGGACGTGATCATGTCCTTGAGGTGGGGGATGGACCTGGGACGGCGACGACCGAAGTCTTCGAAGGTGCGGCGATAGTAGAGACCGTCCTGGAAGAGGTCGATGACCTCCTTGTCAGTGACGTCGACGACGGTGGCGCGCTTGTCGAAAAAGCGGCGCATGTAGTTGCGGAGGGTCTCGCCTTGTTCTTGCTTGATCATCGCCAGGTCCATGCGAGTACCCGACCGGCCCATGGCGCCCGCGAAGTTGCTTGTGAACTGCTCCTTCAGCTGGTCCCACTTGTCGATCGAGTGCTTGTCCAGCGACTCGAGCCATGTGAGTGGTGCTTGGTCCAGGCAGAAGGGGAAGTAGAGGCACTTGGTGTCGCTGTTGCCGCCAGCGTTCTCGATGGAGAGAGCGTAGCATCGGAGCCACTGGATGGGATCCTGCTTCGCGTCGTACTTGGTGATCCCCAAAGGCTTGAACTTATCGGGGAGGAGCAAGTTGCGAAGTCGAGGTGAGAAGGCGGGGAAGCCGTCGCCTTCAGCGGCAGTGGTCGACTTCTTCCGCCGCAGCTCCTCAATCTTCTGGCGAGCGTCGTACCCGCCTTGTGAGGCACCGGAGGCGTGGCTGTTTGCGTGGCCTCGGCCGCCGCGACTGCCGCCGCCTCCCGCCTCTCTCCGTTGGCCCCATGGTTGGAGCTGCCGCCGTCGCTGCCGCCGCCATCGGGGTCGTTGCCGCCGCCACCTGCCGGAGCGCGGTGGGGGACAACATCCCGGTTGCCGCGGTCTTGTAGTGAAGGTTGGCCGGCGTTGGAGCGGCGACGGTTTGGCTCGGCTGGGAGGTCAGCTCGAGTACGGTTGGGACCGTTGTTGGCGTTGCGACTAGTAGCTTCGTTGTCGCGGGGCTTAGCTGGAAGAGGCTGGTTGACTCTGTTGTCGACCCGCATGAAGTAGGCTTCTTCAGCGAGCTTGGCGATGACCTCTCCAGCGCGTATGCCCTGAGCCTGTCGTGCGATCGCTGTGATCGACATGAGGCATTGCTCAGGTGTAGTGTGTACTCTGCTCTCGACCGCCTCGAGAGCTTCCGCAAGGTTGCGGATGGGGAGGTTGTCGCGGATGCGTCGACGACGTTCGTTGCGCTTCCGGTTGCGTTCACGTCGAGCGTCTCTGTCTGCCGGAGTCTCGTTGGGTGGAGCGTTAGCAGAGAGCTCGTCGGCGGAGATGTCCTCCAGGTACTGGTCTTGAGCCGTGCCTGAAGGCCCCGGGGTGTCGCCGGCAGCCATGAAGACTTGGCGATCGGGGGTGCCAAGGCTGGACTCAGAGGGTGCCACCTCATTTGGTGTGTTTGAGTCAGCCCGGGCTAACGGTGTTCCCTCCTGGAACGGTAGCGAGTCGATGTAGGTGACGTAGCGTGAGTCTCCCTTTGCCGGTCGGCGAGGGCTTGCGGTCCGGCCGAGACGTATCTCCCGGCCGCCGTGGATTTTATAACCGGCCCCCGCAGGCCGGCCCCGACAAGGGAAGCTCAGTGGAGTCGTCTTCGGACTCGGGCTCCTCAGGATCCGACCCGAAGTCGAACTCGTAGTCCGGGTTCGAGTAGAACTCGGAGAGAGGGCTAGAGTCCGGAGCGTGATCGGGGGCGGCGTCGGAGTCCGAGTTGTACTCGGGTACGGGCTCCTTGCCGGCCCGGCGCGAAGTGGGAGCCCCCGTGCGGGCCCGGCTGAGGATGCGGGGGCCGCGCGTGGAGAGCTCGAGTGGTGAGGGGACCGCCTGCGATGGCTAAGCAGCCGGCTCGCATGCAATGGCCCATGGCGACGTCGAGTTCGAGTTGGAGACGGACTCGAGCTCGAAGTCAGCGTGGTGGTTGAAGAGCGAAATTTCGCCGAACTTGCCGGCGAGTTCGCTTGTGACGGCTTCGGGAAGCGTCACGAGGCCTGTCTTCGGGTTGGGCTGCATGGTCAGGCGGCGTTCGAAGGAGCCTGCGCCATCAGCTGTGCAGACCCAGGCGCCAAAGACGAAGGTGTCGCCACGGTTGAAGGCGGCGGTTGGCTTGAAGAGGACGGAAGCCGTCGAGTTCGCCATGTGATCTCGAGCGAGAGCCCCTACCTGGCGCGCCAGCTGTCGGTGTTTTAGACCGGCAACCTACTACGGGGAGTACCCGAAGTAGATGAATGTGACTCGCCGAGATCGGTAACTCGAAGGAAGAGACACGTGGCACACAATTTAGACAGGTTCGGGCCGCGAGGTGCGTAATACCCTACGTCCTGTATGCTGCGTAGCTCTGGATTGATAGGGCACAATTACAAGATGGTGCAATAGTGCGCCGTGAGTTGTAGAGGATTGGATGAGATGATCCTGAGATCGGTCCCTGCCTCGCCTTATATAGTCCGGGAGGCAGGGTTACAAGTCGGAGTAGGGAGAGAGTACTAGTCGAGTACGTCTAGGAGTCCTCTATACAGTGTGGAACATGTACAGCTCCCTAACCGAGTACTACTCCTGTGTAGTCCTTGTGCTCCACGCCTTCAGGTGCCGTGCAGCGCAAGCCGGGTAGTCCCAGGGGCCCACCGAGTAGTCGGTCCTGGTACCCACCGAGGTAGTGGGCCCAGGGAGGTCCATACGACAGAGACTGTTGCCAGTCAATGGCTGAGAGCAGAGGCAGTGACTCCAATGTAGAATTAAATGATACACAGATTAAATAAACATCGTCTCTAATGGAGAATTAAAGGATACTACGCGGATTAGCCAAACGTCGTCTCTAATGGAGAATTAAATGATAACATGGATTAGCCAAACGTTGTCTCCATTGCATACTTAAACTGTGTTTGGAAACAAATCTCCTGTATCTTCTCCTTCCAAAACAATTTAGATCCCCTGCCCCTTCATCTCTACCCGCGAAAAACAGCAACTGCCTACTCCTCATCGTCACCATTCCCGGCCGGAGTGAATAGCATGCCAGGACGAAGAAGGCGATGCCAGACGTCGTCACTACTAGGCATCCCTTAAGACCTCCGCATTGAGATTGCAGCGCATGTCGGTGCGACCTCGGAGAGGCCCTTAGCTGACCTCCATAGCCTACGCGTTACTTGCTCGACCATGCGCCGCGTGTGCGGCCACGGCAACATCGGCCGGTGTTTGTCGATAGAGGGGATACGAGATGAGATTTCTTGGGTGTGGGACCCCACCGCTTACAAAGCATTCCTTGCTATGTTGACCAGTCTCGAGAATCCGGAGGCTTACTTCTTCTCCGGGAACAAAGTCATCTTCATGGAAAACAGGGGATACAATGATCTCCGGCGCGCCACCGAGGGTGGGCACGATGCGGCGGCCTATCTATACACCACCTTTCTCTATAGGTGGTGCCACCGCCGACGACACCGCGAAGCGGTACATGAGGCGGGTCGAGGCGGCGGCAGTATGACATTGAGATGGCTGAGCAATGAGGGGTTTCTTCCTTTGCGCGAGAAGGCCGCGCGTGCGATGCACTCCTCGACTTGGCGCATTTGGGGTGAACCGCTGCCGCCTCCGGCACATGTGCGCGGCAATCAGCCGTGCGCAGGCAATGATAGCGTGGATAAAGGATGGCTTCGAATTTCTCTGTATTGCAGCGAAGACTGTAGGCTACGCTGCGAAATGGTGAAGTTAGCACGGAGTATTAGAGTAGGAAATCAGTAGTAAATTAGCTTTTGTATGATGCTTGAATTATCTGTGTAAAATTTTGGGAGAGTAGCAAATCCGACGCGGGTTATCAGCCCCACGTCGCTAATGACTATGGGCCCAGTTCTATTCAAATGAAGAACAATTCTCATTTCTCCTTTTAATCTGCAATCAAATGTTGTAACAAGTATTTCTTCGTCATTATTAGTCCAAATTTTATATTTTTTATAAATTTTTCTAAAATCACCATCTTCTCATTAATTTCATTGTTTAGTGCACATTCCATTTGTTGAATAATGTTTATATGCCTTATTTTGTTCTTTGTAAGTACAACATATAAATAATATTTGTTTTACACAACCATTAGTGATGAAATTTTACATTGTGTAAGCTTAAGGTGAACACAAGGCTTTGTTAATTTTTCAAATGCATATGAGTTCGAACATGTTGCAGAATGTGGAAAACTTCAATGTTCAAGCAAAAATTCTAGGAAACTATGTGAGAGATGTAGACATATGTACACAAGTATATTATTCCGTTATCGATGCCATTTGAAATTTCGAAGACAAGTTTATGTACCCAAATTATGTTGCAAGTCAATTTGTAGATTTTTAGAGCAAATTTGATGTTATTAGAATTATTATATAATTACCATGGGATGTAAAAAATGAAATATATGAATTTTGGGCACAAGTGTGATTGTTGATATTTTATTCAAATACTAAATGTCTAAATACGAATTATTCGTATTCTTATGATTTTTTAGGTGCTGTTTTATGGGCTCTAATAATTTAGGGAAGCAAGTTTCATTCCAAAAAAATAGTGACGGGCCCATGCGTCAGCGTCAGCAGCCAATATAAGAAAGATAATTGTTGTCTGCCCGCCCGGACCCAACTGCCAACAAATGCGATGCGGGTTCACTAACCATCATCACCAATGACACTGGCCCACGCGTCAGCGACTCAGCGTCAGTAGGCTAACCTACGATCCATTGTCTATAAGATCTAATTCATCACAACAGATCTACAGTTCATCACAACGCGGATGGATCTACTCGCATCTATTAGATCGAGTTCATGACATACAAAATCTAACAACCAAACCAATTAACTAAGTAGTTCATGATCGACAAACAAACTAAGCAGTTCATGTCCAAGAACCTGACAAAGACGCAAAAGCACACACACATTGTTACTAATTGGTAGAGGAGTCTATCAATTAGTCGGAGTCCCGCTGTCATCACACCCGTGGCTGCCGTCGTCGCCGTCGTCACCGCCGTGGCTGCCGTCGTCGCCATCGGAGCCGCCATCATTGAAGACGAAGTGGCAGCGGGCAGCCTGCTTGACCATGGGGAGGTTCTCGAGCTTCTCAGCCAACCCGTGGATCCTGAAGGTGAGACACTTCACGCTCGGGTCCTTGTACACATCATGATGCGCCTTGATGTCGAAGGCCGCGCCAACACCTTCAAGATTTCTGAAGGCGCTCCTGAGCAGCTCGACGGTGAACTTAGTGTCATCGAAGAATGGTTCCTCGTCGGCGTCCTTAGTCACCGGCTCCTTCCCCTTCTACAACTTCTTCTGACAACGGCTTTCGTCATCGTCGTCCTCTCTTCGTCCCTGCTTCAACGGCGGCGGGCTCCTCGACACCATCTCCGCCTTCTCTCGGTGACCGAAGATTTCTAGTGGTGGATCGAGAGGAGGAAGAAAAAGTGAAAAAGATGATAAGCTTATGGAAGAAGCAGGGGAAAGTAGGGGAGGGCGAGGGAGTTATATTGATAAGACACAGAACCGTTAGGCGCCTCTGCCCCCACCCACTACTCCATTACTGCCAGTACGTGCCACTCGATTGCGCATTGGGCTCCGTTTCGGGTGCAAAACCGTCTAAAACCATGTGTCGCCTTTCAATTACGCGGGAAGGAGAAGGGGCATGGCAATGATGTCGGGCCCACTTGTCAACAACAGTAGCCAGACTGCAGCGCCTTTTCAATTCCCATTTATTGTTTTATTACATGGCCGAGGCGGGTTCTTCAACCTTCAACCCTAGTCGGCTTCTTCAACTTCAATCCTCGTCGCCAACTTCATCCCTCATCGCCTTCAACTTCAATCCTCGTTGCCAACTTCATCCCTCATCGCCAACTTCAACCCTCATTGCCTTTCAATTTTCAAACCCCGTCACTTTTCTATTTCCTCCCCTTCTCCTTGATATTCGCGGTATGCTTGATGCAGCTGCTGCCAGATGAACTTGTCACCCAGATCATCATCCACTCCATCAAGGATGAGCCCGTCTTCCGTTTTCTGATCCTTTGCAATAAAATCTGCGGCACCTTCCGGCGTATCTGCGACTCCGATGAGGTAATACTACATGTGTCACTGCATGATCTTCGTGAGGTGTGCAAGAATCACTACGTCAGATCATGCTTTGAGCGGCGCTTCCGCGAGGCCAATCATCCGGAGGCATTGTGCTTCAAGGGGATGGAGAGGTTGATGAGGCGACGGAACCCCGATAAGGGTCTGAAGCTCATCAGAGATGCCGCTGCTGAAGACTTTCGTGTCAAGTACTTATTAGCGATGTTGAAGTACCGTTGCAACCCGGCGGACCCCGAAGCCATGGCACTGCTACAGGAAATCAGCGGCGGCCCGTCGCCCCCTGATAGCCGGTGGAAGAACCACAACCTGCAGCGGTAGCGGTACCTCGTCAGCAGGATCTCGAAAATATTGCGTGGTGGTACTGGCTTGATGATGGTGCAATGATGACATTCCGTTGCTGCCCATCCAGAATCCCCACATCTGCATTTGGGCAGTGGGATGTTGGTGCTACAAGCAGGATACCAAAGAAATCATCCACTACTGCAGCGCCGAGTGTCGCATCCGTCATGAGTTCGACCTCTGGACCCGTAGCTTCCGCCACGCCATGGAGTACGCCGTCAGCAGGATGAACATCGGGATGTAGGCGCAAGCATCAATGAACATTATCTATCTTGAATGTAAAATATTAGATATTACTAAATGTGGATTTGATTTTATCGGGATGTCGGTTTTTAATCGGTTTTTGATAGATAATATTTGATTTGTCACATTTGTGAGTCAAATCGAAGGTTGCGGTGGTCTCATTTGCCACCGACGAGGCCTGGGATACCCTCTTGGGTGTCAAAACCACCGAAGCGGGCACACCGGGGGTGGCGGTGGGCGGCGGTGCCCTCTGCTTCCTCATTTGTTCTATTGGAGAATGAAGAACAGTTTATCCGTCCCGCTTCGCCGATGGTATTTCTCTTTGTAATCCGCAATCAAATTTTTGTAACATGTATTTCTCTGTACTAATTAGTCCAAATTTGATTTTTTCTACAGTTTTCTAAAATCACCATGTTTACATTATTTTCAATGTTTAGTGTATATTCCGTTTCTTGAAAATTGTTTATATGACTTATTTTGTTCTATGCAAGTAAAACATATAAATAATATTTGTTTTCCACACCTCCTGTAATGAAACTTTGCATTTTCGCAATCTTAAAGTGAACCACAAGGTTTTGTTAAGTGTTCAAATGCATATGAGTTTCAAACATGGTGCAAAGTGTGGAAAACTTCAATGTTGAAGGAACATTCTATGAAACTAAGTGAGAGATGTAGATATTTGTACACAAGTATATTATTCCTTCATCGAAACCATTTGAAATTTTGAAGACAAGTTTCGGTACCCAAATTATGTTGGCAGGTCAATTTGTAGATTTTTTTAGAGCACACTAGATGTTAGTAGAATTGTTACATCATTAACATGGGGTGTAAAAATGGATTCTAAGAATCTTGGGCACACAAGTGTGACTGATGATATTTTATTCAAATACTAAATGTCCAAATACAAATTGTTCGTATTTTTATGATTTTTTAGGTGTTGTTTTATGGGCTCTAATATTTTAGGGAAGCACATTTCATTCAAAAAAATAGTGGCTGGCCCACGCGTCAACGTCAACAGCCAAAATAAAAAGATAATTGTTGCCCGCCCGCCGGACCCAACTCCTAGCAAAGGCGATGCGGGTTCACTAACCATCGTCGCCTATGACACTGGCCCACTCGTCGGCGTCAGCAGGCAAACCGCGCGGGCTGCTCAAAATTTCCCACCTATATTGACTATAATGCCCATGGAATTTCAATTGCTGCATAGAGCCGTCAAGGGCATGCCAGTAGTTTCATTAAACACAGTTACGCGCGCAGTTCATATTCGGCTCATCGCTAGACAGATCCACAACGCCCGCATTCTCCCCACCGCTGCTGCCACTCGCCCCGCTCACCTTCGTCGCTCTCTCCCCGCTCGTCGTCGCCGCTCTCTCCCCACCGCAGCCTTGCTCTTCTCCAGCCCCACCACTCCCTACGTGACGACGGTGACGAGGACGTGGTTACTAGTGTGCGGACGTACGTCTTCCCAGCCACGGTTGATGCGGATCCGTCGACGTTGTCAACAGTCACGACGACGGGCCGGCCGCCTCAGGCCACGAGCCGACGTGGATCCGGCCCCTCCGACTATCACGAGAACAACTACTTCATTCGCGATAGAGGTTAGTCCTCCATGAACCCCCAACGCCCTCTCTCTCCTCGGCCACCAAATCTGTTATATATTCATGTCAATGTGGATTAGGGAGACATGCATGCCTTGATAGTTCATCTGTAATTGATTGATTGTGGATTTGATGGATGGATTTTGTTGCACCAAGACTGTTTGAATACATTGTTGCTAACAGATGTAGTTATATGAACTGTTGGAACTCATTTTCATGTTCCTGGTGCTACAACTTTTTGCACTGTAAATTCATGAAAAACATTGAGGATGTTAGCATACTTTAATTCTACTATGCTTTGAATGTACCAGATCGATAGTTATCCTTTGGACCTGTTACCATACTTTAATCCTGCTATGCTTTGATGTACCAGATCGACACTTATGCTTTGGACCTGTTTGCATAGTTTAATTCTGATGGCCACATAATGTCATTGGGAATTGCATCGCAGTGGTTTATAATGTAGTCCACCCAATCTGCTATATATTCATGTCAAGGTGGATTAGGGAGACATGCCTTAATAGTTCATCTTCAATAGATTGACAGTGGATTTGATGGATGGATTTTGTTGCTCCAAGTCTATTTTGAATAAATTATTGCTAACAGATGAAATTATATGAAATGTTGAAATTCATTTTCATGTTCCTGGTGCTATAATTTTTGCACTTTAAATTCATGAAAAGCATAAAGGATGTTAGCATAGTTTAATTCTGCTATGCTTTGAATATACTAGATCGACAGTTATGTTTTGAACCTGTTATCATACTTTAATTCTGATGGCCACATAATGTCAGTGGGAATTGCATCGCAGTGGTTTATAATGTAGTGATAACTAGACTGTCTTA
The DNA here is from genome assembly GCA_947561735.1 of Cenchrus americanus. NCBI lineage: Eukaryota > Viridiplantae > Streptophyta > Magnoliopsida > Poales > Poaceae > Cenchrus > Cenchrus americanus. The sequence continues at coordinate 124,662,091 of OX387244.1, read as the reverse complement.
TGCTTTGTTGTGAGTGTTAATTGTTTCACTATTGTCATATATATTGTTATTGTTGGTGTCATGATGTGTTGTGAGTGTTGTTTCACTACTGTTATATATAATTTCATGACCATTGCTTTATGAGGACCATGTGTGGTTCGAGGACCGGTGGATGGTCGCTTCCTTGTGTGATGAGTGATTGACCACATTGTGTGGACTGATTCTTGGCTAAGTATTGAAGGTGCAGGTTGCGGCTTGACTCGTGTTGGTGCAGGTGAAGAACAAGCGTGAAAGGTCGTCACCGGTGAGGCCTCCAGGTGTGGAGAAGACAAGTAGGCTTCGTTCAAGGGACCCGGTGGCCAGTGGGGTCAAGTGCGGGCCGCATGGTGGCATGAACAGCAAGATGAAGTCATGGACGGTTTCTTGGTAGAGCCTCAAAACCAAGGTCGAGCCGGGACTACGTGGGAGCCGAGTCATGAGTGAGATTGGCGGAGGCTACACCGAGTTCGTGTCACACCTGTTTTTCCAAAGAAAACCAAGTGCAAACCTATATGCATGCCAGGATCAATTTTCATGCATATAGTTGACATAAGTGAATAACAGAAACAATATCACGTAAGAAAAAGGGAGATTATCAGAGATTTACGCTTAATCCTGGAAACGAAGACACCAAACATCACAGGCAGTCGATTGGGGGTTGCGTACGCCTAGAACTCCACAACATCTTCACGTTATCTTCATGTAGCATCTTCCTCTTTCTGAGCAACATTGTTTATAGCAAGGGTGAGCACTTGTCGTACTCAGCAAGTGTGGAGGAAAGACATGAATGCAAAGGCTTTATAGTGGACTGGGCTATAAGCAGTTAGCATTTTAGTTAGTCAAGTTTTATTAGCACCTGATTACTAATAAAAGTATAAGTTTATACCAACCCTCAATTAAGCATAAAGATAAGAGAAACACCATGAGCACATGGCTAAGATAACTAGAAACCACAATTCAAGTCCATCTTCAAGTTCAATTAATCATGTAAGGGTCCAGGCCGCTCCTGACCGTGAGCACGGCTAATCGATTGGTTTTACACTCTGCAGAGGTTGTACACTTTCACCACAAGCAGCGTAAAAGCTCTGAGGAACTTTGAACCCAACCATGCGATGCCGGCCAAGCACCATACCACACTACCGAGGTGTGGCTGCATAGGGACGCTACAAGGCCTTTACAAAGGTTCTCCAACAAGTAGTGACCCACAAGGTCCGGATCAGTTAGCAAGGTATAAAGTCCCCTAGCAGGTCGATACCCCACCATAAAAAGAATAACTCACCCAACCCCCTGCTAGAGCGAGTCCATACCCCGCAGTACCGCCGATCCCTTGTCCTTATCAGGTAAGATCACCACAAGCTAAAGTTCCTAATTATTCAGCCAAGACCATTGCCCATTAGTTCTTGTGGTTGTACTGTTTTCCTGGGTGGTTCTCCATGTTCCGATTAATGCACAGTGATCTTGTATTAAAATTATCATAAAGGAACATAGAGCATAAAATGATAACCATGTTGATTATTACCAACCCAGTTGAGCAAACTAAGCAATATCTACCATCAATATTAATTAAGAACCAGGTTCAAGATAACAGTCAAAAGAGGCTAGTCATCCTTAATAGGAACCCATCAAAGTTAATGCAAAGCAATGCAATAGTGATTAATAAAGTTATTAGGACAAAAGATCAAGGACACACTTGCCTTTAACCAAAGAGTAGTTGCTCAAAATATCTTCACCTTCACATTCTTCCAAGCTCTTGAATCACGTTCGTTCTACTCGCATCAATCATCAGGCACAAGCATACAAAGCAACAAGTACAACTAAGAACAATGCACCAATCAAAAGAAAAGCTTTAAAAGAATACACTTAAAGAATAGGATCGATTCTAAGGATCACTGAAGAACACAAAGTGTGCTTGGAAGGGAAAGGCTTGGTTAACTTTGAGAAGATGGTCGCGGAAGGTTGAGCAAGGACCGGAAAGATCACATTGAGATAGAGCTCGATCCTATTGGTTACGCAAGCGCAAGAAACGTCGAAAACAGAACTAAGCTCGAAACTATCGTAGGATCATTATCAAACAACAAGAGACTACTCTTGGCATATTTTAATTAAGAAACCATGTGAAAGAATATTTCAGAGAAATACTCTATGTTACCATTAAACAAGTTACATTTAATTAAAGAAATCACGATAAACCTAATCACTTTTTATTTATAAGGTCATTGGAATAAGAATTAGTCAAGATTAACATGCATCTTTAATATTAAAACAAGTAACAGGTGATACACATGCTAACGTATAAGTTAAGGTGAAGCAAACGAGAGCGGTAGCAACAAACTATCAAGCGCATAAGAAATCTTAGGCTAAGATCTAGGAAGACTAGCCTACAAGGAGAACTAGGATGAAGAGAGAATAGCTAGATGACAGAGACACTGATTCTTAGAAAGACAGTTGCACAAGGTTGGATCAAAGAACTGAAAGAGTATAGTTGTCTTACATAAAAGACAATTATGATAGGATGACATGCACTAGGATTGGAAAGATCTGGAGCCTGAAAGAAGGCTAGCTCTATAACAGAGACACACTGAGACAGAGCTTGAGCTAACACTAGAAAGATTCAGAGCTTCAGATAGACTTGATCAAAAGAGATACTGAGGTAAAGAACGTCTAACGATTGATTTGCACATGTGAGAGAACAAACTATAAGCTTAGGTTTATTTTAATTAGCAAAAATGTGCAAAGGATATTTCATAAAGAAAATACCCTAAGTTGGATGTAATGCAAATTAGATTTTTATTTGCAAAGCCGGTGTAAAGAACTAATCAAGTTTTATTTATAAAGATTCATATAAGAATTATTCCAATTAAACATTTAATTTAGAAAAACTAAACTATATGAACAATCTAAACGATACTGTGTACTGCGAGTAGATCATATTATTATTAAAAACATTATGGTATTGGCATTAATCAAATTAATATTTATTATAAAAGCCAATGTAAAGCCTAATCCAATTTTAATTAGAAAAGATTAATTAACTATTAACATTTGATTTACGAAAACCGAGATAAAGATCTACTTAGATTTTATTTGCAAAAGCATGTGAGAGAAACATTAATCAAATTAAATTTGCTTATAAAAAACGATATATAGATCTATATCACTTTTATTTATAAAAGACATGTGTAAATAGACATTAATCAAAATTAATATTAATTTTATTTTCAGAAAACAAAACATGGTGAAAACACTCCGCTAACGCGTGCTTTACATCATTATGGACCTGACGCAATTTGAACGGATGAAATCGGAGCTAAAACAAGAAAGATACGGCTCTTTAAAGATCTGAGGACCTAGATGCGAAGATTGGAAACTTCCAGGGGCATATACATAATTATGTGTATGAACTCAGGGATTCACTTGCAAGATCTTTAGGCGGGTTTATGTGTGAGGGGGGAATCTTTTCAGGGGGTTTTATGGAAAATTGCCAAGACTCAATCTAGATCTAGGGGTTACCAAAAAGGATGAGGGTCTAAGTGCAAAATCTCCACTTCATCTTCTTCCTTAGCACGAACAGAGGACAGGGGAGGGGCGGTGGCCGATCCGGCCAAATCACCGGCGTCTCGGCGGCTAGGGGCTCGATTGATGCTAGGAATCGGAAGCGAAGAGGGAGGAGAGCACGTGCAACTGCTTACCCTCGGCGGGAGTCGGCGGCAGCGGCCAGGAATTGGAGTCAATGCCGGCGGTTCTTTTTGCGAGCTCGCCGGCTCGGCAGGGAGGCGGTCCGGCGCTGCTCCGGCGATGCTGGCGCGGCCGCGGGGGCGGGTCGCGGGCGGCGGCATCTTCCCGGCGCGAACGGTGGCGCGGGCGGCTCTGCGCGGAGCGCGAAGCGAGAAGACGGCGGCGCGGCTTGCACGGCCGGCGGCGGCGCAAGGCGGCTCCCGGCGGCGCTCGGCGCGGGCGAGGACGGGCGCGGGCGTGACCTAGGGTTCGCGGGGCGCGGCGCACGGGGCTAAATAGGAGGCGCCCGGCTTGGCGTGCCCTCGCCGGGACGCCGATGCGTGGAGGCGCCGGGACTCCGGTGGAGTCCCGGCGGCGGCCCGTGCGCCGGCCGGGCCCCGGATGGGCTCGCGCGGGCTCGGTGCGGGGCGGCGGGTCGGGTTGCGGGCGCGGCCTGAGAACCTGCGGGAGGAGGCGCGCGGATCGGGCCGGCGCTGGGCTGAAACGGGCTGGGCCAAGGTGGAAGAGCAAATGCAAGAATAGTTTGAGGAGCTCCAACAGACTTCACTCGGTGGTTCAAAGGATAGGGTTGGGCTGCGAGTTGAGGGTGTTGGGCTACGACAGGCCCAAGAATAGAAGGGGCGGCTGCGGACCTTAGAAAAAAACTTGATGGGCTGAACGAGAAGAAGGGAAAGGGATAAAAGAAATTATTTTCTTTTTGTTTTCAGAAAAACATTTTCGTGAAAAGAATAATCTAGAAATAGCTAGTTAATTCATTAAAGCCACGAAAAATATTCTAAAAATCCCAAAAATTTCAGGAAAATTCCCAGAGACAGATTGGGACATGAACAATCCAAATAAAGTATTTGGAGCTCATGAAAAAGATTTTAGAGCCTTCTATTAAATAGAAAATGCTCAGAGAAAATGAGAATAAATCCCAGAAAATTCTGGAAAATTCCCGGAAGGATTAGAACAGCTCCTAAACGCATTTTTGAAACCTTAAGCACCTAGGAAGCACCAAGATGCATCGGCATGAATGCAACTCTCAACTTTGTTTTAATTCGGAAAATCAAACAAAGGATCTTTTTCCTATACTATGTTCCCTGTAAAGATAATAAATGTTGGAAAAATTTTAAAATTATGAGAAAATCGTTATTTAAATATTCTTTCTATTCACATCCTGAAATTGGAAATTTCAGGGTGTGACAGTTCGCGGGGTTTGCAGTGGTTCACCAGAAAACCACTGGGTTACTCGGTTGAGCCACAAAACCGAGGCCGAAGACTCGACGAGGGGGTGCGGCCACCCAGGCCGGTTCAACCGCCCAGGAGGGGCGGTCAGACCGCCTGGGGCCGGTCAGATCTCCCGGGCCGGTCTAACCGCCCAGGGGGGCGGTCTGACCGCCCTGGCCGCCGGTGCCGAGATGCTTCGAAGCGGAGGACACGCTTCGGGATCGCAAGGCTTGCGTCGAGGCTAAGCAGGTTGCGGTCGCCGGGCATCCGTCCGATGGTGAAGACATGAAGACTTCCAAATCCGCCCTCGAGGGGCTTGTATCCCTAGTTATTAGTAAAGGGTAGTTTAGTCTTTTGGGTGCCTCCATATATACTCATTGAATGAGTGGATGGCAGCCAACTCTTGGAACCCTAGCTCATTTGTTTTTCCATTTTCGTTCTCTATTTTCCTTAGGTTTTTAGAGGACTAGCTTGAGAGCTTCATGTGAGATCTAGAGAGAGGGATGGATGTTTGGGTGGCAAGCTAGACCTTGTACGAACCTTTCATGGTATGCATAGATGGTTCGGCGTTGTTCATCATGGTGGTTTTCCCGTCTCTTTTGTGGTGATTTTTGGAGCTCTTTGTTGATGGTGTTTTGAGGATGATTTCTTTGGGTTTTTGGTGGGTGTCACGTATGAGGTTCTTGTGCCTCTTTGGCTGGTGACTTTGCCCCCAAATCTTCTTTGAATCGGACTCGATTTGGTGGTTTTCGAGTTGGGCGAGTTCTTGACCTAGAGAGGTGATTTCTTCGATTCCTCTTGATTATGAGCGTTTCGGGTCGATTCCTTTGAGGTAGAGGTTGCCCAGGAGGTAACCCAGCTAATCCCGAAGTTCTGCTGCAATCCGTGGAGTGATTCGGGAGATCGGGCGCGAGGAAGTTGGCGTTTGATCCGCGGGCTGTTTTTCTGGGAGAGGCGGTCTAACCGCCCGGAGGGGCCGGTCTAACCGCCCTTGGTGTTTCCAGGTCGAAGTTTTGTTTCACCAGATTTTCCTCTGTGAGTTTGTTCGCCTTGATCAGAGGAGCGTCTGGGTGAAATTTAGGGTCGTTCTCGTGCTGTTTGCTAGGAGTTCTTGTTTGGAGTTCGTTGCTGGGTACAGGAGGTTAGACTGCCCCTGGTAGCCGGTCTAACCGCCCCTAGGCCCCTGGGTGGAGTTTTGGTTTTCACTAAGATTTTCTAGTAGCTAGCATGGCCTTGACCAGAGATCTTTGTTGGTGAAACCGTGGTGCGTTTTGGTGCTCGGAATAGGTGTTTCGAAGGATTTCTAGGTTACCAGGTGGAGGCGGTCTAACCGCCCCCTATACCCGGTCTAACCGCCCCCCTCTGGTTAGCCGGCTTTCGAGTTGTTCCCGCTGTCATTGGTGCATGTGTGTTGTGGTTGCTGGTAGAGTTTGTTCCTAGGACCAGTAGCACTCCAGTGGCTACATGGTTTTGGCAAACAGAAGGTAGAAGTGCGGAGCGTGTGATTTCGGGGGTCCGACCGAGCTAGTTCGTCTTGTCTGAGTTTCAATCTCCCTCGAGAAGAATATTTATCGGCTCCCATTCACTCCCCCCCTCTCTGGTCGCCTTATCGGTCCTTCACTTTATCCTCTTGTTGCATGTACACATGGAACACACAATCCATCGCTGCTGAAGTTGGACAAGAAAGCAGTTGAAGGAATTTATTCTCTGCTTTGATATATAAGCATATTGTTGTGTGTTGACGGATAAAAGACGTATCCCTCTACGATCCGCAAGCGTACGGACCCCATACCTTTTTCACCACGAGATTCCCAAGGTTCTTGTCAATCCGCGGAGCAAGGGGATTACAAGCGTTCGATCTACCTTCACACTCTAACTACTCAGACTCTAACTATGATTATACTAGAAAACAACTAAACTACACTAGAGAGAATGATTAAGATATCAAGATAAAAGACACTCGCCCACGGGTCTACGATACTAGAACATGCAATCGCTTAAAGACATGAAAACCAATCTAATCTATCGGGGTTGTGACCACGGTTTCGCCCTTTCCCTCCTCTCGTACTGTCACTACGCGAAGGTATTCATGACTAGACCTATGATGGACACGGCGTATTGAATGGATCCAAGGAAGCATTGGAGCTCATACTCCCTTTACGGCATGGTAGCTAACCTTAAGCATTAAAGTATATTCAACACAAGATGATAGATAGATAATCCGACAAAGTGTGATTACATCTCAAGATCGATTACAACCCATGGACGAATAAGGAGATTACTCCATCAAGGTGCTGGACATAGCACCGTTGATCATGGTTTCCCTTCCGACAGTGTCTTCCTTCTTCTCCACTTGTGGGTGCTTCCTTCGAGGTGGTTGATCTTCCTCCGGAGATCCTCCTCCTCTCTCTCTAGCTTGTGGATGGCCTCCTGGTGAGAATGGCTCTCTCTCTCTCTCTCTCTCTGTCGAATGGCGGCGCCTCCAGGGTTTTAGGGTTGAAGATCCTTCATGTGCAAGGAAAGGGGGGTCGAACCGGCCACCGGAGTGGGCTGGGCCGGTCGGCCTGGGCCAACCGGCCTGGGCCCATCTCGGCCCGGTTCGGTCACCCCTTCGCTCCCGTGGGTCCTCAGATGATTATGCACTTTGCCCCCTCCACTTGCATGATTTTGACGATGTCATCCTCGCGCCCAAGATGGAGGTTCTCTTCGCATGAAGTTCGGTCTTTTACGCTTCAATCCCCGGGGGTGTTCCTTTGTAACACTTCGGTCCTTGCCACCATTGGAAGTGATTTCATCAAGCTCATGAACATGAACAAGACTCCGTAAATGCTCCTTTGAACTTGTTGCGAATTCGTCCTTTACGTCCATGTTTTCCTACATAAATACAACACTTCCAAATGCATGCACATAGATGAACTTGTTATATGATTAGTGTGCCTAGTGGAGGGTTAGTTCCATAATCAAATCCAAACCAAAGTGTAATGAACATGCTAGGTGTACCAAAATACACCGTCAACATCTCCCCCACGCTTAGCTCTTGCTCGTCCTCGAGCAAGTACTCGTAAAAGAACTTCGTCCAAAGCGTTGTAATCGTGTATCGCTAATCCTTCTTCACAAGTTAGTCAACCCTTTCATTTTAGAATTTTTACCACGTCAAGATTTACCCCACGACTCAAATTCTTCACTCGAAGTCTTCAATTTCAGCCATGCTTACTTATTTGCTTCCATCGGAGGATTTTTATGATTTTAAAAACAAAATTCCTGCAACAAGTATTAGACAAAAACCTTTCTCCAAGCTCTCTCAAGTCACTCATATGAGGTGGTTATCCTAAACCAATTTTATAAAACTCTCACCTCCCATAAGTCTCTCATATAACATGTAAAATGGGGCCATAGGTAGGGCTAGCGCAATCAACACAAGTATCATCAAACTAAGAACTTCCTCTAATGGTTGTTTACCTTTCAAAGCCAATGATCATGAGAATTAACCTTATGTAGGGATATCAAGGATGAGAAGATTTAGAATGGTGGACATGTGCAAGGGCAAAAGAAAATTATGACTACGAGGCACCGATGACGTCCTTGTTGTCGGTTTGCACATGGTTGGAAAAAGAATGAAAGTTTCGTCTCTCAACAACGTGACATCCTTCTTTACACTTTTAATTTTTTTCTTTCACTTGATCCATCCCTCTCATATCTTTATTGCTACCTCCTCTTTTTCCTTTTTTTTCTTTCATTCACATATTTCTTTCTTTCTTTCTTTCTTTCTTTCTTTTCCATACTCATACTTTTCTCTTTATTTTTCCCTCTCTTGACAATTTTTCAAAGCTCTCCACTCCTCTCTTTCTTGCATTCATACAATCTGAAATTTTAATTAAACCATGCTAGAGACGAGACGAAACTTTGAGAATAGGTTGTGTTCAAGGAATGCGATGTACAAAAGAGATGTATAGGGTTGGGTATGGAATTCGGCGATGTACGGGACTTCCAATGTGAAAGTCACGTTACCGAATGTATGACGAGGCTAGCAACAAAAGATAAGCACAAGAACATGATCATTGCTCGAAATTAAAACTCACAAGAGAGAAGGGTCCTAGCCCAACTCATCATTCTAATCACACTTATGGTGGAGCAAAAAAAATAAATTGGCTTTGTATAGGATTTTTTTTCTTACTCTCATCTTGGAAAAGGAGGTTTTGCTAACCTTTATTACAAGGGTTTTAAGATCATTTTCAGAACTGAAATCCTCCAACTTTTAGCATTGAACATAGCACAACTAACATGTGAAGCTCAAGATCGAAGTGTGGTATGGGTACTTTAAGTAGTAGCAATTCCACTAAGCACCACGGTAAACATTTTTCAATCCACACACTTATGTTCATATATCAAGAATCAACGATAAACCAATAAGTGAATAAAGATAAGCATCACACAAGACACAAAATATATATAAAGACTCTTTTTATTTGATTTTCTTTGACTCAACACTAATTTAAGACACTTTCAAACTTGCAAAAATTTAAAACACACTCGAAAACTAAGACTCATTAAACTCTAAGACTCTCTCGCTCGAAGACTAAACCGAACCTAAACTTTAAAACTCAAAAGCTAAGGCTAGCTAGCTAGCTCTCCCCCACGCTAAAAACATACGACGTCCTCGTCGTATCTTACAAAATTCCTAAGGGGAAGACTAGACCTAGTGGTACTTTGAGCAAGTATTGCACCACTTGCCTCTCATGTTTCCGACCATGCCAAAGAGTTTGCGCACGTTACGGTTAAGGAACTTGTAGTCGTCTTCAACTAGGCGTTCCAAATCCTCCAAACGCTGCTTCATTGCTTCCATGGCTTGGAGACATTCGTCGACCAACGTGTAGAGATCTGCGATGGATTGACGGCAAGCTCGACAACACATCAGATGCAATCCGAAGGGGTCTTCATCGCCATTGTCTCCACCGTCGTCGCCGCCATCGTCGCCACCACCATTGTCGTCACCACCGCCGTTGCCGCCGCTGTTAGGGCCTTCGGGAGTCTTCTCCCTGGGCACCTCATCCCAAATGTAGAGGTCGTTAACATCTCTTCCAGCGGCCGCCCACGAGCTCGGGCTACGATCGTCGGAGTAGTCGCTACCCCCATAATCCTTAGGCTCGGGCGACACCTCTTTGTAGTCTTTCCTCTTCATGCCTTGGATGCGCGCCGACCTTCGAACGGGCGTAGGGGCCTTCTCTCCTTCGACGGGGTTGCGAGATGCAATAGCTCCGGTCGGGACACGCCCTCCGCAACAGATGCGGGCGGTCCTCTTGATCTCGACGGGTAGCTTGAGCTCGCATCGCTTCGCCTCCTCCATCGATGGCTCCTTGGCTTCTAGCTTCAACTCTAAGCTCCTCGGGGGCACAATGGCTGCTGCGTGGGTGCAAAATATTGCTTGAAGGGGTTGATTCCCGAGCTCCCAATTCGGCCAAATAAATAGTCCGAAGAGAAAAACCCTAGGAACCTCATTTTCCTTTTTTAAACTTCCCTTAAAATTTTCTGACCGAAGAAGGAAGTCGAAAAGGAGCAATTCGGGCAAAATCGGGGACGTCCGCCGCCGGGACCCACCTGGGCCGGTCGGACCGGGCCGACGGCCCACCCTGCCTCGGGGGCCGGGCCGGTCGATTTCTCGCGCACCACCCTTTTTTCACCTCCTTAGCCCATGGGAAAAAGTTGGCCCAGTAAATCTTCGCGAGAAACTCTAGAAAATTGAAAGAAAAACTATTTACAAAAATTCATGCCTTGTTTTTCATCCTAGGCAGGACGTTCAGGCTCTTCTTCCATGGTGAAGATATCAACATGGTGAAGGGGCACAACGTCGGGTTCGTAGTAAACCTTAAGCCGTTGACCATTCACCATAAATTAATCACCTTTTATATCCATAATGGTTACCGCTCCATTGGAGAGCACCGAATGCACAATATAAGGTCCGTCCCACTTGCTTTGCAATTTCCCCTTTCCGAAGGTTTTAAACCTCGAATTGTAGAGGAGGACCTTATATTCTTCTTTAAATTCTTTCTTTTTCAATCTTTTATCATACCACCTTTTGATTCTCTCTTTGTATATGCTTGCATTTTCATATGCTTTCAACCTCATCTCCTCTAGCTCGCTTATTTGGATCCTTCGTTTCACCACCGCGGCATCGAGATCGAGGTTCATCTCTTTAATCGCTCAATAGGCTTTATGTTCCAACTCAACCGGAAGGTGGCAAGCTTTTATAGACGAATTGATAAGGGGTCATACCCATCGGTGTCGTGAACGCCGTTCGATAAGCCCATAAAGCTCCGTCTAATTTCTTTGACCAATCTTTGCCTCCCTTCTCTATGGTTTTGTTGAGGATGCTTTTTAATTTCCTATTTGATGTTTTCGCTTGTCCGTTGGTTTGTGGGTGATAGGCCGTAGAGACCCTATGCTCAATTCCCAACTTGGACAAGCACTTTTTGAAATTCTTCCCGGTGAAGTGAGTTCCTCCATCACTTATCAAGATTCTCGGTGTACCGAAACGAGGAAAAATCACGTTCTTGATCATAGTAATGGACTCCTCCGTGGAAGCTTTATGACATGGCATAGCCTCTACCCATTTGGATACATAATCAACCATGACTAGAATATGTTCATATCCGCATGAGTTTTTGAAAGGCCCCATGAAGTCTATACCCCATACATTGAATAAATCGATTTGTAGATTGTATCTCAAAGGCATAGAATTTCTTTGAGAGATGTTTCCGGTTCTTTGGCATTCGGGGCATGATGCAACATATCTTTTAGTATCTTCATCCATCTCCAGCCAAAAGAATCCGCTTGACCATACTTTTGCTTGGGTTCGAAAATGGCTATAGTGTCCACCGTACTCCGCCGAGTGGCACTTTCTCAAAATCTCTACCCTTTCTTCTCTTGGCACACACCTTCTCATTACTCCATCATTGCCAATTTTAAAGAGGTATGGTGCATCCCAAAAGTACTTTCTACTTTCAGAGATTATCTTCTTTTGAGAGTTTTTATCTAGATGATCGAGAGGCATCTTCCGAATCGCTCAAATGATATCGATCATCCAAGTATCTTTATCAAGCACTCGATAGAGGTGGTCATCTCTCATCTTATCTTCTATGGGCTCTTTATCATCTTGTCCACGATTCATCCTAGACAAATGATCGGCCACAACATTCTCCACCCCCTTTTTATCACGAATTTCAACATCAAATTCTTGGAGAAGAAGGATCCAACGAATCAAACGTGGTTTAGCTTCCTTCTTAGCCAAGAGATACTTGATGGCTGTGAGATTGGTGTAAACAATGACCTTCGAGTTCACGATGTAAGATCTGAATTTTTCGAAAGCGAAAACCACCGCTAGCAACTCCTTTTCCGTAGTGGCATAATTTAATTGCGCCCCACTAAGAGTTTTTCTAGCATAGTAAACGGCGTGAACTCGGCCTTCCTTTCTTTGACCCAAAACCGCGCTTACGGCGTAGTCACTTGCGTCACACGTGATCTCAAAAGATTGGCTCCAATCCAGAGGTTGGATGATGGGAGCACTCACCAGTGCATTTTTCAAGGTCCGGAATGCCGCTAGGCACTTCTCATCAAAGTCGAAAGCCACATCCTTTTGAAGAAGATGCGTTAAAGGCTTAGTGATCTTTGAGAAGTCCTTAATAAATCTTCTATAGTATCCGGCATGGCCTAAAAAGCTCCTTAAGGACTTAACATCCGTAGGAGGTGGGAGTTGCTCAACCGTCTCTACCTTAGCCTTGTCCACTTCAATGCCTCTCTCAGATATAACATGTCCGAGCACAATGCCTTGCTTAACCATGAAGTGGCACTTTTCCCAATTTAACACCAAATCTACCTCCGCACACCTCGTGAGGACCTTTTCCAAGTTTGTCAAGCAATCCATGAACGTCTTCCCATAAACGGAAAAATCATCCATGAACACCTCGACAATTTCTTCGATGAATTCCGAAAATACGGCCATCATGCAACGTTGAAAAGAGGCCGGAGCGTTGCATAGTCCGAAGGGCATCCTTCTATATGCAAACGTTCCTTAAGGGCATGTAAACGTTGTTTTTTGTTGATCGTCCGGTGAATGGGGATTTGCATGAACCCCGAGTACCCATCGAGAAAGCAAAAATAAGTGTGGTTTGCTAATCTCTCGAGCATCTCGTCGATGAATGGTAGGGGGAAGTGATCTTTCTTCGTCGCTTTGTTAAGCTTACGATAATCGATACACATCCACCACCCGGTCACGGTTCTTTGCGGTATCAATTCGTTCTTCTCATTCTTCACCACGGTCAAACCTCCTTTCTTTGGTACACAATGTACCGGGCTCACCCACTCGCTATGCGGAACCGGGTAGATGATTCCGGCATCAAGTAACTTGATGACCTCTTTCTTTACTACCTCTCGCATGGCATGGGTTAGCCTCCTTTGGTGGTCCACTACGTTACATTGGTCTTCCATTGGTATACAATGAGTGCAAAAGGCTGGGCTAATTCCTTTGAGATCATTAATCGAATATCCAATAACCTTCCTATGTTTTTTCAATAAAATCAGCAACTCCTCATTTTCTTCGGGGCTCAACTCATCGCTCACGATGACTGGATAAGTTTTGTCTCGGCCCAAAAATTCATACTTTAATCCTTTGGGCAAAGGTTTAAGGTCTACCTCGGGTGCTTGTGGCTCCTCGAGTTTAATCTCTCCTATGTCTTCAAATTTTCCTTCCTCCACGCTTCCATCATGTGGTTCCAAACCTTTTGTTGCTTCTTATAGTTCTTCATCTTCTTCATTACTAATTTGATTCTCCATCGCTCTTTGCAGAGGGTCTCTAAGGGTTTCAACAAAACAAAGGATATCTATCTCTTCTACTTCTTCATCTTCGGGAGGAAAGGGTGTAAGGTGTTTAGAAGCACGAAGAAAGTTATATGTGTACTTTGTTCCATTAAGGTTCATTGTTACTTTGCCTTCTCCGGCATCTAACACGGCATCAACCAACTTAAGAAAGGGCCTACCTAGGATTATGTGATCATGATTACTATGGTAAGCATCAATAACAAAGAAATCGGTTGGTATATAATTTCTAGAGATTTTTACTTTCATGTTGCAAGCAATACCTAGAGGTTTAATAGTTCTACCATCTCCCATAATTAATTTCGTTGATGTTGGAGCTAAGTCTAGGTTGTGGTCTTGAACTTTATCATAAATTTTAGAAGATAGGACACTTACTTGGGCTCCGATGTCGCATAAAGCTTTGCATTGAAGTCCGTTGATCACACAACTCAAGTGTGGTGTCATCTTCTCTTCTTCTTCGGATCCTATCGTGTAGACTTCGGCAAGGCGAGCGTATGGTGATGCTTCGGGCTTGATCCCCATGATTCTTTTCACCTCGTCTATGTGTTCCGGATCCACTATGTCATCTCCAAAGAGTTTTTGGAAAATGTCACCGGTGGTTTCAAGGTTGTATGAATTTTCCGCTTTCTTCTCCGGTGGGAAATCCACTTCCAATGCTCTTGTCATTCCCTTTTGATTAGGGAACGGTCTTTTTTTGTCGAATACTTCTCCGTAATCGTTAGGAACACAATCCATTGGTTCGAACTCCCTTAGTGGCTTCGCGCTTGACATACTTCTCTTGTTTGTCTCATTTGGTGCGGCGAAGTCAACGCTCGGGGTAGTTCTTGACTTGATGTGTTCTTGTTCAAGCTTTTCCGTGATTGGTTCCTCTTTTGTGACTTCCGAGGTTGCCTCTTTAGAAAATTCAGCACACTTCTTCTTCCTCGAATTATATTCCGGCTCTTCCGCAAGTCTTGTTTCCCAATCTCTTCGCATGGCAGCCGCTTTACTAATTTTTTTGTAGAAGTTGAGCGGCTTCCGTGAGTGTTTTCTCCATGAGATCCCCACCTGCACACATTTCGACATGTTGCATGCAACTAGGGGTTAGGGAAAAAAATGTATGCAAGAGTACGTCACCGGAGAAGCTGAGTCTTGGTCCTTCTTCGATCAACCCATTAAACCTATCCCAGGATTGGTCTATCCCTTCCTCTTCTCCTTGCATGAATTTGATCACTTGCCTCCTTAAATGTTGAACCTTGCTAATTGGAAAGAACTTCTCTCAAAACTTCTTTGTCAACTTGTTCCAATTGCATTCAACTTCAAAGGACGCAAATGAGTACCATGTCTTTGCATTGCCAGCAAGTGAGTAGGGAAAGAGATTCCATTTGAACCATTCAACGAGGACTCCTTCTTGACGCACCGTGTTTCATATCGTTGTGAAATTCCTTATGTGTCTATATGGGTTCTCCGTAACCATCCCTTCAAACAGGTTTGCCGCCACCATCTCAATGATCTTGGATTTAATCTCATACTTGGTCGCTTCGAGCTTCGAATCCGACTCTTGTACTTTTATGTCTTCACATCGAGGGCTAGCGTAATCCCTTAGTGATTTCTCCAGTTCTTCCGGGTTGATTAACGAACGCCATCTAGACAATAAGATAAAAACAAAAACAAAAAAACAAAGCGTTTTTTCTAGATAATATGTGTTAGATATAGCAAATAAAAGATAAGCTAAATATAAAACTAAGTTAAATGCAAACCAAATGATGTAAACTAGCTTGCTCCCCGGAAACGGCGCCATAAAAAGGGGCTTGTTGACGGATAAAAGACGTATCCCTCTACGATCCGCAAGCGTACGGACCCCACACCTTTTTCACCACGGGATTCCCAAGGTTCTTGTCAATCCGCGGAGCAAGGGGATTGCAAGCGTTCGATCTACCTTCACACTCTAACTACTCAAACTCTAACTACGATTATACTAGAAAAACTAAACTACACTAGAGAGAATGATTAAGATATCAAGATAAAAGACACTCGCCCACGAGTCTACGATACTAAAACATGCAATCGCTTAAAGACATGAAAACCAATCTAATCTATCGGGGTTGTGACCACGGTTTCGCCCTTTCCCTCCTCTCGTACTGTCACTACGCGAAGGTATTCATGACTAGACCTATGATGGACACGGCGTATTGAATGGATCCAAGGAAGCATTGGAGCTCATACTCCCTTTACGGCATGGTAGCTAACCTTAAGCATTAAAGTATATTCAACACAAGATGATAGATAGATAATCCGACAAAGTGCGATTACATCTCAAGATCGATTACTACCCATGGACGAATAAGGAGATTACCCCATCAAGGTGCTGGACATAGCACCGTTGATCATGGTTTCCCTTCCGACGGTGTCTTCCTTCTTCTCCACTTGTGGGTGCTTCCTTCGAGGTGGTTGATCTCCCTCCGGAGATCCTCCTCCTCTCTCTCTAGCTTGTGGATGGCCTCCTGGTGCGAATGGCTCTCTCTCTCTGTCGAATGGCGGTGCCTCCAGGATTTTAGGGTTGAAGATCCTTCGGGTGCAAGGAAAGGGGGGTCGAACCGGCCACCGGAGTGGGTTGGGCCGGCCTAGGCCCATCTCGACCCGGTTCGGTCGCCCCTTCTCTCCCGTGGGTCCTTAGATGATTATGCACTTTGCCCCCTCCACTTGCATGATTTTGACGATGTCATCCCCGCGTCCAAGATGGAGGTTCTCTTCGCATGAAGTTCGGTCTTTTACGCTTCAATCCCCGGGGGTGTTCCTTTGTAACACTTCGGTCCTTGCCACCATTGGAAGTGATTTCATCAAGCTCATGAACACGAACAAGACTCCGTAAATGCTCCTTTGAACTTGTTGCGAATCCGTCCTTTCTGTCCATGTTTTCCTACATAAACACAACACTTCCAAATGCATGCACATAGATGAACTTGTTATATGATTAGTGTGCCTAGTGGCGGGTTAGTTACATAATCAAATCCAAACCAAAGTGTAATGAACATGCTAGGTGTACCAAAATACACCGTCAACATTGTGTCCCTGTCAAAATGGTTAGCACCTATCCCTATGTGCTAATTAAGTAAAATATGAATTGTGTATGTCTATGCTGATTTTATTTACGATTGTATCAGCTATTTTGCCTATCAGAGAAAACGAATTTATCTAATAAGAATTTTGTTTAGATTTTCAGTTTTGCTTATGTTGCTCTACTGACAATCTGACATATCATCTATGTAGTCTCCCACAACAACAAATTTCTCTACCTCCAGTGCATCATCACAGCCCATCGTCCGTGAACCTTCTTCACAGGGTCACTCAGCACAGACTGCTACGAGTAGTACTTGATCCCGTGGGTCAAGGACACAAACCAAATGGTTAGAAGACAAGTTGACTGCAACTGGACTTGATGCCAATTTTTGGCCTACCCCAGATGCTGCGAGGGATAGATTGTATTGGTCTGTGGTCTTATTGCTCGGGAGAGGGTGTCAATCAACAAGGCGGTTGATGATCTCTCACCAATTGAGAAGGACCATTTGTTCATAGTTTTAGAGGAAAAGCTAGATTACCCAACCAATCTGAAAGAATTTGTTTGCAAGAAGGCAGTTAAGGTAGCTATATCAAAGATTGGAACCTTGCAACGGTGGTTCAAGGCCCATTTAAGAAAAAATATGTGAGTGAAGAGGAGACTCCCTTTGTGAAGCATGCCTTTTTGCAGCAACAAGACTGGGACTTGTTTGTGTAGGAAACCAATTCTCCTTCATTTCAGCAATTGAGATAGGAGACGAAACAAAAGAGAGCATTGCATAATAAGCCACACAAGATGGGCAAAAAAGGTTATCGTGGTAAAAGGAAAGAGTGGGAGGAGAACGATGCAAAGCTAGCTGCAGAAGGAAAATATAACCCTTGGGACCAATTTCCTAGACGTTCGAGACCTTATCTGCGGGCAAGGGTAGGGAAGAAGAATAAGAATACTAGTGAAGGAAGCGGTGGTGGGGGTAGCAGATAGGGTGAAAACACTTGCAGCTTAGGGTAGCGATGGATCTTTCTCTGGGGTTAAGGAGGATGATATCCTCACCGCAGCACTTGAGACTCCAGAGCATTGAGGTCAGGTCCAAGGCGTGTCTAGTTCACTTGGCTAAGGTAAAGGGTTTGGTGAAGAGTTCGCTGGAATGTACAGGAAGAAGAGGAACAAGAGGTCTAATGCCCATGATATGATGGACATAACATTTAAATCAGTTGTCCATGCTCTAAGACTATCAGGCATCGAAATACCGAAAAATGCACTTCTTCCTTCCCAATTACCAGCGCCTATCAGTAGCAGTGAGGAAGAAGATATGCATGGCAGCGAGGAAGAAGATGTGCATAACCGCGAGGAAGAACATGCGCATGACAACGAGGAAGATGGCAGAGAGCAAGAACATTGAAATGCCAACGGTGACGAAGCGAATCAAGTGCACAGTGATAGTCGATCATCTATGCTGGACACAATAGATAAGCTGACAGAGCCAACTGCATGCAACCTTTTGGATGGCACCGCGATTAATGTGGAGCTCGCACTAATGAAAGTGTTTCCATTTCAAAAGACTTGTCATTCAGTACCGGTGCAGGATGGGTATGTTGTGGTGCAACCTACTTATGTGTGGGCCAATGCGGGTCACTACTCTCTGCTTGTACCAATTGATGGGGGTGACATAGCAACCCTAGTTGAGGCTCTCGTTCAAAGGATCCAATGGCCAAAGGACGGGATCCTTATACCACCCATGACGAGACATCCCAACCTTGAAGCCACAACAAGTAGCAGGGGTACAACATCAGATGGAGGTACTGCAGCTTAGTGTCAGCAAGATAAGGCTCAACAGCAGTAGCAACAGCAAATCAGCAAAACTACACAGCAGGAGCGTCGGCAACAGCTGGAGGAGGAGCCCAGGCAAACTCCGCCTAAGCAGTAGCTGCAACTTGAGGATAATCAACAGACAAAACATCAGCCTCTCCAGCAGCAGGAGCGTTGACAACAGCAGGAGGAGCCCAGGCAAACTACGCCCAAGCAGCAGCTGCAACATGAGGATAAGCAACAAACGAAGCAGCAACCTCTCCAGCAGCAGGAGGAGGAGCGCAGGCAATCTCCCCCTAAGCAGCAGATGCAACAAGTACAGCAACCTCTGCAATAGGAGGAGCCCAGGTAATCTCCACTGCAGAAGGGGAACCAAGCCAGAAAACCTCTGTCTAAAGATGAGATTCTTAACTGTATTATTGGGACAGAATAGGAACGACCAAAATACAAGTCTGGTGCACCTATGTTGTCAGAAGCAAATGTAATGGCTGCTGGACCAAATTGTGCCAAGTTGCATGCTTATGTCATGGAACACAGTAAGGATAAACTTTCCTTTCCAGCAAAGGTGGATCAAGACTACTTTAAAGGTGGTTGTGGTGCTTTAATGTTAAACATTGAATTCAGTAGCGTGTATAATCTTATAACCCTGACTTCTCTGGATGTTACCTTCATGAGGTTGTGGACATTGTAAGTCCTTTAAAACCTAAACAGATATTTCCTTAATTTTGACCACAAAGTTCATGCATGCTAACAATTTGATTTTGTGTAGGAAAATGATGGACAAGGCAGCGGAGATGCAGATCAGTGTTGGGTTTTTAGATCCAGATTTGTTTAGTTCAACAAATATTTCTCAACGTGGTGGTGGGTGCCTACTGCACTAGCCACTGGGTAACAGTGATCATCTGTATGAAGTTCAAAGAGGTTTGGTATCTAGATTCTGCTAAACAACATCCCCCGCTAAAGTTCACAGACCTCCAACCTGTTTTGAACTTGTCAGTTTCTTGTAGGTTTTGTTCATAAAAATTCAATCTCTTAGTGTTTCTAATTGGTATTGCTGGCCATGCAGGGCTTTTGGTATAGTTTTTGTAGGTTTTGTTCACAAAAATTCAATCTCTTAGTATTTCTAATTGGTATTGCTGATCATGCAGGGCCTTTGGTGAACATGCACATGACTGAGTGATGAAAGGAAAGAAAAAATGCCAAAAGCCACACTCATGCACAAAACAAATCTCACTGTTTGGTACTACATTAACTTGTCATTTTGGTACCTCGATGTAGTATGCTCAGCAGCCATGGGGGTCCTGTTTGTGTGGATTCCATGTGGCATTCCATATGTTAAGACTACTTGATGACATACCTGACATCAAGAAGGCTGCTGTAAGTAGATAATAATGCTCAACCTTGTCTCTACTCATATTATCCATCTGATTTTATAAACTGATTTCTACTTATATTCTCATAAATGATTGTATTTTGCAGGATTTCAAATCTCTTGTAGATGTTTCCACAGAAGATCTAAAGCGTGTCCGGGAGATGTTGTGTGAATACATTATTAAGGAGACCATCAACCAAAAGGGCAACCTCTACAGTGGTGCACCGTGAGTTTATTGTAGCCAGAAACTTAAAACTCATTCAGTCTTCTTTAGTCAGGTGTTGTTGCCTGAGAAACCTACTTGGCTTGCTTAGTTGGGGCCAGATACTGCCTGTTCAGGCAGTTTTCTCAAGACTCCATCCAAACAAGCCCTGATGAGAGTAACTTGAAACTTGATCTGATCCTAACTTGTCCATAAATATGATCTTGCTTGTCTATAAATGTGATCTTTCTTTGCCTATATCTGTGATGTGAGGATGTGTTTGTGATGTCTCCTTGCTGTGGTGGCTGCCATATCCTGGCTGGTTCCAGGATGCAGCCCTGATGGCTGCCAAATTCTAGCTGGTTCTAGGATGCCGCCAGCAAGCGGGCAGGTTACTGTAGGGGTGGCCAACGTATTTGTAACGGGCGTTAATTAAAGCTCGTTACAAACACTGATCAGTGAGTAACGGGCTTCATTCGGAAAGCCTGTTAGAAACATGCCCATAATTTAACGGGCAGTGTAAAAGACCGTTACCAGTCCTGACCGGTGGGCCCTAGGACCTAGCCCATTCATCAAGATATAGGAGACGCAGGTTGAAAGCAAGTGTCTCCTTTAATAGAGAGAAAGCAGACGCGCGTAGAAACAGATGCGTCTCATTTCGTCGAGACAGAGGAGACGCAGGTTCAGTGGTTCACGGAACGCGTCTCTGATGTTAATTTCACAGTAACGGGCTCTATTTCATGCCTGTTACCAAAGTTCCCTATGGGCTTAGAGAAACAACCATTTCAGTGACCAGTGACTAGTTGTGGTAACGGTCGTTGTTTGATGCCCGTTACAAATCCTATATGTGCTGAGACGCGCGTGAAATAGACGCATCTCAGTTCGTCAAGATAGTGGAGATGTAGGTGCACAGCAGGCATCTTCGATATTGAGCTACTGTAACGGGCTTTGCTTTGGTGCCCGTTACGAAAGTTCCCTGTGGGCCCAGAGAAACAACCATTTCACGTGACCGGTGGCTAGTTGTGGTAATGGTCGTTGTTTAATGCCTGTTACGAATATGTCTTATCAGTAACGGACATCTGCCCATTACCTTTCTTGGCTTATTTGTAACACTTGATCGGTAACGGGCACATTGCCCGTTACCAAAGGCAATCTATGCCTGTTACCAAAGCGAGTTTTTCACGTAGTGGAGTTCTGCACTAAGTACTTCCCCTTATCTCGTCTCATGCACCTTCGAAATCATATTATCCATTGCATTAATATTTTGCAGGATGTGTTGGTTCCATAAGACCGCAAAGGTAGCAAAGGGAAAACGCATCAAGTTACGCGACTCGGACTCGAGCCGCAATAGCCATTCCCACTCTTTAGATTGGCAAGAGCACTCGGTACCTCCGGGTTTCGATCCTCAAGGCAATGTGTCCGCAGGTTCTGCCCAGGACATGTCCACAAGCTTTGTGCATTATGATTGGTTAGGTTCGGAGGAAAAGACTTGTTTCCTTACCTCCAAAACTCAAATCATCTTGTGAACCGACCAAGAACGGAGGTTGTTTCAATAGCTGAAAGACCGAGAGTACGCACATACAAAGGTATACGACAACGCCCTCCTTAATGAAATCGGTATGATAGGAGAATTTGGGGCGGCTTTCGATGCCATAGGTTGGGGGAACTTTTGGCATGCGTGGGAAGAGGCTCAAAATTTCTCACCTTAGAGTTCCTCTCAACTCCCACCGATAGCAGTGGTGTTAACTTTCGGTTCTTCAATGAAGAGCACGACTTAACTTGGGAGCAGTTGAGCGTAGCTCTAGGCTTCGATTCAAACTGTCTGTTAGAGTGGTCTAAACACAAGGGTATGAAAGCCTTTTAGAGAGAGTCGTTCTAGAAGAAGATCTCGGGGAGAGGGTTGAATCCCGCTCCCTGGATCAACTTCATCCATAACCCCACTCTTTGTTTTGTCCACCGGCTCATCTCAGTATGATTGCCCCAAGAGTTGAGTTTAGGACGGTCAAGGTGGACGAGCTGCAATGCCTATTTGCCATCATTCATAAAATCAAGCTTGCTCCTGTCGTTTTGATGGTCGAGCACTAGCGCACCATGGCCACAAGGACTGAAAAGATTGAGATCACCTCTTTGGTGACCCGGATTGCCACTTACATCAGAGCGCTAGTTGGAGCCTAGGTCACGTACTTGGAAACACCCCGCGAGACTTTCGATGAGGAACATTTTGTATAAGCCCACCTGTTGAAGTGTGTTGAGGGAGAGTTGGTCATGCTTTACCCCCATTCCTCCACAACCATCGTCCTCCCATACCCAGAGCTTGGTCTTTATCAAGTCAAAAAGTTTACTCTGAACCTGGCATTCGAGGACGATGCAGAGACAATTAGGCTTTCACGGCATAGCATCTCTGGGCCCAGACCAGCCACCCAATCACGCACTCGCAGAAGTGACAGGAACCTCATCCCAGAAAAGCACCACGCAGCAAGTGTCAGCATCCGGCGGAGCAGGACCCTCTAGTAGCCACCAGCAACAGCCACAGTTTAGCGGAAGCCAGTCCCCCCCCCCCCCCCAAAGTGCCTCTATCTGCTCCAGCTCAACACACTCTCAATCAGCCCGTTTTGGGAGCCAACCAACTTACGACACGAACTATCCTCAAAGCTACCCGTACGGGTACCATGAGGATCAGTATGGCATCATCGATCACGGCCTTTTCAACATTGATAATCGCCTTCGTAGTCTTGATGCACGTGCCGAGAGGATGCAAGGCCTCCAGGACACTGCCAGGTGACAGCAAGAAATCGACGACCAGCTGTACAACCTAACCACCACCATGCAAGAAGGCTTTCAAGTAGTGAACAGTCTCTTCGGGTCATGGAACCCGTATCAACAACCACCCAGCTATTAGTCCCATTCTTGGAATCAGCTTGGGGGATAGAGATCCCCGTCCAGGTAAGACCCAACCAGTTTTCTTTCCTTTTGTTTTAGTCATTTTTTGTTACTTTTGTTTCAATTTTTTATTTCTATCTTAAAAAAGAGAGAGAGAGAGAGAGAGAGTGAGAGAGGGAGAGAGAAGTTTCAAGGGAGTTGTCTTTCGAAGGTAAGAATTCGCAAGAGTCTAGTGAAAGTCTCATTAGTTTTGTTGGAAAAGTCTCTCGTGGTACGGCCAAACCATGAGGTACGACCGTACCTTCCCTTGACGAATTTCTTGTGCACAACAATTGAAGGTAGAGAAGTGAACATTTGGAGTGAAGATAGTAGGACCGGCCGAACCAACCGGTACGGCCGTACCTATGAAAGTACACAAGATTGACCAAGCAACCATAGCATCAAGCCTCCAAGTGTCCCACTTAGCATTGCAAGGTAAGACAAGTCATCCAGGAGATCAAAAGTCGGCTTGGGGGAGAACCCCGGTCTCATCAAACAAGGTACGCCCATCCAGTCCAATCCCAACTTCACTCAGAATAAACAAAAGCATTTACTTTCATCATGTGCGTGAAATCATGTCTATACACCCTCATTTGAAATAATGAAAAAGGTTGCCACATTAAAACTTTACAAGAACTTAGCGTACAATTTTGTATTCTACGAGCTTTTGAATTTGTTGGTATATTTTGAGACAAGAGCATGAAATAAGACCTTGTGGGAAGCAAATGCTTATGGCCAAACCTAGGTTGTTGACTAGTATGATATGGTGCGACAATGTTAATCTTGCTCTATCTCATAGTATGGTGAGATTCTCGGATGAATTTCTTTTGAAAAATAAAACAAGGCAAGTTCCTCGATTGTCATTTTACCTACCAAAGCCATATGTCGATATCAATGCATAAACCTTCTACATATGCTTGCTTGTGACCCTTTGAGTTTTGCCAAATTGTTGTGACCCTTGGTAGAATCTTTTCATGCTTCCATGATCGAGATCACGTACACCCACATATACATGCTAACTTCCACAACGGGAGTTACGCAAAACATGCCATCCATCCACCAAAAATAAATACTCCAAAGTCCAAAGAGATGTCTCTTCTTCTATTCTTGCAAAAGGAGAGAGGGGTCATTGAAAAAAGTAGTATATGCTCAAGAAGCATATAGAAAAAATGTATGCTTCAATCAAAGAGCATATAGAAAAAAAAGAAAGAAAGAAAGCATGACCCCCCTCCAAAATAAAAGCAAGAGGAGAGTCTCAAATCAAGGAGTGTTTAGAGAAACAAACAAAAATATTCCACACACTTGCACATCTCGATCAAGTTGCATAACTAGTTTCTTCTTGGATCCGATCTTTGGCTCAACAACATCATGTGGCACAAGTAAGGCTCATACTTATCCTACCCAAAACCCCACATACAAGCCATAGAGTAGGAAGTTGAGGCTCTTTCAAAAGCCTTTGGTGAGGTAACAAATACCACTTCAGCGAACGAGGGAACCATATGAGGAACTTTGTCTCTCTTTGCGAAAATTTCAAAACCCCGAGATAGGATCCGGAAAAGAGAAGGGTGAGTGATGCAAAGTCCAAACCATTCTACTCTTCAACCTCTGAAGGCAAGGTGGAAAGTTACAGGCCCCACAGGTAAAACATGGCTAAGTTTCTCTTGTACCAGAGTAGTAACATCAGTGCAACTCCTGTTCATCCAAGCCAAGTTTAGACTTTGCTCGAGGACGAAAAATGTTCAGCTTGGGGGAGTTTGTTGATGGTCCTTACAACAAGTTTTCGACTGTCAAAATCACGGAAACGAGGAGGCTATATGACAAGTTTCATGCATGTTTTTAATACTAATAAAGTTCCACGAGTTGTGTTGGTATTTTTACCTGTAGGTATGCATTTGGGGATAAAAAGGAGTCACCGAGCCACACCGGGCGGTGCGGGCCGAACTAGCGAGTGCGGCGGCCCCTGCGGTGCGGTCGGCCCTCCGGGTGCGGTCGGCCCAGCGGTGCGGCCCGCCCCGCCGGGCGGCCGGCCCGCACCCCTGCCACGGTGCGAGTCCAAACGATTACCACTTCCACAAACACACTTTGAATGGATAGGATTCACTGTGGTTATGTCGATTTGATCCAAAGGGTGTGAAAGGAGGCACTTGGATCCACGGGCCCACTTCTACATGCATCCAACCGCCACTCTGAAGCAATCCTGAGCATTCCCTACCAGTGGTGCTGCATCACACGGCTTTGAGTAGATACAGCCGGATCAAGAAATACGGCCGCACCTACGAAGCGTGGAATCCGGCAGAACCGACCCAGGATACCAACTCACAACCGACCAAGAAGCGAGCATCAGGACCGTCCACGGCGAATGGTGGCAAATAATAGGTGCGGTCGCACCTAGAGGTGTGTCCTTGCCTGGCTCCCACTGCCTCAGCGCTCCACCGACCTCCCACTACTATAAAAAGGACCCTCCACTCGCTGGAAAAAAGACACACCGCAGGAGCTTCACTATTGTCCACTTTTGTATCTTAGAGTAGGAAGTAGTGTAGTTGGGAGTTAGAGTCGAGTCGAGCTAGTCTCGGGGTTCCGGATAAGTCTTCTTCAAAGTTCGGGTACTACTCTTGTATCTTTTCCCTTTTAAGACTTAAGTGCATTTCAAGTTATCTTTCTATCTTACATTTCGAGTCAATTACATTCAGCTTTTACTTAGCTACTAGAAGCTTTATTCTAGGTTTAGACTAAAGTGAGTTTTGCCTTGGTTAGTTTAGTTCTCTTGAACCCTATAGTGTTGTGGTCGTTCTTCGCTTGATCTCCGGTGTTTCACGGGAGAGAGAGACCTTTCTCTAAAGGTCGTAGGAAAGATTCTTTGGTTCGTTGTGAGTGTGGTGCTCAGAGCTTACCTTAGTCTTAGATTGGTGTCCCGTGCAACGAATAGTTGTGGTACCCTAAGGAGGTGACAGCTCCGGACGGGCTCTGTAGTCCACCATGTTAGTTCAGGCCGGTAGGATTCAGCGTGTCATCATCCTCCCTTCTCATCCCAGTCTGAGGGTGCGGCTTTGCATGCCCCTGCAACACAAGAAGAGCTTGTTGATTCTATCTTACCTTGGCTTTGCTTTGCCTTAGTTCTTTTCTCGGAGTTGACTAGAATAAATAGATTACCTTAGGATCCTTTCTCGTCTCGTTGTCCTCCCAACTCACTAGGACCTCTCTAGTTCTTTTATCAAGATCTCCTCGCGTGTCCATTTACCTTGTATATCTTTATCATCACCCCAGCTTTAAAATCCTTTTACCGAACCTTAGTTCTCTCTACCATTCACTTGATTATCTATGCCATAGTGCTTCCCTTGGGAAAATATAAATATGATAACCCAAATACCACCGGGTGAAGTGCTACAACGGTAATTCGTGCGCTTGCGGACCTTTCTGTGATCGTGTGTTTTACCACCAGACGTTCCTAGCTCCATTACTAGGTGCAAACGTAGTAGTGAGGCTAAGGAGCGCGTCAACACTTGCCTCCTCAACATTCATCCCTCTCTAAAGATCTCACCATGGAGCTCTCAAGCTCGTCCTATAGAAAATCCTAAGTAGGAAAAAAACTAGGAATGGCCTTGGATAAATGGATGGAGGGAGTATGAGACAACTTACAAAGACAACTTATTGTACAAATTGTTTGTTAAGTCATCTCAAGATTAGGCCAGCTCAAAGTTTGTTTCATCTTCTTGTAAGCATATTATAGTATTTCTACATTTCAAAATGTTCCAATATTTTCTTATTTGTTTCTTGGAGAGGGCTGGTTGTAGGTTGTTGTGATGATGGTCACTTTCTGCAATAGTTAAAGACATAATTTGTATTTAACCTTTGTTGATGTGCCAACCAGAGGAAGAACCTGCAGTTAGGTGGAAAAAATTTCGAGACTCCAAGAGTGAAAACATTATCCTCATGTGAGTTTAAGGCAACCAGGTAATGATATCATCTAGCTATTGGGATTTTTCCATTACTTCTAACTACTCTTGAATCTGTATTAACAATCCCCAATGTTACAACTTATAAAAGTGATACAAGATAGATTAGGGTCCTCAAAAGCTGCATGGGTTAACTGTGTCCACACACACAGTAGGAGTTCTGAATTCCCAAGAAATCTGTTGACGACCAAAATTGGCATGTATAGCAAGGATTAGGAAAATCAGGCTTGGAAACCGGTCAGACCGGTTTCTTTCTATAATCCGACTGGAACTTGTAGTTTGGGTTAATTATGAGTTGTAAAACTTATTGCTTGTGGGAAAAGTCCTACCCACCCTATAAATATAAAAAGTCACGGCCGACTGAGGGATCATAATCACAATTGAATCTATCAATTACACTTTTATCTTTTTACCTTTCTTTCTCTTTACCCAATTTTTCCAACCCTACCATGTTGTTCTTGTCTCGTCTCCATGGCATTTGAGGACGTCCTAGCTTGCCTGCCGAGCCTAGGACAAACCAAGGTGCGCCTGCCCCAACAGGGTCCCTCCTGGGCGAGCGTTTGTTGGAGCTTCGTCGATGAACCCGATGAAACCAGTTTGACCAGATTCTAAAACTGGTTTGACCAATTTGCACAAAGGGCCAGCAATTGGCTCCTCCGCATGTGTGTTGGCCGTGAACGCACATCAACAAATCGGTGACTCCGCCGGGGAACACTGTCATGGACGATCTATTTAACCCTAGACACATGATGGCGTATGGAGAATTTTGTACAAAGTACAACAGGGAATTTGATTCTGTGATTGAAAAAAATGCTTCTATCATGTTTTCATCAAACTAATCAAGGCATCACAAGATAAAGAAATTGCAGCAGTCGTCTACCATCGACATATTAAAGGAGATGCAATCCGCAGGTAAATTATCTGATGCTCTATCCGTCTTTGTAATTTTTGTCTCAAAGCTTTGATTGATAAAGAGGATAGTTTAGATTCAATTCATGTTCATCTAGAGTCGGTTATTAAGTCCATTGATGATATTATTAATCCTTGCAAAAAATTGCCTAATTGTGATGTTGTTGGTCTAGAAACAAGTCGGTCCTCTCTAGCCGAAATTGTTGACCCAAAATCCCCTAGCAAGAGCATAGAAACTGGATCTAGCACTTCAACACTCAGAGGGCAACATAACAAAGGCAACAATGTCAGTTGCATTGTGACCAGTCTGACCGGTTCCCAAACAGGTCTAACCGCCTCATCTAGGGTTTTGCAAAAAAAATCAAAACGTTAAAACCAAAAAGCCCGAGATTGGTGTTCGAGAAATATTTAAATCCAAAGGTCGTCATAAGCATCAAAGAGAAAAGTCGAAGTGTAATAAGAAACTTCCAGCTAAATCTCAAAGACAAAAGAATATCACTTTTGGTCCCTCCCGGGCGGGCGTTAGTTGGAGCTTCACCGATGAACCCGATGAAATCGGTCTAACCAGATTCTAAAACCGATTTGACCAGTTTGTGTAGAGGGGCAGCAAGGGCTCCTCCGCGCGTGTGTTGGTCGTGAATGCAACCCAAAAGACTACCATGTTGCCATTGTTTAGAATGACCTCCAATTTTTCTTTTCTCTTGGAATATTAATTTTTCCGCTTTTGGCAAGATTTATCTTTTTTTTGTTAAAGAGAAATAAAAATTATAGGATCTCTACTAAAAATGAATAATTGGATACTTAAAAGAGCAATCAAACTTTAGGCAATGTGACCAACATACCATATCTTACATTGATCAAGGTAATTGATACCTACAAGCCCAATGTAGATCACGCCAACATGAATGAAGTTTTGTAGCTCACATATACTGCGTCATTGGCATGCTGAAAGCACCTCCATATCGACATTTATATTTACCTCTATGTTTGGCAAAACAGTTTTGCCTACCACGCCCTAGCTATTTTCAACATCCCCGTCTTGTTTACTCTAGTTCTACAATATTTTAAATATGTGTCCTAACCTACTCGCTCTCTGTAGTGGTCATCACACATTTTCATCTTTTCATTCAGATTGGTTTATTATGCCCCCTATCCACCCACGTGTTTAATCTTCTCTCACACTTTCTAAAATATTATTAGCATGACACCCTGACAGCCTTTGATAAATATTTCTTTGAAGTCCTATGATAAAAGTTATATTGGTATTTTTCCGGTTCGGTAAATGAAGTCATTTAGGACAGTGACACGGTCTCCAAAGTACTATTTTTTATTATTTTTATAAAAATATTTATTAAAAACTAACATATGTATACTTTTATAAAAGTAATTTGCAAGACAAATCTATTCATAGTTTTCACATTTCCAAACTCAACAACTTAAAAGTTACTCATGATTTATATTCCCAATATTTGACTTAAACCTTGTCAAAACGACTTCATTTACCAAACCGGAGGGAGTATTAATGCATCCTCTATAACACATGTACTTTGTATGATGTCAAAGCCTTCCTCCAAAAACGTGATATAAAAGCTACTCCCTCTAATTCTAAATGCATGTCGTTTAGAACATCGATGTATTATACAATTTTCAAATAAAACTAAATTAATGCTTTGAAATAGCATTTATGGTGAATCTAGTAAATTTTGTTTGCCAATCTATTATTTTTATCCATTAACAGTGAAAGATAAAAAAATTTGACCGACACAAATAATAAAAACATGTATTTTGGAACCATATGGAGTATCTCACTACTAATAATGTCACTTTATTAAATCTATAAACAATCAACTAGCCAAGTTGTTCCTTGCTCTTCAAAAGTTTTTTTTGACAACATGCTCTTCAAAAGTTAACTATTCCATCAACTATTTAAGACTTCCTTTGTGAATTGCTCTCGGCTTTCAATTTGCTCCGTACAAATCATCACAAAATATGCTTGGGATTTGGAAAATACTGTAGAAAATGCCTTCAGGTTGTGTAAGCTAAATTTCATCTTTGTTGTTTTCCATCCAAAATAACCATTGGAGCCCTTTAGAAAGTAGGAAATTAGGACACATCAATGCAGCCTATATATATTCCTCCTTCACTTCATATGTTAATTAGTTCTTAATCAAACCCGAGCATATGCTACAATGAAAACATTTCAATCGTGATTTCAGAAATTAATGCATACTTGAAATAAGATTAATATGTTGATCATAATGGGATGGAATATATTTATTTTTCTATGAAAAGAGTACATTAGCAAATTGGCAATAGTCTCATGCTGCAAATATGAGAAGAGACATACTTGCATAGATAAATTTTACCCTAAGATAGAGAAGTACTCAAACATTCGCATGATGTAAATATTGGTATAAAGTTTAGGATGAGGTAACATAATGTCATCTACAACTCGAAGAGGCATTGCACTGGCGTTATGAACTTAACATTTTTTGACCTATATGTTCCCATCCTAGGGTGCCTTTGGCATAGCTTCGTGAGCCTTTGCGGCAGCTATTTCCAACGAGGTTGTGCCAAACATGCACCCAAAACAGCTTCAGCACCGAAGCAGCCGCAATCTGCGCTCTCTGGAGCGAAAAGGGGCAGACGAAGCGGCAAAACCGTCGCTTAGCCCGCTCCGTCCGCAGCTCCGCCTTGCATTTCCTTCCTTTGCCCTCAGGGAAGGGGCCCACGGGCATTGTGGGTGCGGGGAGAAGGTCGGCAGCGGTGGCGGCGAGATCTTAGTCGAATGGAGCTATAGGACGGCGGGGGTACCTTGAGGTCGGCGGGCGCGGAGCTCGTGGTCGGACCACGACGGTGCGGCACAACCGGCGGGCATGTGTTGACGGTTCAAAACCGTGTTAAAGTTCACCGCAAGCGTACTTGTGACTTGGTGCCTTTTTCACTAAGGAGGGTCCCCCAAGGTTTGTCAATCCAAGGATCGAAAGTAAACCGCTAAGGTTATCTACCTTATCTAGCCAAACTAATCTAACATTAAATGTTGATTGCATACAAAGAAAAACCTAAGAGATATGTATATGATAGCACAAGGTTGATCACATCCATAGCATAGGCAACATGAAAGAGCAAGCAAGGGTAACTAGGGCCTATCGTCATCTAGTTGTAGTTCTAGTCAAAAAGAGCAAAAGCAACATGTATCTCATCTAAAGCCGCCTTTAAACTACTAGCCTCCAGTCAAACCCTAGCACGGCTCCACCTTTCTCCTCCACCGTACTGTCACTATGCAAGGATATTCGTGTGGTTGGCTCATGGGAGCACGTTCGTTAAGAATGTGTTGCACTCCTTGGTAAAGCCGGTATGCA
This sequence comes from Cenchrus americanus, assembly GCA_947561735.1. Taxonomy (NCBI): domain Eukaryota; kingdom Viridiplantae; phylum Streptophyta; class Magnoliopsida; order Poales; family Poaceae; genus Cenchrus; species Cenchrus americanus. Next base: position 124,630,701 of record OX387244.1, on the reverse strand, counting down.
CCTCTAGCCACCATGTCTACAAGAGCACCCCAAGCAATCTATCCTAGCAATAGATTGAACTAAAGAAAACCCAAGAAAGAACAAGATCATAAAAGGAGGAATCGAGTCGCTAAAAGATCGGATGACATGAATTACTTTACTCACATAGTAGATGTGTGGTCACCACCACCGAGTACATACCATTGATAACATCAACTAGCTCAAGAACTCCACCATGGCACAATCACGCACGATGGTCATGGTGGCTAGGGTAGGCTTAGGCCATCTTCTAGACAACTTCGAAGACTCGCGGCGGTGGCATCTCCCTCCGGTGCTTGCTTCTAGGTTTCGCCGAGTTGTGATGAATGGATGGATGTGGGTAACCATCTTGGGACGCCTATGGGGTTGTATTTATACCCTTGGGGTGCCTTGGGGCGTGCTCCACCTTGCCTTGCATGAGATCCTCTTTGGGAGAGAAGCAAACTTGGTTTCATAGAATCAGCCTCATCCAAATTTTCCTGATTCGCAGTCCTTCCTTGCTGGCACCATATCTCCCACGTCCAGACTCCAAATAATGCAAATTCAGTGTCCAGGTTGTGTGCCACGAAATTATCTTCAACTTTGGTATTCCTTGGAAACAAAGATAAGATCCCCAAAACAACCTCGGAAGATAATCTGTCTGATTTCGGTCTTGTCTAAGCATTTTGGGGGCCATATCTCCTAGCTCCTTAACCCGAATTGGGCCTCCATATGTCCAAATCGAAGCTATCGTCGAGGCCCACAACTTTGATAGACAAACTTTTGCCATTAGAGGTCGTTTAAGTCTTCGAATCTCCACCTAAAGATAATGCTGTCCTGGGCTGTGAGAATATCTCTCGGGCTGAGTTGATCTCGTTGGTGAACCTCCTAGTCCCAGAGTTTTACGTGTTGATGCTTCAACCCTTGGGGTCATTTGGAGTCATGTTCATTTCATGTCTTGACTTGTGACAGGCTTCATGATCTTCTTATAAAGTGCTTGATGAACTTATCCCGAAAGTCTCCTCTTTAACGTTGATTTCCTGCGTAAATAATAAACTCCAAAAACCACATGCAAGTGTGAACTTGTTACATCATTATTATGTCTAGTGGCAGGTTAGTTATAATTCAAAGCTCAAACCAAAGTGTAACAAGTGTTCTTAGTTGATGGAAATCGGCCGTCAACATACCCCATGCTTATACCTTGTCGTACGGACCTCCATGAGCCCACTGCATCGGTGGGTACCAGGACTGACTACTCGGTGGGCCCCTGGGACTACCCGACTTGTGGAGCGCAAGGACCATGGAGGAGAAGTACTCGGATAGGAAGCTGCGCATGTCCTGAACCATGTAGAGAACTCCTTGACGTACACTACTAGTACTCTCTCCCCAAACCGACTTGTACCCCTGCCTCCCGATAGACGTGGGAATGGATCGATATCCATTATCCTATCAACGACTATCCACTGAAGTCCAACATAATAATGACTCGCATCCTGTCCAATCCTATTAGAAGCGGCTGTCATCCAATCCTGTCCAATCCAACATTACCTAAGTCCATAAATATCCAACCAATCCAATGATTCGTGTTCCAGTAGTACATCTTCCTATACACACTCCTAAACATAGCAGGCGCATGCTAGCTAGATTGGTTCTGTTGTATAGATAGCATGTTGATGGGCCGATTGGTTCTGTTGTATACACATAGCAGGCGCATGCCAAAGCATGTTGATGTCATATGCACACATACGTGAAAATATAATTTTGACATAATTAAACATGTGTTCTTCGTTGAAAAGATACTCCACAAGCAACAAAATTAGATCTCACCATACATCCGTAGTTTATAGGCTAGACATGCAGACATGGTTTTTTTATACTTGATGCAGACATGAAATTGAAAGGCTGCAACACAAATAGTTCATGCATCAAAATGCAAACTACTATCACTAACTACACACCAGCCCCATCTTGATAGTTTTAGATTCTCCATCTCAATCGCAAAAGCAAACTTGAGTGACTCCTGAGGAAGATAATGCAAAGCCACCACCTTGAGATCTTGAATCTGAAACTTTGCAAAACCTTGGAGACCACTAGTTCCTCACTTGATTGATCACAACTCCTGCACCAAATGTAAATACATTTATATTAATAGTTGGAATGACAATAACAATCTACAACCTAATATGCATGCAACTGGAAGGGTTCATGGTATAATAGAGCAGAATAAATGACAAACGCATAAGAAAATGTTACCATCGTTGTCGTCGTCATCTAAGAGGTACGCTTTGAGACAATCTTTTGCACATATTAGGGCTTCCACTATTTCAGAACTTAGGGAGCTGCGATATTTGTCAATTAACATGCTAGCTGTACTGAATGTTGATTCAGATGCACCCGAAGGATCTTCAACCCTAAAACCCTAGAGGCGCCGCCATTCGCAGGGGAGAGAGCCATTCGCACCAGGAGGCCATCCACAAGCTAGAGAGAGAGGAGGGAGATCTTCGGAGGGAGATCAACCACCTCGAAGGAAGCACCCACAAGTGGAGAAGAAGGAAGACACCGTCGGAAGGGTGACCATGATCAACGGTGCTATGTCTAGCACCTTGATGGGGTAATCTCCTTCTTCGTCCATGGGTTGTAATCGATCTTGAGATGTAATCGTACTTTGTTGGATTATCTATCTATCATCTTGTGTTGAACATACTTTATTGCTTAAGGTTAGCTACCATGCCGTAAAGGGAGTAGAGCTCCAATGCTTCCTTGGATCCATTCAATATGTCGTGTCCATCATAGGTCTAGTCACGAATACCTTCGCGTAGTGACAGTACGAGAGGAGAGAAAGGGCGAAACCGTGGTCACAACCCCCGATAGATTAGATTGGTTTTCTTGTTTAAAGCGATTGCAAACTCTAGTATCGTAGACCCATGGGCGAGTGTCTTTTATCTTGATAGCTTAATCATTCTCTCTAGTGTAGTTTAGTTGTTTTCTAGCTTAATCATAGTTAGGGTTTGAGTAGCTAGAGTGTAAAGGTAGATCGAACGCTTGTAATCCCCTTGCTCCGCGGATTGACAAGAACCTTGGGAATCCTATGGTGAAAAAGGTGTAGGTCCGTACACTTGCGGATCGTAGGTGGATACATCTTTTATCCGTCAACAAGCCCCTTTTTCTGGCGCCGTTGCCGGGGAGCAAGCTTGTTTACATCGTTTGGTTTGCATGTAACTTAGTTTATATTTAATTTATCTTTTATTTGCTATATCTAACACATATTATCTAGAAAACCACTTTGTTTGTTTTTGTTTTTGTTTTTATCTTGTTGTCTAGATGGCATTCATCAATCAACCCATGGAAGAACCGGAGAAATCGCTAAGGGATTACGCTAGCCCTCGTTGTGAAGACATAAGAGTACAAGAGTCAGATTCGAAGCTCGAAGCGACCAAGTGTGAGATCAAATCCAAGATCATCGAGATGGTGGCGGCAAACCCGTTTGAAGGGATGGCTACGGAGAACCCATATAGACACATAAGGCATTTCACGACACTATGCAACACGGTGTGTCAAGAAGGAGTTCCCGACGAATGGTTCAAATGGAATCTCTTTCCCTACTCACTTGCCGGTGAAGCAAAGACATGGTACTCGTTTGCGTCCTTTGAAGTTGAAGGCAATTGGAACAAGTTGACAAAGAAGTTTTGCGAGAAGTTCTTTCCGGTTAGCAAGGTTCAACATCTAAGGAGGCAATTGATCACTTTCACGCAAGGAGAAGAGGAGGGGATAGACCAAACTTGGAATAGGTTTGATGAGTTGATCGAACAAGGACCAAGACTCGGCTTCTCCGGTGACGTACTCTTGCATACATTTTTCTTTTCCCTAACCCCTAGTTGCATGCAACACGTCCAAATGTGTGCAGGTGGGGATCTCATGGAGAAAACACTCACGGAAGCCGCTCAACTTCTACAAAAAATTAGTAAAGCGGCTGCCATGCGAAGAGATTGGGAAACAAGACTTGCGGGAGAGCCGGAACATGATTCAAGGATGAAGAAGTGTGCTAAGTTTTCTAAAGAGGCAACCCCGGAAGTCACAAAAGAGGAGCCGATCCCGAAAAAGCTTGAATAAGAACACATCAAGTCAAGAACTACCCCAAGCGTTGACTTTGCCGCATAAAATGAAACAAACAAGAGAAGCATGTCAAGCGCGAAGCCACTAAGGGAGTTCGAACCAATGGATTGGGTTCCAATCGATTACGGAGAAGTATTCAACAAGAGAAGATTGTTCCCTAATCAAAAGGGGATGGCAAGAGCATTAGAAGTGGATTTCCCACCGGAAAGGAAAGCGGAAGATTCATATGACCTTGAAACCACCGGTGAGATATTTCAAAAGCTCTATGGAGGTGATGAAGTGGATCCGGAACACATAGCCGATGTGAAAAGAATCATGGGGATCAAGCCTGAAGCATCGCCATATGCTCGCCTCGTCGAAGTTTACGCGATAGGATCTGAAGAAGAAGAGAAGATGGCACCACACTTGAGTTGCAAAATCAACGGGGTTCAATGCAAAGCTTTATGCGACATTGGAGCCCAAGTAAGTGTTCTATCTTCTAAAATTTACGACAAAGTTCAAGATCACAACCTAGACTTAGCTCCAACATCAACGAAATTAATCATGCGAGATGGTAGAACTATTAGACCTCTAGGTATTGCTTGCAACATGAATGTAAAAATCTCCGGAAAATGTATACCAAGTGATTTCTTTACTATTGATGCTTTCGATAGTAATCATGATCACATAATCCTAGGTAGGCCCTTTCTTAAGTTGGTTGATGCTGTGTTGGATGCCGGAAAAAGCAAAGTAACAATGAACCTTAATGGAAAAAAGTACACATATAACTTTCTTCGCGTTTCTAAACACCCTACACCCTTTCCTCCTGAAGACGAAGAAGTAGAGGAGGTAGATAGTCTTTGTTTTGTTGAAACCCTTAGAGACCCGCTGCAAAGAGCGATGGAAAATCAAATTAGTGATCAACAAGATGAAGGGCTAGAAGAATCAACAGAAGTCTTAGAACCACAAGATGGGAGCGTGGATGAAGAAAAATTTCAGGACATAGGAGAGATTAACCCCGAGGAGCCACAAGTGCCCGAAGTAGATCTTAAACCTTTGCCCAAAAGATTAAAGTATGAATTTTGGTCCCAGACAAGACTTATCCAGTCATCATAAGCGACGAGTTGAGTCCCGAAGAAAATGAGAAGTTGCTGATTTTATTGAAAAAACATAGGAAGGTGATTGGATATTCGATTAATGATCTCAAAGGTATTAGCCCAGCCTTTTGCACTCATCGTATACCAATGGAAGACCAATGTAAGCCCGTAGTGGACCACCAAAGGAGGCTAACTCATGCCATGTGAGAGGTAGTAAAGAAAGAGGTCATCAAGTTACTTGATGCCGGAATCATCTACCCGGTTCCGCATAGCGAATGGGTGACCCCGTACATTGTGTACCAAAGAAAGGAGGTTTAACCGTGGTGAAGAATGAGAAGAATGAGTTGATACCACAAAGAACCGTGACCGGGTGGCGGATGTGTATCGATTATCATAAACTTAACAAAGCAACGAAGAAAGATCACTTCCCCCTACCATTCATTGACGAGATGCTCGAGAGATTAGCGAACCATGCTTATTTTTGCTTTCTCGATGGGTACTCGGGGTTCATGCAAATTCTCATTCACTCGGATGATCAACACAAAACAACGTTTACATGCCCTTATGGAACGTTTGCATATAGGAGGGTGCCCTTCGGTCTATGCAACACTCCTGCCTCTTTTCAATGTTGCATGATGGCTGTATTTTCGGAATTCATCGAAGAAATTGTCGAGGTGTTCATGGATGATTTTTCCGTTTATGGGAAGACGTTCATGGATTGCTTGGCAAACTTAGATAAGGTCCTCACGAGGTGTGCGGAGGTAGACTTGGTGTTGAATTGGGAAAAGTGCCACTTCATGGTTAAGCAAGGCATGGTGCTCGAACATGTTATATTAGAGAGAGGCATTGAAGTGGACAAGGCTAAGGTAGAGACGGTTGAGCAGCTCCCACCTCTGACGGATGTTAAGTCCTTGAGGAGCTTTCTAGGTCATGCTGGATTTTATATAAGATTTATTAAGGACTTCTCAAAGATCACTAAGCCTTTAACGCATCTCCTTCAAAAAGATGTGGCTTTCGACTTTGATGAGAAGTGCCTAGCGGCATTCCGGACCTTGAAAAGTGCGTTGGTGAGTGCTCCCATTATTCAACCTCTGGACTGGAGCCAACCTTTCGAGATCATGTGTGACGCAAGTGACTACGCCGTAGGCGCGGTTTTGGGTCAAAGAAAGGAAGGCCGAGTTCACGCCGTTTACTAGCAAAACTCTTAATGGGGCACAATTAAACTACGCCACTACGGAAAAGGAGTTGCTAGCGGTGGTATTCGCGTTCGAAAAATTCAGATCTTACATCGTGAACTCGAAGGTCATTGTTTATACCGATCACGCAGCCATCAAGTATCTCTTGGCTAAGAAGGATGCTAAACCACGTTGGATCCGTTGGATCCTTCTTCTTCAAGAGTTTGATGTTGAAATTCGTGATAAGAAGAGGGTGGAGAATGTTGTGGCTGATCACTTGATGATAAAGAGCCCATAGAAGACAAGATGAGAGATGACCACCTCTATCGAGTGCTCAATAAAGACACTTGGATGATTGATATCATTTGAGCAATTCGGAAGATGCCTCTTGACCATCTAGATAAAAACTCTCAAAAGAAGATAATCTCCGAGAGTAAGAAGTACTTTTGGGGTGCACCTTACCTCTTCAAACTTGGCAATGATGGAGTCATGAGAAGATGTGTGCCAAGAGAAGAGAGGCTAGAAATCTTGAGAAAGTGCCACTCAGCGGAGTACGGTGGACACTATAGCCATTTTAGGACCCAAGCAAAAGTGTGGTCGAGCGGATTCTATTGGCCGGAGATGCATGAAGATACTAAAAGATATGTTGTATCATGCCCTGAATGCCAAAGGACCGGAAACATCTCTCAAAGAAATTCTATGCCTTTGAAATACAATCTACAAATCGATTTATTCGATGTGTGGGGTATAGACTTCATGGGGCCTTTCAAAAACACACGGATATGAGTATATTCTAGTCATGGTTGATTATGTATCCAAGTGGGTAGAGGCCATGCCATGTCGTAAAGCTTCCACGGAGGAGTCCATTACTATGATCAAGAACGTGATTTTTCCTCGTTTCGGTACATCGAGAATCTTGATAAGTGATGGAGGAACTCACTTCACCGGGAAAATTTCAAAAAGTGCTTGTCCAAGTTGGGAATTGAACATAGGATCTCTACGGCTTATCATCCACAAACCAACGGACAAGCGGAAACATCGAGTAGGCAATTAAAAAGCATTCTCAACAAAACCATAGAGAAGGGAGGCTAAGATTGGTCAAAGAAATTAGATGGAGCTTTGTGGGCTTATCGAACGGCGTTCAAGACATCAATAGGTATGACCCCTTATCAATTCGTCTATGGAAAAGCTTGCCACCTTTCGGTTGAGTTTGAACATAAAGCCTATTGGGCGATTAAAGAGATGAACCTTGATCTCGATGCCGCGGTGGTGAAACGAAGAATTCAAATAAGCGAGCTAGAGGAGATGAGGTTGAAAGCATATGAAAATGCAAGCATATACAAAGAGAGAATCAAAAGATGGTATGATAAAAGCTTAAAGAAAAAAAAGTGTTGACGGTTAATAATTGTATCAAAGTTCGTTTGTGACTTGCAAGCGGACAAGTCTCCCGTCGTAGTCAAGGGACCCTTCTTCCCTCGAGTGGTGAACCCAAGGTATCGAATCCGTGGAACAAATGTGTGACGCAAGACTTAATCTATTAAAGCCAAATAACTGCAATCTTCAATAAAGAACCTAATGCATCTAAGTAAAAGACACAAAACAGATCTAATCTACTAAAAAACCGGAGAAAACAAAGTAAGATTGGGTAGATAAACCGATCTAGAGGAATCGGGGTAAGCCTTTTGTTGAAGTTCCAAGCAAGAGAAGAAGTAGCAAATCGAATCTTAATAAAATCCTCTTTAAATCGTGGTTTCCCGTCCAAATCCGAAAACATCCGCCTTTCGAGACCCCCGTTCTGTCACAACGTATCCCTATTCATGCGGGGAGCTTAGGGCGAGTCAAAAGACAAGTCGAGATTCTTTCGGAAGATCCGGCGTGTACCTCTAGCCACCGCGGCTACAAGAACACCCTATGTAATCTATCTCGAGAATAGAATTGAAATAAGCAAAGCCGATCGAAAAACGAAATCTTCGAGGAAACACTTGATCGCTGGGAAAAGATTCAACTTGATAATTCAACTATAACAATGATACATACACAAGATCACCACCGGGATCCTTCCTTGATCTTGCTTCTAGCTCCGGGAACTCCGACGTGGTCTTCCATGCAAGGTTCCCACGTCGGCTAGGGAAACCCTAGTCAACTAGCTCGACCCTCTCCTCTCCGAGATGGTGTCCCTCTCTTCTCTGCTTCTCGGCGGCCGAAGACGAAATCCTTTCTCCGTGGCTCTCGATCAGGGGACTATAAATAGCCCGATTGGCGGCTAGGGCAAAGGAGGACGGATTTGGGCCCTAAATGGGCCTGGGCCGACCGGACTGGGTCGGCCGGCCTGGGCCCATTTAGGCCCAGCCCGTGGGCTCCTTTGCCCGACGTCGGTTCCCTTGCTTCTCGGATGCTTCCCCCTTCGCATGTAGGTCCATGTCGTCGGTTTCTCTCCGAATTGGACTCAACTCCTTGTCTTGCAAGATTCGAAGCACTTTTCCGGTCGGGTCCCCGGAGTCCGTCGTCTTCTCGGATCAAGTCCCCGGCTTCTTGGAGTTAATTTTGCTTCATTGCATGACTTGTTCGGGACTTTAAGGTCTTGTCATGAGGTGCTTGATGAACTTATCCCGAAAGTCTTGCATTCAACACTAAAACCCCGCATAAACATTAAACTCCAAAACCGACATGCACACGTGAACTTGTTATACCACGGGGGTTAGTACCAATGGATAAGGTATAAAACTCATGCCAACACCGAAGGTAAACTCATGGCTAGGTTGACGGATTTTCACCGTCAACATCTCCCCCATGCTTAAACCTTGCTCGTCCTCGAGTAAGCCTTCGATGGATATCATCATTGCTAAACAATGTTTAAACTTTGCACTTGATTACACATGAGAAAACATAATGCTCTCAAAATTTTAATTCATTAAAGTTCCATAATGTGCTAGCCTTCATCTCTACGGAGGGTAGATTCTTATTAAGCTTATCCCACAAGTATTAACATGCTCACAAAGTTTTAAATAGATCTCAGAATTTTTGAAATGAAGAACGAGATAAAGAAAAGCTAAACCAAATTCACAAATTTAAATCATCTTGTATATTGCTCATGAACTCTCATCTCACTTGTCTCTCAAGCCTATATATTCTACTCCTTTCCCTCTCATATATATGTGGTAGGCTTTATATGGAGCTTTGGGAAAGTTTAGTCCTAACAAGATTTTATAAATGAGGTGTTGTCAAAACAAGACAAGCTTCTCATCGTCTTACCGAGACTCGTCAAAAAGGTCATTGGAAAATAATGTTGAATCAAGGAGGGGAAAGAGAAAAATACACACACTTTTAGATAAGTGAACATGTGCAAATGGCAAAGAGTGATCCCGAGGCACAAAGGAAGTCCTCGTTATCAGATTGCACATGGTTGGAAAATGAGAATGGATCTTTTTAACTTGAAGCCTTGAATGCACTTTTAGAGAGCTAGGGAATTCACTTTACGCACATTATTTTCTTTCTCATATTTCTCATTCTTTTCTTTCTTTCATTCATTCATTTTTTTTTCTTGTCATATATTCAGTCCATGACTTTCACAACGAAGTTTTGATTTTTTTCTTATCTAGAAAGTCATGAGTATCACTGGATTTTTTTCTTTCATCATCATTTTTTTTAAATATTCCCCTTTGAACTCTAAAACTGCACCGTACCTACCTCCTCCCCCATGCTTAGACGTTGCTCGTCCTCGAGCAAAGAGGCGAAAAATAAGGTAGGTACCGGAATATTTTTCCTTGGAGAGATACTTGAAATCTTCAACGTTGGCACCGTCTTGCGATCTTCCTTGAATTGATGATCCATTCTCAACGATAGGTTGTGGTCAAGGAGGTAATCACAAAAAAATGATATTTGGTTTAAGGGTGGATATCCGGCGAAGTTTGTGAGATCTCCGATGCGGGGATACACAATGCACGGATAAGAGGCTAGCAAAAAGATAGATACGCAAAAATGGAATGACCAGCTTCTTAGTCTCGGGCCAGAGAGAAATCATGGCCTGCAATAACTCACTCAAAAATAAATCTTGTACACTAAGGTTTATGCACTCAAATATATATAAGGCTTTGGATAGGTTGAGCAACACACAAGTGATATTTGTGACAAGGTTAGCGATATTTTTGAGCATAAAAGACATCTTTAATCTATTCATAACTTGAGAGCACATAAAACACTATGGGTCTTTATTTTAATCATAACCTCCGCTGAAAATTAAGCTAGCATTTAAACAAATTCAGATCTGTATTTTTAAGAGAGCACTAGCTTAAACATGCATAAATCAATTACAAAGATGAACAAAGCTGCAATTTTAATCATATATCATCATGGCACGAATTTTGTAACTTTTCCAATGATAAAATCAAGGTGGTGTCTTTATTAATGGTGACATCAAGTTGAAATACATACTGAAAATAAACAAACATGCTTGCTGAATTTTAAATAAAAAACAGAAAATACTACGCAAACACACATAAGCAAAAGCTGAAAATTACGAGAGAAAAAGAAAAGAAAAGAAAACTAAAGTTCCTAAATCTTCTAGTCCTCCGCCGGTGGTTGATGTTGATAGTCTTGATAATAATACCCTTGCTCATAATATGGTTGGACGCTTCCTCCGTCGAATTGATTTGGCTCCACAAGGTGAAGGCGTCCAAGTTCAAAGGCAATATTTGTGTTGCCTTCACCGAGTTGGGCTGCGTTAGATTGGATGGCTGCGATGTTTTGAGCATTTCTTGCAGCATACCCTCCAATAATGGCCATGCTTTGTTGTGGTTGGGGATGATGAGCGTAGGACTCCGCGAAGTTAGCGTTGGGCACAACATAATTTTGTGGGGGTACCGGTGCACCACCCCCCCATGCTTGTCCTTGTGACCCTCCGTAATAACTTGGCGGAGGAGGGACTCAGCCGAATGGTTGCACATTGGGTTGTGCTCCACTCGCTTGTGCGGAGGATGTTCCCTCCTCTACGATTCTTCCTCTTTTGTTCTTTCTTGCAGGGACAAGTAATCCCTCTTCCAACCAATCTTCCCTTCCTTCGGTGAAAAGCCTAAGCCTCTCATTCGGAAGGGGTAGGTTTACAATGGCCAATCGATAACCTCCTCTCTCATCTCCACTAATGTATTTGCCTTGCCGCAAATACTCAAAACCGAGAGAGGTACCACGCAAAAGGTGAGCGGGGTTTCTTGCGATCCCCGGCCGCAAGGAAAAGGCCAACATGGAGAGGTAACACCCCGAACCAATATTACCCGCCCCCGATGTTGCTTCACAACACCAACGGTTGATCATGAGGTAAGATGGGTCTATTGGCTGCCTGGCAATTAAAGCCGAGTATAGCCAATTCAACTCCGTGTCGGTCACCTTTGTTTCCTTCATCCTCCCCAATATCCTCTTGCACATCCAAGAGTGAAATATCCGGATAATGGGGTTGCGGATGCAATTGCGTTGTTGATGGGCTTCTCCGGAGATCATGTTCCAAAATCCCGCCAACATGCGGGTGGCACGTCAACTTTCTCCGGAGCTCCCTTGTGGAATCCGAGCAGCTCCCTAACGTGCTCGTAGGGAACCACTTGCTCGATTCCCTCCAACCGGAATGACAAGCTTTGCACCCCATCATCATCAACGATGGGTGCAATAGTCATCAAAATTTCCAAGGCGTAACCCAAATGGGTGTCCACCGATATTCCGTTGGAGAACTGCACCCATCCGAGGTGCCCCAACATATAGTATATGTCGGTGCAAAAACCCAAGGTGTAGAGTGCTTGGTCGTCGAACTCGACGTTCGGCACAAGCCTCTTCTCAAGATTGGCGAGCCTCTCCTCCTTCTCCGCCGACAAGATGATGAAGCCGTACGCAGAGTGTGTCGGGGTGTAAGGAGGTGGCGCGGTTGAGCGAGTCGATCGTCGTGGTGGCGCGGGCTGCTCCTCCGTGTGCCCACGAGGTTCGGTGAACCTCATGGAAGTGCTTCTCGCAGCTCTCATACCACCAAGGAGGAGGGAGCGTCGTTCCTCCTCGGTGGTGCCGTGTCCGTCTCCATGCTCCGGGAGACTCGGAAACCGAGTGCCTCCTCGAAGACGTGGTTGATGACGGCTTGGATGACGACGAACTCTTCTTCTTGGAGAAGAGACTTGTGGTCTTCTTCCACATGGTTGCTGCACTCTTTCTTCAACTAAAATTCCGGGTTGCAACCGGTAAACTAAGCACTTAAACTCTTTGCTTCGGATGTGGACTTTGAGTGGATTAAGGGTGTGGATTTTTTTTTCTTGAGCTATCAAGCTTGGGAAGGTTGGCTATGTCTACGGAGGTTTTGAGCACACAAACTTGAACACACAAACAAAGGAAGGAGAGGGAAGCTTGCTCGCAGAAAATGGGAGCCGGGGGCTCCTTATGTAGGTGAGGCCGGCCTCGGTGCTCCTCCCCGCCTCGTCTTTCTTCCAAAGCACGATCATTTCACCTCTCCGCAACTTTCCCCGCCCGCGTGCTCCACGAGTTGCACCGCCCAAACGCTCTCGTCCACTCCTTTATTGGTCCTTCCACTTGATGCTTCATGTTTTGGGTCATGTCCATGCTCCCTAGCTCCACTTGCTTCACATGCCACCATGAAATTCCTACAAAGTTGATGCTTGCTGCCCACCATGCTTGTCCTTTGCATGTGGAATTGGTGAAAGTTGATGAAAGGGAATCCAATGGTGCATGCATGATTACTAGATTGCCTCCATTAAGGTGTGTTTAAGGTTAAGCACTCCTCTAATTCGAAATTTAAAATATTTTTCAGAGCCATGCAAGAGCTCGAACATAATTTTAGAGAAGTTTTTAAACCATTAAAAACAAATGCAGGTCGAAAATATTTTTTTATTACGTCGATTTCGGTCTCACCGGTATAGTTTGCCTTCATCGGTTGAGAGCAAACATTTCCCGGCTTGATCATGGGGGCATAGGTTTAGGTTCTAATTTTGGCTAAATAAGAAAGATTTTGAATAAAACAAAATTAGAATAGGCTTAGAAAAATTCTAATCCTAGAGAAACCAAGGATATAGATATTTTAAAACCAACCAAAAGTTTGGATTTCTAGGTTCACGCGAGTTCTACCACGTGCTGAATTTTTATAACACTTGAATATAAATCGTGGCTCTACTCGTGTGGTTTTAGCATGAAAAATAAGCCAACCTCAGCACCATAATGAGGGTGAAAGGTTGAGTTAAGGTTCTGAAATTATTTGGTTGAGGGGTTTCTCGAAAAGAAAAGAATCAAACAAGCACATAGGAGGGTTCATGCAAAGGGTTTATGATAAAGCAAACATTCAATCAAGAATTATGTCTCTAATAATGTTCAACCACTTCTAAGTCTAATGTCTTTGCGTAATAAAACTCAAAAACTAAATTATTAAAAATACTCGAAAAACCTGGAATCGGGTTGTCCTCCCGGTAGCTTATTCTTGACTCGACTTGACGAAACGGGTTGCCTCCCGCCTAGCGCTTCGTTTATAGTCTATAGCTAGACTTCTTCACTTGATCACTCCGGATCAACGCTCTTTGCGGGCGTTGCAATCTTGGGTACCCACTTCCGCACCATCTTGGGCGCGGGCTTGACTTCCGGCTTAGTTGGCTTAGTCATTTTTTTGGTCTTCACAGGCGGCTTCTCTTCCTTTGTCTTGACGGATGCAACACCTTCTTTGATTTTCGTTACGTTCATTTTTTTCGGCTCCTCCTTTTTTTTCAGCCCCTCCGTTTGTTTTGGTTCTCCCTTCACTCCAATCATGTTGCATGCCTCTATCCTTGGACGGAACTTGAAGGAACTCCTTTCTCCGTTGATATCGAACATGATCTCCCCCTTGCCAACATCAATAGTAGCTCCCACGGTCTTGAGGAACGGCCTCCCTAGGATGAGAGGCGGCTTCTCCCTCTCTCCCATCTTGAGCACAACGAAGTCGACGGGGATGAAGTGGTGTCCAATCTTCACGGGTACATCTTCAGCAATGCCCAAGGGATAGCGAATGGAGTTGTCTCCCAACTCCAAACATATTCCCGTAGGCTCCATCGGTAGGCGTAGCTTCTCGAACACATCCCTCGGCATGACACTCACACTAGCTCCAAGGTCGCATAACGCCTTCTCGAAGTTGAAAGAACCAACCGAACATGGAATTGTAGGGCACCGGGGTCTTTTTGCTTCTCTAGCCCATAAGCAATAGCCGCACTACACTCCTCGGACATTTTGACATGATCTACCCCGAGTGTTGCTATCTCATATTTATTTGCAAGTATGTCTTTAAAGTAACGAGAATATGTAGGTACTTGTAGGGCATCTAGTAATGGCATGTTGATGCTAAGTCTACGCACAACTTCCACAAACTTCTCAAAATGGTTGTCAAGTTTACCTCGGAAGTAGCGTGGCTTGAGTTGCGGTATCCTCGTGTCATCCTCCGGCATCTCGAATTTGGGTTCCTCGGTGACGATCTCCGTAACCTTCTCTTTAGCAGCTCCTTCCACCTCGGTGGATGGTTTAAGCTTCCTTGCTCCCGCGGAACGTTCCGGATCTTCGGTCTCCTTCCCCGAACGTGTTTGAATGGCCTTTGCCGATTCGGGACATTTGGGTTGTCCCGGGAGCTTCCCTTCATCATTAGTGAGGCGCCCCGCAAGTTGTCCAACTTGCGTCTCGAGCATCTTCATCATGTTGAGCACTTGATGATTGGAAGTTCCGACCTCTGCCCCTTGCTATCGATGTTCTCCAACACCTTGTCTATGGTCTTGAACTTGGTGACGGTGTCCTTGTTGATCTTAGCTTGCTCATCCATGAACTCCTTCAATTGAACCCGAAGCGGAACCACGTTAGGAATAGATGAGCTTGCATTAAATTGAGGCCTACCTTGCCCGTAGCGGAAGTTCGGCAATTCTCCCTTCCTCATGTAGTCGAGCACCTTGGCTTCCTCCGGACAATCTTTGCGGACATGGCCATACTCTCCACATTCTTCACATGTGGACCTTGCTTCGGCGGCCTTCAAGTCTTGAGCCTCTTTCTTTTCCATCTCCATCTTATCCAACCTCCTCATGAGCGAGTCGATCTTGCCCTCAAGTATGTCTTCCTTCTCCACTTGCAAGACTCCTTTGACATTCCCCATGGGTTGAGCCAGATGTAGGCGCCCGGACGACGCCCACGTGTCATTATCCGCGACCTTCTTGAATAGCGTGAAAGCTTCCGTCGGTGTAAGCTCGATGATATATCCTCCCGCTGATGCATCAATGATTGTCCTTGACGCCATGGTGAGTCCTTGATAGAACTTTTGCACGAGGTCTTCTTTCGGGAACTTGTGATGTGGAACCGCCCGGGTGTACTCGTTGAAGCGCTCGAATGCCTCCGAGATAGTTTCGTAGGATATTGAACAAAGGTGGCAATCTTATTACGCAAACTTTGAGTTTTACCCGGTGAGTAGTATTCCTTCATGAAAGCCTTCATCAACGTGTTCCAATTTTGCACCGTCTCCGCCGGTTGAGAGTGGAACCATTGCAAAGCCTTCCCGAGTAGTGAAAACGGAAAAAGCCTTGCCCTCATTTGGTCTTGAGTCACCCCATCCATGTTGAAAGTCTGACATAGTTGAATGAATGCTTGGAGGTGAAGGTTCGGATCCTCTTTGCCGGTGAAGGGTGAATGTTGCACCATGCGGATTGTTGAGGTCTTGATCTCGAACGGTCTTCCGATCTCCTCGAGGTTCAAGATTGGTAGGTCGATGATGTCTGGGGTGCATAGCTCCCCAATCTTGCGTTCTTCCGGTGGTTGGTCACCCATTGGTGGAAGTCGGTTCTCCCGCGGACTTTGAGGTGGTGAATTCTCCGAGATTCCTGCGATCCTTTGTCTTCCGACTACGAATCTACAAAATCCAGCTTTTTAGCTTGATGTGCTTCATGTCTCCTTAGCCTCCGTAAAGTTTTTCCGGATCATCCACAAAATTATTGGGTTTGTTGGAGAGGTAGCCGTCCATCTCCCGTTAGGGTTAGCAATAAACAAAGTATGCAAAAAAAACTAGAAAACAAAACAAATCTATAAAGACTAGAGTTAGACAAACTAGATTAGATGTATTTTGAGGATGATCAAAATTTAATAGATGCAAAAATAAAACAAAATCAGTACTGAAAATTACAAAAAAAAGCAATAAAAAATCAAATCTTGACCACTTGTTCCCCGGCAGCGGCGCCGTAAAAAAGGGGCTTGTTGACGGTTAATAATTGTATCAAAGTTCGTTTGTGACTTGCAAGCGGACAAGTCTCCCGTCGTAGTCAAGGGACCCTTCTTCCCTCGAGTGGTGAACCCAAGGTATCGAATCCGTGGAACAAATGTGTGACGCAAGACTTAATCTATTAAAGCCAAATAACCGCAATCTTCAATAAAGAACCTAATGCATCTAAGTAAAAGACACAAAACGGATCTAATCTACTAAAAAACCGGAGAAAACAAAGTAAGATTGGGTAGATAAACCGATCTAGAGGAATCGGGGGTAAGCCTTTTGTTGAAGTTCCAAGCAAGAGAAGAAGTAGCAAATCGAATCTTAATAAAATCCTCTTTAAATCGTGGTTTCCCGTCCAAATCCGAAAACATCCGCCTTTCGAGACCCCCGTTCTGTCACAACGTATCCCTATTCATGCGGGGAGCTTAGGGCGAGTCAAAAGACAAGTCGAGATTCTTTCGGAAGATCCGGCGTGTACCTCTAGCCACCGCGGCTACAAGAACACCCTATGTAATCTATCTCGAGAATAGAATTGAAATAAGCAAAGCCGATCGAAAAACGAAATCTTCGAGGAAACACTTGATCGGCCGGGAAAAGATTCAACTTGATAATTCAACTATAACAATGATACATACACAAGATCACCACCGGGATCCTTCCTTGATCTTGCTTCTAGCTCCGGGAACTCCGACGTGGTCTTCCATGCAAGGTTCCCACGTCGGCTAGGGAAACCCTAGTCAACTAGCTCGACCCTCTCCTCTCCGAGATGGTGTCCCTCTCTTCTCTGCTTCTCGGCGGCCGAAGACGAAATCCTTTCTCCGTGGCTCTCGGTCAGGGGACTATAAATAGCCCGATTGGCGGCTAGGGCAAAAGAGGACGGATTTGGGCCCTAAATGGGCCTGGGCCGACCGGACTGGGCCGGCCGCCCGGGCCCATTTAGGCCCGGCCCCGTGGGCTCCTTTGCCCGACGTCGGTTCCCTTGCTTCCTGGATGCTTCCCCCTTCTGCATGTAGGTCCATGTCGTCGGTTTCTCTCCGAATTGGACTCAACTCCTTGTCTTGCAAGATTCGAGCACTTTTCCGGTCGAGTCCCCGGAGTCTCGTCGTCTTCTCGGATCAAGTCCCCGGCTTCTTGGAGTTAATTTTGCTTCATTGCATGACTTGTTCGGACTTCAAGGTCTTGTCATGAGGTGCTTGATGAACTTATCCCGAAAGTCTTGCATTCAACACTAAAACCCTGCATAAACATTAAACTCCAAAACCGACATGCACACGTGAACTTGTTATACCACGGGGGTTAGTACCGATGGATAAGGTATAAAACTCATGCCAACACCGAAGGTAAACTCATGGCTAGGTTGACGGATTTTCACCGTCAACAAAAAGTTTAAAGAAGGAGATAAGGTCCTCCTCTACAATTCGAGGTTTAAAACCTTCGGAAAGGGGAAATTGCAAAGCAAGTGGGACGGACCTTATGTTGTGCATTCGGTGCTCTCCAACAGAGCGGTAACCATTATGGATGTGAAAGGTGATCAATTTATGGTGAATGGTCAACGGCTTAAGGTTTACTACGAACCCGACATTGTGCCCCTTCACCACATTGATGTCTTCACCATGGAAGAAGAGCCCGAACGTCCGGCCTAGGACGAAAAACAAGGCATGGATTTTTGTAAATAGTTTTTCTTTTAATTTTTGGAGTTTCTCGCGAAGATTTACTGGGCCAACTTTTTCCCATGGGCTGAGAAAGCGAAAAAAAGGGCGGCACACGGGACACCGGACCGGCCCGGCCCCCAGAACAGGGTGGGCCGGCCGGCCCAGTCCGATCGACCCAGGTGGGCCCCAGCGGCGTTTCGCACTGGTTTTTCCCTGAATTGCTCCTTTTCGACTTCCTTCTTCGGTCAGAAAATTTTAAGGGAAGTTTGAATAAGGAAATTGAGGTTCCTAGGGTTTTTTCCTCTTTGGACTATTTATTTGGCCGAATTGGGAGCTCAGGAATCCATCCCATCAAGCATACTTTTGCACCCACGCAGCAGCCATGGTGTCTTCGAGGAGCGTAGAGTTGAAGCAAGGCGCCAAGGAGACATCGATGGAGGAGGTGAAGCGATGCGAGCTCAAGCTACCCGTCGAGATCAACAGGACCGCCCACATCCGTTGCGGAGGGTGTGTCTCGACTGGAGCTATCGCATCTCGCAACCCCGTTGAAGAGGAGAAGGTTCCTACTCCCATTCGAAGGTCGGTGCGCATCCGAGGCATGAAGCGGAAGGACTACAAGGAGGTGTCTCCCGAGCCTAAGGACTATGGGGATAGCGACTACTCCGACGATCATAGCCCGAGCTCGTGGGCGGCCGCCGGAAGAGACGATAACGATCTTTACATTTGGGAAGAGGTGCCCAAGGAGAAGACTCCCGAAGGCCCCAACGGCGGCGGCAACAATGACGGCGGCGATGACAACGGTGATGGCGACAACGGCGGCGACAACGGCGGAGACCCTGGCGATGACGACCCTTTCGGTATGCATCCGATGTGTTGTGCGGCTTGCCTTCACTCCATCTCGGAGCTCTACGCAATGGTCGATGAATGTTTTCAAGCCATGGAGGCGATGAGGCGACGCATGGAGGATTTGGAGCGTGTGGTCGAAGACGACTACAAGTTCCTGAACTGCAACGTGCGCAAACTTTTTGGCATGGTCGGGAACATGAGAGGCAAGTGGTGCAATAGTTGCGGGAAGTACCACTAGGTTTAGTTTTCCCCCTTAGGATTTTTATATGATACGACGAGGACGTCGTATGATTTTAGCGTGGGGAAGAGCTAGCTAGCTAGCCTTTTTAGCTTTTGAGCTTCAAGTTTAGTTTGGTTCGATTTTAGTTTTCAAGAGAGTTTTAGAGTTTAAGGGTCTTTAAGTTTTTGAGTGTGTTTTTCAATTTCTGCAAGTTTGAATTGTCTTAATTTAGTGTTGCGTCAAAGA
Organism: Cenchrus americanus; assembly: GCA_947561735.1. Classification (NCBI taxonomy): domain Eukaryota; kingdom Viridiplantae; phylum Streptophyta; class Magnoliopsida; order Poales; family Poaceae; genus Cenchrus; species Cenchrus americanus. The sequence goes on along the minus strand of OX387244.1, from coordinate 124,611,142 downwards.
AAATCAAATAAAAAGAGTCCTTTAAATTTTGTGTCTTGTGTGATGCTTATCTTTATTCACTCGTTTGTTTATCTTTAATTCTTGATATATGAACATAAGTGTGTGGTTTGAAAAACATTTACCGTGGTGCTTAGTGGAATTGCTACCTCTAAAAGTACCCATACCACACTTCGATCTTGAGCTTCACATGTTGGTTGTGCTATGTTCAATGCTAAAAGTTGGAGGATTTCAGTTCTGAAAATTATCTAAAAAACCTTGTAATAAAGGTTAGCAAAATCTTTTTTCCAAGTTGAGAGTAAGAAAAAAAATCCTATACAAATCCAATTTATTTTTTGCTTCACCATAAGTGTGATTAGCACAATGAGTTGGACTAGGATCCTTCTCTCTTGGGAGTTTTAATTTCAAGAAATGATAATGTCCTTGTGCTTATCTTTTGTTGCTAGCCTCGTCATGTATTCGGTAATGTGAATTTCACATCAAAAGTCCCGTACATCGCCGAATTCCATACCCAACTCTATACATCTCTTTTGTACATCGCATTCCTTGAACACAACCTACTTTCAAAGTTTTGTCTCGTCTCTAGCATGGTTTATTTAAAATTTCAGATTGTATACATGCAAGAAAGAGAAGAGTTGAGAGCTTTGAAAAGATGTCAAGAGAGGGAAAAATAAAGAGAAAAGTATGAGTATGGAAAAGAAAGAAAGAAAAAATAATAGAAAAGTAAAGCAAGTGAAAAAAATATGAGAATAAAAGAATGAAAGAAAAAGAAGAGAAAGAGAAAAGAGGAGTGGCAAGAAGGATATGAGAGGGATGAATCAAGTGAAAAGAAAAATAATAGTGCAAGGAAGGATGTCACATTGTTGAGAGACGAAACTTTCACTCTTTTCCAACCATGTGCAATCCGACAACGAGGGCGCCATCGGTGCCTCGTAGTCACAATTTTCTTTTGCCCTTGCACATGTCCACCATTCTAAATCTTCTCATCTTTGATATCCCTACATATGGATTAATTCTCATGATCATTGGCTTTGAAAGGTAAACAACCATTAGAGGAAGTTCTTAGTTTGACAATACTTGTGTTTATTGCACTAGCCCTACCTATAGCTCCACTTTACATGTCATATGAGAGATTTATGAGAGGTGAGAGTTTTATAAAATTTGTTTAGGATAGCCACTTTTATATGAGTGACTTGAGAGAGCTTAGAGAAAGGTTTTTGTCTAATACTTGTTGCAGGAATTTTGTTTTTGAAAATCATAAAAACCCTTTGATGGAAGCAAAGAAGTAAGCATGGCTGAAATTGAAGACTTCGAGTAAAGAGTTTGAGTTGTGGGGTAAATCTTGATGTGGTAAAGATTCTAAACGCCCATGCTTATGTTTGATGATCATTACTTTATGTTTATGTATTAAAGATAAAGGATTGACTAACTTGTGAAGAAAGATCTAGCGGAACACAATTACAACGCCTTGGACGAAGTTCTTTTATGAGTACTTGTTCGAGGACGAGCAAGAGCTAAGCGTGGGGGAGATGTTAACGGTGTATTTTGGTACACCAAACATGTTCATTACACTTTGGTTTGGATTTGTTTATGGAACTAACCCGCCACTAGGCACACTAATCATATAACAAGTTCATCTATGTGCATGCATTTGGAAGTGTTGTGTTTATGTAGGAAAACATGGACATAAAGGACAGATTTGCAACAAGTTCAAAGGAGCATTTACGGAGTCTTGTTCGTGTTCATGAGCTTGATGAAATCACTTCCAATGGTGGCAAGGACTGAAGTGCTACGTAGGAACACCCCCGGGGATTGAAGCGTAAAAGACTGAACTTCATGCACGGAGAACCTCCATCTTGGACGCGGGGATGACATTGTCAAAATCATGCAAGTGGAAGGGGCAAAGTGCATAATCACCTGAGGACCCACGGGAGCGAAGGGGCGACCGAACCGGGCCGAAATGGGCCTGGACCGGCCGGCCCAGCCCACTTCCGGCGTCGGTTCGGCCCCCCTTTCCTTGCACCCGAAGGATCTTCAACCCTAAAACCCTAGAGGTGCCGCCCGCAAGGGAGAGAGCCATTCGCACTAGGAGGCCATCTACAGGCTAGAGAGAGAGGAGGGAGATCTCCGGAGGGAGATCAACCACCTCGAAGGAAGCACCCACAAGTGGAGAAGAAGGAAGACACCGTCGGAAGGGTGACCATGATCAACGGTGCTATGTCTAGCACCTTGATGGGCTAATCTCCTTCTTCGTCCATGGGTTGTAATCGATCTTGAGATGTAATCGTACTTTGTTCGATTATCTATCTATCATCTTGTGTTGAACATACTTTATTGCTGAAGGTTAGCTACCATGTCGTAAAGGGAGTAGAGCTCCAATGCTTCCTTGGATCCATTCAATATGCCGTGTCCATCATAGGTCTAGTCACGAATACCTTCGCATAGTGACAGTACGAGAGGAGGGAAAGGGCGAAACCGTGGTCACAACCCCCGATAGATTAGATTGGTTTTCTTGTTTAAGCGATTGCAAGCTCTAGTATTGTAGACCCATGGGCGAGTTTCTTTTATCTTGATAGCTTAATCATTCTCTCTAGTGTAGTTTAGTTGTTTTCTAGCTTAATCATAGTTAGGGTTTGAGTAGCTAGAGTGTAAAGGTAGATCGAACGCTTATAATCCCCTTGCTCCGCGGATTGACAAGAACCTTGGAAATCCCGTGGTGAAAAAGGTGTAGGTCCGTACGCTTGCGGATCGTAGGTGGATACGTCTTTTATCCATCAACAGCAATCATAACACCGAGCAGTGCTATCAACTCTAGCGAGTGCTCAAGGATACTGCAGACCCACGGCCTCCTAACGACAAGAAGGGCAAGAAAAAAGCCTACGAGGGCAACGGCGACTTCCAAGAACCCAACAAAACGGTGAATGTCATCTTCGGTGGACTACCCACCAGACGGTCTCAGAAGGCCACCAAACGGGAAGTCTTGAACATTGAACCAGCGGTCCCGACCCCCCTCAGGTGGTCGAAGGTACCCATCACCTTCTCCCGTGCAGATCAATGGACAAGTTTCTCCGAGCCAGGGCGTTTTCCACTCGTCCTGAAACCAGTAGTCGCGGGCTCCAGACTCAACAAGGTACTCATCGATGGTGGAAGCGGGCTCAACGTCCTTTTCACCAAGACCTTGAAGAAAATGAAGCTCGACATTACCAACATGCTCACCAAGAGCACGTCGCCTTTCTATGGCATCGTCCCTGGCAACGCGGCTATCCCACTAGGTTCAGTGGTCCTGTCAGTTACCTTTGGGGAAACTAGGGAGAATTACCGCACCGAGTACATCAAGTTTGAGATTGCAGACTTCGAAACTTCCTACCATGCCATCGCCAAGTTCATGACGGTACCTCACTACACTTGGTACTAAAAATGCCAAGTCCTGGCGGAGTATTCTCACTACAAGGGGACCTGAAGATATCCTTCGACTACGACACAGAGGTTGTGGAACTCGCAGCTACTAATCAAGTACCCAACGCAATGATGGAAATCTATGCTGCATCCAAGAAGCTTTCCAAATCGAACTCGAGATCCCAGAGAAGAGTGACACAGCCAACAAGCCTCAACCATCTGAGGAAGTACAAGTCAAGGCGATCGACCTTGGGACAGGCAACAGCATCAAGACTACCATGATCGGGGCGGGCCTTGACCCGAAATAGGAAGACGCGCTCGTCAGCTTCCTCCGGGCTAACCGAGACCTCTTCGCTTGGAAACCAGCGGACATGCCAGGGGTGCCCAGGAGCCTGATCGAGCACTCACTCAACATCGACCCGAAAGCTACCCCCAGACGACAACATCTCTGCCATTTTGCCGACGAACGACGGGACGCCATCAAGAAGGAACTCGCCAAACTACTCACGGTCGGCTTCATTAGAGAAGTCTTCCATCCTGAGTGGCTTGCCAACCCCGTCCTCGTCCGCAAGAAGAACACGAACGAGTGGAGAATGTGCATCGACTACACTGATCTCAACAAACACTACCCTAAGGACCCCTTCGGGTTGCCGCGGAGTGACCAAGTCATCGACTCCACGACGGGCTGCGACCTGCTCTGCTTCCTCGATTGCTACTCCGGGTACCACCAGATCGCCATCAAGGAAGAAGACTAGGAGAAGACCGCGTTCATCACCCCGTTTGGCGCCTACTGCTACACAACAATGTCATTCGGTTGAAGAACGCCGGTGCCACCTATCAGCGAGCTATCCATGCCTGTTTCAAGAAAGGGCTCAACAAGAACGTCGAAGCCTATGTGGATGACGTGGTCGTCAAGACCCGAAACTCAGACACGCTCATCACCGATCTTGAAGATACTTTCGCATCTCTACGGGAGTACCAGTGGAAGCTCAACCCGAACGAGTGCATCTTCGGCGTACCTTCGGGAAAACTACTCGGCTTCATCATCAGCCATCGTGGAATCGAAGCCAATCCCAAGAAGATCTCCGCCATCACCAAGATGAAAGCTCCCACTTGCATCAAAGACGTACAGAAACTCACTGGGTGTATGGCAGCCTTGAACAGATTTATCTCGAAGCTTGGAGAACGGGGGCTACCCTTCTTCAAACTACTCAAGCACCAAGAGAAGTTCGTGTGGACCCCAGAGGCAGATCAAGCCTTGGCTTAGCTCAAGGATTTCCTGTCCAAGCCACCAGTCCTCACGGCTCCTCGCAAAAACGAGCAGCTACTGCTCTATCTCGCTGCGACTACTCATGTGGTCAGTACTGATCATCGTCGAGCGACACGAAGATGGCCACGCCTACCCAGTTCAGCGACCAGTCTACTTCGTCAACGAGGTCCTGTCGGAATCTAAGGCACACTACCAACCAGTACAAAAGCTACTGTATGCAGTGCTCATCACCTCGCGGAAGCTACGACACTACTTCCAGGAGTACTCGATCACCGTCGTCACCGACTACCCGCTCGGTGACATCCTATGGAACCAAGATGCTACTGGAAGAATCTCCAAATGGGCAGTCAAACTCGGCGCCCTCAACATCGACTTCAAGCTACGAACAGCCATCAAGTCGCAAGCACTAGTCGACTTCAGGCAGAGTGGCGGGAGAATCAGCTACCAACTCCAACCGAGCGACCAGAGCATTGGGTGATGTACTTTGACGGCTCACTCAAGCTCGAGGGCGCGGGGTGCAGGAGTACTCTTGATTTCTCCAAAGGGCTAACAACTCAAGTACGTCTTGCAGATCTTTTGGAAGGTCTCAAACAACAAACACAAGTACGAAGCTCTGTTACATGGGCTCCGCCTCGCAATATCCTTGGGCATCAAGTGACTACTAGTCTATGGCGACTCCACGGTGGTCATCAACCAAGTTAACAAGTCTTGGGATCGCAACAAGGAGAACATGGACGCCTAATGCCTAGAAGTCTGCAAGCTCGAGAACAAATTCTACGGTCTCGAATTCCATCACGTCATCCGCGACAACAACGTTGCAGCGGACGTCTTGTCGAAGCTTGGCTCTACTCGCGCACAAGTACCAGCAGGAGTCTTCGTCCACGAGCTTCACGCGCCATCCATCCCGGAGCCGACGACTACGACCATTGACCCAGCGCCTTCTCAAGCTGGCCAGGAGGTCATGATGATAGATGTGGACTGGCGACAACCCTTCATCGATTACATCCGCGAGCAGAAGGTTCTCACTGACAAGAAATTGGCTGAGCAAATCATCCGCCAGGCCAAGTCCTACGTACTAGTCGAAGACAATCTCTATAGGCGGGGCGCCACTTCTGGAGTACTCATGAAGTGCGTTCCCCGGGAAGAAGGCAAGGACATTTAGGAGGGGATCCACAAAGGCGTCTGTGGCAACCACGCATCTTCTCGCACGCTGGTCAGTAAGGCTTTCCGACGAGCTTTCTACTGGCCCACAACTTCGGGTGACGATGAAGAGCTCGTCAGAAGGTGCCAAGGATGCCAGTACTTCACCAAGCAATAGCACGTCCCGGCCTACAAGCTAGTCACTATACCACCAACCTGGCATTTCGCCTGTTAGGGGCTCGACATGATTGGGCCTCTCCTGACTGCACCAGGAGGATTCAACAGAGTTTTGGTGGCCATTGACAAGTTCACCAAGTGGATCGAAGTCAAGCCAGTCACCTGCCCAAAGGCTGATAGAGTACTCGACTTCTTGGATGAGCTCGTGCACCACTACGGACTACCCCACCGCATCATCACAGACCTGGGTTCCAACTTCAACAATCACCAGTTCTGGAATATTGCGAGAAGAGTGGATTGACGTCCGGTACGTCTCAGTCGCCCATCCACAGGCCAACGGACAAGTCGAGCGTGCCAATGGGATGGTACTCGACGCTCTCAAGAAGCGACTGCACGACACTGCTAACACAAAGGGGGGCAATTGGATCAAGGAACTGCCTAACGCACTCTGGGGGCTTCGTACACAAACCACCAAGCCGACAGGGCAGTCACCCTACTTCTTGGTCTATGGCTCCGAAGCTATCCTACCTGTCGACGTAATGTGGGATTCGCCGGCAGTAGAGCAGTACGACGAAGGCATCTCCGAAGACAGCAGACAAGTTGATATCGATGGACTCGAAGAAGCTCGCTATGCCGCTCTCGTACAGTCATCAAGGTACCTTGAGGGTATCCGACGCTACCACGATTGCAACGTCAAGGAACGCTCCTTCAACGTTCGTGACCTAGTCCTCCGTTGCATCCAGAACACGGAAGGACTACACAAGCTCAGCTCGCCATGGGAAGGTCCCTTCTCAATCGCAAAGGTGACCGGACCAGGCTCCTACCGCCTCCAGACACTTGAAGGCAACAACGTCAGCAACTTGTGGAACATCGACCAGCTCTGTCGATTCTACACATAGTCTCTCGACTACTCTGGGGGTCCAAGTCTATACGACTACTTCAAGACCCCTTGCCGTAAGAGGCCTCCAGGTCCAGACACTAGTCTCCAGACTACTTCACTCCAAGATCCAGTGTCAATGGCTACTAACGGATCTCGGGCTGCTCAGAGCATCAAGGACTCTAGCGGTGGTCTACCAAAAGACCATGTACTTTAAGATACAGCCTATACGGCTACTAACGGATCTACAGCTGTAAGCGGCCATGGGTCCTAGCGCCACTTAGTCATAAGCGGCCTTCGGGTCCAGGCGACTACACTTGTAAACGGCCCTGGCCATCCAGGTGTACCTTTTTTCTCAGTAATAAAGTCTGATTTACAATCAACTCATTTACTGTGTCTCCGGCAACGGATCTACTGTCGAGTACTACTACTCGCGATACCTCCATAGATGGGCACTCCGCACATATAAACAGCGACAACGAGTACTCATTTCAAACATACATCATGGAAAACTTTCATTCAAACTTAAACAAGTTCTTCGTAACTTCGTTTATGTTACATATGCTGCTAAGAGCTAACCCTACAGAACCTTCTACTGAAGGTTCAGCTTCTCCGCGACTTGTTCCGTGATTGGCGTCATCTGCTCCAGCAACTCTTTTGTACTAGTCGTCTGTGCAATTCGTGGCTAGTCCTCCCGCGACTACATCTACCGGAGATTTGGGGAAGTACGACTTCATATACGCCAAGACCTGGTTGGGGATGGACTTCGCCAGATGCTTCACATACGTTGCCAGACGACCGGGGGCTTCCTTCAGCCGATCCACCAATGGAGCAATCTTGGGCCCGCCTGGGTGCGGCACTAATAGTCTCGCAATTGGGAGCGCAGCTTCTTCAAGCTCCTTGAGTTGGCCGCGCAGCTTCTCGCAATCTTCATTGAGCTTCTGCAGAGATTTATAGCAGTTCACAAGGTCACGATCTGAGGCTTCGCAAAGCTCCATGTGCTTAACGCACTCATGAGACAGCTGCTTATATTCATATTCAAGTACCTCACGGGCATCCTTCTCTCGGTAGACTATGCTCTTCAGATCAGTCTCTGATGCCTTCAGCTGATCTACTCGGGCCTCAAGCTCTACAACAAGCTCACGGACAAATGTTAGACTACAATAAGGTACCCCCAATATGTACTCAACAGCCTGGCGGGTAGCATACCTTTGTTCTTCCGTCGCAGCGACTTGTTCTTGCGAATCAAGTCGCCAATCTTCGCTTGCATCTCTTGTACCTTGTTGTGGTACTGGGCGAAGGCTCCATCCAGCTTGGACTACAGCAAGGTGGAGTGCTTCCTGGCCTTGCTCAGTTCTTTCTCCAACGCCTCCACGCGGAGCACTGTGTCGCCGTACCCTTGGAGCATGTCAGATTTTTGTCGGGACCTCTCCACGACATCCTACACCAGACAACAATCAGTATCGAGTACTACATGCCTCAGGGAATTTGACTACTCAAGGTGCGGCAATGTACCTTCATCCACTACTCCGCTCGGCGCATCGACTCCAGGTTGCGAGCCACAGTCGCCAGGTTGACAAGGTCGTCAGTTAACAGTTCTTGTTCATCACAGCTAGTCATTGTAGCTCTTGGCATCAACGCCGAATGCATTGGCTCTGCGTCTTGGATCTCTGGCAATCGGACGAACAACGCCCATGCTAGACTCCGGGAGCACATCGTCATGCACCTCCTCCGTGATCTCGGGGGCTATTGGAACCTCCGGACCGGAAGTTGCTCCTCCTAGCACGTCGGCTTCGGGCACGACACCTTCAATTGCCACGACTTCAGGATCGCGGTCCCCTCGACTTGTGCTTCTATCACCACAAAGCACACGACGTCAGTATCTGAGGGCTACGACTACTACACAGGGCAGACGACATCAGCGCAGTCTACGTATCCTCCACTATGGTGGCCTCCGGCGGCGTAGCCTCCGCGACCTGCACAACGGTCTCAGCCTGAGGAAGGGGTGCAGACTCCTCAATTGCTGGTGACGGGTCTTCTTCACCAACTGTCCGTGTTTTAGACCAGCAACCTACCAAGGGGAGTACCCGAGGTAGATGAATGTGGCCTCGCCGAGATTGGTAACTTGAAGGAAGATACACGTGGCACACAATTTAGACAGGTTCGGGTCGCGAGGTGCGTAATACCCTACGTCCTGTATGATGCGTAGCTCTGGATTGATTGGATGTGATTACAAGATGATGCGTAATCTGGTGAGAGAGGGAAGGGGTCCCTGCCTCGCCTTATATAGTCCGGGAGACAGGGTTACAGGTCGGTTTAGGGAGAGAGTACTAGTCGTGTACGTCTAGGAGTCCTCTACACAGTACATGGTATGTATAGCTTCCTATCCGAGTACTTCTCCATCGTAGTCCTTGCGCCTCACGCCAACAGATACCGTGCGGCACAAGTCGGGTAGTCCCAGGGGCCCACCGAGTAGTCGGTCCTGGTACCCACCGAGGTAGTGGGCCCAGGGAGGTCCATACGACACTAGGTTCCTTGCCTTCCCAAGACAGATCGGTGGATTTCCTGCATAGTACAACTTTGGTGATCAACAAAGCAAGGTTACCAATCTACATGTACTATGACAACTCCGAACTCAACTGTCAGCATGCAATGCTCCAAGACAAGTACTCAATTACACTACTCGAGGAACTCACCTCATGAGTAGTTGCTTCTGTCACCTTTAGCTTCTTGGCGACGCGCTTTCGTGCCACATTGCGCGGCCTTCTCGGTGACGCAGGAAGACTAGCCTCCAAGCTAGTTGGCCTGTCAACTATTAGGGGAACATCAGGCAGTCCAGGACGACTGAACCTGGACCGCAGCTGAAACCGCTCCTGGAGCGTTTCCCCATCCTCCTCGTCGGAGGTATCTTCAATGGTGACGGTGTCGTCACCCTCGCCGACTTGACGACGTTCATTCACTTTGCCCTTCCCCTCCTCCGGTACATCTTCAAGCCGAGGGGGGGAGTTGGGTCGGAGACATACTTGACGATGTCATCCAGCAGACAACAACTTGAGTGAGTGCGACTACACCAAGCCATCACTCTGGGCGTTCGGGTTACCCGATCCGATCGGGTTGGGTAATTCGGGTTTTAAAAAGTTCGGGTAATAGAAACTGGAACCCGAAATCAGTCCCAAAAACCCATTACCCGCACCTTCGGGTACCCGCAAATTCGGGTTTGGGTTCGGGTAAAACCCATTCTACCCAAAAAAAAGTAGAATCACAGCAAACCATTAATCATCATATAATTTGGCATAGAATTATAACTAGAAAAAATAAATAATTAAAACTATGGCATTCCTCCATGGCGCCATTGCCTAGGATACTTAAGTAATTATAATTTAGTTGCAACTTGCAAGTGGCGACACTTAACAGTTAACACATAACAGCCACACAGGTGACAGGATCACAGGACACACAAATAAAATTTAGTCACACAGCCACACAGGTGACACCGTGACAGGATCACAGGACACAAAAATAGTCACAGAAGTCCAAATTGTAGCGAACATGGCCCCATTTGCCATTTGTTCGAGTTGATTTTGGTGATTCATGCTAACACAAGTAATGGGACTAACCACATTGTCTAGCATGTCTTTGTAGGCACTCATTGGTCCCATGGATGTTACCACATGTTAACATACCATGCACAAGTTAACATAATATGCCCAAGCTAACATGTCATACCACAAGTTAACATACCATGGACATGTTAGGTTACTTACAGCAAATTTGAGGACTTGGGATGTTAAGTATGTTAAGTATGTTAAGTCGAAGCAAAGATCCAGGTTGAAGACGCGAAGAAAAAGAAGGAAAAAGACACCGTCGAATGAACCGACGGTACCCAAATAGCAAGTGTCGGTGCAATCGTCGGACGAGTTGGTACACTGGTTGAAACCCTAGGCACCGTCGGATGAACCGACGGTCCATTTTCTAGTAGCGCCGGACGAGTTGCAGAGGAAGAGTAGCGAAAATAGTAGCATCCGATGATCCGACGGTCTGAGTGAGGACACTGTCGGTCTATCCGACGCTTAGTTTGAATCAAGACAGAGACGCGCCAAGACGAAGCCTTCAGCACCGGATGATCCGACGCCTTGGTCAAGGGGTAGCGTCGGTCTATCCGACGGTCGCGTGGAAGCTAACAGAGACGACTTGGTTGCGGGGTCTTCAGCACCGGATGATCCGACGGACCGTCGGTGTATAGCATCGGAGCAATTGTGTCAGAGAATCTCAACGGCTAAGTGATGTGGGAGGGGCACCGGATGAACTAACGCCCTGGAAAATCCAGCATCGGTTCATCTGACGCTACCTTTTTCAGTGGTCGTTAGCCAACGGCTAGTTTGATGCCTTGGGCTATTTATACCCCCTCCACTCACCTATTTGAGGTTGCTGGATTGTGTGGAAGTGCATAGGAGTTCAAGACACATTGAAGATCATATCCAATCCATCCAAGTGCTTAATTGCTCATCATTAGACTTGCATATGCTTAGTGTATGTGCTTAGTGCTAGGCTTAGCGTAGAGCTGAGTGAGTGCAAGGTCGTGCCAACCTTGTGAGGTGATTCTTGAGTGAATCCAGTTGTACAAGGTTCGCCGGAAGCCATGGGGCCTAAGTGGCTCACCGGCAATCGTCATCGACCCTCCTGCTTGGTGTGGAGCGGCGAGGACACTTTGTGCGGGGGATGTGGAGACCCCCCTTCCTTGGTGGAGAAGCTCCTTAGTGGAGGTGGCATCAAGGTGACCAAGAGAGCTTGGCAAGTTCCTAAGTGGCTAGCCTTTGTGGCGAGTCAAGTGGTGCTCTTGGGAGAGACTTGGTGACCGAGAAGCAATACTCTTGTGTGAGTGCTTCAACGTGGACTAGGGGTGGCTTAGTGCCTACCGATAACACAGGATAAATCGCGTGTCAAGAGTTTGCTTCCTCTCATCCCCTTTACGTTTCCGCATTTACTCTATTGCAATCTTTGTTTTCCTTTACTTTCCTAGAGTAGTATCATGCTAGGAATGGCTATAGGTTGCAAACTTTGTTTTGGGATGGGAGTTTCACACTAGAACAACCCTAGTTGCACATCTAGATAGTATGTTCTAGTTTATCTTTGTGCAAAAATAGTGAAGCCATAGGTTAAGTTTTTTAGTTGCCTAATTCACCCCTCCCCCTCTTAGGCTAACGAGTATCTGATTCCTTACACAAATAAAACAAGATAAATGGCAGCGCTGCCGCTGCAGCAGGCTAGCAGTCCTCGAGTCCATTCTCCAACTCCATGGCAGCGGCCCGGCACCCACCGAGCCGGCGGCGAGCGGGCCGGTTTCGATCCATATTGTGCAAATAAAATGATGGTTTAAAACAAGTCAACACTTAATTCAGTTCTTCATATTTGTAAAGCACATCGTACTAAGAACAACATTCAGGTCTATACCTTTAAGCTGTGCGGCGAGCCATACCGGAGGTCTGACCTGTGCTTGGTGTATGTGACTTGGAGTTGGTGGTGTCGACAATTACATCAGGATGCTCATTCTTCTTTTCTTTGCCACCAAATTCTGCTATCCATTCTGTAAATGCACATTATGAATGTCAAAAAAAAATACTAGAGCTTTCGAGTTCCGATAACAGTAAATATGTAAGCATAATTTAGTTGTCACTTTGACCATAACCTTTTCTATTATTTCCAATTCCTCGGTGCTTTCCGTTATTTCAACAGTAGGCCTACGAAGCCAATCCTGCGTGCATACTAAAGCCTCCAACATGAATGGAGTAAGAGAGGTACGGAAGTCATCCATAATACGTCCAACTGTGCTAAAAGCGGACTCCGACGTTACACTAGTGATAGGTATAGCAAGCACATCACGAGCCATGTGACCCAAAACAGGAAACCTATTTGAATTGACTTTCCACCAAGCTAGAATGTCGATTTCCTTTTCCCGGATCCTCTACTTCTTCGCAAGATATTTCTCAAGCTCGGATTTATTAGTGCTAGTGGAGCGAGTTGCTTAGTTTCATCCTTTTGGCAATTTTTTCTTTAAGCATCCCTCCCGTTTCGGTTTCATCAACATCAATGACCTTTGTATTGCCATGGACTGCGTCAACACCGGCACCATTTCCATGGCTTGAGTGCCGGTGCCTAGTGAATCAATATTACCCGGTTCCGGCATCTACAAAAAATTAATAAATAATAGATCAACATGTATGTTGCGGTGTTGCTAACACCGACGGTAATGTAACGCCTAACTAGATGTTGACATCATGACATGGCCTAACATTGTTTTGGACATGGGTTCAGAAATAGCATCAATTGTCCAACTGAACTGAATGGAACTTACAGATTGCATTCAAAATTTCAAATAGCATTCAAGAATCAAGAACTTGAAAAAGAAAAAAAATACTAACACAAATCACTAGGGTTAGGTCGTTAGGGAAGGAGGAATACTAACATTGCATGAGGATTCAGACGTCACGTCCGTCCTTCAATCCTGAAGACGCCGGTGGAGCAGGGTCGGATCGAGGCGGAGCAGCTCACAGTGGTGACCGTCGGGCGTCGGGCGTCAGCGTCCGTGCCTCCCCACTCGGCCGTCGGGCGGTCGGCACCGGGCATCGGGCGTTGAGCGTCGGGCACCGGCCGGCGGCGGTCGCACGGCGTCTCGACGAGTCGACGCCTCGCCCTCGCGGTCTCGCGGTCGCGGAGACGTGGAGTCGCAGTCACGGTCGGCGCCTCGGCGGTGGCTAGGTTTCCTGAGTGGCGACTAGCGAACTTGGGCGAGGTGATTATGTGCGGGTGCGGTTGTGCGGTGCGGGACGGGACTGGCGGACTGCGGTGTTGGGCTTGGGCCGCGGGGTGTGAAAGTGGAAATCGATCAATCCAGGCGTCCAGCACTCGCGGTGATATGTGCGGGTTCGGGTTTTCGGGTACCGGAACTATAAACCTGAACTACCCACAAAAATTGCCCGAACTCGGTGTGGGTTTTGCGGGTTCGGGTTTTTTGGGTTCGGGTGTGGGTTTTTCGGGTTCGGGTAATGGGTAGCGGGTTTTATGCCCAGAGTGACCAAGCCAATCAGTACTCAATAGGCAGAGGTCACAGTCACTAACCTTGTTCGGCGGACGAGCCACGGAGTACTCGGGGACTAGGCAAGGAGTGTAAGGTGTCACATTCTTGAATATCTTGCCCAGCCTCTCAACAATGTCATCATCGTCGACTTCGTCGCCAGGCATGCTCGACGTGTCTTCATCGCCCATGTACTGGTACCCAAGGGTGTCGCGAGCCATCAGTGGCTGCACCCTCCTCTTCATGAAGCTGAAGGCCACATGCTCGGCCCTCGGTCCGGCCTCTCTCAGGGCCTTGATCTTCTGCATCAACTCGGGTAGTTGGATACCCTCTTGCATTGTTGGCTCGGTGTTCCACCATGCCCGGTGTTTCGGCTGCTTCCCGCTCGGCTTCGGCAGCTATGGATGGTGGTTACTGATATAGAACCACTTGGCCTTCCAGTCTTGGTTCGATTCAATCAACTTGTACAAGTATTGGTCGGCTGTGTCTTCTCACATCTGAATACCAGCCCCTCCGACTACTCACGGGTCGTTGGTGCTTGGCTGCGGCTTCACTCGGAAGAATTTCCGGAACAGGATCTAATGGGGTTTGATTCCCACCTGTTGACGGTGAAAATCCGTCAACCTAGCCATGAGTTTACCTTCGGTGTTGGCATGACTTTTGTATCTTATTCATTGGTACTAACCCCCGTGGTATAACAAGTTCACTTGTGCATGTCGGTTTTGGAGTTATGTGTTTACGTAGGGTTTTAACGTTGAAAGCAAGACTTCGGGGATAAGTTCATTAAGCACCTCATGACAAGACCTTGAAGCCCGATACAAGTCAAGCAATGAAGTGAACATGACTCCAAGAGCCCAAGGACCAAGCCCGAGAAGATGATAAACTCCGAGGACCGAACCGAGAAAAGTCTTGAATCTTGCAAGACAAGGAGTTGAGTCCAATTCGGAGAGAAACCGACGTCAAGGGCCCACATGCAAAAGGGGAGAACATCTAGAAGACGTGGGAAGCAACACGGGCGAAGCGAGGCGCGGGATGGGCCGGGTGGGCCCGGGCCGGTCGGCCCGCCGGCCGGCCGGCCCGGCCCAATTCGGGGCCCAATCGGCCTCTCCTTTGACCCTAATTGCTTCTCGGGCTATAAATAGCCCCCCGACCGAGAGCCACGCGAACGGAAGTCGTATTCCGCCGCCGAGGAGCGAGAGAAGCTTGAGGGACACCAACTTGAAGATGAGGGTCGTGCTAGTTGTCTAGGGTTTCCACGGCCGACGTGGGAACCTTGCATGGAAGACCACGTCGGAGCTCGGAGCGAGGATCAAGATCGAGGGAGGGCCCCGGTGGTGATCTTGTTCATGTAATCATTCATGGTGAAGTTTGTAAGTGAATTCGATTTCTAGCGATCAAGTGCCTTCTCGATGATTTTGTTTTCTTCTTGGTTTTGCTTCTTCTACGATCTATACTTAAGATAGATTACATAGGGTGCTCTTGTAGCCGCGGTGGCTAGAGGTGCATACTGGACCGGCCAAGTGATTTCAACTTGTTCTATCGAACTCGCCCTAAGCTCCCCGCATGAATAGGGATACGTTGTGACAGAACGGGGGTCTCGAAAGGCGGATGTTTTCGGAGTCGGATGGGAAGGCCACGATTTAAAGATGCTTTTAATGAGATTCGCTTTTCTATCTTCGTCTATCTTGTTTGGAGCTACAACATAAGCATGATCTAGATTCTCTAGATTGGTTATCTTTTGTTTTCTCTTGCTACCTCTTTAGTAGATTAGATTAGATTCGTTTTCTTTATGAGTTAGTAGATTAGATGCAACTTGTCTTCATTAGATAGCTTTACCTTGCTTTACTAGATTGAATCCTTGCGTTGCACATTGTTCCACGGATTCGATACCTTGGGTTCACCACTCGAGGGAAGAAGGGTCCCTTGACTACGACGGGAGACTTGTCCGCTTGCAAGTCACATACGAACTTTGATACAACTATTAACCGTCAACAAGCCCCTTTTTCCGGCGCCGTTGCCGGGAACAAGCAATCAAGATCCGATCTAGTATCGCTTATCTTTCAGTTTTTCTTTTGATTTTCTTTTGCATCTCTTATGTTTGATCATCCCCGAAAAGAAAAAAAAAAAGAGTCAATCTAATCTAGTTTTGATTAACCCTAATTTTTCTTTTGTTAGATTTTTGTTTTATCACTAACCCTAACCGGAGATGGTTGGCTACCTCTCCAAGAAACCCAAAACTTTTTTGTGGATGATCCAGGAAAACTTTACAGGCAAAGGTGACGTGCAACACAAGCTCGGAGGACCATCAAAATCTCTAAGGGAGTCACCACCTCCAATTCAAGACGCCGGAAGGCCGTTCAAGATCAACGAGGATGGAGAAGATGGAGATGGAGAAAGAAGCTCAACACCTAAAGGCTGCCAAGGCAAGATCCACATGCGAAGTGTTCATCATGATGAAGATGCTAGAGACGCAAGTGGGACAATTTGCCGGACGCCCGATGGTGACAAAGAAGAATATCCGAGACAACTCCAAGGTCCCAAGACGGCGAAGGATACTCAAGCTCATTCGGGAGAGATGAAGGATCACACTAGAGACCATGAAGATCACAACCGAAGACCGGAGTTCGAGATGCCGAGCCACAAGGAAGTTGTTGCATCCGTCAAGACCAAAGGACAAAGCCGACTGTGAAGACCAAAAAAAAAATTGACTAAGCCAAAGTGGGTACCCAAGATTGCAACGCCCGCAAAGAGCGTTGATCGGAGTAATCAAGTGAAGAAGTCTAGCCATGGACTATAAACGAAGCGCTAGGCGGGGAGGCAACCCGTTTCGTCGAGTCAAGAATAAGCTACGGGAGGACAACCCGATTCCGGGTTTTTCAAGTCTTTTTAAATATAATTCAGTTTTAAATTTTACTACGCAAAACCTTAGACTTAGATTGGTTGAACAATATTAGAGACATAATTCTTGGTTGAATATTTTGCTTGATCATAAACCCTTTACATGAACCATCCTATGTGATTGTTTGCTTCTTCTTCGAGAAACCACAACCAAAAAGAAAAAAATTCAGAACCTAACTCAACCCTTCACCCTCATTATGGTGCTATGGTTGACTTGTTTTTCATGCTAAAAACACACGAGTAGAGCCACGACTTGTATCTAGATGTTATTTAAATTTCAGCATGTGGTAGGACTCGCGTGAACCTAGAAACTTGATTTTTGGTTGGTTTAAAAATCCATATCCTTGGTTTCTCTAAGATTAGAATTTTTCTAAGCCTCACTTAATTTTATTTCATTCAAAATCTCTCTCATCTAATCAAAATTAGGACCTAAACCTATGCCCCCATGATCAAGCCGGGAAAAGCTTGCTCTCAACCAATGAAGGCAAACTATACCGGTGAGACCGAAATCGACGTAATAAAAAAATATTTTCGACTTGCATTTGTTTTTAATGGTTTAAAAACTCCTCTAAAATTATGTTCAAGCTCTTGCGTGGCTCGGAAAAATATTTTTAAATTTCGAAATTAGAGGAGTGCTTAGCCTTAAACACACTTAAAGGGAGGCGGACTAGTTAACCTAACCATGCATGCACCATGATACATCACGGGATGCCCCTCCAACATATTTAAACCACATGCAAAGTACAAGCATGGGGGGCAGCCAAGGCTTTGTTTTGTAGGAATATCATGGATGCATGTGAGGCAAGGGAGTATGGAAGTGAGTCAAAGTGAAAACATCAAGTGGAAGGAGCAATAGTGCAAGCGAAGGAGTGGACGGGAACGTTTGGAAGGTGTACGCGATCACGAAGCAACATGAATGCACTAGAGAAGAACCGAGCCAAGAGGAGGAGAGAGGTAAGTCTTTCATCCAACTCTTTGTTCGTGTGCTCTAGTTTGTAGGCCGGAATCACCTTAGACTTAGCCATCCACCGCGTTTGTTTCGTGCAACAAATCACATCCTTAATCCACTCAAAGTCCGGACTCCAAAATAATATTTGTGTACCTTGTTACCAGTTGAAAACCCCGGATATTTAATTGTGAGGGAGAGTGCTGCAATCATGGAAGGAAACTACAAGCCTTTTCACCGAAGAAGAAGGGATCATCGTCGTCTAAGCCATCATCGACAACCTTTTCGAGGGGGCGCTCGGTTTCCGAGTCTCCTTGGGGTATGGAGGAGGACACGGCACCGCCGAGGAGGAACCACACTCTTCTCCTTGGTGGCATGAGGGCCACACAAAACTAGTTTATTAGGTTTACCAAACTTCAATAACATATGGAGGAGCCGCCCGCCCAACCTCGCCACTTGACACGATCATCCGCTCCACCTCCATATGCTCCGCGGTATTCCGAGGGGTATGTCATCATGACGGAGGAGGAGAAGAAGCTCGCTCGCCTTAAGTAGAGGCTTGTAGCAAACGTCGACATCGACGACCAAGCTCTCCACATATTGGGTTTCAAACGGGACACCGGTGCAATTCTCTAACGGAGTGTCGGCAAACACCCACAAGGAATTCGCCTAGGAAATTTTCATGACCATGGCGCATACCCTTGATGAAGGAGTCTTGAGTCTCTCACTCCGTTGGATGGAGCCCACAAGTGGAGAAGAAGGAAGACACCGTCGGAAGGGTAACCTTGATCGGTGATGCTATTTCTAGCACCTTGATGGGGTAACCTCCTTTCATTCATGGGTTGCAGTCGATCTTGAGATGTAATCACACTTTGTTGGATTATCTATCTATCATCTTGTGCTGAAAATACTTTAATGCTTAAGGCTAGCAACCATGCCATAAAGGGAGTAAGGCCTCAATGCTTCCTTGGATCCATTCAACACAATCCCTGATAGACTAGATTGGTTTTCATGTTCGAAACGATTGCATGTTCTAGTATCGTAGACCCATGGGCGAGTGTCTCCTACTTTCAAAAGGGAGCTCCGGAACAAGTATGTGCATGAAGGCACATGGGAAGGCTTTTGGAGTATGATCACGGGAAGAGACCATCAACGAAAAAAAAATACTATCCGGAACCCCATCATCCAAGTGTGTCACTTTTGTGCAAGTGGATTTTTGGGGAGAATAAGAGAGACATAGATAACCAACACGGAGTTGAATTAGATTTACTCGCAGCCAATCAACCCTACTCACCTATGATCAACCTAGTGGTGTTAAGCAACATCAAGTTCGGAAGATATTGGTTCGGGGTGTTGCCTCTCCATATTGGATATCTCTTTAAAACCGGGTATTACAAGGAACCCGAATCATCTCCTACCCAGGACTTCCCTAGGAATGTATGAAGAAAGGGAAATATAAGAGTGAAGATGAGAGAGGAGGCTTCCGAGTGGCCTAGGTGAATTTGCCCCTTCGGATTGAAGATTAAGACTTTTCTTGAGGGGAAGAAGATCGGTTAGAGGAAGGACTTCTTGTGCGGCGAAGAAAAAAATAATAAAAGAAAAGAATTATAGGAGAAGGAGCTTCTATGGCCCAAGAAGGAGGTGCACAACAAAATTATGTCCCACCATTGGGAGGAACCCGGCGCCGCCGAATTACTACGGTGGTGTACCAATGCAAGCATGGGGGAGTGGTGCGGCCATACCCCACCATTTTTGCGGTGCCCAACGTAGCCTTTGCGGAGCCATTTGCAACCTTCCTCAACCACAACAAAATGGAGCCACCATTGGAGGATACGCTGCAAGGAACATGCAATTTATTGCAGCCATCCAAACCAATGCAAACCAAATGGGTGAAGGAAATGCAAAAGTCGCTCATGTGCTTGGACACCTTCACCTAGCACCGTCGGACGATTCATAGGAGGAGTGGTGCATTCCTATTACAAGTAAGGGTACAACAACCAAGGCCATCAACATCAACCACCGGCGGAAGATTAGAGAGAGGAGAAGCTTTAGTTATCTTTCCTTTACCCCCTTTTCTTTAATTTTCAGCTTGTTTGCGCCTATGTTTGCGTAGTATTTTCAGCTTTGCTTTAATTTTCAGTTTTTAGTTTAATTTTCAGCGTGTATCTTAGTGTTTATTTTCATCATGAATAATGTCGCCACCAAGTTTTTACCTTTGGTAAAGTTACAAAATTCGTGCCATGATGATATATGATTATAATTTCCGCTTTGTTTATCTTTGTAATTGATTTATGCATGTTTGACCTAGTGCTCTCTTAAAAATACAAATCTGAAATTATCTAAATGCTAGCTTAATCTTCAGCGGAGGTTATGATTAAAATAAAGACCCATAGTGTTTTATGTGCTCTCAAGTTATGAATAGATTAAAGATGTCTTTTATGCTCAAAAATATTGCTAACCTTGTCACAAATATCACTTGTGTGTTGCTCAACCTATCCAAAGCCTTATATATATTTGAGTGCATGAACCTTAGTGTACAAGATTTATTTTTGAGTGCGTTATTGCGGCCATGATTTCTCGGCCCGAGACTAAGAAGCTGGTCATTCCGTTTTTGCGTATCTATCTTTTTGCTAGCCTCTTATCCGTGCATTGTGTATCCCCGCATCGGTGATCTCACAAACTTCGCCGGATATCCACCCTTAAACCAAATATCATCTTTTTGTGATTACCTCCTTGACCACAACCTATCGTTGAGAATGGATCATCAATTCAAGGAAGATCGCAAGACGGTGCCAACGTTGAAGATTTCAAGTATCTCTCCAAGGAAAAATATCTCCGGTACCTACCTTATTTTTCGCCTCTTTGCTCGAGGACGAGCAACGTCTAAGCATGGGGGAGGAGGTAGGTACGGCGCGGTTTTAGAGTTCAAAAGGGAGTATTTTAAAAATATATATATATATAATGGTGAAAGAAAAAATTCGGCGATGTACGTGACTTCCAAGGTGAAGAAAGAAAAAAAAAACATATATATAAAAGAAAGAAAGAAAGAAAAGAATGAGAAATATGAGAAAGAGAAAAAAATATATATGAGCGTAAAGTGAACTCCCCGGTTCTCTAAGAGTGCATTCAAGGCTTCAAGTTAAAAAGATCCATTCTCATTTTCCAACCATGTGCAATCCGATAACGAGGACTTCTTTTGTGCCTTGGGATCACTTTTTGCCATTTGCACATGTCCACTCATCTAAAAGTGTGTGTATTTTTCTCTTTCCCCTCCTTGATTTAACATTATTTTCCAATGACCTTTTTGACGAGTCTCGGTAAGACCATGAGAAGCTTGTCTTGTTTTGACAACACCTCATTTATAAAATCTTGTTAGGACTAAACTTTCCCAAAGCTCCATATAAAGCCTACCACACATATATGTTATGAGAGGGAAAGGAGTAGAATATATAGGCTTGAGAGACAAGTGAGATGAGAGTTTATGAGCAATATACAAGATGATTTAAATTTGTGAACTTGGTTTAGCTTTTCTTTATCTCGTTCTTTATTTCAAAAATTCGAGATCTATTTAAATTTTGGGAGCATGTTAATACTTGTGGGATGAGCTTAATAAGAATCTACCCTCCGTAGAGGTGAAGGCTAGTACATTATGGAACTTTAACGAATTAAACTTTTGAGAGCATTATGTTTTTTTCATGTATGATCAAGTGCAAGGTTTAAACATTGTTTGGCAACGATGATATCCATCGAAGGCTTACTCGAGGACGAGCAAGGTTTAAGCATGGGGGAGATGTTGACGGTGAAAATCCGTCAACCTAGCCATGAGTTTACCTTCGGTGTTGGCATGACTTTTGTATCTTATTCATTGGTACTAACCCCCGTGGTATAACAAGTTCACTTGTGCATGTCGGTTTTGGAGTTATGTGTTTACGTAGGGTTTTAACGTTGAAAGCAAGACTTTCGGGATAAGTTCATTAAGCACCTCATGACAAGACCTTGAAGCCCGATACAAGTCAAGCAATGAAGTGAACATGACTCCAAGAGCCCAAGGACCAAGCCCGAGAAGATGATAAACTCCGAGGACCGAACCGAAAAAGTCTTGAATCTTGCAAGACAAGGAGTTGAGTCCAATTCGGAGAGAAACCGACGTCAAGGGCCCACATGCAAAAGGGGAGAACATCTAGAAGACGTGGGAAGCAACACCGGCGAAGCAGGGCGCGGGATGGGCCGACTGGGGCCCGGGCCGGTCGGCCCAGCCGGCCGGCCCAGCCCCAATTCGGGGCCCAATCGGCCTCTCCTTTGACCTAATTGCTTCTCGGGCTATAAATAGCCCCCCGACCGAGAGCCACGCGAACGGAAGTCGTATTCCGCCGCCGAGGAGCGAGAGAAGCTTGAGGGACACCAACTTGAAGATGAGGGTCGTGCTAGTTGTCTAGGGTTTCCCCGGCCGACGTGGGAACCTTGCATGGAAGACCACGTCGGAGCTCGGAGCGAGGATCAAGATCGAGGGAGGGCCCGGTGGTGATCTTGTTCATGTAATCATTCATGGTGAAGTTTGTAAGTGAATTCGATTTCTAGCGATCAAGTGCCTTCTCGATGATTTTGTTTTCTTCTTGGTTTTGCTTCTTCTACGATCTATACTTAAGATAGATTACATAGGGTGCTCTTGTAGCCGCGGTGGCTAGAGGTGCATACGGACCGGCCAAGTGATTTCAACTTGTTCTATCGAACTCGCCCCTAAGCTCCCCGCATGAATAGGGATACGTTGTGACGAACGGGGGTCTCGAAAGGCGGATGTTTTCGGAGTCGGATGGGAAGGCCACGATTTAAAGATGCTTTTAATGAGATTCGCTTTTCTATCTTCGTCTATCTTGTTTGGAGCTACAACATAAGCATGATCTAGATTCTCTAGATTGGTTATCTTTTGCTTTCTCTTGCTACCTTTTTAGTAGATTAGATTAGATTCGTTTTCTTTATGAGTTAGTAGATTAGATGCAACTTGTCTTCATTAGATAGCTTTACCTTGCTTTACTAGATTGAATCCTTGCGTTGCACATTGTTCCACGGATTCGATACCTTGGGTTCACCACTCGAGGGAAGAAGGGTCCCTTGACTACGACGGGAGACTTGTCCGCTTGCAAGTCACATACGAACTTTGATACAACTATTAACCGTCAACACCCACGAATGCCTCGCAGAAGTGCACAAACACAGAGATGTGGAAAATACCATTGGGGTTCAGGTTTAAGTACTTGATACCATAGTACTTGAGAAGCCCCTTGAAGAAATCGCTGGCCGGGAGTGCTAGTCCCCGCTCTATGAACCTGGCGAACATTGGAATTTCATTTGGATTCTTCTCCATTGGATATGGGTCGCCTGCGGCGGTGGGCCATAGATCCATCTCCTTCTCTCGCAAGAACCCACTATTCACCAGGGCCAGCAGATCTTCCGTCTTCAGCTTGGATTTCTTCCTTTCCTTGACTGGATTGAGATGCGGGGGAGATGTTGGCGGCGACGACTCCTGCGCAGATCCCTCTGACTCGCTGCGGGACCTCTTCTTTCCCCCACCAGTCTTCAAGCCCTTGGAAGGAGATGCCTTCATCCTCCAAGTGCAGGGAGTCTTCACTCGCATCCGCTTGGGGGCTGCGCTAGTGGCAAGTGGTGGCGGCGCACGTGGATTTTCTATCTCTCGCGTGGCAGCAGAGGCGACAGTGGATGGAAACTCGAACAAATCTATTCAAGTGGCTGCTACTACGGGGAATGAAAAAACCCTAAGGGTATCGGCGTACATTTATAACCCAACAAGCGGCACCACAACGGCCGAACGGATAAGTGCCGGCAGGTGACTCAGCGGCGGCTGCCTGACTCTTCACCTTCCGGTACTCGATGCAATCCATCTCGGGGGTCGGCTATATCCGCCCGATCTAATGGGTGACGACGAGACTCAAGATCCACTCAGGACACATTCTACAATCAAGATGACCCTTCAATTCGAGAGGAAGTACTCGACTCAAGGCTCGGGGCTCCATGCCACGTGTCCTTCGGTTTTCTCCGGATTTTATGGGACAAGCTTGGTAGAACTTCAGATTGACCCTCAGCTTGAATCTACGATTCGACCTATGGCTCGGGGGCTACATTCCATCCTACATTCCATATGGAATGCGATTCTTCGAATTGCATTTTCCATATGGTTTCTTCTTCAAAGACAATGCAAGTACTATTAAAGACCTTCAAGAGGAGAACTCGAGGACGCTTGGGAACTACTCGAGAAGACTTCAAGACTACTCAAGGATCAGCTGGAGTACCTTCCAGCCTCGGGATGCTTCAAGTATTCTTGAGGATTTTTGGCTTGTAGTACTCGGGGACGCCTGAGGACTACTCGTCAAGGCCATCAAAACTACTCGAAACTATCCTGCTCGACTACAAAGTACTCGGGGGCTTGTCGTATGGACCTCCCTGGGCCCACTGCATCGGTGGGTACCGGGATCGACTACTCGGTGGGCCCCTGGGACTACTCGACTTGTGCTACACGGCACCTGATGACGTGGAGCGCAAGGACCATGGAGGAGAAGTACTCATATAGGAAGCTGCGCATGTCCTGAACCATGTAGAGAACTCCTAGACGTACACGACTAGTACTCTCTCCCCAAACCGAATTGTAACCCTGCCTCCCGGGCTATATAAGGTGAGGCAGGGACCCCTATCTCTCTCATACGCATCATCTTGTAATCACACCCAATCAATCCAGAGCTACGCAGCATACAGGACGTAGGGTATTACACACCTCGCGGCCCGAACCTGTCTAAATTATGTGCCACGTGTCTCTTCCTTCGAGTTACCGATCTCGGCATGGCCACATTCATCTATCTCGGGTACTCCCCTTGGTAGGTTGTCGGTCTAAAACACCGACATACTTTGCTCATCCTTGAGTAAGCCTTTAATGGATGTCAATATTGCCTTTCAATGTTCATATCTTGCACTTTATCATACATGATAAAACATAATGCTCTCCAAGTTTACATTTGTTAAAGTTCCATAATGTAGCTAGCTTTCATCTCTATGGAGGGTAGATGTCATTTAAGCTCGTTCCACAAGTAATTAATCTTGCTCTCAAATTTTAAACAAATCCCAGAAATTTTGAAAATAAAGAGAGGATGAAGAAAAAATTGCTTGACCAAGATTAATAATAAACCTCTTTGCATCTTGCTCATGAACTCTCATCTCATCTTGTCTCTCAAGCCACAGCCGGAGCCACAACTGTGCCAAACGCAACCTTACATTATTTGCATGGTTGTGTAGGACAAAATAAAAAATAATGATATCGAACAAGACATTTTTACAACTCCCTTCCATTTCTAAATATATGACATTTAGGACAAATATGAAGCATTTAGAACTAATCAACTAGTTCAAAATGCATAATACCTATTCCTTTTACTCAAAGTCTTACAACTAAAATCCACACAATTGAATTGAATCTCACGCACGACCAAGATGTGCAAAGCGATGAATTAATAATGACACTAATGTAGAATATAATTATTATTTGATATTTAAAGAAATGGCAAGCATCTCAACATTGATAAAAGGCCATGGTGTTGTTGTATTGAGCTCCGTCAAATAATCTTCTACTATAATTTTTTCTAGTCTAGATAAATGCGAGTGTTTTTGGAGTATTAGGTGATGTTTTAATTCAAAGGAGCTCTCATCAATTCCAACGGAAGTTTCGTTCTAGCGCCGAATAGATCTAGCACCCTCCACCTGCCTCCGCTGCCGCCGAAGAGAGCAACCTGCCACCACCCTCCACCACTCCCGTAGCCACTGAGCGAATGCGAGTGTAGATGCTCGTGATCAAGAGGATGTAAAGCAGACCATTTGAAGCGCCTGTAGCCACTGAGCGAATGCGAGTGTAGATGCTCGTGATCAAGAGGATGTAAAGCAGACCATTTGAAGCGCGGTTGAAGAAGAAAGGGTCGTCCAAAGGGGGAAAGGGAGGGGGAAAGGGACAAATCCCCACAAGTGCTGGCACCGATCTACAGGAAGATGAACCAGACTAAGATTAACATGTTAATCATAGTGGGATGGATGTAATTATTTTTCTATTTAAAAATGAGTATTAGCAAAATACTGGCAATAGTCTCATGTTGTAAATATTAGAAAAAACATAACTTGCATATATAAATTTTACCCTAGGGTAGAGAAGTACTCAAAGATTTACATGATGTAAATATGGGAGTAATGTTTAGGGTGATGTAACATAACGTCATTTACAACTCAAAGAGGCATTACACTGCCGCTATGAACTCAAGATTTTTGGACCTATATGTTCCCATCTCAGTCTTTTCGCTCGGCTTATCAGCCACCAGCCAAGAAGACTTTTCTCTCGTAACGAACCAACCACCAAAGAACCGGCCGCAACCAGCCAAGAAGATTTTTCTCTCGTAACAAACCAAGCACTACCATCAACCACCAGCCAACCGAACAGGCTTAAATTTCTTTCCTGGCAGTGGCAGTGTAGGAGGGAAAATAAAAATAATGATATCAAACAAGACATTTTTTTAACTCCCCTCCACTTTTAAATTTATGACAGTTGGGAAAAACTTGAAGCATTCAAAACTAATCAGCTAGTTCAAAATGAGCACTTATTCCTTTCATAAAAAAATAAATCCACACCATCGAATCGAATCTCACGCAGGACCAAGATGTTAGGTGACGAATTAATGAGGATACTGTTATATTGTAGAATCTAATTATCATTTGATAGTTAAATAAATGGCGAGCATCTCAACATTGATAAAATATACCCTGGTAATGGTGTATTGAACTCCATAAAAAAAGCCTCCTACTATGAATGTTTCTAGATAAGTGCAGGTTTTTAGGAGTGATAGGTGCCGTTTTAATTCAAAGCCGCTCTCATCAATTCTGATGGAAGTTTCATCCTTGTGATGGCAATAGACAAGCATGGAACAATTTGGACGAAGAAAAACAAAGCTAGTTTCAAGTACAAAAAATACAAGGGAGGAGAAAAGGCCACCCCGAGCTGTTTGGATCCAAAAGCTATTTGAGCTATTTGACTTTACCCCTCTCCCTTGTCCTTAGAAAAAATAGCACAATTATCATGTATTTGAAAGATAATTTTTTGGAATGAGCTAATTGCAAATAATCCTAAAATAATCCACCTGTTTGGTTGATATTTAAGCTATTCAGACTAAAAAAAGAGAAGAGCTGCCTATGAATTCGAACACCCCCCACGAGAGGTCCACCGGCCGACGGCCTGTCACGTAGGCCGGAGCCCGACCGCGTCGGCACGTCGGCCGTGCAATCTGAACCCAACCCCACGCCGATCGGGTCAGACCGCACCACAGTTCGCACGCACCCGACCGGACCGGGCCGGCCCGCGCGCACACCACCTTCTCCTCCCTCCCTCTTCTTCCCCAGGGAAACACCTCGCCTGCATACGTACGACGCACCACCCCCCTGTCCCCGCACCACCGTGCCCCGATCTCCGGCGTCGACACCGCCGCCTCCGGCGAGCCTCCTCCCGCACTCTTGAGGCCTCCCCCGGAGTCCCTCAGGCCGCCGCGGCCCTCTCCGTGGGCTCCCGTGGCCTCCTCTGCCCCAAACCCTAACCCTAGCTCCCGGCGCGGGGTCGTGCAGGTGCGTCCCCTGCTCCATAGGGCGCTTCGTACGGCATCCCTCTGGCCTCCACGGCACCGTAGGGTCGCAATTGAGGTACGTAGAGTGCCGCACGGTGGTGTGGGTGGGAGTTCTGAGTGGTCAGTTCGGGGAGACTGCGCCAGCGGCTGCTGAATTGTGCTGCATTTGGGCTGGGCGGGCCTGGGATGCTACGTGCGCGGGTCCTCTCCACCTAGTAGTCGCTGTGCCAGGGTTAACTAGTAACGTGCATGGCCTAAAAGTGCGTTATGTCACTTTTCAGTGCGGGAAATGGTGTGGGCGTGCTCAAAAACGTGATTTTTTTTGTCTGTACTTGTTCTCATGGCTGTGGATTTTGTTTTAATATGGAAACTGATGACATCATTTATGCAGCCTGTCAGTATGTTTGTTTTGTTTGGTTACTCGATAAGGCAAACACTGCTATTCCTCTGCGCCTTTCTTAATTCGGGCAAGTGGTGTCATGTCATTTGAGGTGCTTGCTCTTGTTTGTTCGGCACAGGCTGTTGTGTTGTCGCATGCGTTTATGTGTTATTGTGTAAAGGCTGTCATTGTGTTATTGTGGTTATAGTTCTTTTTAACTTTTTTCACAGCTTTCTTTTGCTTGTGCTTTTCATGGCACTGTATTGCTTGTTTGAAACTTAAGTGCGCCTGTTGTTTCTGGTAGAATCAGCTAGTTGTCTTATGTTAGACTGATTTCTGGCTTGCAGGAAGCAGAGTTTCTGTTTTCTGGACTTGAGAATTTGAGAGCTTGTGCAGTTTGATGGCACACGCTGCTGAGTAGGTGTGCATAGAATGATGCATGGGCAAAGCCTGTTTCTGTGGTCCAGTGGCTATTGAGCTGTGCTCTATGGGAGGAATTGCTGAATGTGGTGTGAATGTTGACAGTAAAGCTTCACCACGTCGTGTGGCGATAGAGAAAGCTCAGGAGGAATTGAGGTACATAAACTACTGATACACCTTGCTTACAACTTGCTTATGCTTGCTCTGCATACCTGATGCCCAGCAATGCAAACTCCAGGCAGGAGTATGATGTCCGTGAAGAGCGAAGGAGGGAGCTTGAATTTCTGGAGAAGGTACATTGCATTGGCATCCTTATGGTTTTGCACCATTTTCCTTGTTTATTAACTTATTGTTGCAGGGAGGCAATCCCTTGGATTTCAAACTCAGGCATGTAGCATCACTCAGTGTACAGTCCACTTCTGTGACAGACCAGATAGCTGAACAAAATGTGATAAGGTGACAACTAGTTCCTGATCTACCAATAAAAACATTTTTTTATTCATCTAAGACTTTTGAACCTCTTGCACTGCAGCGAGGCTAAAGGTAGTTTTGCATTTGCCACATCACCTCATGGGGATTCTGTCGAAAGCAGTGGCAAGCCAGGAAATTCATTGTGCCGTGAAGGCAATACAGCTGATAATCTCATGCTTTTAGATGGAGATACCAGCAACACAGGTGGGGAGAAAATTGTGAAACGTGGAACTAAAAGAGCTAATGCAACTCAAGCCGAGCAGTTGTTGCAATGCGATGGCCAGAATAATGCAAAAGACGGAGAAGATTCTGGTTTGTTCCGACTTGGGCCAAAGAGCCAAGCATACGCTCGACGTAGATCAAAATCAATCAGAGATAATGCAAATAATGCATTTGTTAGGCATCCACCAGTTCCTCCAACAAATTCTCAGAAAAAAGATGCCACAGGGTTAATCCCAGAAGCCAAGACTGAGGATAACGGCATTTCATCAGTTGGTGATTCAAAGCCGACTAGTCCTAACTGTCAAAATATGCTGAAGAATGCACCGTTAAATGATAATGTGGAAATGCAGACGGATGGTGTCCAACCAATTCATGAAGGCAACCAAACATCCAAGAATGAGTTATCAAACATCAACAGTGGCAGTCAAGCTATGGAAATTTCACCAAACAGTGTGACTGATAATTCACATCTTACTGTAGGTGATCAGATGGTTACTGGAACTGCTTCTGCAGTATCCCCTGATGCTATTTCAAAAGAAGCTGCTTCAAATTTAGTTTGTTCTCTGCCATCTATTTCCAATGAAATCTTAAAAGAAGCACCAGCTCCTGAGAAGGCAGGTAATAGCCCATCCATTGTAAGTGCGGTCGACATACATGCAGATAGTATGGATAACAGGGGTGCTACTCCTCATTCTGCTGCTGAAAGTGCTAGTTTAAATGAGAATGAAGTGGATCAAACACATGCATATGCTACCAATGCTGCTAATGAACATCCAGGGCAAAGTGAGAACCTTGCACCGCTGAAGGTCAGTGAAATGTTTGGTGAAGGCTTGAATAAGATTCTACCTCAGGACAAGGATGACAAGAAATATAGTCAACTGGAAGTTAGTAGCCAGCCTGTCGTTTTAGATGATAGTTGCAGACAAACAGAACCTAGTTGTTCTGTTTGTTTTAAAGATGAAAGAGAAGTTTGTAACAATGCAGTTGATGCACAAAAGGATACAGAACAGCTTGCTACTTTGAATCAGGATAACAGGAACAAGGAGGAATGTTCAGGTTCCCATAGAAACAATTCGAGTGAATCAATTGTTGCTGAAAAGCCAGCTTCTGTTACTGTGCCTCCTGCCTCACTCACAGGTGATGTGGCTAACCTTACAGAAAATGATGCTGAGAAATCTAGCGGAGATCAGGAGAAGATAGCAAAGAAGGAATGTGAAGATTCTATTGTTGCAAAGAAGGATCGTGAAGATGCTATCCTCAGAAGGGCACGGTATATAGAGGTATATTAGTTTATAACGCTCTCCTTTCTGATAGTGATCTTGCTTTTAAAAAAGGAAACTCATCACTTGGCAGGCAAACATTAAGAGGGCTGGTGAACGGTCTCTCTGCAATGTTTCTTTGGAGAAGAAGCGAAAGAGTCAGTGGGATTTTGTTCTAGAGGAGATGGTCTGGATGGCAAATGACTTCATGCAGGTACTTTATCAAGTGTTCTTTTTAGTTTTCACAAACTGAAATATTTTTGCTGTGTTGCTCCCCATTATCGGCTCTACCAACTTATTGGAATATCTTGTAACTTGACCGTTTGCATAATAGGAGCGCCTGTGGAAAAGTGCAGCTGCAGCACAGATGTCCCACTGGATTTCTTCTAGTGGCCGAGCGGTATTTGAAGAAGCAAACATTCTGAGAAAGCAGAAATCTGTTGCCAGAATTCTGGCCAATGGTATTATGAATTTTTGGCATTCAGTTGGTACTTCACGAGTGAGTGGTGGTATGTCTAAACCAATGCAAATAGAGCAATCAAACAAGCTAGAAGAAAAGCTGAGTGGGGTCAAAGATGGAAAACAAGAGGTCAGCAAAATAAATATGCCAATTAATTCTTTTCATAGCATGCCAGAATGCATTAGGGCTTCATGTTTATATTTAGAAGCCTCCTTGTTGAGTCGAATAACTGAATAGCTCTCTTATGTTTCAACTTCATGTTTTAACTTGATGTATAGGCCATTTGATATTGAGGTGATCTGTGAATTTTTACAGGATCAAGAAAATTTGGAGCAAGTAAAGCCTAGGAAGTCTCAGCAGTCTCCTATTCACATCTATGCACTTCGACTTCTTGAGTACTACAACAGTAATGCATCCGATTGTCTGTCGTTAGCTGAAGCACCACCAACTCCAGACAGGCTTAATGATTTTGGCATTTTGAAAGTACCGGATCAACTTTCAGAAGTAATCTTTCTGAACATTGTTTGTTTTGATAACTCATTTATCTGTTTACACCGTTTTTCTCATTGTTTCTTGTATTCTAAGTGATAGTAAACCTGATACAGGAACTGAGCCTAGCTTAGTTTGAGAGTGTGGGTTAACACCTCCCAGGTTCCGAGTCCAATTGGACTTGGATTTGGGTGCCTATTCTTGTGTACAATGCCTCTAGATCCTCTTAGGTTGATCGAGTTTCTATTTATTTATCTATTTTAAATAGTAAATATATTGCCACACCAACACTTCAAGTAACACTAACTTTCCTTTCAGTCCGCAGAAACTGCAAAAAATCTGCTAATGATCCCCCCTCTAATCTCAGGCAAACCTCTTATGGTGCACCACCTGGTTCTGAGTCCAATTGGACTTGAATTCGGGTGCCTATTCTTCTTGTGTACAATGCCTCTAGATCCTCTTAGGTTGATCGAGTTTCTATTTATTTATCTATTTTAAATAGTAAATATATTGCCACACCAACACTTCAAGTAACACTAACTTTCCTTTCAGTCCGCAGAAACTGCGAAAAATCTGCTAATGATCCCCCCTCTAATCTCAGGCAAACCTCTTTTATGGTGTACCACCTGGTGCAATGCAAGCATACAGGGAGTCTATGGAGCGTCTCTTTGTTTATAACAAGGTAATAAGGAGATGCCCCCGGTACTAGGAGGACCACTTTTGCTCTGCTCTTATACATTTTTTTATCATCATGTGGTTTTGTTAAATGTTGAAAATTTGAGTATACACTTAGAAATGTGTCTGTTCTGTTGAGTGTTTCACTTTTGTATGAGTGTATCTAAGTGTATAATCAGTAATACTATGTTATAGTATTTTATGTCTTTTGTTTTCTCTGTTTTGTTTGACTTTTGTTGGGTTTCAGTCTGTAGCAAACCTCAACTTGCTTGGGACTAAAGGCTTTGGTGCTGTTGTCGTTTCAGTTATTATTGCTCTTTACTCGCCAATGTGTAGGAAACCTTTAGGTGTTAAGCAGTGGGGGTTACAATTGCAACAATGGACTAGTTTCTTTCCAAGTATCTGCATATATTTTTGTAGGGCATTATGGGCCAGAGAAACTTGGATGTTAACAGCTACTTTTGTTGACACTAAATTGCTAACAAGAAACATTGGTAGTACTATAGGATATGATATGATACATGTTAACACAATACTATTATGTTCATTGAGATTTCTGTCCTTTCCTGGGTGGTAAAAGTGGACCTAAAATTTAATATCCTTTTATTCCAGAAAAGTGGTAACATAGTACTCAAGGATGATTATGAGCCATCAACATATGCTTCTGTTTCAGGTAAGTTGTTATGTGCTTCATATTCTTTCAGTATGTACTGCATACCATAATTCTCCAGTTTCCTTTATGCTTTCATGTTCTTACGAACAGTTTAATTTTGTGTAGATGTACCTGTGGAAAATGTATATGGAGATGATGAAGGCGAGGCGCGCACCTATTTACTGCCTGGAGCTTATGATAGTGGTTTGGCATCAAAATTAAATCACAAAAAGAAACACCCTGTGCCGCAGAGGATGGATGGCGCAAGGCCATATGAAATTGGTTCTGACATGCCTTATGAACCATTCTTGGAAAGCAAACCAGGAAACCAACAATTTGTATCAAATGGCAAACGAACAACAGACTTCCTTTCCATTCCAATAAAACGCATCCGCACAGCAGCAAGACAGCGGGTTGTGAGTCCATTTCCTGCTGGTGTTTCTGGGACCCCTCACTTCACAAGTAAAACAGACGCTTCTAGTGGAGACACAAACTCCTGTCAAGATGATCAAAGTTCATTACATGGAGGATCATTTTCCCGGAAGAATGCAGATATAGAGTCCACAGTTGATTTTGACAGACAATTGTTGTATGATTCTAGCGAGGTGTCTGCAAAGTCTAAAAAGAAGAAAAAGCCTAAGCACCCAGGATACAAGGCACCACCAAGTGTGGCCGAGTCTTGTTCCTTGATGCCACCTGGAAAGGTTAATTCTTCATGCAAAATTCTCATCCTTTTGTTGTTGGCTTTGTTTGATAGACAAGTTTCTGGTGATTTTTCAGGGCACATATGATCCTAGACCTCAGGCCGATTTGGTTACTCAATATGAGCAGGTATTTTGTTTTCATAAATTATCTGCTATGTTTAATTATATCATCTGAATTGACCTTTGCAACTAAATCATTTATTGAATATCTTAGCTTTAAGGTGGATCCATACAAATTGTTTAATAACGGCCTGAAATTCTTAAGGGTTTGCAAACAAATAATGCTCTAAACGAATCTTACATCCATCATGTAGTATTAAGTTCTCTTTTGTGTGTTTCTAATGATGGAATCAGGGATTGTCACAAGATATCCCAATCACACCCCACATTCAGTATCTGATGCATGCTTTCTTCTTCCTGTACCAGAAGGATTATATGAAAAAGAGACTGGACATTCATCAATTTGACTCAAATGGAAATTTTGGTACGCCCTTATCTATTCTTCAGTTTGCATATTTTGTCATCTTATATTGTCACCAATGACACATGAGAACAACTAGTTCTTATTGTTGGAACGTGAAATAGCTCTTCACAACTTAGGTGTTATTGATTTATCAACAGTGATTAATGGTCAACATACTTCTAAGAAGCCTAAACTGATGAATCAAGCACCGGATATTTCACTGGAAGCTCTTGCACCAATTGGTCCAATAGCATCTCCTGCTGCATCACAAATGAGCAACATGGCAAACCCTAAGATAAAGATCAATACTCGTGGAAGAAAAAGTAAAGGACTCAAGGTATTCATATCTTTTTGTAATTATCATTCTGGTCATACAATTGTGTGTACCCCACTTGAATCTTTTCGTGAGCATAAGCGTTATTTTGGCTTACTAAAAGTTATCAATTGGACTGTAGTTCTTTTCATAATGTAAAAGTGTGTTTTACTCGTAGAGAGGGTAATACTTTGGCTGATAGATGTGTTAAGGAGGCGTCGTCGAACTCTCCGGTAGTGTCTTGGTTTGCTGTCATTCCACAGTGGCTTAAGGATGCAGCAGCTAAGGATTGTATTCAGCATTTGATTGAATGAAAAGTCCTCGATTATGCTAAAAAAAAGCTATCAATTAATTTTGTATTTATGTTTTGCAACATAAAATGGATGCCCTGCATATCCATGTAGGTCAGAGTCAGACTATAATGTATTCACCGTGAGAAGCACTAATGAATGTACTAACAAATTCATTTCATGCTATTTCTGGACCCTCTGCTATCTACAGCAACATAATGTACTACTGATTAAAGCTTGTACCTTGTTTTTGGGCACTTAATATAGTGTCTCCTTTACTGGTAATTTTAAGAACAAGCTGATTCAATAAAATAAAGCCATACTTAAAAGGAACTTACTACAATTTTCACATTCTTGTTTGATTGAAGTGCTTGAGCTGTCAAGCATGGCTAGAGGGAGGCTTGATCAACTTTGTACACTGGTTTAATTGGCTCAAAAACTTGTGTAGCAGCTCATACATCTAGTTCATGGTGTGGTAGAGATGCCTGTTCTAGGCAATTTGAGTTAAGCCAAAATCTGAGCTGATTGTGAGCTTTGAAAGTTAATTTTTTTTGAGTAGTCCAACATTTTCTGATTTATGTTAAGATATGAGCATTCTATGTTGCTTCTTTTAATTTACCCTTATTGAACAGAAAATCAGTTTGTTAAATTCTAATATTTTGTTAGGTGGCAGCTGGTCATTCTGGTCCTGGAAGTCCATGGTCAAGTTTTGAGGACCAGGTTGTTGTCTTTGAAATACTTGTCTCTTATTTTTCGTTGGTTGACATTATCCTAATGTCTTGTTGCACCAGGCTCTTGTTGTCCTTGTACATGATATGGGTGAAAACTGGGAATTGGTGAGTGATGCCCTTAATAGCATCATCCAATTGAAGGTAATATTCAATTCACGATAACCCTTTGTAATTGGTAGTATCAGCTACTCCTTTCGTATCGAAATATCTGTCGTTATAGACTTTTTTCACAACTTTGACCATTCATCTTATTCAAAAAATTATGCAAGTATCATTTACTTTGCTTGCTACTTGCTTTATTATTGTAGGTATTTTAAGCTTAACTTATCCTTTTACGCATTTGCGATAATTTTTTTGAATAAGATGAATGGTCAAAGTTGGAAGAAAAAGTCAACAGCGACAAGTATTTTGATACGGAGGGAGTATTTGTTTTTCTCCCAATTTATGAGAATGTGTTATGCAAACTATTTCATTGCAACCTTTATGTTTACGTTTTTCATTTAGCAGCCTATACTTATGAGTACCAGAGTAAGTTCAAGTTTTTTTAAATTTTGTAATTGATTTATATAGACATTTCAGTTCTTTGGATCATATTACTTGCAATAATCTGGTGCTGATTTTAAAAGATATTCCATTTTACTATTTAATTGAAAATTCTAGCATCTCATGTGCAGTGTATATTTAGAAGGCCTAATGAGTGTAAGGAACGCCATAAACTTTTGACGGATAAAAGTTCTGGTGATGGTGCTGACAGTGCTGATGACTCAGGCTCATCTCAACACTATCCATCTGCATTGCCTGGCATTCCAAAGGTTGTTCCCCATTTGTTCTTCTATTTTACTTTTCAGCATGTATGGAAATGACATTGAAGATCTTTCAAGATCTAATCTGATCTGCTGCAACAAAAGCGACCAATTTTTCTCTTAAACAGTGTGCAACAATGTAAAACTTTTTCAATCCATTGTCTTTAACACTACACTGCATGTGCACATCAGGGTAGCGCCAGGCAGCTGTTTCAGCGCCTTCAAGGACCGTTCGAGGAAGAGATTCTCAAGACACACTTTGAGAAAATAATATTCCTTGGACAAAAATTGCATCAAAGTCGTAGAAAGGTTAGTATTATGGTTCGAAAAACATCATGTTACTTATCTTAGTTGGGGCACAATATGTTTGTAATCTTTTGCTTGCATCTACTCCTTCAATTGAAAATATTTATCAAACCTTTTGAGCTTTGTCTTATTTCATGTGTACCGAAAACTGTAAGGTGTGTAACATTATAATCTCACAGAAGTGTCTTTTTAACTCATGCTATACACTGTAGATGTTATTTGTGTTCAAAATTAATGCAATTTGATTGCATGCTTTTGTATTGTTTCACTTTTTTGTTCGGAAGGAAGAGGGAATGTGTATTGACCAAAAATATTACCTCCCTTGTTTCTTCAGCAAGAATACCAGTATGAATATAAACTCTTATATTATTGACAATTTCTTATGGTGATTAGAATGAAATTTAACTTAGTCCAATTCTTATATGATCTAATGATCTAAGTATAAACCATGTTTATTTTTGGTTAATTTGAATAATGAATCATTTGATTGCAATCCAAGTCAGATTACAACCCATCATCTGACGTATGGTGACACAATTTCTTTTTCTGAATATTCACATTTATATCATGGTTTTTAAAGTGTTAAGGCAAGGCGAGGCGAGTCACCACTGCCTTATCACCTAGGCGGGCTAGACGAGTCGAGCCACCACCGCCTTGTCACCTAGGCGATTGCCTCAAAAACACTGAATTATATCTAATGTTTCTTCCAATTTGGTTTTTTTAACATTATTAATATATGCTTACAGCAATTTTCTTGTATCTGTTTTTTCTTATTAGGTTGAGATCCAGGAGCTGAGGCACATAAATCCACTTCATGCTTCTCATGTTTTTGCACTTTCTCAAGCATGTCCAGGCAACTTATCTGGTGTACTTTTAACGTATGAACTATACACTTAGAAGTTTGATCTCTCTTACCTAATCCTGCTATGAACTTACTTGCTATATTGTCCTTATCAAACTGCCATGTTCTTTCTAATTTTAACTTTTTATAGGCCACTTGATCTTTGTGATGGACCTTCAAACCCAGATACACTTTCTATTGGTTACCAAGGATCTCACACAAGTGGTTTAGCCTTTCAAAACAATCATGGTTCTATTGGTCCTACTCTTCCTACCTCAAATGTGAATTCCAGATTACCAGGTTCTCCTGGTATGGTTCTAGGAAGCAATTCGCCATTGCCTTTGAATGCTCCCCCCAGGTAAAGTGTTGCGATTATCCTCTATAGCTGATATATAACACATTCCATATTTATATTTGTTTCTGCAAAATTTTATTGCAGGGATGCTCAGAGGTATGGTATGCCTAGACCAACCTTGTTACAGGGTGATGAACAATCAAGAATTCATTATAGCCAGATGGTCAATGGCAGAAATCTTCAGCAACCTGGAGTTCCTGTTCCTGGTGTATTGCCATCTGGAGTTGATCGTGGTGCCCGAATGATGCCACCAGCTCATGGTGTCGGAATTA
This sequence comes from Cenchrus americanus, assembly GCA_947561735.1. Taxonomy (NCBI): domain Eukaryota; kingdom Viridiplantae; phylum Streptophyta; class Magnoliopsida; order Poales; family Poaceae; genus Cenchrus; species Cenchrus americanus. The sequence goes on along the minus strand of OX387244.1, from coordinate 124,573,608 downwards.
TGACTGGACTAAATCGAGGTCCACCAACTAGGCCGGGTTTTGCAAGGGTTGGTTCCCCTGTAATGGCAAATGCAGTTCCACATGGAAACATGTCACCCAACAATGGGCAAGGCTTACAAAATGCAGTGAATGTTCATCCTGGTGCCATACCTGGTCCTGGAAATACGATGTTAAGGCCTCGTGATCCAATGCAGATGCTTCGGGTAAGCATTCAATTTTTATATGCATTAAGATTTTTCAATTTCAGCATTTCTTTGCTCTTTGTCGGTTCTTGTGATGGCAGTACATAATATTGTGGGTCCACCTATAGTTTTGTTATATCATATGGAAATAATATGATTTCAGACTAGTACAAAAGCAGATGTTTACGTAGCTATGGCACCGAACTAGTTCAAAATTGGTTTTCCCTTGTTCAGTGGCTTGTCTGTCCTCTGGGTAATTCTAGATGGCTGAAGGCTGATAATGTTGGAAATTGTCTTGGAACCCACAGGACAATGCATGTCACTGCATTTTTTTTTCTCGAATAGCGCAGGAGAACTGCTCATCATTTCATTAAGATAGAAAAAAATACAAAGGTCAGGAGAGACCACACCAGGCACCAAAAAAGGTGCCAGTCACCCACAATTAATAATAATGAATTAGTTACAGAAATTTATCTGGTTTTAAGTACTGCATTCGTGCAATTGAACAATTTTGATTACCAAAGCAAGCTCTGCTCTATGCCCCATAGACAATTATTGCACTGAGACTTGGCTCCGGCCAGGCACCGTAGGTACACTTCTTTTTCAACCTGGAGCAATGGCTGAACAAGTGAACAGATGACCAGCCTCTGTTGAAGACAAAGTCGTTCCTTTACTTCCAGATGAGCCAGGTGCCTAAAATAACCAGAGATAAATCTCTTGCGGCTCACTGTGTTCACCATGGCTTTGTCTTTGCACCTTTCGGAAACTTGATCTTCAGAGCTTTATGGGGAGACATCTGGCAGCCCAAACTACATGAATTGGAACAAAATCTCCCTGGCAACTCATGCATTGAGTAATGTTGCAAAAATGTAATGGTTAGGTCTAGAATCTTGAACAATGGGAGCAACAGGGATGAATCGCCTAATTAATCCCAGATATATTGAAGTTTTTTAAATAACACAGAACAAGTTAGATCTCTTATCTGTTGAGTATCATGACCAACTTCATAACGTGACTTAATAAAAGGTTTAAAGTAACACCAGAAGTATTTGCAGCGAGACACTTGTGAGTCAAACATCAATGGAATATATTCAAATGCTGGCATTTAGACCGGCCAAATTTTGCAAGTCCCTCATCCATCATACAGTTCGGATAATCTCCTTGGAGAATATTATATTCCTGGGTATCATGGTAAGAAAATTTTCATCGTGTCATAGATGTGACAGCTTTTGCTTGGTAGCTGTACTACTGCTGTAGTGTGATAGTTGGGTACCTCAGAAGAGAAGTTCTACAAGGCAGTGATCAGGCTTGGGGTGTTGTATGGTTCAAAATGTCCTATTAAAAACTGCCACATTCAACATTTGAGTTTACCTGAGATGCATATTTTTGGCGGTTGGGCATGGCACTGAGTTTTCCGACACTGGAGCTGTGGTCATAGAAATAAAGGGAATTACACTTCATTCTTTGATTTAGTAGGCTGCACATTCTGAACTTGTATTTTTGTCTATAACACACCACAACACATAAAAAGACTTTTTTGCCCTTGTAAAGTCGGACCCACCTGTCAGTTCTCTCTCTCTCTCTCTCTCTCTCTCTCTCTCTCTCTCTCCTCAATTCTTATCAGCTCTTTCTTGCCGCCCAAGGCTGCGCATGAACGAGGGAGAATCGTCGGCCGGAGATCTGCCTCATAGGGGTGACGCCGGCAAGCCCACGACCACGACCTTCACGCGATGGAGCTCGTCCTGAGGAAAGGCCCCATCGAGCCGCTGGCTAGGGAGCCTGTCATGTAGGGGAGCTTATTGCGAGGCCGCAGCCCCGACCTTTGCACGGGGAACATGACCCCGGGAGGTGGTGTCGGCGAGGCCGCAGCCTCGGCCTCTGCGTGGGAGAGCTCGACCCCAGGAGGCGGCGCTGGCAAGGCCACGGCGCCAGCCTCCGCACGGGGGAGCTCGACCGCGGCAGGTGGCGCCGGTGAGGCAGGCCTCCACACTGGGGAGTTCGACCTTAGAAGGCGGCGCTGGTGAGGCTGGCCACCACGTGTGGGAGCTCGACCCCAGGAGTCAGCGACGGCAAGCCTGCGGCCCCGCGCGGGGAGCTCCCAGGTGCCAGGCATAGTGGGTGCCCGAGGCTGGTGGAGCGGCGGGAAGAGATGAGGAAAGAGGGAGAGCTGACGGATGGGCCCAATTTGCAAAGGCAAATGAGTCATTTTATGTGCTGCGGTGTGTTGGAGACAAAAATACAAAATCAGTGTTCCCATACTAAATCAAAATATAGAGTGTGTTGTGCACAAAACCACCAGTTGAGGATGTGCTATAGACAAAAGTCCCTAGAAAAAGAAGGCAAACCTAAGATAATGGATGTCGTACTTTGGGGGTCTTTTTTGGGTGGCGGTCGATTGAATTGAAGAAAAGCTTAGCAGATGCTGTTTGAGATGGTCTGTTTGCCTCAAGAGTCACCAATGCATAGCAGAATTCTGATGCATGCCAGTAGTACCTTATTTTTTGGGGAACAGTGCTGGTAGTACCAGGAGAGGCTGGTTAACTGAACCTGTCATGGAGGAAGCAGCATTTAAGAGATTTTTGAAGAAATGGAATGTATCTAAGGAGTTGTCTTTGAATAGGAGTGTCAGGAAATTAGCAATTCCCATGCTAGATCCATGTCCTAGGACATCAATTTCTTTTGCCATTACTAACTTGCTGTGGTGTGAAACAAAAGGTTTAGCTGCTGTTGTGACATTGATTTCACCTGATATGGAAAGTGATGGTTATATGAAATGTTTTCATTTGTGTGTTTTTTAATTACTAATAATGCTATGGTTTGTTTTTTGTAGCCTGTCCAGAATTCGGAAGAGCATAGACAGATGATGATGCCGGAGTTTCAGTTACAAGTCTCACAGGGAAATAACCAGGCTGTCCATTTTAATGGCCCGCCATTTTCCAATGCTGGAGGATCTTCACCTGTTCAGTCTTTCCCTGTTCAGCAATCCCAACCACATCAGATGTCGCAACAGTCACACATGTATGGAAACACACACCTTTCTCATACCCAAGGAACAAATCAGTCAAACCCACAGCAGCAGCAGGCTTATGCTATGCGCTTGCCTAAAGAGAGACATATTCAACAAATGGTGCCTCAGCAACAGCGCCCACTACCTGGAACCAGTGCAGTGCCAACTGTGCAGAATGGCTCACAAATGCAACAGCAGAGTCAAGGATGTGCGGCTGGTGTAATCCCAGCTTCACAACCACAGCATAAGCAGCAACATCCTGCACAAAATCTATTAGGTAGCCCAATGCTTCCTCATCAGCCTTCTGCCAATACATCACATAAACAGAAGAAGCAACAGAGCCAGCAGCAACCTAGGCAAAATCAACAGCAACGAAGCCAAGGTAGTCAGCAAGCTAAGCTTATGAAGAGCTTGGGCCGAGGGAACATGATGCACCAGACACCTGTGGATGCTAGTCAAGCCAGTGGCATTTCTGCAAACTGTAAAAACCAAGTTCCTGATAAGAATGTGATGCAACAGGGTCCAGGGCATCTTGTTGGCGGTAAAGGTTCAATTCCATCGATACCTCAACCTGGGAGTCAACCAAAGATATATACTTCTCAGATGCCTTTGTCACCAATGCAGACTCCAGATGTGTGTAATCAGGGTGCTGTCAAGGGTTCTTCCAACCATACCTTGTTAACTTCCCAACAAGGTCAACTTCATTCACCATCACAGCTGGCTACACAGCAGCAGCAGCAGTTACGGTACATGAATCCATCAATGAATAATATCCAAAGATTGATGATGCAACAAAGTCGCCATATGAACACAGATGGAAGGACTGAATTACCTGTTGACCAAGTACAACATAACCAGGTCATATCATCTGCATCACTTGCTAGAAGTACAGATTCAGGTAGCCCAGGCATCTCATCTATGAGCCAGCGGAAACATGAGTCATCCCAGGATCCAAGTGCAGTTACCTCGACCCCACAGCTAGCTAGCTCACCTCAAGACACCTTTGTTGGAAGTGATAAGCTTTTGCCATCATCCAGCCAAAGCATGCTGCAAAGGCAAATGTCTGGTGGTATGCCTATTCATGGACATGCCATTGGTGGCCAGCTGCAGCAACAGCAGTCTCGACAGCAACCGCAGTCTCAACACCTGCAGCAGCAGCAACAACAGCAGCATCAGAGGCCTGTTGTTCAAGGCAGTGTATATGCTCATCCTTCAAATTCGGGTCCGAGATGATGCTGGGCTATGCTGGGTTGATATTTATGCAGAGCATCCCTTCCCTTTGTAAAGTTACTGTACAGGTATATACTCTCTGGTACTCTCTGGACTTTCCTTGATGTTGGCTACAATTTTTATGTGCAGGGATGTGGCTCAAGAAATTTGAGTTAAAACCCTAAGGAGACTTCAGTTATCTATGCTTTCATTTCTAATGCAGAATACTCTATCCATTCACCAACGTAGGTGTTTTTAGGAATTTTAGATCAAATTAAGGAATCACCAATGCAATAATTAGCACCGCCTTTTCAGCTAATTGATGCCATAAATGGTGGCCTCTACTGAACTGCCAAGTTGCTTTTTCAGCAAATAAGGAAACTAATTATTAATTATGAGTGAGTGGTGAGTAAATTAAGCCAGGAATGCTAGCCTGTGTGATCAAATTTTGAATGCTAGAAATGCTTACACTTGTGGAAGGAGGGAGTATCACTCTATTTTTGTTTCCCAATAATTTCTGCATGTCTTTTTTTTATCAATCTTTATGGGACCGAATAACTTTGTCTTCTTGTCTTAAATGTTGCTGGGGCATCAATAAAAGATATTTTGTTTTGTTTTCTGACATCTCACATTCTATCTTTTTCTAGGCGTCCGTGCTGTGGAAGATGTGCGGATGAGATAGCGCTCTTTATTCTCCAACTTTGAGCTAATTGTAGCCACCTCAGTGTCAGGTAGATAATTATTTTCCGTACCATTTTGGTGCCACACTGCTACCTTCCAAGTAGTTTGACCCTAGATTGCTGGAGGTGGTTTTGTGAGGGCAAAATTCCTTTTGTTGTCCAATTGTAACCCGACACTGGACCCAGTTGTATAGTTTCGCCTTTGAGGTCCATGTTAGAGACAATCTCTTTTGTATAAGCCTGTATATTCAGCTCACAAGTCAATGAATGCAAAAGCTTTTCTTTGCGTCAAACCATATCATGTCGTTAGCAGTTTGAGTCCCACTTTGCACTGATAAAGGCAAAACCAGGCTGGTGGTTTTCGTCTTTGCTCTTTGTATTCTTTTGTCAGTGTATTTTATATCCTTTGCTCTCACTGTTGTGCTCTATGTTAGAATTCCCAGCTGTTCTTGGTAGTAACCCTTTGAAGGAACATTTGTGATCTGTTAAACAAATGTTGTGCCACATCGGGTTTCTTTTGTGTGCGGCTGTGCGCGAAGAAAGACACTCTTCCTATTGGGTTGCACAGTTGCTTGATCCTACACGGACATGTTTAGTTATCGAGTGATTGTGTAATTCATGTGGTATACACGAGGCATGGGTGCACATGATACACATATTTCTGTCACATATACACTTGGTTTTTGGAGGCGTTTGAAGCCCCTTTCCCCGTTCTTTTATTTGGCAACTAGATAGTGGTCGCCTTGTTCAGAGTTGGCTTGATGAGATGCTGTTATGATTTGCCGGTGCAATTCGGCAAGCAATAGGTCCATATGGATGATGCAGTGGTTGGAGCACAAAGATATACTCCTTCCCTTCCAAAATATAAGCATTTTTCAATTTTCGTGATGCACGTTTGATCATTTGTCTTATTCAAAAAATTTGTGAAATATAAAACAATTATTATATACTTAAAATATATATGATGATACAACATGTCATAACAAAACAAATAAAATTTTTTCATATTTTTTTTGAAAAATGAATGGTCAAGCGTGATCAGTAAAAGTCAACAAATACTTATATTCTGGAACAAAGGTAGTATTCAATGGTGATCATGCTAGGAGTTTGGTTGTCTTCTCATTGTGCTAGTTTCATCGTTCATGTAGGTCACTGCGGCTGGCTCGTAGAGTAGAGGGTGAAAAAGTGTCGAAGGTTTGTTGTTAATTAATGATATGTGAGTCGTTGCCCAGTCATTTTCATGTGTAACGGAGATAGTAATTTTGTTTCATCTTGAAATGTCGCTAGTAAAGGGTGTCTTTGGTTGGACTTTTCAACCTGTTTTTGCGTTTGCAGGCAAAAGCCAAGCAAAAGGCCCATTAAGGCTCCTTAAACCTAAGTTGAGGTGTGATGTTGGTAATGCTGGAGGATTTTGCTGGCTCTCTCTCGAGTGTGGTGATAGGGTTTGCCGTCCTTGGCAGCGTCCATGCATGGAAGAAGGATCGGGGAGCAGCAGCGTAATTCTACAACAAATCAAATATTTCTCTTGTTTGTCTGTCTTATCAGCCACAAGCTAACGAGGGTTTAGATTAGGACCCCCTTGATGACTAGATAACCACTCTTGAGGTGGAGTCTTCTAACACCATTGACAACGTGAAGGCCAAGATTCAAGACAAGTAGAACTAAGGACCTCTGTCAAGACCATCACTGCAAGACGTCTCGTTTCCGACTAGCTGGGAGCTTCTCCCACTAAGAGGAAGCTTCTCCGACAAGTCTCCGCTTCGCACGACAACCTGCTCGTTCGCACAAGTAGTCTCCGTCTCCGACCAAGACACGGCCCATACCACGTGACACAACCTCAACGCGTGAACTCTTCCGCTACGACGCGTGGGGCACTAGTCCCCCACACCATGCAAGCTCACCAGCTAGCGGCACGCGCGGGCAACCGGTTCTGCCAGGAGCCTTAATGCAGCTCTGCTCAGCCGCACGGCCATCAACACGCCGTCACATCCAACCCTATAGCACGCCAACTCAGGCACTCGAGTGCCCCCTACGATGAGCATTGGCCTACGATTAGGCCTTAACGTGGTGGGCACATCCCGTACTCAGGCGGGTTGAGTCAGCACCAAACTACTCGGATGAGGCGCTGGGCATCCCAAGTGAACAGTCTCGCTCGGCCACACGACGGCCTCTACGACAACATAGCGCGACTCCTCTTCAATGCGCCCTGACGGACAGCGACGCACGAGAGGACGTCCCAACAGCCAACACTGTAACCTTTCTTTTATTTCCCTTTTTGCCCCTCCCCCTTCGTCTATAAAAGGGAGAGGAGGCCAACCATCACAAGGAGCTAACGAACCGAACACTCATACTCAGGGCTCGACACCCTCTCCCGACCAGTTTGTAACCTCTACTACAAACAACCCTAGCACGAGAACACGGTAGCTCGACACTGGACGCAAGGTGTTACTCCTCGGAGGCCCGAACCAGTCTAAATCCCGGTGTCTCCTGTGCTAACCATCTGGGTCCGACACACGATCGATACAAATTTACTGTCCAGCGGTAGAGAACCCCCAACGTTTGGCGCACCAGGTATGGATCACATCGTGTGTCTCGACGAACTTCACCAGCGACTCGGATGGAGGGCCGTAGGGTTTCTCTAACCCCTGGGGCCACCATGCGCTTCGGCTCCCTCGGCTTCATCTACACTGGGCCGGCAGAATCCGTTGTCGGGCGCACCTTCGCCCGACCAGCCCGTCCCAACGTCCTGACGGGGGCAGCGGGACGCGCGGCGTTCGTCCGAGGCTTCTTGGACGAGACGATCATGGCCATGTTGGGGCCAAACCCAACACAGGAACGTTATAGGCTCACCACCTACTACCTCACAGACCTCGCCTTCAAGGTTAGCGGAGCCAAGCCGCTCGCCTGGGGGAGTTCATGGAGCGGTACACTGCAATGTACCCCCGTGGACAGCCAGGCCTCCTGGACGACCTAGTAACAACCTACGTGGACGCGCTGCGAGCGTCCCGCACCACCCCGGGCTCCGCGACAGCCCAGAGGGCACATCGAGTGCTTGCGTGCGAGTGCTTCGTCTGCGTGGCATCGGCCTCGAGCAGCTCCAATGACGCGAAGCCAGCGCCACACCATCGCGCCACTGCCACCCAGCACAGGGCGCGCCTCGACAAGCTTGCCGAGGCCAGGCGTTAGCTTGACAAGGAGCTGGCCAACCTCCACCGGGAGCTCGGAGAGGACCACGGGCCCTGCAACCTGCGGCCAACACCGCAACCTGCGTCGCAGCAGGTCCCGGTGCAAGAACAACGCTGCGAGGGAAACGACAAACGACAAGACCGTCGACCAGCCTTCGAGCAACCCAGAGTCCGCGCCCTGACACCGTTGGCTCGAGGGCGCACGCACGAAGACAACCGACACACCAGTGAGGGTGCGAACGTCGACGCGAATGGCAACACCAACGATGACACCCCGCCGATCTTTAGGCGAGCGTCGCAGAACCTAGCCGTCGCGGCAATGCTGCTGCGCGGCTGCCCGGAGGTGGCAACTTCCAAGGAGAGACGAGTGTTCCAGGAACTCAAGGCGCTGCTCAAGGCGGCGGCTGCACAGCAGGCAGAAAGTTCTGCCTCACACCAGTGGTCGGCGCGAGACCGAGGAGCAGCGCCCTCAGTGCACCGCCAGGACCCATCTCCCCCGTGACATCGAGGCCACGGGGGCGGAGCCGGAGCCGCAGCTTCGGCGGTCAGGAGTCGTTTCGGGCCCAACCGCGACACCCGGGACACCATTGAGGCTTGTCGACAGGCTGCGAGCGTCGACAAATACGGCGACGGCGACGACCACAACCGCTGAGACGAGCACCGCCCGCACCAACACGACGACCGGGGACACGGGTGATGCTACGACAGTGATGACGACCGCGAGCGTAGCTGGTCTCCAAGTCAAAGGGGTCCGCGGGCTTTCAGACTGGGTGTGCGGGACGCGAGGTTCCCCTCACGTTTCTGAGCTCTGACCAACGTCCCTAGGTACGATGGGGACACGAACCCCAGTGTGTGGCTGGAGGACTACCGGCTCGCGTGCCACGCGGGCGGAGCGACAGACGACCTCTTCATCATCATGAATCTGCCGCTCTACCTCAGCGATTCTGCGCAGACGTGGCTCGAGCATTTGCCCCATGGCAAGATCAACGACTGGACCGACCTACGCCGGGTCTTCGTCGGCAACTTCCAGGGCACGTACGCCCGCCCCGGCAAGTAGTGGGAGTTGTAAAACTGCAAGTAGAAGTCGGGGGAGAGCCTGCGCGAGTACATTCGGCGCTTTTCCAAGCGCTGCACTGAGCTTCCCGGTGCGACGGACAACGACGCCATCTCAGCGTTTCAGAACGGCACGACCTGCACCTCCCTCATCTATCGACTCGGGCGTCGTACGCCCCGAACTACTCGGGAGCTCCTCGACATCGCGAGCAACCACACGAACGGCGAGGAGATGGTGGCGGTGACCCTCAACACCCCACAGGGCAAGGGAAAACAAGTCGTGGACCATGGTGAGGGGACGTCCTCGAAGAGGAAGAGCGACAAGCAATGGCGTGACGACCACCTCGTCGCAGCAGTCGAGCGCAAGGCGACAGGCCCAAGAGCAAGCCGACCAAGGCTGCTCTTTTGAAGGACCATTTCGAGAAGCTCCTGGATGCACTGTGCGCCCACCACGAGGTCCCTGTCAAGCACGCACTCAAGGATTGCCATTTGATCAAGAACTACGACAATGGCACCCTCAAGTAGAGATCGGATCGGATAATACCTTTACCACATCCGCATCCATATTTTTTCGTCGGATGTGGAGCGGAGCGGATATTACACGGATGCGGTTACGAATGCGGATTTTTTCGGATGTTGGATATGGTGCGGAGTCGGATCGGTTGCGAAGCGGATGCGGATTAATATAGTCGGATAATACATTCTTGTATTTAGTTTCTAACGGTGACAAATGATGCTCTACGCATGACTGTGGTTAAGGTTTTTGATGCACATGCACACACTATGTATATAGCTAAAATTTTGTGGGCTAAAAAATTATGTATAGGTAAAAGATCAGTGTATGAGCCATATTAGGCTATCATAGTAGTCGGATATACTATTACAGGCCTCGGATTATCCTCTTTCAATCATCGGATAATCCATATCCGTCGGATATCGCTAACACCATATCCTAATCCACATCCGCACACAATCGGATTCGGATTATCCACATCCGCACGGATATCAAAAACTCTTCTCCATATTCGCATAATTCAGATTCGGATCGGATCGGACACGGAAATTATCCACACCACTTTCATCCCTACCCTCAAGCCAAGGGTGGCAGATCCGCTGAAGAAGACCTCCGCCTCTCGACAATGATGACGACGGCGTAGAGGCTCGGTACCCGAGCGAGGATGGGGAGGTCCACATGATCTTTGGCGGGTCCCCGGCGCGACCCTTAAGGCGCCAAGAGAAGCTGATCAGGCGTGGGGTCTACAACGCCGAGTTCTCAACGCCCTCATACCCGAAGTGGTTGGAGGTTCCGATAACCTTCGACCACAAGGATCACCCCGACCGCGTACCACAGCCGGGAGCTTACCCACTAGTGGTGGCTCCCCTGTTCGGGTCCAAGCGCGTCCACAAGGTCCTTATGGATGGGGGGAGCGGGATCAACGTGCTCTATTCATCAACGCTTGACGACATGGGAATCCCGCGGTCCAAACTACGACCGTCAACCGTGCCATTCCATGGGGTCGTCCCTGGGATGGAAGCGCTCCCGATCGGGCAGAATGATCTGCCCGTCACATTCGGGACGCTGCAAAAAAATTTGCACAGAAACCCTCACCTTTGAATAATTAATGTCAATCATTATGGACTAACATTTTTATGTGAGCTATAAGAATAGGTTAGTCCAGTGAAATGATGAGATCATGCGGTATAAATGAGAAGATCTTGTATGACGTGTGTTGGAAAGAGCTCAAGGCAAAGGTAAAAGATAGGGTTTTATTTTTGCCGGTCATAAGGTGATTAGAGGATGTTAAATGACCGGGTTGATAGGATAGATAGCCGTACTATCAAGAGGGATCAATTTCATTGGCTTGACTTTTCATAGTGCCACTTGGATCAAAAATTTGCATGCATTGCATTTAGATAAGTGGCGATTTCTCTTGGTAAACAGAATTCTTTGAAAATCTTAAGGAAAAACAATTTTCAGGTATTGGGCGGACAGTCCGGGCCCTTGGGGAGGACGGTCCGCGAGTTTATGATTTTTATTTAATACCTGAGTTTTTGGGCAAAAGTTTTTGTGAAAATACGCTTCCAGGTGGACAGTCCGCGGACCCCAGGCAGACGATCCGTTATTCTTAACAGAACAGGGTGCAGCCCGGTGGACCGGGCGGACGTTCCGCGGGCTGCCCGCGGACAGTCGCGGGGCCCGGGCGGACGGTCCGCGTGGCCGTGGCGGACGGTCCGCCCGGCCCAACGGTCAGTCCCCCCAGCCGTTGACTTCGTGTTTTTACCGTTGGAATTCAAATGCGGACAGTCCGCGAGGGCATCGCGGCAAATGCGGACAGTCCGCGAGGGCATTGCGGACAGTCCGCGAGGTACGCGTTTTATCCCTAACGGCTAGTAACGGGAAGGGGGAGTATTTATACTCCAAACCTGGGGTTGGAGAGCCTCTCTTGGCACTTTGAAAGGTCTATACTCCCTTGTAGAGCTCTCCCTCTCCTCTCTCTCACTCACTTGGCTTAGTGGTTGTATTCTTTGTGAGATTGAGAGCTTCTAGTGCATTGCATCAAGGTTTTGATCTTTGTGGCACTAGGGAATCATCAAGCAAGTGGTTGATTTGTTGCTCTTGGAAGTTGCCGCTTCCTAGACGGCTTGGTGGTGAAAGAATCTGTTGAAGCTCACAAGAAGATTGTGCGTGGCTCCAGATTTCGTGTTGTGAGAGGTATTATGCTCACCTCACCGGAGCGGTAAAGAGCAACTATAGTGGAATCGAGGTGTGGAGTGGTTCTTTGGTTCTAACCGGCTCAAGATCAAGTGATGACTTGATAAAGGAGTGGTTGAACATTGAATCCACCTCAACATGGATTAGGGGTGACCGGCAAGTCATCGATACCACGGGATAAAATTCGTCTCTTGTGCCCAGTTATTTCTTTCCTTAGTTTCCTTTCAAGTACTTTACTTTGAGCATTCTATTTCTAGAGATTGTTGTTTATCTTGTCACCCTAGGTCGCAAAACCCCCAACGTAGGAATAGAGTAGGTAGAGATTTAATTCTCCTTGTGGTCCTAATTAAATTTCTCTAGTGTTGTGGTTTTAGTTTTTAAAACCGCCTATTCACCCCCCCTCTAGTCGGTATCCTAGATCCTACAAGTGGTATCAGAGCCAAGGAGTCCTTATTTGAGAGATTTAACCATCTCGGAGTAGGATAAATGGCTGAGGAAGATAAGTTTCATGTTGGGAAGCCACCGGTCTTTGATGGGAACAATTATGACTATTGGAAGAAAAGAATGGAGGTTCACTTTAAGGCCTTGGGAAGAGAATTATGGAGAATTGTAATGGAAGGATATGTTATTTTGGATCCTAAGAATAAGTCGAATCAAGATGATAAAAATGAAAAACTCAATCATAGAGCCTTGAGTGTACTTTACAACGCTCTTGCTCTTAGTGAATTCAATAGAGTGAAGGGACTTGAGAAGGAAAATCAGATATGGGAGAAGCTTATGGAAATTTACGAGGGAACATCTACGGTTAAAGAAGCAAAACTTTATGTGTACAAGGGAAAGTTCAATGAGTTCACCATGAAGAAGGATGAAGATGTTTCAACCATGTTCAACCGGTTGAATGATATAGTGAATGAACTCAAGTGTCTTGATTTTGATGTATCAAACAAAGACTTCTCTCACAAGTTCCTTAGGTGCCTTCCGGAAAAATATGAGACAATTGTGACCTTGCTTGTGAGGAGTGATTTGAGTAAGATGACTCCTACGGAGGTGCTTGATGAAGTGCAAACTCATGACTTATTCAAGCAATCACAAAAGGAAGTTCAAGGCCAATCTATGAATGAAGAGAAGAAAAATATTGCTCTCAAGGCAAAGGCTACTCAAGAGTAAAATGATGATGAGAACCAAGATATTGACTCCGATGAGGAAATGGCTCTTATTGTAAAGGGACTTAGAAGAATCATGAAGAAGAAAAAGTTTGGCAAGATGGGGCAATCTTCAAAGAAGAATCCTTTTGAAGGCAAAGAGTGCTTCAATTGTGGTGAAATTGGATATATCTCAATTAATTGTCCGAACAAGAAAGAAGACAAGTATGGAAAGAAGAATGACAATAAGAGTGTACCTAAGAGGAAGAAATATTACAAGAAGGAGAAGAATGGTCAAGCATACTTTGTTGAGTGGGATTCCGATGCAAGCTCCGATGAAGAAGATGATGACAAGCCTTCAAGAGGTCTTGCCGGAGTTGCTATCAAGGAAGCGCCTTCACTCTTCTCCAAGCCATATTGTCTCATGGCAAAAGGTGAATCAAAGGTAATAATCGACGATGATGGTGATGATTGTGATAGTGATAATGATGATAATGCTTTATCTTATGATGATCTTGTTGCCATGATTATTAAGTCCGATGACAAATTGCGCTTGGAGAGATCAAAGTTGAAGGATTTGGAGTTGAAAAATATTTCACTTCAAAATTCTTTTGAGGAGCTAAAGACTACTCATGAAGATCTAAAGACTTCCCATGAAGCACTTAACATTTCTTGGGAAACTCTTAAAGATAAGCATGAGAAGCTTAAGGAAGCTCACAACTCTCTCCTTGCACAAGAAGTCAAAGGAAAAATGAGTATGAGTGTTGAATGTAATATATTGAATACTTCTCCTTGTTCATCTAACCCATCTTGTAGCACAAGCACTAGCTCTTGCATTAGTGAGGATATGTCCTATGACTCTCTATTATTGGAAAATGAATCTTTGAAGAAGGAGATTGAGTGCTTGTCTAATGATCTTGCACGGTATTTTGGAAGTCATGTTCAGTTTAATCATATTTGGACAAATCAAAAATTAACCTTAAATAAAGATGCACTTGGTTACTTGCCCAAGAAAGGAAAAGAGGCTTTCATTCCTAAGGAAAGTATCTTTGTAAATTCATATGTTTCCTTTGAGGAAGAAGAAAAGATTAAGATGTGCCATAAGTGCAAGACAAGGGTTGATGTGGATCACCAATGCAAGAGCAAGAAGACCGTATCCTTGGATCCTTCATATATTCTCAACAAAGATTCTAAGGGTGTTGTTTGTGCCAAATATGTTGGTCGCTCTCTTGGTAGTAGTAAAAAGAAATCTATTTGGGTGCCTAAAATTTTGGTTACTAACATTGAAGGACCCAAGAAAATTTGGGTACCTAAAACAAGTAATTTCTTTTGTAGGTGAACTATAAAGACGGAGGAAGACATTGGGTAATTGATAGTGGTTGTACAAACCACATGACCGGCGAAAGAAAAATATTCTCTCATCTTGATGAAGACATTTTCGATTTTGATAACATCACTTTTGGAGATGATAGCAAGGGAGGTGTAAAAGGCATTGGTGAAATACCTATCTCTAAAGATTTTAATCTCTCTAATGTCTTGCTAGTTGATTCTCTCAATTTCAGTTTGCTATCTATTGCTCAACTTTGTGATAATGGTTATAAATGTACATTCACTAGCAATGATTTTGAGGTTATCTCACTTGATGGGAAATATTCTATTTTTAAGGGCTTTCGTCATGAGAGCTTATATCTAGTGGATTTCTCGTCTAAGAAGGCTAATTTGACTACTTGTTTATTCTCAAAAGCCTCTATGGGTTGGTTATGGCATAGAAGACTTGGTCATGTTGGTATGAAACAACTCAATTGGTTGGTGAAGCATGACTTAGTTCTTGGCTTGAAAGATGTAAAGTTTGAGAAAGATAAATTGTGTAGTGCTTGTCAAGCCGGAAAACAAGTTGCTAATCCACATCCTAACAAGAGCACTATGTCAACCTCAAGACCGTTGGAATTGCTCCATATGGATTTATTTGGTCCTACTACCTATAGAAGCATTGGTGGAAATACCTATTGTCTTGTAATTGTGGATGATTATTCAAGATTCACATGGGTATTCTTTCTTCCTGACAAAGCTATTACTTGTGATATTTTCAAGTCATTTGTGAGAAGAGCCGAAAATGAATTTGAACTAAAGTTGAAGAAAGTTAGAAGTGACAATGGTAGTGAGTTCAAGAACACAAATGTCAAAGAGTTTTGTAATGAGAAAGGAATCAAGCATGAGTTTTCAACTACATATACACCGGAACAAAACGGTGTAGTTGAAAGGAAGAATAGGACCTTGATTGAGATGGCAAGATCAATGCTAGATGAGTACAAAGTTTCGGATTCTTTTTGGGCCGAAGCTATCAACACCGCTTGCCATGCCTCTAATAGGCTATATTGTCATAGATTCTTCAACAAAACACCATATGAACTTCTAAATGGAAGGAAGCCAAATATTTCATATTTCCGGGTTTTTGGTTGCAAGTGTTATATCTTGAGGAAAGGATCTCGTTTGTCTAAATTTCAAAGCAAGTGTGATGAGGGATTTCTTCTTGGATATTCTTCAAATTCCAAAGCCTATAGAGTGTACAACAAGTCCAAAGGATTTGTTGAGGAAGCATATGATGTGCAATTTGATGAAACATTGGGCTCTCAAGATGAAAAGAGAATTTAGATGATGTGAGAGGTGAAGAATTAAGCAAAGCAATGAATACTATGGCCATTGGGGATATCATGCCTAGAGAAGAAGACGATGATGAAGATCCATCGATATCTATTGAAGTTCACCCATCTACTTCCACAACAAATGATCATGATCAAAAAAATGGTAACTCAAGTAACAATGACTCACCCCAAGAAGATGATCAAATGGCCCATATGACTACACCTTCTCCATCAACTCAAGAACCAATTGATCAACCAAGAATTCATCATCAAGTCACCAAAGATCACCCTATTGATCAAATCATGGGTGACATTAGTAAGGGTGTTCAAACTCGATCTCGTGTTGCTTCTTTTTGTCAACATTATTCTTTTGTTTCTTTCCATGAGCCTAAGCGTGTAGATGAAGCACTTAATGATCCGGATTGGGTTATTTCCATGCAAGAAGAATTAAATAATTTCACTAGAAATGAAGTTTGGGAGTTGGTTGAAAGACCTAAGAATCATAATGTTATTGGTACTAAATGGGTCTTCCGAAACAAAGAAAATGAAGATGGTATTGTTGTGAAGAACAAGTCTAGATTAGTTGCTCAAGGTTATACTCAAGTAGAGGGATTGGATTTTGATGAAACCTTTACTCCCGTAGCAAGACTTGAGGCCATAAGAATCTTGCTTGCTTATGCTTGTTCTCGAAATATCAAGTTATATCAAATGGATGTCAAAAGTGCTTTCTTAAATGGGAAAATTAGTGAACTAGTATATGTTGAGCAACCTCCCGGTTTTGAAGATCCCACAAAGCCTAATCATGTGTACAAGCTCTCTAAGGCATTATATGGGTTGAAACAAACCCCTCGTGCTTGGTATGAAAGGCTTCGGGACTTTCTTCTTTCAAAGGGCTTCAAAATTGGAAAGGTTGATACTACATTGTTCACCAAGAAAATTGGAAATAACATTTTTATTTGTCAAATTTATGTCGATGATATCATCTTTGGGTCAACGAATGAAGATTTTTGCAAAGAATTTGGAGAAATGATGTCTAGGGAATTTGAAATGTCTATGATTGGTGAATTGAGTTTCTTTCTTGGTCTTCTAATCAAACAATTGAAGGAAGGCAATTTTGTTTGCCAATCTAAATATGTGAGGGACATCTTAAAGAAATTTGGCATGGAAGATGCAAAACCCATCAAAACTCCTATGGCTACTAATGGACATCTTGATCTTAATGAGGGAGGTAAACCGGTTGATCTTAAGCTTTATAGGTCCATGATTTGTAGTTTGCTTTATCTTACCGCATCTAGGCCCGACATCATGTTTAGTGTGTGCATGTGTGCTAGATTTCAAGCCGCACCTAAAGAGTGTCATTTGACCGCCGTAAAGCGGATTATGAGATACTTGAAGTATTCTCCTAACATTGGTCTTTGGTATTGTCGGGGACAGCCCTAGGGGGTCCCCTTAAACAACTGGGAAACCCCCACTTAAAACCCGCAACAAAACCAAAGCCAAACACGCCTTACTTAACCATGCAGGACATGGCCCACGCCGCGAAGGCCCCAGCGGCCCACCAGGCGGCCCACTCGAAGATCCCCTCGAGCAGGCTTCGCCTCGCTCGAGGGCGCGTGCCTCCCTCGGGCGGGCTCCACCCCGTTCGAGGGGGTGCGCTTACCTCGAGTAGACTCCGCCTCGCTCGAGGGTCCGCTCCGCCCTCGAACGGGGTCCGCCTCGCTCGAGAGCACTCCACGCGCGTGCGCCTGCTCCCGTACGCGGGCATTTAATGCCCTGACATCGGCGGGGTGGCGCCATCATGCGCCGGGGCTCGCGCCCGGTGCCGCCGCACCAACTCCCCGGAGGGAGCCCATCCCCATCACCGTGGGGGGGGGGGGGGCGTGCGGCGCGGCGGTGCCGGTCCCCGTGACGCCGTGCCGCCTTCTCCGGTACGGCTAGCGCGCCGAGCCCTCGAAGGGGGCCGGCTGCACCCTCGATTTGCTTTCTTGTGACTTTACAGGGTTAGGTGGAGGCGCTAGGCCGGTGGGACGCCGTCCCTGCCACTGTTAACAGTATGGCTGCCGCCCCCGTGCGTACGGGCGCACGCCAGGCGCTGTGGCAACAACTCCAGCACTGTGGAGCGTGCGGGAACGGGACGCCACCTTACCTGCCGCTGTGCCTCATACGGACCGACGTCAGCAACTCCCTCGAGCCTATCTGAAGACATCGCAGCCGTCCGCCGCCCTTCTACCCTCGAGGACGCCACTGTTCGGGTACAAGATACGCCATGATGGCCGGATCGCTGTAAGGATCGCCTGGGCGGCCGCCTACTCTACAGCATAGCACATCACGCTCCTTCACATAGCTAAATAGCGCGACGCACATGTGATTCGCTCTCTCCTTGGTCTATAAAAGGAGGACGAACCCCCTTGCCGCAGGGGACAGACAGATCACACACAAGACACGACACGAACAACAGAGCCCAACAGAACACAACACGAGACAGGCTGCGCCACGCACTTGCTCTCCAATTCTCCCACGATATCTTCAGCCACAACACCAGGGACTTGGAAGCGACGCTTCCTCTCCCACCTCGCTTGTAGCAGCCCCACTACAGGCACCCCCGGTGCTGAGCAATATAGTGCCTTGAGCACACCACTGTTGGATGTACGGCCCCTCGGCCGGAACCAGGATAAACTCTGTGTCTTTTATTGCTTAGCATCGACCATTGAGGGATAGACCTCGGCGCTTATTACTGGTTAGTGTCGGGACCACATATTCCGCACCAACAGGTATCCAAAGGGTGCTCAATTTGAGTTAGTAGGCTTTTCGGACTCGGATTACACCGGTTGCAAGGTTGATAGGAAGAGCACTTCCGGAGGTTGTCAATTGCTTGGACAGTCACTTGTTTCTTGGTCATCTAAAAGCAAAATTCAGTGGCTCTTTCTACTGCCGAAGCGGAATATATCTCGGCGGGAAGTTGTTGTGCTCAATTGCTATGGATGAAGCAAACACTTCTTGATTATGGTGTGAAATTCAAGGAAATTCCTCTCTTAAGTGACAATGAAAGTGCTATCAAGATTGCAAACAATCTGGTTCAACACTCTAGAACTAAGCATATTGATATTCGGCACCATTTTCTTAGAGATCATGTGAGCAAAGGAGATATCAAGATTGATGGAGTAAGCACGGATGATCAATTGGCGGATATATTTACCAAGCCTTTGGATGAGTCTCGGTTTTGCAAATTGAGAAATGAGCTAAATGTTATTGACATCTCAAATGTGGCTTGAGAGCTAGCACATGTGTTTATCCATATGCTTTTGTCTATCTCTCTTATCATTTCTAGCTTATCTCTTGTCTTTTATTCTCTATTTTTTTGTGAAACTTGCTTTTGCATATTTTCTAGCATTACTTGGTACATTGCATCATTCAATAATTTTCCTTCATTATTCTTGAGCAATGATCCCAAAAGATATCCTTGCAAATCTTTATCTCAAGTTATTTCACGCTGAAATTAAAAGAGGAGGTCAGACCGTCCGCAGCAATAGGGCCGACCGTCCGGCTGGTCTTGGCGGACTGTCCGCCAGGGCAGCGCGGACCGTCCGCGCGGATCGTGGGGAGAAGGTGCAGCACTGGATGTTCTGGAAGCATTAACGGACTGTCCGCGGCTGGGGTTCGGACCGTCCGCGCGCCTCGCGGACTGTCCGCGGGGGTGTCGCGGACTGTCCGCCTGTGCCGCGCGCGGGTGGGACCTAGGCCGCGGGATGAAATCGAATCAACACTCTTTTCTTCTCCTCCACCGAACCCAGCTCATCCCCTTCTCTCTTTCTTTCTCCCTCTCAAAGAAAAGGGCTCCCTCTTAGGGATTTCGATTGGGGCTCTCCCCGGACCGCCCGAGCACATCCCCGGACTCTCCGCGAGGTTCTCCACCATGTCATCCGGGTATTTTTTCGAATCTCTCATTCTATCTCTCGGGTTTTGAGCAAGGAGGTGGTTAGGGTTTGGATGTGTGATCTAAAATTCGTCCATGATTTCAAGATTTTGGCTTGGTGAATGTGTTTGGGATATCAATGTGGTGTTGTGGCAAAATTTTGGTAAAGAAATGTTGGATTTTGATCAAGTTATGTGGTTGGAAAGATTTGGAACTACTGTTCACGGGCTCCTGGCGTCCTGGACCGGGCGGACTGTCCGCCTCCTCTGCACGGACGGTCCGCGCGGCCCCGGCAGCGGCTTCGTGTCCAGTAGCTTCTAGTATGGGGTTTCACGCTCACTTCTAATTGCTTCCAACTGTTAATTCTCATTGAAATATATGGTTTTTGACAGTGCTCGCAAGGCTATAGCTTCACTCACTAGAAAGGTGACCAAAAAGGGCACATCAAAGAAGAAGGGCAAGGATGTTGGGACATCAAAGAGGCGGAGAAAAGATGATACCTCTGAGGAAGAAGAGGAACCCGACAATCCAAATGACAACGATTTTGATCCGGCTGATGAAGCGGCCAGTGCCTCATTCATGGTGGATGAAGATGAGATAAATCAAGGGGGAGGTAATAATGTTGACATCATTGATGTGGTTAATTACACAGCTCCTAGAAGGCAGTGGAAACAAAGAGAGTTTGCTATTGCTCGAAATGAAAATGCTTATAATCAACCCCGCGACACCCACAATTTATTCTTCCACACCCTTGTGCAAGAGCAAGCATTTTTCAGTAATTTGATGGAGTGCACAATTTTCACTCATCAAAGGGTTGATTTTGATTATCTTGAGTCTAAACCTATCCTAGCTGGGGTGGTAACGAAACTTGAAAATTTGGGGTTGAAACCATTTCTTCAGCATAGATGTGATTGGAATGATACAATAGTTAGACAATTCTATGCAACTTATGAAATGGATTTCATAGGAAAGAAAATGAGGTGGATAACTAGTAAGAGTGAGTATGAGGCCACATATGCAGAATTTGCGGCTGCCAATCTGTAACACCCTAACTTTATTAAAATTTTGGCTTTATAAAAATTTGCTAGCAACCATTTGTTTGCCTAAGGAATATAAGGTTGTTTATTTAATTTTAGGCATTCAAAACTTTTCTAAAACAAAGTTAATGAAATATAGGAATTAATTGTTGCATGCATGCTGGAGCATTATTTTTGGTTGCCTGGAATTCAAATTCAAAATTTGAATTTCATTTGTTTGGTGCCTAAAATCCCAAAACCTAAACCCTATTTTCCCTTCACCCCTTTCCTACCTTCTAAGCCCAACCCAGCCAAAGGCCTACGCAGCAGCCCGCTTGCGCACCGGCCCAAGCCAGCGAGCGACGAGGCCACGGCGGCCCCGGCTCGCGCGCGCCGCCTCGCCGGCCCGGCGAGGCCCGGGCCCGGCCGGCGGCCCGCCGCCGCCCGTTTCCCCCCCGCCCTCACCGCGCCTCGGCCGATGACGGGCGGTCCCCGCCCCGTCATCCCTATCCCGTGGCCGAGCCGGGACTCCGCCGCCGCCGCGCCGCCCGAGTCCGACCCGCGCACGCGTCCCCGTGCGTGGCCCGCACGCCAAGGAGCCCCCGCCGGGCTATTTAAGGCGCGCCGCCGCCCCCGGACCTCCCACCCGAGCCGCCCGAGCCCAAGCCGCCGTCTTGCGCCCCTCGCCGAACCCTAGCTCGAGCTAGCCGCGCCGCCGCTTTCGGTTTTCGCCGCCGCCGTCGCTTCATCGTCGAGGAGCAGCACCGAGGGACGCGCAAGGAGGTGAGGAATCCGCCGGAGTTGCGTGTCGTCGTCCTCGTGCACCGTAGCAACCGGGGAGGCCTCGCCGGAGTTCGCGCCGCGCCGCCGCGCCAACCGCTCGCGTCGCCGCCCCTCCGCCATAGCCGTCGCCCTAGATCGGTTCGCGTGCTCGCGCGCTTCGTGTAGGTGCCGCCCGCGCGCCAAACCGAGCCCCGAACCCCCGGATTGGGTACGCCGGCGAGCTCCGCCACCGCCCGCCGCCGCGCGCTCGCCGTCCCCGGCCGCCGCCGCCGCACGGCCGCATGCGCAAGACCCCAGCCGCCGGATTGAAATCCGACGCCCCTGATCCAATCCAGCCGCACCGCTTCGCCCGCATGCAACCACAGCCATCAGATCTAGATCCAACGGATCTAGATCGAGTCATATTGAGTCAGCCGGTCAAACCGCCGTCAGCCCTGGCAGTTTTGCAGAAAAGTCCCTGAGTTTCCTATATTTACAAAAATACCCTTCCACCTTAGAAGTTTTCTTACAGTTTAGTCCTTTTTCTTTATTTTAGCCCAAAACCTTTTTAAATCTTCACAGATTAGTCCCTATACATTCCCTAAGCCATAACTTAGTCGTTTTAGCTCCGATTTTAGTGTTCTTTATGTCCACGCGTTCGTCTCGAAGCATAGATTAGTTTTATGCTACTGTTTAGATCTGTTTGATCTGTTTGGTGACTGTTTCTTATTTATTCCTATTGTATGCTTGTATGTGATGATTGTGGACCGTAGAGAGTGATTCGTTCGAGGGATTGGAAGAGCAAGTCGAGCAAGAGTTTGAGCAGCAAGGCTTTGTTGAAGGCAAGTATTCCTTGATGCATGCCCGCTTGTCCTACATAACATGCATTTAAATTCACTGTTTTTACTTTTCGCTTGCATTAATTTGATGGGAGCCTATTAAGGATCATGCCTAGCTTTTTACTATCTTTACCTTGATACCGGGAATTAAATTAAATTTTGAGGTAGTTATTGCTTAGCATGCTCAACCGGGAATTGGTATTAATCAACTTGGATACCTTTTGTTACTCTATGTTCCGTTTATGATCTTTTACTTTGCAAGACCACTTTAATATGATAATCGGAACATGGAGAACCACCCAGGAAAACAGTACAACCACAAGAACTAATGGGCAATGGTCTTGGCTGAATAATTAGGAACTTTAGCTTGGGATGATCTTACCTGATAAGGACAAGGGATCGGCGGTACTGTGGGGTATAGACTCGCTCTAGCAGGGGGTTGGGTGAGTTAATCTTTTATGGTGGGGTATCGACCTGCTAGGGGACTTTATACCTTGCTAACTGATCCGGACCTTGTGGGTCATAACTTGCTAGGGAACCTTTGTAAAGGCCATGTAGCGTCCCTATGCACTCACACCTCGGAAGTGTGATATGGTGTCTTGCAAACACCGCATGGTTGGGTCCAAAGTTCTTCGGAGCTTTTACGCTGCTTGTGGGTAAAGTTGTACAACCTCTGCAGTGTTAAACTAATCGATTAGCCGTGCTCACGGTCAAGAGCGGCCCGGACACTCACATGATTAAATTATGGAACTTTAATGTTTAAATTGTTGTTTTATTCTTTATTTATGATGCTTATATCTTATTAATTGGGTTGGTATGAACTTACACCTTTAGTAATCATGTTGCTAATAAAACTTGACCAACTAAAATGCTAAAGTGCTTGAACCTTAACCATCCACCATATGGCCTTGCATGTTATGTTGTTCTCTCTTGCTGAGTACGATATGTGCTCACGCTTGTTTATTCTCTTGCATCTACAATACCCGGATTGCTGCTCAGACTGGGAGAACTTTGAAGATATTCCAGGAGATTTCCAGGAGTTCTAGGTGTGCGTAGTCTTCGATCACCGGTACTGTGGAGGCATTTTGTCCGCTGCGAGGACTCGTTTGTTTAAGATTCGTTTAAGACTATGGTTTGTAATAACTCTTTATTCGTGTGGCACTGTTTTTGGTATTCATAATGTCTAAGCGTGTGTGTAACTTGATCCTGGCGCACACGTGATCAATGCATTCGGTTTTGCCTTTAAAACCGGGTGTGACAGTGTGGTACCAGAGCTGTGTTGACTATAGGAACGCTAGCCTAGATAGTAATGGTCGAATTAAGGATTTTATACTCATAGAAGCTTTCTCTTACATGCTTGCTTTATTCTTACTAACCTTACTCTTGCCTTTTTGCTTCACTCTTGAGCTGTCTACACTCTTTATCTTGTGCTTGCTTTAGCTCTCGTCCTTTTTGCCTTACCATCTTTCTCATTCTGCACTACACTACAGATGGTTCGTAGCTCGGAGACCTCTCATGCAGGAGCAGTCTATCAGTATGCTCCACAGGAACAGTACCATGATTTGCATGATGGAGATACAGATGAGGAGATTGAGATGGAGCACACTTCGTGGTTTTCCCTAACCTTATCATGGTGCCTGACGATGAGGAAGATCTGGAGGAGATGATTCCAGAGGAGGATGAGTTAGCTGAACAACCAAACCTAGAGGAGCAAGCGCCAGAAGAAGATGAGGATCACCTGGATCAAGAGATGGAAGAACAAGAGCAAGAGGAGGAAGACGTGGAAGCGATCTGGGAAGTGTACCACTACAAAGCTGATGGAGTAGGCATTCCCATGGCAGACCACCTGAGGGCAATGGCACTTCGCCTGGGCTATGATAAAGCCCCTGTCTACCATTGTGAGATGTGGACTCATCCGTGGTTCGAGCCTCATTGGGAGGTTGCTGCTATCTTGGAGGAGTACATTCCATGCCGTGGAGTGAAGGAGGTGTCCAAGCATCATGACGTGGCTCACAGGACTACTATGGATGCTGGGATAGCAGAGTCAGCTCGGAGGGCGCTCTATGTGCTCTCTCACAAGGAGCGTGACAGGTTGGAGGATACCCACTGCCGTTACACACCTTTCAGAGCAAGTGGGGAAGCCAAGACTTACATCGCCCCGGCCACCGGCCTATGAAGGGACGCTTAACAATGTCCGGAGTCTACTTGCGGTGTGAACACCTGCATTGGATGATGCCAACAACATACTATATGCAGCACGGCGGCAGATTTTCACTCGGAGACGCGAGAGGCGTGCCCTAGAAGCGCACTTCCGAACGGGGAGCGACCGAAGCCCATGAAGCCACAGAAGGATGTACCTCCCCGTCACCTAAGAGGCCACACTATGACTCCCCTGACGCCCGCACAGATGCCATGACAGAAGATAGTCCTTAGGTTTAAGATTAAGGGATAGGATCTCTTTGTAATCGCTAGTAGACGATCGGTAAAATATGTTTAGTTTAGAGGTGTGGTTGAATGCTTGATTTTGTGCTTAATGTATGAGTTGGATTTTTGGTTGAGTGCAATGTGTTGTGGAGTGATGACCACAACGATATTGGTTTAGTACTAAGTTTGTGGGGGTTAACTTTCAGTCTCAATCAGTTATCTATCTTAATCTTTTTGTCCCTTTAAGTTTTCCCTTAATGCAAATTCGAGATCCCAAAAATCTGATCGCACAGTTTTCTGAGTCAGCAGTACTGTTTTAATTTTATCCCGAGCTACCGAACTCCGATTGCAGTAAAACCAATTGGAAAAGTTCAAGAATTTCGTGACTGATTTTCTGTGAAAAATTCAGAATATTTGGATGGATAACCAGAGAGTTATAACTGAAACATTACAGCCTCACGAATCTGTTAAACACTGCTGACCTATCTGACTTGTTTATTTTATAACCAGAGCTACACAACTCCGATTGAAGTGATTCCAGTTGGAGTAGTTTCATAATTTCATCACCTTTTATCAGTCCAAAATCCATAATTTTTGGTTACCCACACTGAGAGCTATGCCTGATTGTTTGGAGTCAACAGAATCTGTCTTATCTGAATATCATTGCTATCTTAACTTCCTAAGTTTAACCCTTGGTGCAATCATCTAAAATAATGTCCCTAACACTCAGATGGTGAACACCAGGTCAGGATCAGGTGTTGATCAGCCAGCAGGAAGAGCACCCCGGCCCGGCACAAATGGATCCCGCTATGCGGCGGTTCTCGGAGGCACGGACCCGGCTCCTCCAGAACTTGACCACCACCGTGACAAACTTGCAAGCCCGGATCAACAATCCACCGGTGCCGCCACCGCGCCCCGCAACAAGCACCGTGAGTTTATGAGTCACCACCCTCCTGTGTTTACTCACGCCGCCGATCCACTAGAAGCCGAAGATTGGCTAAAGACAATGCGAAGATGCTCACTACTGTCGGTGTGACGACGAGAGAGAAGGTCTCGTATCTTTGCGGG
Organism: Cenchrus americanus; assembly: GCA_947561735.1. NCBI lineage: Eukaryota > Viridiplantae > Streptophyta > Magnoliopsida > Poales > Poaceae > Cenchrus > Cenchrus americanus. The sequence goes on along the minus strand of OX387244.1, from coordinate 124,547,773 downwards.
ACGACTTCAAGGATCTGCAGCCACTTGGTGGGATGCGTATTCTCCGCCGCTCCCCGCCGCCCCCGTACACCATCACTTGGGAGGAGTTTACCACCAACTTCGAAGCCATCACATACCCTCCCGGAGTCATGAAGATCAAGAAGAAGGAGTTCCTTTCTCTCGAAGCGGGGAGGAATGTCGGTGGCGAGTATAGAGACAAGTTCAACGGAGTTGTCTCGCTATGCGGCCGAGGAGGTTGCTGAAGATAGGAAGAAGCGAGGAGCTGTTCTGGATGGGTTAGCCGGTTCGGCTGCGGTACCCGTGATGTCCTATCCTTTCCCTAACTTTCGGCGGCTAGTTGATGCCGCCATCCGCTTGGAGCACAAGCGCAAGGAGCTCGGAGAGCAGAAGAGGAAGGCCGCCAGCTCTGGGTAATTTGGGAGTGCGTCTCGCCCGCGCTTCAACCCACCGCCGAACACCCCGTTCCGCTTTGGGGGACCGGGTGGAAACTTTGGGCAGCAGCAGTCCCAGCGTCCTGCTTAGCAGTTCCAGCAGTCTGCTCAGCAGTTTCAGCGTCCTATTCCTCAGACTCCCCGCCCAGTTTCCCAGCAGAGTCAGCAGAGAGCCCCAGTTGGCACACCTGTAAGGACCGTGGCACCACCCAATCCTGCCACCACTACTTGCTTCAAGTGCGGAGAGCTTGGTCACTATGCCAATGCTTGCCCAAAGAGGAACCCTCCACACACCCCAGTACGAGAACCGGCGGCGGACAAGGAGCGGAAGCCAAACCCCGCGGTCTAACAAAGGACAACGAGCTATGCACGAGGCAAGGCGATGCACGTTGATGCTGAAGTCGCCCGGAGAACCCCGCAGTAGTGCTCGGTATGTTTGTAGTCAACTCTACTCCCCGCCTCGGTTTGTTTGATTACGGAGCATCCCATTCTTTCATTACATCCCGGTTCGTAGCTCAACATAATCTACCTATCGGTCCCATGTCTCGCCACATGTTAGTTACCTCACCCGGGGGGAATTGAAAGCCATCTATAAATGTGATAACGTCCATCTCAAGATTGTGGGCAGAGATTTCCGTGCCAATCTTATAATCTTGGATTCAAAGGGGATCGATGTGATATTGGGAATGGGATGGTTGACCGCGTGTGATGCGGTGATACAGTGTGCTAAGAGATCAATCCTACTTACAAGCCCAGCTGGTGAAAGATTTGAGTTTGCAGCAGATCCCGCACCATCAAATGCCAGTGCCGTGAATAAGCTTGATGGAGCGACCTTGGAAGACATACGAGTAGTGTGCGATTATCCCGATGTGTTTCCCGAGGAGTTGCCGGGTATGCCCCCCGACCGAGATGTTGAGTTCGTTATTGATCTTTTACACGGTACGCCCCTATCTCTAAGCGCCCATATAGAATGTCTAGTGATCGATTACAAGAACTTAAAGCTCGGATTAAAGAATTATTGGGTAAAGGGTTCATTCGTGCTAGTTCATCACCCCGGGGAGCACCCGTTATCTTTGTGGGTAAGAAAGATGGCACACGGAGAGGATGTGTGTTGATTACGGTCCCTTAATGATGTTACCATCAAGAACAAGTATCCTCTCGCCACGTATTAAAGATTTGTTTGATCGGATGAGAGGAGCTAAAGTGTTTTCTAAGATCGATCCGCGATCCGGTTATCATCGATTGAAGATTAGGCCTTCGAGATATTCCTAAGACGGCTTTTACTACTAGGTACGGACTTGTATGAGTACACGGTTATGTCTTTTGGGTTAACCAATGCACCCGCGTACTTTATGTACTTGATGAACAAGATCTTTATGGAGTATCTGGACAAGTTCGTTGTGGTATTCATTGATGACATTTTGATCTACTCCAAGAATGAGGAGGACCATGAGGAGCATTTGAGACTTGTGTTGCGAGAAGGCGAGAGAGCATGAGTTATATGCGAAGTTCGGCAAGTGTGAGTTCGGCTCAAGGAAGTGTCTTTTCTAGGTCATATCATCACCAACGGAGGTATTGCGGTGGATCCCGGCAAGGTTAGTGATGTATTGAAGTGGGAAGCCCCTCGCACGATTGTCCGAGATCCGGAGTTTCCTTGGACTTGCTTTGGTTACTATCGTCGGTTTATTGAAGGATTCTCCAAGATTGTGAAGCCTCTCACTACATTGCTAGAGAAGGACGGGGAGTTTAAATGGACCGGTGCATGTCGGTCCGGTTTTGAAGAGTTAAAGAAGTCGTTAACCACGGCTCTGTTCTAGTAATGCCTGATCTACGGAAGAGCTTTGATATTTATTGTGATGCATCTCGACAAGGTCTAGGATGTGTGTTGATGCAAGAAGGTCATGTTATAGCTTATGCATCTCGTCAGTTGAGGAAGCATGAGTTGAACTATCCTACGCATGACCTTGAGTTAGCAGCAGTGGTTCATGCATTGAAGATTTGGAGACACTACATTATGGGAACTAAGTGTCAGATCTATACTGATCACAAGAGTCTGAAGTATATCTTCACTCAGAAGGATCTTAATCTAAGACAGCGTCGTTGGTTAGAGTTGATCAAGGACTATGATCTAGAGATTCATTACCATCCGGGTAAAGCGAATCTGGTTGCTGATGCTTTGAGTCGGAAGGGCCACACTAACATGGCTATGACCATTCAGTTTCCTGACGAGTTGGTAAAAGAGTTTGAAAGGCTCAACTTGAAAGTGGTTGCACATGCAGAAGGAGTGACTTTGGAAGTACAGTCCACTCTGGAGCAAGAGATACGTAAGTGGCAGCTAGAGGATGCTGGAATACAGAAAATTAAGGAGAATATGCAACAGGGAGAAGCCCCAGAATTCACAGAAGATGAACAAGGAACCTTGTGGTTTAAGAACCGGTTGTGTGTACCAGAGACAGGAGATCTCAGAAAGACGATCTTGAGAGAAGCTCACGACTCAGCTTATTCTATCCATCTAGGCAGTACTAAGATGTACCAGGATCTTAAACAGAGGTATTGGTGGTACGGTATGAAGAGAGATGTGGCCGCACATGTGGCTTTGTGTGACACTTGCCACCGGGTTAAGGCTGAACATCGGGAGACCCGTGGTTTTGCTTCAACCATTGAAGGTGCCTGAGTGGAAGTGGGAAGAGATCGGAATGGACTTCATAGTGGGTTTACCTCGAACCCGAGATGGTTATGATTCGATTTGGGTTATCGTGGATCGTTTGACTAAGGTGGATCACTTCATTCTGGTAAAGACTACTTATACAGGAGCTAAGTTGGCAGAACTATACATGTCCAGGATTGTGTGTTTACATGGTGTACCAAAGAAGATCGTGTCGGACAGAGGTACTCAGTTTACTTCACGTTTCTAGGGGAAGTTGCACGAATCTCTGGATACTAAGCTAAATTTCAGCTCAGCTTATCATCCACAGACAGATGGACAGACAGAGAGAACCAATCAGATCCTAGAAGATATGCTGAGAGCTTGTGTGCTTAAGCATGGTTGTAGTTGGGATAAGAGCTTGCCATATGCTGAGTTCTCTTATAACAACAGCTACCAAGCCAGTCTCAAAATGTCACCCTTTGAGGCTCTGTATGGAAGGAAGTGTAGAACTCCGTTATATTGGAGTGAGACAGGCGAAAGGCAGTTATTTGGGGCAGATATCATCAGAGAAGCGGAGAAACAAGTTCAGATCATCAGAGAAAATTTGAGGATTGCTCAGTCCAGACAGAAAAGTTATGTAGACGGCAAACGAAGGGATGTGGTCTTTCAAGAAGGCGATTATGTGTACCTAAAGGTGTCACCTATCAGAGGTTTGCGTCGATTCAGAGTTAAAGGAAAGTTGTCACCTCGGTTTATTGGACCTTTCAAGATCCTTGAGAGAGTGGGAGAAGTGGCTTATAGATTGGTGTTGCCAGTCTAGCTAGCTGATGTGCATGATGTGTTCCATATTTCTCAGTTAAAGAAGGGTTTTGGTCCTCATGACAAAGAGCCGTTACCCTTGGATGATCTAAACGTCGAAGAGGATCTCACCATTGTTGAACACCCTATTCGGATACTGGAAACCATGACAAGGGTCACCAGGAATAGTGTGATTAAGATGTGCAAAGTACAGTGGAGTAATCATGCAGAGGATGAGGCAACATGGGAAAGAGAGGATGAGCTAAAAGCAGAATTTCTAGATCTTTTTCCCAATCTGTCCGAATCTCGAGGACGAGATTCTTCTTAAGGGGGGTAGGATTTGTAACACCCTAACTTTATTAAAATTTTGGCTTTATAAAAATTTGCTAGCAACCATTTGTTTGCCTAAGGAATATAAGGTTGTTTATTTAATTTTAGGCATTCAAAACTTTTCTAAAATAAAGTTAATGAAATATAGGAATTAATTGTTGCATGCATGCTGGAGCATTATTTTTGGATGCCTGGAATTCAAATTCAAAATTTGAATTTCATTTGTTTGGTGCCTAAAATCCCAAAACCTAAACCCTATTTTCCCTTCACCCCTTTCCTACCTTCTAAGCCCAACCCCGACCAAAGGCACCCGCGGCCGCTCCCGCTTGCGCACCGGCCCAAGCCGGCCGAGCGACGAGCCACGGCGGCCCCGGCTCGCGCGCGCCGCCTCGCCCGGCCCGGCGGGCCCGGGCCCGGCCGGCCGGCCGCCGCCGGCCCCCCTTCCCCCGCCCTCACCGCGCCTCGGCCGATGACGGGCGCGGGCCCCGCTGTCATCCCTATCCCGTGGCCGAGCCGGACTCCGCCGCCGCCCGAGTCCGACCCGCGCACGCGTCCCCGGTGCGTGGCCCGCACGCCAAGGAGCCCCCGCCCGGCTATTTAAGGCGCGCCGCCGCCCTTGGACCTCCCACCCGAGCCGCCCGAGCCCAAGCCGCCGTCTTGCGCCCCTGCCGGAACCCTAGCTCGAGCTAGCCGCGCCGCCGCTTTCGGTTTTCGCCGCCGCCGTCGCTTCATCGTCGAGGAGCAACACCAGGGACGCGCAAAGAGGTGAGGAATCCGCCGGGAGTTGCGTGTCATCGTCCTCGTGCACCGTAGCAACTGGGGAGGCCTCGCCGGAGTTCGCGCCCGCGCCGCCGCGCCAACCGCTCGCGTCGCCGCCCCTCCGCCATAGCCGCCGCCGCCCTAGATCGGTTCGCGTGCTCGCGCGCTTCGTGTAGGTGCCGCCCGCGCGCCAAACCGAGCCCCGAACCCCCGATTGGGTACGTCGGCGAGCTCCGCCGCCGCCCCGCCGCCGCGCGTCGCCGTCCCCGGCCGGCCGCCGCCGCTTTGGCCGCATGCGCAAGACCCCAGCCGCCGGATTGAAATCCGACGCCCCTGATCCAATCCAGCCGCACCGCTTCGCTCCCATGCAACCACAGCCATCAGATCTAGATCCAACGGATCTAGATCGAGTCATATTGAGTCAGCCGGTCAAACCGCCGCCAGCCCTGGCAGTTTTGCAGAAAAGTCCCTGAGTTTCCTATATTTACAAAAATACCCTTCCACCTTAGAAGTTTTCTTACAGTTTAGTCCTTTTTCTTTATTTTAGCCCAAAACCTTTTTAAATCTTCACAAATTAGTCCCTATACCTTCCCTAAGCCATAACTTAGTCGTTTTAGCTCCGATTTTAGTGTTCTTTATGTCCACGCGTTCGTCTCGAAGCATAGATCAGTTTTATGCTACTGTTTAGATCTGTTTGATCTGTTTGGTGACTGTTTCTTATTTATTCCTATTGTATGCTTGTATGTGATGATTGTGGACCGTAGAGAGTGATTCGTTCGAGGGATTTGAAGAGCAAGTCGAGCAAGAGTTTGAGCAGCAAGGCTTTGTTGAAGGCAAGTATTCCTTGATGCATGCCCGCTTGTCCTACATAACATGCATTTAAATTCACTGTTTTTACTTTTCGCTTGCATTAATTTGATGGGAGCCTATTAAGGATCATGCCTAGCTTTTTACTATCTTTACCTTGATACCGGGAATTAAATTAAATTTTGAGGTAGTTATTGCTTAGCATGCTTAACCGGGAATTGGTATTAATCAACTTGGATACCTTTTGTTATTCTATGTTCCGTTTATGATCTTTTACTTTGCAAGACCACTTTAATATGATAATCAGAACATGGAGAACCACCCAGGAAAACAGTACAACCACAAGAACTAATGGGCAATGGTCTTGGGCGAATAATTAGGAACTTTAGCTTGGGATGGTCTTACCCGATAAGGACAAGGGATCGACGGTGCTTGTGGGGTATGGACTCGCTCTAGCAGGGGGTTGGGTGAGTTATTCTTTTATGGTGGGGTATCGACCTGCTAGGGGACTTTATACCTTGCTAACTGATCCGGACCTTGTGGGTCATAACTTGCTAGGGAACCTTTGTAAAGGCCATGTAGCATCCCTATGCACTCACACCTCGGAAGTGTGATATGGTGTCTTGCAAACACCGCATGGTTGGGTCCAAAGTTCTTCGGAGCTTTTACGCTGCTTGTGGGTAAAGTTGTACAACCTCTGCAGAGTGTTAAACTAATCGATTAGCCGTGCTCACGGTCAAGAGCGGCCTGGACACTCACATGATTAAATTATGGAACTTTAATGTTTAAATTGTTGTTTTATTCTTTATTTATGATGCTTATATCTTATTAATTGGGTTGGTATGAACTTACACCTTTAGTAATCAGGTTGCTAATAAAACTTGACCAACTAAAATGCTAAAGTGCTTGAACCTTAGCCATCCACCATATGGCCTTGCATGTTATGTTGTTCTCTCTTCTTGAGTACGATATGTGCTCACGCTCGTTTATTCTCTTGCATCTACAATACCGGATTCTTTGCTCGGACGGGAGAACTTTGAAGATATTCCGGGAGATTTCCGGGAGTTCTAGGTGTGCGTAGTCTTCGGTCGGTACTCGTGGAGGCATTTTGTCCGCCGCGAGAACTCGTTTGTTTAAGATTCGTTTAAGACTATGGTTTGTAATAACTCTTTATTCGTGTGGCACTGTTTTTGGTATTCATAATGTCTAAGCGTGTGTGTAACTTGATCCTGGCGCACACGTGATCAATGCATTCGGTTTTGCCTTTAAAACCGGGTGTGACACAATCATCTTAGCTATGAGTATTTTAGAGAGGGTGTTGATGTTTATAACAAGGATATTCTTGAAGATACAGCTGTATTCTATGAGCCTGGCACCCCTAATGCAACTATAATGAACAGGCTAGCAGCAGGACTTAGGCATCATCCGGCTGCCATCAACAACATCATTAGACACACCTTTATGCCTAAAATCAGTAATAAGGATAAAGTCCGGGAACATTATTGGAATGTGATTGATCACGTCATGAATGGAACTAGATTTGATGTTGTGAAGCTTATTCTTGATCAAATGATTTGCAAGAAGCGTCTTGTCTGAGATAGTATTTATTTTGCTCCCTATATTATGTCATTGATCAAGATCAAGACGGGGTTCAATGGTTTATGTGATGTGAAGCATGAACTTTATCATCCATTTTACAATGCTAAAGCCTTTCTGAACAAGCCATTGACACCCTATGGACAGGATGCAGAGGTTCACAATGTTGTAGAAAATATTGAGGCTCATGGTAGTGATGATGAAAATGCAAATGTTGGCAACATGGGCTATGTTAATGTTGATGAGGGTGCTTATGCTATGCCTCCTCCTCCTCCTGTTCATCCCATGCAGCCACAGTGGGAGCCTCCTGCTGGATACTTTGATTCCTATTTTGCTAATATTCAACAACCATGAACTCTTAGTTTCAGCAAATGCAATCCGGGTTTCAATCTCACTTTGAGGCATATGGACAGTAGATGAATGATACTTTTCAGACTATGCAGCAGAATTTTCAGCAGCAAATTGATACTAGTCTGGATACTTTTGGTCATCATGTCTATAATACTATGTATGACCCCATGATGCAGCGGTTGGGTGATATGCAGACTGATCTTCAGAATGACATCAGTGCCTTAAATGATAGATTCTCTCATATGTCCACCTCAGAGCAGTATCAGCAGCTACACGATCAGTAGACTCAGCTTCAGCACGATGTCCATGCCATGAACACTGCTTTTGGAGACTTTAGAGATCATTTTTATCATTAGTATCTAGCTCCAGCTCCTCCACCACAGTTCTGTCCCCCTCCACCGTTCTATCCTCCTCCGCCGCCGCCTCAGGATGACTAGGCCCTTTTGGTATTTGATGCCAAAGGGGAGAGATTTCGAGGAGTGTGTGATCTTTAGGGGGAGCTCACTTTGCTTGCATGAATTTGGAACTCTTTTGCATTGCATCTGCATGTTTAATTTCGGTTTTGCATGAACTTCGATTGGCTTGTAATAATTTTGTGAGACTTACGTTTTGGTGTGTGATGTGATTGAAAACTAGAACTTGTGGTTAGCTTGAACTTCGATTGGCTTGTAATAATTTTGTGAGACTTACGTTTTGGTGTGTGATGTGATTGAGAACTAGAACTTGTGGTTATCTTGTGATGTTCTATAGTTGTGATCTTATTTTGCTTATCATATGTCTTGTTCTAGTTCCCGTAGTAGTTTTTGAGGCTAACCCTTCCTTAATCTTTTTGGATATATATATGGTTGTTGCCTTGTTCTCTATTTTGTAGGGAAACTCCGTCAAAATTTATTATGTGTATGCATATGTGTAAAAATCAAATGAAAATTATATGCACATATGTAGGGGGAGTTCTCTCTATATTCTTGGAGACATACGCTCTATCTATTTATTGAATTTATTTGAGAAGAGTAAGTGATTCCAAAACACAAAACCTTTCTTATATCACTCCTTTAAGTGGTTGTCATCAATTACCAAAAAGGGGGAGATTGAAGGCATCTAGGCCCCTAATTCGTGTTTTGGTAATTAATGTCAATCATCATGGACTAACATTTTTATTTGAGCTATAAGAATAGGTTAGTTCGGTGAAATGATGAGATCATGCGGTATAAATGAGAAGATCTTGTATGACGTGTGTTGGAAAGAGCTCAAGGCAAAGGTAAAAGATAGGGTTTTATTTTTGCCGGTCATAAGGTGATTAGAGGATGTTAAATGACCGGGTTGATAGGATAGATAGCCGTACTATCAAGAGGGATCAATTTCATTGGCTTGACTTTCCATAGTGCCACTTGGATCAAAAATTTGCATGCATTGCATTTAGATGAGTGGCGATTTCTCTTGGTAAAAAGAATTCTTTGAAAATCATAAGGAAAAACAGTTTTCAGGTATTGGGCGGACAGACCGGGCCCTTGGGGCGGACGATCCGCGAGTTTATGATTTTTATTTAATACCTGAGTTTTTGGGCAAAAGTTTTTGTGAAAATACGCTTCCAGGTGGACAGTCCGCGGACCCCTGGCGGACGGTCCGTTATTCTTAACAAAACAGGGTGCAGCCCGGTGGACCGGGCGGACGGTCGCGGGGCCGCCCGCGAGGCGTCCGCGGGGCCCGAGTGGGACGGTCCGCGTGGCCCTGGCGGACGGTCCGCCCGGCCCAACGGTCAGTCCCCCCAGCCGTTGACTTCGTGTTTTTACCGTTGGAATTCAAACGCGGACAGTCCGCGAGGGCATCGCGGACAGTCCGCGAGGTACGCGTTTTATCCCTAACGGCTAGTAACGGGAAGGGGGAGTATTTATACTCCAAGCCCGGGGTTGGAGAGCCTCTCTTGGCAATTTGAAAGGTCTATACTCCCTTGTAGAGCTCTCCCTCTCCTCTCTCTCACTCACTTGGCTTAGTGGTTGTATTCTTTGTGAGATTGAGAGCTTCTAGTGCATTGCATCAAGGTTTTGATCTTTGTGGCACTAGGGAATCATCAAGCAAGTGGTTGATTTGTTACTCTTGGAAGTTGCCGCTTCCTAGACGGCTTGGTGGGAAAGAATCCGTTGAAGCTCGCAAGAAGATTGTGCGTGGCTCCGGATTTCGTGTTGTGAGAGGTATTATGCTCACCTCACCGGAGCGGTAAAGAGCAACTCTAGTGGAATCGAGGTGTGGTGGTTCTTTGGTTCTAACCGGCTCAAGATCAAGTGATGACTTGATAGAGGAGTGGTTGAACATTGAATCCACCTCAACGTGGATTAGGGGTGACCGGTAAGTCATCGATACCACGGGATAAAATTCATCTCTTGTGCCCGGTTATTTCTTTCCTCAATTTCCTTTCAAGTACTTTACTTTGAGCATTCTATTTCTAGAGATTGTTGTTTATCTTGTCACCCTAGGTCGCAAAACCCCCAACATAGGAATAGAGTAGGTAGAGATTTAATTCTCCTTGTGGTTCTAATTAAATTTCTCTAGTGTTGTGGTTTTAGTTTTTAAAACTGCCTATTCACCGCCCCTCTAGTCGTTATCCTAGATCCTACAACCTTCGAAGTGGTAGGGTTCTCGGGGACGTATCACGCTATCCTCGGAGGCCAGCGTACGTGAAGTTCATGGCCGTGCCCAACTATGCGTACCTCAAGCTGAAGATTCCTAGTAAGAAGGGAATCATCACAATGGGGACTATGTTCCAGCGCACATTTGAGTGCGAGCTGAGTGCTTCCAATTTGCGGAGGCACTGATCTGGTTCGAGAGGCTTTACACCAAACCTCACTCTGAGGACCAAGATATCCCTGAGTTGTCCAAGCGAGCGCCCTGCTCTTTCGAGCCGGCCAAGGACATCAAGGATGCCATCTCCGACGATGGCCGCACGCTCCGTATCAGGCGGCGCTCGATCCTAAATAGGAAAGCGCGCTCGTCGACTTCCTCAAAGTGAACCTCGATGTGATTGCATGGAAACCTTCCAACATGAAGGGGGTCTCAAGAGAGGTTGCCGAGCACAAGTTGAACATCAAGCCGAGATCGAAATCGGTGAAACAACGCCTTCATTGCTTCGACGACGAGAAGTGCAAGGCGATTGGCGAGGAGATCAAGAAGCTCCGTATTTCAGGGTTCATCCAAGAAGTATTCCACCCCAACTAGCTTGCTAACCCTGTACTTGTAACGAAGAAGAATAAGAAATGGAGGATGTGTGTTGATTACACAGGCCTTAACAAGGCATGTCCCAAGGATCCGTTTCCTTTGCCTCGCATAGATCAGGTAGTCGATTCGACCACTGGGTGTTTCTCGATGCGTACTCTGGGTACCACCAGATAGCGATGTGCATAGCGGATCAACTCGCGTCCTCATTCATCACTTCGTTGGCGCTTACTACTACAAGATGATGCCCTTCAGGCTCAAAAACACGGGTGCCACGTTCCAAAGATGCATGCGATGCATCTTCGGAGAACTCATAGGACGCATCATTGAGGCATACGTCGACGATATAGTTGTTAAATCAAAAAAGACCGGCGATCTAGTCCCTGACCTCATGACGGTGTTCGCGAAGCTGAGAGAGCATGGGGTAAAGCTGAACCCCGAGAAGTGCATTTTTAGGGTTCCGAGGGGCATGCTCCTCGGCTTTGTCATGTCGGAATGCGACATTAAGGCTAACCCCGAGAAGATCTCAGCCATTACGGACATGGGGCCGATCCAAAACTTAGAAGGCGTACATCGCGTCACGGGCTGCCTCGCAGTTCTTAGCCGATTCATTGCACAACTCGGGGAGCACAACCTGTTGCTGTACAACCTAATGAAGAAATCCGACCACTTCGCGTGGAGTCCTGAGGCTCAGGAAGCGATCAACTCCCTCAAGAACATGCTCAAGAGTCTGGCGCCTGAACCTCATGTACATCACCGCGGCAACCCAGGTGGTCAGTGCTGTGCTGGTAGTCGAGTGAGAAGAGCTTGGAAGATCACTCAAGGTGCAACACCCGGTTCACTTTGTAAGCGACGTACTTTGTGGCTCGAAGACTCGCTACTCACAAATGCAAAAACTCGTGTATGCTGTCTTGATGACCAAGCGCAAGCTCCGCCACTACTTCGATGCACACCCCATCACGATGGTGTCTAAGTACCCACTCAGAGAAGTTCTCCAGAACCCCGAGGCCGAAGGAAGGATTGCCAAGTGGGCACTCGAGCTGATAGGGCAGAACATCTTGTATGCATCCCGCAGCGCCATCAAGTCCCAAGTGTTGACGGACTTGTTGCTGAGTGGACGAAGATCCGAACTCCGCTGGCACCTATCGAGCATGAGACATGGACAATGTACTTCGACGGCTCGGTCATGAAGGAAGGAGCGGGAGTAGGCCTTGTCTTCATCTCTCCTCTGGGCGTGCACATGGAGTACATGGTTCGACTACACTTCCCAGCCTCCAACAACGTCACCGAGTATGAGGTACTCATCAATGGCCTATGAATAGCGGTCGAGCTTGGGATCTGTCGTCTCGAGATCAGAGGAGACTCAGAACTTGTCGTGGATCAAGTCATGAAAGAGAAAAACTGTGTTGATCCGAGGATGGCGGCATACTGCCAGGCCGTGTGTGAGCTAGAAGGCAAGTTCCACGGGCTCGAACTTCATCATGTGCTGCGCGACTACAACAGAGCTATTGATGTCCTCGCCAAGACTGCATCGAGTCGCAGGCCGGTGCCACATGGAGTCTTCATGAGTGACCAGCACCCTCTGTACGTGGCGAAGCGGAGAATCCACCGGAGCCTGAGGGACCAGAAGTCATGGAGATCGACCGGCCGCTCGAGCTGAACCTTGAGGACCCGAATTGGTGCTTCCCCATCCTGGAGTGGCTTGTCGAGGGGAAGCTGCTCTCTAGCCAGACGGAGGCATGCCACATCGCGTGACGAGCTAAAGTGTTCGTCCTCATCGAGGGTGAGCTCTACAAACGAGGGGTATCAGGCATACTCATGCGGTGCATCCTCGTATAGATCAAGGTAAGGAACTGCTTCGCGAGATCCATGCCGGCACGTGTGGACACCATGCCGACCCGAGGACTCTTGTTGGAAAGGCTTTCTGACAGGGTTTCTACTGGCCCGCGGTGGCAGACTCCAAGGACATCGTGCGTCGTTGTGAGGGGTCTCAGTTCTACGCCCGACAAACTCACCTCCTGGCGCAAGTGCTTCAAACCATCCCCATCACATGGCATTTTGCTGTGTGGCACCTCGACATGGTGGGGCAACTCCGATAAGCGCTCAGGGGCTTCACACACCTCGTAGTGGTCAACAAGTTCTCTAAGTGGATCAAAACTCGACCCATCGTGAACGCCCGCTTCGAGGAGGCCGTAGTGTTCTTCACTGACATCATCTATCACGTCGGCATACCCAACACGATCATCACCGACAATGGCACCCAGTTCATACGGAAAAATTCCTCAACTTTTGAGACGACAACAACATTCGTGTGGACTAGTCGGCCGTGGCGCACTCGAAGACGAACGGACAAGTCGAGAGAGCAAATGGCATGATCCTACAAGGCCTAAAGCCTCACATCTTCAAGCGTCTCGAGAAGTTTCGAGCAAGATGAGTGGTCGAGCTACTGTCTGTCCTTTGGAGCCTGCGCACCACACCTTGCCGGGCGACTGGCTTCACGCCTTTCTTCATGATACACGGGTCGGAAGCAGTCCTACCTACGGACATTGACTATGGCAGTCCACGAGTACGAGCCTATACTGGGGAAGCCAACCAAGTCACACTTGTCGGTGCGGAATGTAGTCCCGACACTAACTAGTAATAAGCGCTGAGATCTGTCTCTCGATGGTCGGTGCTAAGCAACTAAGGACACTCGGTTTATCCTGGTTCCGGTCGGGGCCATACGTCCAGCAGGGGTGTGCTCGAGGCACTGTATTGCTTTGCACCAGGGTGCTTGTAGTGGGGCGGCTACAAGCGAGGCAGGAGAGGAGGTGTGGCCTCCAAGTCCCAAGAGGAGTGATTGAGGCAAGTGCCAATATCGTGGAGAAGACGGAAAGCGTGCGAACGATCGCTATCCGTTGTCCCGAGTCTGGTGTCTTCTTTTTCCCCCTGCGGCGAGGGGGATCACCTTCCTTTTATAGACCAAGGAGAGGACGATTTACAAGCATGCCGCACTATTTCGCTACGTGTGATGGTATGGCGTACAGTGTCGGGGAGTTGACGGTCGTCCTGGCGAATCTTGCTCCAATTACGGTGTCGCGGCGTGTCCTGTGCCTGAACAGGGGCGACTTCGAGGGTGGAGGCGTAGTGGCTGACCGGGGCGTCTCCATGTGGGCTCGAGGGAGCCGTCGACGGTGATCCGTACGGGGTACAGTGGCAGGCGTGGCGGCGTCCCGTCCCCGCGTGCCCAACAGCGTCGGAGAAGTTGTAGCAGTGCACGGCGTGGCGCTGCAGGGGCGGGGATGGCCGCACAGGACTGACAGCGATGGGGATGGCGCTCCCGCCGGCCTGACGTCATGGTTTGACCTTGCGGAGTAACGAGAGGAGGGCTCGAGGGTGCGGCCGGCCCCGCTTAGAGGGTGCGGCGTGTTAGCCGTACTAAAATGGGCGGCACAGTGTCACGGAGCTGACACCAGCCTCGTCGCACAGTCCCCCACAGTGGCGGGGATGGGCTCCCCCTAGGGAGTTGGCGGAACAGCGCCGGGACGTGATTCCTAGGCGCGTGATGGCGCGGCTCTGCTGTGTCAGAGCATTAAATGCTTGTACCCGTGTGCGGGAGCAGGTGCGCTCGTGAGGGAGCCTCGAGCGAAGAGGAGCCCGCTCGAGGGAGGCGGGGACCCTCGAGCGAGGCGGAACTCGCTCGAGGGAGTGTGAGCCCTCGAGCGAGGCGGACCTCGCTCGAGGGGGGCGGGCGTGAGCCCTCGAGCGAGGCGGACCTTGCTCGAGGGGGCGCCTTGTTGGGCCGCTCTAGTGGGCCGCGGGGGCCATCGCGGCGTGGGCTGTGCTGTGTGCATATGTTGTGTGTTATGTTTGAGGAGTGTTTGCGTTTTGTGTTTTTTGTTTTTTGCAGGTTTTAAGCAGTATTCCCCCGGTTTTTAGGGGACCCTCGTGGCTGTCCCCGACAGTAGCCCCCGAGCATCTGTGGGCGTACCGGTCAGGTTCCCCCAGATGCTGGAGCCTACTGATAGGACGTCCTTCCCTCCCGGTCGCAAATGCCTTTCCGTGGGGCTGCGTCAGCGGACCCGCGGGTCTAGCCCCCGAAGCCCTGCAGGAGCGTGAGTGCTCCTGCAGGGGTTTTCTCGCGGAATTTTATCAGCGAACGTGGTACATGTCTCAACCGGCATCGGCAATGTTGCAGCCGGCTTCGGTGACGCACGCACAATTGATATCTTTCACGTTCGACGCATCCCAGGAGGTGTAGCCGTGCGTCGAGCCCCCGAGCCTGGGCCCATTCGAGTTGATCGGGGTGAGCTCTTCGTCTTGTTTTAAACGCGCCCTCGCCGTCCCTCCGCGGAACGGAGGGTGAGGTCTCCACAACCCCCATCGATCGGGTCGCGAATTGCGGATTCCTCGTCGAGCTGTTGGCGAATGGTTCAAGTGGACGCCCATGCCCCGTTTGATAAGGGTAGGCTCGTGGTCCGGAGACTCGTCCATTAAAGCGCTTGTGCGGGATTTCTAGGTGGGGCTCGGTCCCGTTCGCTAGGGACCGAGGGCGCGGAAGCTCTCCCTCGATGGGATCCCCCCGGCTCGCTTCCCTCGCTGGCTCTCGAACACGACATGTGGGGAGCCCTCGAGCCGGCGGGCTCGAGGAAAGGCTCGAATGCACGCGCCGTCGTCGTCCCTGACTCTGGTGATCTGGGGCACCTGTTCGAACCCATCGAGGGTCAGGTTTCGAACCCCTAATCAGTAGGGCCGTGCGGGGTAGCGGCGGAGTGCTCCCGTCTTCTCGCATCTGCAGATTTCGAGGGTCCTTTGCCGTGCCGGTCCTCGAACCGCTGATCAGTAATTTCTGTAGATCGAGGGCACCTGTGGCGCCCGTTTATTTTGAGCGGGCTTCGAGGCCACTGGTCGATATTCGCACCCTTCGAGGGTCAGTCTTATTTGAGCCAGGGGCTCGGGCCGCTCGAGGGTCTTCCTTACTTGGTAACAGACAGGGCCATTTAATGCCCGCAGTCGCGGCTATAGTCACGCGCCGCGGGTGCGCCTTTTCAGGCGCCGCGGCCGCGCGCGTAGTGAGCGGCGTGGGCGGAGTGGGCGGCGGATATGACCGCCTGCCGCGGCCCTCCGGTTACCGCACCATGATGATGGCGCGCGTGCAGTCGTGCGGCCGCCTCAGTCGTGGCGGGCACCGCTCGTCAGTGAGGGAAAATTTCACCTGCAGTTAATGCGCACGGGGCGTGCGCTCCAGAGAGCATGCCCCGCGGTCTATAAATCCAATAGGCGGAGGAGGGGCAGTTTTTTACCTTTGCACTTAGCATTTGCCTTCCTTGCCTCTCGTGCTTCAGCCCCCATGCCGCTCTCGCTTTTGCACCTCTGCTCTTGGATCCGCTCTTGCTTCCAGTTCCTCGTTTTCCCGCCCATTTGTATGGCTCTTTAGCGGCCCATCACCGTCATTGACCCGCCGGCGTGGGAGCGCTCGACGGCGACGACGCTGTCCCTGGGTCGGCTGGTGGCCGGCGGCCAGCTGGCGGTGAATGTGGAGGGGCAGCCCGCGGAGTGGATCATGCCGTCGGAGAGGGACCGAGTTCCCAACCCACCGTACGGCTATATCGTCAGCTTCGTCCTCTTCCACGAGCGCGGCTTTGCGGTGCCGGCGAGCCGCTTCATGCGCGGTCGGTGCTACCACTACGGCGTGGAGCTACACAACTTCACGCCCAACTCGATCTCGCAGGCGGCCACATTCGTCGGCGTCTGCGAGGGCTTCCTGGGGATCCCGGTAAATTGGGATCTCTGGGTCCACCTCTTCCGCGCGGAACTGCATACGTTGTCCACGTCTGAGCCGAGGACTCACCGCGCGACGCGCGCTGGCGTCTTGGTGCTCGCATTGCGGAGCTCGCGCAGGGAGGAGTACATCCCCTGTATGATGACATCCAACAACACGGACTGGGAGCAGGGGTGGTTCTACCTCCGCAACGCCGACCCCGGCCTCCCCCCTACACCGGCAAGGTGCTGAGGGAGAAGGCCACCTCCTGGTACCACGGGGTATCTCCGCCCTCGCACCAGGCGCGGCTGGACTCGCTCGTGGCCGCGCTGAAGAACCTGGCGGACCGCGGGTTGACCGCGGGATGCGTCCTCGCCAACCACCACCACCGGCGGATCGTCCCCCTCATGGAGAGGCGTCTCCTCATCTTCGAGATGAGCGAGGACGCGGACCCCGTCACGTTGGCGGATTCGCGGCTGCTGCGGGATCCCTTCCCGCGGGAGTACGCAGCCACCCGGGCGCGGCGCGCCATCGACCTCAGGCCAGGGCGTTGTGATAACGCTCCCTGTGGGCATTCACCATGCTCCCCGTCGGCCCATTGGTGAGTGAATTTCTTGATTTCCTTTCTTGTTCTGACGGTTTTTGGGTTGCCGGCGCGTTTTTAGGCTTTGCCTGATCCCGCAGATGGTGCGCGTGAATGCTGCGCGGTCCAACCTGCCCACGCCTCGGGCTCGCGCGCTCGCACGTGCGGCGCAACGGCGAGAGCAGGAGCGGGTGGATCACAGGAGAGAGCGGAATGCGCGGCGGCGGGAGCGCCGGGAGCGGAGGAGCGAGGAGTTCCGGCTGCGCGAGCAGAAGGGGCTTTCCTCGCTCAGGACAGAAGAGTACTCGTCTTCGGACAAGGAAGAGGAGGAAGAGGATAGGGGGCAGGTTCTCCCCGACAGGTGGGAGCCTGCACCCCCGTCACCGGAGTCGACTCCGGTGGCAAGAGAACCATCGCCTAGGGCGGGTGCAGGGGCGCCCGCCACCGGGCGGTCTACGATGGAGGCGGCACGAGCCGCGGAGGCACCCGCGCACGCGGTGGAAGCGCCCGTGCGCGCGGTGGAGCCCCCGCGCGCGATGGAGGCGGCAAGAGGCGCGGCGGCGGCCGCGCCCACGGCGTCAGCGGAGACCTCGAGGAAGAGGAAGCGGGCCTTCTCCTCCTTGAGGTAAGAAGTTGCCTTTCGAGGGGTCGCGTGCTCGACAGGCGAGGATGTGACACTCTGTTCTCGTGTTCGCAGGGTGACGCCAACCGTGCCCCCTCGCACCGGCCAAGGTGCTGAGGGCGGACGCGTCCGTCCCCACCAGGCGGCGCCCGTCAAGGGCGACGCGGGTGGCCGCGGCGGGGAGCTCACAAAGCGCGGCCGAGGGCCTCGAGGCCGCGGCCGGCGACGTCGCCCACCGGCCGCGGCCGGCGGTCGCGAGGCACGGCGGGCGCCGGCCGCGGCGGTGATGGAGGCACGGCGGAGGCACCGGTCGCGGTGGCGCGGCCCGGTGAGGTCGGCCGTGGAGGCGCGTCCGACGCCCCGCCGGCCGCGAGGCACGGGCGGGGACAACGGTCGCGGTGCCGCGGCGAGAGCCCACGGCCGCGGAGGCGCGGTCGGAGGCGGCCGTGTTGGTGTAGCGGGAGCCCGCCCTCGCCGGCGGCCTCCCGGCGACGGCGGTGGAGATCCTCGACGACGACGTCCCGCCGCCCGGTGGGACCGGTGGGCAAGCACTGCCCACGCCGCCCCCGAGCCCCGGGCGGGGGCGCTTCGAGAAGGTGGGACGGCCACATGGTGGCCGGGGGCCCGAGGCATGGCGCCGAGGCCTCTTCATCCCGTGCCGGCCCCCTGCCTCGGGCGAGGAGCACGTTGATGCGCCGCCCCCACTTCGCCGACGCCTAGGAGGAGCAGTAGCTGTGGGAGGAGCTCCGCGATCACGGTGCCTCGCTCAACCGAGTGTTGAACGAGGCGCTGCGGATTCACGGCGGCCCGGCGTGGTGTGTTTTCCAGGTGCGTCGGTGTTCTCGCCTTGTTCCGTTAGCTTGTTGCTTTCTTCCTTGTTCTGTCGTCGTCGTGTTTGTTTTTCGCGGCGCGACACTCATTGGTCTCCATCTGTTGGTGGCAGGAGCTGAAGCTCCGCGCCCGCGACAGGTACGACGCTCTCGACCAGATGAGCGCTGAGCTCCGCCAGCTCCGGGAGCAGCGCGATGCCCTAGACGCCCTCGCCGAGGCCTTGAGGACCCGGGACGGCTGGTTGGCTTATCGGGCGGGGGCGCTACACGACCAACTCTTGGAGCTGGAGGGGCAGCCCACGCCGCGTGCCTCCGCCATTGAGCGGGTCCGCACGGCTCTCATCGACCGGGACGAGGCGCTGCAGCAGGCGAGGGAGGACCTAGAGAGGGCGCGCTCTGTGGCGGCCGACTGGGAGAGGGAGGTGGTCTCCGTCCGGGTTGAACGCCGGCAGGAGCGCGCGGAGCTCGAGGAGGCGCGGTCCCAGCGGAACCAGGCTGTGGAGAGGGCGCGGGAGGCCGAGGAGAGGGCCAAGGAGGCTGAGGAGTTGAAGGCCGCCCTCGCCGCCAAGGCCGCCGCGGTCGTCGCGGCGAGGAGTAGCTCCGGCGAGAGCGTGCCGCCCCCCGGAGGCCGAGGGTCGGCTCCGGCGGGGAGCGGGCCGCCCTTGTCGAGGCCAGGTCGGCGCTCGGGCAGGAGCGTAGTGCGCTCGCGGGGGCGCAGGCATCACTGAAGGAGCGTGAAGACGAGCTCTCAAAGCTCGACGAGGAGCTGATCACCCTCAGCATCTCGAACGAGGACCAGCGCCGGTCCATCGAGGAGCAGAGCGCCATGGTCTTAAACCTGTAGCAGGCGGTTGAGGTCCAGCGCCAGGCCCTCGAGGTGGAGAGGAAGCAGGTTGAAGGTGAGTTGTCCTTTCTTTCTTTGTTTTGCTGATCTTCCCTTTGGGGGTCCGTTCCCCTATTGATTTCCTTTGCTCGTGGCACCCAGGCCTGCGCACCGCGCTGGGGCACGCGACCAATCGGGCCGAGACGCTGCAGGCTGCCTACGACTCCTCCGAGCGGGAGCTGGTAGAGCTACGCGCTGCGGCCCTCGAGACCTGCCAGGCGGTCGAAGAGGGCGAGGCGCAAGCCGGGAGCTCGCTGGCCAGCCGTCTGCGCGCCCTTGGTGGGCATGTCTCGGGCGCATGCGCCGCGCACTTCACCTGGGCGTCCAGAAGGCCCTCGGCGTGGTGCGGTCCCACTACAAGGTGAACTTCGAGGCTGTGGCATCAGGCTACGTCGTCCCGGAGGGCGTCGAGGATGAGGCGGCGATGGAGCACGTGGACGCACTCGCCGCTGATGCCGTCGAGACGCTCACCGAGGCCTTCGTGGAGTTCTTGTTTCCGGACGCTGCTGACGCCGACGCGCCTCAAGCCTAAAGATCGTTGGGC
The DNA here is from genome assembly GCA_947561735.1 of Cenchrus americanus. Classification (NCBI taxonomy): domain Eukaryota; kingdom Viridiplantae; phylum Streptophyta; class Magnoliopsida; order Poales; family Poaceae; genus Cenchrus; species Cenchrus americanus. The sequence continues at coordinate 124,527,645 of OX387244.1, read as the reverse complement.
ACTTGGCCCATTTTTGTTTGAATGTTAGTATCTGGGCCACGTGGCCGTGTAAATAAACAAGTACTTTGTTTTAAATACTTGTGGAAGTGAATGGTGTTTCTTATTTTATCGCGCTATTTCGTTTCTTCCTTTGCTTGGGCGAATTCAGGTTGGGGAGTTCGGTTTTCGTGAGCAGCCCGTTGGGCCGGAGGCAAGAGAGAAGGGTCGTATCCTCGCGGAGGCGTAGGCTATCTCTAGCTCGCGCATCCTTTCCGCTGGGCCACCCGTGCCCCGCCTGAACTCGCTCGAGGCTAAGGTCGAGTCATACTTAGTGCGCTCGCGGATTTTTGCGAAAAAATGGGACCATTTTTTTTGGGGGGGGATGCCCCCGCAGTAGCCCCCGAGGGTGACTTGGTTTTCTGGGGAAAGCCGAGTTGCCCTTTAACTTTATTAACTGATTATTGTTTACATTTGTGCTGCCAATTGGGGTGCCGGGCATGTAATTTACAACAAAAACTTGGAAATCCTAGCTAAGGGTAGAAGCGACGTAGCTGCTGGATGTTCCAAGCGTTGGTTAGTTCCCCGCCGTCCTCGTTGGCTAACTTGTACGTGCCGGGCTTGATCACCTTCACCACGACATAGGGTCCCTCCCATGGGGGTGATAACTTGTGGCGGCCTCAATTATCTTGGCGTAGCCTCAGGACCAAGTCCCCTTTGCTGAAGTCCCGCCGCAACACCTTTCGAGCTTGGTAGCGCCTTAGGGACTGCTGGTAACTCGCGGAGTGCATTAGGGCCACGAGCCGTGCCTCGTCCAATTGGTCCAGCGAGTCCTCGCGGGCTCGCTGGTTGGCACCTTCGTCGTAGCCCCGGACTCTGGGCGACCCGTATTCCAAGTCCGTGGGGAGGACGGCCTCCACGCCATGGACCAGGAAAAATGGGGTGAACCCGGTGGCCCTGCTTGGGGTGGTCCTGAGGCTCCACACCACTACCGGCAGCTCCTGGAGCCATTTTCGACCAGACTTGTTCAGCTGGTCAAAAATTCTGGGCTTGAGGCCTTGTAGAATTATGCCGTTGGCACGCTCTACTTGGCCGTTGGTCTGTGGGTGCGCCACGGCTGCCCAGTCCACGTGGATGTGGAACTTGTCACAGAATTCCAGGAACTTCCTGCCTGTGAATTGGGACCCGTTGTCGGTGATGATGGAGTTCGGCACTCCAAAGCGATAGACGATGGTGGTGAAGAACGTCACCGCCTGCTCCGCCCTGAGATTCGTGATGGGGCGCACCTCCACCCACTTGGAGAACTTGTCGATCGCGACCAACTGGTGGGTGTAGCCCCCGGGCGCCTTCCGCAGGGGCCCGACGATGTCCAGCCCCCACACGGCGAAAGGCCACGTGATGGGGATGGTTTGCAGGACATGCGCGGGGAGATTGGACTTGCGAGCATAGAACTGGCACCCTTCACAGGTGCGCACGATCTCGCTGGCGTCAGCGACCGCGGTGGGCCAGTAGAAGCCCTTGCGGAACGCGTTGCCCACGAGGGTGCGGGGTGCGGCATGGTGGCCGCAAACGCCCGCGTGTATGTCCCGGAAATCTCCTGGAATATCTTCAAAGTTCCATAATTAAACATTAAAGTTCCATAATTTAATCATATGAGTGTCCAGGCCGCTCTTGACCGTGAGCACGGCTAATCGATTAGTTTAACACTCTGCAGAGGTTGTACATCTTTACCCACAAGCAGCGTAAAAGCTCCAAAGAACTTTAGACCCAACCATGCGGTGTTTGCAAGGCTCCATACCACACTACCGAGGTGTGATCGCATAGGGACGCTACATGGCCTTTACAAAGGTTCCCTAGCAAGTTATGACCCACAAGGTCCGGATCAGTTAGCAAGGTATAAAGTCCCCTAGCAGGTCGATACCCCACCATAAAAAGAATAACTCACCCAACCCCTGCTAGAGCGAGTCTATACCCCATAGTACCGCCGATCCCTTGTCCTTATCAGGTAAGACCATCACAAGCTAGAGTTCCTAATTATTCAGCCAAGACCATTGCCCATTAGTTTTTGTGGTTGTACTATTTTCCTGGGTGGTTCTCCATGTTCTGATTAACATATTAAAGTGGTCTTGTAAAGTAAAGATCATAGGCGGAACATAGAATAAGTAACCAAGTTTGATTAATACCAATTCTTAGTTGAGCATGCTAAGCAATAGCTACCACAAGATTAATTTGATAAACCCGGTATCAAGGTAAAGGTAGTAAAAGACTAGGTATGATCCTTAATAGGTTTCCACCAAATTAATGCAAGAGGAAAAGTAAAGACAGTGAATTTAAATGCATGTTACGTAGGACAAGCGGGTATGCATCAAGGAATACTTGCCTTCAACAAAGCCTTGCTGCTCAAACTCTTGCACGACTTGATCTTCAACTCCCTCGAACGAATCGCTCTCTACGGTCCACAATCATCACATACAAGCATACAATAAGAAAAAATAAGAAACAGTCACCAAACAGATCAAACAGATCTAAACAGTAGCATAAAACTAATCTACGCTTTGAGACGAACGCATGGACATAAAGAACGCTAAAATCGGAGCTAAAACGACCAAGTTATGGCTTAGGGAAGGTGTAGGGACTAATCTGTAAAGATTTGAAAAGGTTCTGGGCTAAAATAAAGAAAAAGGACTAAACTGTAAAGAAACCTCTAAGGTGGAAGGGTATTTTTGTGAAAACCAAAAAGCTCAGGGGTTTTCTTGCAAAATTACGGGAACAGGCCGGGTTGACCGGTATTGACCCGGGTCGTCTTGATCTAGATCCTGATGCGTGCGGGTTAAGAGGGGCGGCCGGCTGAACCAGGTGCGTCGGATCTTGATCCGACGCTGCAGGACGCGTGCGTGCGGCCAGCGGCGGGGGCAAAGCCGGCGGCGAGCGGCCGCGGCGGCGCGGGCGGCGGAGCTCACCGGCGGGACCCCAATCTAGGGTTTTCGGCCACGGAGGGGGACGCGGAGGGTATCCACGCGACGCGCGCGAGCAAGCGAAGCGAGCAGGAGCGTCGGTCGTGGCGGGGTTGCGGCGGTGTTGACGGTGAAAATCCGTCAACCTAGCCATGAGTTTACCTTCGGTGTTGGCATGAGTTTTATACCTTATCCATTGGTACTAACCCCCGTGGTATAACAAGTTCACGTGTGCATGTCGGTTTTGGAGTTTAATGTTTTTGCAGGGTTTTAGTGTTGAATGCAAGACTTTCGGGATAAGTTCATCAAGCACCTCATGACAAGACCTTGAAGTCCTCGAACAAGTCATGCAATGAAGCAAAATTAACTCCAAGAAGCCGGGGACTTGATCCGAGAAGACGACGGACTCCGGGGACACCGACCGGAAAAGTCCCGAATCTTGCAAGACAAGGAGTTGAGTCCAATTCGGAGAGAAACCGACGACATGGACCTACATGCGAAGGGGGAAGCATCCGGGAAGCAAGGGAACCGACGTCGGGCAAAGGAGCCCACGGGGCCGGGCCTAAATGGGCCCGAGGTCGGCCGGCCCGGTCCGGTCGGCCCCGGCCCATTTAGGGCCCAAACCCGTCCTCCTTTGCCCTAGCCGCCAATCGGGCTATTTATAGTCCCCCGACCGAGAGCCATGCGAGAGAAGATTTCGTCTTCGGCCGCCGAGAAGCGAGAGAAGAGAGGGACACCATCTCGGAGAGGAGAGGGTCGAGCTAGTTGACTAGGGTTCCCCTAGCCGACGTGGGAACCTTGCACGGAAGACCACGTCGGAGTTCCGGAGCTAGAAGCAAGATCAAGGAAGGATCCCGGTGGTGATCTTGTGTATGTATCATTGTTATAGTTGAATTATCAAGTTGAATCTTTTCCCAGCGATCAAGTGTTTCCTCAAAGATTTCGTTTTTCGATCGGCTTTGCTTATTCCAATTCTATTCTCGAGATAGATTACATAGGGTGTTCTTGTAGCCGCGGTGGCTAGAGGTACATGCCGGATCTTCCGAAAGAATCTCGACTTGTCTTTTGACTCGCCCTAAGCTCCCCGCATGAATAGGGATACGTTGTGACAGAACGGGGTCTCGAAAGGCGGATGTTTTCGGATTTGGATGGGAAACCACGATTTAAAGAGGCTTTTATTAAGATTCGATTTGCTACTTCTTCTCTTGCTTGGAACTTCAACAAAAGGCTTACCCCGATCCCTCTAGATCGGTTTATCTACCCAATCTTACTTTGTTTTCTCCGGTTTTTAGTAGATTAAATTCGTTTTGTGTCTTTTACTTAGATGCATTAGGTTTTTTATTGAAGATTGCAGTTATTTGGCTTTAATAGATTAAGTCTTGTGTCACACATTTGTTCCACGGATTCGATACCTTGGGTTCACCACTCGAGGGAAGAAGGGTCCCTTGACTACGACGGGAGACTTGTACGCTTGCGAGTCACGAACGAACTTTGATACAATTATTAACCGTCAACAAGCCCCTTTTTCTCGGCGCTCGTTGCCGGGGAACAAGTGATCAAGATTTGATTTTTTATTGCTTTTTTTTGTAATTTTCAGTACTGATTTTGTTTTATTTTTGCATCTATTAAATTTTGATCATCCTCAAAATACATCTAATCTAGTTTGTCTAACTCTAGTCTTTATAGATTTGTTTTGTTTTCTAGTTTTTTTTGCATACTTTGTTTATTGCTAACCCTAACGGAGATGGACGGCTACCTCTCCAACAAACCCAATAATTTTGTGGATGATTCAGAAAAACTTTACAGGCTAAGGAGACGCGAAGCACATCAAGCTAAAAAGCTGGATTTTGTAGATTCGGAGTCGGAAGACAAAGGATCGCAGGAATCTCCGGAGAATTCACCACCTCAAAGTCCGCGGGAGAACCAACTTCCACCAATGGGTGACCAACCACCGGAAGAACGCAAGATTAGGGAGCTATGCACCCCAGACATCATCGACCTACCAATCTTGAACCTCGAGGAGATCGGAAGACCGTTCGAGATCAAGACCTCAACAATCCGCATGGTGCAACATTCACCCTTCACCGGCAAAGAGGATCCGAACCTTCACCTCCAAGCATTCATTCGACTATGTCAGACTTTCAACATGGATGGGGTGACTCAGGATCAAATGAGGGCAAGGCTTTTTCCGTTTTCACTACTCGGGAAGGCTTTGCAATGGTTCCACTCTCAACCGGCGGAGACGGTGCAAAATTGGAACACGTTGATGAAGGCTTTCATGAAGGAATACTACTCACCGGGTAAAACTCAAAGTTTGCGTAATAAGATTGCCACCTTTGTTCAATATCCTACGAAACTATCTCGGAGGCATTCGAGCGCTTCAACGAGTACACCGGGCGGTTCCACATCACAAGTTCCCGAAAGAAGACCTCGTGCAAAAGTTCTATCAAGGACTCACCATGGCGTCAAGGACGATCATCGATGCATCAGCGGGAGGATCTATCATCGAGCTTACACCGACGGAAGCTTTCACGCTATTCAAGAAGGTCGCGGATAATGACACGTGGGCGTCGTCCGGGCGCCTACATCCGGCTCAACCCGTGGGGAACGTCAAAGGAGTCTTGCAAGTGGAGAAGGAAGACATACTTGAGGGCAAGATCGACTCGCTCATGAGGAGGTTGGAGAAGATGGAGATGGAAAAGAAAGAGGCTCAAGACTTGAAGGCCGCCGAAGCAAGGTCCACATGCGAAGAATGTGGAGAGTATGGCCATGTCCGCAAGGATTGTCCGGAGGAAGCCAAAGTGCTCGACTACATGAGGAAGGGAGAATTGCCGAACTTCCGCTACGGGCAAGGTAGGCCTCAATTTAATGCAAGCTCATCTATTCCTAACGCGGTTCCGCTTCGGATACAATTGAAGGAGTTCATGGATGAGCAAGCTAAGATCAACAAGGACACCGTCACCAAGTTCAAGACCATAGACAAGGTGTTGGAGAACATCGATAGCAAAGTGACGGAGGTCGGAAGTTCCAATCATCAAGTGCTCAACATGATGAAGATGCTCGAGACGCAAGTTGGACAACTTGTGGGGCGCCTCACTAATGATGAAGGGAAGCTTCGGGACAACCCAAATGTCCCGAATCGGCGAAGGCCATTCAAACACGTTCGGGGAAGGAGACCGAAGATCCGGAACGTTCCGCGGGAGCAAGGAAGCTTAAACCGTCCACCGAGGTGGAAGGAGGCTGCTAAAGAGAAGGTTACGGGGATCGTCACCGAGGAACCCGAATTCGAGATGCGGAGGATGACACGAGGATACCGCAACTCAAGCCACGCTACTTCCGAGGTAAACTTGACAACCACTTTGAGAAGTTTGTGGAAGTTGTGCGTAGACTTAGCATCAACATGCCATTACTAGATGCCCTACAAGTACCTACATATTCTCGCTACTTTAAAGATATACTTGCAAATAAATATGAGATAGCAACACTCGGGGTAGATCATGTCAAAATGTCCGAGGAGTGTAGTGCAGCTATTGCTTATGGGTTAGAGAAGCAAAAAGACCCCGGGTGCCCCACAATTCCATGTTCAGTTGGTTCTTTCAACTTCGAGAAGGCGTTATGCGACCTTGGAGCTAGTGTGAGCGTCATGCCGAGGGATGTGTTCGAGAAGCTACGCCTACCGATGGAGCCTACGGGAATATGTTTCGAGTTGGGAGACAACTCCATTCGCTATCCCTTGGGCATTGCTGAAGATGTACCCGTGAAGATTGGACACCACTTCATCCCCGTCGACTTCGTTGTGCTCGAGATGGGAGAGAGGGAGAAGCCGCCGCTCATCCTAGGGAGGCCGTTCCTCAAGACCGTGGGAGCTACTATTGATGTTGGCAAGGGGGAAATCATGTTCGATATCAACGGAGAAAGGAGTTCCTTCAAGTTCCGTCCAAGGATTGAGGCATGCAACATGATTGGAGTGAAGGGAGAACCAAAACAAACGGAGGGGCTGAAAAAGAAGAAGGAGCCGAAAAAATGAACGTAACGAAAATCAAAGAAGGTGTTGCATCCGTCAAGAAAAAGGAAGAGAAGCAGCCTGTGAAGACCAAAAAAAATGACTAAGCCAACTAAGCCAGAAGTCAAGCCCGCGCCCAAGATGGTGCGGAAGTGGGTACCCAAGATTGCAACGCCCGCAAAGAGCGTTGATCCGGAGTGATCAAGTGAAGAAGTCTAGCTATAGACTATAAACGAAGCGCTAGGCGGGGAGGCAACCCGTTTCGTCAAGTCGAGTCAAGAATAAGCTACGGGAGGACAACCCGATTCCGGGTTTTTCGAGTATTTTTAATAATTTAGTTTTTGAGTTTTATTACGCAAAGACATTAGACTTAGAAGTGGTTGAACAATATTAGAGACATAATTCTTGATTGAATGTTTGCTTTATCATAAACCCTTTGCATGAACCCTCCTATGTGCTTGTTTGATTCTTTTCTTTTCGAGAAACCCCTCAACCAAATAATTTCAGAACCTTAACTCAACATTTCACCCTCATTATGGTACTGAGGTTGGCTTATTTTTCATGCTAAAACCACACGAGTAGAGCCACGATTTATATTCAAGTGATATAAAAATTCAGCACGTGGTAGGACTCGCGTGAACCTAGAAATCAAAGCTTTTGGTTGGTTTTAAAAAAAATCTTTATCCTTGGTTTCTCTAGGATTAGAATTTTTCTAAGCCTATTCTAATTTTGTTTTATTCAAAATCTTTCTTATTTAGCCAAAATTAGAACCTAAACCTATGCCCCCATGATCAAGCCGGGAAAACGTTCGCTCTCAACCGATGAAAGCAAACTTTACCGGTGAGACCAAAATCGACGTAGTCGAAAAATATTTTCGACTTACATTTGTTTTTAATGGTTTAAAAACTTCTCTAAAATTATGCTTGAGCTCTTGCATGGCTCTGAAAAATATTTTAAATTTCGAATTAGAGGAGTGCTTAACCTTAAACACACCTAAATGGAGGCAATCAAGTTTGAATTAATCATGCATGCACCATTGGATTCCCTTTTATCAACTTTCACCAATTCCACATGCAAAGGACAAGCATGGTGGGCAGCAAGCATCAACTTTGCAGGATTTTCATGGTGGCATGTGAAGCAAGTGGAGCTAGGGAGCATGGACATGACCCAAAGCATGGAGCATCAAGTGGGAGGACCAATAATTCAAGAAAAGGAGTGGACGAGAGCGTTTGGGCGGTGCAACTCGTGGAGCACGCGGGCGGGGAAAGTTGCGGAGGCGAAATGATCGTGCTGGGAGAAAGACGCGGCGGGGAGGAGCCAGAGGAGCCCCGGGCCGGCCGGCCCAGGCCGGCCGGCCTGCCCTATTTAAGGAGCCCCCGGCTCCCGTTTTCTGCAGGCAAGCTTCCCTCTCCTTCCCTTGTTTGTGTGTTCAAGTTTGTGTGCTCAGAACCTCCGTAGACTTAGCCAACCATCCCAAGCTTGATAGCTCAAGAAAAATCCACATCCTTAATCCACTCAAAGTCCACATCCGAAGCAAAGAGTTTAAGTGCCTAGTTTACCGGTTGCAACCCGGAATTTTAGTTGAAGAAAGAGTGCAGCAACTATGTGGAAGAAGACCACAAGTCTCTTCTCCAAGAAGAAGAGTTCGTCGTCGTCCAAGCCGTCATCAACCACGTCTTCGAGGAGGCACTCGGTTTCCGAGTCTCCCCGGAGCATGGAGACGGACACGGCACCACCGAGGAGGAACAACGCTCTCCTCCTTGGTGGTATGAGAGCTGCGAGAAGCACTTCCATGAGGTTCACCGAACCTCGTGGGCACACGGAGGAGCAGCCCGCGCTACCACGACGATCGACCCGCTCAACCGCACCACCTCCTTACACCCCGACACAATCTTCGTACGGCTTCATCATCTTGTCGGCGGAGGAGGAGGAGAGGCTCGCCAATCTTGAGAAGAGGCTTGTGCCAAACGTCGAGTTCGACGACCAAGCACTCTACACCTTGGGTTTTTGCACCGACATATACTATATGTTGGGGCACCTCGGATAGGTGCAGTTCTCCAACGGAATATCGGTGGACACCCATTTGGGTTACGCCTTGGAAATTTTGATGACTATTGCACCCATCGTTGATGATGATGGGGTGCAAAGCTTGTCATTCCGGTTGGAGGGAATCGAGCAAGTGGTTCCCTACGAGCACGTTAGGGAGCTGCTCGGATTCCACAAGGGAGCTCCGGAGAAAGTTGACGTGCCACCCGGCATGTTGGCGGGATTTTGGAGCATGATCTCCGGAGAAGCCCATCAACAACGCAATTGCATCCGCAACCCCATTATCCGGATATTTCACTCTTGGATGTGCAAGAGGGTATTGGGGAGGATGAAGGAAACAAAGGTGACCGACACGGAGTTGAATTGGCTATACTCGGCTTTAATTGCCGGGCGGCCAATTGACCCCTCTTACCTCATGATCAACCGTTGGTGTTGTGAAGCAACATCGGGGGCGGGTAATATTGGTTCGGGGTGTTACCTCTCCATGTTGGCCTTTTCCTTGCGACCGGGGATCGCAAGAAACCCCGCTCACCTTTTGCGTGGTACCTCTCTCGGTTTTGAGTATTTGCAGCAAGGCAAATACATTAGTGGAGATGAGAGAGGAGGTTATCGATTGGCCATTGTAAACTTACCCCTTCCGAATGAGAGGCTTAGGCTTTTCACCGAAGGAAGGGAAGATTGGTTGGAAGAGGGACTACTTGTCCCTGCAAGGAAGAACAAAAGAGGAAGAATCGTAGAAGAGGGAACATCCTCCGCACATGCGAGTGGAGCACAACCCAATGTGCAACCATTCGGCGGAGTCCCTCCTCCGCCAAGTTATTACGGAGGGTCACAAGGACAAGCATGGGGGGTGGTGCACCGGTACCCCCACAAAATTATGTTGTGCCCAACGCTAACTTCGCGGGGCCCTACGCTTATCATCCCCAACCACAACAAAGCATGGCCATTATTGGAGGGTATGCTGCAATAAATGCTCAAAACATCGCAGCCATCCAATCCAACGCAGCCCAACTCGGTGAAGGCAACGCAAATATTGCCTTTGAACTTGGACGCCTTCACCTTGTGGAGCCAAATCAATTCGACGGAGGAAGCGTCCAACCATATTATGAGCAAGGGTATTATTATCAAGACTATCAACATCAACCACCGGCGGAGGACTAGAAGATTTAGGAACTTTAGTTTTCTTTTCTTTTCTTTTTCTCTGTAATTTTCAGCTTTTGCTTATGTGTGTTTGCGTAGTATTTTCTGTTTTTATTTAAATTTCAGCAAGCATGTTTGTTTATTTTCAGTATGTATTTCAACTTGATGTCACCATTAATAAAGACACCACCTTGATTTTATCATTGGAAAAGTTACAAAATTCGTGCCATGATGATATATGATTAAAATTGCAGCTTTGTTCATCTTTGTAATCGATTTATGCATGTTTAAGCTAGTGCTCTCTTAAAAATGCAGATCTGAATTTATTTAAATGCTAGCTTAATTTTCAGCGGAGGTTATGATTAAAATAAAGACCCATAGTGTTTTATGTGCTCTCAAGTTATGAATAGATTAAAGATGTCTTTTATGCTCAAAAATATTGCTAACCTTGTCACAAATATCACTTGTGTGTTGCTCAACCTATCCAAAGCCTTATATATATTTGAGTGCATGAACCTTAGTGTACAAGATTTATTTTTGAGTGAGTTATTGCAGGCCATGATTTCTCTGGCCCGAGACTAAGAAGCTGGTCATTCCATTTTTGCGTATCTATCTTTTTTTGCTAGCCTCTTATCCGTGCATTGTGTATCCCCGCATCGGAGATCTCACAAACTTCGCCGGATATCCACCCTTAAACCAAACATCATTTTTTGTGATTACCTCCTTGACCACAACCTATCGTTGAGAATGGATCATCAATTCAAGGAAGATCGCAAGACGGTGCCAACGTTGAAGATTTCAAGTATCTCTCCAAGGAAAAATATTCCGGTACCTACCTTATTTTTCGCCTCTTTGCTCGAGGACGAGCAACGTCTAAGCATGGGGGAGGAGGTAGGTACGGTGCAGTTTTAGAGTTCAAAGGGGAATATTTTTTTTAAAAAAATGATGATGAAAGAAAAAAAAATCCAGTGATACTCATGACTTTCAAGGTATAAAAAAAAATCAAAACTTCGTTGTGGAAGTCATGGGCTGAATATATGACGAGGAAAAAATGAATGAATGAAAGAAAGAAAAGAATGAGAAATATGAGAAAGAAAAAAATGTGCGTAAAGTAAATTCCCTAGCTCTCTAAAAGTGCATTCAAGGCTTCAAGTTAAAAAGATCCATTCTCATCTTCCAACCATGTGCAATCCGATAACGAGGACTTCCTTTGTGCCTCGGGATCACTCTTTGCCATTTGCACATGTCCACTTATCTAAAAGTGTGTGTATTTTTCTCTTTCCCCTCCTTGATTTAACATTATTTTCCAATGACCTTTTTGACGAGTCTCGGTAAGACCATGAGAAGCTTGTCTTGTTTTGACAACACCTCATTTATAAAATCTTGTTAGGACTAAACTTTCCCAAAGCTCCATATAAAGCCTACCACATATATATGAGAGGGAAAGGAGTAGAATATATAGGCTTGAGAGACAAGTGAGATGAGAGTTCATGAGCAATATACAAGATGATTTAAATTTGTGAATTTGGTTTAGCTTTTCTTTATCTCGTTCTTCATTTCAAAAATTCTGAGATCTATTTAAAACTTTGTGAGCATGTTAATATTTGTGGGATAAGCTTAATAAGAATCTACCCTCCGTAGAGATGAAGGCTAGCACATTATGGAACTTTAACGAATTAAAATTTTGAGAGCATTATGTTTTCTCATGTGTAATCAAGTGCAAAGTTTAAACATTGTTTAGCAATGATGATATCCATCAAAGGCTTACTCGAGGACGAGCAAGGTTTAAGCATGGGGGAGATGTTGACGGTGAAAATCCGTCAACCTAGCCATGAGTTTACCTTCGGTGTTGGCATGAGTTTTATACCTTATCCATTGGTACTAACCCCCGTGGTATAACAAGTTCACGTGTGCATGTCGGTTTTGGAGTTTAATGTTTTTGCAGGGTTTTAGTGTTGAATGCAAGACTTTCGGGATAAGTTCATCAAGCACCTCATGACAAGACCTTGAAGTCCTGAACAAGTCATGCAATGAAGCAAAATTAACTCCAAGAAGCGGGGGACTTGATCCGAGAAGACGACGGACTCCGGGGACCGACCGGAAAAGTCTTCGAATCTTGCAAGACAAGGAGTTGAGTCCAATTCGGAGAGAAACCGACGACATGGACCTACATGCGAAGGGGGAAGCATCCGGGAAGCAAGGGAACCGACGTCGGGCAAAGGAGCCCACGGGGCCGGGCCTAAATGGGCCCGGGCCGGCCGGCCCCGGTCCGGTCGGCCCGGGCCCATTTAGGGCCCAAACCCGTCCTCCTTTGCCCTAGCCGCCAATCGGGCTATTTATAGTCCCCCGACCGAGAGCCACGCGAGAGAAGATTTCGTCTTCGGCCGTCGAGAAGCGAGAGAAGAGAGGGACACCATCTCGGAGAGGAGAGGGTCGAGCTAGTTGACTAGGGTTCCCCTAGCCGACGTGGGAACCTTGCACGGAAGACCACGTCGGAGTTCCCGGAGCTAGAAGCAAGATCAAGGAAGGATCCCGGTGGTGATCTTGTGTATGTATCATTGTTATAGTTGAATTATCAAGTTGAATCTTTTCCCAGCGATCAAGTGTTTCCTCGAAGATTTCGTTTTTCGATCGGCTTTGCTTATTCCAATTCTATTCTCGAGATAGATTACATAGGGTGTTCTTGTAGCCGCGGTGGCTAGAGGTACATGCCGGATCTTCCGAAAGAATCTCGACTTGTCTTTTGACTCGCCCTAAGCTCCCCGCATGAATAGGGATACGTTGTGACAGAACGGGGGTCTCGAAAGGCGGATGCTTTCGGATTTGGACGGGAAACCACGATTTAAAGAGGCTTTTATTAAGATTCGATTTGCTACTTCTTCTCTTGCTTGGAACTTCAACAAAAGGCTTACCCCGATCCCTCTAGATCGGTTTATCTACCCAATCTTACTTTGTTTTCTCCGGTTTTTAGTAGATTAGATTCGTTTTGTGTCTTTTACTTAGATGCATTAGGTTCTTTATTGAAGATTGCAGTTATTTGGCTTTAATAGATTAAGTCTTGCGTCACACATTTGTTCCACGGATTCGATACCTTGGTTTCACCACTCGAGGGAAGAAGGGTCCCTTGACTACGACGGGAGACTTGTACGCTTGCGAGTCACGAACGAACTTTGATACAATTATTAACCGTCAACAGGCGGTGCGGCGGGTGACGGCGGCGGCGCGACTTTAAACTCCGGCGAGGTCTCCTGGGCGACGGGGTGCACGGGGACGACGACAAGCGACACCGGTGGGGTCCTCACCTCTCTGCGCGTCCCTGGGCGAGCATCTTGACGACGAGGCGGCGCCGGCGGCGGGAACCAAAAGCGACGGCGCTAGGGTTTCGGCGAGGGCGCGGCGCAAGAGGCGGCGGGCGGCGAGCGGCTCGGGTAGGCGGTCCAAGGGGCGGCGGACGGCTTAAATAGCCTAGGCGGGGCCTGCCCCTAGGCGTGCGCGCCCACGCACGGGGAGGCATGAGCGGGACGGACTCGGTGCGGCGGCGGCGGCGCGCTCGAGTTCGGGTCGGTGACGACCGCGGCGGGAGGGATGACAAGCGGGACCCACGGGTCGGCGACCCGGGCGCGGGGAGGCGGCTAGCGCGGCTGGGCTGGCTGGTGGGCCGCGCGGCTGGCTTGCTGGGCCGCAAGGCCGGCTTGCAGGGTAAAAAGAAAAAAAGAAAACGGGCTGCTGCTGGGCTACTAGGGGTGTTGGGCTGAAAGCGAAGAAGGAATAGGGTAGGGAGGGAAGAAGGTTTAGGAAATTTGGAAAAAGGATTCAAACAATAGAATTCAAATTTGAATTTGAATTCCAGCAACCAAAAACAATGCACCAGCATGAATGCCACAATTAATTCCTATATTTCATTAATTTTATTTTAGAAAAGTTTTAAATGCCTAAAAAGAAATAAAGCAACCTTATATTCCTTAAGCAAATAAATGGTTTCTAGCAAATTTTAATAAAGCCAATTTGTTAGCAAAATTAGGGTGTTACAAATCCTACCCCCCTTAAGAAGAATCTCGTCCTCGAGATTCGGACAGATTGGGAAAAAGATCTGGAAACTCTGCTTTCAGCTCATCCTCTCTTTCCCATGTTGCCTCATCCTCTGCATGATTACTCCACTATACTTTACACATCTTGATCACACTATTCTTGGTGACCCTTGTCGTGGTTTCCAATATCCGGATAGGGTGTTCAACAATAGTGAGATCCTCATTAACGCTTAGATCATCCAAGGGTAATGGCTCCTTGTCATGAGGACCAAAACCCTTCTTCAACTGAGTGATATGGAATACATCATGCACATCAGCTAGCTGGACTGGCAACTCCAACCTGTAAGCCACTTCTCCCACTCTCTCAAGGATCTTGAAAGGTCCAATAAACCGTGGTGACAACTTTCCTTTAACTCTGAATCGACGCAAACCTCTGATAGGTGACACCTTTAGGTACACATAATCACCTTCCTGAAAGACCACATCCCTTCGCTTACCATCTGCATAACTTTTCTGTCTATACTGAGCAATCCTCAGATTCTCTCTGATGATCTGAACTTGTTTCTCTGCTTCTCTGATGATATCTGCCCCGAATAACTGCCTTTCGCCTGTCCCACTCCAGTATAACGGAGTTCTTCACTTCCTTCCATACAAGGCCTCAAAGGGTGACATTTTGAGACTGGCCTGGTAGATGTTGTTATAAGAGAACTCAGCGTATGGCAAATTCTTATCCCAACTACCACCATGCTTAAGCGCACATGCTCTCAGCATGTCTTCTAGGATCTGATTGGTTCTCTCTGTCTGTCCATCTGTCTGTGGATGATATGCTGAGCTGAAATTTAGCTTAGTATCCAGGGACTCATGCAACTTCCCCCCAGAAACGGGAAGTGAACTGAGTACCTCTGTTTGACACGATCTTCTTCGGTACACCATGCAAACACACAATCCTGGACATGTATAGTTCTGCCAACTTAGCTCCTGTATACGTGGTTTTCACCGGAATGAAGTGAGCTACCTTGGTCAAACGATCCACAATGACCCAAATCGAATCATAACCATCTCGGGTTCGGGGTAAACCCACTATGAAGTCCATTCCGATCTCCTCCCAGTTCCACTCAGGCACCTTCAATGGTTGAAGCAAACCAGCGGGTCTCTGATGTTCAGCCTTAACCCCCGGTGGCAAGTGTCACACAAAGCCACATGTGCGGCCACATCTCTCTTCATACCGTACCACCAATACCTGCGCGAGATCCCGGTACATCTTAGTACGCGCTCGGATGGATAGAGTAAGCTGAGTCGTGAGCTTCTCTCAAGATAGTCTCTCTGAGATCCCCTGTTTCTGGTACACACAATCGGTTCTTGAACCACACGGTTCCTTGTTCATCTTCTGTGAAATCTGGGGCTTCTCCCTGTTTCATACTCTCCTTGATTTTCTGTATTCCAGCATCCTCTAGCTGCCACTTACGTATGTCCTGCTCCAGAGTGGACTGTACTTCCAAAGTCACTCCTTCTGCATGTGCAACCACTTTCAAGTTGAGCCTTTCAAACTCTTTTACCAACTCATCAGGAAACTGAATAATCATAGCCATGTTAGTGTGGCCCTTCCGACTCAAAGCATCAGCAACCAGATTCGCTTTACCAGGATGATAGTGAATCTTTAGATCATAGTCTTTAATCAACTCTAACCAACGATGTTGTCTCAGATTGAGATCCTTCTGAGTGAAGATATACTTCAGACTCTTGTGATCAGTATAGATCTGGCACTTAGTTCCCATAATGTAGTGTCTCCAAATCTTCAATGCATGAACTACTGCTGCTAACTCAAGATCATGCGTGGGGTAGTTCAACTCATGTTTCCTCAACTTACGAGATGCATAGGCTATAACGTGACCTTCTTGCATCAACACACATCCTAGACCTTGTCGAGATGCATCACAATAGATGTCAAAACTCTTCTGCAGATCATGCATTACTAGAACAGGTGTTGTGGTTAACCGCTTCTTTAATTCTTCAAAACTGGACTGACATGCACTGGTCCATTTGAACTCCCTGTCCTTCTCTAGCAATGTAGTGAGAGGCTTCACAATCTTGGAGAATCCTCTAATGAATCGACGATAGTAACCAGCGAGTCCAAGGAAACTCCTGATCTCAGACACTGTACGAGGGGCTTCCCACTTCAACACATCACTGACCTTGCTTGGATCTACCGCAATACCTCCGTTGGCAATGATATGACCTAGAAAAGACACTTCCTTGAGCCAAAACTCACACTTGCTGAACTTTGCATATAACTCATGCTCTCTCAGCTTCTGCAACACAAGCCTCAAATGCTCCTCATGCTCTTCCTCATTCTTGGAGTAGATCAAAATGTCATCAATGAATACCACAACAAACTTATCCAGATACTCCATAAAGATCTTGTTCATCAGGTACATGAAGTAGGCGAGTGCATTGGTTAACCCAAAGGACATAATTGTGTACTCATAAAGTCCGTACCTGGTAGTAAAAGCTGTCTTAGGAATATCCGAAGGCCTGATCTTCAACTGATGATATCCGGATCGCAAATCAATCTTAGAAAACATTTTAGCTCCTCTCATCTGATCAAACAAGTCTTCAATACGTGGCAGAGGATACTTGTTCTTGATGGTAACATCATTGAGAGACCTGTAATCAACACACATCCTCTGTGTGCCATCTTTCTTACCCACAAAGATAACGGGTGCTCCCCAAGGTGATGAACTAGCACAAATGAACCCTTTACCCATTAATTCTTTAATCTGAGCTTTAAGTTCTCGTAGCTGATCACTAGACATTCTATATGGGCGCTTAGAGATAGGAGCAGTACCAGGTAAAAGATCAATAACGAACTCAACATCTCGGTCAGGGGGCATACCTGGCAACTCCTCAGGAAACACATCAGGGTAATCGCACACCACTCGTATGTCTTCCAAGGCTGCTCCATCAAGCTTATTTACGGCACTGGCGTTTGATGGTGCGGGATGCTCCGCAAACTCAAACCTTTCACCAGCTGGACTTGTAAGAAGGATTGATCTCTTAGCACACTGTATCACCGCATCACACGCGGTCAACCATCCCATTCCCAGTATCACATCAATCCCCTTTGAATCCAAGATTATAAGATTGGCGCGGAAATCTCTGCCCACGATCTTGAGATGGACGTTGTCACATTTATATATGGCTTTCAATTCCCCCCAGGTGAGGTAACTAACATGTGGCGAGACATGGGACTGATGGGTATATTATGTTGAGCTACGAACTGTGATGTAATGAAAGAATGGGATGCTCCAGAATCAAACAAAACTGAGGCAAGAGTAGAGTTGACTAGAAACATACCGAGCACTACTCTGGGGTTCTCTTGGGCGACTTCAGCATCCACGTGCATCACCTTGCCTCGTGCATAGCTCTGTTGTCCCTTGTTAGTCTGCGGGGTCTGACTTCCGCTCCTTGTCTGCTGCTGGTTCTGCACTGGGGTGTGTGGAGGGTTCCTCTTTGGGCAAGCATTGGCAGAGTGACCAAGCTCTCCGCACTTGAAACAAGTAGTGGTGGTAGAATTAGGCGGTGCCACGGACCTTACAGGTGTGCCAACTGGGGCTCTCTGCTGACTCTGCTGGGAAACTGGGCGTGGAGTCTGAGGAACAGGACGCTGAAACTGCCGAGCGAGGCTGCCGCCGGAACCGCCGAGCGGGACGTTGGGACTGCTGCTGCCCAAAGTTTCCACCAGGCCCCCCAAAGCGGAACGGGGTGTTCGGCGGTGGGTTGAAGCACGGGCGAGACGCACTCCCAAACTGCCCAGAGCTGACGGCCTTCCTCTTCTGCTCTCCGAGCTCCTTGCGCTTGTGCTCCAAGCGGATGGCAGCATCAACTAGCTGCTGAAAGTTGGGGAAAGGATAGGACATAAGCTGATACTGCAGTGAACCAGCTAACCCATCCAGGAACAGCTCCTGCTTCTTCCTGTCTTCTGCAACCTCCTCAGCTGCATAGAGAGACAACTCAGCGAACTTGTCTATGTACTCAACCACTGACATTCCTCCCTGCTTCAGAGAAAGGAACTCCTTCTTGATCTTCATGACTCCAGAGGGTATGTGATGGCTCCTGAAGTTGGTGGTAAACTCTTCCCAGGTGATAGTGTCTGGGGCGGCATGAGCGACAGAGTACGCATCCCACCAAGCGGCTGCAGATCCTTGAAGTCGTCCTGCAGCATACAGGACATTCTCTCTGTCGTCACACTGACAGGTAGTGAGCATCTTCAGCACTATCTTCAACCAATCTTCAACTTCAAGTGGATCAGCGGCATGAGTGAACACAGGAGGGTGGTGACTCATAAACTCCCGGTGCTTGTTGCGAGGCGCCGGTGGCTGCACCGGTGGGTTGTTGACCTGAGCTTGCAGGTTTGTCACGGTGTTGGTCAGGTTCTGGGGGAGCTGAGTCAGGAACTGCTGCATAGCGGGATCCATTTGTACTGGCTGGGGTGTTCTTCCTGCTGGTTGATCAACACCTGATCCTGACCTGGTGTTCACCATCTGAGTGTTAGGGACATTACTTTAGATGATTGCACCAAGGGTTAAACTCAGAAAGATAAGATAGCAATAATATTTAGATAAGGCAGATTCTGTTGACTCCAAACAATCAGGCATAACTCTCAGTGTGGGTAACCAAAAATTATGGATTTTGGACTGATAAAAGCTAATGAAATTACAAAACCACTCCAACTGGAATCACCTCAATCGGAGTTGTGTAACTCTGGTTATAAAATAAACAAGTCAGGTAGGTCAGCAGTGTTTTACAGATTCGTGAGGCTGTAATGTTTCAATCATAACTCTCTGATTATCCATCCAAATATTCTGAACTTTTCACAGAAAATCAGTCATGAAATTTCTGAACTTTTCCAATTGGTTTTACTGCAATCGGAGTTCTGTAGCTCGAGATAAAATTAAAACAGTGCAGTTGACTCAGAAAGCTGCGCGAACAGATTTGGAGATCTCGGATTTGCATTAAGGAAAAACTTAAAGGGACAAAAACATTAAGACAGATAATTGATTGAGACTGAAAGTTAACCCCCACAAACTTACTACTAAACCAATGTCGTTGTGGTCATCACTCCACAACACATTGCACTCAAACAAAAATCCAACTCATACATTAAGCACAAAACCAAACATTCAACCACACCTCTAAACTAAACACACTTTACCGATCGTCTACTAGCGATTACAAAAAGATCCTATTTTTAACTTAAACCTAAGAGGACTATCTTCTGACATGGCATCGGTGCGGGCGTCAGGGGAGTCGTAGTGTGGCCTCTTGGGCGACGGGGAGGTACATCCTTTTGTGGCTTCATGGGCATCTAGCTGCTCCCTGTTCTGAACTGCAGGTTCTAAGGCACGCCTCTGCGTCTACAGAGTGAAAATCTGCTGCTGTGCCGCATATAGAGTGTTGTTGGCATCGTCCAATGCGGTGTTCACAGCTGCAAGTAGACTCCGGACATTGTTCAGCGTTCCTTCATAGGCTGGTGCTGGGGCGATGTAGGTCTTGGCTTCCCCACTGGCTCTGAAAGGTGTGTAACGGCAGTGGGTATCCTCCAACCTGTCACGCTCCTTGTGAGAGAGCACATAGAGCGCCCTCCGAGCTGACTCTGCTATACCAGCATCCATAGTAGTCCTGTGAGCCACATCATGATGCTTGGACATCTCCTTCACTCCACGGCATGGAATGTACTCCTCCAGGATGGCAGCAACTTCCCAATGGGGCTCGAACCACGGATGAGTCCACAGCTCACAATGGTAGACAGGGGCCTTATCATAGCCCAAGTGGAGTACCATCGCTCTCAGGTGATCTGCCATGGGAATGCCTACTCCATCAGCTCTGTGGCTGTACACTTCCCAAATTGCTTCCTCATCTTCCTCCTCTTGCTCTTGTTCTTCTTCCTCCATCTCTTGATCAAGGTGATCCTGACCTTCTCCTGGCACTTGCTCTTCTAGGTTGGGCTGTTCAGCTAGCTCATCCTCCTCTGGGATCATCTCCTCTGGATCCTCCTCATCATCAGGTACCATGATAAGGTTAGGGAAGACCATAGGTGCAGGCTCCATCTCAATCTCCTCATCTGTATCTCCACCATGGAAGTCATTGTACTGTTCTTGTGGAGCATACTGATGGACTGCTCCAGCCTGAGAGGTCTTCAAACTGCGAACCGTCTGTAGTGCAGTGCAGAAAGAGAAAGATGGTAAGACAAAAGGATGAGAGCTAAAGCAAGCACAAGGTAAAGAATGCAGATAGCTCAAGAGTAAGGAAAAAAGGCAAGAGTAAGGTTAATAGAAGTAAAGCAAGCATGTAAGAGAAAGCTTCTATGATTACAAAATCCTTAGTTCGACCATTTCTATCTAGGCTAGCGTTCCTACGATCAACACGGCCTACGGTACCACTCTGTCACACCCAGTTTTAAAGGCAAAACTGAATGCATTGATCACGTGTGCGCCAGGACCAAGTTACACACACGCTTAGACACAATGAATACCAAAAACAGTGCCACACGAATAAAGAGTTATTACAAACCATAGTCTTAAACGAATCTTAAACAACGAGTTCTCGCAACGGACAAAAATGCCTCCACAGGCAGCTGACTGAAGACTACGCACACCTAGAACTCTTGGAAATCTCCTGGAATATCTTCAAAGTTCTCCCAGTCTGAGCAGCAAATCCGAGTATTGTAGATGCAAGAGAATAAACAAGCGTGAGCACATGGCGTACTCAGCAAGAGAGAACAACATAACGTGCAAGGCCATATGGTGGATGGCTAAGGCTCAAGCAGTTAAGCATTTTAGTGGATCAAGTTTTATTAGCAGGCCGACTCTTAATCTGATTGCGTACTGTTCCTCAACGTGACCAGTTGGTTCGCGAGTCACCTTTCAATTTTGGCCAGCATAGTGTGGTCATTGTCACCAAGCATGATGAAGGTCTCAATGCTAGGTCCTGTGCTTACACGCGTATTTGTTGGATCATGTTCTTGGCTTTTCCTCTGGACTTTCAGAAGGACCTGTTCATCAGAGCTGCAGTAGCTCCTTTTGGTCGCCTCCTTGAATGGTACAGGGATGCCAATAAGTCGAGGATTTTGGTGCAAGTCCTTATGCTAAGCTCGGATAGAGTTCCTCGTAGCTTGATTGTTTCCAGAGGTACTTTGATTGGTGGAGCTGGTCGTTCATGGACAGTGCCAGTGTACATCCTCAATGGTCACTTCCCAGATGCTTTTCCTGCTGATGAAAGCCCTGTTCCGATTGATGGTGAGCCTCACCCTGAACACCCGCCTGTGGTGTTGGGCCCCAACCCGATTGAACCGGACTGGGAAGAGGAACAGCAGGGTGCAGCCCTGAACCTGGGGGTTTTTGGAGGAAACCCACATCCTGATGTGGTTAATCATCAAGCTATGCAGAATGCTCAAGGTGAGCAAGAAGGACAAGATGACAACGCAGACAATGCAGATGAAGAAGCTGATGACCCATGGCCTGCCTGGGATCCTGTCATCTTGCCTGATCAGAACCTTGCAGTTCATCAGCAGGTTGAAGAACCTCCTCAGCTTCCTCAGCACCCTGAAGCCCCCCAGGATCTGGTTGATATTGACATGTCTGGTTCCTCCCTGCGTTTCCTTCGTGCAACAGGAGTTGATATTGCTTTGGAGGATGTTTTCAATGGGATTCAATCTGACAGCAGCTCTTCTTCCTCGAGCGATGCAAGCTCTCCTCTTAATGAAAGTTTAGCCAGATTTTTGGCCACCCAGAGCCATTGTGCCACTATCTCCCTCTTTCATAGAAGAGACACTCCAAGCACAAGCAATTCGCCAGTTACTCTTTTCAGGACCTTTCAGATTGATCGATCCCTCCTGGAGACCCAGCCTTAGATGAAGCAAGCCTCTGATCTTGTTGAACAGCAAAGCACAGCCTCTGGACTTGAGATTGTTCCCTGGCAGCCTTGCTATCCTGCCCTGCTCCTAGTTCTGTTACCTGACATTCTGAATGCAGCTAAGAGAAGGAGAATTTCCACTGCTCCACACTCCCCTGAAGCAGCTGCAGGCACCGAGCAGATCCCGTCTGAGGTCAGCATTCAGACCAAGAGGACTGGGAGATCTAGAGCCCGATCTCTTGCCCTTGCCACGACAGTGTCCAATGCAGCCATCCCCTTGGTTCAGAGCAGTGTCAGGCGCAGTGCTAGAAACAGCAAGGCTGACGGCTTCTGCGCTGTCATGCTTGACAAAGAGCCCTCGAAGAAGCGCAAGATCAGTGTGATAACCATAGATGACTCGACAGGTGAAGCTGGACCGGTGCCGATCTCCCTACTGCAGTCGTGGGGAATTGATTGTGGGGTAGCCCCTGAGGAGCTATCCAATGAAGCCCTGTTGCAGACTCCATCTGCAGAAACAACAATCCCAGTCGATGATGATCAGAACAACATCTGATTTCTCTACAGAAGATGCAGTGGGACTTGCTGTTCTTTTGTTAAACTCTTTTTTGCTTGAGAAAACTGTGTGCTTTTGCTTTGCTATAGAGCTGGTTTCTATAGCCTTGATACTTTTCTTTTGGTCTTTTTATGGATAATCGTGTGTGGAACATTCTTTGCTGGAACATTCGTGGCCTAAATGGTACTGGCAAGTGTGATGCCATCAGAGATAAAATTGAAGAATCTGGTTGTTCCATTGTTTGCCTCCAAGAGACCAAACGCGAAGATTTTGATATCTCTTTCATCAGAAAGTTTGCTCCTCGGCGATTTGATAGCTTTGATTTTGCTCCCTCGAATGGCGCCTCAGGGGGTCTTTTACTCATTTGGTGTAGTTCTACGTTCCGGGGCCAAATTATTGAAAAGAGGGTTTTTTGCATCACAGCTAGATTCACTTCCCTCCACAATGGGGATAACTGGCTACTCTCCAACGTCTATGGTCCATGCGTCGAACCAGAAAGATCAAACTTTATTCATTGGTTTAAAAGCTGCGAGGTGACAGATCGGGTAGACTGGATTTTTCTTGGCGATTTTAACTTCTACCGTTCTCTGGGCAACAGAAACAAACCAGGAGGAAACCTCGCTAACACTCTGGTTTTCAATGAAGCTATTGAGCATTTGGGACTAATTGAGTTACCCCTAAAAGGAAGAGCTTTCACGTGGAGCAACATGCAGAACGACCCCCTCTTGGAACAGTTGGATTGGTTCTTCACTTCTCCTAACTGGACCATACATTACCCAAATACAGAAGTACTTCCTCTGGCAAAGATCACTTCGGACCATATCCCTTGTAGAATTGCAGTCAGCACCAAAATCCCCAGAAGTCCAATCTTCAGGTTTGAGAATTTTTGGACAGAACAAGAGTCCTTTCTTAATACGGTTCAGAGCAGTTGGAACAGTTCAAGAGAACTTAGCAACCCAACAAGGAACCTATCATCTAAGCTTAAGAAACTCAGAGCAGATTTGAAATCATGGAGCAAGCATTTGTCCAATCTGAGTCTTTTGATTAAGAATTGCAACACAGTAATCTTTTTCCTAGATCAGATAGAAGACAGAAGAGGCTTATTTAATCCAGAAATTAATCTCAGGACTATCCTCAAAAGCCATCTCAGGAATCTTCTCCATTATAAGAATCTATATTGGAGGAAAAGATTTACCAATAGTCGAATCAAGTTTGGAGATGAATGCACAAAATTCTTTCATGCAATGGCCACCATCTCACACAGGAGAAATACAATCACTCAGCTTCTAAATGATGGCATTTGGGTTCAAGATCATGCAGGTAAAGAAGGATTGCTATGGGTAGCATTCAAAAACAGGCTTGGAATCAGCATCCCAACCACTATGCTTTTCAACCTCCATCATCTCATTCAGCCCAGAGAGAACCTGGACAGCTTAGCCTTGCCTGTCCTGAAAGAAGAAATTGACTCAATTGTCAAAAAGATGCCCACAGATAAGGCACCAGGGCCTGATGGTTTCAATGGGCTGTTCCTGAAGAAATGCTGGCACTTGGTAAAAGAGGATTTTTATAAACTATGTGACAATTTCTTTCATGGCCCAGGCACTTTAGAAGGCATCAATAGCTCCTTTATCACCCTGATCCCGAAGAAAGAGCGCCGAAAACAAGAAATGACTACAGGCCTATTTCTCTTATGAATTTGTCCCCCAAGATGGTAACCAAAATTCTAGCAGATAGACTACAATTGAAGATAAGAGATTTGGTGCACAAAAATCAGTATGGCTTTATAAGGTCAAGAACCATCCAGGACTGCCTCGCCTGGTGTTTTGAGTATATCCACCAATGCCAACAGTCAAAGAGAAAGATAATTATCCTCAAGCTAGACTTTGAGAAAGCTTTTGACCTGGTAGAACATCAAGTGATCCTGAAGGTGATGGAGCATATGGGTTTCCCATTAGTCTGGATAAACTGGGTTACTAAAATCCTCAATTCGGCCACAACGGCTGTGCTGTTAAATGGTGTTCCAGGAAAATTTTTTAGTTGCAAAAGAGGGGTGAGACAAGGGGACCCTCTTTCACCATTACTCTTTGTCTTAGCAGCTGAACTTCTCCAGATTTTAGTCAACAATGCCAAGTCTCTGAATCTCTTGAAGTTGCCTATCCCACAACCAATGGATGATTTCCCCATTGTCCAATATGCAGACGACACCTTGATGATTATGCAAGCAGATGCTCAACAACTCTTCTTCCTTAAATCCCTTTTGAACACCTTTGCTGAGTCAACCGGGCTCAAAGTGAACTTTAATAAGTCTCAAATACTGCCAATCAATGTGGAAGAAGACGAAATGCAGAGGTTGTCCTTGACTTTTGGCTGCAGTATTGGATCCTTCCCTTTCACTTACCTTGGACTCCCAATGGGAACAACCAAACCAAAAATGGAGGATCTAACACCGATGATGGATAGAGTGGATAGAAAGCTCTCGGGTTGCACAACCTGGCTTTCCTACACTGGAAGGCTTCAGATGTTAAATGCAGCTATAACTCCCATCACCACATATACCATGTGCACAATCAGGTTACCCCGTGGAGTTATTGAAAACATTGATCGTATTAGAAAACAGTGCCTGTGGAGAGGTAACTCAGACAAAAAGAAAGGTGGAAACCTTGTAGCCTGGGAAACAGTGCAGCGACCCAAGACCAAAGGGGGATTTGGTGTTATTAATCTCAGGCTACAAAATGATGCCCTGCTGCTTAAACATCTTCATAAGTTCTACAATAAGTGTGACATTCCTCGGGTGCAATTAGTCTGGTTCAAGTATTATCGTAATAAGGTTCCTCATGCAACAAGAGAGGTTGGTTCCTTCTGGTGGAAGGACATTTGGAGATTGAATAATATTTTCAGAGGGTTTTCTAGCTGTTTCATTGGCAATGGATCCTCAGCTTGTTTCTGGGAAGATAGATGGACTGAGTTCATCCTCTCATGTTCCTTTCCCAGGCTAGCTTCGTTCGCTAAATCTGACAGAGCTTCAGTTCAGGAGGTGGTAGAGGCAGTCAACATTGATGACATCTTTTGGCTACCTCTCTCTGATGAGGCCATGCTAGAGCTGGAGGATCTGCAGGAAATTCTGCAGGGCATTCAGTTTGATGAAGATTCAAATGATATCTGGAGACCTGTGTGGGGAAATGATTACTCGGCCAAGAGATTTTATGACCATATATATAATATGGTTGAAGGCAATCCTATCTTCAAAATTATCTGGAAATCAAGGTGTATTCCAAGAGTGAAATTCTTCTTTTGGCTCATCCTGGTAGACCGTCTTAACACTAAGAATATGCTTTCAAGGAGACATATAGGAGAAAGAAGTGATGATTTCTGTGTGCTGTGCACTGCTGGTATGGAGGAAACAATTGAACATCTGTTCTTTCAGTGCCCTTTTGCCTGTCAGTGCTGGGACAGGATTGGTTTTCACTGGGACCTACATCTTGACATTACTGATATGATCATCCATGCTCGACGAGCCAGCAACCTAAAATTCTTCACAGAAATAGTTCTTCTAGCAGCCTGGGAGTTGTGGAAAGTGAGAAATGACAGAGTCTTCAATAGAAGAGACCACTCCTTAGACATTTGGTTCGCAAATTTCAGATTCCAATGTATTGCTCAGTCTATTAGGTTTAAAGTTCATCTGCGATCAGCTTTTTGTGCTTGGTTAGATGCTTTTAGTTAATCTGTAAGTAAACCTTTTCTAGCCCTAATTTAATAAGAGTTTTTATACTGTGGGGATCTGCCCCACAGTGTTTCTCAAAAAAGTTTTATTAGCAACCTGATTACTAAAAGAGTGTAAGTTCATACCAACCCAATTAATAAGATATAAGCATCATAAATAAAGATAAAACAGCAATTAAACATTAAAGTTCCATAATTTAATCATATGAGTGTCCAGGCCGCTCTTGACCGTGAGCACGGCTAATCGATTAGTTTAACACTCTGCAGAGGTTGTACATCTTTACCCACAAGCAGCGTAAAAGCTCCAAAGAACTTTAGACCCAACCATGCGGTGTTTGCAAGGCACCATACCACACTACCGAGGTGTGATCGCATAGGGACGCTACATGGCCTTTACAAAGGTTCCCTAGCAAGTTATGACCCACAAGGTCTAGATCAGTTAGCAAGGTATAAAGTTACCTAGCAGGTCGATACCCCACCATAAAAAGAATAACTCACCCAACCCCTGCTAGAGCGAGTCTATACCCCACAGTACCGCCGATCCCTTGTCCTTATCAGGTAAGACCATCCCAAGCTAGAGTTCCTAATTATTCGGCCAAGACCATTGCCCATTAGTTCTTGTGGTTGTACTGTTTTCCTAGGTGACTCTCCATGTGCCGATAACATATTAAAGTGGTCTTGTAAAGTAAAGATCATAGGCGGAACATAGAATAAGTAACCAAGTTTGATTAATACCAATTCCCAGTTGAGCATGCTAAGCAATAGCTACCACAAGATTAATTTGATAAACCCGGTATCAAGGTAAAGGTAGTAAAAGACTAGGTATGATCCTTAATAGATTCCCATCAAATTAATGCAAGCGGAAAAGTAAAGACAGTGAATTTAAATGCATGTTACGTAGGACAAGCGGGTATGCATCAAGAGAATACTTGCCTTCAACAAAGCCTTGCTGCTCAAACTCTTGCACGACTTGATCTTCAACTCCCTCGAACGAATCGCTCTCTACGGTCCACAATCATCACATACAAGCATACAATAAGAATAAATAAGAAACAGTCACCAAACAGATCAAACAGATCTAAACAGTAGCATAAAACTAATCTATGCTTCGAGACGAACGCATGGACATAAAGAACGCTAAAATCGGAGCTAAAACGACCAAGTTATGGCTTAGGGAAGATGTAGGGACTAATCTGTAAAGATTTAAAAAGGTTCTGAGCTAAAATAAAGAAAAAGGACTAAACTGTAAAGAAACCTCTATGGTGGAAGGGTATTTTTGTGAAAACCAGAAAGCTCAGGGGTTTTCTTGCAAAATTACGGGAACAGGCCGGGTTGACCGATATTGACCCGGGTCGGCTTGATCTAGATCCGTTGGATCTAGATCCAGCGGCTGTGGATGCGTGCGGGTTAAGAGGGGCGGCGGGCTGAACCAGGTGTGTCGGATCTTGATCCGACGGCGCAAGATACGTGCGTGCGGCCGGCGGCGGGGCAAAGACGGTCGCGAGCGGGCGCGGCGGCGCGGGCGGCGGAGCTCGCCGGCGGGACCCCAATCTAGGGTTTCCGGGCACGGAGGGGGACACTGAGGGTATCCACGTGACACGTGCGAGCAAGCAAAGCGAGTAGGAGCGTCGGTCGCGGTGGGGTTGCGGCGGAGTGGCGGGTGACGGTGGCGGCGCGGCTTTAAACTCTGGCGAGGTCTCCTGGGCGACGGGGTGCACGGGGACGACGACAAGCGACGCCGGTGGGGTCCTCACCTCCTTGCGCATCCCTGGGCGAGCTTCTTGACGACGAGGCGGCGCCGGCGGCGGGAACCGAAAGCGGCGGCGCTATGGTTTCAGCGAGGGCGTGGCGCAAGAGGCGGCGGGCGGCTCGGGTAGGCGGTCCGGGGGGCGGCGGACGGCTTAAATAGCACCGGGCGGGGCCTGCCCCTAGGCGTGCGCGCCACGCACGGGGAGGCGTGAGCGGGACGGACTCGGTGCGGCGGCGGCGGCGCGCTCGAGTCCGGGTCGGTGATGACCGCGGTGGGAGGGATGACAAGCGGGACCCACGGGTCGGCGACCCGGGCGCGGGGGAGGCGGGCGGCGCGGGCCGGGCTGGGCGGTGGGCCGCGCGGGCGGCTTGGCGGGCCGCAAGGCCGCTTGCGGGGTAAAAGGAAAAAAAAAAAAAAAAAAGAAAACGGGCTGCTGCTGGGCTACTAGGGGTGTTGGGCTGAAAGCGAAGAAGGAATAGGGTAGGGAGGGAAGAAGGTTTAGGAAATTTAGAAAAAGGATTCAAACAATAGAATTCAAATTTGAATTTGAATTCCAGCAACCAAAAATAATGCACCAGCATGAATGCCACAATTAATTCCTATATTTCATTAATTTTATTTTAGAAAAGTTTTAAATGCCTAAAAAGAAATAAAGCAACCTTATATTCCTTAAGCAAATAAATGGTTTCTAGCAAATTTTAATAAAGCCAATTTGTTAGCAAAATTAGGGTGTTACAGTACGCATCGCTGCAGGATGCCGGAGGCGGCGCGCTTGTACAGCTCGCCGTCGACGAGGGTGAAGGACTTGGCCATCCTGGCGATGCGCCTGGCCTCGGACCGGTCCAAGGGGAGTTCCCCTCGGTCCGTCCAGGCGATATACTTGTCGCGCCAGTCCACCTCGCTGGGGGCTGGTTCGATGTCCATGGCTTCGGCCTCGCCGGCGCCGTACCCCTCGAGGAGGGAGAGCACGTATGCCTCATTCGAGGGGTCCTCGTCCATGGGCTCTGTGCCCGCTGGATTGGAGGGAGCCCCCGAGGGTTCCGTGCAGTTCGAGGGGTGCGACTCGAGGGTGACAGACGGTTGGGTGACGTCCCGAGCGAAGACGTTCGGGGGGACGGTGATCCGCCCCGACGCAATCTTGGCGAGCTCGTCCGCCTCCTCGTTATACCGGCGGGGCACGTGATTAAGCTCGATGCCGTAGAACTTGTCCTCGAGGGCCCGCACGGCGTCGAGGGCCCGCACGGCCTTGCAGTATGCCTCCATCTGATCGTCGTGGCAGCTGGCGTTTTTCATGACCTGGTCGATCACGAGCTGCGAGTCCCCCCGCACATCGAGGCGTTTGATGCCTATTTCGATGGCGATCTTGAGGCCGCAAAGCAGGGCCTCGTACTCAGCTATGTTGTTCGATGCGGGAAAGTGAAGGCGCACAGCGTACCACATGTGCTCCCTGAGGGGTGAGACGAAGAGCAGGACCACGCCCGCCCCTGTCTTCATCACCGAGCCGTCGAAGTACAGAATCCAGCATTCTGCCTGGATCTGTGGCGGCGGCAATTGCGTGTCCGTCCACTCGGCTATGAAATCTGCCAGGATTTGGGACTT
Organism: Cenchrus americanus; assembly: GCA_947561735.1. Lineage (NCBI taxonomy): Eukaryota > Viridiplantae > Streptophyta > Magnoliopsida > Poales > Poaceae > Cenchrus > Cenchrus americanus. Next base: position 124,497,965 of record OX387244.1, on the reverse strand, counting down.
GATGGCCTTGCGCGGGGCGTAGGCGAGCGTTTCACCCATCAGCTCCACCAACCACTTGGCAATTCTGCCCGCCGCATCCGGGTTACGGATGATTTCCCCTAACGGAAAGGAGGAAACCACCGTGACCGGGTGAGCCTAGAAGTAGTGGCGGAGTTTGCGCCGTGTGAGAACCACTGCATAAAGTAGCTTCTGGACTTGCGGGTAGCACGTCTTGGTGTCGGACAAGACTTCGCTGATGTAGTACACCGGCCGCTGAACCGGCAAAGCGTGTAACTCCTCCGTGCGTTCCACCACGATGACGGCGCTGACCACCTGGTAGTCGCAGCCACGTAGAGGTACCAAGGGGCTGTCTTGCGGCGGTGTGAGGATCGGGGCGTGGGTAAGGGACGCTTTTAGCTTATCAAGCGCCTCCTGGGCCTCGACGGTCCAGGAGAAACGCTCATGCTTCTTGAGGAGCCGGTAGAGGGGCAAGCCCTTCTCGCCGAGCCGCGAGATGAAGCGGCTCAAGGCGGCAAGGCATCCCAACACCCTTTGGACCCCCTTAAGGTCCCGAATCGGACCCATCCATTCGAGGGATGCAACCTTTTCGGGGTTGGCCTCGATGCCTCGCTGGGAGACGATGTATCCTAAAAGCATGCCCCGCGGCACGCCAAAGACACATTTTTTGGGGTTTAACTTCACCCCGTTGGCCCGTAGGCAGCCGAACGCGATGCGAAGGTCGCTAACCAGGTCGTCCGCCTTCCTGGTTTTTACGACTATATCATCTACGTACGCCTCAACGGTTCGCCCGATGTGGTCTCCGAAGACGTGTTGCATACATCGCTGGTATGTTGCGCCCGCGTTTCGGAGGCCGAACGGCATCGTGACGTAGCAGTACATCCCGAACGGCGTGATGAACGAAGTCACGTGCTGGTCGGACTCCTTCATTTTTATCTTGTGGTACCCGGAATAGGCATCAAGGAAACAGAGTAGTTCGCACCCAGCGGTCGAATCAACGATCTGATCGATTCGCGACAAATGAAAAGGAGCTTTAGGACATGCTTTATTAAGACTAGTGTAGTCTACACACATCCGCCATTTCCCATTCTTTTTCTTTACTAATGCAGGATTAGCTAGCCAAGCGGGGTGGAACACTTCCTTGATGAACCAAGCCTCGAGGAGCTTCCGCAGCTCCACTCTGATTGCCCGGCGCCGCTCCTCGTCGAAGCGGCGAAGCCGTTGCTGCACGGCGCGGGAGTGAGGTAGGATGTCAAGGGAGTGCTCGGCGACCTCCCTCGGGATGCCGGTGTGGACCAGGAGCGTCCCAGTGGTCGGTGGATGACCGCTCCTTAGTGATGAGTGATTGACAACGGGTGTTGGACTGACTCTTGGCTTAGTGCGCAGGTGTAGGCTGCGGCCTAGTTCGTGTTGTTGCAGGTGAAGAACGGGCGCGAAAGGTCTTCGACCTTGAGGGGCCTCGGGAGATGGAGAGACAAGTAGGCTCGGTTCGAGGGACCCGGTGGACAGCGGGGCCCAGGTGCGGGCCACATGGTGGCGACACAAGCAAGACGAAGTCATGGACGTGTGAGCCGGTGCACGGTGGCGGTCAAGTCAAGTGGTTTGGCGGGAGGCCGGACTAGGGCACGCGGGGTTTGGTGGTTTGCCCACAAAACCATCGGCGGACGGTTTCTTGGTTTGGGCCTCAAAACCAAGTCCGAGGGCCCAACACGACGGAGACGGGATCCGGGCGTGTCGGGAAGCTTCGAAGCGGAGGACACGCGGCGGGATCGCATGGCTTGCGTCGGGAGGACGCGGGGTGCGGCGAAGGCGTGGCCGTCCGATGGCAAGACCCACAAACATTACCAAAATGCCCCTACGTGGGTTGTATCGCCGATAGTGTAGTTAGGGGTAGTCGAGTCATTTACCACTCCGGCGGGACTCGATATATAAGCCCCGGAGTGTGTGTTGATGGCTCTCTCTCTCCGCGACTTAGGGTTTCATTTCCCCCCTTCTCTTTCTCATTTTCGTAGCTATTTTCCTTCCTATTTTCTCTAGGCTAGCATGAGAGCTTCATGAGAGATTTGTTGAGAGGGATGGATGCTAGGGCGGCATGCTAGACCTTGTGAATCTTTCCTGGTTTGTATAGAAGATTCGGGGTTGTTTTTCGTGCCTTTTTGTGCTTATTTTCGTGCCCTTGTTCTCGGTGTGATTCCGCGGATTTGAGTGAGTTTCTTCCCGGATTTCTTTGAGGGAAACATGGATAGATGCCTTGTGCATCTTTGTGCTTGATCTTGTGCCCTCAAACGCCGGGAAATCACTTCGATTCGTGAGTTTTCGTTCGGTGCTCTAGTTTTTGGAGGTGCTCAAAGGATTCGCGATTCCCGGTGATTTAGTGAGTTAGGAGGCAAGATTTTTGGGCTATAGCATCCTTGTGTGACGCTTTTCAAGTCCCCAAAACCTTGTCTCTACAGCTTCAACCGTTTGGGAAATCCGATGATGATTTGGGGGAGTTGACTTTCGGGGTCGGGCTATTTTACGTTCGTCCGCACACGGCGGACGGTCCCGCGAGGACCGGCGGACGGTCCGCGCGGGTCCAGTTCATCCCGTGTTCTTCGTGTTCTTGCTCGTCCTTTGTTTCGATCCATTGTGATTTTGGTTTTTGGTTGGACGAAGTTTCGGACAGTCCGCGGTGTCGGGCGGATGGTCCGCGGGTGCTAGGCGGACGGTCCGCGTGCTCCCCACGGACGGTCCGTGGCACTCGGGTGTCTTTGGGTCGTTCTGTGTAAATTAACGGACGGTCCGTGGCTAAGGCCGGACGGTTCGCGGCCGGGTGCGGACGGTCCGCGATACCGGCCGGGCCGGACGGTCCGCGCGGCTCTTGCGGACGGTCCGCCCCTCTGCGCGGACGGTCCGCCAGAGCCTGTGTGCTTTGCTTCTTGGTTCGATTCCTTCCTCCCCTTTCTAGTGCTTCCGCGTGTGCTTCGAGGAATCGTTCCTAAGGCTAGAGGTTGATCCATAACCTCGTGGTCTTGGCGATTGGTGCGTGATTCGATCCATCGCTCGTGTGTGACCGGGATTTGAGTAGGACATAGGCCGGGTTCTTTGGGAAGAATTTTTACCGGCTCCTATTCACTCCCCCCTCTCTAGTCGCCATACGGTCCTTCAATTGGTATCAGAGCTTGGTGCCGGATTCTTTGCGACTTTGACAAGTCTCGAATCCTAAGATGGCGTACGTTGAGCGGGGCGGTCCGCCACACTTCGATGGCAAGGGTTACCACAAGTGGGCGGCTCGTATGATGATTTTTCTTCGAGGAAAGTCGTTGGATTTTATTGTGCTTGACAAGACCTATGCTATTCCGGTCAACATCCATACTCTTATGGTGGCCGATGCCGATGCCAAGGCCAAGTATGAGGCTAATGCAAAAGCCGTTGATCACTTGTGCCGGAGCTTGTGTGATCCGAGTTTGAGCGTGTTCGCCATTTGAATCTTGCTTGGCAAATTTGGGATAAGTTGTTGGTTGCTCACGGTGGTGATAACCATGTGAAGGCTCGCCTCTTTGTCTCTTACCGGATGCAATATGAGAATTTCACTCCACTTCCCGGTGAGGACATTGATGCGATGTTTCGCAGGTTCACCGCCATCGTGAACAACATGAAGGCAAATGTTGAGGATTTTCCGTATTCCGAGCATGATCGGGCTTTGAAGCTCTTGCATGTCTTGGATCCAAATGTTTGGGGTGCTAAGGTTGAGGCCATCAAGGAGTCCGGGAACTATTTGACTATTGAGTTGGATGACCTCTTTTCTAAGCTCAAGTCGGCCGAGGTTGACGGGAAGTTGCTATCCAAGCATGAGAGCTCGACCGACCATAGTCTTGCCCTTGTGGGAGGATCAAAGGGCAAATCTAACCCTTCCCCGTCGACGGTTTTCTTTGTCCTCTCTTATGTCCATTCCGGATGAGGAGTTTGATGTCTTTGGGCGAGGAGGAGCCGGCCTTGCTCTCAAGAAGATTTGAACGACTACACGAGAGTCGGAGGAACGCAAGGCGGAGCTCGGGGACGTGCTACAAGTGTGGCAAGCGTGGCCACTTCATCGCCGAGTGCCGGAAGCGGAGGAGAACAAGTACAAGGTGAACGAGTACAAGGCGCACCCGAGGCGTGAAGACAAGTACTCCTCCAAGGGCAAGCACTTCAACAAGTCCAAGAGCAAGGACAAGGACAAGCGGCGACCGAGCAAGAGCACCTACAAGAAGAACAAGGCAAGAGCGATGGTGGCCGGTGCGAGCGACGTCGACTCAAGCTCAAGCGAGGAGCGATCAAGCTCAAGCGGCCCGAAGATGAAGACGCCGGGAGGCGCGGTGGCAAGAAGAGTGCAAGCCGGAACCTCGGCGGGGCCGAGCCGTGTGGCGCTCGAGGGCTTTTGTGGCATGGCCCATAGCTCAAGAAGCAAGAAGAGTGTGAAGGAGGACGGCGACTCCGACTCGGAGGATGAGGTAAACCGTGATCCCGACTCTTTGCTTGCCTTGAGATTGCTAGGTTGAATGGTTTGCTTGATAACCGTGATAGTGTCTTTGAGAGATGCCAAAAAGATGAGGAAAGATCTTAGGGCTCAGCTTGAGAATGCTAGTGAGAAAGTAGGAGATTTAGAGTCAAAATTGCTTGAATTGAAACTTGAGAATGACTCTTTGAAACTTGCTCCTACTACTCCTGATGATGTTGAATGTGTTGAATGTGATGCTTGGTTGAATGAGATCAAAATGCTTAATGAGAAGAATGCTTCTATTTTGGCTCAACTAGATGCTCTTAGGACTGAACATGATGAGCTTAAGGCTAGACCCACTTTGCTTGGTGCTTGCAAATCATGTCCTACTATGCATGCTAAGCTTGTTGATGCTCGCTCTACTATTAGCTCTTTGGAAGCATCGTTGAAATCTCCTGTTGCAAATGCATGCTCTAGCTGTGATGAAGTCACTTTGCGTAATCTTGAGCTTACTTCCCGGTTGGATGTCATCTATGAGGAGAATGACTATTTGAGGAAAGTGTTGGGTTGGTTGTACGGCGGGAACCTCAATTGAAAATCATGATTGAGGAGTTCAAGAGAGCTAATGGTCGTGGTTTGGGTTTTGAGAAGTTGGGTGAGAAAGTGGGAGAGAACAGTGGGGAGAGTGTGTACGAGAAGTGTGTTGAGTCAAACCCCGGGTTTGAAGTGATCGGAGAGATCCAAGTCCCACTCCCAAAAGCACCCAAGAACTCTTTCACACCAAAGCCCAATCACCTTTGCAACAAACTTGACACAACCCAAGATCCACCCAAATTCCCACCTAAGACAAATGATTTCCAGAAACCGGTGAAGTTTGTGGGTGAGAAGGGTGAGAAGCCTAGAGAGAAGTCAGAGCCAAAACCAAAACCCATCCCCTTCAGGTGTGAGTATTGTGGCAAGGAGAGGCATCTTGCAGAGTTTTGCTACAAGAGGAAGAGGGATGAGAGGCTTGCTAGGGAGCAAGCAAACCAGGACAGGTATCGCCAGCCTCGCGGTATTCCTGAGCCTAGAGTGCCACTTCCACGGGGAGTGGGAAGTGTGAGGAGTGTTGGCAGGTTCCCACAGAGAGGTAGTGGTGAGAGGTTTGTCAGGAGAGATGATGGTGTGCGTGCTGGTGAGAGGTTTGGTCGGGCTCGTGGTGGTTTTGCTGGACGTCCCCCTACTCGTCCTCAGTACGGGTTTAGGGGAGATGATCGCAGCTTTGGGTTCCAGAGGAACTACGGACCACGTTTTCTCCCTCGTGGTGCTCGTACTCCTCCCATGGGACATGGGAAGTTTGGTGGCAAGGGAGTGATGTTTGCTAACCCCTCTTTTGAGCGAGATGGCTCGACACTTTGGTTTAACTTTCTCTGTGCTAACCCCGAGTGTCGAGTCGCTAGCTCATTCTCGTTCTTGTTTCGACTACGGGCGGGGAGGCTTGGAGAACATTTGGTTGATCGACTCCGGTTGTTCTCGACACATGACCGGAGATAAGAAGTGGTTCTCCAGCCTCACCCCAGTGAAGGAAAAGCAGTACATCACATTTGGGGACAATGGACGAGGTAGGGTGCTTTCGGAGGGTGTTGTGCATGTGAGTGACAAGGTAACGTTGAAGAGAGTGGCTCTTGTGAAGTCTTTGGGTTTCAATTTGCTTTCGGTTTCTCAGTTGCTTGATGAGGGTTTTGAGGTGCGTTTCAAGTCTGGCGAGTCTCGTTTGCTTGATTCTCGAGGTGATCTTGTCTGTATGATCATTCCCGAGGGTCAGATTTTCAGGGCTGATTTCTCTCGTTCTTTGGGTCCTGCTCGCTGTTTGATGGCCGGTCCTTCTTCTGATTTGTGGAAATGGCATAGGCGGTTGGGACACTTGAGCTTTGATTTGGTTTCCCGCTTAAGTGGTCTTGATCTTGTCCGAGGATTGCCGAAGTTGAAGTTTGAGAAGGATTTGGTTTGTGCTCCTTGTAGGCATGGTAAGATGGTAGCCACTCCCCATCCACCCCTGACCGATGTCATGACCGAGCGTCCGACAGAGCTGTTGCATATGGACCTTGTTGGGCCAGCTCGAGTTCGCTCGGTGGGTGGGAAGTGGTATGTCCTTGTTGTGGTGGACGATTACTCTCGCTATGCACCGGGTGTTCTTCTTGGAGGATAAGAGTGAGACTTTTGGTTTTGTTCGAGATCCGATCGTGAGGTTGAAAAACGAGAGGCATGGGAATGCTATTCGAGCTATCCGCGGTGATAATGGCTGCGAGTTTAAGAACTCTCGTTTTGATGCCTTTTGTCGTGATCTAGGTCTTGAACATCGGTATTCGACCCCTTATGTGCCCCCTCAAAATGGAGTCATGGAAAGGAAAAATCGGACTCTTTGTGAGATGGCTAGGACGATGCTCGATGAGCACGGGACTCCTAGGAGGTTTTGGGGCGAGGCGGTCAATACGGCTTGTCATGTTTCCAATCGGATTTTATTGAGAGCTTTCAAGAAGAAGACCTGTTATGAGCTTATGCATGGTCGGGCACCCAAAGTGAGTCATTTCCGAGTGTTTGGCTGCAAGTGCTTTATTTTGAAAAAGGGAAAACTCGACAAGTTTGAGGCTAGGTCTAGTGATGGTATTTTCTTTGGATATGCTAACCACTCTAGAGCCTATAGGGTGCTTAACCTTGAGACTAACAAAATCATGGAGACTTGCGAGGTGACCTTCGACGAGACAATGCCATGTACTTCTCTTGGCTTTGAATGTGCGGGTGATGAAGAGATGGCCGAGGACCTCTTTGAGGAGGAGAAAGATGAAGGCGGAGATGATGATGGGGAGAACCATGAGCCCGAAGGCGAGCATGTACCCACTATTTCCCCTACAACCACTTTGGAGCATGGACCGTCTACATCATGGACAACGACGGTGCAACAAGAGGACCGGGCGAGAGAAGGCGGAAGTTGAGGGGGAGGTAGTCTCGAGGCGTGAGGCTCCCCGGCGGATTCAAGAAGTGCATCCCTGTCGAAGATCATTGGGAACATTGATGAACGCACTACACGGTCGAGGTCCGGGAATTCCTCTCATTTTGCTCATGCTTGCTTTTGTTGCTACTTTTGAGCCCAAGGACATTGGACATGCTTTATCGATGCAAACCTGGGTCAATTCTATGCATGAGGAGTTGGAAAACTTTGAGAGGAACCGGGTGTGGGAGTTAGTTGAACCACCTCCAAATTGCCATCCCATAGGAACCAAGTGGGTTTGGAAGAACAAAGAGGGAGAGAATGGGATGGTTGTGAGGAACAAGTCCAGACTTGTTGCTCAGGGGTTTAGTCAGAAGGAGGGGATCGACTATGAGGAGACCTTTGCTCCTGTGGCCCGTCTTGAGGCAATTCGAATCCTTCTAGCCTTTGCCGTGGCTAAAGGGTTCAAGCTGTTTCAGATGGACGTGAAGAGTGCTTTTCTGAATGGGGTCATAGAGGAGGAGGTGTATGTGAAGCGACCACACGGGTTTGAGAGCGAGTTGTACCCACACGGGGTATACGGGTTGAAAAGGGCTCGTATGGGTTGAAACGGGCGCCCCGTGCTTGGTATGGGAGATTGAGAGGTTTTCTTTTGAGCAGAGGGTTTGTGATGGGTACAGTGGATAGAACCTTGTTTCTCCTCAAGCATGGTAATGACTTGCTGATTGTTCAGATTTACGTGGATGATATTGTCTTTGGTGGCTCGTCACATAACCTTGTTGCCAAGTTTGCAGATGAGATGAGCAGGGAGTTCGAGATGAGCATGATGGGCGAGTTGCAGTATTTTCTCGGGCTGCAGATCAAGCAAGTGAAGGACGGTACATTTGTGCACCGGACCAAGTACACGAAAGACATGCTTGAGGAAGTTCCGGATGCAAGATGTGAAGCCGATGTCGACTCCCATGGGGAGTACGGCCACTTTGGATGCGGATGAGGACGGAGAACCGGTGGACCGGCGGGAGTACGGGAGCATGATCGGCTCCCTCCTCTACTTGACGGCGACGAGGCCGGACATACGGTTCGGCGTGTGTCCGTGCGCTCGTTTTCGAGCTTCGCCGAGGACTTCACATCGACGGGCCGTCAAGAGGATTTTCGGTACCTACGGTCCGCCCCTTTGGTCTTGGCTCGTGGTATTCTTCCTCCTCGACTCTGTCCCTTCATGGTTTTTTCGATGCGGATTTTGCTTTGGTTGTCGAGTCGAGAGGAAGTCTACTTCGGTACTTGTCGGTTTCTTGGTTCTTCGTTGGTCTCATGGTCTTCCCGCAAGCGATCTAGTGTAGCTCGGTCTACTACGGAGGCGGAGTATGTTGCTTGCCGCTAGTTGTTGCTCCCGGTTGTTGTGGATTTCATACACTTTGAGAGACTTTGGTGAGGAGTGCACCCGAGATCCCACTTCTTTGTGATAGCACTAGTGCCATAAGCGTAGCCAAAAACCCGGTGCTTCACTCCGGAACCAAACATATAGAAGTGAGGTATCATTTTACGAGGGACAATGTGGAGAAAGGAACCATTGTTTTGAGCCATGTCCCTACCCAAGATCAGCTAGCCGACATCTTTACAAAGCCTCTCGACCAAGCTACATTTGTGCGCTTGCGGGGGGAACTTGGGGTTTGTTGCCCTTTCTAGTTGTTTCTTGGGGGATTTCCTTTTGTACCATATGTATCATACCATGTTTTACTTTGATGTATATACATGCTTTGCTTGATGTATAAACCATGGTAGGATAGCCATCTTGTCATATATCATGTTGCATTTGTATCATATTGCATTTTAGGATGATGAGCTTCTTTTATATGCCATATGTGAGTCTCTTTGGCTATTTGTGAGATTTTGGTTATATGTGTGGAGAACTGGTGATGTGAGGCTATGCTCTTGGAATATTTGAGATACATGTGTGGTGAGATAGCCCCTTTTGAGAAAAATGCTTAACTTGACTAATTTTTGATGAAATATGCTCCACTCGTGTGTAGTTGTGTATCCATGTCACAGTTTGGTCTAAATATGCTTTTCATGCTTAGATTGTGCTTGGATGCCCTGTTCTTGCATTTGGGCCAAAGGCCGGATATCATTGTGAATGTTTAGCCTATGTTGCATTCATGGGGGAGCATAAGCTTCTTTTTGCCGCAAAGGCACTTCATGTACCATGAAATGAATTAATCTTGAAAAGAAGTGCATAATGCCTGAAAATTGCTCCATCCATCATGTCTATGTTTAAAATGTCTTATCTTTCACATATGGGTGCAAAACATGTTGCATGATGTTCACCAGTGGAGAAGTCTCCCCGAAGTGGACACATGGCTCATGAGCTTTGACATGACATGCTTTGCTTTATGGGTGTTTGCCATGATCTTTTGCTGAGAATTTGATACCCTTGTACGATCTTTGAATGGTATGCATGTTTGTGGCTCAAGTGTGACATGGATAGGCTTTTACATGTGAAGCGAGTCTTCTTTTGGTAAAACTGCTTAAATCTGAAAATTTTGCTTTGTCACATGCTTGTATTTTCATATATTACTTGTGGCAATGCTTTGACTATGCTATGATTCATGTGTGTGATCTTTGTCTCATTTTTAGCCTTTGACACTAGATTTGGCCTATTTGAGAAGCTCATGTAGATGTTTATATGCTTTGCTTTGCATTTCTGCTTTTTCACCTTGATTCATACATTGTCAACAAGGGGGAGAAAAGGTGAGCTTAATGAAAATTCAGAAAAAGGTGAGCTGAAATTTGGAAGTGTGCATCCACATGTTCAGGGGGAGGCATTTGTTCGGGGGGGAGCTTTCTTGCTTGTTTTCGGTGTGGATTTTGTGCTTTGCTTGGCTTGTGACCTTTCTTTGTCTTTCTTCGGTTTTGGTCATGAGTTGAGCTTCTTCGTTTTTCTTTCTTCTTTCTTTCTCTTTTACTCTGAATTTCATTTCGCGTTGTGTGTTGTCAATGCACTCATCAAGGGGGAGATTGTGGACCGGGGAGCGTCCCGGTGGTCGGTGGATGACCGCTCCTTAGTGATGAGTGATTGACAACGGGTGTTGGACCGACTCTTGGCTTAGTGCGCGGGTGTAGGCCGCGGCCTAGTTCGTGTTGTTGCAGGTGAAGAACGGGCGCGAAAGGTCTTCAGCCTTGAGGGGCCTCCGGGAGATGGAGAGACAAGTAGGCTCGGTTCGAGGGACCGGTGGACGACGCCAGGGCCGGGTGCGGGCCACATGGTGGCGACACAAGCAAGACGAAGTCATGGACGTGTGAGCCGGTGCACGGTGGCGGTCAAGTCAAGTGGTTTGGCGGGAGGCCGGACTAGGGCACGCGGGGTTTGGTGGTTTGCCCACAAAACCATCGGCGGACGGTTTCTTGGTTTGGGCCTCAAAACCAAGTCCGAGGGCCCAACACGACGGAGACGGGATCCGGGCGTGTCGGGAAGCTTCGAAGCGGAGGACACGCGGCGGGATCGCATGGCTTGCGTCGGGAGGACGCGGGGTGCGGCGAAGGCGTGGCCGTCCGATGGCAAGACCCACAAACATTACCAAAATGCCCCTACGTGGGTTGTATCGCCAGTAGTGTAGTTAGGGGTAGTCGAGTCATTTACCACTCCGGCGGGACACGATATATAAGCCTGGAGTGTGTGTTGATGGCTCTCTCTCTCCGCGACTTAGGGTTTCATTTCCCCCCTTCTCTTTCTCATTTTCGTAGCTATTTTCCTTCCTATTTTCTCTAGGCTAGCATGAGAGCTTCATGAGAGATTTGTTGAGAGGGATGGATGCTAGGGCGGCATGCTAGACCTTGTGAATCTTTCTGGTTTGTATAGAAGATTCGGGGTTGTTTTTCGTGCCTTTTTGTGCTTATTTTCGTGCCCTTGTTCTCGGTGTGATTCCGCGGATTTGAGTGAGTTTCTTCCCGGATTTCTTTGAGGGAAACATGGATAGATGCCTTGTGCATCTTTGTGCTTGATCTTGTGCCTTCAAACGCCGGAAATCACTTCGATTCGTGAGTTTTCGTTCGGTGCTCTAGTTTTTGGAGGTGCTCAAAGGATTCGCGATTCCCGGTGATTTAGTGAGTTAGGAGGCAAGATTTTTGGGCTATAGCATCCTTGTGTGACGCTTTTCAAGTCCCCAAAACCTTGTCTCTACGGCTTCAACCGTTTGGGAAATCCGATGATGATTTGGGGGAGTTGACTTTCGGGGTCGGGCTATTTTACGTTCGTCCGCACACGCGAGATGGTCCGCGAGGACCGGGCGGACGGTCCGCGCGGGTCCCGATTCATCCCGTGTTCTTGCTCGTCCTTTGTTTCGATCCATTGTGATTTTGGTTTTTGGTTGGACGAAGTTTCGGACGATCCGCGGTGTCGGGCGGACGGTCGCGGGTGCTAGGCGGACGGTCCGCGTGCTCCCCGCGGACGGTCCGTGGCACCGGGTGTCTTTGGGTCGTTCGTGTAAATTAACGGACGGTCCGCGGCTAAGGGCGGACGGACGGTCGCGGCCGGGTGCGGACGGTCCTCGATACCGGCCGGACGGTCCGCGCGGCTCTTGCGGACGGTCCGCCCCTCCTGCGCGGACGGTCCGCCAGAGCCTGTGTGCTTTGCTTCTTGGTTCGATTCCTTCCTCCCCTTTCTAGTGCTTCCGCGTGTGCTTCGAGGAATCGTTCCCAAGGCTAGAGGTTGATCCATAACCTCGTGGTCTTGGCGATTGGTGCGTGATTCGATCCATCGCTCGTGTGTGACCGGGATTTGAGTAGGACATAGGCCGGGTTCTTTGGGAAGAATTTTTACCGGCTCCTATTCACTCCCCCCCTCTCTAGTCGCCATCTGGTCCTTCAGCCGGGCATGTCCGAGGGGCTCCACGCGAAGATGTCGGCGTTGGCGCGGAGAAAGTCGACGAGCACCACTTCCTATTTCGGGTCGAGGGTAGAGCTGACCCTCAACACCTTGTCCTCGGGGGCAGCAGGGTCGAGGGGCACCTTCTTGGTCTGCTCAGCAGCCTCGAAGCTGCTAGCATGCTTGGTGGTGGAGTCGAGGTCCTCGTTGACCATCTTCTCCATGTTGTCCACCAGCGCTTCGTCCAGTGCTAGGGCCTCGGCGTGTTCCACGCACTCGACGTCGCAGTCGAAGGCGTGCTCGATGGATGAGCCCACGGTTATGACGCCGTTGGGCCCCGACATCTTCATCTTGAGGTAGGTGTAGTTGGGGACCGCCATGAACTTGGCGTAGCAGGGCTGCCCAAGTATGGCGTGGTACGCGCCCCTGAACCCCACCACCTCGAAGGTGAGCGTCTCCTTGCGGTAGTTGTCCGGCGTGCCGAACCAAACTAGCAGGTCGATCTGCCCAAGGGGCTGAACGCGCTTGCCGGCGCGACGCCATGGAACGGCGTCGTGCTGGGCCGCAGCTGATCCAGCCCGATCCCCAGCAGGCGCAACGTGTGCGCGTAGAGGATGTTGAGGCTGCTGCCTCCGTCCATCAGGACCTTCAAGAACCGCGCGTTCCCGATGACTGGGTCGACCACCAGCGGGTACTGACCCGGGTTGGGGATGCGGTTCGGGTGATCCTCGCGGCTAAACGTGATGGCGTCCTCCGACCAGTTGAGGAAGGAGGGAGGCGCCTTCTCTGCGGCGAGAACCTCGTGCCGCTCCCACTTGCGCTGGCGGCTGGACATGTCGACGGTTGGCCCCCCGAAGATGAGGAAGACGTTCTCCACGGCGGGGAAGCCGCCGGCGTCACCATCACCCCTGTCCTTCTTGGCCTCGTCGTCCTTCGCGGCGGTGCGGCCGTAGAAACACTTGAGCATGTCGCACTGCTCGAGGGTGTGGTTGACTGGTGTTTTGTGGTAGGGACATGGCTTCTTCAGCATGTCGTCAAAAACTCCCGAGCCTCCAGGGGCCGATCGAGGGCCCCGTCGAGCCGGGTCAACAGCAAGAGCTTCGCCGTCGTCGTCGTGCCCCTGCTCGCGCACCTTGCGGCGCGGCTTCTTTCCCTTCTTGCCCCGCTTGTTCTTTTGGCGGAGGTCCTTGGACTTGCTGCCCTCCGCGGGCGCGTCGTCCACGCGTTTGCCCTTCTTGTCGTCGAAGATTGCCCCCACCGCCTCTTCTCCTGAGGCGAAGCTGGTGGCGATGTCGAACAGCTCATTCGAGTCGACCGGCGTGCTGCGCCTGAGCTCGCGCACAAGATCCCGGCATGTGATGCCCTCGAGGAAGGCGTGCACGATCTCGGACTGTGCCACGCTTGGGAGCTCCGTACAGCGCTTGGAGAAGCGCCGTATGAAGTCCCGGAGTGACTCGCCGGGCTTCTGAGTGCAAGAGCGCAGGTCCCAGGAGTTTCCAGGGCGCACGTACGTGCCCTGGAAATTTCTCACGAACGTGCGGACCAGGTCGTCCCAGTTGTGGATCTGGCTGGCCGGCAGGTGCTCCAGCCATGTCCGCGCCGAGTCGGCGAGGTGCAGGGGGAGGTTGCAGATGATAACCTCATCGCTGGTGGCTCCGCCCAGCTGACACGCCAGGCGGTAGTCGTTGAGCCACTCACGGGGACCCATCTCCCCGTTGTATTTGACGATCGTCGTGGGCTGGCGGAAGTGCTAGGGGAAGGCTGCTGTGTGGATCTCCCGGTTGAACACGCGGGTTCCCGGGGGCTCCGGCGTCGGTGAGCGGTCCTCATCACTATCGTAACGTCCACCCCGTCGAGGGTGGTAGCCCGCTGCCGCTCGTGCCTCTGCTTTGCTCGTTCGTCGGGCGTTGATGACGTTGCAGGCGTCGCCATCTCGGGCTTGCCCACGCGTGTCGAGGAGCCGTTCTTTGGCCGGCGTGCGCCCCGGGTTGGCGGGGAGCTCGGTCGTGCCGCCCGCGTGTGTACGAGGGGCTCGGGGCCTTGCGCACCCCCATCGTCCCGCGCGCTCCCCTTGCCGGCGGATGCGGGACGCCAAGCTTTCGGCTTTGTTGGACGGCCGCTTGCTCGATGAGCGCTGCGCCTCGCGGTGCGGAGTTCGCGCCTCGGGCGTCGAGGGGGCGGGCATGGCCCGCAGCAGCGTTGCGGCGGCGATGAGCTTTTGGCTCGCTCACGGTGGCGTGTCTGGATTGTCGACGTTGAAGTTGGCGTTGATGCGATCGCTAGCTTGTCTGCCCAGCTCACGCCCGCGATAGAGGCGCGAAGCAACCGCACCGTGCGGTACTCTTCCGCCAGCTTGGCTTGGAGCTCGCGTGCTTGGGCCAGCTGTGCGTTGATGTCGCCCCCCTCAGCGGTGAGGGGGGAGGGGCGCTTGGCCCCGCAGCCAGGCGCGGTCCAGTTCCCAGAGCAAGCCGAACCTCTCCGTCGCCGGCACCCGCCGCGTCGGCGGCGTTTGCTGGGTCGTTAGCGATTACGACGTAGCACTCCCGCGCGGGGTCGTAGCTCCCGACGCTGGAGTCGTCGAAGTAGCGAACCAGTAGTCCACGGCGTCGAGGAACCGTCTGAACATCACAGGGTCCGGCACGCCGGAGAAGTCCCACTCCGCGTATCCGTGCGAGGTGGCGGGTGGCAGCTCGTCGATGGAGCCTAGTGATGACTCGTCGCCGGCGGAGGCGCTAGGGTCCCTGGCAACCAGGATGTGGCGGCCAGGGGGAACCATGCGCAGCATCGTGCTGACGTTGGCGTTGGCGACGTATGCTGCCGTGGCGCCGCGCAGACCGATGGAGAAGCGCGGTCCGGAGACCGAGCGCTCCCCCGCCGGAGCGGCGACCGTCTCGCCGGTGAGCGCGTCGCGTTGTGAGGCGACACGCGCGGGATGCTCGCGCTCCGACCGCGCCCGACGCGAGCGGCGGCCGAGCGACGGCGGCGCCGTGGCGACGAGGGACCCGCGGCGTCGGGCTAGCGGGTGTTGGTGTCGTGGCGACGCGTGTGGCGGCGGCCGGGGCGGACCCGGCCCGGCGCCGCGCGCGGAGTTCCTCATGGTTAGTGAGGCGCATTAGGTAGCCGTTCCCCGTGGCCTGAAAGTTCAGGCCCCACTGAAGCCCCACGGTGGGCGCCAACTGTTGATGCGGAATGTAGTCCCGACACTAACTAGTATTAAGCGCTGAGATCTGTCTCTCGATGGTCGGTGCTAAGCAACTAAGGACACTCGGTTTATCCTGGTTCCGGCCGGGGCCGTACGTCCAACAGGGGTGTGCTCGAGGCACTGTATTGCTTTGCACAGGGTGCCTGTAGTGGGGCGGCTACAAGCGAGGCGGGAGAGGAGGTGTGGCCTCCAAGTCCCAAGAGGAGTGATTGAGGCGAGTGCCAATATCGTGGGGAAGACGGAGAGCATGCGAACGATCGCTATCCGTTGTCCCAAGTCTGGTGTCTTCTTTTTTCCCCCTAGGTGAGGGGGATCACCTTCCTTTTATAGACCAAGGAGAGGGCAATTTACAGGCATGCCTCACTATTTCGCTACGTGTGATGGTATGGCGTACATTGTCGAGGAGTTGACGGTCGTCCTGGCGAATCTTGCTCCAATTACATTGTCGCGGTGTGTCCTGTGCCTGAATAGGGGCGACTTCGAGGGTGGAGGCGTAGTGGCTGACTGGGGCGTCTCCATGTGGGCTCGAGGGTGCCGTCGACGGTGATCCGTAAAGGGTACAGTTGCAGGCGTGGTGGCGTCCCGTCCCCGCGTGCCCAACAGGGTCGGAGTAGTTGTAGCAGTGCACGGCATGGCGCTGCAGGGGTGGGGATGGCCGCACAGGACTGACAGCGACGGAGATGGCGCTCCCGCCGGCCTGACATCACGGTTTGACCCTGCAGAGTAATGAGAGGAGGGCTCGAGGGTGCGGCCGGCTCCCCTTCGAGGGCGCGGTGCGTTAGCCGTACTAAAATGGGCGGCACAGTGTCATGGAGCTGACATCGGCCTCGTCGCACAGTGCCCCACAATGGCGGGGATGGGCTTGCCCTAGGGAGTTGGCAGAACAGCGCCGGGGCGTGATTCCCAGGCGCGTGATGGCGCGACTCTGCTGTGTCAGAGCATTAAATGCTCGTACCCACGTGCGGGAGCAGGTGCGCTCGTGAGGGAGCCTCGAGCGAGGCAAAGCCCGCTCGAGGGAGGCGGGTACCCTCGAGCGAGGCGGAACCCGCTCGAGGGAGCGTGAGCCCTCGAGCGAGGCGGACCTCGCTCGAGGGGGGGCGTGAGCCCTCGAACGAGGCGGACCTTGCTCGAGGGGGCGCCTTGTTGGGCCGCTCTGGTGGGCCACGGGGGCCATCGCGGCGTGGGCTGTGCTGTGTGCGTATGTTGTGTGCTATGTTTGAGGAGTGTTTGCGTTTTGTGTTTTTTGTTTTTTGCAGGTTTTAAGTAGGATTCCCCCTGTTTTTTAGGGGACCCTCGTGGCTGTCCCCGACAACACTCGAGGATGCGATCGACCAGCTCGACGAGGCGCGTGACGTAGCACTCCTGCGCTCCGCCAAGTATCAGCAAGCCTTGTGACATTACCACGAGTGCAACGTACGCGCACGCGAGTTCCAAGTTGAGGACCTAGTGCTTGGACGAGTTCAAGGCAGCAAGGACCGACACAAGCTCTCACCTCCGTGGGAGGGCCTGTTCATCGTTCACCAAGTGCTCCGACTCGGAACGTTCAAGATCCAATACGAGGACAGTCGGGTCGTCTCCAACGCATGGAACATCGAACACCTGTGGCCATTTTACCCTTGAGTAACTGTTCAAATCTTATGAGTCAGTGAATAAATATCGCATGCTTTGTTCATATGTCTATAATTTCAAAAACTTCTCGGTTGCCATGTTTCCGTATGACGCAACTTCCCTCAAGGCTGAGCGGCGAGCATCACTGCACTCGTGCCGGAACGCTCCCCGCTCGGGGGCTACCCGGGGCATGATGCCCTCCTTCTGTTTTTATGATTTTTCAAAACGAAAATCGACAACTATGTCAAAACCGATCACACAGACAAAAGGTTTTTTGCGGAAGGCGCGACCTTGCAAAAAGTAAAGATGGCGGCCTGTGTGGGGCTTGGCGCTACTGCTCGTTCAACGCTCCTAGCACCTACGCCTCCATGGCTACGGTGCGAAGGCTTGCGAGTACTGCCCAAGTGTCACACCTTGAAATTTCCCAATTTCAGGATGTGAATAGCGAGAATAATTAAATAAAGATTTTCTCATAATTTTAAAATTTTTCCAACATTTAATTTTCTTTACATGAAATATAGTATAGGAAAAAAATACTTGTTTGATTTCTAAATAAAAAATGGTTTGATGTGAGTGTTGCATTCATGTCGATGCATCTTGGTTTTTCATGCGTGCAAAAGACTTTTAAAATACGTTTAGGTGTTGATCAAATCCTCTTGAGAATTTTCCATCTTTTTTTGGAAATTTTTCTCACTTTCCTCGAGCTATTTCTATTTATTGGAATACTCTAAAATCTTTTTCTTGATCTCCAAATACTTTATTTGGGTTCCTCACATCCCAAATCATTTCTAGTAATTTTCCTAAACTTTTCTGAGCTTTCGGAGTATTTTTCGTGATTTAATTATGATTTCAGGATTTCCCGAAATTATTTTTAACCCGAAATTAATTTCCGAAATTAGAAAAAAGGAAAATAAAATCGGACTCAACCTCGGCCAATAAATAGTTGCCGGCGATCTCCTTGGCGTCCTCTTTCAACGCCGCCAACCTCATCCCGTTTCGATAACCCTAGCTCCCAGGAACCCTCACCGAACTTTTGCATCTACTAAATTCCAGCGAACTTCCGGCGAGTTTTTTGGCGAAACCATGCACTTCCGGTGCAAATGGACACCACCCTGGAGCTTCCCTCGTCGAGCTCAACGCCGTGGTGTGGTGGATTGCTCGATTCCGCTGTCGGCTGTGTCATCTTCCCCAACTCTGGCGACTCCTCCGCAACTCCGGTGAGCTCTTCCGTCGCCGTCGTTCATCTTTGGCCGAAGGTGAGCACACCATCGCGTTCGCCTTGTCGGTTCCTTTCCGTTTTGCCGTTCCCGTGCGCGTTTGGAGGTCATTCCCATCTAATCCCTATTTTCTTTCTTTTTCCATCTGTTCTGTTCCGGTCAACCTCCAACCTCCATGGGAGGCTCTTCGCGAGCTCTCTGCTCGCCCGTGCGCGTGGCCCACGCTTGGCCTTTGCAGCGCGCACCCGCGTGCCAGCCCCGCACGCCACCCAAGCCGACTCCATCGCCTGGTACCCTCGGAGGGTCGCGCGGCAGGAGCCCGAGTCGCATGTCGCCGCCGCTGTCTTCCTGCCGCCGGCCGAGATTCGGCCACCTCCGCCCCTCCCTACTGCTGGTGAGCACACATTCGGGATCCCCTCGGCCTCCTCTTTCCATTCAGAGCCTCGGCCGAACCCCTAGCCGCCCATAGCCCCGGCGACGACGACGCCAAGAGCTCCCGTCCGATCCGTGTACTCTTGCGTTCGTGCCTGACAGAAGGTGGAAGAAGACCTCATGTTTTGCATCTAGCCCCCTGCTCATAGATGTAATTAACAGATTAATTCTTGTGTCTTGCGAGTTTCCAAGAAAATCCCCTAGAAAAATCTCACTTTTCACACATAAATCCCACCCAAGTCATTTTGTAGATCTAACCCTGATCTTAGATATATTCGCGAGCACTATTCAATGTGTCTTGCAGATTTCCTCTGCTACTCCCTGAAATCTACGGATAATCACGACTAAGTCCTTTTAATCTTGTTTTATGCATAGAATCCATGTTTTAACTCCGTTTTAATCCGTTCAAGTTGCGTTATGTTCATAATAAAATAAAGTGCACATTGGTGGTGTTTTTTCATCATACATGTTTTCTGAAAATTAATTTAATATAATTTTGTTTAATGCCTAGTATACATGCTTTCTTTAATTTAAAGCTATATAGTGTTCTACGTCGCTTTTCAATAAATGTTAATTTGATTAATGATTCTTTCATATGTTCTGTAAATAAAATCTAATTAGTGTTACACTTCGGTTTTTCATAAACCAAATGTTAAATTGCTTAATATTTAATTAACTTTTCTAATTAAAAGTTAATTAGGCTTTTGCACCGTCTTTTATAATAAATGTTAACTGGACTAATGTCAACATGCATGTGCTTTCTAAATGAAGTTTGTTTAGCTCAACACATCACATGCTTTAATTCGATTAGTTGTTCCAATCTTTCTAAAGTAATGTTTAATTAGCATAATTATACATGAACAATTATAAATAAAATTTGACTAGGTTCTGTACACCAGTTTCCTCAAATAAAGTTTAATCTTAGTTAATGCCAACATTTGTTTTGTTAATTAAAATGAACCTAAGCTTAAAGTCTTGTCCTCTCATATATACAAATCGTTTGTTAGACGTTGCCTGTAATTAAGCTCTATCTCAGTTATCTCTGTTTCCTAGCTAGTAAATCCTTTCCTAGTTGTCTCTCGGTGAATCAGCTATGTTCTTGTGTCTAGTCTTTCACAACTATCTTTCTTTAGAGCCACTCTTGTTATCTTTTCTCTATCAACATCAGTTCAGCTTACCTTTGTTTAGTGTTGTCCCTTCAGTTTAGTTCTCTTCGTCGACTAATTGCCTAAGCCCACCTTAAGGTTTTCTTGTGCGTTTGATAGTTCGTTTGTGCCGTTCTAGTTCGTTTCACCATAACTTGTACGTTAGCATGTGTATCACCTATTACTTTTGTTTTAACCCCAAAGTTGCATGATTAATTTTGACTAATACTTATTCCATAGCTTTTCTAAATGAAAGTGATTAGGATATACCCCGGTTTTCTTGAATTAATATGTAACATGTTTAATTCTTATTTACAACTAGTTTTTGTTAAATAAAAGATGCATAGTGTTAAACAATAGTTTTCATAATAAAGTTAATCTGCTTAATGATATTAAATGTCTTTTCAATATTGACATGTTTAGTTGAACACGCCATGAAAAGTCCCTCGGTTTAGATGTCTTGCACATGCTTTGTCTTCCTAAAGTATTTGTTAAGCACAAAATTTGATATAACTTGTACTTAAATATCTGCTAACAAAATATGATTAAGTTTATCGTGTTTTCTTAATTAAACATAACCTGCTTTGAAATATTCTTGCCACATGATTTTCTAATTAAAATATGTCAAACACATAATCTCTTCTTGTTGTTTGATAATAATCTTTCGTTAGCATCGACCATAGTTTTGTTTTCAACGTTTTTTCGTCGTTGTGTAACCATAGAATCGAGCCTATCCTTTAGTGCATTCTTTTTAAAGCTTTTCTTTGTTTGGTGCATTGTTCTTAGTTGTACTTGTTGCTTTGTATGTTGTGCCCGATGTTTGCTTCGAGTAGAAGAAGGATCGCCGTTCGTTTGCTTTGAAGATGAAAAGTTCCAAGGAAGTAAGAGATGAAGAAAGAGCAGTAAGAGTAGCTTTTTGTTGGAGAAAGGCAAGTGTCCATAACCATCCTTCTACCTATGCTTTATTACAAGAATACTTTGCATTAATCGGAACATGGAGAACAACTTAGGAAAACAGTGCAACCATAAGACATATGGCTCTATCTTGGCCAATTAATTAGAAACCTTAGTGTTTGGTATGCTTTACCTGGAAGGGGTTAGGGGGCACTATCAGATGGTGAGATCTGAACAACCCAAAGAGGTGTTAATCCCTGTGGTTTAATTGTTCGGCGGGGAGGAGTCTAAGGCAAAGAACTCGAAGGTCCAACACGAGTACGCAGAACACAGAGAACACGGCGAGTTTATACTGGTTCGGGCCTCCAGAGAGTAATACCATACGTCCAGTTGTCGGTGAGGATTGCTTGAGGATTGGTCGAGGTGAAGTACAAGGGATCGCCTCGTCCGCCTTATATTGGCCAGTGGATGAGGTCGGTTCCCAAACTCCTAGACGGTTACGACCAGGAGACCTAAGTCTACGTTACACATCTTGCCATATCCCGTCGATCTGCTTTGGGCGAAGTCCACCGAGGTCATGTTTTGTCTTGTACGCCAAGTCTTGAGGTCGTGATGAACTAGGTCGTCTGGGGGATCTTCTGCAAGGTCTTCAGGAGGTCATGTGGGCTGCCAACTAGGTCGGTTGGGCCCACAGACAGGTCGGCAGGTCTTCTAGGAGGCCGGACCCACTTGTCGGGGATGGTTGTGAACCTGGTCGGTGGGGACCCAGGGGTACCCATGTCTCACAAGCCCTTGAGCGATGTGTAGGAGCAACGACCTTAGAAAGGTCATGACGAAGTCGTAGAGCTATCGACAGGTCGAATAGCATGCATGCCGGTCCAAGAAGAAAGAGAAACATGTAAGGAATCAGATGCTCGTTAGCCTAAGAGGGGGAGGGGGTGAATTAGGCAACTTAAAACCTTAACCTAAGGCTCACTAACTTTTACACAAAGGTAACTAGAACATACTATCTATATGTGCAACTACGGTTGTTCTAGTGTGAAACTCCCATCCCAAAAGAAGGTTTGCAACCTATAGCCAATCCTAGCATGATACTACTCTAGGAAAGTAGAGGCAAACAAAGATTGCAATAGAGTAAATGCTGAAACGTAAAGGGGATGAGAGGAAGCAAACTCTTGACACGCGATTTATCTCGTGGTATCGGTAGGCACTAAGCCACCCCTAGTCCACGTTGTTGAAGCACTCACACAAGAGTATTGCATCCCGGTCACCAAGTCTCTCCCAAGAGCACCACTTGACTCGCCACAAAGGCTAGCCACTTAGGCACTTGCCAAGCTCCCTTGGTCACCTTGATGCCGCCTCCACTAAGGAGCTTCTCCACCAAGGAAGGGGGTCTCCACGTCCCCCGCACAGTGTCCTCGCCACTCCACACCAAGCCGGAGGGTCGATGATGATTGCCGGTGAGCCACTTATGCCCCAAGGCTTCCGGCGAACCTTGTACAACTGGATTCACTCAAGAATCACCTCACAAGGTTGGCCCAACCTTGCACTCACTCAGCTCTAAGCTAAGCCTAGCACTAAGCACATATACAAAGCATGTACTAGTCTAAGGATGAGAAATTAAGCACTTGGATGGATTGGATATGATCTTCAATGTGTCTTGAACTCCTCTGCACTTCCACACAATCCAGCAACCTCAAATGGGTGAGTGGAGGAGGTATAAATAGCCCAAGGCATCAAACTAGCCGTTGGCTAAAAGCTGCTGAAAAGATACCGTCGGATGATCTGACACTATGCTTTTCCAGGGTGTCGGTTCATCCGGTGCCCCTCCCACGTCACGTAGCCGTTGAGGTTCTCTGACACAACTGCTCCGACGCTATGCTCCAACGCTACGTCGGATCATCCGGTGCTGAAGGCCTCGCGTCCAAGTCGCCACTGTTAGCTTCCAACAGACCGTCGGATAGACCGACGCTAACCCTGACCAAGGCGTCGGATCATCCAGTGCTGAAGGCTTCGTCTTGGCGCGTCTCTGTATGAATTCAAACTGAGCGTCGGATAGACCGACGGGGTCCCCACTCAGACCGTCGGATCATCCGGTGCTACTGTCTTCCTTGCCCTTCCTCTGCAACTTGTCCGATGCTACTAAATAATGGACTGTCGGTTCATCCGACGATACCTAGGGTTTGACCCTGTGTACCAACTCGTCTGACGATTGCACCGACGCTTGTTATATTGATACCGTCGGTTCATCCGACGGTGTCCTTTTCCTTCTTTTTCTTCGCGTCTTCAACTTGGATCTTTGCTTCAACTTAACATACTTAACATACTTAACATGCCATTACTTATAGCCTCCAAATATATACTAAGTCCTCAAATTTGCTGTAAGTAACCTATCATGTCCATGGTGTGTTAACTTGTGGCATGACATGTTAGCTTGGGCATGGTATGTTAACTTCTGCATGGTATGTTAACATGTGGTAACATCCATGGGACCTAGGAATGCCTACAAAGACATGCTAAACAATGTGGTTAGTCCCATTGCTTGTGTTGACATGTGTTGACGGATAAAAGACGTATCCCTCTACGATCCGCAAGCGTACGGACCCCACACCTTTTTCACCACGGGATTCCCAAGGTTCTTGTCAATCCGCGGAGCAAGGGGATTACAAGCGTTCGATCAACAACGACACACTAGCTACTAAAACCCTAACTTACTATTAAACTAGAAAACACTATACTACACTAGAGAGAATAATAAACGATCAAGATAGAAGACACTCGCCCACGGGTCTACGATACTAGAGCATGCAATCGCTTAAAGACATGAAAAACCAATCTAATCTATCGGGGTTGTGACCACGATTTCGCCCTTTCCCTCCTCTCGTACTGTCATTACGCGAAGGTATTCATGACTAGACCTTTGATGGCCACGGCGTATTGAATGGATCCAAGGAAGCATTGAGGCCTTACTCCCTTTACGGCATGGTTGCGAACCTTAAGCATTAAAGTATATTCAACACAAGATAATAGATAGATAAACCGACAAAGTGCAATTACATCTCACGATCGATTACAACCCATGGACGAATGAGAAGATTACCCCATCAAGGTGCTGATCATGGCACCGTTGATCATGGGTTCCCTTCCGCCGGTGTCTTCCTCCTTCTCCACGAGAGGGTGCTTCCTTCGAGGTGGTTGATCTCCCGGCCGAGATCCTCCTCCTCTCTCTCTAGCTTGTGGATGGCCTTCGGGTGCGAATAACTCCCTTCCTTCCGTGTTGGCGGCGCGTCGGGGGTTTTAGGGTCGAAGATCCTTCGAGGGCAAGGAAGACAGGACCGAACCGGTGCCCGAAGTGGGCCGGGCCGGCCCGCTGGGGCCGGCCGGCCCAGCCCGCTTCGGCCCGGTTCGGTCGCCCTTTTTGCTCCGTGGGTCCTCGTGCACTTATCTCGCTTTGCCCCCTCCACTTGCATGATTTTGACGCCGTTATCCTCGCGATCAAGATGGAGGCTCTCTTTGCATGAAGTTTGATCTTTTACGCTTCAATCCCCGGGGTGTTCCTCATAGCACTTCGGTCCTCGCCACCATTGGAAGTGATTTCAGCAAGCTCATGAACACGAACAGACTCCATGAATGCTCCTTTGAACTTGTTGCGAATCCGTCCTTTATGTCCATGTTTTCCTACATAAACACAACACTTCCAAATGCATGCACAAAGATGAACTTGTCATATGATTAGTGTGCCTAGTGGCGGGTTAGCTCCATAATCAAATCCAAACCAAAGTGTAATGAACATGCTAGGTGCACCAAAATACACCGTCAGCATCTCCCCCACACTAAGCTCTTGCTCGTCCTCGAGCAAGTACTCGTAAAAGAACTTCGTCCAAGGAGTGTAATCGTGTACCACTTATCCTTCTTCACAAGTTAGTCAATCCCTTCATCTTTAATACATAAACACAAAGTAATGATAATCAAACATAAACTCAAACTCTTCAAGAATTACCCCACAACTCAAACTCTTCACTCGAAGCCTTCAATTTCAGCCATACTTACTTCTTTGCTTCCACCGGAGGGTCTTTATGATTTTCAAAACAAAAATTCCTGCAACAAGTATTAGACAAAAATCTTTCTCCAAGCTCTCTCAAGTCACTCATATGAAGTGGCTATCCTAACCAAATTTTATAAAACTCTCACCTCCCATTAATCTCTCATATATCATGTAAAGTGGAGCTATAGGTAGGGCTAGCGCAATCAACACAAGTATTGTCAAACTAAGAACTTCCTCTAATGGTTGTCTACCTTTCGAAGCCAATGATCATGAGAATTAACCATATGTAGAGATATCAAGGATGAGAAGATTTAGAATGGTGGACATGTGCAAGGGCAAAAGAAAATTGTGACTACAAGGTACCGATGATGTCCTCGTTGTCGGATTGCACATGGTTGGAAATAGAGTAAAAGTTTCGTCTCACAATCAACGTGACATCCTTCCTTACACTTTATTTTTTTTCTTTTCTTTCACTTGATCCATCCCTCTCACATCTTCATTGCTAACTCATCTTTCTCCTCTTTTTTTTTTCTTTTTCTTCTTTCATTCACATATGATTTTTCTTTCTTTCTTTCTTTTCCATACACATACTTTTTCTCTTTATTTTTCTCTCTCTTGACAACTTTTTCAAAGCTTTCAATTCTCTCTTTCCTCGCAAGCATACAATCTGAAATTTTTAAATAAATCCAGCTAGAGACGAGACGAAACTTTGAAAATAGGTTGTGTTCAAGGAATACGATGTACAAAAGAGATGTATAGGGTTGGGTATGGAATCCAGTGATACACATGACTTTCGTTGTGAAAGTCATGAACTGAATATATGACGAGGCTAGCAACAAAAGATAAGCACAAGGACATGATCATTGCTTGAAATTAAAACTCACCAAGAGAGAAGGGTCCTAGCCTAACTCATCATGCTAATCACACTTATGGTGGAGCGAAAAAAAAATAAACTTGGCTTTGGATAGGAATTTTTTTTCTTACTCTCAACTTGGAAAAAGAGGTTTTGCTAACCTTTATTACAAGGGTTTTAAGATAATTTTCAGAACTGAAATCCTCCAATTTTTAGCATCGAACATAGCACAACTAGCATGTGAAGCTCAAGATCGAAGTGCGGTATGGGTACTTTAAGTAGTAGCGATTCCACTAAGCACCACGGTAAACGATTTTCAAACCACATACTTGTGTTCATATATCAAGAATCGAAGATTAAACGAACAAGTAAATAGGGATAAACAATACATAAAACACAAAGATATATGTAAAGACTCTTTTTATTTGGTTTTCTTGACTCAACACTAATTTAAGACACTTGCAAAAATTTAAAAACAGACTCGAAAACTAAAGACTCATTAAAACACTAAGACTCTCACACGAAGATTAAACCGAACCTAAACTTGAAGTTCAAAAGCTAAGGCTAGCGAGCTAGCTCTCCCCCACACTTAAAACATACGACGTCCTCGTCGTATCTTACAAAAATCCTAAGGGGAAAACTAGATCTAGTGGTACTTCAAGCAAGCTTTGCACCACTTGCCTCTCATGTTTCCAACCATGCCGAAAAGCTTGCGCACGTTGCGGTTAAGGAACTTGTAGTCATCTTCAACTACGCGCTCCAAGTCCTCCATACGCTGCTTCATCGCTTCCATGGCTTGGAGACATTCGTCGGCCGACGTGTAGAGATCCGCGATGGATTGACGGCAAAATCGACAACACACCGGATGCAATCCGAAGGGGTCGTCGTCGCCATAATCTCCACCGTTGTCACCACCGTCGTCGCCACCTCCATTGTTGTTGCCTTCGCCACCGCCGTTGCCGTCGCCGTTGGGGCCTTCGGGAGTCCTTTCATAGGGCTGCTCATCCCAATCATCATCATCTCTACCGGCGGCCGCCCACGAGCTCGGGCTACGATCGTCGGAGTAGTCGCTATCCCCATAATCCTTAGGCTCTGGCGACACCTCCTTGTAATCCTTGCGCTTGATGCCTTGGAGGCGTGCCGACCTTCGAACGGGTGTAGGGACCTTCTCTCCTTTGACGGGGTAGCGAGATGCAAGAGCTCCGGTCGGGACACGTCCTCCGCAACGGATACGTGCGGTCCTCTTGACGGGTAGCTTGACCTCGCATCGCATCGCCTCCTCCATCGATGGCTTCTTGGCTTCTACCTTCAACTCTAAGCTTTTTGGAGGCTCAATGGCCGCTACAAGGGTGCAACACATTGCTTGAAAGGTTTGATTCTCGAGCTCCCAATTCGGCCGGATATATAGTCCCGAGAGAAAAGCCCCGGGAACCTTATTTTCCTTTTTTACACTTCCCTTAAAATTTTCCGACCAAACAAGGAAGTCAAAAAGGAGCAATTCGGGCGAAATTCGGGGACATCGGGCGTTGGGCCACCCCCGGGCCGATCCGATCGGGCCGGGCGGCCCACCCCTCGGGGGCGGGCCGGTCCGGTTTTTTGCACACCGCCCTATTTTTTTCGTCCTCGCCCCATGGGAAAAAGTTGGCCCGAAATCTTCACGAAAAACTCCGGAGAACTAAAAGAAAAATTATTTACGAAGTTGGTGCCTTGTTTTTCGTCCTAGGCGGGACGTTCGGGCTCTTCCTCCATGGTAAAGACGTCAACATGATGAATGGGCACGACATCGGGTTCGTAGTAAACCTTAAGCCGCTGTCCATTCACCACAAATTGATCGCCGTTTATATCCATAATGGTTACCGCTCCGTTGGAGAACACCGAATGCACAACATAAGGTCCGTCCCACTTGCTTTGCAATTTCCCCTTTCCGAAGGTTTTAAACCTCGAATTGTAGAGGAGGACCTTATCTCCTTCTTTAAATTCTTTTTTCTTCAATATTTTATCATACCATCTTTTGATTCTCTCTTTGTATATGCTTGCGTTTTCATAAGCTTTCAACCTCAACTCCTCTAGCTCGCTTATTTGAATCCTTCGTTTCACCACCGCGGCATCGAGATCAAGGTTCATCTCTTTTATCGCCCAATAGGCTTTATGTTCCAACTCAACCGGAAGGTGGCAAGCTTTTCCATAGACGAATTGATAAGGGGTCATACCTATCGGTGTTTTAAACGCCGTTCGATAAGCCCATAAAGCTCCGTCTAATTTCTTTGACCAATCCTTGCCTCCCTTCTCTATGGTCTTGTTAAGTATGCTTTTTAATTGCCTATTTGACGTCTCCGCTTGTCCGTTGGTTTGTGGGTGATAGGCCGTGGAGACCCTATGCTCAATTCCCAACTTGGACAAGCACTTTTTAAAGTTCTTCCCGGTGAAATGAGTTCCTCCATCACTTATCAAGATTCTCGGTGTACCGAAACGGGGAAAAATCACGTTCTTGATCATAGTAATGGACTCCTCCGTGGAAGCTTTACGACATGGTATAGCCTCTACCCACTTGGATACATAATCAACCATGACAAGTATATACTCGAATCCAAATGAGTTTTTAAAAGGCCCCATGAAGTCTATGCCCCATACATCGAATATGTCGACTTGCAAGTTGTATTTCAAAGGCATAGAATTTCTTTGAGAGATGTTTCCGGTTCTTTGGCATTCGGGGCATGACGCAACATATCTTTTAGTATCTTCATGCATCTCCGGCCAATAGAATCCGCTCGACCATACTTTGGCTTCGGTTCGAAAATGGCTATAGTGCCCACCGTACTCCGCCGAGTGGCACTTCCTTAGAATCTCAAGCCTCTCTTCCCTTGGCACACATCTTCTCATCACTCCATCATTGCCAAGCTTGAAGAGGTATGGTGCATCCCAAAAATATTTCTTACTTTCGAAATTATCTTCCTTTGAGTGTTTTTGTCTAGATGATCAAGGGGCATCTTTCGAATTGCTCGAATGATGTCGATCATCCAAGTATCTTTATCAAGCACTCTATAGAGGTGGTCATCTCTCATCTTATCTTCTATGGGCTCTTTATCATCTTGTCCACGATTCATCCTAGACAAATGATCGGCCACAACATTTTCCACCCCCTTTTTATCACGAATTTCAACATCGAACTCTTGGAGAAGAAGGATCCAACGAATCAAACGTGGTTTAGCTTCCTTCTTAGCCAAGAGATACTTTATGGCTGCGTGATCGGTGTAAACAATGACTTTCGAGTTCACAATGTAAGATCTGAATTTTTCGAAAGCGAATACCACCGCTAGCAACTCTTTTTCCGTAGTAGCGTAATTTAATTGTGCCCCACTAAGAGTTTTGCTAGCGTAGTAAACGGCGTGAACTCGGCCTTTCTTTCTTTGTCCCAAGACCGCGCCTACGGCGTAGTCACTTGCGTCACACATGATCTTGAAAGGTTGGCTCCAATCCGGAGGTTGGATGATGGGAGCACTCACCAAAGCATTTTTCAAGGTCCGGAATGCCGCTAGACACTTCTCATCAAAGTCGAAAGCCACATCCTTTTGAAGAAGGTGCGTTAAAGGCTTAGTGATCTTCGAGAAGTCCTTTATAAATCTTCTATAGAATCCGGCATGGCCTAGAAAGCTCCTTAAGGACTTGACATCCGTAGGAGGTGGGAGTTGCTCAACCGTCTCTACCTTAGCCTTGTCCACTTCAATTCCTCTCTCGGATATAACATGTCCGAGCACTATGCCTTGCTTAACCATGAAGTGGCACTTTTCCCAATTTAGAACCAAATCTACCTCCGCACACCTTGTAAGGACCTTTTCTAAGTTTGCTAAGCAATCCATGAACGTCTTCCCGTAAACGGAAAAATCATCCATAAACACTTCAACAATTTCTTCGATGAATTCCGAGAACACGGCCATCATGCAACGTTGAAAAGAGGCCGAGCGTTGCATAGGCCGAAGGGCATCCTCCTATATGCAAACGTTCCGTAAGGACACGTAAACGTTGTCTTATGTTGATCTTCCGGTGAATGGGAATTTGCATGAACCCCGAGTATCCATCGAGAAAGCAAAAATAAGCGTGGTTTGCTAACCTCTCGAGCATCTCGTCTATGAACGGTAGGGGGAAGTGATCTTTCTTCGTCGCTTTGTTAAGCTTACGGTAATCAATACACATCCGCCACCCGGTCACGGTCCTTTGCGGTATCAACTCGTTCTTCTCATTCTTCACCACGGTCAAACCTCCTTTCTTCGACACACAATGTCCCGGCTCACC
The DNA here is from genome assembly GCA_947561735.1 of Cenchrus americanus. Lineage (NCBI taxonomy): Eukaryota > Viridiplantae > Streptophyta > Magnoliopsida > Poales > Poaceae > Cenchrus > Cenchrus americanus. The sequence goes on along the minus strand of OX387244.1, from coordinate 124,467,994 downwards.
CATTCGCTATGCGGAACCGGTAGATGATTCCGGCATCAAGTAACTTGATAACCTCTTTCTTTACTACCTCTCGCATGGCATGGGTTAGCCTCCTTTGGTGGTCCACTACGGAGCTTACATTGGTCTTCCATTGGTATACGATGAGTGCAAAAGGCTGGGCTAATACCTTTGAGATCATTAATTGAATATCCAATCACCTTCCTATGTTTTTTAATAAAATCAGCAACGCTTCATTTTCTTCGGGACTCAACTCGTCGCTCACAATGACTAGATAAGTTTTGTCCCGGGCCCAAAAATTCATATTTTAATCCCTTGGGCAAAGGTTTAAGGTCTACCTCGGGCACTTGTGGCTCCTCGGGTTTGATTTCTCCTATGTCTTCGAACTTCTCTTCCTCCACGCTACCATCATGCGGCTCTAAGCCTTTTGTCGCTTCCTCTAGTTCTTCATCTTGTTGATTACTAATTTGATTTTCCATCGCTCTTTGCAGCGGGTCTCTAAGGGTTTCAACAAAACAAAGACTATGTATCTCTCCTACTTCTTCATCGTCGGGAGGAAAAGGTGTAAGGTGTTTAGAAGCACGAAGAAAGTTATATGTGTACTTTGTTCCATTAAGGTTCATTGTTACTTTGCCTTCTCCGGCATCTAACACGGCATCTACCAACTTAAGAAAAGGCCTACCTAAGATTATATGATCGGAATTACTATGGTAAGCATCAATAACAAAGAAATCGGTTGGTATATAGTTTCTAGAGATTTTTACTTTCATGTTGCAAGCAATACCTAGAGGTTTGATAGTTCTACCATCTCCCATAATTAATTTCGTTGATGTTGGAGCTAAGTCGAGGTTGTGGTATTGAACTTTATCGTAAATTTTAGAAGATAGAACACTTACTTGGGCTCCGATGTCGCATAAAGCTTTGCATTGAACTCCGTTGATCTCGCAACTCAAGTGCGGCGTCATCTTCTCTTCTTCTTCGGATCCGATCGAATAAATTTCAGCAAGGCGAGTGTATGGTGATGCTTCGGGCTTGATCCCCATGATCCTCTTCACCTCGGCAATATGTTCCGGATCCACCACGTCATCTCCAAAGAGCTTTTCAAAAATCTCACCGGTGGTTTCGAGGTCGTATGAATTTTCAGCATTCTTCTCCGGTGGGAAATCCACTTCCAATGCTCTTGCCATCCCCTTTTGATTAGGGAACGGTCTTCTCTTGTCGAATACTTCTCCGTAATCAATAGGAACCCAATCCATTGGTTCGAACTCCCTTAGTGGCTTCGCGCTTGACATGCTTCTCTTGTTCGTCTCATTTGGTGCGGCGAAGTCGACGTTTGGTATAGTTCTTGACTTGATGTGTTCTTGTTCAAGCTTTTCCATGATTGGCTCCTCTTTGGTGACTTCCGGGGTTGGTTCTTTAGAAAAATCAGCAAGCTTTTTCTTCCTTGAATTGAATTCCGGCTCTTCCGCAAGTCTTGTTTCCCAATCTCTTCGCATGGCAGCCGCTTTACTAACTTTTTGTAGAAGTTGGACAGCTTCCGTGAGTGTTTTCTCCATGAGATCCCCACCTGCACACATTTCGACGTGTCGCATGCAACTAGGGGTTAGGGAAAAGAAAAATGTATGCAAGAGTACGTCACCGGTGAAGCCGAGTTTTGGTCCTTGTTCGATTAATTCATTAAACCTATCCCAGTGCTTGGTCTATCCCTTCCTCTTCTCCTTGCATGAAAGTGATCACTTGCCTCCTTAGATGTTGAACCTTGCTAATTGGAAAGAACTTCTCGCAAAACTTCTTTGTCAACTTGTTCCAATTGCCTTCAACTTCAAAGGACGCAACCGAATACCATGTCTTTGCTTTGCCGGCAAGTGAGTAGGGAAAGAGATTCCACTTGAACCATTCATCGGGAACTCCTTCTTGACGCACCGTGTTGCATATTGTCGTGAAATCCCTTATGTGTCTATATGGGTTCTCCGTAACCATCCCTTCAAATGGGTTTTCCGCCACCATCTTGATGATCTTGGATTTAATTTCATACTTGGTCGCTTCGAGCTTCGAATCCGACTCTTGTACCTTTATGTCTTCACATCGAGGGCTAGCGTAATCCCTTAATGATTTCTCCGGTTCTTCCACGGGTTGATTAACGAACTCCATCTAGACAATAAGATAAAAACAAAAGCAAAAAAGAAACAAGTGTTTTTCTGGATAATATATGTTAGATATAGCGAATAAAAGATAAACTAAAATATAAAACTAAGTTAGATGCAAATCAAACGATGTAAACTAACTTGCTCCCCGGCAACGGCGCCGAAAAAAAGGGGCTTGTTGACGGATAAAAGACGTATCCCTCTACGATCCGCAAGCGTACGGACCCCACACCTTTTTCACCACGGGATTCCCAAGGTTCTTGTCAATCCGCGGAGCAAGGGGATTACAAGCGTTTGATCAACAACGACACACTAGCTACTAAAACCCTAACTTACTATTAAACTAGAAAACACTAAACTACACTAGAGAGAATAATAAACGATCAAGATAGAAGACACTCGCCCACGGGTCTACGATACTAGAGCATGCAATCGCTTAAAGACATGAAAAACCAATCTAATCTATCGGGGTTGTGACCACGGTTTCGCCCTTTCCCTCCTCTCGTACTGTCACTACGCGAAGGTATTCATGACTAGACCTTTGATGGCCACGGCGTATTGAATGGATCCAAGGAAGCATTGAGGCCTTACTCCCTTTACGGCATGGTTGTGAACCTTAAGCATTAAAGTATATTCAACACAAGATGATAGATAGATAAACCGACAAAGTGCAATTACATCTCACGATCGATTACAACCCATGGACGAATGAGAAGATTACCCCATCAAGGTGCTGATCATGGCACCGTTGATCATGGGTTCCCTTCCGCCGGTGTCTTCCTCCTTCTCCACGAGAGAGTGCTTCCTTCGAGGTGGTTGATCTCCAGCCGGAGATCCTCCTCCTCTCTCTCTAGCTTGTGGATGGCCTTCTGGTGCGAATAACTCCTCCCTTCTGTGTTGGCGGCGCGTCGGGGGTTTTAGGGTCGAAGATCCTTCGAGGGCAAGGAAGACGGGACCGAACCGGTGCCCGAAGTGGGGCCGGGCCGGCCCGCCCGGGCCGGCCGGCCCGTGCCCGCTTTCGGCCCGGTTCGGTCGCCCTTTTTGCTCCGTGGGTCCTCGTGCACTTTTCTGCTTTGCCCCCTCCACTTGCATGATTTTGACGCTGTTATCCTCGCGATCAAGATGGAGGCTCTCTTTGCATGAAGTTTGATCTTTTACGCTTCAATCCCCGGGGGTGTTCCTCATAGCACTTCGGTCCTCGCCACCATTGGAAGTGATTTCAGCAAGCTCATGAACACGAACAGGACTCCATGAATGCTCCTTTGAACTTGTTGCGAATCCGTCCTTTATGTCCATGTTTTCCTACATAAACACAACACTTCCAAATGCATGCACAAAGATGAACTTGTCATATGATTAGTGTGCCTAGTGGCGGGTTAGCTCCATAATCAAATCCAAACCAAAGTGTAATGAACATGCTAGGTGCACCAAAATACACCGTCAACAACATGAATCACCAAAATCAACTCGAACATATGGCAAATGGGGCCATGTTCGCTACAATCTCCCCCTTTTTGGTGATTTATGACAACACAACCAAAGCAAACATAAATTTGCAAATATTGACAGAATTAGAATCACTTACACTTGCTTGGATGCTTACCATCATCCAAACTCCCCCTAGATCAAACTTCCCCCTTTTTGATTTTCATGTTCACATTCTCCCCTTTGGTCTCATATCCTTGAAACCACTTGTAAGCATCCTTGAAACCACTTGTAGACTTAAGCCACAAGCTTGCTTTGGTCTCACATTCTCCCCCTTTGGAATAAAATCTCCAAAAATTCCCAAAGCAAACGGGTCCAAGGAAACTAGCAAGATCTAGCAACCATAGCTCAAAGGAGAAACGTTAAATGCAAGGGAGAAAGCCGCATGAACCATGATCCATATGTATGATATCAGTGAAGATACAACATGTTTGAACAACTAAGGTGGATATCAAGCTCATGAGACTAACATGATACAAACTAAGCTCCCCCTAAGTGTGTGCATAAAAGGATACCACTTGTAAGACAAGGATAGTGAGAAACAAGTGCACAACTACAAACTTGTAACACAAGGAAGCTTAGAGCATATCATGCAAGAAGGTAGCTTAAAGGACAAGAGATAAAACAAATGAGTTCTTGATTACCACTTGTAGATATCACTTGTAGTCTTTTGATCGTTGCATACCTCCGGGGGATGATGCTCTCTACCTTGTTGGCACCACATTGAGATGAGCCACTTGGAAATGATATCACTATGTGACACCACTTGAAAGAAGCTCACATAGAAGACACTTGGGGTACCACAAGGATTAGGAATGTATGAGTACATTGCCTTTGAACTTATATACAAACATAAGCTCGCAAGGGCATGACTCAATAGCATGAAGCTCATATTGCTATATTCACTCTTTTAGAGATGTTAGATCATATTGAGAGTGAAATAGCATTCTCTTAGAATGAAACACCGCACCGGAACGCGTCGCTAAAGGACTACATAAGATAAGCTAGAAACAATGTTAGTCCCATAACCAAACCATAAGATGAGCTCCCCCTAAATGTGTGCATTTAGTGTTTGAATCACCAACCAAATGTATGCACATTGTTTATGACAACAAAAGGGAAGCTAACCCTATAGCTTGCTCATGATGCAAAGAGATATATATGAAATCATGCACCATAAAAGAACAAGTGTAGCTTTCCTACACACTAATCAAACCATGTAGATTGCTCATGGGTTAGCACATGACACAAGCAACCTACCATATGTAAACATTGCAACAAATGCAACCTAAACAAGGCAATGGAGCTACAATGATGCAAGAGATAGGTACTAGTTTCTATTACCTCAACCGGGGAACTTGGGCAACACATGTCCAATTTGCAAGCTTGGCTTGTAGGCATGAATTTCCGCAACTTCTTTGTGCCAAGCCTCCCAAGTCCCCATACTAAAAGGCCTTCAAGTGGCCTTTGGAACCCAAACCATTTGAGGCCCCTTCATGTTGGTGATGACTTCCTTGGGCATCCAAATGGGTTGGTTCCTACCCCGCTCTTCCTTCATCTTCCCAACCTTGTGTGCAACCACCTTGCCATTTGCCTTCTTCTTGATGACATAGGTGTTGCTATTGGTCTTGTTCTTGCGGTTGGGCTTGGTGTAGATGAGGGAGCTCTTGATGGTGGGCTTCAACTTCTTTGCGCCCTTGTCCATCTTCTTGACAAATTGAGGGCATTTGTAGAACTTGTGCCCTTCTTCATGACACTTGTAGCAAGTCACGGTTGCCCCCTTCTCAAGCTTCTTCACCATGGGATCACGGTTATCTTGAGAAGGTTGGACTTTGCTCTTCATGTCTTGAGAGATGTCCACTTGTTCTTCATCATTATTGCCCTTGCCCATCAAGTTTTCCAACCTCTCTCGGAGCCATTTCACTTCTCGCTTGAGCTCATCATTTTCCTTGCCTATGAGATAATCACATGATTCTACAACAACATTCCCATGGCAAGATGGTGAGCAAGATTCATCAATTAAATCAATGCAAGAAGTTGAAGAATCTACCTTGGAGATAGGAATTGCACAAGGGATAGATGTTTCATCAAGCTCAAAGGAATTACTTGTTTTAGTTTCATTGCTCTCAAGCTTAGATTTTAGCTCATCACACTCTTTGCTAAGCAATTTGAATTTGCACAACAAATTTTCATAATTTGTAGCAATGGTGTCACTAAAATCATTGAGAGCATTGAGTTCTTTAATTTTATTAGCTTGTTTTTCAAGCATTCCTTTTTGCTCATGGACTAGCTCAACAAGATCATCAAGAGAGGTGGTGTCGGATTCATCATCACTTACATTGCTTTCCATACCTTGGGCCATAAGGCACATGTGTGGTGATGATGAGGGACCATGCATGAAGAGGGTGGTGAAGTTCTTTCTTGATTCATCGCTTGAGCTAGAAGAACTTGATTCTCCACCACTTGTCCACTCACGGACGGCGATAGTTGCTCTTTGCCTTGGTCTCCTTTCTTTGACCACCTTCTTCTTAGGCTTGTGCTCGATCTTGGTGAACTTGATGTGTTGATGATGACGCCCTTCTCTCAAGTGGACGTTGTAGCCGTACATGTTGACTTTCTTCACATGAAGATTTTCTTCACGTACTCGGCCACCTGGATTCAACCTCTTCATCACTTGAGGATTCTCCATCGTCACCATCATCACCATCATCCTCGCTTGAGCTTCCATGAGTAGCCATCCTACTCAACATTTTCTCTTGTCGGCTTGAGAGAGCATGGCTTGTAGTTGGAGAGGATGGCTCTTGGGGCGTCTTCTTTGACTTGGGCATGAGTTGAAGCTCATGTGCCATGATCTTGCTCAAGATATGTGATGGCTTCAAATCTTCGAGCTTCTTCTCGTAGATGATTTCCTTCACCAAGTCATAATCGGGCTTCCGGAGACTTTGAAGGATCTTGCGGTTGATGTTCAAGTCTGAGATGTCCTTCACACCTAAAGCATTGATCTCATTGACAAGCACATTTAGGCGTGAGTACATAGATTCGGCATTTTCATTAGCAAGTTGCTTAAAGCTATTGAATTCCTCAAGGAGACAACCATAGCGTTCATTAGCAACTTCTTTTGAACCCTCATTTTGCTCCTTGATGGTTTTCCATAGCTCATGAGCATTTTCACAAGTAAAAACTCTATTGAAAACGCCTACATCTAGTGAGGACAAAATGATACTCTTAGCAATCACATCAAATTGCTTTTTCTTTCTAGTACCATTTTTCATGCCCTCATCGGTGACTCTCCAAACATCAAGGTCCCTTGCTTGGAGATAGGCTTCCATGAGAACCTTCCACCGAGGATAGCCCGTGCCATCGAAATGTGGAGCCAAACCTAAGGTATCCACCCCTTTCATTTCTCTATAGAGCAACTCACTAGGCAGTGAAGCCTAACCGTTCCAATGAGCCGGTTTTTCACAATTTACCAATTGAATTGGCGTATCCTTGTGAAGGAAATGAGTCCTGGCTCTGATACCACTTGTAAGGAATCGGATGCTCATTAGCCTAAGAGGGGGAGGGGGTGAATTAGGCAACTTAAAACCTTAACCTAAGGCTCACTAACTTTTACACTATTGACGGCGAAAATCCGTCAACCTAGCCATGAGTTTACCTTCGGTGTTGGCATGACTTTTGTATCTTATCCATTGGTACTAACCCCCGTGGTATAACAAGTTCACTTGTGCATGTCGGTTTTGGAGTTAAGTGTTTACGCAGGGTTTTAACATTGAAAGCAAGACTTCCGAGATAAGTTCATTAAGCACCTCATGACAAGACCTTGAAGCCCGGTACAAGTCAAGCAATGAAGTGAACATGACTCCAAGATCCCAAGGACCAAACTCGAGAAGATGAGAAACTCCGAGGACCTAGCCAAAAAAGTGCTGAATCTTGCAAGACAAGGAGCTTTGTCCAATTCGAAGAGAAACCGACGACAAGGGCCCACATGCAAAAGGGGAGAGGATCTAGAAGACTCGGGAAGCAATACCAGACGAAGGAGGACACGGACTGGGCCGAAGTGGGCCCAGGCCGGCCGGACCAGCCCATTTCGAGGCCCAGTCGGCCCCCCCCCCTTTGACCTAGTTGCATCTCGGGTTATTTATAGCCCCCTGACCGAGAGCCACGCATCATCCAATTCGTCATCTGCCGCCGAGGAGAAGAGAAGCTTAAGGGACACAATCTCGGAGATGAGGGTCGTGCTAGTTGTCTAGGGTCTCCCTAGCCGACGTGGGAACCTTGCATGGAAGACCACGTCGGAGCTCCGGAGCAAGGATCAAGATCGAGGTAGGATCCCGGTGGTGATCTTGTTCATGTAATCATTCATGGTGAAGTCTTTAAGTGAATCCGATTTCTAGCGATCAACTGCCTTCTCGATGATTTTGTTTTCTTCTTGGTTTTGCTTCTTCTACGATCTATACTTAAGATAGATTACATAGGGTGCTCTTGTAGCCGCGGTGGCTAGAGGTGCATACCGGACCGGCCAAGTGTTTTCAACTTGTTCTTATCAAACTCGCCCTAGACTACCCGCATGAGTAGGGATACGTTGTGACAGAACAAGGGTTCAGAAAGGCGGGCGTTTTCGGAGTCGGATGGAAGGCCATGATTTAAAGATGCTTTTAATGAGATTCGCTTTTCTATCTTCATCTATCTTGTTTGGAGCTACAACATAAGCATGATCTAGACTCTCTAGATCAGTTATCTTTTGCTTTCTCGTGCTACCTCTTTAGTATATTAGATTAGATGTGTTTCCTTTATGAGTTTGTAGATTAGATGCAACTTGTCTTCATAAGATAAATTACCTTGCTTTACTAGATTGAATCCTTGCGTTGCACATTGTTCCACGGATTGGATACCTTGGGTTCACCACTCGAGGGAAGAAGGGTCCCTTGACTACGACGGGAGACTTGTCCGCTTGCAAGTCTAAACGAACTTTGATACAACTATTAACCGTCAACAAGCCCCTTTTTCTGGCGCCTTTGCCGGGGAACAAGCAATCAAGATGCAATCTAGTATCGCTTATCTTTCAGTTATTCTTTTGATTTTCTTTTGCATCTTTTATGTTTGATCATCCCCCAAAAGAAAAAAAATAATCTAATCTAGTTCTTGTCTAACCCTAATTTTTCTTTTGTTAGATTTTTATTTTTGCTAACCATAACCGGAGATGGTTGGCTACCTCTCCAAGAAACCCAAACTTTTTTGTGGATGATCCAGGAAAACTTTACAGGCAAAGGAGACATGCAACACAAGCTAAAGGGTTGGAAACCCTAGATCCATAAGCCAAAGTCAGGACCGTCAAAATCTCCAAGGGGATCACCACCTCCAAGTCCAAAGGAAGATCAACCTCAACAACCGGAGCGCGAGATCAAGCTATGCACCCCGGACATCGTTGATCTACCTATCATAAACCTTCAAGACGCCGGAAGGCCGTTCAAGATCAAGAGGAGGATGGAGAAGATGGAGATAGAGAAAGAAGATCAACACCTAAAGGCCACCGAGGCAAGATCCACATGCGAGGAGAAGTGTTCATCATGATGAAGATGCTAGAGACGCAAGTGGGACAACTTGCCGGGCGCCCGATGGGTAACAAAGAAGAATTTCCGAGACAACTCCAAGGTCCCAAGACGGAGAAGGCTACTCAAACTCATTCGGGAGCGATGGAGGATCACACTAAGGAGACCACGAAGATCACGACCGAAGGACCGGAGTTCGAGATGCCGAGCCACTACATGAAGGAAGTTGTTGCATCCGTCAAGACCAAAGGACAAAGCCAGCCTGTGAAGACCAAAAAAATGACTAAGCCGAAGTGGGTAACCAAGATTGCAACGCTCGCAAAGAGCGTTGATCCGAAGTAATCAAGTGAAGAAGTCTAGCCATGGACTATAAACGAAGCGCTAGGCGGGAGGCAACCCGTTTCGTCAAGTCAAGAATAAGCTACCGGGAGAACAACCCGATTCCAGGTTTTTCGAGTCTTTTTAATAATTTAGTTTTTGAATTTTACTACGCAAAACATTAGACTTAGAATGGTTGAACAATATTAGAGACATAGTTCTTGGTTGAATATTTTTCTTGATCATAAACCCTTTACATGAACCATCCTATGTTGTTTGCTTCTTTTTCGAGAAACCAAAACCAAAAAAAAATTCAGAACCTAACTCAACCTTTCATCCTCTTTATGATGTTGTGGTTGACTTGTTTTTCATGCTAAAAACACACGAGTAGAGCCACGACTTGTATCTAGATGTTATTTAAATTTCAGCGCGTGGTAGGACTCGCGTGAACCTAGAATCTTGATTTTTGGTTGATTTTAAAATCCATATCCTTGGTTTCTCTAAGATTAGAATTTTTCTAAGCCTCACTTAATTTTATTTCATTCAAAATCTCTCTCATCTAATCAAAATTAGGACCTAAACCTATGCCCCCACGATCAAGCCGGGAAAAGCTTGCTCTCAACTAATGAAGGCAAACAATACCGGTAAGGCCAACATAAAAGTAGTCGGAAATATTTTTCGACTTACATTTGTTTTTAATGCTTCAAAAACTCCTCTAAATTTATATTTTAACTCATTAATATCTCTGATTTTATATTTTATTTTCGAAATTAGAGGGGTGCTTAGCATTAAAACATGCTTAGAGAGAGGCAATCTAGTTAAGTTAACCATACATGCACCATGATACATCACGGGATGTCCCTCCAACATCTTTTATCAAACCACATGCCAAGTACAAGCATGGGGGGGCAGCCAAGGCCTTGTTTTGTAGGAATATCATGGACGCATGTGAGGCAAGGGAGTATGGAAGTGAGTCAAGCGAAAACATCAAGTGGAAGGAGCAATAATGCAAGCGAAGGAGTGGACGGGAACGTTTGGAAGGTGTACGCGGTCACGAAGCAACATGAATGCACTAGAGAAGAACCGAGTCAAGACGAGGAGAGAGGTAAGTCTCCCATCCAGCTTTTTGTTCGTGTGCTCTAGTTTGTAGGCGGAACCACCTTAGACTTAGCCATCCACCGCGTTTGTTTCGTGCAACAATTCACATCCTTAATCCACTCAAAGTCCAGACTCCAAAATAATATTTGTGTACCTTGTTACCGGGTGAAAACCCCAGATATATATTTGTGAGGGAGAGTGTTGCAATCATGGAAGAAAACTACAAGCCTTTTCACCGAAAAAGAAGGGATCATCGTCGTCTAAGCCATCAACCTCTTCGAGGAGGCACTCGGTTTCCGAGTTTCCTCGGAGTATGGAGGAGGACACGGCACCGCCGAGGAGGAACCACACTCTTCTCCTCGGTGGCATGAGGGCCACACGAAACTCGTCTATGAGGTTCACCAAACCTCAAGGACATATGGAGGAGCCGCCTGTCCAACCTCACCACTTGACACGATCATCTGCTCCACCTCCATGCGCTCCGTGGTATTCCAATGGGTTTATCATCACGACGGAGGAGGAGAAGAAGAAGCCCTCTCGCCTTGAGTAGAGGCTTGTAGCGAACGTCGACTTCGACGACCAAGCTCTCCACATATTGGGTTTTCATACGGAACACCGGTGCAATTCTCTAACGGAGTGTCGGCAAACACCCACAAGGAATTCTCCTAGGAAATTCTCATGACCATGGCACATACCCTTGATTAAGGAGTGCTGAGTCTCTCATTCCATTTGGAGGGAGCCCACAAGTGGATAAGAAGGAAGACACCGTCGGAAGGGTAACCTTGATCAACGGCGCTACTACCACCTTGATGGGGTAATCTCCTTTCATCCATGGGTTGCAATCGATCTTGAGATGTAATCACACTTTGTTGGATTATCTATCTATCATCTTGTGTTGAAAATACTTTAATGCTTAAGGTTAGCTACCATGCCGTAAAGGGAGTAAAGGTCTCAATGCTTCCTTGGATCCATTCAACACATCGTGTCCATCATAGGTCTAGTCATGAATACCTTCACGTACTAAGTACGAGAGGAGGGAAAGGGCGAAACCGTGGTCACAACCCCTGATAGATTAGATTGGTTTTCATGTTCAAAACGATTGCATGTTCTAGTATTGTAGACCCATGGGCGAGTGTCTCCTATTTTCAAAAGGGAGCTCCGGAACAAGTGGATGTGCATGAGGCACATGGGAAAGTTTTTGGAGTACGATCACAGGAGGAGACCATCGACGAAGAAATACTATCCGGAACCCCATCATCCAAGTGTGTCACTTTTGTGCAAGTGGATTTTTGGGAGAATGAGAGAGACAAAGATAACCAACACAGAGTTGAATTGGCTTTACTCGGCTTTGATTGCCAAGAAGCCAATCAACCCCACTCACCTATGATCAACTGGTGGTGTTGTGAGCAACATCTGATTTGGGAGATCGGGTTGTTACCTCTCCATGTTGGCTATCTCTTTAAGACCGGGTATTGCAAGGAACCCGAATCATCTCCTACCCGGGACTTCCCTAGGATTTGAGTATATGAAGAAAGACAAATATATAAGTGGAGATGAGAGAGGAGGCTTCAAAGTGGCCAAAGTAAACTTACCCCTTCCGGATTGAAGATTAAGACTTTTTCTTGAGGGAAAGAAGATTGGTTAGAGGAAGGACTTCTTGTGCCGGCGAAGGAAATGAAGGATTATAGGAAAAGGATCGTCTATGGCCCAAGAAGGAAGTGCACAACAAAATTATGTGCCACTATTTGGAGGAATTCCGGCGCCACCAAGTTACTACGGTGGTTTACCAATGCAAGCATGGGGGAGTGGTGTAGCCATACCCCCACCAAGTTTTGCGGTGCCCAATGTAGCCTTTGCGGAGCCATATGCACACCTTACTCAACCACAACAAAGTGGCCACCATTGGAGGATACGCTGCAAGAAACATGCAAATTATTGCAGCCATCCAAACCAATGCAAACCAAATGGGTGAAGGAAATGCAGACATCGCTTATGAGCTTTGACACCTTCACCTAGCACCGTCGGACAACTCATAGGAGGAGTAGTGCATTCTTATTATGAGCAAGGGTGCAACAACCATGATTATTAATATCAACCACCGGCGGAAGATTAGAGAGAGGATGAGCTTTAGTCATCTTTCCTTTACCCCCTTTTCTTTAATTTCAGCTTGTTTGCGCCTATGTATGCGTAGTATTTTCAGCTTTACTTTAATTTTTAGTTTTTAGTTTAATTTTCAGCATGTGTCTTAGTTTTTATCTTCATCATGAATAAATTCACCACTTAGTTTTTACCTTTGGTAAAGTTACAAAGTTTGTGCCATGATGATATATGATTAAAAGTGCCGCTTTGTTTATCTTTGTAATTGATTTATGCATGTTTAAGCTAGTGCTCTCTTAAAAATACAAATCTGAAATTATCTAAATGCTAGCTTAATCTTTAGCGGAGGTTATGATAAAAATAAAGACCCATAGTGTTTTATGTGCTCTCAAGTTTTAGATGGATTAAAGATGATTTATTTTTGTTCTTAAATGTAAAGCTAACCTTGTCATAAATACCACTTGCGTGTTTCTCTACCTATCCAGAGCCATATAAATATTTGAGTGAAAAAACTTAGTATACAAGATTTATTTTTTGGGTGAGTTATTTTAGGCCTTAATTTCTCTGGCCCGAGACTAAGAAGCTGGTCATTCCGTTTTTGCGTATCTATCTTTTTGCTAGCCTTTCTTTCCGTGCATTGTGTATCCCCACATCGGAGATCTCACAAACCTCGCCGGATATCCACCCTTAAAACCAAATATCATCTTTTGTGATTACCTCCTTGACCACAACCTATCATTGAGAATGGATCATCAATTCAAGGAAGATCGCAAGACGGTGTCAACATTGAAGAATTCAAGTATCTCTCCAAGGAAAAATATTTCTGGTACCTACCTTATTTATCGCCTCTTTGCTCGAGGACGAGCAACGTCTAAGCATGGGGGAGGAGGTAGGTACGATGCAATTTTAGAGTTCAAAAGGGGAGCAAATAAAAAAGTTCAAAGGGGAGCAAATAAAAAAATCAAAACTCCGATGTGAAAGTCTCGTTACCGAATCTATGACAAAAAAAATGATGAGAAAAAGAAAGAAAGAAAGAAAGAAAGAAAGAAATATATGAAGAGAAAAATATGAGTATGCGCAAAAGAAAATAAAAATAAAGTGAACTCCTCGGTTCTCTAAAGTGCGTTAGGAATTTCAAGGCTTCATGATTAAAAGATCCATACTCAATTTTCCAACCATGTGCAATCCGATAACGAGGACTTCCTTTGTGCCTCGGGATCACTCTTTGCCATTTGCACATGTCCACCTATCTCAAGCGTGTGTATTTTTTTCCTTCCCCTCCTTGATTTAACATTATTTTCCAATGACCTTTTTGACGAGTCTTGGTAAGACCATGAAAAGCTTTTCTTGTTTTGACAACATCTCATTTATAATATCTTGGTAGGACTAAACTTTCCCAAAAAGCTCCATATAAAGCCTACCACATATATATGTGTTATGAGAGGGAAATGAGTAGAATAAATAGGCTTGAGAGACATGATGAGATGAGAGTTCATGAGCAAGATGCAAGGCGGTTTAAATTTGTGAACTTGGTTTAGCTCTTTTTCATCATGTTCTTTATTTCAAAATTTTCGAGATCCATTTGAATTTTGGGAGCATGTTAATACTTGTGGGATAAGGTTAATTAAATATCTACCCTCCGTAGGGATGAAGGCTAGTACATTATGGAACTTTAATGAATTATACTTTTGAGAGCATTATGTTTTTTTTCATGTATGATCAAGTGCAAGGTTTAAACAATGAAGGGCAACGATGATATCCATCGAAGGCTTACTCGAGGACGAGCAAGGTTTAAGCATGGGGGAGTTGTTGATGGTGAAAATCCGTCAACCTAGCCATGAGTTTACCTTCGGTGTTGGCATGACTTTTGTATCTTATCCATTGGTACTAACCCCCGTGGTATAACAAGTTCACTTGTGCATGTCGGTTTTGGAGTTAAGTGTTTACACAGGGTTTTAACGTTGAAAGCAAGACTTCCGGGATAAGTTCATTAAGCACCTCATGACAAGACCTTGAAGCCCGGTACAAGTCAAGCAATGAAGTGAACATGACTCCAAGAGCCCAAGGACCAAGCCTGAGAAGATGACAAACTCCGAGGACCTAGCCAGAAAAGTGCTGAATCTTGCAAGACAAGGAGCTTCGTCCAATTCGGAGAGAAACCGACGACAAGGGCCCACATGCAAAAGGGGAGAGGATCTATAAGACTCGGGAAGCAATACCAAAAGAAGGAGGACACGGACTGGGCCGAAGTGGGCCCAGGCCGATCGGCCCAAGCCGGCCGGCCCAGCCCATTTCGAGGCCCAGTCGGCCCCCCTTTGACCTAGTTGCATCTCGGGTTATTTATAGCCCCCTGACCGAGAGCCACGCATCATCCAATTCGTCATCCGCCGCCGAGGAGAAGAGAAGGTTGAGGGACACCATCTCAGAAATGAGGGTCGTGCTAGTTGTCTAGGGTCTCCCTAGCAGACGTGGGAACCTTGCATGGAAGACCACGTCGGAGCTCCGGAGCAAGGACCAAGATCGAGGTAGGATCCCGGTGGTGATCTTATTCATGTAATCATTCATGGTGAAGTCTTTAAGTGAATCTGATTTCTAGCGATCAAGTGCCTTCTCGATGATTTTATTTTCTTCTTGGTTTTGCTTCTTCTACGATCTATACTTAAGATAGATTATATAGGGTGCTCTTGTAGCCGCGGTGGCTAGAGGTGCATACCGGACCGGCCAAGTGTTTTCAACTTGTTCTTATCGAACTCGCCCTAGACTACCCGCATGAGTAGGGATACGTTGTGACAGAACGGGGGTTCCGAAAGGCGGGCGTTTTTGGAGTCAGATGGAAGGCCATGATTTAAAGATACTTTTAATGAGATTCGCTTTTCTATCTTCATCTATCTTGTTTGGAGCTACAACATAAGCATGATCTAGACTCTCTCGATCGGTTATCTTTTGCTTTCTCGTGCTACCTCTTTAGTATATTAGATTAGATGTGTTTCCTTTATGAGTTAGTAGATTAGATGCAACTTGTCTTCATAAGATAGATTACCTTGCTTTACTAGATTGAATCCTTGCGTTGCACATTGTTCCACGGATTCGATACCTTGGGTTCACCACTCGAGGGAAGAAGGGTCCCTTGACTACAACGGGAGACTTGTCCGCTTGCAAGTCTAAACGAACTTTGATACAACTATTAATCATCAACAAGCCCCTTTTTCTGGCGCCGTTGCCGGGGAACAACCAATCAAGATGCAATCTAGTATCGCTTATCTTTCAGTTTTTCTTTTGATTTTCTTTTGCATCTCTTATGTTTGATCATCCCCAAAAAGAAAAAAAATTAATCTAATCTAGTTCTTGTCTAACCCTAATTTTTCTTTTGTTAGATTTTTATTTTTGCTAACCCTAACCGGAGATGGTTGGCTACCTCTCCAAGAAACCCAAACTTTTTTGGAGTAATACCCTACGTCCAGTTGTCGGTGCGGATTGCTTGAGGATTGCTCGAGGTGAAGTACAAGGGATCGCCTCGTCCGCCTTATATTGGCCAGCGGACGAGGTCGGTTCCCAGACTCCTAGTCGGTTACGACCAGGAGACCTAAGTCTACGTTACACATCTTGCCATATCCCGTCGATCTGCTTTGGGCGAAGTCCACCGAGGTCTTGTCTTGTCTTGTACGCCAAGTCTTGAGGTCGTGATGAACTAGGTCGTCTGGGGGATCTTCTGGAAGGTCTTCAGGAGGTCATGTGGGCTGCCAACTAGGTCGGTTGGGCCCACAGACAGGTCGGCAGATCTTCTAGGAGGCCGGACCCACTTGTCGGGGACGGCTGTGAACCTGGTCGGTGGGGACCCAGGGGTACCCATGTCTCACAAGCCCCCAAGCGATGTGTAGGAGCAACGACCTTAGAAAGGTCATGATGAAGTCGTAGAGCTATCGACAAGTCGAATAGCTTGCATGCCGGTCCAAAAAGAAAGAGAAACATGTAAGGAATCAGATGCTCGTTAGCCTAAAAGGGGGAGGGGGTGAATTAGGCAACTTAAAACCTTAACCCAAGGCTCACTAACTTTTACACAAAGGTTAACTAGAACATACTATCTATATGTGCAACTACGGTTGTTCTAGGGTGAAACTCCCATCCCAAAAGAAGGTTTGCAACCTATAGCCAATCCTAGCATGATACTACTCTAGGAAAGTAGAGGGAAACAAAGATTGCAATAGAGTAAATTCGGAAACATAAAGGGGATGAGAGGAAGCAAACTCTTGACACGCGATTTATCCCGTGGTATCGGTAGCTAAGCCACCCCTAGTCCACGTTGTTGAAGCACTCACACAAGAGTATTGCTTCCCGGTCACCAAGTCTCTCCCAAGAGCACCACTTGACTCGCCACAAAGGCTAGCCACTTAGGCACTTGCCAAGCTCCCTTGGTCACCTTGATTCCGCCTCCACTAAGGAGATTCTCCACCAAGGAAGGGGGTCTCCACGTCCCCCGCACAAAGTGTCCTCGCCACTCCACACCAAGCCGGAGGGTCGATGACGATTGCCGGTGAGCCACTTAGGCCCCAAGGCTTCCGGCGAACCTTGTACAACTAGATTCACTCAAGAATCACCTCACAAGGTTGGCACAACCTTGCACTCAATCAGCTCTAAGCTAAGCCTAGCACTAAGCACATACACAAAGCATGTACTAGTCTAAGGATGACCAATTAAGCACTTGGATGGATTGGATATGATCTTCAATGTGTCTTGAACTCCTCTGCACTTCCACACAATCCAGCAACCTCAAATGGGTGAGTGGAGGGGGTATAAATAGCCCAAGGCATCAAACTAGCCGTTGGCTAAAAGTTGCTGAAAAAGGTACCGTCGGATGATCCGATGCTATGCTTTTCCAGGGCGTCGGTTCATCCGGTGCCCCTCCCACGTCACGTAGTCGTTGAGGTTCTCTGACACAATTGCTCCGACACTATGCTCCGACGCTACGTCGGATCATCCGGTGCTGAAGGCCTCGCGTCCACTGTTAGCTTCCAACAGACCGTCGGATAGACCAACGCTAACCCTGACCAAGACATCGGATCATCCGGTGCTGAATGCTTCGTCTTGGCACATCTCTGTATGAATTCAAACTGAGCTTCGGATAGACCGACGGGGTCCCCACTCAGACCGTCGGATCATCCGGTGCTACTGTCTTCCTTGCTCTTCCTCTGCAACTCGTCCGACGCTACTAAATAATGGACCATCGGTTCATCCGACGGTACTTAGGGTTTGACCCTGTGTACCAACTCGTCCGACGATTGCACCAACGCTTGTTATATTGATACCGTCGGTTCATCCGACGGTGTCCTTTTCCTTCTTTTTCTTCACATCTTCAACTTGGATCTTTGCTTCAACTTAACATACTTAACATGCCATTACTTATAGCCTCCAAATATATACTAAGTCCTCAAATTTGCTGTAAGTAACCTAACATGTCCATGGTGTGTTAACTTGTGGCATGACATGTTAGCTTGGGCATGGTATGTTAACTTGTGCATGGTATGTTAACAGTGGTAACATCCATGGGACCTAGGAATGCCTACAAAGACATGCTAGACAATGTGGTTAGTCCCATTGCTTGTGTTGACATGAATCACCAAAATCAACTCGAACATATGGCAAATGGGGCCATGTTCGCTACTAAACAAATCAGCGTAGCAGCCGACCTATTTGCAGTCTTGCCGATTCGAAGGGAGGTCGAGTGACGACCTATAGGAAGCGGACTTCCAATAGATCGAAGCGGCGATGAAAAATCAGAGGGCATCGAAGATGCACTCATGGGTAGTATCCGAGAATCATGGCGGGCAGGATGGCCAGTATGATGATCCAAAAAAAGAAGAAAAGTAGAAAAAGTGGGTCGAGTAACGACGTGATGAAAAACAGGTTTCTCAACAGGTCAGTACGATGAGGAAACAAGAGGGCGTCGAAAACACACTTGTAGAGTAGTCCCTAAGCATTGAAGCAGGCAGCATGGCTTGTTTGATGCTCCAAAAAGAGAAGAAAACTGAATCATGGTCTTGATCGAACGAAGTGTAGAGACACCCAGATCCCCCAGCATGGCTGCAAGGAGTCTAGCAGGGCCGACCTCGAGGAAGCCTTGTAGGCGTGCCGACCTCGAAGAGGCCTTAAACAACAATGCTTAGTATCCGAGGGTCTTGCAAGGCACGACATATGCAGAGGTTTTCAACCATGATGTCGTAGATGTAGTTGCGATGTCCGTAGCCAGTCGACGATGAAGCTGGTGAAATAACGTTGATCTTTGATCGTATGGAGTGTAGAGACATCCAGATATCTTTCATAGCTGCGAAGAAGGTCTCAAGTGTATAGCGCCCAAGCACCCAGAAGCACTTGGTAGGGCCATCAAGCACACACCCCACAGAGAGGCCTTCATTCCCGATGTAAAATCCTTGGTGTCCAAAGCAAGCTGGCAGGGCTTACAAAAGCACACCGACCTCGGAAGGTCACGCATTCGGGGCGCCCAACTAGGTTGGCGGAGCCGTAGATATACCAAGGTATTGCAAGACCTAGGTATTTAAGGCACGCCGACCTCAAGAAGGTCATTTTGGTGTCCAGACGACCAACATAGCTGTCAGCCATCCAGCATAGCCATGATACTAAGGTACTGGCGACCTTAGCAACAACAGGCACAATGACCACGGAGGCCCGACGAAAATTGTAGATCTCCTTAATTCTTATGATCTCCATGGTGTTCTTGATCTCCAGGTGCCTAGAAAGATCTGGCAGAGCAGCGAGGCACGCCTACCTCGGAAGGTCTTCAATCGAACCTACGACCATTCTGCTTAGGAAACAGAAATATATGCTGATTGGAATAGGTCTGTTTACATGCAGAGCCATAGCGGGTGCACTAGGACGCAGAGCCTAGCGGGTGAAAATAAAGACATCAGGTCATAGAAGGAGGTCGTGAAGTCGTCGGCGAAAGGGGGGCTAAGTTAGGCACTGGGCCCTCTGACACATGGTCAGGTTTTGTCTTGTAGCGTAGACTGCAGGGTCACGGGTCAACAGTGGTCGGAGATGCTCTGGCCACCCAGAAAACGACAAGCTGCCCACTGATCGAGGGGGTTACTGTAGCCATGTGACCTCTGCGACGGGGCACAGACATCATTGATGCGCAAACGACAAAGACATCGTGAGTCAGGAAGAGTAATGTCATCACCTTTAATGATGCATAGGCTTCAGGTCCCAATATCACGTGATGACAGTGTCATTTCCTCGCCAGCTGCCCTGGGCGCGGCTTTGCCTATAAATAGCACCTTTGAGGCTGAAGGGGGGCAAGCTCCGAGCGCCATTGAGCTATAAGGCCGCAGTGTAGTACTCGCATCATGCCGCTAGCGTGTGTTCGTCCACCAGATTGTAGAGCTTTGTTCTTGTAGATGCTTGGAGCTAGGAGAATTCTCACGAAGTGTAGGCAACATCTCCATCCTCTGAGCCCAGCCTCTGTGTGGTACCAGGCAGAGTTTGGAGGTGTTGCTGTTCGAGTTGGAGGTATGGCAGGACGTCTCTGGTAAGCACCGGGAGCTCACTAGGGCTTGGATTTCAACACCGAAGAGCAAGCTCGTGTCTCCATTCTAGTAGTTGGAGCCGGGCGCGCCTTAGCTTGCGTGTCATCTTGCAGTTGTCTCCCGCAAGGCCACCATCAAGGTCCTGGTGCTAGGAGAAGTCTCGCGACGTGCTTTGCTTCGGCAGAGTAGGTCGTGATAACCGCTCTGGGTAGCTCAGGCCTTGTAGTATGTTTATCTTGTGTGCCGGGTTCTGGATCCAATGAGGTCACAGGTGACTTGTGTACCTTCGGATTCTGGATCCAGTAAGGTCGTAGGTGGCTCGTACCCTCAGGTTCTGGATCCGATAAGGTTGTAGGCCGCTATGTACCCTCGGATTCTGGATCCAGTGAGGTCATAGGTAGTTTGCGTAGTCTTTGGTGGTCCATGTAATGTTCGCTCTCTTCTGTCATGTACTTGGTCGATTTGGAAAAATGATTCACCAAAGACCTAATTTTATATGATGTGGGGGCTTGCAAATTGTATTTTCCATCAGGATGACCTGATGTTATCTTCTCGTCTAGCTGACGACCTAAACTCAGATTTAGATCATAGCACTTGGTCTGTTAGCGAAAAATCCGCCTTAATCTTCTCGCGAACTTCTCGGGATAAAGCCGTTGGAGCGTGTTGTACGGAGCAAGGAGCCGCAACGGATAGTTTCGGTGGACCCCTCTATAAATAGAGTGAGCCGGGGCGGGGTTGACCCCATTCCCTTCATCTTCCTCCTCTCGCTCCTGTCGCTTTCTCTCTCCTTCGTGCTATAGCGATCTTGCGATCGCCGTGCTCCCGCACCCGCTCCCCCAACTTCCACCTCCGGCTAAGCTCACGCTAGCGCCGTCGCTCCGCACCGTGTTCCTCTGGCACATGCACGTCAAGTCCCTGTGCCACATTAGATCCAGCTCAAACCCTAGCGGTGAGATAGCGGCGGAGGCGGCTTGCATCCCGGACCCGCAGGTGGCGTGGGTCCGGTCGACGATGACCGAGGCCAAGATCCAGGCGCTGGTGGACCAGGGGCTGCTCCGGTCGAAGACGGAGGTGGAGTGTAGGGCTGCCGCTGGGGAAGAGTTCCCGAGCGAGGACGTCAAGGAGCAGGTCGTCTTCGCCTCCTTCTTCCAGCGTGGCTTCAACCTCCCGGCGGGAGACTTCTTCCGCGGCCTGCTGTACTACTACAGGCTGGAGCTAGTACACCTTGTTCCGAACTCCATCATTGTAGTTTCGACCTTTATCCATTTTTGTGAGGCGTATCTGGGGATACCGCCTCACTTCTTGTTGTGGAGGTATTTTTTCTGTGTCAAGAGCACTAGCAAGAGGTCGGGGCCAGTGGGGGCTGTAATGTTCAATTTGAGACCAGGCCTCAAGGCAGAGTGGATAGACACCGACCTCCCCGACAACACCGTTGGGTGGAGGTCGGAATGGTTTTATATTGCAGATCAAATTCCTGGTCTTCCACGGCGGACTGGCCATAGGCCAGTGAAGATTAGCGAGTGGGATCTAGGACTCCAGACCCGCGACCTCGAGGACCTCAAGGGGGTCCTGGAGCTTGTCAGTGACTTGAAGAAGCGAGGAGTGACAGGAGCGGCGGTGGCGAGGTCATTTTGCTAGCGGATGATACAGTCGATCAAGGATCGGGTCCATCTGGCGTATGAGTACTGTGGGCAGTCAGACCCTACACGTGAGGTCAACCGCAAGGTCTCCAAGGAGGAGATGGCGCCTCGAGTTTCCCAAATGTACTCTGGGAAAGTAAAGGTGAAGAAGTGCCCGAAGGCACACTCGTTGAAGAGGTCGGCTGACCCGGTAAGATCTTGAGATATACCTGTAGGTCGCTGCATTTTGCTTTCTTGATTTGCTCAGATCGTATAACATCCATATCGTTGTTGTGCAGATGCGCGAGCTTCAGATGTGGTGCCCAGCACCTCTCCCTGAGGGGGAGATACATCGGAGGAAGCTGAGGTCGGACAAGTACAAACCTCCAGCAGGTCGTCTGCTGGAGCTTTATGAGTCTGACTCGTCGGTGGAGGCCGACAAAGACACTGATGCGGAGGCTGGGGTAGACCCAGCTGCTGTCATTGCGAAGTCCCGGCGTAGGACTAGGTTGACGGTTGCGAAGAAGTCTGCTTCGGTCGTTGCCGCTGCTATCTCTACGGTGAAGGTCGCAGAGCAGAAGAAGAAGAATAGGAAGAGGAGGGCCGCATCCCCTCCGGTGGTCGTTACTCCATCGATTCCGACACCTCGCTCGAGGGAGGTTGAGTCGGAAGAGGAGGAGGAGGAGAGGGATAAGGATGAGGCCATCGAAGAGTTGCCGGTCCCTGAGGACCAAGTGACAAGGAGGCTGGAAAGTCCTGCTGCCAAGAGGCAGCGGGAGTTGGTGCAGAAGACGTCGGAGGATGCCCTCCGACGTGGATTGGAGGCGCAGCGTAGTGTTGTAGAAGCGTAGGTGAAGATACCTGCGGCTATTAAGCCTCGGGTGTTTTGGCCGAAGACTCGGCTTCCAACCGTGACGAGGTAGAATCCTGAGGGCTAGTTTTGTCTTTGTACTCTTTATCTGATTTTTGTCTTGACGAGGTTCTTTGTCATACAGGCCGGTGGCAAGGCCACAAGGAGTGCCGGTTGCCCCATCGTCTCCCTCTCGCACGAGGTCGCCTAAGCCACAGGTCGTGGGGGGCGCTTGCAGATGAAGATGATGCGCACACTACGAGGAACAGTGGAGGGCGCGGTGACTTCACCGCCCGTGGCTGACACGAGGGTAGATTCTCCCCCGCGCACTGCTGAGGGTGTCGGGACTTCAGCTGGGGACGTTGGGGCGACGACCTCCCCAGCGATCATAGACATCGACCCCATCAAGACAGTTCCGTGGTGGGGTTGAAGACTTGGTCAGGGACCAGCCTCAGATCGACCTGGCTCCAGGAGGTCCAGAAACATCTGGTGCACAGGTACCTCCATCTTCATCCTCAAGCCCAAGGTTTCCACGGCAATCAATTAATTGGAATCACACCCCTTGGCAGGAGGATTGGTTCGAAGATAACGAGGACATGCAGGCCTTGCGAACCAGCATCGTCACCATCAATAACGCATTCATGGTGAGTTGCCCACGATGCATTACCGTCACTTGATTATTCGTTGTTGAAATGTTGCTGACGATCTTGCCGTGCTGTGGCAGTCGCTGGCGGAGAGGGCCAAGGGCCGGGCCGACCTGTTGAAGCATGCGGCGGAGAAGGAACAGCGGATTGTCGACCTTGAGCAAGAGCTCAAGGAGGTCCGCGAGGCGGAGGCCGCCGATAAGAAGAGACTCGAGGATGAGCTCGCCGAGGAGAGGCGCAAGGCCGTGGAGGCCACTGCGCAGTTTAACACTGCGGCTACTGGTAGGTCTAGTATTTTATCCCTTTTAAGGGAGAGGTCATAAGTTGTCTGCTAACTGTTGTGTGTGCGGATTTCCGTAACCGCAAAGAGGAGATGAAGAACGCTCTGGCGACCTCCAGGAGCAAGGTTCGAGACCTGGAGTTGAAGGTCCGAGAGATCGAGGCTGGGGGCCTAGAACTCAAACGAGCGATGAAAGAAGCCACTGACAGTGAGTACGCCATATCTCAAAAGCTGGCTTATGAGACCGCAAATCGTCGGGACCTTGAAGTCGAGTGCGAGGTCATTTTGAAGTCATTGCAGAGTGACCAAATCACCATTGCAGGGTATGAGGTGGAGCTGAAAGACCTCAAGGGTGCTGCCAATTATGCAATGTCTTGCATACCTGTTCCAGAAGAAGGGGAGTAGCAGCAGTCCATCGTTGATCACTTGGTGGACACTTCTAACAGGCTGTTACTTTTGCTGAGGGCGACTGGCTTGGCGGCTGCAATCGATGCGCTGGTGAGAGTTAAGTCTCACTATCCTGAGGTCGACATGGCCAAGATCAAAGGAGGTGCGGACACCACAAAGGACCTCAAGGTTGATGAAGCCGCCAACGAGGTGGCGGAGAACATCGACTTCGAGGACGATGGTGGAGCCAGCGGCGAAGGTGGCGACGGTGGCAATGGTGGCGACGGTGGCAACCAGTAGTAGCTAGGAGTTGTACCTCCCCCTCCTCTCATTACTTGTAAAACTTCTAAGGATATATTGAAGAAAACTTTAACGAAGTACTTGCCTTATTCCTGCACGAGTTTGGTTGGTCTTGTAGATGACGACGTATTATGTTCTTGACTCGATAACCACTACTCACGGAGAGGCTGGCTTACCGACCTCTACGGCTCAATGTGGAGGCTTACGAGAGGTCGGCGCGCGAGGGAGGATCCCAGGGCTCAGGTCTGGCGACCTTCCCGACCAAGCATGCTCGTGGCGGCAGGAGGCTTCATACTCGTTTGCGATGGTGTCCTTAGGTCGAACGACCCTTAAGTTGGCTTTGAGCCAAGCCCCCGAGCATATCAAGGGGAAGGAACAAGGCGGATTCGGACCCCCCAGGTCTTGCGACCCAGATGTTGGCTTTAGCCAAGCCCCCGAGCATGTCGAGGGGGGTTACAGTATGAGGGAGGAGGAGGTAGTGCTCGACTCATAGCAGATGACTGCTTGAAATATTTATTTATTTAATCTGAAAAAAGAGGTAAAAAAGAGGGAAATACATAGCGTGATTTTAAAACTATTCTACGGATAGAATCGTCGTAGATGCTCCACATTCCAGGGGTTGGGTACTCCTTGCCCGTCGCCCCACTGGAGTGGATATGTTGACGGGCTGATTACTTCCGCAACGATGAAGGGTCCTTCCCAAGGGGCAGAGAGCTTGTGCATGCCGTCGGTCTTCTGGATGCGTCTAACGACGAGGTCGCTAACATTAAAGGAAGTTTCTTTAACGCTGCGATCATGATAGAGACGTAGCTGTTGGTCATGATGTGCTTGTCTCATGACGGTGGCGAGTCTTTGTTCTTCGAGGCTGTCGAGGTCGATGCAACGTGTTTGCTCGGCCTCTCCTTCCTCGTAGAACTGAATCCGTGGAGCTCCGAAAGCGACGTCGATGGGAAGTATGGCTTCTGATCTGTAGACCAGAAAGGAAGGCAAAAAGCCTGTGCCAGAGCTGACTTGCGTCCTGAGACCCCAGATTACGTGAGGCAGCTCGGCTAACCATCTGGTGGCGTAGTTAGAGGTGTCGTCGTAGATACGGTCCTTGAGAGCTTGGAGCACCATGCCGTTGGCTCTTTCGACCTGGCCGTTGCACCGTGGGTGGGCGACCGAGGAGTAGTAAACATCGTAAGGTTATCTTGGCAGAAGTCCCAGAAAACCGAGCCAGTGAAGGTTTACCTAGGTCGGTGATGATCCTATTAGGCACACCGAAGCAATGTTTAATGTCTCCGATGAATTCGACTGCTTCTTCCGACGTTACTTTCACAACAGGTCGGACTTCAATCCACTTGATGAATTTTTCTATGGCGACCAGGATATGTTTGTAGCCGCCTGGAGCGGTACGAAACAGTTCTACAGCGTCGAGACCCCACATAGCAAAGGGCCATGATGGAGGGACAGTGCGCAGGGCCTGAGCTGGCAGGTGCTGCTGTTTGGCAAAGAATTTGCATCCTTTGCACCTCTTGACGAGGTCTTTAGCGTCAGTTACGGCCGTGGGCCAATAGAATCCGGATCGATACGCTTTACCGACCAAGTTGTTGGATGCCGCATGGCAGCCACACTCGCCGCTGTGAATCTCAGCTAAGAGCTGTAGACCCTCTAATCGTAGGATACACTTCATCAAGATTCCAATAGAGGCAGCTTTCCTGTATAGGTCGGAACTAATCATGACGTAGTTGGCACTTCGCCGCGTGATGCGTTCTCGCTCTGCTTTGTCGTCAGGGACAAGCTGGTCGAGTATGAAGTCTATGTAGGGCTTGCGCCAATCATCCTCCTTTTCAGACATGAGCACATCGCGGGGAGGTGCTGAATTTTGGTCGTTTGAAGGTGGCTCTGGATTATCAGGATCCAAGAGCTTGATTGAAGGCTTGCGTAGGTCTTGGACGAACACGCCTGCTGGGACTAGAGCTCGACGAGAGCCTAGTTTGGAAAGCACATCAGCGGCGACGTTGTTGTTGCGTGGGACGTGCTGGAACTCGATCCCCTCGAAGTGGCCTTCGAGTTTACGAATCTCAGCGTAGTAAGCATCCATCGTGTCCTTGACGCAGTCCCTGACATGCTCGATGACGACCTTGGAATTGCCAAAAGCCAGTAGTCGCTTGATGCCAAGGGACACTGCTATTCGGAGCCCGTGGATCAGGGCTTCGTATTCTGCTCCGTTGTTAGAGGCCTTGTAATGGATCTGCATGACGTACTTGAGCTGCTCCCCTGAGAAGAGATGAGTAACACACCTGCGCCCGCTCCTTCGAGGTTGAGGGCGCCGTCAAAGTACATTATCTAGTGTTCAGGCCACTCCTTGGGAGGGGGCATCTGGATCTATGTCCACTCAGACACAAAGTCTGCAAGGATCTGCGACTTGATCGCTTGCTTGGTGCAGAACTCAACTTCGAACTCTCCAAGCTCGACTGACCACTTGACGATGTGGTCGTTGGCGTCGCGGTTGCGGATGATATCTCCCAAGGGGAACGAAGACAGGACCACGATCTTGTGAGCTTGGAAGTAGTGTCGAAGCTTTCTCGATGTGATCAGGAGCGCATAGAGCAGCTTCTGAGGTTGTGTGTAATGTGTTTTAGCATTGTCCAGGACCTGGCTCACGTAGTACACAGGTCATTGAACAGGGTAGGCCTGCCCTTCTTCTTCTCGCTCGGCGACGAGAATTGTGCTGACCACATTAGTGGTGGCAGAGATGTAGAGTAGGAGTGTTTCCTTCGGGATTGGAGGTGTCATAACTGGTGGTGTTGTCAAGGACTTTTTGAGAGCCTCGAAAGCTTTCTGGGCTTCGTCATCCCATACGAATTTGTCGGCCTTCTTCAATAGCTTGAAGAAGGGTAATCCTTTTTCACCAAGCTTGCTGATGAAACGACCTAGAGCCGCCATCATGCCAGTGAGCTTCATGACGTCTTTTTTGTTGGACGGCTTGGCCATCTTGCGCATAGCGTCGACCTTCGCTGGGTTGGCTTCAATGCCTCGGTGTCTGACCATGAAGCCCAGGAGCAATCTATAGGGGACACCGAAGACACACTTTGTTGGGTTGAGCTTCCACTGGAACTCTCGTAGATTGGCGAAGGTTTCGGTGAGGTCGGCGATGAGCTTGTCTTCCTCTGTAGTCATGACGACCACATCGTCCACATAAGCCTCGACGTTCTTCCCGATTTGGGTCTTCAAGCACTTCTGGATTGCCTTCTGGTATGTTGCTCCAGCGTTTTTCAAGCCAAATGTCATGACCTTGTAGCAGTAGATGTCGTGGGGCGTTATGAACGTTGTTTTGTCTTTATCGTTAGGATGCAGGGCTATCTGATGATACCCTGAGTAGCAGTTGAGGAAGTAGAGTAGGACGCTACCAGCCGTGGAGTCCACGACCTGATCAATACGAGGAAGAGGGAACGGATCCTTCGGGCAGTGCTTGTTAAGGTCGGTGTAATCGATACACATCCTTAATCCACCAGTTTTCTTTGGTACAAGAATCAGGTTTGTGAGCCAAACCGGGTGTTGACATTCTCTAATAAAACCTGCAGCTAAGAGCTTACAGACTTCTACTTCTATAGCTTGTTCTCTGTCTTTCGCAAATCGCCAGAGCTTTTGCTTGATAGGTCAAGTGGTCTTGTTGACTTCAAGTCTGTGCTCAACCAGCTCCCTGGGGACACCAGGCATGTTGGATGGGCTCCATGCGAAGACGTCAGCGTTGTCCCTGAGGAAGCTGGTGCGCGAGTTCCTATTTGGGGTCGAGGTCGGCCCCGATGACGACTTCCTTGGATGCGTCGGGCAGGCCGAGGCAAACATTCTTGATGGCTAGACTTGGGTCCAAAGCCGTGCTTGTACGCTTCTGCTCTGGTACCTGAAGAGTAGTTTGATCGATCTTGGCTGCCTGAGCAACCATGACCATTGCTGCAGCTTTGATTGCTGAGTCTTTGGAGAGCTCGACGGTGGCGTTTTCACAATTGTAGGAGACCATGATGTCTCCGAGGAGGGAAAGGATTCCGTTTGGCGCCGGCATCTTCATGATGAGGTAGGTGTGATGTGGTATAGCCATGAAATTGGCGAGCATAGGTCGTCCGAAGATGGCGTGGTATGATGAGCGGAAGTCTGCAACCTTGAACGTCAAGTACTCTGTACGGAAGTTCTCCTCTGTGCCAAAGGTGACCGGTAGGCATACACGACCTATGGGGTACTCAGCCTTGCCAGGCACAACCCCGTAGAAGGGTTCATCACAAGCGGTCATCTTGGTGAAGTCGAACTCCATCTTGCGCAGCGTCTCTGTGAATATGATGTTTAGGCTACTGCCTCAGTCAATGAGGGTCTTAGGCAGCCAGGCCCCATTGACTATGGGGTTGATGACAAGCAAATAGGTTCCGGGGTCAGGGATGTGAACCCAATGATCTTTCCTGGAGAAAGTGATTGGGAATTCAGACCACCGCAGAGGTCGCGGGTTTTTAGTGTTGACGTGCCCGATCTCCCTGGCGTTTGATCGAGTCTGTCAGTTACTTTTGATCGCTTGGCGACCTCCAAACGATGAAGTTGATTTCGCAGTTGGCTTTCTAGAATGCACCATTGGGGTTGCCCCCTTTGGGCGGTGGCGGAGGCGTCCACTCCTTTCGGTTGTTGTCCTGTCGATTGTGGTCGTCGTGGCGACGTCGATCATCGCGTCGGTCGTTGTGACGATCATCGTGTCGATCGTCACCATGATCACTTCTGTCGCGCCTGTCGGTGCGATCGTCACGACAGTAGTCGTCGCGTCTGTCGTCGCGGTGATAGTCGCGGCAATAATCACGTCAATCCCTATCGTCGTTGCGAGGATAGGGTCTACGGTCATGGTAATCTCGTCGATCAGGTCGATGGTTACGGTTGTCGAAGCGTTGACCACCATTGTGGTCGTCGTTGCTATTGCTCCTGGTCTTCTTGGAGGTAGATGGTACTCCAAGGGCATGCTTTAGCTACTCGCACTCCCTCATGGTGTGCTTGGCGTCACGGTGGAACTGGCACTGGTCGTCCATGACCATATTGAAGTCACCTTTGAGGAAGGTGGAAGGTCTTGGTGGATCTACAACATAGGCTTCGCCGGATCGCTTGCGCGGCCTAGTGCCTCTATCATCGTTGTCTTCTCCGTTGAAGTCATGAATTACCGCATCTTGAGTGTCGACCAGTTTGTCGACGTAGGCCATGAGGTCGCCAATGGTTTTTGCATCGGCTTCGTGGATCTTCTCGAACAACTTGATGTTGGTGATTCCCTTTTTGTAGTAGGCAATGACGTCGTCGTCTTTGACACCTGCAAGGATGTTGCGGTTCTCGAAGTAGCGATTAGTGTACTCGCGGAGAGTTTAATCACTTCTCATCCGTACTCTGAAGAGGTGGTGAGTATTGCCAGGACGATTGTAGGTCGCCTGGTAGTTGGACGTGAAGAGGCGAGACAGAGTCGCCCAGGAGGTGATGCACTCTACTGGGAGGTTGTCGAGCCACATGAGTGGTGCCTTGCCCATCACGAGGGGGGAGTATCCGGCCATGTGGCCTTCATTGCCTCCAAAGGCACGTGCTGTTATGCTATACATCTTGAGCCATATACTCGGGTTGGAGCGACCGTCGTACTTCTCAATAGCTGTCTTGAAGTCTTTTGGGTATCTGATCGTCCGGAGACGTCGTGAAAAAGCTGGGAAATTGTTGACCGCTCCCGGGCTTGCAGATGGGGCATGAGCCGCGGGGATGACGTAGAGGTCGTCGGGAGGGCCGTTGTCTTGGTCGTACTGAGCGCGACGCAGGAGTTCCTAGTCGTGCATGATCTGGAGTTCTGTAGCTTGGATGGGGTTGTTGGCGTCAAGGGGGTTCGGGACCCCGTGCTCGCGATTGTAGTTAGCACGTCGAGCTATCTCGACTTCATCTCTTACGCGGTGGCGCTGGCTTCCCTCAGCACGATTGGCCTAGATAAGAGGAGGCTGAGCTCCTACGTTGTGTCTTGGATTTGGAGCGGCGTTCCCCTGAACATTGACAGCCTTGGTTGCGTTGTTGATGACGTTACCAGCGGCATTGGCCGAGTCGTTTGCTGGGGCATTAGCCGCCGGGTTGGCTGGAGCGTTGGCTGTAGCATTGGCAGCGGGGTTGACCGGCTGCGCTACTTCGTTTTCGCCTCGTCCTTCTTCAGCCACCGGGTCGAGGGGACCCTGGCTACGACATCGCTGGCGAGGACGCTCCAATCTGCTTCTGGAGTAGGAACTTGCTACGTATCTGCTGTATCCAGGACCTCTTTCTTCGATCTGAGCGCCTGCAACGTGGACGTTGGCTTGGAGGCGCCGGATCATTGGAGAATCTTCGAGGTGATTTAGGGCGGCGAGAGCAGCTCCCAAGTTAGTTTGCGGTGAGTTGTAAACTTCAAGTCTGTCGCGCTCGAAGTCCCTGAGGAGGTCTCGCGCACGCAGTCTGTTGGCACGAGGTGGATCATCTTGGCGTCGCTGCTGTGGGGCAGCTGGTGCCACAAGTGCTTGTTGCCCGGCGTTGGCGTTGGCGTTGGCTTGTCGGGCATTGGGATTGACCTGCCCGGCGTTGGCGTTGACCTGTCCGGCGTTAGCATTGACCTGTCCGGTGTTAGCCGGTTGTAGGCCTGCACCTGGGGAAGTGGCTGCGATCTCTTGTTGTCGTCGGACAGCTCGAGCAGCCTTGGCGTTTTCACACTCTTGACGCTGTGCGTGTGTTTCTCAATCTTGCGGCGGTACATCTGCAGAGACGACCAAGATCTGGCGATCTAGGGTCTTGAATTCTTCTCCCGGATAGTTCGGGGAGATCGTTGTGTGGGCGACCTGGAACGCAAGGTGGTCCAGAGACGACTCTTGGTTCAACTGACGGCGGTGGGCTGCGGTAAAAGGTCGGCGAAACTTCTTGAGGACACGGCACTGGCGTGCGGTGTGTTTGGAATTCTCGTGGATAGGGCAAGGCTCGTTGAGGTGATTCCTGCGGCTTCCACGATCTTAAGAGTAGAGTCTAGATTCGATCTGGATCCTGCACTTCATGTAGCGTGATGCTACGTGAGTGGCATTGCGCAAGCCAAGAGGTGTGGTAGAGGTCGAAGGAGTCGTGCGAGGGCGTTTGACGCGCTCACAGACTTTGATTGTGTCAGAGAGCATACCCTCGACACGATCGATCCCGGCGATCAGGTCGCTAGAAGTGGGTGGGTGGGTCTTCTTCGACAGATCTGTTTCGATCTGTTGGTTGGTGGTGACCGTGTTTCCTTCGATGACGAGGGAGGCGGCTGGAGCGATGGATGTCGCCAGCATCGAGCCAAAGCAGATGTCGACGGGGTTGGCGAGGAAGTCCGCCATGCTCTCCGGGAAGATGACGCCGTTGTTCGAAGTCATCGAGTTGCACGAAGAACCTTGACTCTGCCCCTACCTGGTGCGCCACGAGGGTGTTAATCCCTGTGGTTTGTTTGTTCGGTGGGGAGGAGTCTAAGGCTAAGAACTCGAAGGTCGCACACGAGTACGCGGAACACAGAGAACACGGCGAGTTTATACTGGTTCGGGCCTCCGGAGAGTAATACCCTACGTCCAGTTGTCGGTGCGGATTGCTTGAGGATTGGTCGATATGAAGTAAAAGGGATCGCCTCGTCCGCCTTATATTGTCCAGCGGACGAGGTCGGTTCCCAGACTCCTGGTCGGTTACGACCAGGAGACCTAAGTCTACGTTACACATCTTGCCATATCCCGTTGATCTGCTTTGGGTGAAGTCCACCGAGGTCTTGTATTGTCTTGTACGCCAAGTCTTGAGGTCGTGATGAACTAGGTCGTCTGGGGGATCTTCTGGAAGGTCTTCAGGAGGTCGTGTGGGCTGCCAACTAGGTCGGTTGAGCCCACAGATAGGTCGACAGGCCTTCTAGTAGGCCGAACCCACTTGTCGGAGACGGCGGTGAGCCTGGTCGGTGGGGACCCAGGGGACCCATGTCTCACAGGTGCCGGTAGTTGGTGTATAGCCCGGCCCTCAGACTGATCTGCTCTATGGTAGCTTCGCAGTCTCGAGAGAGGTTTATGCATTGCGCTGTCATGTAACCTAGTGAGCAGCCTGCATTCAGGAATCTTTGTAAAGGCCTCGTAGCGTCCCTATGCAATCACACCTAGGTAGTGTGGTATGATGCCTGATCCGCATCGCATGGTTGGGTCCAAAGTTCTTCGGGACTTTTACGTGACTTGTGGGTAAAGATGTACAACCTCTGCAGAGTGTAAAACTAACTAGTTAGCCGTGCCCACGGTCAAGGGCGGCCTGGACCCTCACATGATTAATTAAACTTAAAGATGGACTTTAAATCGCTTTCTGGTTATTTCTTGTGGTCTTGCTTAGTACCAACCATAAGTGTACTCATCCTTGTTTACTACTGCTCAAAAGCAAAAGGTGTGAAGCCATTGAGGATGGTGATGATGGTAGACGTACGCAGCCCCCAGTCGATTGCTTGTGGAGTTGGCGCCTCCGTTTCCAGGATTGAGTTGTATAACTCTGATAGATTTGTAAGATTGTTTATGTTATTTTACGTGATACTGTTACTGTTATTCACTTATGTCTACTATATGTATGAAACTTGATCCTGGCATACATATAGGTATGCACTTGGTTTGTTTTTCTAAAACTAGGTGTGACACCAAGCCCACGGGTTCCCATCCGACCTCTTTTCAAAAGCGCTCGAGCAACCGCCCAAACCCCAGTCTAAAATGATTTTGATGACAAACCTCGCGAGTTACTCCTCGAACTTCCCCAAGTGCTCGGGGACTGCAAACGTGTGGCACCCCTTAGAGGTTTGAGAGGGCCGAGCTTCTCGACTCCTACGCCCTCGCGGCTCCAGAGTAGAGCTTGGTCATCTCAAACTCCTAAGGTCTACTACACCTTATAGTGGTCGAACCTGGGCGCTCGAGAGCGTTTGAGCTGAAAAACCTTTTGAACAAAGTTCTCGATAACATAATGTTGTTCATGGTGTTACGCATACGGACTGTTCTTAATTACATACATCTAAGCACGATACATCTAAGATGAAGGCCTAGAGCTCTTTGGGTCTTCTGGTGCATTTCTTGGCAGCAGGTCCAGGTCCTTCATGGCGGTATCGGCCATGTCGCGGGTGAAGGCGGCGTAGTCTTCCTCGAGCTGGTCGCAGTGCGTGTCGGAGATGCCAGGAGCCCAGCCAGTGCGAGTCGAACATGGCGAGCACCCGGTGCACCACCTTTCGAGCAGTCGACAACTCTCGTCCCTGATCACTTCCGAGAGGCGCCCGACCTCTTCAAGAAGCCTGTCAGGGAGCATTGGCCTGATGGGGACGCTGTCAGTGTTTTAGACCGGCAACCTACCAAGGGGAGTACCCGAGGTAGATGAATGTGGCCTTGCTGAGATCGGTAACTCGAAGGAAGAGACACGTGGCACACAATTTAGACAGGTTCGGGCCGCGAGGTGCGGAATACCCTACGTCCTGTATGCTGCGTAGCTCTGGATTGATTGGATGTGATTACAAGATGATGTGTAATGAGAGAGAAGGGTCCCTGCCTCGCCTTATATAGTCCGGGAGGCAGGGTTACAGGTCGGTTTAGGGAGAGAGTACTAGTCGTGTACGTCTAGGAGTCCTCTACACAGTACAAGGTATGTATAGCTTCCTATCCGAGTACTTATCCACCATAGTCCTTGCGCCTCACGCCATCAGGCGCCATGTGGCACAAGCCGGGTAGTCCCAGGGGCCCACCGAGTAGTCGGTCCTGGTACCCACCGAGGTAGTGGGCCCAAGGAGGTCCATACGACAAGCCCCCGAGTACTTTGTAGTCGAGCAGGATGGCTTCGAGTAGTTTTGATGGCCTTGACGAGTAGTCCTCAAGCGTCCCCGAGTACTACAAGTCGAAAGTCCTCAAAAATGCTTGAAGCATCCCGAGGCTGGAAGGTACTCCAGCTGATCTTTGAGTAATCCTGAAGTCTTCTCGAGTAGTTCACAAGCGTCCTCGAATTCTGCCCTTGAAGGTCTTCAACAATACTTGTGTTGTCTTGAAGCCGAAGTTTATATGGAAGTGCGATTGCAAAATCGCACTCCATATGGAGTAGCCCCCGATCCTTAGGTTGAGTCGTAGAATTCGGCTGAGGGTCAATATGAAGTTCTGGCAAGATTATCCCGCAAAATCCGGAGAAAAAACCGAAGGACACGTGGCACGGAGCCCCCGAGCCTTGAGTCGAGTACTTCATCTCGAATTGAAGGCTCATCTTGTATGGAGCATGTGTCCTGAGTTGCTCTTGATGCTACCTAGGGAATTGATTAGATGTAGCTGAGCCCCCGAGATAAGGCGCATCGACTACTGGAAGTTGAAGGGTCAGGTGATGCCGCTGAGTCAGCCGCTTTGAAACATATCCATCCAGCCGTTGCGGAGCCGCCTGTTGACTTATAAATAGGAGCCAAAACCCTTAGGGTTTTTCACCCCCACACTTGCAGCCGTTCGTAGCAGATCTTGCTAAGAATCCGCTGCCAGTGCACACTGCCACCTCAGTGTAGATCGTAGATCCAAGCGCACCGCCGCAGCTCCCGAGCGAATGCGAGTGAAAACCCACTATACTTGGAGAATGAAGCCCTCACCATCCAAGAGCATGAAGACCGCTGGCAGGAAGAAGAGATCCCAGGAGGAGGCTGCTGGATCCGCTGGAGGGTCAACACCGCCGGTGTCTCCCCCGCGCCCAAATCCCAACAAGGAGTGGAAGAAATCGAAGGCGAAGACTGAGGACTTGTTGGCGTTGCTGAATAGCGGATTTCTCCGGGAGAAGGAGGTCGACATGTGGCGCGCCGCCGCGGGAGATCCATACCCGATGGAGAAGAATCCGGATGAGATCCCGATGTTCACGCGATTCGTGGAGCGCGGGTTGGCTCTCCCAGCAAGCAACTTCTTCAAGGGGCTTCTGGAGTATTACGGTATCGAGTACCTCAATCTCAACCCCAACGGCATCTTCCACACTTCTGTCTTCGTCCATTTTTGCGAAGCGTTCTTGGGGATCAAGCCCCACTGGGTACTGTTCTGGAAGTTCTTCTGCGTGAAGCCCCAGTCGAGCGCCAATGACCCGCGAGTAGTCGGAGGGGCCGGCATCCAGATCCGCGAGGACACCGCCGAGCAATACCTGGCGTACAAGTTGATCGACTCCAACTAGGACTGGAAGTCGAAGTGGTTCTACGTCACGAACCACCACCCGGAGCTGTCGAAGCACAGCGGGAAGTGTTGACGCAAAATGTGCACCTAGCGCCAAGCACACAGCAAGCCGAATAAGCTGGCTTCACACGTGCAGAGAATCACAAGACGTGCCAGTCAATTTTCCCTGAAAATTAACAAAAGACAAAGTAGTTAAATTCCAAAGCTTGGAACTTGCCGAGTGGTACCAGACAGTTCCATATTTACGGCCATAGAGCCAAATGGGATGACATATAGCTATAGAAAGCTATCTGCCAGCAAACTGAAACCATTCGGGAACTTTAAAAGGGAAAAAGTAACATAGCCGAATAGATGACATAAGCATGACGACGATCGGTCTTAGTTTGGACAAAGATGCACGTGCGCAAGACCGTGACCGATCCCCATGGTGATCAACGTTAAATAAATAAATGAAGTAAAAGCGCGAGCATAAACATGTAATAAACAAGTATGCATAGATCCAAAGCACTAGTCTACCGCATGTCTAGGTACTTTAAAACCCGTCGGGTACGACACCAAGCA
Source organism: Cenchrus americanus (assembly GCA_947561735.1). Lineage (NCBI taxonomy): Eukaryota > Viridiplantae > Streptophyta > Magnoliopsida > Poales > Poaceae > Cenchrus > Cenchrus americanus. Next base: position 124,431,950 of record OX387244.1, on the reverse strand, counting down.
AACCTATCCACCGCATGATACAACTTGCGTGGGGATCGTACCACTTTCCACAAATAGATCTATCCACCGCATGATACAACCTAAATATGGAAAGCTAAAAGCATACATTATTTAAAGCATAAATTACGCACGTGTTCTACTCATGAAGAACATAACCGAATGCGGCTGAACAGCCGAATCAGGGTCCATAAAGAAGGAACGAACATTACCAAGTAAGATAAACCTATCAGATTGATTTGAAATCTAATCCACCGGATGACTAGCTCCAAAGCAACCCAAAACCTGTATCTACCGCGTGATACTCAGTTCTTTCAAGATTTATACAAACGTTGGCAAGCTTGAACCCGCAACACGTAACAACCTAGATCGATTCGGTTTCGGCTATCAAGGAGCACGTGATCCACGTATTAAATTAACCAAAGGAACGAACTTGACTCGCATAAGGATCACCAAAAGGTATAAAGCCGATCCAAACCCATCTAGATTGGGCAAAAAGGTGTTACATGAATTTAAACATAAAGCAAAAACCCAAAGCAACACGGGGTAACTTAATGAATCTATTGAATCTTGCCAAAATCCAATAGAGCCGATAACTAGCTTCAAGCTAGATCTTAGCCTACCGCATGGCTCATGACCTAACAAGAAACCCTCTTGAACCAAGCTTGAATCTACCGCATGACACTAAGCATGGTAACAAGACTACTTGCATCAGATCTAAATCCACCGCATGATACTAGACATGATACAAGGTTGCCGATACTCACGGAGGTCGACGGATCGATGAACACTCTCGAAGAACTCGACGACACGACAAATGGACTCTAGGGTCTGGCGTAAAGCCGGTTTGTATTGAGAATGATTACGTCTCTGTTACATACATTCAGGGTTCATATTTATACCCTGCCAAGCACAACCTCGAATGGATTTGATACCTAATTTATCTCTAAGCTTGATCGCTTATCCATCCATTAGTCCTTCCTGCTTGAGCCACGTCACCGTACAATCCCGTAAAATCAGCTCAACAGTTCCCTTGCCGAACGGAAGCAGATAGCCGACCGCGGATTTTTCTGCCGAATGCATCTGAAGAAACCTTCCTTCCGCCGGACGGATTTCTCACCGAGCTGGACCCACAAGTCAGACTCATTACCAAATTTTGGTGTTAACACATGCCCCTTCAATTACGGGATAAAAGTGATTTTATTCCGGAATTGACTCCAGCCACCAACGTCTTCAAATTGAATCTGTTCAACACCTGTTCTCTCTCTTCGCAATCCGCCGGAATCTTTGTCTAGATCCAAACCCTAGATTCCCTTGTTCTGAGCTCGAATCCCCAATGGCGGCTCAAAATCAAGCTGCTCAGGTAAATTCCTCTACCACAAGCTTCATTCGGCATTTAGGTTTTCAATTTTTACCTGAGATTTCTTTTCCGCTTTCCCTCAGGAGCTTTCCACCGAGCTTTTGATTCATACCGAGGCCAATTCAAGATCCTACTACATTGGTCCTGTGGGAGTTTCTGATCCTCGAGAATTTATCGCAGCTGAATCCCGAAGGATCCCCTTCAAAGCGGCTCTGACCACACCTCCTCAGTGGCAGAATGCTTTCAAGAACTGGCCCTTGCCCCCAATCGCAGGCTGGAAAAATTGGTACCAGAGGATCCTTGCAGACAAGAGTGCCAGGACCCAGAATTGGGATACCCTCCGCATTGCTCAATGCTTAGAGTTATCTTTGGCCGAGACCCCCAAGAACGAAGACCTCTTGATAGCGGCTTGCCACTTCTGGTCAAATGGCGTCAACGCCTTCCTCTTTGGTCACAGCCCGATGTCCCCAACTCTGGCCGATGTGTACATGATTACCGGCCTTGACATTACAGGCTCTGTTCGTCCCTGGGATTTCAAAGGTTCCACCAGACAAACGGGGGTGAAACCAGGGAGCGGATACAAGAATTATATCCTGAATTACATGAAGGACGGCCCCCTTGGTGAAGTTGAATACAGAGCGTTTCTGAACATGTGGCTATGCAGGTTCATCTTCTGTGGTAAAGCCAATGAGCCTACCCTGAATCATATTGCGATGGCTTCACACCTAGCCAATGGCAACCGCTTCCCTCTTGGGAAATACCTCCTGGGCAGTGTGTACCACATGCTTCATCAAACTGTCACCCAGATGTACACCAGCCAGAGGATAGCATGTATCAACGGTCCCTGGTGGTTCGTCCAAATGTGGCTGCAACTGCACATGCATCAGATTATTGGTGTTGATTTGAACACCTGGCTCTTCCTTTCCTCCAATCATTATGAAGGGGAACCCCAAGCCACCAGAGGATGCCACACTTATGGAGAAGCTGCTTCAACTGTTCTCATCAAGCAGAATGTCAGCCAGCTCTTCGAGCTCTTCTTCAAAGGTTTCCAAAATCCTCTCTCGCTCCCTTATTTGGATAATGACAATTTGAATCTCCCTTTTGAGTTCTCCTTTGAAACCGAATGACAAGATGGAAGATTCCTGGAGATCCTCAATATCATCATCCGCCCATGCATTCTGCCGGCTGAATTCAGTGGAGGAAGGCTGAACCATAGCACTTATGAATATTATCAGCCCAACATGATGGATCGGCAACTTGGGTGCGGCCAGATGCCCCCAAGGCTATTTTTGCATGAATTTCTCAAGCCTCGAGAGGAAATCAAAGATCTTACCCAGACCAGCAGGGTCTTTCAGTATGTGTGCAGTCCTTCTGTTTACACCTGGCCTTTCATACCCACAACGGTAGCTCACCCCACCTTCAACTCCTGGTGGCAAGAATTCCATGATCACATCTTCAGTGAGCATGTACACTTGTTCTGTACAGAGTTGATGCCTGACTTCCAGCAAACTTCAGAGGTAAATTAATCTTTAAATCAGACATCTCCTCTTCCAATCATGATTCTGATCTTATTTCTTTTGCCCACAGAACACAATGCCTGCCCCTCTGGCCAGAGAGATCGCTTACAATGCAGTAGGCCCTATCTCAGCGTTGGGATTCAGATCACCAACCCTGGCTCAGTTAATGGCTAGGTATGCCACAACAGATCCAACTCTGTCCAGCATTACTGCTGACAGGAGGCAAGGCTTGTCTCTGATTGCTCCTCCAAATGCTAAGAGGAGAAGGACCATCAAGAAAGTCCTTGTTGAGGTAAAATTTCTTCCTTTCTTGATCTCAGGATTACCTTTTTTTCTGATAAATCATATCTTGTGCATTTTCAGACCAGAACTCAGCAACCCTCAGCTTCAGAACCTGCCAATGCTCCATCCACTGGTATGACCTTTACTATCCTTTTCTTGAGGATGAACACTGGCATTCATTCTTATTCTGGCATTTGCAGAGGAAACAATGGAAGATCAACTTGTGGACGTCCCAGTATCTCAATAAGCAAGTCCACCCAGGGCTGAGCCACTTGTCCAAGTAGAAATCTCATCTTCATCAGGTACTCAATCACCCCCTGTTCAGACAGAAGCACCTGACTCGCCAGAGATGAACTTCCCCATCCAACCGGAGTCATCAAGTCCTCCAAGGGCTCAATCACCCACTGGTCAAGCAGAAACATCAACCCCAGCAGAGGTGAACCCATTTCCTTTTCAGCCAGAAGCTCCTGAGTTGCCAGAAACTGCATCAGCGTCCCTTCTCACAGAAGCTTCAGCTTTGCCTGGAACACCTCCTTCACCATTGGCCGTCCCTGAACAAAATCCTGCTCCAGCTCAGGAAGTCAGGCATGAGGTAAACATTTGCACCTAATCTTGTTATTTTTTACTTCCAGTACTCCTGACTCGGCAATATTGCTCTCTTAGGATCAGGCCCCATCATCACCAAGTCCATCAATGGGGAACAATCCAATTGCCGAGGCAAGGGAAGGAGTGCCTCAAACTTTGTCAGAGGAAGTGCGAGAAAAGCTCAAGGAGATTTTTGCCTGGTTGCAAAAAGATGCGCGAGATCAGTTCAAAGATCTCGATCACTTTGAAGAAATGCTTGAACCCATCAGCCAAGAACTCCCTGAGGACATCAATGCCTCACTTGCATCCATCTCCGGTCTGGAAATTCATTATGTGCCCATAAGACAAGCTCTGAGAAAGGTGTCCTCCCGCCCAACCGTTGAACGAGAAGAGGGCCCGAGCTGAACAAGCCGTGAAGGGGGCACAATCTCAGACCGAAAGCCACAAAGATACATTGGCCAAACTGCAAGCTTCTCGTGAACTGAAGGTCGCCAGAAAGGCCGCTTTGGAGGCAGAACTGAGAAGTCTGTCAACTGAAATAGAGGCTGATGACAAGAAAATAGCCGAGCTCCCTGGATTGATAGAGAAGACCCAAGAGGAAGCAATATCGGCTATAGCTAAGGTGAATCAATGTGATGCAGAACTTACCACCCCCGTCCAAAGACCCGGAAAGATTATCAAGAGCGGATGGAAAGTTTTCGCCAAGCAACATCGAATGTCCGTAGTGTAATTGCGAAATATTTGAACATCTAGATGTTTCAATCGATGTGTAACCGAATTGGTCGCTCTTGTAACATTTGCTCTTGCAATTTTATTTCTCTTTTCTTCTGCACATCCTTAAATGCAACGCTGAACGACCCATTCGGTAAAGAAATGCCAATACCCGAATGGCACTTTGACTCCTCTCGCCACCGAGCCGACCAACCGAATATGACTCAGCCTAGAACTCCAAACGACCCGTCGGCGGACTGGTCAAGGAAACCTCTCCACCTTCCAATTTTCTTGGGATATGCGCCACGATCCAGAGCCACGACCTGAAGCCACGATCTGTCTTGCCAGGCCTATAAATGAAAACCGTAGGTACCCCTAGCTCTCCACCAAGCCTTTAGCTCTCAAATCTTTGCCAATCTCAAGTCTTCTTCTTTTTCTCCAAACAGCGCAAATCCCAGAGGCATGGTGCGCAGCCTCAACCGACGCCGCGCCTCTGATGAGGCGGAGGGGAGCCGCGCCAGTGCGCGCCGGAGGCAATGATTGTCAATTCTTCTTTCATGATTCATCTTTGATCCCCTTTTGTTTTGACGACCATCCTTTTTTTCAGATTGATTCAATGGAATCCATCTCTCGCGCCGGCCGGTCAGCCCCTACCGGACGACTCCTCAGAGTCCGACGGTCACTCCCCCATGCCCTACGGGGAACTCGACGCTCTCCGCTTCAAGGCGGAACTGGAGGTGGCCCAGCGCGAGCTGGAGGACGTCTCCAAAAAGGCTGGCATAGCCGAGTTGGAATGGGAGGACCAGCGCAAGCAGCTGCTGGAGACCATCGACAGTACGGCCCCGACACCGCTCTTTGATCCAATCCGGCCTTTGATGCTAATCTCCCTTTTTCTTGCACTTTGCAGCCCGTGATGCCGAGCTCAACCAGCTAAAGATGCTGGTGGAGCAACTGGCCGACAAGGTGAACGCCCGCGGAGATACGCCCGCGGAGCGCCTCGCCGCGGTGGAGCACCGCGTGGATGAAGTGGCCACCCATGGCGTCCGCTTGGGCACCACCTTGGGCCTGGCCGCCATGGAGACGCACACTGACGTCGACTACTCCACCAGGCCGCGCGGCTTCCGGGCGGCGCGCCAGAAGACATCGAGGAGATCGAGATCATCTTGGAGCGCCTCGATGGCCACGGCGACGCCATTGCCGAACTCACTCATCCCCAATCTGTGTTGAACAGGCTCTTTGACTAGATTGTATTAGGGATGTTTGAATATCGGCAATAAATAAAGAACTTTTGATCTCTGTGCTTGCACTGCAATGATTTCCTTTACTTTTGCATCCGTGAATCTTGTTTTTCTTAAACGTATTCGGGAACTTGCTTAAGCCGAACACGTGAAAACAGATCCCCCTTGGCGCAAAATCCATAGAAGATCCCTGAATCGGCAATCCGCAAGCACTGTTCAAGCGAAAACCCTTCGCATTTGGGAAGAAAACCCTGCCGCTTGGTATTCCAATAGTGCACACTGGCCAGTCATCACTCCCAATGCACCCCTTCGGTCAATAAAATAGTCTGCTGAGATGCCCTGCAAATCCACTCGCACACTCATCCATCACTTCTCATTTCCTCCCCTGTCCTTAGAGGAAAAAAACCCAAGGCCATGGACAAAGGCAAGCAACCCCAGGAGAGCAGTACTCCGAAGAAACGCACGATTCGAGAGTGAGTTTTCCCTTGATTTACTCCTTATTTCCCCATATGATCTTGCGCTTTACCTCCTCTCTACCTTTCCTCTTTCAGCCTTGATTTGCTTCCTGAAGAAATCATCGGGACCGAAGACATGCCTGAGTACATCTCCTCCGATTCCTCCCTCGAAGCAGAGGACGCCACGCCTGAACAGAGTACCAGCCATCAATTGCGCCGCCGCGTTCGGCACCTGGAGCATGACCTCAGGGACATCACCGCTCGTTGCCAGGCCGAACGCGAGCGTCGCATGGCTTTTTCACCACGGGATTCCCAAGGTTCTTGTCAATCCGCGGAGCAAGGGGATTACTAGCGCTTAACCAAGTACTAATCTAGTTGAATGGAAAACCTTTGAAAGAGAGTATTAATCTAAAAGTAAAGACAATCTAACCTAAGTTAATCTAAGTTAAGTTGATCAAACAAATCTAGGGTTAAACTAGATGGTAAAGGGGTGAACACAAGAGAGTGATTAAGAAAGATAAGCGTTCCCTCCCTAGGATCTAGGATAACATGGTATGCATCTACTACACGAGAGTGGTAAACCAATCTACCGGGGGTTGTGACCACGGTTTCGCCCTTTCCCTCCTCTCGTACTGTCACTACGCGAAGGTATTCATGACTAGACCTATGATGGACACAGTATGTTGATGGAATCTATGGGAGTAGCGGATATCATACGCCCGAAAAACACGGTAGCTAACCTTAATCATCAAAGCATCATCAACATGAAAATAATAGATTGAAACCACGAATCAAGTAGCGGTCACATAGCATGTATCCATCTAATCCTAGAGATGAACGGAGACATTACCCTATCATCTTACAAGGATTGAAGCACATAGGGGTGATGGAGACTCCGGAGAACGTCGTCGATGAAGATGGCGGCGATGGAGCTTGGGAACACCCCTAGGCCAGCGGCTTGGAGTCCTCCTCTTGCTTCCTTCTCTCTGCCGGCGTTGATCCTTGCGACGAGCTCATCTAACTCTCTCCCTCATCTTGCGGCGGCGGTTTTCTGGTGATTGGCGTCGGTAGGATGATTTGTTCGATGTGGCGGCCGACGGCGGCGGAGGCAATAAATAGACGAACACCTAGGGCAAAGGGGGGACCGAACCGACCCCGGAGTGGGCTGGGCCGGTCGGCCCAGGCCGGCCGGCCTAGGCCCATTTCGGCCCGGTTCGGCCCCGGTTTCCTCCCCGGTTGCTTCTCGCGTGATCCCTTATTCGTGTGCACTTGCATGTGGGCTTTTGACGTTGTTTCCTTCACGGTTAAGGCTTGAATCCTTGCTATGCAAGCTTCGCTATTTTCTGGTTGAGTCCCTAAAGACTTGCACGTTGACGCTTCGGTCCTCGGGTCATTTGGAGTCATGTTTATCGCGTGTCTTGACTCTTATCGGGCTTCATGATCTTCTTCCAAAGTGCTTGGTGAACTTATCCCGAAAGTCTCCTCTTTAGCGTAGATTTCCTGCATAAACAACAAACTCCAAAATCGACATGCAAGTGTGAACTTGTTACATCATTAGTATGCCTAGTGGCGGGTTAGTTGCAAATCATAATCGAAACCAATGTATAACAAGTACTCTAGGTTGACGGAAATTCACCGTCAACATCTCCCCCATGCTTAAACCTTGCTCGTCCTCGAGTAAGCAATCCTTGCTTAAAAGGGAAATCAATGTTGCCTTCCAATGTTGTCCCTGCACTTAGTCATTCATGACGAGGCAAATTGCTCTCTCTTAAGAATTTATTTTTAAAGTTCAAGTTGTGACCGACTTCTTTTTCATTATGGAAGATAGACTAACAATAAAGAACAAGCCACATTTAACACGATGCCCTCAAACTTAAGTGAACTTCAAACCATTACCTTGTCACATGGAAGATTTTCAGAAAGATGCATATCCAACATAAGTGAAAATCTCTTGCAAGAGCCCATGGAACACTCATCTCATCAAGTCACTCAAGCCTATACTAGATTATTTTCAACCTACTCTACTCATATGAGATAGTGGAAGGCTTATGTGGACCTTGGAAGGTTAAAAACAATCCTAGCAAAACATACATCCGAAATATTGTCAAATTAAGAGAGAGGTCTATTGGAATTACCGAGACTCATCAAAAAGGCCATGGAAAATATATGTTGGAAAGAGAGAGGGACGAAACACACACATTTAGATAAGTGGACATGTGCAAGTGGCAAATGGATGATCCCGAGGCACGAGTGAAGTCCTCGTTATCGGATTGCACATGGTTGGAAGATTTGAGTGTGGATTTGTCATCAAGGCACTTGAGAACTTATGAAGCAAAAAGATCCGAGGAGCATTATTATTATTTTTTTACTTTTATTTTATTTCCTTCTCATTTTTCTCTCTTTCTTTCTTTCTTTCTTTCTTTTTTCCTTACTTTTCTTTTCTTCTCATCATAATAATTTTTTTCTTCTTTCATTTTTTTCTTTTTTTCTTTTTTTTCTTTTTTTATCATCCTCAAAACTTTTTGCAACATAATACTTACAAAGCATTTGTGTCAGAGAATGACTCCTCCCCCATGCTTGAACGATGCTCGTCCTCGAGCATAAAAGAGAGGGGAAATAACTGCTAAAGTAAGTATAAATTCCATAATATTGCGGAATATTTGAATCTCCATCGAGAATTTTACTCCATACTCAAATTGGGTTGTGGACAAGGAGGTGATCACAAAAAGATGTTTTTGGTTTAGGGTGGATGCCCAGCGAAGTTTGTGAAATTTTCGATGTGAAAACCCACAATGCATGGACAAAAAGGCTAGCATGAAAAAGTTATAGAAAGGAATGACCAGCTTCTTAGTCTCGAACCATAGAAATCAATCCTAATCCAACTCATCAAAACATATGTTTGCAATCTACGGGTTTTGTTGTCATAAAACATATATGTATATGGCTTTGGTAGGTAAACTTTGCAAGAGCATCACAAATATGTAGATAGCATAAAAGTTAAGTTTTCATAAAAACAACAAGTTATCCGGCTATCCATAAACTTAAATCAAAGAGCAAAGATATGTATGTGGGTCTAGAGCATAGTCATTTCACCTCCACAAATAAAAGAGCCGGTATTTAAATTAATTTCAGATCATATTATAGAGAGCAATTAGCCAAGACATGTATAACTTCATGTAGGTAAAACAAAGTGGCAACTTTCATCATCTTTCCGTAGGCATAGGCAATATAGAACATCGAGGTGAACACATGATCATGCTTATCTATTGAAATTAAAAAGAAACCTAGGTTGTCCTCCTAGTAGCCATGTTATTGTTTGAAGAGAAAAACAAAAGGTTGCACCTAGTTGATGTTGAAGGCATACTTACAAGCATTTGTGTTTGGAAAAGAGAAGGTCCATGGAGATGTTACCATCCTTTGTAATTCTTCGTTGCCTTCTTCCGACATCTCCATGTATCGATGTGGCTTTTGCTTTTGTCTTGATTTATTAATGCTCCTAAACTTCTGAATTTGATCTTGTATGCTTAATGGAGTCATTGGTCACCCTTCTCTTCAATGTTGTCATCACCATCTCCTCTTTCTTGTTCTCATCATCTCCTTGCTGTCTCTTTTTCATGGATTTCCCCCTCTGTCCAGAACAGAACATATATCGAAATATAGCTCTATTGAAAAGTTTATGAAATTACCTTTCCAACGTGTGGTCATTCATCGAAAACGGAGTTCAAACAAGGGAGCTATGTCCGTTTTACTTCAGCGCTGCGTGCTGTCCAAAACTGATTTCAGGACGTGTTGCACTCGGTGATTCGGGCATAACCGCTTGTAGGAACCTCCGATTGTCTTGATTCTTGATTTGTTGGAATCGTAACTTCATGGGGCTTCTAAATATCCAAAAATATCCAGTGTTTTCCCTTTGAGACCATGCAGAATTTTGATGAGATTGGTGGCTTCTTGCGCATTGATCCGGAGATGTTAATGATCTTTATCATTCTATCTTCTAGAGTATCATGTTGCACTTCCGTGTTGAAGATTCAGGGTCTCCCCCATGCTTAGCATTTTGCTAGTCATGGAAGAAGACAAAGCACTTCTTAGCCATCCTTCAATTTCCTTGTAGTGAGAATCTTTATCTTGCCTGTAAGACGTTTTAAACGCACATTCTACCCCCAAGGTGACGGTTGGGAGTAGATAGAATTGCCAACAATCCAACAATGTCTCCTAAGATTCTTAACTTGTGGCATAATTAGTCTAATGAGGAATAAAAACCTAATGAGTGTACGTGGTGCAAGGTGTGTATGCACATGATAGGAAAGCATATAAACAAGACAATGTTTTCACCTAGTTCTAAACACCATGTTTACAACTAGGTTGCCAAATTTCTCCATAGCCATAAAGGTTTATTTATCAAGGGTTAAAACACCATGTCTATCCTTAAATCAATAACTCTTGTAGCACAAGAAAAATTAAGTGCACTGCAAAGCTTATAAACTAACCAAAGCAACATGAAAACATATGAAAAGCTAGCTAGGTTTATCGAACTTAACGATGATGGTCCGCAATCATGTTTAAACACCACGTTTACACAAGATCACAAAAGGAAAATACCCATAGGGCCCTATGAAGCATTAACATGGAAACTGAAGCATACATCATTAAGTATATAAAACAACCAAGCCAACTATGTGCAAAACATGTATACACAAAGAAACATCACGAGGACAACAAAATGCAATGCATGCAAATAAATAAATATGAGCATGAACATGATGGTGGTTCTAAAAAGGAAATCTAAACTTAGATTAATAACCACAAGTTGATCATCATAAGATAGTGTCATTCTTTATTCTCTCTAAGAAAGTATTAAAAATATAAAGAAACGGGTTGCCTCCCGAAAAGCGCTTCATTTAAAGTCATAAAGCTCGACTTTCTCACATACCTTCTTTTCGTTGCATAACCATGGCCCTTCATGCAAGAAGAAAAGGTACCAATGCAGCTTTAATTTACTTCCCATGTTGTGCTTGATCACTTATAGAAGACTTGCCCAAAGCATCCTTTTGTTTCATCGTTATCTCCTTCTTTATCATCCTTCGGTGCTGCCTTCACTCCATGAATTTTTTTAATTTCCAGAACAGAAATTATACTCAAGCTCTACTCCATTTCACAGTGCACAAAATTTCCTTTCCAACAAGTCTTCATTTTCTCAAATCGGACTCCGGACAAGAGAGTTACGTCCGTTTTACTTCGGCGATGAAATCTGTCCTGAAATTTCAGAACGCGCAACGCTCAATGTTTTCTCCATAACTCCTTGCACGGGTCTTCAAACTTGTTGGTTCTTGATGCGTTGGAACGGTAATTTGATGGAGCTTCTGAATATCTCATTTTCTTCATTTGTACACCTCTGAACAAGCTCTCAAATTGATGAAGACAGCAGCATCCATCGCGGGATTCGGAGAGGTTGATGATTTATCTTGCAACTCTTTTAGGCATGACTTCTTTTTTTTCATTATTCAAGCCTTGTCTACATGGTTAGTGAAAATCGTGCCTTTCCCGACATATGATTCTTTAAGGTCATTAGCTTGACCAAGCGCAAAGCAAGATCGAGATTTACAAAACTTATTGTAAACATACGCGTCCATAATTAACACCACATGTGAATTGTAGCAACAAGTCAAGGTGTAAATAAAAGAAGCATATGTTTCATGCATAGAACTTAGCTCATCATTAGGCAAAGGTTGTTTAGGTGTGAGATTAATTGGATCAAAAATAAATGTTTCCTCTTTTTCATTCTCAAGAAAATCTAGCCTATCAACATGATCACTATTGGAACAAGGCGTAGAATTTAAACTATCATTCATACTATTGGTTGAGCATGAGTATTTGAATTTATCAACATCAATACCAATAATATCTTGAGATTTCAGCGCGTACCTAGGCCTTAGAGATTTTTCAACAAGAGTGATATTTGGTTCATCAAGCGGTGTTGAAGGCGAATCGATCTCAACAAGTGTAGTTGCCTCTTCATCACCATCTTGCAATTTCTTCAACTCATCATGTGGAACATGTAATCCTTCAACTATGTACACATTCATATCTTCTTTGAATTCTTCTTTATCAACCAGATCTTCATCTTCAAAGACTTGTATGTTGCTTTCTTTATCTTCCATGTACCACATGTCGTCAAGATCGCTCATTGTTGATTCACTCTTTCCTTCATCCTTGAGTACTTCCATGTCTTGATTTGCTAGTGTGTAGGCTTCAATAGCACACAAGCTATCATCTAGCTTGAGTCCTATCTCCTCCCATTTATCCTTTGAGTCACTAGGCGCATCACGGTTGTACTCTTCTCTTCCTTCATCATAAATCTTTGAGTTGTCAAACCGGTCGATCCATCCTTCATCTCCTTCTTCTCTTTCTTCTTCAAACATCTTTTGGATCGACTCTCCACTCATCTCTTAATCAAATATATCTTCAATTAGTTTGGCAACGTGTCGGCGTTCCTCCTTCCTTCGGTAGTTGATTAGTGGGGCGAAATCAACTTGAACCCAACCGGATTGCTTGAACTCCGCCAATGGTCTAGCATTCCACATACTTCGGCCTACATTCATGTTACTTTCAACATTTTTAACATCCGAAATGACTTCTCTTACCTTGGGAAGTGGATCTTCAATTTCTTGTATGGTCAGTTCATCTTCCTTGACCTTCGGTTCATCTTTTTCAGAAATTTCAGCAAGCACCTTGGGCTTGATTTTGTCATTTTGCTCCTCTCGACAACATCTTTGCCAATCTCGTATTGTTCTTTGTCCATTGCTTATACTTTGTAAGATTTGTGCGGCTTCACTAATTGTTTTATCCATTATATCACCGCCCGCACACATGCTTACAAAACGAGACGAGTTAGGGGTTAGTGAAAAATAAAAGGTATGCAACATCAAGTCACTGGAAAATCCCAAGTTCGGGCCTCGCTCAAGTAGTTCATTAAAACGATCCCATGCTTCATCAATTCCTTCATCCTCCCCTTGCTTGAAAGTGAGCACTTGCCTCCTTAAGTCTTGGACCTTGCTTATGGGAAAGAACTTCAAAAGAAATTTCTTCACTAGCTCATCCCAATTTCCTTTTGCTTCAACGGACGCAAGTGTGTACCATCTTCGCGCTTCATCTTCGAGAGAGAACGGAAAAAGATTCCACTTGAACCAAGCGGCCGGAACTCCTTTTTGTTGCAACGTGTTGCATAACATCGTGAATTCCTTAATGTGTCTATATGGGTTGTCATCCTACAATCCTCTAAATGGTTTTGTCGCCACTAACTTGATGATTCCAGGCTTCACTTCATAGTGGGTTGTAGCAAACGTCAAATCTGATTTTTGCATCTCAATGTCTTCCATTGACGGCATTGCTAGCTCCCTTAGCGACATCTCTTCGTCTTCCAATGGTGAGGTGAACAAATCCATCTAGGCACAATAAAAGTAGAAAGAAAAACAAAAAAGATTTTTTTTCTTTTTTTTTAGAAAATAAGGGTTAGGTGTTAGTAATCAACAAAATTAATACTAGCTCAAACGTAGAAAACTGGCTTGCTCCCCGGAAACGGCGCCAGAAAAAGGAGCTTGTTGACGGATAAAACTAGTATCCACCTACGATCTGCAAGCGTACAGACCTACACCTTTTTCACCACGGGATTCCCAAGGTTCTTGTCAATCCGCGGAGCAAGGGGATTACTAGCACTTAACCAAGTACTAATCTAGTTGAATGGAAAACCTTTGAAAGAGAGTATTAATCTAAAAGTAAAGACAATCTAACCTAAGTTAATCTAAGTTAAGTTGATCAAACAAATCTAGGGTTAAACTAGATGGTAAAGGGGTGAACACAAGAGAGTGATTAAGAAAGATAAGCGTTCCCTCCCTAGGATCTAGGATAACATGGTATGCATCAACTACACGAGAGTGGTAAACCAATCTACCGGGGGTTGTGACCACGGTTTCGCACTTTCCCTCCTCTCGTACTGTCACTACGCGAAAGTATTCATGACTAGACCTATGATGGACACAGTATGTTGATGGAATCTATGGGAGTAGCGGATATCATACGCCCGAAAAACACGGTAGCTAACCTTAATCATCAAAGCATCATCAACATGAAAATAATAGATTGAAACCACGAATCAAGTAGCGGTCACATAGCATGTATCCATCTAATCCTAGAGATGAACGGAGACATTACCCCATCATCTTACACGGATTGAAGCACATAGGGGTGATGGAGACTCCGGAGAACGTCGTCGATGAAGATGGAGGCGATGGAGCTTCGGAACACCCCTAGGCCAGCGGCTTGGAGTCCTCCTCTTGCTTCCTTCTCTCCGCCGGCGTTGATCCTTGCGAAGAGCTCATCTAACTCTCTCCCTCATCTTGCGACGGCGGTTTCTGGTGATTGGCGTTGGTAGGATGATTTGTTCGATGTGGCGGCCGACGGTGGCGGAGGCAATAAATAGACGAACACCTAGGGCAAAGGGGGGACCGAACCGACCCCGGAGTGGGCTGGGCCGGTCGGCCCAGGCCGTCCGGCCTAGGCCCATTTCGGCCCGGTTCGGCCCCGGTTTCCTCCCCGGTTGCTTCTCGCGTGATGCCTTATTCATGTGCACTTGCATGTGGGCCTTTGACGTCGTTTCCTTCTCGGTTAAGGCTTGAATCCTTGCTATGCAAGCTTCGCTATTTTTTGGTTGAGTCCCTAAAGACTTGCACGTTGACGCTTCGGTCCTCGGGTCATTTGGAGTCATGTTCATCGCGTGTCTTGACTCTTATCGGGCTTCATGATCTTCTTCCAAAGTGCTTGGTGAACTTATCCCGAAAGTCTCCTCTTTATCGTAGATTTCCTGCGTAAACCACAAACTCCAAAATCGACATGCAAGTGTGAACTTGTTACATCATTAGTATGCCTAGTGGCGGGTTAGTTGCAAATCATAATCGAAACCAATGTATAACAAGTACTCTAGGTTGACGGAAATTCACCGTCAACAGAGGCATTAGTGGGAGGTAAATGATTCTGACTCCTTCTTGACTTCGCGCTCACATCTGGATTTCTTGCCCCTAACACCCACTCCTCTGTTTCAGATGTCTCTGATAGGTACAACAACCTGAAAGCGGCTTGGGACAGCTTGGTGGAGGCAGCAAATCATGGTCACCCCCGTGCATTCCAAGTTGCCGTCACGGTGGTCCTGGAGCAACTGAAGAGGGAGCAGCCGAAGAAGCAAAGAAAAGATTGAATCATACTTTCGCTTCTTCCTCCAGGCCTTCTGCTTCCCACCTCCTCAAAGTCCTGATCACCAGGGTTGTTGGATGTAAACCTGCAAGAGGCAGTTGTAATGTAGTTTTGTGCTAAGGGCAATGCATCTAGGCACTAGCCGTTCCTTCTGTTTGTGAATTTTTTGTTCTAAAGGCGGCCTCGTTCTTGAGCGCCGGCTATTCCTGTGTCAGATGCATGTAATCCCACTGCTGGCGATCACCGGTCGATTTCAATACTAGGATAATATTTCTTCAAATATCTCCCATTTATTGCAGCGGAAAATTCTTCTCCTAGTAAAGTTTTCAATATGTATGCATTACCAAGGACGCATCTGACCACGCGAAAGGGTCCTTCCCAGTTAGGGGACCATTTGCTGAATTCGCTGTATTTGGTTCCAATCGGCAATAGCGCTTTCCAAACCAAATCCCCTTCTGCAAATTGCCTGACTTTTACCTTCTTGTTATAGTACTTGGCAACCCGCAGCCTGTTCTTCTCGATATTTTCCACGGCCTTGAGACGGATCATGTGCAAATCTTCTAGCTCATCCATCATTAAGCCACTGTAATCCTTGGAGCTTAAATCTTTCTGTAACACAACTCTCCTGGAATCTGATTGTTTTTCCCAAGGTAGAACCGCATGGTGTCCATAAACCAATTCATAAGGAGAGGTCTTTGTAGCTCCATGAGGGGCCATTCGGTAAGCCCATAATGCTTCACTGAGTACCGAATGCCACCTCCTCGGCTTCTGGTCGATCTTCTTTTGTATAAGCTTGATCATGATCTTATTAGAAGCCTCTGCCTGACCATTAGCTTGGGCATAATAGGGAGAAGAATTGAACAATTTGATCCCCATGCTTTCGGCAAACTCCCTGAACTCCAGGGACATGAATTGGGCCCCTTGATCAGTTGTGATTGTCTGAGGGATTCCAAACCGATAGATGATGTGCTCCTTGACAAATTCAACCATGTTTTCCGATGTCACCTTCTTCAGTGGAATTGCCTCAACCCATTTGGTAAAATAATCTGTAGCCAAAAGCACAAACTTATGCCCCTTGCTAGATGGTGGATTAATCTGGCCAATCAAGTCTATACCCCAGCCCCTGAATGTCCATGGCTTGATAATGGGATTTAATGCTGACGTGGGGACCCTTTGAATATTTCCAAACCTCTGGCAATCTTGACATCCCTTGTAATACTCAAAGCAATACTCTAATATCGTCGGCCAAAAGCACCCAGCTTGCCTGATAACCCATTTCATGCGGTAGGCCGATTGGTGTGCTCCACATATCCCATCGTGCACTTCACTCATCATCTTTTTGGCTTCTTCTAGACCCAGGCATCGTAACAAGACCCCATCTAATGATTTTTAAAACAAATTGTCATCCAGAAGAACGAATTTTATGGCCTTGTACCTGAGCTTCCTAGAGACCTTTCGGGATGGATCTTTCAAGTAGTTAATGATCTCTTTTCTCCAATCATCCTCCGCAAGATCCGTTCTCAGTGCACATATGTCTGCAGCAAACGCCTCTTGACTCTCTTTGTAACCAGAAGCGCTCTGAGCCAACCTGTTCGCTTCTTCGTTATGCTCCCTAGGAATATGCCGTAGAGTCACCAACGGAAAGCTTTTCAAGATCTCCCTGTATTCTTCGTAGTAACTCCTCAGCGCTTCACTTTTGCATTCGTGTTGGCTGTTCAATTGCTTGATCACCAACTCTGAATCTCCATAAACCTCAACCGAAACGGCCCCGGCTTCTCTCAAATATTGAAGCCCCCGAAGCAACGCCTCGTACTCAGCCTGATTGTTTGTAACAGTGGGCTGTATAGGGATGGCAAACTCAAACATCTCACCTCTAGGCGAAATTAGTAGAATCCCTACTCCCCCACCTTTACCACATGATGATCCATCAAAAAATAAAGCCCAAGGAGTAATTTCAAGAAAATCAATTGATGGATCGCGATGTTCAGTTATAAAATCGGCAATGATCTGACCCTTAATAGCTTTTGCCGATTCGAACTTTAACTCAAACTCTGATAAAGCCAAGATCCATTTGCCAATCCTGCCATTCAAAATCGGCATAGATAACATATGTTTTATTACATCAAACTTGGAATATACAGTGCATTCGGCATTCAACAAGTAGTGCCGAAACTTTGTACACGAGTAGTATACGCACAGGCACAGCTTCTCCGTAGCCGAATACCTGGTCTCAGGATCAAGTAATTTTCGGCTAAGATATGCTACTACCCGCTCCTTTCCTTCGAATTCTTGAATAAGGGTCGATCCAATGGTTTGGGTATCGGCCGCCACGTACAACTTGAAAGGCTTATCCAACTGAGGAGGGACCGACGCGATGGCTCCTTCATGTATTGCTTGATCTCGTCAAAAGCCTTTTGTTGTTCGTCGCCCCATGTGAACTTCTGATCTTTCTTTAGTTTCAGCAATGGAGAGAATAGCAAAACCTTCTGTGACAGATTTGAAATGAATCTCCTTACGAAATTAATTTTGCCGAGCAAAGGATCGCAACTCCTTGAGATTAGTTGGAGGGACAACTTCATCAATGGCCTTCATGCTCTTCTTGCCAACTTCAATCCCCCCTTCGCGGACTAAAAATCCCAAGAACTCTCCAGCTGATACCCCAAAAGCGCACTTGTTTGGATTCATCTTCAGGCCATGCTTTCGGGTGCACTCCAAGGTCCTTTTCACATCCTCCAAATGTGTGTCATGACTTAGGGACTTGATCACGACATCATCAATGTAAATTTCAACGACTTTGCCGATCAACTCGTGAAAGATGTAGTTCATGGCTCGCTGATAAGTTGCACCGGCATTTTTCAACCCAAAAGTCATGACTACCCATTCAAACAGGCCTATATAACCAGGACATCTGAAGGCCGTCTTTGATATATCTTCTATTTCCATAAAAATTTGGTTGTATCCCGCATTGCCATCCATGAAACTGATAACTTTGTGTCCAGCAGCGGCGTCAACCAACAAATCGGCAACAGGCATGGGGTAACCATCCATCGGAGTAGCTCTGTTCAAATCCCTGAAATCTATGCAGACCCTCATCTTTCCATTCTTCTTGTAAACAGGGACAATGTTAGAAATCCACTCCGCATATCTGCATGGCCGAACGAAGTTTGCATCAAGTAATCTTTCAACTTCTTTCTTCACATCGGCCAATACCTCATCCTTGTAGATTTTCCGGGGTGGTTGCTTGTATGGTTTGAAACCAGATTTAATCGGCAACCGATGCTCAACGATGGAACGATCCAGTCCAGGCATCTCCGAATAATCCCAGGCGAAGCAATCCTTATATTCCTTGAGTAGCTTGATTAATTCCTCCCTGAAGTCTGATTGCAAGTTTGCACTGATGAACGTCGGCCTTGGCTTGTCACCGCTTCCAATGTCAACTTCTTCTAATTTATCAGCCGACATGAATCCTCGCCCCAACTTGCCATCAGTACCATCGACGGGGTTCTCCATTAAAAATTGCTATAAGAGCCGACTACTTGAATCGGCTGTTGATCGCTACTGACAGGTTCAACAGGACCTTCTCCCCAGTCTTTCCCTGAGAAACAGTTAATGCCTTGATACTCCCAGAAAGCTGGTTCCACGTTTGCAACGCTCACGGAGTCATCTGCTTGGACCACCTCAATATCATCATCCACCCATTGGATGAGCTGCTGATGCATGGTAGATGGGACGCAGCAATTGGCGTGAATCCAGTCCCGTCCAAGCAGTAGGCTGTAGGCTCCTTTACCTTCGATAACAAAGAAGGTCGTGAGCAGTGTCTTGGACCCGATCATCAGATCCACGTGAGCGCATCCCTTGGTGTCTGAAGGGTTCCCGGTGAAATCGTTCAGTATTATGCTTGTAGGTGTCAGATCGCTAGGGCCCATGCCAAGTTTTCTGAAGGTGGTGTACGGCATTACATTGACCGCCGCTCCACCGTCGACAAACATCTTGGTCAATGGCTTGCCATTGGCATATCCCTTCAAGTACAGCGGCCTCATGTGTCGATTTTTGGCCGGTTTGTCGAAGATGGCTTGCTTGGCTAGCACCAGCTGCGCCATCAGCCCCTCGATCTGCTCATCGTCCAGGGACGCCTCTTCCTGCACAACCTGATTAGCAGGAGCCATAAATTCATTCGGTGGAAAATATACCATGCATGCTGGAGCCGAACGTTTTGACCCTTCAGGTTTATCCTTTGGACGCCACACCTGCCTTGTCTGGATCCCAGCCTGCCTCAGTTCACGGTTCCTCAAGCGTTGAACCCTTCTCTTCTGACTTTTTCTTAGGCCAGGCGGGCACCATTGCCCCTTTTGCCAGATGTACTCGTCCTCGTCTTCCTCTTGATCGGCCCACCTCAGATCAGCTTGCCTTTTCTCGGGATGATCAATGATTTCAATTTTTTGACGCCGATCCTCGCTAGGATGTATCCTTCCAATTCTTTCATGGACGGATCGGCGATTGGCAGTCTCCTGCCTGTACTCAAAATACCTATCACTGCACTCAGGGCAGTTTCTCAGCGTAGGCAGCTTCAAACCTTCGTTCCAACAGTGCCTGAAGAACGCACATCCCCAGTGCGCGCGCTCCTGCTCGCGCGTGTATTGCTCCAGATCTCTTCTGCGTGCTTCTTCTTCGGCCCTGCGCCTCTCCTCCTCGCTCTTTTTCCAGCTGGCGCTGCCACTTATTGAGGAGGATACGCGAGGTCACCCTGGGCTTGGCTCTGGACGATTCCCCGATCTTGACGTGGCTCTTGAGAACGCAGGGGGCCTCACCATGAACCTGCTCCAAAGTCACCTAACGCTCCGGGTCTACTGCTCCATCCTGCCTTGCCCTGGCTGAGGTCAAGACTTTGACCTTGCTCTTCTCCTCAGCTCTTACCATGTTGACCGAAAAACCCACCATGTTCTGAGGGAAAGGGTGGCCATCCAGCTTCATCTTGTTATCAAAATTGAGGTGTCCCTCCTGGATGGCTTTCTGGATCCTCATCCTGAAGACCCTGCAGTCGTTGATGGAGTGCGAGTTCCTGTCGTGGAAGCCACAGTAACGTTTCTCCTTTACTCCATCGGGCCGAAGCATGGAATGCCCTTCAGGCAATCTGATTCGGCCTTCCTTCACCAGGAGCTCAAACAGCTTGTCAGCTTTTGTGATGTCGAAAGCATAGGTGCCTTTGGTCTGTTTGACCCAGCGCTGATTCATAGTTAATGGCTCTTTTCCCCACATGATTTCGGTCGCAGCCACGTCCTGGTCATCATCAGAATCCTCCACCTGGTCGGCTTTTTCCAAGAACTGATTGTAGATGTCTGCCACGTCGTGCTGTTTGCCGAACCTGGCATCCTTCTTGAAGCCGTATGCTTGGTTGCTCATTAACGACAGCTTTTGGGACAGTTGGCCCAGGTTATCGAACTCCATGCCAAACAGCTTCTCACGCACGGCCGGCAGCATCCCGGCAACGGCCATGTCGGCCAACTGGTCATCTGGTAGATTGAGCGAAAAACACATGCCCTTCACTTCTCTGAACCTCCTGAGGAATTCCAAGGGCGTCTCACTATGTATCTGCTTCAGGGTAGCGAGGTTGATCAGCTTCTTTTCCAAGCTGCCGCTGAAATAGTGGGCGTGGAATTTTCGTTCCAGCTCCTTCCACGTGCTAACTGATTGAGGGGGCAAAGATGAAAACCACTGGAACGCCGCACCCGTCAGTGACGCGGGGAAGTATCTGACTCTGAACGCTTCCTCAGATGAGCACTCTCCAAGTTGCATCAGGTAGCGAGCGATATGCTCTACCGTGCTCGTGTCATCCTGCCTGGAGAATTTTGTGAATTCCGTCGGAGGCTTTACCCTTGGCGGCAGGATCACGTTGTAGTACCACTCCGGGAACGGCGGCGTGTAGGTAGGTCCTTGCATTTTTGGTTTGAGGCCAAATTGATTCTGCATCAAATCGGCCATCTTCCACGCCAGGATGTCGTCCTCTTGTGCACCTGTAGCTGGTTCGTAACCCGGATTCGGGAGAGCGTCGATGGCTCCGTAGTTCCCCACCTCGTGGTAGCCTCCGCCGTATAGATTCCTCTGCAGCCTGTTGCTTGCCGGAGCAATCCTGTAGCCGGAAGCAAGCGGGGCCCCAGGTGAGCCGAATGCCAACTCCCCGTACGTGGGCTGGTACGGGTTCGGCTGTTGCACAGGTTGACCCGTGCTGCCCTGCGGTGGTGGATGGACTGGTCGCCCTCCCCGCGGCCGCGGTGGGGGGCCGAACTGGCTGACCCCCAGCACTTTGTGGAGGAGGCTGGAAAGCTTGGCTCCCAACGCTCTGAGGAGGAGGCTGGGCTGGCTGGCTCTGTAATGGCGGTTGAGAACTGGACTCGCCCATCTCTATGGTGCCTCCTTGAATAGGTGTCTTGTTGAACGCCTGTTCCATGCCTGGACCGAAGACAGCCACCATCATTTGTTTGAACGCACCCAGGAAAGCCCTGTGGTGCCTGCTTAGGACGTGGTCCGCGGTATCTCGGAACGCTTGCATGCATTCCTCCCTCTCCTGCTGGGTTGTAGCATCACTTTCCCCTAGCAACAACACCCTGGGCATCTCATTTTTCAAGTACGGGACGCCGCTCCTGTTCTTCTTGAATGATAGCAAGCACTTTTGTTGGAATTGGTCTACGGCATCATGCAGCTGTTGCCGTTGTTCAGGAGAGAGGTCTTCAATGTTGACATCCATGATATCCCCGATGTCAGGCATCCTGATTTTCGGCTGTTGTCCCACCGGGCATGCCAAAAAGTGTGTTGACGCAAAATGTGCACCTAGCACCAAGCACACAGCAAGCCGAACAAGCTAGCTTCACACGTGCAGAGAATCACAAGATGTGCCAGTCAATTTTCCCTGAAAATTAACAAAAGACAAAGTAGTTAAATTCCAAAGCTTGGAACTTGCCAGGTGGTACCAGACAGTTCCATATTTACGGCCATAGAGCCAAATGGGATGACATATAGCTATACAAAGCTATCTGCCAGCAAACTGAAACCATTCGGGAACTTTAAAAGGGAAAAAGTAACATAGCCGAATAGATGACGTAAGCATGACGACGATCGGTCTTTGTTTGGACAAAGATGCACGTGCGCAAGACCGTGACCGATCCCTGTGGTGATCAACGTTAAATAAATAAATGAAGTAAAAGCACGAGCATAAACATGTAATAAACAAGTATGCATAGATCCAAAGCACTAGTCTACCGCATGTCTAGGTACTTTAAAACCCGTCGGGTACGACACCAAGCAAACCTATCCACCGCATGATACAACTTGCGTGGGGATCGTACCACTTTCCACAAATAGATCTATCCAGCGCATGATACAACCTAAATATGGAAAGCTAAAAGCATACATTATTTAAAGCATAAATTACGCACGTGTTCTACTCATGAAGAACATAACCGAATGCGGCTGAACAGCCGAATCAGGGTCCATGAAGAAGGAACGAACATTACCAAGTAAGATAAACCTATCAGATTGATTTGAAATCTAATCCACCGGATGACTAGCTCCAAAGCAACCCAAAACCTGCATCTACCGTGTGATACTCAGTTCTTTCAAGATTTATACAAACGTTGGCAAGCTTGAACCCGCAACACGTAACAACCTAGATCGATTCGGTTTCGGCTATCAAGGAGCACGTGATCCACGTATTAAATTAACCAAAGGAATGAACTTGACTCGCATAAGGATCACCAAAAGGTATAAAGCCGATCCAAACCCATCTAGATTGGGCAAAAAGGTGTTACATGAATTTAAACATAAAGCAAAAACCCAAAGCAACACGGGGTAACTTAATGAATCTATTAAATCTTGCCAAAATCCAATAGAGCTGATAACTAGCTTCAAGCTAGATCTTAGCCTACCGCATGGCTCATGACCTAACAAGAAACCCTCTTGAACCAAGCTTGAATCTACCGCATGACACTAAGCATGGTAACAAGACTACTTGCATCAGATCTAAATCCACCGCATGATACTAGACATGATACAAGGTTGCCGGTACTCACGGAGGTCGACGGATCGATGAACCCTCTCGAAGAACTCGACGACACGACAAATGGACTCTAGGGTCTGGCGTAAAGCCGGTTTGTATTGAGAATGATTACGTCTCTGTTACATACATTCAGGGTTCATATTTATACCCTGCCAAGCACAACCTCGAATGGATTTGATACCTAATTTATCTCTAAGCTTGATCGCTTATCCATCCATTTTCCTTCCTGCTTGAGCCACGTCACCGTACAATCCCGCAAAATCAGCTCAACAGTTCCCTTGCCGAACGGAAGCAGATAGCCGACCGCGGATTTTTCTGCCGAATGCATCTGAAGAAACCTTCCTTCCGACGGACGGATTTCTCACCGAGCTGGACCCACAAGTCAGACTCCTTACCAAATTTTGGTGTTAACAGGAAGCAGCCGAAGCACCGGCCCTGGTGGAATACGGAGCCGACGATGCAGGAGGGTATCCAGCTACCCAAGCTGCTGGTGAAGATCAAGGTTTTGAGGGAAACCGGGCTGAGGGCCGATCATGTGGCCTTCAGCTTTATGAAGAGGAGGGTGCAGCCACTGATGGCTCGCGACACCCTCGGCTACCAATACACCGGCGAGGGCGACTCGTCGCGGATGCCCGGTGGTGAGATTGATGATGACGACATCATCGACAGACTGGGCAGGGTCTTCAAGGACATGCCGGCATACACACCCTGTCCGGTCCCCGAGTACTCCGCCACTCATCCGTCGAACGAGGTCAGTAGCCGCACTCAGTGTTCGAGTACTGATTATGTAGTAGTAGTCGTGCTCACCCAATGTGCTTGTTGCAGGATGACATAGTAAAGTTTGTCTCTGAGCCGGCTTCGCCTCCCAGAGGAGGGGAAGGGCAAGACCAAGGAGCGCCACGAAGTTGGCGAAGGTGACGACACCGTCATCGTTGAATACACATCAGATGAAGATGACGAGAAAACGCTTCAGGAGCGGTTCTAGCTGCGGTCGAGGTTCAGCCGCCCTGGGCTGCCCAACGTTCCTCTCATCCAAGATCGTCCGACTAGTTTGGAGGCTAGTTTGCCTCCGCCGCCGAGGAGGCCGCGCAACGTGGCACGCAAGCGCGTTGCCAAGAAGCTGAAAGTCACTGAGACTATGTCTCAAGAGGTAAACTCCTCGAGTAGGGTAGTCGAGTACTTGTCTTTCAATGTTGTGTATGTTGACAACAAAATTCCGTTGCTCGCAGGAGATTTCGCCTTCCGACCCCGTAGACCAAGGGGATGAAGGCAACTGGGAGACGGTGGGGGAGCCGGCTGGAAGAAGCCGCAGTCCATCCCCCACCGTGGAAGAGCTCGTGTCGCAATTGACACATCAGTCGACAACAGTAGTCGAGCCGCAGGTGCCGGTCGTCGGAAACAGGACGGAACTGACCGCAACTCCTGCTGTTGAAGAGCCAGCGGCAACTCAAGCCGAAGAAGAGGCGCGTGCTGAAGCTAGACTTGTCGACATCGCCAGCATACTTGGCGCCCCAACTGTGACGGTAGTCCGGTCGAGCTTGTAAGTGAAGATCTTCCCTGAGTAGTACATGTAGTTTGGTAGTCGTACTTGGTTGACAACCCATTTTGTACTATGCAGGAAATCCACAGACTTGTCTTGGGAGGGGGATGAACCCAGCACGGCAGTGGCTGAAGAAGGTTCCACGCCAGCCGCCAAGGAGTTCGCTCCCGTCCCCCAAGCAGAGACCATGGCGCTGGCCGTAGAGGCCACGCTGCCGGAGGCCAGCATTGTAGAAGGTGAGTACACTGCGCAAACGCGGTCTTCCTCAAGGAGTAGTCGTAGCCGCCGAGGGAGACTAATCCATATGTCTTCTGTTGACAGGGGCCGAAATCGAGGGAAGCACCATCCCCGAGGTTGTGCCCGTTGAAGGCGTGGTGCCGGAGATCCAAGAAGCCGCCGGAGCAGCCCCCGAGCCGGCGGAGGTAGCCAGTGGAGGAGCCCTCGCGATGGCCGAAGAGGAGCGCGACGAAGTACTGCCAGAATCAAACATGGAAGTAGTCGTTCGTTCGCTAGAGATTCAGGATGCGGAGCTGATCCGTTCGGCGCCGATGTCCGGCACCGCCACGACTAGTCGTGGTGGGATCGAGCTTCTGGCAGACGATCTCGTCGACCCGGCGGTGGTAGCGCGCAACTTGGAGGCGATGCGCCGGGCCGAGCAGTGGATGAAGGTAAACTATCAGTACCCTTGGATGGTCAATC
Organism: Cenchrus americanus; assembly: GCA_947561735.1. NCBI lineage: Eukaryota > Viridiplantae > Streptophyta > Magnoliopsida > Poales > Poaceae > Cenchrus > Cenchrus americanus. Next base: position 124,406,273 of record OX387244.1, on the reverse strand, counting down.
TGCCATAAGTGCTGAGTACCCGAATAACAGTTGTTGCCTACTGCAGGATGTCGTGGAGAGATCCCGACAGAAATCTGAGACGCTCCAAGGATACGGCGATACAGTGCTCCGGGTGGAAGCATTGGAGAAAGAACTCGCGAAGGCTAGGAAGCACTCCACCATGCTTCAGTCGAAGCTTGACGGTGCCTTCGCCCAGTATCATAATGAAGTCCAGGACATGCAGGAAAAGAGCGATGAGCTGGTGCGCAAGAACAAGTCGCTCCGCAACAAGAACAAAGGTACATTGCTGTCTTGTCGAGTACCCATTGGAAATACCTTGCAGTAGTCTAACATTGCCTTGTTTGTTGATTGCAGAGCTTGAGACCCGGGTCGAGCAACTGAAGGCCTCGGAAGTCGACATGAAGAACCTCTTCTACTGGGAGAAGGAGGCCCGTGAGGTATTTTAATATGATTATAAGAAGTTGGCTTACGAGTGCGATAAGCACATGGAGCTCCGAATTGCCTTGGACCGTGACCTCGTCAACTGCTACAAATCCCTGCATAAGTTGAACGAAGACTGCGAGAAGTTGCAGACCCAGCTCAAAGAACTTGAAGAAGCTGCACTTCCCATCACGAGGCTACTGGTGCCTCATCCGGGCGGGCCGAAGATTGCTCCATTGGTTGACCGGCTAAGAAAAGCTCCTGGTCGTCTGGCGACGTACGTCAAGCATCTGGCGAAGTCCATCCTCAATCAAATCTTGGCGTACATGAAGTCGTACTTCCCTAAGGCTCCGGTGGACGTAGTCGCGGGTGGACTAGCCGCCAACTATATTGATGAGCAGTACGCGGAGCTCCTGGAGCAGATGGCGCCAATAGATGAACAAGTTGCCGGAAAGCTGAACCTCCAGTAGTCCTGTAGGGTTAGCTTGTAGCAATAGTTGCATATAAACAAAGTTGTACTGAACTTGTTTAAGTATGAATGAGAAAACTTTCATAAATGAGTACTCGTCGCGAGATATTTATGTGGAGTGCTCATCGTGGAGTTGTCGCGAGTAGTGGTTCTCGCCAGTTGGCCCGTTGAGGGAGACACAGTAAATTAGTTGATAGATAATCAAACTTTATTACTGGAAGAAGTACACCTGGATGGCCAAGGCCGTTTTATAAGTGTAGTCGCCAGGACCCGGAGGCCGCCTACGGCTAAGTGGTGCTAGGGCGCGTGGCCGCTTACAGCAGTAGATCCATTAGTAGCCGTATAGGCTGGATCTAGGAGTACATGGTCTCTTGATAGACCGCTGCTGGAGTCCTTTGTCGCTCTGAGCAGCCCGAGATCCGTTAGTAGCCGTGAACGCTGGATCTTGGAGTAGAGTAGTCCGGAGACTGGTGCCTGGACCCGGAGGTTGCTTACAACGAAGGGGTCTTGGAGTAGTCATGCAGACTTGAGCCCCCAGGGTAGTCGTGAGACTAGGCGTAAAATCGACAGAGCTAGTCGATATTCCACGAGTTGCTGACGTCTTCGCCTTCAAAGGTCTGGAGGCGGTAAGAGCCTGGTCCGGTCACCTTTGCAACTGTGAAGGGACCTTCCCATGGCGAGCTGAGCTTATGCAGTCCTTCCGTGTTCTGGATGCGGCGGAGGACAAGATCACCAATGTTGAAGGAGCATTCCTTGACGTTGCATTCATGGTAGCGTCGGCTACCCTCAAGGTACCTTGCTGATTGGACGAGGGCGGCACAGCGAGCTTCTTCGAGTCCATCGATATCAACTCGTCTGCTATCTTCAGATATGCCTTCGTCGTATTGCTCTACTGCTGGTGAATCCCACATGACGTCGGCAGGGAGGATTGCTTCGGAGCCGTAGACCAGGAAGTATGGCGATTGTCCCGTTGGCTTGGAGGGTTGAGTACGTAGCCCCCAGAGCGCATTGGGTAGTTCCTTGATCCACTTGCCTCCTTTTGAATTAGCAGCATCGTGCAGTCGCTTCTTGAGAGCGTCGAGTACCATCCCATTGGTGCGCTCGACTTGTCCATTGGCCCGAGGATGGGCAACTGAGACATATCGGACGTTAATCCCGCTGTCCTCGCAGTACTCCCAGAACTGGTGATTGTTGAAGTTGGAGCCCAGGTCTGTGATGATGCGGTGGGGTAGTCCGTAGCGATGCACGAGTTCATCCAAGAAGTCGAGTACTCTGTCGGCCTTGGGGCATGTGATCGGCTTGGCCTCGATCCACTTGGTGAACTTGTCGATGGCCACCAAGACTCTGTTGAATCCACCTGGCGCAGTCGGGAGAGGCCCAATCATGTCGAGCCCCCAGCAGGAGAAAGGCCAGGTTGGCGGTATGGTGACTATCTTTTAGGCCTGGACGTGTTGTTGCTTGGCGAAGTATTGACACCCTTGGCACCTTCTGACGAGTTCTTCGGCATCGCCCAGAGCTGTGGGCCAATAGAAAGCTCGTCGGAAGGCCTTGCTGACCAACGTGCGTGAAGACGTGTGGTTGCCGCAGATGCCTTTGTGGATCTCCTCCAAGATGCCCTTGCCATCTTCTCGGGGGACGCACTTCATGAATACTTCGGAAGATGCGCCCCGCCTGTAGAGCTTGTCTCCAACTAGGACATAGGACTTGGCGCGGCGGATGAGTTGCTCGGCCAAGTTCTTGTCCGAGGGAACCTTCTGCTCGCGGATGTAGTCGATGAAGGGTTGTCGCCAGTCCAAGTCTATCATCATGACCTCCTGGCCAGCCGGGGGATGTGCTGGATCAGTGGTCAGTGGCGCCGGCTCCGGGATGGATGGCGCGTGAAGCTCGTGGACGAAGACACCCGCTGGTACTTGGGCGCGAGTAGAACCAAGCTTCGACAGGACGTCCGCTGCAACAATTTTGTCGCGGACGACGTGATGGAACTTGAGACTGTAGAACTTGTTCTCGACCTTGCGGACTTCTAGGCAGTAGGCGTCCATGTTCTCCTTGTTGCGGTCTCAGGACATGTTGACTTGGTTGATGACCACTGCGGAGTCGCCGTAGACTAGTAGCCGCTTGATGCCCAGTGAAGCCGCGAGGCGGAGCCTGTGTAATAGAGCTTCGTACTCAGCTTCGTTGTTTGAGACCTTCCAAAAGATCTGCAGGACGTACTTGAGTTGTTCACCCGTTGGGGAAATCAGGAGTACCCCTCCACCCACGCCTTCAAGATTGAGCGAGCCGTCGACTAGTGCCGTCAGTTGGAGTAGGCAGCTGGTTTTCCCGCCACTCCGCCATGAAGTTGACTAGTGCCTACGACTTGATGGTTGTTCATGGTTTGAAGTCGATGTTGAGGGCGCCGAGTTCGACCGCCCACTTCGAGATCCTTCCAGTAGCATCTTGGTTCCGCAAGATGTCGTCGAGCGGGTAGTCGGTGACGACGGAGATCGAGTACTCCTAGAAGAAGTGTCGTAGCTTCCACGAGGTGATGAGCACTGCATACAGTAGCTTCTATACTGGTTGATAGCGTGCCTTAGATTCTGACAGGACCTCGCTGACAAAGTAGACTGGTCGCTGGACAGGTAGGCATGGCCGTCTTCCTGCCGCTCGACGACGATGGCAGTACTAACCAAGTGAGTAGTCGCAGCGAGGTAGAGTAGTAGCTGCTCCTTTTTGCGAGGAGCTGTGAGGACAGGTGGCTTGGATAAGAAGTCCTTGAGCTGATCAAGGGCTTGGTCTGCCTCTGGAGTCCATGCGAACTTCGCTAGATGCTTGAGTAGTTTGAAGAAGGGGAGCCCCTGTTCTCCAAGCTTCGAGATGAATCTGTTCAGGGCCGCCATGCACCCGGTCAGCTTCTGCACGTCTTTGATGCACGTGGGAGCTTTCATGCTGGTGATGGCAGAGATCTTCTCAGGATTGGCTTCGTTGCCGAGATGGCTGATGATGAAGCCGAGTAGTTTGCCCGACGGTACGCCGAAGATTCACTTGTTCGGGTTGAGCTTCCAGTGGTACTCTCGCAAGCATGCGAAAGTCTCTTCAAGATCGGCGATGAGCGTGTCCGAGATTCTGGTCTTGACGACCACGTCATCCACATAGGCTTCGACGTTCTTGTTGAGCTGCCTCTTGAAATAGGCCTGGATAGCTCACTGGTAGGTAGCGGCGGCGTTCTTCAACCCGAAGGACATGGTCGTGTAGCAGTACGCGCCAAACGGGGTGATGAACGCGGTCTTCTCCTGCTCTTCTTCCTTGATTGCGATCTGGTGGTACCCGGAGTAGCAGTCGAGGAAGCAGAGCAGGTCGCAGCCTGCCGTGGAGTCAATGACTTGGTCTATCCGCGGCAACCCGAAGGGGTCCTTGGGGCAGTGCTTGTTGAGGTCGATGTAGTCGACGCACATCCTCCACTCGTTCGAGTTCTTCTTGCAAACAAGGACAGGGTTGGCGAGCCACTTAGGATGGAAGACTTCTCTGATGAAGCCAGCCGCGAGTAGTTTGGTGAGTTCCTTCTTGATGGCATCCCGTCTGTCGTCGGTGAAGCGGCGGATGTGTTGTCGCTTCGGGGTAGCTTTAGGGTCGACGTTGAGTGAATGCTCGATCAGATTCCTGGGCACCCCTGGCATGTCCGCTGGTTTCCAGGCGAAGATGTCTCGGTTACCCCGGAGGAAGCTGATGAGCGTGTCTTCCTATTTTGGGTCGAGGCACGCCCCGTTGGTGGTTGTCTTGCTGCTGTCGCCTGTCCCGAGGTCAATCGTCTTACTTGAATCTCCTCAGCAGGCTGAGGCTTGTTGGTGTTGTCTGACTTCTCTGGGATGTCGAGTTCACTTGGGGCAAGCTTCTTGGATGCAGCATAGATCTCCATCATTGTGTTGGGTACTTGATTCATGGCTGCAAGTTCCACAGCTTCTGTGTCGCAGTCGAAGGATATCTTCAAGTCCCCTTGCAGCGAGAGTACACCGACCGGACTTGGCATCTTGAGTCCCAAGTATATGTAGTGAGGTACTGCCATGAACTTGGATAGCTGGTCTGCCGAGAATGGCATGGTAGGAAGTCTCAAAGTCTGCGACTTCGAACTTGATGTACTCGGTGCGGTAGTTTTCCCTTGTCTCCCCGAAGGTAACTGGCAGGACCACTGAGCCCAATGGGATAGCCGCGTTCCCGGCGACGATGCCGTAGAAAGGCGAAGTGCTCTTAGTGAGCATGTGGGTGATGTTGAGCTTCATCTTCTTCAAGGTCTTGGTGAAAAGGACGTTGAGCCCGCTTCTACCGTCGATGAGGACTTTGTTGAGTCTGAAGCCCGCGACTACCGGCTTCAGGACGAGTGGAAAATGTCCTGGTTTAGAGAAGCTTGTCCATTGATCCGCACGGGAGAAGGTGATGGGTACCTCCAACCACCGGAGAGGGGTCGGGACCGCTGGTTCAATGCTCAAGACTTCTCGTCGGGTGGCCTTCTAAGCTCGTCGGTTGGGTAGTCCTCCGAAGAGGATGTTCACCGTCTTGTCGGGTTCCTAGAAGTCGTCGTTGCCTTCGTCGGTTTTTTTTCTTGCCTTTCTTGTCATGAGGGTGTCGTGGCTCTGGAGTGACCTTGAGTGCTCGCCGGAGTTGGTAGCACAGCTCGGTGGTGTGGTTGTCGTCCAGATGCCACGGGCACTTCTCTTTCAGCAAGTCCTTGAAGCCGCCGGAGGTCTTCTTTGAATTGTCTTTCGCAGGGCGCTGGATAGCCGCAACAGTGTTGTCTGGCTTGCGCTTGCGATTGGGACCCGAGTAGTTGTTGCTGCGACCGCCTTGGTTCCCGTTGTTGTTGCTGTTACCGCCCGTGTTCTGCTTGCTCTTGCCACGGATGGCGTCGTACTTGGCGTTAGCCTTGTCTTTTTCATCAGCCCAGGAGGTGATCATGTCCTTGAGGTGGGTGATGGAGCTCGGGCGGCGACGACCCAAGTCTACGAAGGTGCGACGGTGGTAGAGACCGTCTTGGAAGAGGTCGATGACCTCCTTGTCGGTGATGTCGACTACGGTGGCGCGCTTGTCGAAGAAGCGCCGCATGTACTTGCGAAGGGTCTCGCCCTGTTCCTGCTTTACCATTGCTAGGTCCATGCGAGTACCCGAGCGGCCCATAACACCCGCAAAGTTGCTGGTGAACTGTTCCTTGAGCTGGTCCCACTTGTCGATCGAGTACTTCTCAAGTGACTCGAGCCATGTAAGCGGAGCTTGATCCAGGCAGAAGGGGAAGTAGAGACACTTCGTGTCATTATTGCCACCAGTGTTTTCGATGGAGAGGGCATAGCATCTGAGCCACTGTACTGGATCTTGCTTCGCGTCGTACTTGGTAATCTCCAGAGGTTTGAATTTCTCCGGGAGAAGTAGATTGCAAAGCCGTGCAGAGAAGGCGGGGAAGTCGTCGTTGTCGCCTGCCGTGGAGGACTTCTTGCATCGTAGTTCTTCGATTTTTTGGTGGGCGTCGAAGCCGCCACGTGAAGTGCCGGAAGTGTGACTGTTCGCGTGGCCTCGGCCGCCGCAGTCGCCTCCGCCCCCGGCTCTCCTGCCAGCCCCGTGGTTGGAGCTCCCGCCGCCACTGCCTCCGCCACCAGGATCACGATGAGGGATGATCTCACGGTTGCCGCCGGCGCCACCAGCGCTGTTGCCACCATGAGAGGGTCCATCGGTCGATGCCCGGGTACGGTTGGGGTTAGCCGGTAGCTCCCCTTGAGTACGGTTGCGACCGATGTCCGCACTGCGACTTGTGGCTTTGTTGTCTTGCTGGCGATTCCTGACGGGGGGCACTTGAGTGACTCTGTTGTCAACTCGCATGAAGTAGGCGTCCTCCGCGAGCTTGGCGATGACTTCTCTCACGCGCATCCCTTGAGCCTGATGTGCTATCGTGGTGATAGACATGAGGCATTGCTCTGGTGTGGTGTGCACCCGGTTTTCGACTTGGTCGAGGGCCTCCGCGAGGTTCCGGATGGGTAGGGACTCGCAGAGACGTCGGCGTCGTTCGTTCCGCTTGCTGTTGCGCTCACGTCGGGCATTCCTGTTGGCGTCGGTCTCGTCTGCGAGTGTGTTGGCAGACAACTCGTCTGCTGAGATATCCTCGAGATATCGGTCAGGGAGTGTCCCTGAGGGTCCCAGCGTCTCGTTGGTAGTCATGAAGACTTGCCGATCAGGAGAGCCGAGGCTGGAGTCGCTGGTTGCCACCTCTGTTGGAGTGTGCTCCTCAGCTGGAGCTAGCGGGGTTCCCTCCTGGAAGGGAAGTGAGTCGAGGTAGGCGACGCAGCGTGAGTTCTCGTCTGTCAGGTCTGCAGGCTTGCGGTCTGGCCAGTAGACGAATCTGTCAGCGGGTGTAGATGTTATAACCAGGCCGAAGGCAGGTCCTGACAGCGGTTGCTCAGTCATGTAGTCTTCGGACTCGGGCTCGTCAGGGTCCTCCCCGAAGTCGAATTCGTAGGAGGAGTCCAAGTAGTAGTCGGAAATGGGGTTGGAGTTCGAGTCATAGCTGGAGATGGGGTTGGAGTCTGAGTTGTACTCGGAGATGACCTCCTTCCCAGCCCGGCGCGCAGAGAGAGCCTTCGCGTGGGCCTTCCTAGCGATGCAGAGGCCATATGGGAAGTGCTCATGGAGTGGGGAGTCCGCACACGATGGCTCGATAGTCGGCTCGCATGCGATGGCCCACGGTGAGGTTGAGTTCGAGTTCGAGTCGGATCCAAGCTCGAAGTCGGCATGCTGGTTGTAGAGCGAAATTTTGCCGAATTTCCCAGCGAGATCGCCCGTGACTACTTCGGGAAGCGTCACGAGCCCAGTCTTTGGGTTGGGCAGCATGGTGAGGCGGCCCTGGAAGGATCCGGCGCCGTCAGCAGTGCAGACCCAAGAGCCAAAGACGAAGGTGTCGCCGCGGTTGAAGGCGACAGTTGGCTTGATGAAGATTGAAGCCGTCGAGTTCGCCATTTGATCTTCGGCGAGAACCCCTACCTAGCGCGCCAGCTGTCGGTGTTTTAGACCGGCAACCTACCAAGGGGAGTACCCAAGGTAGATGAATGTGGCCTCGCCGAGATCGGTAACTCAAAGGAAGAGACACATGGCACACAATTTAGACAGGTTCAGGCCGCGAGGTGCGTAATACCCTACGTCTTGTATGCTTCGTACCTTTGGATTGATTGGATATGATTACAAGATGATGCGTAATGAGAGAGAAGGGTCCCTGCCTCGCCTTATATAGTCCGGGAGGCATGGTTACAGGTCGGTTTAGGGAGAGAGTACTAGTCGTGTACATCTAGGAGTTGTCTACACAGTACAAGGTATGTATAGCTTCCTATCCGAGTACTTCTCCACCGTAGTCCTTGCACCTCACGCCATCAGGCGCCGTGTGGCACAAGCCGGGTAATCCCAGGGGCCCACCGAGTAGTCGGTCTTGGTACCCACCGAGGTGGTGGGCCCAGAGAGGTCCATACGACAGATGCCGAGCCCCGACAAGACCCCGTCGATAGCTCTCATAAGCTTGGCGTGATCCAGGATGCTTGCCTCGTGAGACACCTCTGACTCACGCTGGGTGTTCCTAGCCTGCTCCAGCTCGACCGCGGCCTGCTCTCGAGCCATCTGGGATTGTTCGAGCTCGGCTATGGACTCTGAAAGAGTCAATAGGTTGAAGTCAATAACACATGGAATGACTGGTTCAAGAGAAAGGCGAGATCGGAATCAGTAGAAAGGGCTTACTCTCAAGCTGCTCCGACAGCTGCTTGATCGAGCCGTCCTTCTCGAGGATTTTGAGTAGGGTGGCGTTCACCTACTGTGTCTTCCCCATGAGCTTCACGGTCATTCCGACACGATATGCGCGCAAGCCTGAAACCGCGAGAAGATGACTCAGCACCGGCCAGGATGAGCATCAGGAAGCATCTGGCCTCACTGTCGACATCCTGCGACAACTTGGAGGTATCCTCCCGAAGTCGGGTCACCTCGTCCGTGACCTCCTGGAGCTTATTGGTCACCTTGGAGAACTATCGATTGACCATCCTGAGGTCTGCTCCGGCGGTGACCAAGTCCTACTCCAGTTCCGCCACCTTCGTCTCGAACGTCGCTTTCTCCTGGGTGCCATTCTGGGCAGCGGTCTCGGCAGCGGCGGCGGTGGCCTTCTCAGCGGCATCATTGGCAGTCTTCATGGCGGACCGCAAATCCTCGATCTTTGCCTCTTCCTGGGCCAACCTCGCCTCGAGGGATTCCCTCTCCGTTGTAGCAGTGGCGGCAGCAGCTTGCGCGACTGTGGTGCGGTCTTCCGCGGACTGCCTGGAGGCCTCGAGCGTGACCCTCGACGATGCTTCGCTCGCCACCGCCCCAGCGGTGGCCACGCGGCCAACCACCAGCTGCATCTCCAGCTGGGCCCTCTCTGCTCGGAGCTCGTCGACGGTGCGCGCTCTCCTCCTGCCGAACTCCACGAGCGCCTGTTCCGAGCAAAAGTACATTGATCACAAAATTTGGAAGAACAAACAGACAAGAGTAGGCTACTACTCCAAGGAGACTTACCGTTGTCGCAGGAAGGATGAGCTCGTCGAACGCATGACGTGCCCACAAGAGCCCACGCTCGAGGTATCGACAGGAAGTCTCTTCATCCTCGTCATCGGACGTGTTCGCCTCGAAAGCAGCCGCCCAGGTGCGGGTGATGTCGGAGATCCGTGCACTGCCTTCCTCAACCTCCGGCAGCAGGCCCGCGCCAGAGCCCTCCCTAACCTCTTGGATCTCCGGGGAGGTGACCCCCGCTACACTCCTAGGAATATCGTGTTCTTGCTGAGCCGGAAGAATCGGGCTCGCCGCGGGCACCACCTCGTCGACAGGGGTGGAGGGCCGGAGAGACGACGACTCCAGTGCACTTGCTGCGGTCAAATCCACCACTGTGGCCGAGGGAGAGGACACGGCTGGGGACAACCCTGCGCTGGATGCAGGTTCCCCGAGAACCTCCTTGGCCGCCTCCGACGTGGCCAAGGACTCGGGAGCTTCGACAACCATAGCCTAGCCCGGCGTCAGCTGTCCCTCCGTAGTTGCATCGGGTACGGGATCCTCGTTGGCAGGCTCTGCCGCTTCAGCCGAGGTCGCGACCGAGGGTGTAGCGGTCGCGAAGGCCTCGACCCCCGACTCCTCCAAGTTGCCCAACATCCGCTCCAGCACGACTTTGTAGATGTCCCTATCGTTGACCGGCAAGTCGGTGCATTAAGGTCAATGATTTCTAGGAGGCCGGCGGCCATGGCGTCAGTTGTCGGCACCTCCACTGCGACCCCTCCCACCTGCGACGTCGTGAGCACCGAAGCTTCCGCCGCTGACAACGCCTCGGCTCCATGACCACTGGTCAGCGGCGGTGGTGGAGGTGCGATCCTCTCAGAAGACGCCGCCGCGGCATCACCACGCCCTGTGGCGGCTCCGACCAATGGCCCAGTCGTCGCCTGCGTCGCATCCGGTGCCGGCGGTAGCACCACTGGCTCTGCCACCTCGGTGGCCACAACTAGCCCGCTCTTGGCCTGCGTCGATAATGGCTCGGTGTAGGGAGGTAATGGGTGGGACATGAGTTGCGCGTCACGCGCACCTAGCACTGTGTGTTTCAGAGGTGCGAGGCTGAGCACGCCAGTGTCGCCGCGGTTGAAGCAACCACGAATCAAGATCAAGTGATGAACAAGATGAACATCTCAAGAACGACAAAGAATGGCGGGCGGGAGCTTACACAGTGGACTGGACGCGGGCCCGTTTTGCCAGCCTGTCCGATGAGCCCTGCTTGGGGGCTGATCTCTTGGCCCCAGCTGACTCAGAAGCTGGCTCCCAGCACTGCGCTAGCACGGGGGCTGGCCCACCTTTCCCCGCCAACTTGAGGGCAGCACTCTGATCCATCGATGGCTCCGGGGCTGTCCTCCCGACCTCCGCCGCGTCGAAGGACGGCCCCTGACTCCCGTTGGTGGAAAGGGGAACTTGTACGGCCACGTCCCCACTGCCCCGGATGATTAAAGATTGGAGGCGCCGAGGAGGGACACTCGTGTCCCCTCCCTACGGCGCGCTCGGTGCAGACGCCGACGGGGTGGACCTCGCCTTCAACGATGAACGCCTCTTCTAGGAGTCCGAGTCCGGGCGGTCGGAGCCGTCGTAGAGATGGCGGGGCGAAGGAACATGCTCTGCCGGCCGTTTGGGCGGATCGTCCCGGTGTGGAGGATCTCTCCGCCCCTCGGAGGCACGCGGGCCGCCAGGCGCCGCCTGAGAGCGGGTCACCCTCTGATCTTCTCGGGCGGGGCGGGCCCCTGACTACGAGCTCGAGCCGTCACCCATCTAATGAGAAGCCAGCTCTGGCCGCCGCAACGAGCTAACCTCCGCTGCCTGACGCGGCGAGGGTGAGGGCGACCCGGACATGTCGCTCCAGTCAACCGCCACGCTGGGCTCGTCTCCACTCCACGGCAGCAACGGCGATGGATCTTCATTGGAGGAGATGTTGCGCTCCCCCGCCTTGCGGCGCTTGATACGGTCGTGGTTCTGATCGCGCTTGGCGATCTATTTCTCCTTGTGCTGCTCTTTGAGCTCAGCTCTTCGCCTTTCCGTGGCCGCTTGGTTGCACTTGAAGATCGACTCCTCCGGGAGAGGCTCCTTTGCAGGCACGAGATGGGAGCACTTCAACTAGAAGAACAAGAAGCAAGAGAGGAAAGAAGTTAGTGGACATCGAGAATCTATGAGAAGATCCAGATAGATTGAAGACATCAAACGAGTCGGAAAACTTATTGGAAGAAGAAGTCACTTATGAGTTTTTCTGTTCCCTCGTGGGGGAGCATCGGAAGAAGCCACGACGGCGGCCACACGAAGGTCGACTTCCCGATGGCCATTGACACGCGGCGCTGGATCTCATCCAGCGATGGGAGCTCGGGTGCAGTCACGGTCCCTTCCCAAGGGGCCCTTCTGGTTGTCATCTCGCAGAGGCACGACGGCCGCCTCCGGAGCGAGGCGACCCCCCGGGTGTGGTACTGGCTGATGACGGCCGCCAGGTCGACCCCGGCATCATGAAGGCGGGCCAGCACCACCCATTGCTTCTTAAACATCCTCTCCTACTCTGCTCAGAGGACCATCAGTCCAGCTCCTCGGCACATGCCCGATGGAGTTCCCGGTGAACCCCGGAAACGCGAACTCGGGGTCATTCCTGAGATAGAACCACCCCTTGTGCCAACTGTTGTTTGAGCTGGTCAGTAAGAAAGGGATGCACTTGCTCCCCCGTCCTTGCTTCATCCGGAGGTTGGCGCAGCCAATGATCGCTACGATCGGGCTGTCCTTCAAGCACGCGAACATGAAGAAGTACCTGAAAAGGTGCCAGTGGGCACTAATTTCCAAGTACCCCTCGCACAGCGTTTCAAACGCCGCCATCTGCTGGACGTTGTTCGGGTTGAGGTGCTGAAGCTGGAGCTCGTACTCGAAGAGGACCGCCCGGATGAAGCTCCCGGCAGGGATGGAGAAGCCGCGCTCGTGGAACACCACGAACGAGACGACGTACCCCTTAGGCGGGCGCGGCACGGACTCCTCCCCAGGCACCTTCCACTCTATGCGTCGGTGAGCAGAGGAAGCTGCTCGGCGGTGAAGCGTCGTGTGGCACACGTTGGAGCGCGACCAGTTCGACATGGTGACGATGAGCGTTCGCATGCGACTCCGGTGAAAGCAGTGGCGAACTGCGAGCACGAGGAGCAAAAGAAACGGACGACGAGGGAAGACGAGAAGGCAGGGGAGTAAAAGTCCCAAACCCTTGGCGAGCACACGGTTAAAAAGGAAGGGGCACGGCCATCGACCTTAAATGTCGGGCCCACCACGTTGAGGAAATGCTCACTCGCACGCATGTGCCTCGGCGTGATTGACGCCCGCCCGCGCAACGCCTCGATTCTCGCTGGGCCCAGGTGCCTGAACCGTCCCCGCTCTATCTTTTCAAATTGTCTCGTCCGCCACGTCAGCCATGATGCCCGCGTTGCCCACGTCACCCATGACGTCCACGACTACCTCAGCAGAACAACTCGGTACCGCAACAACACTACTGAAGTTTAAAACCCCACGAGCGAGTCAACAACTCATTCGTGGGCTCGGGGGCTACATCCGGCGGATGCGCTCGCACGAACCCACCAGGAAGATCAAGAACAAAAATCAACACAAAACCTTTCGACTAAGCCTATGTGCGAGTCCTTGACTCCCCCTCAGGCTCAGGAGCTACTGACGAGGGCCCAGATTAGGGCCCCCTTAGACGACAAGATATTCACTCTTGAGGTGGAATCTTATGACACCATTGACAACGTGAAGGCCAAGATTCAAGACAAGGAGAACTAAGGATCACTGTCAAGACCATCACTGGCAAGTTGTCTCGTTTCCGACTAGCTAGGAGCTTCTCCGACAAGCCTCCCACTAAGAGGAAGCTTCTCCGACAAGTCTCCGCCTCGCACGACAACCTGCTCGTTCGCACGAGCGGTCTCCGTCTTCGACCAAGACACGGCCCGTACCACATGGCGCAACCTCAACGTGCGAACTCTTCCACTGTGACATGTGGGGCACTAGTCCCCCACGCCATGCAAGCTCACCAGCTGGCGGCACACGAGGGCAGCCAGTTCTGACAAGAGTCTTAATGCATCTTTGCTCAGCCGCGCGACCATCAACACGCCATCACATCCGACCCTGCAGCACGCCAACTCCAACCGAGGCACTCGAGTGCCCCCTACGATGAGCACTGGCCTATGATTAGGCCTTAACATGGTGGGATCATCTCGTACTCAAGCGGGTTGAGTCAGCACCAAACTACTCGGAGGAGACATCGGGCGACCCAAGTGAACAGTCTCGCCCAGCCACACAGCAGTCTCTATGACAACACAGCGCGGCTCCTCTTCAATGCGCCCTGACGGACAACGACGCATGAGAGGATGTCCCATCGACCAACAATGTAACCTTTCTTTTATTTCCCTTTTTGCTCCCTGCGTCTATCAAAGGGAGAGGAGGGCAACCGTGAAGGACCGATACGGCGAACCAGAGAGGGGGAGTGAATGGGAGCCGATAAAAATTCTTCTTGAAGAAGATAGAAACTCCAACAAGATGAACACGGCTTCCAACACACGTCTCCGACTCACTACCCAAGTTGGTCAAGCCCACGTAGCCACTGGAGTGCCACTAGACCTAGGAACCAACACAAAACCTTCCGACCCGAGAACGCAGCGAAACACCAAACCTCGAGTCCACTGACCAACACCAGTCAGACCGGTAAGCACCACTGGTTAGACCGGTCCCTGCTGGTGAAACTTGGCGACTTCCACTAAGTGGCTCCACGCCGGTCAGGCCGGTGCAACACAACGGCCAGACCGGTCACAGCCAAGAAAGCCCCGAAATCACCAAACAGGCCAACCGACCTCCAAACAGACCCAAACTCAAAACAGCCCCAACACAGGACAACAGCGAACACACCCAGACGTTCACCCGAGCAAAAACCCACCAAGGGTTGCACCGGTCGATCGGGTCGGAGCACCGGTCGACCGGTGTAGCTTGGGCAGCTCGGGATGAACAGCACCCGTGGGTCAACTCCCCCAAATCCAAACCTCGATCTCCCGAATCGCTCCACGGACTTGAACAAGACTTTGGGGATAATAGGAACACCTCATGAGGAGTCCATAGCCAAGTTTAATCCCACCAAAACTTGTCCAAAAAGGAGGAATCGAAGAAATCCCGCCAAGAACACCTCTAACTCTAGAACACGGAAAACCCCAAAATCAAGCCCCTTTACTCACGGATTTGGGAGGGAAATCACAGCCCAAAGAACCACGAAGGGTTCCCACAAATTTCTCCCATCAAATCCCCAAGAGAAAGTTCCCGAAAACAACCCAAGAAAAACACCAAGAAAGGGCTCCGAAAATCACCACCAAGAACAACCGGGAACAACACAACAAGGCCTTGTGGAACCATGCCGAATCATCTATACATGCCACAAAGGTTCATACAAGGTCTACCTTGCCGCCCGATCATCCAACCCTCTCACAAGATCTCACCATGAAGCTCTCAAGCTAGTCTTATGGAAATCCTAAGAAAATAGGAAGGGAAAAATAGGAAAGCAAATGAACTAGGGTTCCAAGAGGTTGGCTACCATCCTCTCACCTCATGGGTTATATGGAGGCAACCGAAAGTCTAAAATACCCTTTCCTAATAACTAGGGATACAAGCCCCTCAAGGGTGGTTTTGGAAATCTTCAAGCTTTCTCCATCGGACGGATGCCCGGCGACCGCAACCTGCTTAGCCTCGACGCAAGCCTTGTGATCCCGAAGCGTGTCCTCCGCTTTGAAGATTCCGGACTGCGTCGTCGCACACCGGTCAGACCGGTCTGGCGCTGTTGCGGCTCCGTCTTCGGTTCTTCGGTCTTTGGCTTTGTGGATCAACCAAGGAACCCAGTGATTTTCTGGTGAACCACCGGAAACCCCGCGAACTCGGTGTAGCCTCCGCCAATCGCCACTCATGACTCGGCTCCCACGTAGTCCCGGCTCGACCTTGGTTTTGAGGCTCAACCAAGAAACCGTCCACGACTTCATCTTGCTGTTCATGCCACCATGCGGCCCGCACTTGACCCCCGCCGGCCACCGGTCCCTCGAACGAAGCCTACTTGTCTTCTCCACACCCGGAGGCCTCACAGCGACGACCTTTTGCGCTTGTTCTTCACCCGCACCAACACCCGCCAAGCCGCAACCGCACCCGCAATACTTAGCCAAGAATCAGTCCACACAATGTTGTCAATCACTCATCACACAAGGAAGCGACCATCCACCAGTCCTCGAACCACACATGGTCCTCAATCTCCCCCTTGATGAGTGCATTGACAACACCCACACGAAAGTAACAAGAGAGAAAAGAAAAGGAAAAGAAACGAACAAAAAGAAACTCCAACAAGCGATCGAAAGCCAAACAAAGGCAAAGAGCAAGATCACATGAAGAAGATAAGTCTCGGACCCCTTAGGCAAGGGCAACGGCTCGACACATCTGAGACAAAACAAAGCTCAAGCAAAGAGCGCAAACCACCGAAACAAAGCTCGAAAAACCACAAAGAGCTCCCCCTGCACACATGCAAGCTCCCCCTGAACCAATGCACCTCCCCCTGGACGAATGCATGCAAACCACTTGAAAACAAGGTAGCTGCAACAACTTAAGCTCACACCGGTCAGACCGGTGCCCAACATGTGCACAGGACCAGCACTCTGACCGGTCAGACCGGTGACCGCGACCGGTCAGACCGGTGCACAACAGAGCCTAGAAATGGCTCGAAACCACCTGAGAACCTTCTAAATGCATCCAGCAAGCCATTTCAAGATCAAACTTCTCCCCCTTGTTGGCAATGCATGAATCATGCCAAAAATGCAAAACTTTCAACCTAGAGCTTCTCAAATAGACAAAATTCAACAAAGGATGCTACACATGTCCAAATAAGCAAGTTAGATACTCTATAGCTTCGTATCGACACCAACTACAAGATCACCAAGTTTCACAACCATTGGATGAAGCTAAGATGGATTTGGGCAATTTTGCGAAAAATTTGCCTCTCATGAGCAAAGTCCTAAACATGATCAAAACATATCAAAATGGCAAAGCCACACAAACTTCATGCTAGGACAACCATTCTAATCATAAGACCATCACAAACACCCACAAGCACCTCATGTCATGTCAAAACCACCGAGCCATGTGCCTACTTCTATGTATGAGACTTCTCATTGGTAGGAATCATGCAATGGTTTAGCACCCAAAGCAAATTAAATTCAGCACATATGACATGGGAGCACATTTTCCAAGCATTTTACATTTCATTTTCAGATTCATATTTGGTACATGAAATGTCTTTGCGACAAAAGGAACGTAGGCCCCTCCACAAGATAAAGCAAGAGGGCTAAACATTCATGATGGCAAATGAGCCTTTGGCCCCATATGATCAATAAACTAGATATCCAACCACAAATTAAGCATAACCAAGCCACTAAAACATGTCAAGATCATATAAAGGCATTTACACACGAGAGAGCATACATATGTGACATTTTTCAAAAAACATAGCTATCAACCATGGATTATTCATCAAGATCATCAAGAGCTAAGCCGAACTAACCATAGCATACCAAACAAGCTCACAAAGACATAAATAGCATTCCATGGTGAACAATGTATATAGGAGAAGCTTTTCCTATCCAATGCATATGATACAAAATGCATGCAATCTAAGATACAAGGATGCCTATACATCATGTTACATATGCCATGACAAATGCAAGAAATGCACAAAGGAAACTATACAAATGCTACAAAGGAGCTCCCACACACCAAGCTCACAAACGACCGGCTCCTCGAGGGGAGACAAAAAGGGCCCGACACCACCGGCAAAAGAGCAAAGGAGCACAAAATTCACAAGCTCCCCCTAAACTCATGCATTAAGGCCAAAGAGCATACAAAGCTCACCATACACACATGAGATAGGGCAAAGAGCAAAAAGAACCAAGTGGCTTGACCAAGGCCACACACTTGAAGATCACAAATTCACTTACCTTTATCATTTCTTCAGAAGTCACTCAACCTTGTCCACCATCCCCGAAAGTGATGTACCTCCATGTGACCACCGGATTATGAGGCCGGAGAACCACCCCTGATATCAACCAAATGTTCTCTGGGCCATCCACCTGCAACTCAAAACCAAGAGAGAGAGCGAGCAAATGACTCAACACTGGGGTTAGTTCCAAAAGTGTGAAACCAGTGCCTAGCCATTTGCTCGATAGTGGGGTTAGCACAAACCAAACCACCTTTCCTACCAGAGCTACCTCCACGAACACCACTACGGTAACCACCATGAGGGAACCAACCCTCTCTGCCTGGAGGAGGACCAAAACCACGAAAGAAAACCCATGGACTTGCCCTCCTCTCCTTCTCAAAGCTACGACTCCTCCCATCCCCGTAGTGAGGTCGAGGGGGAGAATGCCTAGCAAACTGACCTCCTGCAAACTCTCCAGCCCAACCACCAGAACCACAAACTCCAGAACCAAACCTCGCACCTGTACGAGCACGAAACTCGAACTGCTGCCCGTCCAGGCCTGCACCGGTCTGACCGGTTCCCCACACCGGTCTGACCGGTGTAACCCGGCCAGCAGCACCTCCAACAGCCTTCCGCTCTCCCCAAGCCCGAACTGTCTGCACACTCGCCTTGGCCCTGGGCATCTGCACACGAGGTTCAGGCACATCATGAGATGGGTGCTACCTATCCTTGTTTGCCCACTCCTTAGCCATTCTCACCTCTCTCCTTCTCTTATAGCAAAACTCTTTCTTGTGACCATCCTTTCCACAAAACTCACAATGGAAACGGATTGATCTAGGCTTAGGCTTGGGATGAGGCTCTTCACAAGGCTTCTCACTTGGTTTCTCACTAGGCTTTTCACTTGCCTTCTCACTCGGTTTTTCTCTTAGTTGGTTTGGCTTGGATGCAAACTTGTCTTTGGGTGTGGGTTGTGGTGGAACTGAAACATTCCCAAATTTCCCTTCTCTCTCACCACTGCCCTCACCAACCTTATCCAATCCCAAAGTCCAACCATCAAAGCGCTTACAACCTAGCAATCATCATACCAAGCCGAGGTTCTTGACTCGACAACCAACTCGCCGCTTCATGCAACTTATCATTCTCATCTTGCAAGCGACCAACACATTTTGCAAGATCCAAATTCTTCATAGCATGCAACTCACATGTAGAACAAGAAGTAGGAATAGGCACTTTCAAATCACCTCAAGCGAAACAATGCGAGAACGAAGCTCAACAATTTTCTCATGCAAACCAGGGCAAGAAGTGCAAGCACCAAGCAAAGTGGGTCTAGATTGTAGCTCACCCAACTCAACCCTAAGCACATCTAGTTCCTCACACTTGGAGGCATACTTCTCCCTAAGATCACCAAGTCGCCTAGGAAAGCAGAGCAATCAAGACAATCATTCTCATCAGAGACAACAGGGCTAGCCTTAAGAGAATCAATTTCAAGCTTGCTATCAAGAACCTGAGTTTCTAGCTCAGCCACTCTAGTCCTAGCATCCTCGAGCAAAGATCTAAGCTCATTCTTAAGCTTCTTAGCCTCTCTAAGCATGTGATCGTGATTATCAAGCAAGTCAACTCCTCATTCTCCTTGCGCAAAGAAGAGAGCTCATCACATACCTCATCCTCGAAATCCAAGTCCGAGGCGTCCTTCTGGCTTCTCTTGCTGCTCGAACTGCGAGCCATGCCGCAGAAGTCGTCCTTGAGGCTTAGACCCGTCACACAGAGGCCATTGAGATACTTGCCGAGGTTCTTCTTCTTCTTCTTCTTCTTCTTCTTCTTCTTCTTCTTCTTCTTCTTCTTCTTCTTCTTCTTCTTTTTCTTCTTCTCATCCTCTTCGTCTTCATCACTCAAGCTTGAAGACGTGTCCTCAGAATCAGACTCAATGTCGCTCGATCTCTTCATCTTCTCTCGAGATCGAGCCTTCTTCCCATGTTCATGATCCTTCTTCTTGGACTTCTTCCTCTTGTCCATGAACTTGTGCTTGTCATGGTTGTTCACCTTCGGACACTCGGCGAAATAGTGTCCAGTCTTGCCGCACTTGAAGCATGTCCTCGTGTTCCTCCTCATGTTCACTCGGTTCTCGTGCAGCCTCTCGAACTGCCTCGTCAGGAGCGCCAACTCGTCCTCTCCAAGCACGTTGAACTCCTCATCTGGCATAGACATCAAAGAGGACAAAGAGAACATCCTGGTGGATGGTCTAGTGTTAGCCTTTCCTTTCAAACCTCCGACGAGGGCGAGACTATGAGAGTCAGTCGGGCCCTCGATCTTGGCTGTCATGCCCCTATCTACCTCAGCCGACTTGAGCTTTGAGAACAGCTCGTTCACCGTCAGAGTGTCATACTTCTCTAACTCCACAATGGCCTTGAACTTTCCACCCCATATCATACGATCCAAAGAGTGTAAGAGCTTGACAGCTCTATCATGATCATCGTACGGGAGCACGTCCACATTGGCCCTCATGTTGTTCACAACCACCGTGAACCTCTAAAACAAGGCATTGATGGACTCACCGGGGAGATGAGTGAAGTTCTCGTACTCTCTCCGGTAGGTCGCATACATCCGAGCCTGAACCTTGGAATTCCCAACATGAGCCTCCTTCAACACCAACCTGATTCTACAAGCCAAGTGCTCGGTGTGCACCCGATCGAACTCAGGCTGACACAAAGCACGAAACAAGTAGTCGACCGCCTTATTGTTGGCGTCGAACATGTCCCTCGATCCTTCAGCAAGAAAGCTCATCGGCTGGACATAGCCTGTGTCCACTGTGACATCCCAAAGGATCTGACCCTTTCCTCTAAGAAACGCGCCATCCGCTTACTCCACATCTGGTAGTTCTTGCCATCGAAGTGTGGAGGACCCGAACCCCGTTCCTGGTACGCCATCCTTGGATCTTAGACTGGTTAGAGTCAATAAAGACCCGAACCGGCTCTGATACCACTTGAAGGACTGATGCGACGAACCAGAGAAGGGGGGAGTGAATGGGAGCCGATAAAAATTCTTCTCGAAGAAGATAGAAACTCCAACAAGATGAACACAGCTTCCAACACACGTCTCCGACTCACTACCCAAGTTGGTCAAGCCCACGTAGCCACTGGAGTGCCACTGGACCTAGGAACCAACACACAACCTTCCGACCCGAGAACGCAGCGGAACACCAAACCTCGAGTCCAGTGACCAACACCGGTCGACTGGTGAGCACCACTGGTCAGACCGGTCCCTGCTGGTGAAACTTGGCGACTTCCACTCAGTGGCTCCACACCGGTCAGGCCGGTGCAACACACCGGTCAGACCGGTCACAGCCAGAAAGCCCCCAATTCACCAAACAGGCCAACCGACCTCCAAACAGACCCAAACTCGAAACAGCCCCAACACAGGACAACAGCGAACACACCCAGACGTTCACCCGAGCAAAAACCCACCAAGGGTTGCACCAGTCAGGCTGGTCAGAAGCACCGGTCAGACCGGTGTAGCCTGGGCAGCTCGGGATGAACAGCACCCACGGGTCAACTCCCCAAATCCAAACCTCGATCTCCCGAATCGCTCCACGGACTTGAACAAGACTTTGGGGATAATAGGAACACCTCATGAGGAGTCCATAGCCAAGTTTAATCCCACCAAAACTTGTCCAAAAGGAGGAATCGAAGAAATCCCGCCAAGAACACCTCTAACCCTAGAACACGGAAAACCCCAAAATCGAGCCCCTTTACTCACGGATTTGGGAGGGGAAACACAACCCAAAGAACCACGAAGGGTTCCCACAAATTTCCCCCATCAAATCCCCAAGAGAAAGGTCCCGAAAACAACCCAAGAAAAACACCAAGAAAGGGCTCCGAAAATCACCACCAAGAACAACCGGGAACAACACAACAAGGCCTTGTGGAACCACGCCGAATCATCTATACATGCCACAAAGGTTCATAGAAGGTCTAGCTTGTCGCCCGATCATCCAACCCTCTCACAAGATCTCACCATGAAGCTCTCAAGCTAGTCCTATGGAAATCCTAAGAAAATAGGAAGGGAAAATAGGAAAGCAAATGAACTAGGGTTCCAAGAGGTTGGCTGCCATCCTCTCACCTCATGGGTTATATGGAGGCAACCGAAAGTCTAAAATACCCTTTCCTAATAACTAGGGATACAAGCCCCTCAAGGGCGGTTTTGTAAATCTTCAAGCTTTCTCCATCAGACGGATGCCCGGTGACCACAACCCGCTTAGCCTCGACGCAAGCCTTGCGATCCCGACGTCTGTCCTCTGCTTCGAAGATTCCGGACTGCGTCGTCGCACACCGGTCAGACCGGTGCTCCTCACCGGTCAGACCGGTACCCACCGGTCAGACCGGTCTGGCGCTGTTGCGGCTCCGTCTTCGGTTCTTTGACCTTGGCTTTGTGGATCAACCAAGGAACCCAGTGGTTTTCTGGTGAACCACCGGAAACACCGCGAACTCGGTGTAGCCTCCGCCAATCGCCACTCATGACTCAGCTCCCACGTAATCCTGGCTCGACCTCGGTTTTGAGGCTCAACCAAGAAACCGTCCACGACTTCATCTTGTTGTTCATGCCACCATGCGGCCCGCACTTGACCCCGCCGACCACCGGGTCCCTCTAACGAAGCCTACTTGTCTTCTCCACACCTGGAGGCCTCACCGGCGACGACCTTTTGCGCTTGTTCTTCACCTGGACCAACACCAGTCAAGCCGCAAACTGCATCTGCAATACTTAGCCAAGAATCTGTCCACACAACGTTGTCAATCACTTATCACAAAAGGAAGCGACCATCCACCGGTCCTCGAACCACACATGGTCCTCAAACCGTCACAAGGGCTGACGAACAGAACACTCATACTCAGGGACTTGGGCTCGACACCCTCTCCCGACTAGTTTGTAACCCCTACTACACAACCCTAGCACGGGAAACACGGCAGCTTGACACTAGACGTAGGGTGTTACTCCTCGGAGGCTCGGACCAGTCTAAATCTCGGTGTCTCCTGTGCTAACCATCCGGGTCCGACACACGACGGTAGAGAACCCCGACACTAACCAATAATACTTTTCTCTCAGAACAAATCAATCAGCAATATTTTTCTCTAAAAACAAATCAGTATCAGTCACCAGCCAAATGAACAGGCTGATTGTTCATCAATGTTTGGCGTTAGCCGTGATCCTAGCAGCAGCTAGCGCGTTGTCATAGGGGGAGTGGGGTGCCAGCAGATACTACTCCAAGCATTGTTCGAGTGATGGCCACATAAATAAAGTACCACTAAAATGTGAATGCAACTAAATGTTCTTGTTTTTAAGAAAGGCAAAATAGGCGAACTCGTCTCTGACGCAAATGGTCGAGTTCGTCCCTGAACTTTTAAAAATGTTAGTTTGTTCCTTGAACTTTTGTTTTAGGGTCAGTTACATCCTTCGTCCCCTTTGCCGTCCACACCATCAAAGTGTAGCAGACGGACCTTTATTTGCCCATTTGTTGTGGACCTCTGTTTGCTCTCCATAGACCGAACCCGCATCTATCTGCCGTCGTCACCGCCACATCGAGCAAGGGAGGGCGATTTTGGCCGCCGACCACCGTGTCGCCTGCCAGCACCGGCCACCTGCGCCGCCCACCTGTGCCACCCACCGAACGTCACTGTGAGCTCGTGAAGAGAGGACGAGGAGGACTTCGGCAACTATTCCTGCAGCCAAGAACCAAAAAATTTGACACGAGAACAAAACAAGAGAGGAACATATTCGAACACCAAAATTGCGGGCAATGCATTCCACACCTCTGTAGCACCTCGGATTTTTAGTAAGTAAAATCTGAGTCTTTGTACCTTTGCGATAGTCTCTGGATCAGTGGCTATCGCGTACAGAATGCATCACAGAAGGTAAAACAAAACCATACATCGCATCACACAAATATTAGTACATAATTTATTACATGTCCATTATGGAGTACAACATTACAAGTCTCTTGGCTGAATCAGAGTAAAGATTCTACGCGGCGGTAGATAGCATCTCAGAAGGGTCTCCAACTTTTATTCTTCTCGCCCACAGGCATCCTTGAGCAAAGCGACGCATCCCTCAGTCGTACCATCTGTCGGCGTTGTTGTTGAAGTCGGACTTGTACCCTGCACACCCAAAGTATATCCCCATGGAGTGAGATAGGTCCACGTCACCATCTGTATGCAGATTTAAGTGGCCTAACTTCTAAAGGGTAAGAAAAGAGACAAGGTAGAAGCTCGGTTTTCCTATGCAGTAGCAACAACGTATAAAAGTAGAACATCTCCATATAGGTCCCAAACCATACTCTCAAACACAGCTCGGAACCACCTGTTACCCTAGGGCCTGATCTCCACAACCTATCTCCATCTACGGTCGATGCAAGAACTTCCTCTCCTCGCACCTCAATGATTGCAATCGGATCCGTGACGTAGAGGAGCCACGCTCCTCTCCTCGACTGCAACCACGGCTCATCACACTCTCAACTACAGGGGGAGGTAGAAATCCCAAAACATGAGAACCAACAATCCACTAGGCTCGTCCATGACCGAGGACGTGGCTATACGTATAGATCGAAACTCAGCAGAGTGTGTACACCTGTACACAACTTGGGATGGCACCCGGTGGTGATCAGCCAACCGAGCCCACCCTATCGTGTGAACTCTCAGTAGTTACGGTCCCATCTTGCATCCGGTCCTCAAAGTGATCCCCTTCGTAAAGGGAATTGCACCAGAATTGTGAAATGCCCCCATGTGGCCACACGGGATACGCACTAAGAGAAGGTGGTCTCACTCCCACCTCTCCCCCACTGATACCCTCTATCCTGCTGGCAGTTATGGTTCCACACTTGCCGAGCTCAACTCGGCCCTAACCCCACTCTCGGCGAGGTGGTGTGTACGAAAAGTCCCGTGAAGTGGTTGGCCCACTCGGTTTCAGACCGAGGTGAGCTCATGTCCTCCAAATGTCAGTAAAACCCCAACACCTGGCTCCGAAAACCGTACAAGCGAGAATGCACTGAGGAGTGTACCCTATCCCCAGTCCCAGATCGGTTGTTTCAAGCTCACCCCCGCCAAAGCACCCAAAAACGCCTTCTCCTGTCGGTTTTTACCCCATGCACGCCAAGAACCACTATTCCCATCCCAACACATGCATCCCGAAGCTCAGCGCATATACACGCTTGTATACATATGTAGTCGTAGTAGTAGGGCAATCAAGGATAGGGTAAATAAAGAAGGCAGTGCAAGGTTCATCATCATGTATTTAAAGCAAAGCTCTAGCACACTACATAGCAATGCCTAATAGGTATTCAGAATCAGTCGGGCATGAACACCTTCGTGCGAGTAGACGACGGCGGCGTAGTCGTCTGTGTAGTCGATCTCCGAGCTCAGCTCCCCGGCTCTAGCTGCTCCTATTAACACGCAAATAAAATAAAGATGGGTCCTATTGCAATTAACTCCAAATGAACTGCGACTAAGAGCCAAAAGAGAGTGTAAACACTAGCCCTACACGGAGTTTATAATTTTAGAAGAGCTTTGGAAAAGGTTTCATAATTTTCGGAGTTGAAATGGATTTTCTAGAATTATCCAAAAGTAAAATACATTTTCTGAAATTAAAATACGCTTCCACAGTAATATTAACTATAAGATATCTACTGGCTAGGTCTAGAGGTCTATAAACTAGCTACAGGTTGATTGTAGGCTAGCTCGTGCTGCTTACATGGCTGCCAACGGGGCGGCTTATAGCCAGTGGTTGCACACATGGCAGCCCATGTGGCAAGGTGCAAAAGATCCCAGCGATCGACTGCGGCCAAGGGGGAGTGCAGGCGCGTGTGTGGCTCAGCCACTTAGCGGCCAGCCGCACGAGATACCAGGGATCGGCTGCGGCTCGGCGAGGCACAGGATGCGGTGGGGTTCAGCTGTGGTTGGTCGGCCACACGAGATCCACGGCTCCCTCTGTGGCGTGATCGACGTGTGGTCCAGTGTGCAAAGAAAACCCTGTCGGGTTTTGGCCATGTCCACCAGACGTTCGACGTCTAGTCCCAAAAGGACGACAGACAGGAAAAGCTCGCCATCGGCGAGGTGGTTCGGCGATGGGTCAACAAGCGACTCAGCGCAAGAGAGAGGACTCTAGGGCTTAGTTTCGGTAAAAAAAGGCGTGGCCTTTGGCCGAGATTCCGGCTTCACGGTGGCGAGGTGCGGTTCGGTGGTGCGGCTGGGGTGGTCAGCACCAGTGAGGTTGCACGCGAGCCCGTACGCATGAATGTCCTTGTGCTCGAGGTCGAACCAGCGCTCGCGCACCCAGGCGGAAAGAACCCCTCACCCCGGTGGTGAGGGCTTGGCCGATGGCGAACAAAGCACCGGTGAGGTGACAGAGTGAACATGCATGTGCGAGCGTGTGTTCTAGCTCAGGGTCTAGTGCTTAAGCGCCTAGGCGGTAGGGGTGCCCATGACGATGAAGGAGAGAGGCTTGGCGCGGCGAGGCAAAGAGGAGACGGCGAACCACATGGCGGGGATGTCGTCTTGCGAACGGAAGAACACGGTCGGGAACGGGGCTTGCCCAGCGATGGCTTGGTCGCGTGCACACGTGTGCGTCTGGCCGTGAGGCAAGGTCCCGGCTGGCACGGAGGCGCGGCGGAAACAGGGCAAACGCAAAGAAGTAGCGGAGGTGACCAGCGCCGGTGAGGTTGTACACGTGCGAGCGTGTGGACGTGCACGCGAGAGTGTACGTGCGCATGCATGGTAGTCCGGCCGGAAAGGCAAGACCTTGGCTCGATGGTGGCGTGCGCAGCCGTGTGGGTGTTGGCGGCGAACCGGAGCTCGGCGGCGCATACCGAAACAAATGAACGACATGAAGAAATAGCAAAGGAGCACTCATGCGTTGAGGTAGGCACCGGCACCTACAAGACGACCGGCATGGCTCGAAGGCCAGCGCTTAGACTACGGCGGGTCGCACGGCGGCGCGGTGTGGGTCACGACATCCAAATGAGCACACAAGGCTCTACCGCGTCCACGGCTCGAAGGCCGGGCGCCACAGCAAGAGGGGGTTGGCAAGGCTCAACTTCGGTCCAAGGAAGCGGTGGCAAGACGACGGTGAAGAAGGTGCGGCGGAGCAGAGGAAGCAGACAGGGATGGCTCGGCTTGATGCAGGGGAAGAAGAGCAGCACGGCGTCACCTTCAGCATGTCCGGCTCCTGCTCCGCGACGGAGACTTGGCCACGGACGGCTCCGGCTTCAGGGCGTCGACGGTCTTCAGCTGCGCAGGTCGACGGCACAGACAGGACTGGCGTCGAGGTACTGCTCCCCGACGCAATGACCTCCAGGATGGCTTCCACCCTCTTCTCCCTGCCTCCTCCTCCCTACTCTTCACAGAGGCTGAGACGGATTGGGGAAGGAACACCAAGGGGTGGTGGCGGACAAGAGGCTGCTAGGGAAGGGTTTCATAGGGAGACACCCTAGGGTTTGGGGGAGATGGATGGACGGCGGGTGGCACAGAAGAGGCACGGGGGTGACACGACATCCATCTGGCACGCCAGCGCGACAAGGGGCGGTGCCCATGGCTGGCGTCGGCGCCCCTCCCGCCCCCACGCTCGCGTCACGGTGGGGAAGAAGAAAAGCAGGGGAGGATGGTGGCTGAGCGCTGGGGCCCGCATGGTAGCGACACATGAAGAGGGGTAGGTGGTAACCAAGTTGCGGTTTAAGGCGGGTCGAAAGGCAAGGTGGGCTGGCGGTTCGTGCAGGCTGGCAGAGAAAGGTGGGGGGTGGTTCGGTAGACTTCAGCAGTTGTGGTTAAGGCCCAACAGAGATAGAGGAGGTTTCCTATTTTCCTATAAACCTTATACAAGATTCAAATTTGAATTTAGAATTTAAATTAGAACTCCAAAATAAGCCCAAATAAAATTCATTTAACTCCAAAGTTCTCACACTAGCATTTTCTAATTCCTAAATTTCATTATTATGCTCAAAATAAATCTAGGAATTTTGGGGAGGATCAAAGAAGGCAACCTTAAATTTTAATTATGCACTCAATTTCAAATCAAAATTTTGAAATCCACATTTTTGCACTCCTAACATTGCAGAGAAATTCCGGGATGTTACAACCTCCAATTCCTGAACCATGTAATATGATTCCTCTTCATAGTTTGTTCTTCCTTCCAACCCCAGACTTGAAGTGCTGCTCCGCCTGCTACCACGAGCCATGGGTCGGTCGATTCAGAGGTAGCGCATGCTCCTATGCAGCGGCGGCGTCGGGCGGCGGGTCTTGGGCGGCCAGTGGGAGCAACACCTATGTGACACCCCACAGATTTTTAATTAACCCTAATCGTCGGTCAACCCTGCTGGCAATGGTCAAATCACGGTCAACCTGGGTCCTCACCTTCAAAAACTCACCAACCAACTCTAATGACACCTTTGATCAAGTGGACACACATGTGGGGTCAACCCATGGTCAAAGTCTTGGTCAAACCCCACTCAAACCCTAGTGACCCTAGATGTCTTCCGGAACTTTTGCCGCGTTCTCCAAAATTCACCTAAACACTTAAAAATCTACCTTTATGGAAGTTGTCCAGCTTGTTGAGGGACACAACTTTCATGTAGATTGGCATTTCAAATTTTAAGTGCAAAAAGGTGAAAAACTTGCCCAAAGGTCAGTACCTCCTGTTCGCTGCAATTGAGTGGCATACAGAGTTGACAAACTTGCTGAGCAAAATCTATTGAGAAAAACCCCATATAACCTTTGTGAAAGTTGTAGGTGGGTTTGAGATCTACAACTTTCGTATTCAACGTTTGGTGCACTTTTATACAAGATTTTGGAGATATTTAATTTCAAACAGGGGACCGGCAAAACGATTTGGGCCAGGGCGCCGCCGCGCCGCGTCGGCCGACCTCGGCGTCCGCGCCGCGTGCCGCCCAAGGCCGCCCGCCGACCGAGGCTCGCTCTTCCCCATACGCCGTGTCTTGAGGCCGTTGGAATCCTCTCGGCGCGCGCGTGTCACGAACCGCGCCGTACCGGCTCGGTGGGCGCCGCGGACCGCCCGTCCGTCCGGCGCGCGCCCGCCGTACGCGCGCCGGCCGAGGCCGGGTACCACGGCCGCATCTCCGCGGTCACGCCGCCGTCACCCCGGCCGAGCCGCCTCTATAAATGTCGTGCGTTCTCCCCTCCTCACGCCGGCATTGCCGCTCCACCGCGCCATCCGCGCCGCCGCCGTCGAGCTGCGCTCCCTCCTGCTTCCCACGACCGAGCAACCACCCATGCCCCTTTCCTACACCCCATAGGACCTTCACGTGCCACTCGTTGTCCGTGCCGGCTCATGTCGCCGCCGGAGCCGAGCCGCCACGGCCGCCGCCACCGGTCTTCACCGCGCGCCCATGCCGCGCGTTCTCCGCCCCGACTCGCCACCCCCGTGCCCTAGGTGAGCACATGGTCGTGCCCCACCGCTTCCCCGGCCGGGAGCACGGCCGCCGCCGACCCGGCCGCCGCCGCCGCCCCCCATGGCCAAGGCCCTGATTGCAAGCCCCCAAATAGTTATAGGGTGTTTTCCGTGAACTAGGGGTGTTTTCGTAAGGTTTTAAATCTTTGTAGGGTCCTCGGTGCAAAAGGGTAACTTCAATAGTAAACAGATTTTGCAGAAAATTGTAAAATCCCTAGAAAATCGTAGAATATTCAGAAAATTGCAAACTCAATTTTGCTAGATTCCTGGTGAGGAGCACTACAACTTTTGTTATACTCACCTAGGCTGTTTCTTGATATTTTTGGCATGAACAATAGAAATGTGAAAAACCTAGATCTATGATATCTCAAAATCCATAGGTCCTCTGTATCTAAGTTTTGGATATGTTGTGTGTGATTCTATGTCTAGCTCCTGCGCCAAAAATTTCACAAAGTTATGATGTAAATCATTTTATATAAATTGTTTTCCATTTTTGCAGATTCTGTCTGAATTATTTTTGTAGCTAAAAATAATTATGTTTTTTGCCCAACTTTTGCATTTTGTCTTGTTATGCCGAGTTACATCTCTGGTGGATTAATCACAATTTTTGAATGCTCAGAATTAATTATTCTTAATATATGCATGTTTTCCTTTGAAATTTAGTAATGCAAGATCAGTAGTAGTTCTAGGTGTGCTTGCTGCTTTTCTAGGATGGTTTAGGACCAGAGAATATGTATGAGGAAGTTTGGAGAATTTGGATGCTTATTTATTTTTGTATGCATTTAACTTGTTTTACTAGCTAAGTTTTGTTATTTTCAAAATAATTATTTTTCTAGCTTTCTTAGCCTTGCAAGTGCGTTTAGTGGCTTAGTGTAGATGTTGTGATGCCTAAGAAAACCCTCCACTGAATTTTAATGATTTATTGTTAAATAAAAGCTTGGGAGGCCTTTATAGATTAATGTTTTGATTAAATTAGGAAAATGCCTTTGAAATTCTTTTACCCCTTTTTGTGAAGTGATGCCAGACTTACTTAAGAACTAACAATACACCCTTGCTATTAAAGAATTAAATGGGAATTAATTATCCTTGTACACACCTTTACTAGTGAAAGGTGAAGTATTAAATCTTCACATGAAATAACAATTATAAAAAGAGAGACATTAATTAAAGTGTTAAATTAAAATAATAAAGCACATATCAATAATAACCTTCATAAAAAGGAAGTTAATAATTAATTATTTGTTAAGGTGAATATGGACAACAAGAGTTGGATAAGATAAACAATCTATCACATCACGTGAACCCTGCATTGCATTCCGTGTAGATCTTCCTAACGGTGACTACTCGCTAGTCCCGGAAGCCGAGGAAGGAGAAGCAAAAGCTGCATTGAAGTACATGGAAGTACTCGACGACACCGAGGGTGCTCAAGCTAACCTTGCTGACGAAGGCAAGCCCCAGTGCATATGACCCAGTTTTTCAAATTTATTATACAATTATCTATGGATGCTTGTGCATTTAAGTTCAGGAGTTGTATGGAACCTTAGATGCAAAATCCCTAGGTACCTGTGTCCTTACTAGAATGATAGGTCGATAGCTGCTAAGCTATAGGACCGTTACAAGTCGGGTGATGATGTCACTCGCGAGAATAGGTTCCTAGGTAGGAATCATAAGATCTCCTTAAATGGATTGCTCATGTGGTAAGAGCATGGGATGTGGACTCCGGTCCAATGGCTATCGTGGGTTAAGTGTTTGAACGTACTAAGCACTTGTCGTGAATAGGACCAGTAGGCCTAGTACCTTAATGAGACGGCTAGGGATTTAACTGTCACTACTCTTGGGATGCGTCTCACGGCTAGCTACGGTGGTGCACATGTGAGTCTGGTTGCCTCGCAGGGTAGTCCAGATAGCCGGTACCAAAGACTGTGGCCTTTTATTCCGACCCGAGGATTTTTTGGAACCGTTTGGTGGTTGTCCTCACGGGGACATCCCACCGTGTGTTTAGGTCTACCTTGCAAGGTCTGAATCAATCGATTGTCGGCCTCTCACCGTTATCTGAGACTACTTACTCCACTGGCCATGAGATCCCTAATGATGGAAGTTGATGAATTTTATGCTTGATTAATGGTATGGTACAACCTTGTCTGTACTAGTTGGCTAACTTAGAAAAGAATAAATCCACTAGAACTTGTGCTAAAATCTTGAAAGTAAGGACATACTCTTTGTTACTTTTCAGCAAAAGAAACCCAGTGGCCAAAAGCCTTTTCATGTCTAGAGTTGGTGAAATAGTTATCACCGACAGGTAAGTCTTGCTGAGTATTAATATACTCAGCCTTGCTATAATCTGTTGCTCCAGGTAATGCCTTTGGTGATAAGTGGCCCGGAGAGATCCCGCCCGGCTGGGAGCTGGAGTGGGTGGAGGATGACGACTGAAGGCATCATGGCTGGCCTCCCGTGGTGTTCTCGTTTTCCACTTAGTTAATTCCGTTGTTTTAAAAAAACTCTGAACTACGTTGTTATGTCAAAAACTTCGGTTTGTAATAATTAAACCCTTCGGGGTAAATTTCAAATAATGTTATTTATGTTGTATCTCTGAACTCGCCTTCGCGTGAGTTTTAATGCATATGTGTCGATCCTTGTTGCTATATAAGTGATTTACCGGGCGTTAACACGGCGACCAACGACAGGATGATACTTTATTACTGCTTAATGGCCAAAGTGGATTGGTTTAGGCGGTAGTACGGTATTTTCCTGGGCGGGTTGTCACAACCTAGCACGGAGCACCTCTTGCATGCACTGTGGTGCTGCTGCGACCTGCTGCGCCGCGGTGCTAGAGCTACCTCTAGGTCGGGTGGTGCTAGAGCATGGTGTTGTGCTGGAGCGGCCTTTAGGTTGGGCGGTGCTGCAATGGCCTCAGCGGGCGGGCCGGCGGGCGAGTGCCGCCGCGGCCTCGGCAGTGTGCGGTGCCTCTGTGGCCACTGCGGGCGGGTGGTGCTGCTGCCTACGGATAAGAAGGGAGGTATGGAAGTCCAAACAAAAAAGACAGTGGGGGATGTGCAGAGAAGGCCAGAAGGGCAAAAAGGGTCATTTTTGTGTCGTCACGTGTTAATTGACGGCATGGACAACGAAAGGGAGCGAAGGATGTAACTGACCCAAAGAATGAAAGTTTTTCCACAAAGGGCCGCACTCGAATTTCATTACCAACGTAACGAAATTACAACATTTAAGAGTCTGAGACCGAATGACAGGAAGATAGGAAACGAACAAAAGAAGCAGCCAGGAAAGAGAAGCACACAGGGCTCCCAACCCGCTGCTAGCCCCCCCCCCCCACACACACACACGGTCAACAAGAATTAACAAGTTCACACAACACAGAACTACGACATAGAGGAAATGAGACTAATGGGTCTTCAGTTGTAGATCTTGTCCAGCAGAGCTTTCAACATCCTTCTTAATGCAATCACTGCAGCAATACCGTTCCAGTCCCCGGCTCCCCCTTGTGCTTCTTGTGGGTGGTGCAGTATTGTCGTGTTCTTCAGAACTTCTGCTCTAGTCTCCAACATGATCCTTCCCTCCTTCTGTTCCAAACCTGCCCGGTTATTCAACATAGATGAGGCTAGACAAATGATCTCTGTAGGAGATCTGATTTTTCTTTTTATCAAAACAGACACTATTACGGGTTCGCCAGATTGCCCAGCAGATTGCTGCGAGTCCAATCATGTACAGATTCTTATTATGTGGCATAAATCTTTCACACCATTCCCAGTATTGATTTTCACTGGTTGGCCTGCAATCAGCCTTAATCACCTAAGCTACCAAACTCCAGATGTATTTAGCTAGAGAACATTCAAAGAACAAGGGAGGGATGTTTTCCTCCAAATTACAGAAGCTACAGAATTTATCCCCTTGCCAATTCCTTTTTAGCAAGTTGTTTTTAGTCAGGATAGCATCCTGATGAATTAATCACATGAAAATTTTATTCTTCAATGGAATTTTAGCCTTCCAAATTTTTTGGGTAGGTTCCCCGACATCAGCTCTACAAAGATGAGTATACATTGATTTGACAGAGTAAACTTTATTTTTTTCCCATATCCACATTGGTTCATCTTTCTGTATCCCAAAGCACAAACTAACATTGCATCTCTAAGTTGTCTCAACTGGTTTTGAGCATTCTCATCCAACCATCTCCCAAAAGTCAACCTCCACCCTCTTGAGGCCATAGCTACTGATATGGTTTGCTCATCGCAAATATCAAAAAGCTCTCCAAATTTATTCTTCAAAGAGTAGTCCCCACACCATGGGTCTCTCAGAAATCTGTGTCCCTCCCATTTCCAATTGCAATCTTCCTGCCAGCTAGGTATAGCTCTTTGATTTTGATTAGGTTATTCCACAAAGGGGAATTTGAGGGATTGCATTTTAATTTGCTTATCCCACCTCTGATTTTGTATTTTTTCCTGACTATCTCTTGTCGTAAACCATCTCCAGTTTCTATCTTCCACCACCATTTACACAATAAGCTAATATTTTGGCCTTTTCAATTCAGGGACTAACTCGACCCTTTGCGAAAAGTTCAGGATCGAGTTTGTCTATTGCCAACAAGAAAAGAAGTGTGGCAAGTGTAGCCCACCTGCTGTTGTGCTACCCCTTTGCCACACTGCCAGGCCACCAAGAACTCTGTTAGGATCCAGTATCCGTTGGGCTGCCTTTGGGCCTATATTCGTCTGGGCCTGCAGCCTTTCTCTTAGTGGGCCTATCTCTAGTTGTTGTATTGTGACTATATGTACCGAGGTCACCAGGATGGCTGGTTATCGATTATCATTTGTATCAACAGATATTCCTGTTCATCTTCTTCTCTACGCAACTTGCTCTGTCTCTCCTCCTCGATTCCCTTGTTGTTCTTCTATTCCTTGCTCTAGTTCTTCCAATTCGTTTCCCTGCTGCTACTTCTCCTTCCCCACTACCATGCTGCTAACAATTGGTATCAGAGACAACGATCCCGGGTGCGAGATCGTCGATCTGAGTCTGCTACATTCCTTCCCCATCGATTCTGTTCTTCGGGTGGATTGGTGAGCGCGATTCGTCGTGGCCAATTCCGTCCCCTGAACATCGATTCGGAACAGCTCATGGCGGATCCCTGGAGTTCCTGCAAGACGGGCTCAAGTTTCAGCAAGGAGAACAACCTGTGGTTGAGCGCCTGCAACATGTTCGACGAAATGGCCAGCAATGGTTTCGATGAATGGAGGTCACCAAATCGCATACTGGAGGTCGCCATTCATAGGGTTTGTTATCCTATCACTGAATCGGTGCTACATCAAGTATTTGGTTCATTTGGAGGAGTTGTGGAGCAAATTCTGGTGATTGGGGGAACTGATGTCGTGTTGGCGAGTGTGGTGTTTGATTCAGTGGAGGTTGCAGCAGATGTGTATGGGGAATTGCATGGCCCCAACATCTACAATGGTTGTTGCCAGATGCACATCAAGTGGGGATTGCCAACTCCAGCAACTCGAGGCCCGGTCAAGCCGACATCCACTCAGTCCACCGCCGCGGCGTCCGCGCCTCCTGCGTCCATGGTGGAGCTCACGACCGTGCCATTCTCCGCTGCATCGGTCGCGCCCGTGACTCCAACCTCACCCACCGTGGTAGCCACCACCGTGTGTCCTACTGTTGCAGATGCAGCTGCAGTCTCTGATGCGTCTGTAGCCGAACCGATGCCTGTGTCCACATTCTCGGTGGCACCCGCATCTTCCGTCATCGCATCGACTACGTCCGACCCTCCCACTGGCACGACAAATTCCATCACGCCATCGTACTTCGCCGCCACCGCATCGGCCACGCCCTCACCAGCCAATGCCACCACCACGGTGTTTCCGATCCAGATCCAGGAGGGAGGGGATCTCGAACAGATGAAGGTGGACGAGGACTACTAGAGCTCGTGGCACAAGCTCTCTGACCCCATCTGCGAATGTGCCTACAAGTTCGAGAGCAGCCTCGCCACTCCGCGTCGAGTTCCACCGCGCCTTCCTCGTCCTCGACGTCCGCGGCGAGATCCTCGGCGTACACCGCGACTTCGGCGAGCGCAGCGAGTTCCACCACACCTGCCTCGGCTTCGACGGCCGCGGCGAGGTCGTCTGCGTGTGCCTCGGCTTCGACAGTCACAGCGAGGTCGTCTACGTGTGCCTAGGCTTCAGCGACCGTGGCGAGCTCCACCGCGCCCGCCTCGTCCTCGACCTCCGTGTCGAGCTCCTCGGCGCGTGCCTCGGCCTCGACGTCCACGTCTCCCGCGTCCACCTTGGTGGGCTCCTTTGCATGCCATGGCGCAGCAAAACGATGGTTACATCATCAGCAACTCGCCTACCAGGTCTGCTCCACTAAGTATAGAGGATGTGTCTTCCACCAACTTGCTCGCCAAGTGTTCACCTGAATGCAACCAGATCAGGTACACCACAAATTCCATGCCTGCCTACTCAATTGTTGGGGATCATTCATGGCTGGTCACTAGTGTATTGGGAGTTCAGCAAATGTTTCAAGGAATGGATGTTCAGAAAAAAAGTCATGCTAAATTTAGTGCTTGCTTCTTTAGTTGACAAAGGGCCAAAGTTGTTTATTCTGAATGTTGAGCTAGTTTGCATTCCACCAAAGCCTCCATGGTCATTAGTCAGCCTACATCCTGATAGTGTCTGTACTGATTGTGCTAGTCAGAGTTTTGGGATGCTATGTTCATATATTCTGAAAGACAACATGGCCTTGGTTAATGATGATGCTCAGTTCCGCCCACTACCTTGGCCATCCTTCACTAGTGATAAAGTGGCAATCCACAGCTCAGTTAACACTCTATTTGGTGATGTTTGTGAATTTGAGCATTACAAGTGTATTGTGGCATTTCAGTCTCTTGTATGGAATCTGTTGGCAATTGACAAGGTGCCAGGGCAGGTGTTAATTATGAGTAATTCATGTGAAGTGCAAGCTATATTTACTTGGTCCAAATCTGCTTATGAGTGCTTTCATATATATATTCATGTATATCAGCACTACTGTCACAATCAGATTCAGACCGGTGGCATTTTTGTGGGCATCAATGCTAGCTGGCAGTCAGCTGTGTGGGTTCAATCATGGTTAATGTTAATTGGTGTTTCAGTTTTTGGAATCAAGTGGACAAATATCGACAGGATATATGCATCTTCAGTTTGGCGAGTTCCAGTTTTCCATCCTTTTTACTCTCCAGTTTCCATAGTGGCCTTGATTCAAGTTTGGGAAACAGAACAATTGCCTCCTCCTTTGTCGGGCTATCAAAATATTTTCTCTCAAAGCTGCAAATTGACAGTCCATTTTATTGTCAGCAAGCTGAAAATGGAGCAGTGTCTTCATTCTGAAAGTGAAATATTGCTTCTCCCTGAGATAATAGAATATGCTATTCATCAGGTGCTTCACAAACTGCAAGCTGGAACAATAGGGAATTTTGGAGTGTTGCTACAACCATGGTCACCATTTGCCTTGTTATCCTATTGGTGCATGTTTGTATTTGGCGAATCTGTTCAGTACATGCGGCATAGTTCCCAGCTTAACCTGGAAGGCTTCGAAAACCAGGCAGAAGCGGGAAATCTTCAGATACAAGATGGGCCACTGGGGAATGTCCTTGTGCAGGTGGTCACTTTCAGAGGCTGTCACACTGTCATGATCTGCTCTGCAACTACATCTACTCAGTAGCTGATGTTGTGGGATCCAGGTGGTGATCCTTATTTTCTCTCTGGATATGGATCCTTATTGGCTGCCTACACAAGGGTGGTTGTTCGGCTGCCTCCAAAAGCAATCTCATCAGCTTATTTGGATTCTGGCACTAGTGCTCAAGAAAGGATATGTGCTTCAATTTATTTTGATGTCATCAAGTTGCAGATCATTCCAATGAAGCCTCAGCACTTTTTGGAGCAAGCAATGGGCAGGATGACACTACAACTCATGCAATTCTACCATCAAGCTTTGGATGACCCGTGAGATAATCGTTGCAAATTGGAAGCTACTTCAGCCAACTATCTAAATTTGGTGATATCAATTCAGTCTCATCGTCTACATCAAGGTGCTCAACATGATTAAGCAGCTTGGGGGCAAGGTGCTCTTTAAGAAGGGGAGAATGTTAGGATCCAGTATCCGCTGGGCTGCCTTTGGGCTTGTATTCGACTGGGCATGCGGCCTTTCTCTTAGTGGGCCTATCTCTAGTTGTTGTATTGTGACTATATGTACTGAGGTCACCAGGATGGCTGGTTATCGATTATCATTTGTATCAACAGATATTCCTGTTCATCTTCTTGTCCACGCAACTTGCTCTGTCTCTCCTCCTCGATTCCCTTACTGTTCTTCTATTCCCTGCTCTAGTTCTTCCAATTCGTTTCCCTGCTGCTACTTCTCCTTCCCCACTACCCTGCTGCTAACAAACTCAGCTCGTATTGTTAACACTAAAACACGTACTGATGATGGATTAAATAAAAGAAAGAAAGCTTGGCGGCGATCAGAAAACCCGCTCCCCCTTTCCCTCCTCTCATGCCATACCATCGCTTACTAGCTTTGTTTAATCTGCCAGTGTGACCTTAAAGCGGCGCACGATCGGCACGAGCCACACCGGGCGCGGCAGGCTTTCCAGTTCATCCGATTCTCCATGGACTCGAGCTTTCCGGCTTCCGATTGTCCTGAATTCCTGATCTGATCCCTCGACAGCGTATGGGCAGCGGTTTAATTCTTCCGAGTCCAGTTCTGCTTTGATCCTTCTCCCCGTTGATCTCGGGTTTAATTCGATGTTGCTGATAGCTGCTCCGGGACAACGACACGAGCTAGTACTCCTACTATATACTTGTGTGGGGAAATTTATGGTTGTAGATCTTCACTGCATCGAACTATACGGGGACAACAACATCATGGTTGCTTTCAGCCACATGCACTGACAACAACATGTGACGCCAAAAACCCATGAGACGTGTGACAAATGGTGCACGGGTTGTTGTTGAGGGGACTAATCCGAGTAGTCGAGGAGGGACCTACTCCTATTGATGTGATTACATAAAAAGAACAAACTACTCCATGGATGATGCGATTGGAGAAAGAAAACCTTGATGCTCATAAGAAATCGGTCCTGTCTCTTCGCAGCTATTTGGGGTCGCCATTGATTTTCTTTTCTCTTTGGCTTGGGATTTGTGTGGGATTTCCGTAGTAAGGCAATTGAGTTATTAATGAACCTTCTCTAGATTTGGTTTTTTTAATGTTGATATAATATTTTTTTTAACTAAACACAACGAGGGAAGCCCCGCTGTTCAAATTTTCTTAAGAAAACAAAGATCCCAAAAAAGAGACAAAATGTTAGAAACTACGCTAAGAGATCATTAAAAAAGTTATGTACTGTACTCGTTACCCTAAAAGGGGAGGGGGTGAATTAGGCAACTAAAAATCTTAACATATGGCTTCACTATTTTTACACAAAGATAAACTAGAACATGCTATCTTAATGTGCAACTAGGGTTGTTCTAGTGTGAAATTCCCATCCCAAAACAAGGTTTGCAACCTATAGCTAATCCTAGCATGATACTACTCTAGGAAAGTAAAGTCAAGCAAAGGTTGCAATAGAGTAAATGCAAAAACGTAAAGGGATGAGAGGAAGCAAACTCTCGACACGCGATTTATCCCGTGGTATCAGTAGGCACTAAGCCACCCCTAGTCCACGTTGTTGAAGCACTCACACAAGAGTATTGCTTCCCGGTCACCAAGTCTCTCCCAAGAGCACCACTTGACTTGCCACAAAGGCTAGCCACGTAGGCACTTGTCAAGCTCCCTTGGTCACCTTGATGCCGCCTCCACTAAGGAGCTTCTCCACCAAGGAAGGGGGTCTACACGTCCCCCGCACAAAGTGTCCTCGCCGCTCCACACCAAGCCGGAGGATCGATGACGATTGTCGGTGAGCCACTTAGGCTCCAAGGCTTCCGGCGAACCTTGTACAACTTGATTCACTCAAGAATCACCTCACAAGGTTGGCACAACCTTGCACTCACTCAGCTCTAAGCTAAGCCTAACCCTAAGCACATACACAAAGCATATGTAAGTCTAAGGATGAGCAATTAAGCACTTGGATGGATTGGATATGATCTTATAGGTGTCTTGCACTCTCCTGCACTTCCACACAATCCAGCAACCTCAAATGGGTGAGTGGAGGGGGTATAAATAGCCTAAGGCATCCAAAGAGTCGTTGGCTAACGGTCACTGAAAAAGGTAGCGTCGGATGAACCGATGCTATGCTTTTCCAGGGCGTCGGTTCATCTGGTGCCCTCCACATCACTTAGCTGTTGCAGCTCTGCTGACACAACTGTTCCGACGCTATGCACCGACGCTACGTCGGTTCATCCGGTGCTGAAGGACTTCGCGCCAAACCATCTCTGTTAGCTTTCACGCGACCGTCGGATGAACCGCTGCTGACCCGTCGGTTTATCTGGTGCTTAAGGCTTCGTCTTGGCGCGTGTCTGTCTTGTTCAAACTTGACCACCGGATAGTCCGACGGTTCTGTCCAATGGACCGTCGGTTCATCCGACGTTGCTGTCTTCGCGGCTTCTCTTCTCCAATTCATCTGACACAACTAGGAAAGGGACCGTCGGTTCATCTGACGGTATCAAGTGAATTCCAGTCATTGCACAGTGTACCAAGTGCTCCGACGCTATTGCACCGATGGTACCGTCGGTTCATCCGACGGTGTCTTTTTCCTTCTTTTCCTTCGCGTCTTCAACTTGGATCTTTGCTTCAACTTAACATACTTAATCATGCCATTACTTATAGCCTCAAAATATATACTAAGTCCTCAAATTTTCTATAAGTAACCTAACATGTCCATGGTATGTTAACTTGTGGTATGACATGTTAACTTGGGCATGGTATGTTAACTTGTGGTAACATTCATGGGATCTAGAAATGCCTACAAAGACATGCTCGACAAAGTGGTTAGTCCCATTGCTTGTGTTAACATGAATCACCAAAATCAACTCGAACAAATGGCAAATGGGGCCATGTTCGCTACATGTACAAGCTACAAACTAAAGAAAAAGATGGAAATGGGATTTATATATAGTGCTATTGACCTATGCTAAAAATGGAGGGGGGTTTTTTGACATTGAACTTTCGTTAACTAGCAGCAAGAAGCTGCTAAGACCCTGAAATGGGCCAAGTTTATAGAATGGAGTGCACTCATCATAGGGCACTGCCGATCATGGGTTTCATGAGAACCCGGTACATAACCCTGAAACTGGGTTTGAGGATTTGTGTTGGATTTCCGTAGTAAGGCAATTGAGTCGTTAATGAACCTTCTCTAGATTTGGTTTTTTAATGTTCATATAATATTTTTTTTAACTAAATACAACGAGGGAAGCCCTCGCTGTTCAAATTTTCTTAAGAAAACAAAGATCCCAAAAAAGAGACAAACTGTTAGAAACTACGCTAAGAGATCATGAATGAAGGTATGTACTATAAGGAATCGGATGCTCATTAGCCTAAGAGGGGGACGGGGTGAATTAGGCAACTAAAAACCTTAACCTATGGCTTCACTATTTTTACACAAAGATAAACTAGAACATGCTATCTTAATGTGCAACTAGGGTTGTTCTAGTGTGAAACTCCCATCCCAAAACAAGGTTTGCAACCTATAGCCAATCCTAGCATGATACTACTCTAGGAAAGTAAAGGCAAGCAAAGATTGCAATAGAGTAAATGCGAAAACATAAAGAGGATGAGAGGAAGCAAACTCTTGACACGCGATTTATCCCGTGGTATCAGTAGGCACTAAACCACCCCTAGTCCACGTTGTTGAAGCACTCACACAAGAGTATTGCTTCCCGGTCACCAAGTCTCTCCCAAGAGCACCACTTGACTTGCCACAAAGGCTAGCCACTTAGGCATTTGCCAAGCTCCCTTGGTCACCTTGATGCCGCCTCCACTAAGGAGCTTCTCCACCAAGGAAGGGGGTCTCCATGTTCCCCGCACAAAGTGTCCTCGCCGCTCCACACCAAGCCGGAGGGTCGATGGCGATTGTCGGTGAGCCACTTAGGCCCCAAGGCTTCCGGCGAACCTTGTACAACTTGATTCACTCAAGAATCACCTCACAAGGTTGGCACAACCTTGCACTCACTCAGCTCTAAGCTAAGCCTAACCCTAAGCACATACACAAAGCATATGCAAGTCTAAGGATGAGCAATTAAGCACTTGGATGGACTGGATATGATCTTATAGGTGTCTTGCACTCTCCTACACTTCCACACAATCCAGCAACCTCAAATGGGTTAGTGGAGGGGGTATAAATAGCCCAAGGCATCCAAAGAGCCGTTGGCTAATTGTCACTGAAAAAGGTAGCGTCGGATGAACCGATGCTATGCTTTTCCAGGGCCTCGGTTCATCTGGTTCCCTCCACATCACTTAGCCATTGCAGCTCTGCTAACACAACTGTTCCGACGCTATGCACCGACGCTACGTCGGTTCATCCGATGCTGAAGGACTTCGCGCCAAACCATCTCTATTAGCTTTCACGCGACTGTCGGATGAACCGCTGCTGACCCGTCGGTTCATCCGGTGCTTAAGGCTTCGTCTTGATGCGTCTCTGTCTTGTTCAAACTTGACCACCGGATAGTCCGGCGGTTCCCTCCAATGGACCATCGGTTCATCCGACGCTGCTGTCTTCGCGACTTCTCTTCTCCAATTCATCCGACGCAACTAGGAAAGGGACCGTCGGTTCATCCGACGGTATAAAGTGAATTCCAGTCGTTGCATAGTGTACCAAGTGCTCCGACGCTATTGCACCGATGGTACCGTCGGTTCATCCGACGGTGTCTTTTCCTTCTTATTCTTCGCGTCTTCAACTTGGATCTTTGCTTCAACTTAACATACTTAATCATGCCATTACTTATAGCCTCAAAATATAT
This sequence comes from Cenchrus americanus, assembly GCA_947561735.1. Classification (NCBI taxonomy): domain Eukaryota; kingdom Viridiplantae; phylum Streptophyta; class Magnoliopsida; order Poales; family Poaceae; genus Cenchrus; species Cenchrus americanus. Next base: position 124,364,470 of record OX387244.1, on the reverse strand, counting down.
ACTAAGTCCTCAAATTTGCTATAAGTAACCTAACATGTCCATGGTATGTTAACTTGTGGTATGACATGTTAACTTGGGCATGGTATGTTAACTTGTGGTAACATTCATGAGACCTAGAAATGCCTACAAAGACATGCTCGACAAAGTGGTTTGTCCCATTGCTTGTGTCAACATGAATCACTAAAATCAACTCGAACAAATGGCAAATAGGGCCATGTTCGCTGCATGTACAAGCTACAAACTAAAGAAAAAGATGGAAATGGGATTTATCTTGTGCTATTGACTAGGCTAAAATGGAGGGGGTTTTTTGACATTGAACTTTCGTTAACTAGCAGCAAGAAGCTGCTAAGACCCTGAAATGGGCCAAGTTTATAGAATGGAGTGCACTCATCATAGGGCACTGCCGATCATAGGTTTCATGAGAACCCAGTACATAACCCTGTAATTGGGTTTGAGGAGAAGCAAGAGCTAATTTGCCCGGCGGAGCTCACAGCAGTGCCCGTGGCCGGCACCCGACGAAGCTCGCAGCGGCACTCACGGCTGGCGGAGCCCGCGATCGGTGAACTGCCCTGCATAGTGATGCTCCCGCGGCTGGGTGCGGCGCCCGGCGGAGCTCGTGCACTACACAACTCTTGCGGCCAGCCAGATTGCTTGCGAGCTCGCGTTGTTTTTTTAGAAATTGCATCATTGTTGTTGGAGAACGAAGTTTATGAGTTACATACCTTTCTACTGTGCACAACGTAAACTAGCAAATACATCTCATGTTTGGGTCGTATCTGTTGGAGTCAAGTCTCCTAAGGCTCGCTCAGGTTTGAATGTAAACAGTGGGGGGACTGAATGTAGCACATAGTGGAGAGGGACTGCTACATGTAACATGTGGAATCCAAATAAAACTTCAAAAGAAGATCGAACCACGCAGCCTCCAGCTAAATAAAATACTCTGTAGCAATTGAGGACATGTGCTTCAGGTGCATGCCCTGCTCCCAGTCTCCAACTACCTAGATTATATTGTTTTATTGTGTTCCCTTGTTCCCATCTATCGGCACAACACTTGAGAGTTGAGACAAACAATAGTGCGGGAAATATGGAAGTGGTTAGGTTGTTCGGAGTCTCGGATCAACCGATTCAATCTCTTTGGAGTCTCATGGAAGTGCTCATTAAGATAGATTTGCTTGGAAACTATACTTGGCTCGGTCTCGTTAATAATAGGGTTATTTGGATTGGTAGCATTACAATTTGTCAAAGTTGGAGATATACCATTACAATTCACCTACTACGAAATATACCATTACAACTTCAACTTTCTCTGATTCATAGCATTCTCTACATCTCCCAGCCATTTGGGCCCATTGTCAGGCGTACGTATACTGTGCATCTTTCCGTATGGACGTTTTTGCCCCTGTGGCCATGTGAAGAAGAGCTGGCCCCTGAGTCCCATCTCTCACTCTCGTCTCTGACACTCCTCTCTCAACTTCAACGGCAACAGCGGCGCAACCCTAACCATGGTTGTGCCACCGCCCGCGCCCCAGCTACGTGCGCCCCCGCACCCCAGCTGCGCACGCTCCCTCACCCCAGCTGAGCCCGTGCCCCCACTTCGGCTGGTTGTCCTCCCAGGTCTTGCACTACTCTTCTCCGTGGTTGCGCCATGGCGGGGCAGTGGTCTGGAAGCCCGAAAAAGGTAGGTTCGATGGACTCGAGCTCGATGGGTAGCGGTAAGAGGGAGTGCCCCCATTGCCATGTTCCATTGGTTCGGATCCAGAACAAGCAGCAACAAAGGATGAGTGGTTTTTGGTGTGCCCGTACAATGTGAAGGTTTGGATTGTTGACATTGTTGATTCTCATAATGTGTGTCTCTTGTTGGTTCTCTGATTGCTCCAATTTTATGTCCAGGGTGATCCCACAACCTGTCGCTACATCCAGTCTGAGTTACAATATGAGGTGGCTCTGGCTCTGGAAGAACACAGACGGCAACCTAGGCAGGAAGCACCGGAAGGCTGTTATGCTGAACTGAAAGAAGAATTGCAAGAGTTGAAGAAAAAAGTCTGTGGTGTTGCAGATGAAATGTGGAAATTAAAGCAACAACTTGTAGAGGTGCATGGTGTGTACACCAAGAAATGCCATGTTGTGCTAGATTGTTCTGTTCTTTTGGTTGTTGGTTGTGGCATTTTAGGTGTTGTTGGTGGTGTCCTTCTTTCTCATTTGTTCAACTGAACCTTATGTATGCATGGGATGCACCTTGCTGTTATAAAATGAAATGAAGTGAACATCTACTATGTGTCATCATGTTTTGTTGATCATGTCTGAATTGAAATGAAGTCAACAGGTACTATGTGAAAGGAATAGATATTATGTGAAATGAAATGAACAACTACTATGTGAAGTGAAATGAAATGAAAATTATGAAACATATAGAGAGGTCTTATAGTTGACATATAGTTCACAACCATAAACATGAATTCCCAGGCCACATAGTTCACAGGACACATAGTTCACAGGTTGCAACCACATAGTTCACAGGTTGCAACCACATACACCAACATACAAATTCACATAAGCATACACATTCACAAAAGCATACAAGTTGTCACACCCTGAAATTCCCAAATTTCAGGATGTGAATAGGAAGAAAAATTAAACAATGATTTTCTCTTAATTTTTAAAACTTTGCCCAACCTTTAATTCTTTATAGAGAATATAGTATAGGAAAAAAATTAAAGCGTTATTTGTTTTTCCAAATTAAATTTGTGGCTTGATGTGTATTGCATTCATGCTGGAGCATTGTTTATGATTGCTTGAATTCAAATTCAAATTTGAATTCAATTGATTGATCCCTTTAAAAAAATGCAAAACCTTCTCCTTCTCCCTCCACTCTCCTTTTCCTCCTTTCGGCCCAACCCTGCTCCCCAAGCCCAGCTCCGCTCGCAGCCCGCTAGCATCGTCGCAGCTTCGCAGCCCAGTTCAGTGAAGTCTGCTTATAGCCCCTCGACTTTCCTCGCGGCCGCGCGCCGTCCGCTGAAACCCAGCCCAGCTAGCGCCAGCGGCCCAGCCCGGCCCACTCCCCCGTGTGCGCCGCCGCCCGGCCGGCCGACGCGCGGGGCCCGCACGTCGGCCGCAACCTCCCGCCGGCCGAGCCGCGGCCGAGCCGGGGGTCGCGCTCGGGGCGGACCCCGACTCGGCGTCCGCGCCGCCTCACCCCGGCCCACGGGTCCGCTCGCCTAGGGCCTCCGCCCTATAAAGCCGCTACCACCCTCCGCCGCGAACCCCCCCGGTCGCCAAAACCCTAGTTGCTCGCGCCGCCGCCATCCCCTTGCCGCCGCCGGCCGCGGACCCGGCCTCCGTCGCCTCCCGTCGTCAAGCCGCCGCCTCCGCGCCTCCGTCGCTAGGTAAGAGAGCCGCCGGTGCGACTTGAGGTTGTTCCCGTGCCCTAACCCGCCGCGACCGGCTCGCCGGTCGACGCACCGCCGCTCGTCGCCGCCCCGTCGCGATGCGCGTCGCCTCTCGCGGCGTTTCGGTGAACCGCGCCGCGCCCGATGACTTCCCCGTGCCGCGTGCGTCGCTCTAGTGCAAACCGCCGGCCGAATCGTGCATTATAGCGCGAGATCGATTTTGCACCGCGAGTCCGCCGCCCTCGCGCGCCGCGCGCGCGCCGCGGCGCCGCCGCCGCCGTTCCGCCCGCCCGCGCTGGACCGTGGCCGTCCGATGTGCATCCCGCGGTCCCGATCGCGCCACGCCTCTGGTCAGACCGGCTCATACCGGTCAACCCAGCCTTATCACCCGCAGTACATCGTGGCCGTTGGATCTTGATCCAGTGGACCAGATCCATCCCTTCAGTTTTCCCCACGCTATTTTGTTTAAGAGACCCTGAGTTTTTCCAAAATCACAACCCGGTCCTCCCACCTTAGGAAACCTTTGCGATTAGGTCCTATTTTCTTCAGTTTAGCCCCGAGACTTAATTTTTATTTATAGATTAGTCCTAAAACTTGTTTTAGCCATAACTTAGCCGTTTTAGCTCCGTTTTTAGCGTTCTTTATGTCCACGAGATCGTCTCGACGAGTAGAATAGCTTTCTGTTGTTTTTGTTACTGTTTGAGATGATTGGTCTATTGTTTCTTATTTGTTTCCATTGTATGCTTGTATGTGAATGATGTGGTGCGTAGAAGACTGTTCGTTCGTGGAGAACGCTGGAGTTGAAGATTTCCAAGATCTTGAGCAGCAGCAAACGTTGGTAGAAGGCAAGTCCTTGCTGCATTCCCGTTGATCCTATTACAACATGCATTTTAATTACACCGTTATTTATTATTGCTTTGCATTAAATTGATGGGTCCTACTATTAAGGTTTGACTAGCTTTGTTTATCCTGTGCCTTGATCAACCTGGGTTTATGTTTATGTTGGGTAGACCGTGCTTAGTTGCTCAACTTGGGATTATGGTGGTTTTGATGAACAACAATGTCAATCTTGCTTTACTTGTGTTGTACCTTTCATTAAACAAGATCACCTGTGTTAATCAGAACATGGAGAACCACCCAGGGAAACAGTGCTACCACAAGACGTATGGCTCTGTCTTGGCTTATTAATTAGTGAACTAGGTGTTAGGTATGCTTTACCTGATAAGGGTTGGGGGCTGGCGGGTAGTGGCGTATGGACCTGCTCGGGCGTAGGTGTGGGCTTAGCTAAGACACGGTACTCGTCCGGGAGCTTTATACGTTGCACTGACCAGGTAACCTAGCGGGCAGCCTACATCTGGGGATCTTTGTAACGGCCTCGTAGCGTCCCTATGCAATCACACCTCGGTAGTGTGGTATGGTGCCTGATCAGCATCGCATGGTTGGGTCTAAAGTTCTTCGGGAGTTTTACGCGACTTGTGGGTATAGATGTACGACCTCTGCAGAGTGTAAAACTAACTAGTTAGTCGTGCCCACGGTCACGGGCGGCCTGGACCCTCACATGCGTAAACTATGGAAGATGGATTAAACTTGTTGCATTTACTTTCGTTCATGATGATGATGCTTATGTTAATCTCTGGGTTGGTATAAACTTACATTTGCTAGTAATTCAGCTTGCTCAATAAAACTTGACCAACTAAAATGCTGACTTGCTTATGAACCATCAGCTTCCACCATAAAGCCTTTGCATGTTGTTATGGAACTTTTCCCTTGTTGAGTACGACATGTGCTCATGCTTGTTGTTCTTTTATATGCATCTACACAACCCGGTTGCTGCTCAGACGGACGCTTTGAAGACTTTCCAGGAGAGTTCGGTGGTTTCTAGGCGAGCGTGCCACCAGTCAGCTGCCTGTGGAGACGTCCTTTACCGCTGCTAGTACTCGCTTATGCTACGATTTTGAGACATTCGGTCATGTAATAAAGTTTTAATACTCTCTTTACGCTTTTGCACTGTGTTTTGGTATACACTGAGTCAACACATGTGTGAAATTTGATCCTGGTGCACATGTGTTCTATGCATTCGGATTTGCCCTTAAATCCGGGTGTGACACAAGTTCACTAAAGCATGAAATTTCCCAGAACTGCTAACAAGTGCTAGTTCTCATACACCAGCCTCCCGAGGCTACTAACCAACAACAGCAGGTGGGTCAACCACAGCTTTCTTCATTTTCTTCTTGATGGGTGTTTTCTTCTTTTTTGGTGCAGCCTTCTTCTTTGGTGTGGCCTTCTTCCCCTCTATTGCCTGCTTCTTCTGAATTTTCTGCTTCTTGGGTTAAGAAGGACCAGCTTCATCCATTGCAGCTTGTTTCTCCATTGCAGCTTGTTTCCTACACATACATGGATGGGTTTTAGTGCATAGAAAACGGTAACAGGTTGACTGCACACAAAGGGAACATTGCATACCTTTTTGCAGCCTTGCTCCTTGGTGGACATGTCTCACCATCTTCTCCAATCTCTGTCAGTTTGCAAGTTTTAGCAAAATGTTCAAAACCTTCACATCTCCTACATTTGACAATCTTTTTGTTTGCCTTTTCTCCAGGCAATCTCTAATCCACTGCTTCTTTGGCGTTCTTGTTCCTCTGCCTAGCAAGGGTGGATACACCTTGTATCCAAGGTCCACAATAGGCCATTCTGACCTATCTGGGATAGGTTCAATTTTGTCCTCATAGGCTACCTTGAACCTGCCACTGAGTAATACTCATGGACAAAATCTTCAATTTTCCCACCTCTATTGGACAGGATCCATGCCAAAGCATGTTTGCAGGGCTTCCCTGTCACCTGCTACTCCCTGCAAGAGCATTTTTTGTTCTGCAAGTCAACTGTCCTCCTTTTTTTATTGTTCCAATCATCAAGGATAGTCACTTCTGCAATATCAACATCACTAACTGACACCTTGACCACTTTGAGATTTTTGCTAATCAAGTTGAGGTCCTTCGTCACATTTGGTAGTATGCTATCTATCCACTGCCTAGCTAGCATCTTTCTAGTGTACCTCTTCTCCATGATCAGTTCCCTAATCCTGTCAACTAACTCATGCAGTAGCAAACCTTTGAACTTCTTTATCTGTGCATTGAAGCTTTCAGGAACATTATTTGTCAAGTAGTCACATTTGTTGTGTTCTGAAAATGCACACCTGTACCAAATCCTGTTGTGGTTCTTCTCTAGGAACTCAATGGTCTCAGGTGCAAACTCAAAGATTTTCTTCATGTGCCACTTAAACAGCCCTTCTGAGTAGCTTCTTGCTGCAGGGTACAAGTGATCAGTAAAGACATCACCAGTAAATTTCTTCATGAAATTCTGATACAAATGCCTCATGCACTCCCTATTCTTAGCATTTGGAAAGACAGTCCCCACTGTAGTCTCTAATCCTTTACATGCATCTGAACATATAACCAGATTTGGAACATCTCCTATAACCTTCTTCAACTGCTCCAGAAACCATATCCAATTTTCTTCAATTTCTGAGTCAAAGATTGCATAAGCAATATGGTACAACCAATTGTGTCCATCTACACCAGATGTTGAAACTAACTGACCTTTGTATTTACCATTCAAATTAGAGGCATCTATCCTAATGAAAGATCTACAACCAGCTAAAAATCCTTCAACGCGAGGTTTAAGAGCAACAAAAATCCTCCTGAACCTTTGTTTCTTCTGAACCTTCTCTACACCTATCTCTATGAAGCTACCAGGTGGTAATTTCTCAATTTGAGCAGCCCATTTAAATAGAAGTTGAAAACTTTCCTCATATTTACCATGAATCTATTCTAAAGCTACTTTCATACCTGACCATGCCTTGGAATACTTCAACTTAATGCAAAAGTCACTCTCCAATTTCTCTTTACAGTCAGATGGACCTTTGGTTGGATTCTTCTTCAGCCAATCTGCCAACCTATCTGCACACCAACCCTGGGTGGCCATCTTCCCAACCCTGAGTTTTGTGGTTGCACAATTATGTTCTTTGCCCAGCTGTTTTATCTGCACAAACAAAAGGACAAAAATCCATTATTTGCATAATACATAACAAAATCAAAGGCCCAACAAAAATCCAGCACATTACCTCTATTGTCTTGCCATAAAAAATTCTGGAAGCATGTATGCACCAAGGACATCCCTTTGTGGTACTTAGCAATAAATCAGCCCAGCAAACTCAAAGTCTGTCTTCACTGCATAACGCCTGAGCCTTCCTGAATGATATTATGTTAGGAAATTGATCTCCCACCACAATCTTGGGGTTTTTCTGGATCATGAATCACATGCACCTCTTGTGGATCTGCATCATCAATCTCTGCCTCAAGAGGAACACGTCCTTTAGCAGCATCATTTTCATCAGCATTGTTAGCAGCCTCTGCATTGTTAGTAGCATGTGCATTGTTAGCAGCCTGAGGTTGAGGTACTGGCATGTACATCAACTCATCATCAACACCCACATACTCCTCATTGTCAAACATGTCTGGCTCTCTGTCATGCTCTAGTTTAGGTTCTACTGGATACTCTTGTCCTCCATCTGGCTTAGCAGGTTCTGAAATAGGATTGCCATGCATAGTGGGATCTACATCTTGGTTGTCAGCACTAGGAATCACACAGATAGGCGGATAGCATTCTCATCAACATCAGCAATTGTTCTTTCAAAAAATCCTACAACAAGCTGGCAATGCATCTGGTCCTTATACATTTCAAACAAAGCATGGAGCTAGAAGTCATTATATAGTCTGATGTCTTCACACATCCCTTTGTCAAAGAACCACACACAGGGAACATGGCTAGGGGGACATTTAAACTGATTGGTCAAGCTTTGCATCAACAAGTGAACATTGAACGATCCTACCTCCACATCCCATTTAATCACACTACCCTCCGTGTAAGCTTCCCTACCATTACTGTCTGTAGTAGAGAAACCTTCAACTTTAATCTCTAACGAGAACAACCGAACCCTAGCACCAAAAAATAGTTGCAAAAAAGTACACTAGGGTTAGAGCAATTCCTCGACCTACTCGCATCGGTACTCAGATACAAGACTTTGAAGGTTGGGTTCAAGATCCATACCCCTCGTCGCTCTCCTCCATATCTGTGTGGTCAGCCATTGCGCATCTGCGAGGAGTAGCGAGGAGAGCTAGGGGCGCGGGATCTGGGCGGAGCTGGGGTGCGGTCGCGGGCGGCGGCACGTCGGCGGCTAGGGTTCAAGGCGTCGCCATCGCCGTCGAAGATCGTGAGAGAGAGGGGGGTTGGAGACGAGAGTGAGAGGTGGGGCCACAACCACTCCGGGGCCGGCTCTTCTTCACACAGACATAGGGGCAAAAACGTCTATACGGAAAGATGCACATTATACGTACGCCTGACAATGGGCCCAAATGGCTGGGAGAGTAGAGAATGCTATGGATAAGAGAAAGTTGAAGTTGTAATGGTATATTTCGGAATAGGTGAATTGTAATGGTATATCTCCAACTTTGACAAATTGTAATGGTACCAATCCAAATAACCCTTCTTAATAATACAAATGCGAAAATATGTTAGGTTTCTCGTGGTATAACATACCTATACTGGTTCGAGCCCTTGATTTTGCGTGGTTCCTCATTTTTTCATAAAATTATTGTAAACACTATTGGCGCTATACTTTCACGCTCCAATGCTAGACATCATGTCATCTGGCTGCAATATTGATTACTTCATCTACCATAGGTTTGACATCTCAACGTTACGAAGGTACATATATGCTAGTATGATGTGCAGGTGTATGTTTACGAGCATCGATCCACATTTGTACTATGAGTTTTTGAAAAGAAAATACAATGAGATATAGGTTAGTACTCCCACCATTCCAGAAAACCTGACATTTTGAATAAGATTTTGGTCAAACATTAGGAACATAAATCATGAATAACTTTTAAGTTGTTGAGTAATATAAAAATTATATAAGTAGATTTGTCTTGCAAAATACTTTTATAAAAATATACATATTTCAGTTTTTGATAAATATTTTTATAAAAATAAGAAGTCAAAGTTATGTTTTGGAGACTGTGTCGTTGTCCTAAACTCAGGATTTGTGGAATGGAGGGAGTACATACTAGGTGAGGCTCACTGCTAATCACCTTTAAACCTTGCCTAATTTTTGCGTGAAAAGATCCATCTGCCGTGATTGGATTTTGATCCAACGGCACCCACTCAATCCAAAATTTTAGGATTAAATTAGAGCAGTCGCAGCGTGAACGTCGATACTTTAAAAATCTCTCTCTCTCTCTCACTATATATATATATATACACCCTGGGTGTAGAATGAAATTCTTCACCCAACAGTAATTACTGACCAAACTGATTAACAATTACTGAACTAAGTCCTGGGATTACTGAACCATGCTTACCGTTCAGTAATCTCGCGATTTGGTTCAGTAATTACTGTTATATTATATATATATATATATATATATATATATATATATATATATATATATATATATATATATATACGGCGGCACTAAAATGCACCCAGGTGCATTCTATGCAGCAGGTGCACAGACCCTACCTATGCAGCAATCCCATGCACTAGTGCGCGCCTGACTAGCCCTCTAGGAAGGAAACCACGTGACGCCACCTGACAGGTCAACCCACCCTCCAGGAAGTATGCGTGGATGGAATCTTTCCTTGATTCGATTAGAAAAAATGCGATATCTCCTAAACTATAGGCTCAAATTCAAATCCGTTTGCACCAGATTGTTGAGAAAATCGTGCTTAACAAAACGAGATCCATGAAGGCTAGATTTGACGAATTTACTTTCGAAAGTATGTAGTTGCAACTATATTCCATAGTGAGTTACACACACTTCTACAATATAATTGCAACTTGGCTGTAGCTCCCACATTCCATGTAGCAAATGCACAAACCGGCCTGTCGATCCTACCTGTGAGCGGGTCAGCCGGCGGCGAGCATGTGGGCGAGCGGGGGTCGAGCGAAGAAGCACGGCGCGGTGGCCGCAAGCGCGAGGTGCACTAGGTGCGCTTGGTCGCGGACGTGAGCGAGCACCGCACGCAAAGCACGCGTGAAGCACGGAACCTGCTCCTGATGGATGGCTGAGAGAAACAGATGAAAAGCTATTGCCGCAGGCTGCACAAAGTGAATCCAATCCCCATCATTTTAGCTCTTTGTTAGTAATTTCAGCTAATTCATGTGGAAACGGATGCACAATTTGTTCTTCTGTATAGTTAATTATTATTTTGAAACTACCACCAAGTTATAACCTCATATGCTAAGGCCTTAGTTACTCGAATTAATTGCAACTGGTTGCAACTGAAGGGGTAGGATAGTATCAGGCGGAAACACTCAGTATTTGCAACTCGGAGTATCCATCGATTGCAACTTGAACCACTGTTTGGTTGCAACTGGAGGGGTAGTACAATATCAGGCGGAAGTATTCATCATTTGCAACTCAGACTGTACATCGATTGCAACTTGAAACGTTGTCCGGTTGCAACTAAATGGGTAGTATAATATCAAACGGAAGCACTCAGTATTTGCAACTCGGGGTGTACATCGATTGCAACTCGAACCACTGTCTGGTTGCAACTGATGGGGTAGTAAAGTATCATGCGGAAGTATTCATTATTTGGAACTCGGAGTGTACATCGATTGCAACTCGAAACGATGTCCGGTAGCAATTGAAGGGATAGTACGGTATCAGGCAGAAGCACTCATTATTTGCAACTCGGAGTGTACATTGATTGCAACACGAACCACCGTCGGTTTCAACTAAAGAGGTAGTACAGTATCAGGGGAAAACACTCAGTATTTGCAACTCAGAGTGTACATCAATTGCAACTCGTACCACTATTTGGTTGCAATTGAAGGGGTAGTACATCAATTGCAACTCGAATCATTGTCTGGTTGCAACTAAAGGGGTAGTATAGTATAATAACCAAACGATAACACTATGAAAGCCATGGGACAACATGGATTTCATAATAGCAAATGCTAACAACAAGATTACATTATAACTTTGGGAAAATTTTGTTAAACAAATATGATTGCAACTGCTGATGTAGTGTGACCGTGTGATTGCAATTGTCGGTCTTGTGTGATTGCAACTACTTCTATAACCAATTGCAACTAGCTGTGTTATCCAGTTGCATGTGTCGCATCCTCCGGTTGCCATTAGGGCAATATATAAGCTATTTACAATTACACCAAAGTACAACAGGGACACTTAACTGATTGCAAATAGTGTTAATAGCACAGACCCCGTCCCGCGGACCCGCGCGCCCCCGCCCGCGTCCGAGCGCGGCCCCCGACCCGCACACGTGCGAGGCTCCCCCGCTCCCCCCGTCCGCGCGTCCTCTCGCGATCCGTTCCGATCCCTTCGTGCCCGAGCGCCGCGCCGCGGTCCCCGGACGTGTGGCCGCAACCAGCCCGCGGTGCGGACCCAGGAGGCCAAGACGACGACGCACGCACGCCCCGCCCACCGCCTGGGCTCCATCTGTACGGTATGGTACAGGCCGAGTCGCCATGGTTGGCCTGTACGTCCTCCACTTTGAGAGCAGATGGAGGCTGGGCTGGGGTAATTGCCTGCTGGGCCGCTCGTGTAAATCATGCGTCGTCGCCGTGTTGAGCCCCGGTGCAATAGTAATCAGCTTTTTTTCTTTTTCAGTTTAATTTAATCCAAAAACATGTGGTAGGCCGGTAGTATATACAGTGATACGTAAAACTCATGTACGTAGATCCGTTGATAATTTATAAAAATGTGGAACAAAATTTGCAAACTGAAGGGGTCGTATAATATCAGGCGAAAAGCTCGGTATTTGCAACTCGGAGTGTACATTGATTGCAACTTACAACTGGAGCGGTAGTATAGTATCAGGCGAAAGTATTCATTATTTTACAACTCAGATTGTGCATCGATAGCAACTCGAATTGCTGCCCAGTTCAACTCGAAGCGGATCAAGTTGCAACTCTGGACATGTAATTTTATTAGACGAATTGCAACTCATGAAGCACTTCAATTGCAAATTTATCGCTACTTAATCTGTTCCCTCTAACAATCGCAACTTGATCAGCTCCCCCCTAACAATCGCAACTTGATCCGCTCCCCCCTCCTCCGAATTCATACATCTCGGCCCGCCCCACCACCTCTAGATTGCTAGGCGGACCTACCAATTGCACATGGCGGACACCACCTAACATTTTTAATACAATTTTAAAGCTACAGTTGAAAAAAAGAACTTTAGTTGGGTTGCAACATCAGATTTTACAAGGAAAAAATAAAAATAAAAGGAGGCTTACAAAAAATCCATTGCAAGTCGCACTAATTGCAAGTCGAGAAGCACTTCAATTGCAAGTCCACAAGCACTTCGGTTGCACCTCTGCAAACACTTCAGTTGCAGAAAAAAAGCTTCGGTTGCGACTAATTGCAACTCGAGAAGAACTTCAGTTGCAAGTCCACAAGCACTTCAGTTGCAACTCCGCAAACGCTTCTGTTGCAGCCACAAAAAAGCTTCATATGCGACTAATTGCAAGAACACAAGTACTTTAGTTGCAACTCCGCAAACGCTACAGTTGCTACCACAAAAAAGCTTCGGTTACGACTAATTGGAAGTCTACAAGCACTTAATTTGCAACTCCACAACCCTTCAGTTGCAACCACCGAAAAGCTTCGGTTGCGACTAATTGCAACTACTGCTATGGTGTGATTGCATAGGTGTGATTGCAAAACTACTATAACTACCCAAAAATATGTTAACCAAAAAAGGAAACATGTATAGTGCAAACCACTCACTAGGTGAAAATACTTGAAATCTCAGTATTTGCAACTTGGAGTGTACATCGATTGCAACTCGAATAACTATCTGATTGCAACGGAAGGGGTAGTACAGTACCAGACGGAAGCACTCAGTATTTGCAACTCGAAGTGTACATCGATTGCAACTCGAACCACTGTCCGGTTGCAACTGAAGGGGTAGTACAGTATCAGGCGGAAGCACTCAGTATTTGCAACTTGGAGTGTACATCGATTGCAACTCGAACCACTGTCTGATTGCAACTGAAGGGGTAGTACAATTGCAACTCAACGAAGCACTTCAATTGCAACTCAACAAGCACTCCAGTTGCAACACGGCAAAGCACCTTAATTGCAACTCCTTAAACACTTCAGTTGCAACTCTAGACATGTAATTTTTATAATTTTTATTAGACGAATTGCAACTCGACAACGCTCCTGTTGCAACTCGACAAGCACTTCAATTGTAACTCCACAAACACACCTGTTGCAACACGACAATCACTTCAATTGCAACTCCTCAGGCACTTCAGTTGCAACTCTGGATATATAAATTTTATAATTTTTATCAGACAACTTGCAACTCAAGAAGCACTCCAATTGCAACAAGGCAAGCACTTACAGTTGCACTACTCTAGTTCCAACCGGAGCAATTGCAACTAGTTGGGTCCTCTAATTTCAACAGGTCGAGTCCTCTAATTGCAACTCAGTATTTGCAACTCGGAGTGTACATCGATTGCAACTCGAACCACTGTCCGGTTGCAACTGAAGGGGTAGTAGAGTATCAAACGGAAGCACTTAGTATTTGCAACTCGGAGTGTACATCGATTGCAACTCGAACCACTGTCCGATTGCAACTGAAGGGGTAGTACAGTTGCAACTCAACAAGCACTTCAATTGCAACTCAATAACCACTCCAGTTGCAACACGACAAGCACCTCAATTGCAACTCCTTAAACACTTCAGTTGCAACTCTTGACATGTAATTTTTATAATTTTTATTAGACGAATTGCAACTCGACAATGCTCCAGTTGCAACTCGACAAGTACTTCAATTGCAACTCTCTAGAGCACTTCAATTGTAACTCCACAAACACACCAGTTGAAACACGACAATCACTTCAATTGAAACTCGAACACTTCAGTTGCAAGTCAGGATATATAATTTTTATAATTTTTATCAGACAAATTGCAACTCAACAAGCACTCCAATTGCAACAAGGCAAGCACTTACAGTTGCACTACTCTAGTTTCAACCGGAGCAATTGCAACTAGTTGGGTCCTCTAATTTCAACAGGTCGAGTCCTCTAATTGCAGCAGGTTGGGTCCTCTAATTGCAACAGGTTGCAACTAGGATATTAATGGACTAATCTAGTTACAAATGAAGTAATTGCAACTTGTCGAATCCTCTAATTGCAACAAGTTGTGTCTTCTAATTGCAACTACAATATTAACCAAGTTGCGAGTACGCTGAGAAAGACATGTAGGCACTAGTGAAGATGGATCCGGGAAAACTCCCACCCATTTTGTCTGCTCATTACAAGAAAAGGCATTGGGCTATTGCAACTAGACCCGTGTTGTGAATTGAACCTGCATAGAGCAGGTGTGTGATGCACAGATACATATACAGTTATCAGTATCGAACTGATCCAGATACATGAATACATCATTTCTCAAAATACTTAGATACGTGATACATTTGGTATTTAATAAAAACAAATTATATGGGAGACACTTGCAAATTTAAAGGAAAAGTACAAAAGAAATAAGAAAATCACAAAATTTAAGGAAGCAGGCCAAACGGAGCTTTAGTGGCATTTTGACGAACACCTTACCTGCACTCCAGCAGGCACAGCGGTGCTTTGGGGGATGCTAAGCGGATGCTGGCCGGCATCATGGTTCATGGCAGCCATAGAAGACCCAATCACCAAACTTATGACGAACACCACCAGTGACCCGCGGCAGCCCCCTCGCGGCCAGCCGGCCATGGCGTCACTCCACTTATCCCTCGACGTGCATGTCCTAAGCCGAGGTACAACCGGGGTGACAGCCGGAGCCCGTCCTCCCCAGATTCACCGCCAGGAACCTGGTCGCTGCCATCGCGGTGCCCACTACTGCCACCACCTATGCTACCATCCTCCAACTCCGTCTCCACGCTGCTGGACTGGACGACACCACGCCAACCCATCTGCACGTCGTTGGGCTGGACGACACTGTCGCAGTCGGCGAGCTAGTCCAGCAACTTGACCAACGCGCCACAGCTACTGCTCCCGCCGCTGAACATCACATCCCCGCAGGGGACGCCGCCCCGGTGGATTTAGCGCCACGCTCCCTAGTCCCTACAGGCTGAACTCGCCTCGACCTGGCGCCGCAGCTCCCCGCGAGGGGAGTTGCTCCGGTGGCTCGAGCAACGCCGCTCCCTGCGGATCGAGCACGCCCTCTCTTGTGCATAGTCTCCCCCCAGGGGACGTCGACCCGGCGGTTCGAGCACCGCTGCTCGACATCACGGCAAGGGAAGAGAGATGGAAGTGGAGATGTGAACAGAGGGGGAGGGATAAGGTGGGACCGTGGGAGGGGTGCTCACCTGATTAATTGGCTGGTTGGACCAGTTGGACGGAGGTGCGTCGGTCGGTCGGCCCGGGTGCATTTCATACTAATAATGCACCCAGGTGTATAATATACATACAGTATATATATATATATATATATATATATATATATATATATATATATATATATATATATATATATATATATATATATATATATATATATATATATATATATATATATATATATATATATATATATATATAACCTCACATGTCATTAGCTCATGTAAACCCTATATAAGTGTGATAACAATGATATATATTTAAAGTTACTATCTTTTAATGGTATGTATCCAAATTTTCCTTTAAATTTTTTAAACCCCACATGAGAGAAGCGAACATTGAGCTATAAACACCGAACTACCGAAGCATGCGATCATCGATAAAACCCACCAAACCCGGTCCTGGTGGAGCTATGAGCAAACAAAGGATCAACCTGTTCGTTTGTTAGTGGTTGGTGCCAATTTATCTTAGAAAAAATATTGATAATTGACTGATTTGTTTTGAGAGAAAAATACTCTCGATAAAAAAAGTATTGACAATTAACTGATTTGTTTTGAGAGAAAAGAGTCCCTCGCATCCAGGTGAGCAATTGATTTTTTTAAAAACGCATTAACGGAGCATCGAAGAATGTTCTATCACTGACGCTCATGGTGGAGTTTAACTCAACGCGTCAACCTTCTCTTCGTTGATCGGCTTTTTTCCACACTGCACCCTTAGGGCTTGATCGCTTCTATAGAATTCAATCTGGTCGGAATAATAAATATATCAAGAAATTTGTGATAGAGACTCGGATTCATTTCGGATTGAGATTTAATTTACTCGTCATGGTACGTAGAACAAGAGACCGAATAGTCAAATTGATTCCACACCTCTTGACTAGTGGATTTATTTCGAGTCCCATAATATCCGTATCATGAGTAAATTAATTTTCGAACCGAAATAAATCGGAAACATATTACATTTATCGGTCGGATGGAAGAGGCCTTAGTTTTTCTTAACCGGCAAATATGCCCTTAACGAGACGATTGGCGGGTTCATCCGGTTTGCGGCGAGCGGGCGGCCATTCGCCATGGATCCGCGCTTCGTCTTCCGATTCTCCTCCTCCGACATGGTGGGTACTGGTTGCAATTGTTTGTCTGAGTCCAATTCTGCTTCTCTTGATTAATCTTGGGTTTCTTGGTTCCGGCGGTGGGCCGGCACGTCAGCAGCAGTCGGCGAGCTCGCTGTCGCTGGGGGAGCGCCTATGCGCGGTCTTCTTCCCCTTCGTTGCCATCGCCGAGGCCATCTTCTTCACCCTCACAGACTGCGTCGCCGACCTCTGCCCCGGCTCCGACTCCTCGGCCTCGCGCCGCTACGGCGCCGGCCCGTCCTCCTCCAGCGTCACCTTCGCCGCCGCCAATAAGAAAAGGAGCCACCACCACTTCGGACCCTTCCTACGTCGGGGCGGCTGGACCTCCCTCGACCTCGGTCAGCTCGCGCACCTCGCCGACGAGTCCAGATGCTGTATAATCCTATCTTTGCCCCCTCTCTCTCATGGCTGGCTGGTTCGTCCACCATTTTCTCGCAATGCTCGTTCGATCTGACGCCCTCTTGCCCGCATTGAACTGAGCCTAGTCTCGGTGAACGAGGTGGAGGCCCTCTTCGAGCTCTACAAGAAGATCAGCTGCTCCATCATCGATGACGGCCTCATCCACAAGGTGCATCCAAAACAACCTTCTTGAATTCCTGCATCTCTATGCATGTTCTTGCCTTCTTAACGGGATTTGTTAATTTGGACATCGATTTCTTCCCATCGTTTCTTTGAATGAAACACTCCTCGCTATTCTTCCCTACAAAGGTCCCCCCCCCCCCCCCCCCCCCCAGCCTTGGACCCTTGGACGATTGGATTTGAACATGAAAAGAAATGGGTATTCTTATGTGGGGACATGGCCAGTCATTCCTTATCCCTGCACATGACTGAACAATATTGGGTCTTTGAGAACGATGTTCAACTTAGTACATAGATTCATCTCGAATTGTTGGACCGCACGCAATTGATTGGATGATTTCCACACGTCTGGATTAGTTAGACATTGTCATGTTCTTGTTTTGATTGGACACTGTCATGTGACAGCCACACATGAGAGCATTATAAAAATTTGTTTGACAGCCCATAGGATTGATTGTCTGAATTTTGCCATGTTGCGTGTTTCATTTGGCCAAAGGATAATACCAACATCAGCGTAGGATTAGTTGGCATGTTCCTTCCTCTGCCATCCCGGTTGTATTTAATTGGCCTGTCAGAAGCACCTCTTATGCGTGTGCAATGACACGTTGGGATGAACAAAAGTTGAATAAGAGGATATATAGAATAGTGAACAAAACCGGAATGCCCCTTTCTCTTCTCATACAATTAGAACAGTTTATGAACAATAACAAAAACAAAAAACAAAAAAAAACAAAACTGGAGTGGTCATACATTATTTTTCTTAACCGTTCTTCTGTTGAATCGTTCTTCAGGAAGAGCTCCAACTCGCCTTGTTCAAAACTCCAAGTGGCCAAAATCTTTTTCTTGATAGGGTGAGTCCTTACTTTACTTTACTCTTTTCAAAATGTTTATAAGTTCTTGATATATTTACCATATCATACTCTATTTTCTCCTGGTTATCCTCAAACATTTTACATTGCATAAGGCCTTAAATAATGACATGAAACTAGTATTGTCCCTGTGATACAGGTTTTTGATTTGTTTGATGAGAAGAAAAATGGTGTAATAGAGTTTGATGAGTTCATTCATGCTCTTAGTGTCTTCCATCCATTGGCACCTATGGAAGATAAGATCAAATGTATGTAAGCTACTCGCAAGAACTGATTTATCTTATATTTATGTATTTATCTATTTATTTGTTGAGATCTCTCTTTCTGGATTGTTTCAGTTGCATTTAGGTTGTATGACTTAAGGCAAACTGGTTTTATTGAGCGTGAGGAGGTTAGTTAACAAAGTTCTCTGTATATTTTGGCATCTTGGATTTTGCCACTAAGAATGACAAATCAGCATGGCTTATTTTCTAGGTTAAGCAAATGGTCATTGCTATTTTGATGGAATCTTGTGTGGACTTGTCAGATGAACTTCTTGAGGCCATTATAGATAAGGTAGGCAATAATCAACTGAAAACTTTGTTATTTCTTTACTGCTATATATTGCATGAACGTAACTTTGGATGTAATTCCCAGACTTTTGAAGATGCTGATGTCGATAGGGATGGAAAAATAAATCAAGAAGAATGGAAAGAATTTGTATTACGCCACCCTAACCTGCTAAAGAACATGACACTGCACTATCTAAGGTTTGCATATGTTCCTGTGATCTTTATGGAAAAGTAGGTATATTGTGATGTTTTGTCAGACACGCTAATATTCGGAATCCATGATGCAAAATCTTATCTGCAAAGTAGTGCAGCAAAAGTGATCCATAAGTACAAGCCAGGGCTCTAGTATTGTTTACTGATTTCTTACCCCTCAAAAATTCAGGGACATCACAACCGTCTTCCCTAGTTTCATCTTCAACACTGCAGTGGAAGATTAAGGAGTATTGGGATTGCTTGAGCTGAGTCCTGATGACTGGTGTCTGCTGATTATGTCAACGTTCTCATTGATAGCCTACTGAGAAAAATATGTGATCCATCATGAGCACTTGCTGAAGAAAAAATCACCATTGATGGCTTAACATTAAAGCCTCCACCTGACCACCTAACAAAGGCTCATCTAGGGTGGTGAATCAGCAATAGGTCTACCTATTCTAATTTCTTGTCGCCATTTTTGTCCATGTGCATGACTGTAAATACAGCAAGCATTCCTTCAGTTATCAGAAATTCAGGAGCAACTGTACATATGTTAGATTGATCCAGGAAAGTGAAATGTTCCTATGCTCTCTTCTGGATGCGGACATCTGGTTCTCAAGACTGATTGGGTTTGATTTGCAATCTCTCAACTCTCGGTCAGTTCCTCTGAACTTTCTATTCTCTGGGAACAACTAGATGGATGAGATTCACTAAATTGTTGACTGACTGACTGTTCTTAGAAAGAATGAATAAAACCTTTCACCCGTTGACGTCAGGATCAATCTTATCCATTGTCAAAAAAAAAATTGAGCAATCTTATTCTATACAAAAACAGGTAAGCCGTCATTTGTGTCTGTTTCATGCAAGGGACAGAAATAATGGTGTCACCCCAGCCTTTTTTTTAATATAAAGGGGTGTCACCTCAGCTTGGCAGCTAGCGAAGCATTTCCTTTTTCTGATGGTAATCATGGCCGTAATAAACTGAAATCAAGTCTCTTTCGGTTAGGCTAAGATTGCATTCAGATGTTGACGGTTCAGCCATTCACAGCCAGAAGTCATCAGTTTGCCTAGCTGGCCCCCCTTCCTGGAGGTTCTTGCGAATGAAACGGATAGTAGTTGCGGCTTGTCATGCCTATGATGGTTGTTAAGACGGGATCTCTGACAGCAAAGTAGGAGTATGCTACTGAAGGTGGTGCACTAGAAGCACAGGCGATGGACCACCTCTTGTTTACTTATCTTGCTTGTCTATTTGACATTTTGAGCTCCTTGTCAAGCTCTGAGAGTTGAAATAAATATGGGCAGCTTTGATATCACAAAGTAATCTGGGAACAAATTAAAGTCTGAGTAAACACACACCATACTCTTGAAATGGTCCTGATGTATGCACGGAAATGCTCTTAATCATACTGTTGACAACCAAATTTGGCAGGTTTGGGATGACTGGTCAGACCGATGGTCCCACACGGTTAGACTGGCCTAGATAAGTTGGTCAAAAGGCAATTTGGATTTTACCATTGGATAACTCTCGTCAAGTAGATTAAGATTTATATACAGAACGTCAGATTTGGACTTTGGGTGGATAGCCGGTCAGATCGGGTTAGCAGGGCGGTCAGACCGGGTTGAGTCTGTAGAATATGTGTACAAGTTGTATTTTGACACGTGATTTGTTAGAGTTTCCACCCAAGTCGGGCCAAAACCTCCCCCACCCTATAAATATAAAGGACCACAGACAATAATTGGAGGTACATGCAAAAATATAAAGGTCACTTTTATGAACATGTGACCGCAATAATATCTAAATTATAGGTATGGGCAAAAAGTAATAATCATTTTAAGATCTAAAGATTAAATTGTAAATAACAATGAGTAAATATGTGTTAGGATCAATTTTTTTAGTTTAATCAGGCAAGTTGTTTACTAATTTGCGCCCTGTTCGTCTCACTTATCAGCCAACAGCCAAACTAACAGATTCTACGGTTTCTCATGAGTAGGACATGGTTCTCATTTTTTTCCGCTGAAAGAGAGCTTTATTAACTAGACTGGGGATTATAATATGAGCATTCCTTCTAGCTAATTAAGTTGCCTAATTCGGTTATGGATGTAAATATGAAAATGGAATCTGATATATGCATCTGTTAAAATATAATATAGACTAGAAACAACGCGCCGCGTTGCTGCGCTTAGACCTTTCTCTAGGCCACCATGTATGAATAGCATGAGTCCCTATTCATTAACGTCTGTTGTTTCAAAAAAGAAATAGAATTTGACTTTTTTATGACTTGAAGGAAAGTATTAAGAAAAAAATTGGAGGTCGTCCAATGCAAGGGTGGAGGGCATCTGATGGGTGTTACATACATACGACTCTATGCGAGCGTCCTCTGTTTTGGTAGAAGTAATCTATCAATTAGGATGGGTGTTACATATATATATGACTCTATGCGAGTGTCCTCTGTTTCGGTATGGGTGGTACAGCAGTTGGGTGCATTAAATGAAAGCAAAGAACACTTACATTTTCTTGGTTAGCAATATTATTTAATAGGTATGGATCAGGGTTATATAGTTGTGACACAAGCAATATATATAGTTGTGATACAAACATTCCAAATTCATAGATTGCTTTTGAGGTACAGCACATTATGTTTTGTGGTTGATAGAAGATGGATATGCAGCAAAACTGTAATATGGTGAAAATGTGATAAGTAGCTACTAAGCTCTTCCTCAATCTATTATACACTAATATAAGTGCATATGCTTGTTTTGAGCGTATAAAACATATATATAACTGCTAGTTAGAAATATGAGTAATTGCGAAGTGTTGAAGTGGGCGAAAACTTGATTGGAGCAAAATTGTAAAAGTGAGCATTACGTATGCAGCGCATACTTATAGAGCAATGCGTAGGGTTGATCTGAATTTTTAGAAACAATGTTTATAGATCGGGTCACCGACGCCTTCAAGCGCCACCAAGCTGCACCAGGCGGACGAGGAGGCACCATCCTGTCCTCCCTCACCGCTAAGACCATTCGCTAGTCACGCAAGCAGCAGGAGGAGGAGATGCTCACCGACTCCAGACAGAGACCCTCCACTGCCGTCGCCAACGGCAACACCCACGCGGCCGTGGGGTCGTCCACGTCATCCTCGTTCGGTAGATTCACCTCAAGCTCCCCAGTGGGGAGCTCTGCGAGCTGGCCGAACATGTCCGGTAGTAAGCGCGGCGGTGGGGCAGTGGCGGGCCCCATGGCACGACGAGCTCCGCTGAGGAGACTCGCGGCTCGGAACAGCAGGAGCGGCATGATCCCTGGAGGCGACACGGCGACTCGAGCTTCCGGTGATGGTCTGGACAGAAGGGAGAGGGACTGGAGGATGGACTCGAGTGCGGCGCCGGCAGAGCCTAGAGGAGTCGGCAGCGAGGAGCCCGAAATTCACGCAAGACTCAGAGTCTCTAGAAACTTACGCGAAATGCTCGCTTCTGGACCGCTAGATCAAAATCCAACGGTTGGTAGAAAATAGGTGACATGGCCCTATGAGGTGCCTTCTTTTGGTTGGGATTTCATTTTGTAGAGATGGCGTAGAGCCTGCGAAGCTCGCCATCGTGCCTCAGGCCAGGTAGAGACTCGCCGACGACCGGGGTGGAGACGGGCCTCCGCCGTGAGCGCGGTCGAATCCTCGCCGGTTCCGCCATCACACTGGCGCCGACAGGTCGCTAACGTCTTCAAGCGCCACCAAGCAGCACCAGGCGGACGAGGAGGCGCCATCCCGTCCTCCCTCACCGCTAAGACCATTCGCCAGTCGCGCAAGCAGCAACAGGAGGAGATGCTCACCGACTCCAGCGAGAGGCCCTCCACCGCCGTCGCCAACGGCAACACCCACGCGGCCGTGGGGCCGTCCATGTCGTCTTCGTTCGGCAGATCCACATCTCTGCTGTTATAAACGATGGCGAATAAACGACGACAAGTAAAGGAATCAAACCGCAGGAGACACGAGATTTAACGTGGAAAACCCTTGCCGGAAAAACCACGGCGCCGGCCCGACAAGAACTTCACTATATCGGGAGTCAGGTTACAACGCCAACGGCGGCGGCTTACAAGAGAATAAATCGATCTCTAATGGAAAACCCTACCGGCGACGGGCCTCCGCTTCGCTCCGTCGAAGTCGGCCTTTCTCTTGGGAGACGAATTTGGATCATAACTCAACAAACTCCACCTTGAGACAAATTCCTTCTTGCGGCATAAACAAAACGAACCTTCATCCCGAACACATCAAAGAAACAAAATACTTCGGCGCCAAATAGCCTCTTGGGCTACACAAGTTAAGCCAACTAAGCTTGAGCAAAGCTCAAACTTAGCAACGAGAACCGGCTTTGTCAACATATCGGCAGGATTATCAAGAGTGTGTATCTTGCATACCTTTAACTTACCCTTTTCAACCTCATCACGCACATAATGATACTTGATTTCAATGTGCTTTGTTCTCTCATGGAACATCCGGTCTTTGGTAAGATATATAGCACTCGACTATCCGAAAACAAAGTTAATGCAAGAATCAACACCACAAAGCTCAGCAAACAATCCTTTCGACCAACACAACTCTCTCGCATGCTTCAAAGAATAGCCATGTACTCAGCCCTCGGTAGTAGACAAAGCAACAACAGCCGCAAGACGGCCTTCCAACTCACAAAGACAACCGCCAATAGTAAACACATAACCCGTGAGTGACCTTCGCTTGTCCAAATCACCGCATAATCCGAATCCACATAGCCAATAAGTCCCTTATCCGTCCCGCCAAACTTCAAGCAATGATCCGTCGTGCCTCGAAGATACTCGAAAATCCACCGAACCGCCCTCCGTTGTTCTTTACCAGGATTAGACATGTATCCGCTAACCAAACTCATAGCATAAGACAAATCCGGCGAGAGCAAACCATAGCATACATCAAAGAACCAACAAGACTAGAATACGGAACCTTTGACATATACTCAACATCCTCAACCGTACTAGCACACTCGCTCACCGACAATTTAAAATGCGGTGCAATAGGAGTACTAACGAGCTTTGCATCATGCATATTGAAACGCCGAAGAACCTTCTCAATATAACCATGCCGACTAAGAAATAATAAACCAACTTTTCTATCTCTAGTGATTTCCATACCTAGAATCTTCTTAGCAAGACCAAGATCCTTCATGTCAAACTCACTACTCAACAATTTCTTCAATGTAGTGATCTCTTTCCTGCTCTTGGCAAAGAATCGATATCATCAACATATAACGACAAGTATATAGGTGATCCATTAACATACTTGATGTAAACACGCCTATCATATTTTGATCTCTTAAAGCCATGTGACAACATAAATGAATCAAACCTTTTATACCACCGACGGGAGACTGTTTCAAACCATACAAGGATTTCTTCAACTTACAAACATAATTCTCCTTGCCGGGCACTATGAACCCCTCAGCCGGTCCATGTAAATCTCCTCCTCAAGCTCTCCATGTAAAAATGCGGTCTTCACATCTAACTCGCTCAAGCTCAAGATTATGTGCGGCAACAATACTCAAGAATGTACGAATTGAGCTATGCTTTACAACCGGAGAAAACACATCATTATAATCAACACCAGGAATTTGACCGTAACCTTTAGCCACTAACCTTCCCTTAAACTTTGGAGGTTCGCTAGGAGATAAACCCTCCTTTCTCTTGAAGATCCATTTGCAACGAACGTGCTTCTTTCCCTTAGGCAAAGGAACAACCTCCCATGTGCGCTTCTTCTCAAGAGATTGCATCTCATCCCGCATAGCCGCAATCCACTTCTCACGATCACCACAAGAGATAGCTTCGAATATGTGGTCGGCTCATAATCGCTATCAACTTGTTCAAGACAACTCAAAGCATAATAAATCATATTACACTCCTCAATAAGACGACGTGGCCGTCCACAAACCCTTTTAGACTTGCGAGTAGCAATAGGCAAATCTTCATCAAGATGCAAAACAGGGGGTAAGTGCTCGAACATCATCATGAGCCTCATCATCAACGCCTCCATTTTCCCCGGTCATCTACGAGCGGCTCCACCTCGCTCGTCCGTATCATCATGCACATGTTGCCGCACCCGCACACCTTTTTCGTCATCCACATGCTCCACCCGCACGCTCATATGCTGCAGCCCTTTATCAAAATTATTTGGAACATGATCCGAGAACAAACCGTCATTAAACATCACGATTCATTGAAAACAACACTCCTCGCTCATGAAAGTCTTTTTTAGTTTCGGGATTCCACAACTTATATCCTTTAACTCCCGAACCATAACCAAGAAAAAGACATTTAATAGCTCTAGGCTCCAATTTTCCATTATCAACATGAGCATAAGCAAGCAGCCAAAAACTTTCAACCGTGAATAATCGGCGGGTGTGCCGTACCATACCTCAATAGGTGTTTTCTTATTAAGTGGAATAGACGGCGACTGTTTATCAAGTAGCATGCGGTGTTAGCCGCTTCACCCAAAAACGCTTGCTCATCCGTGCGTTGGACAACATGCAACGGGCCTTCGAGATGATGGTCCCGTTCATGCGCTCGCCCACACCGTTTGCTTTGCGGAGTATACGGTATGGTGTGGTGCCCGACAATGCCTTCCCGCTCGCAATAATGGTTAAACGCAACAGAACAAAATTCTCCACCATTATCGTACGAAGCACCTTCACCTTCCTATCGCTTGCCTTTCTATCATCACTTTCCAATCTTTAAAAGCAAAGCAAAAGTATCATCTTTATTTTTCGAAAAGTAAGGCCATACTTTTCTAGAGTAGTCATCAATAATAGTAAGCATGTAACGAGCACCACCATAAGAAGGCTTACGAGAGGGACCCCATAAGTCGCATGTACATAATCAAGAGTACCTTTGGTGGTATGAACAGCGGTATTGAACTTTACCCTTTTGTGCTTCCCGAAAATACAATGCTCACGGAACTTCTTGCCACTCAAAGTACACCATCCAAAGAGGTTTCTCTTCACCAATTCGCCATACCAAGTTCACTCATATGTCCAAGACGCATATGCCAAAGGTTAGTCTCACTAGGTTCAAGCATTAGTAACAAAGACGGCGGATATGGAACCTTGTAAAGTACTTCCTCTAAGGACATATAACTTTGCGAATTCATATCACCTACAAAGAAGACAAGAGAACCTTTTGATACCTTTAAAACTCCACCTGAACCGGAGTATTTGAACCCTTCTGCATCAAGTGTGCTGAGTGAGATGAGATTTCTAGTCATCCTCGGTATGTGCCTCACATTCTATAGCGTACGTGTCATGCCATCATGCGCCTTGATCTGAACGGAGCCTATACCCACAATCTCACATGGGTTATCATCTCCCATACGCACTACATCTCCATTCTGCACAGGTTTATAAGAACTGAACCAATCTCTGTTAGTGCAGATATGAAATGAACATGCGGAATCAAGTATCCATTCATCATGACCAGAAACACAACCGGCAAGGACAACCAGACATTCTCCCGAATCGAAGTATTCCCGCCACCGAAACAACAGAGGCCTTACCATCCGAATTATTTTTCCCGTTCTCCTTATTCTTAAGCTTCCAACATTCCTCAATAAAATGAGTCTTTTTCTTGCAATACTTACGAACTTCTTGGGCGGTCTAGACTTAGAACGACCTCTCGCTTTCTTGGCTCTTGAAGCGATCATTGCTTTCATTAGAGGATCTCGCTCGGTTCGCCTCTAACTTGCAAAGCATCGCCCTTGGAGGACGACCCATCGAGTGCACCATGCCTTTCATCTTCTCCCCGGATTGGAGTGCCTCATAAACATCCGAGACGCGTTAGTTCATCACGGCTCAAAAGTATGGTGTCACGGAAAGATGCAAACGAATCCGGGCGAGAGCATAACAAGAAGAGGCCTAAATCCTCATCCTCATACTTCACCTCCATCGACACTAGGTCGGCAACGATCTCCTTGAAAGCGAGATATGTGGCTCAACACCGAACCACCCTCCTCCATCTTGAGTGTGAACAACTTCATCTTCATATGCATCTTACCGGTTAGATCCTTGGACATACGGATCGATTCCGCTTTCAACCGCAGAGTGTCGGCAGCTAGCTCTCTTCCTCGCGTACATTCTTGCAAAATATCATTGGACGGATGAAGTTGAATTAAAGACAGAGCCTTACGATCCTTGCGACTCTCCTCATCGGTCCAATCTTTGGACGACTTGCCCCCGAACTTATCCGGCGCCACATCAAGATCATGAGTGTTCGCCGAATAGCTCGCATCTTGACTTGCCACGACGAGAACCTCGTCTTGTAATCCAACAACGGTAGATCAAACTTCATCGTCGACGACATCGAAGAAAACAAATCGAAACCAGCTCGATACCACTTGTTATAAACGATGGCGAATAAACGACGACAAGTAAAGGAATCAAACCGCAGGAGACACGAGATTTAACGTGGAAAACCCTTGCGGGAAAAACCACGGGCGCCAGCCAGCAAGAACTTCACTATATCGGGAGTCGAGTTACAACGCCAACGGCGGCGGCTTACAAGAGAATAAATCGATCTCTAATGGAAAACCCTAACGGGTATTTATGACCCGTACGGCAGTACGCGGGGGCGCGCCGCCCCCCGCACCCCCCCGCCCGCGACCCGGGAAAAGGGTGTGGCCCGATGGGCCACTTCTGCCTCCGCTTCGCTCCGTCAGAAGTCGGCCTTTCTCTTGGGAGACAGAATTTGGATCATAACTCAACATCTGCGAGCTGACCGGACATGTCCGGCGGTAAGCGCGGTGATGGGGCAGTGGCGGGCCCCGTGGCACGACGAGATCTGCTGAGGAGACTCGCGGCTTGGAACAGCAGGAGCGGCATGATCCCTAGAGGTGACACAGTGACCCAAGCTTCCAGTGATGGTCTGGACGAAAGGGAGAGGGAATGGCGGATGGACTCGAGTGCGGCGCCGACAGAGCCCAGAATTCGCGCAAGACTCAGAGTCTCTAGAAACTTACGTGAAATGCTCGCTTCTGGACCGCTAGATCAAAATCCAACAGCTGGTAGAAAATAGGTGACGTGGCCCTATGAGGTGCCTTCTTTTGGTTGGGATTTCGTTTTGTAGAGATATTTGTATTCAGATTGAAATGTGGTAGTAAAGCGGATACATCTGAATTCATTTTTTAAAAATTTTCTCTATCCGATTCTACATTTGTATTTGGCAATATCTGGCAATATCCGTATTCAACTATATAAAAATGGCAGTTATCTCTATAGCTAATGTAAAATTATGTTCAATAGAATACTGCTAATGTGTATAATTGAAAAATTTATATCCATAACTAATGATTGTGACATTGTGACGCCCCAGGTTTTTAATTACCGTCATTAACGCTAATGACCGGATCAGCCGAGTCAAACCAGTCAAACCCCGGTCAAACCTAGGTCAACCTGGGTCATCACCCGAAAACCTCGCCAACGAACCCTAATGAACCCCTTGACCAAGCCTACACACACCCGTAGTGGACCCTTGGTCAAAGACACGGTCAAAACCGGCTTAACCGTTGACGTCAGCGAATGTCGTCCGGAACTTTTGCCGCGTTCTCCAAAATTCACCTAAACACTTCAAAATCTACCTTTATGAAAGTTGACCATCTTGTTGAGGGACACAACTTTCATGTAGATTGGCATTTCAAATTTTGAGTGGAAATTGGTGAAAAACTTGATCGATTGACAGTACCTCCTGTTTTCCAGAACAGGTCGGCATTCCATGTTGGCACGACGTTCCTGCAAAATCCGTTGAGAAAAATACTATATGGCCTTTTTGAAAGTTGTAGAGGGTAGTTAGATCTACAACTTTCCTATTCATTGCTTTGTGCACCTTTATTCAATTTTTGGGAGAAAAACGCGATTGAACAGGGCCAGTCCGCATACATCCAGGCGTTCTCTCGCGCCGCAGCGCCGTGCCGCGCCGCCGCCCGCCGGCCGCGCCGCCGCGCGCCCGGCCGCGCCGGCCGCCCGCGCCTCGGCTTCCGGCCCCGCCGGCGCACGTTCCCCGTGCCGCCTCGCACCTTCCCCGTGTCTCCCGCGTCCCAAAGAGCCTCGAAGTTATCCCACCCCCGCGCCGCACCCTACCGACCGGCCTCGTCGGCGGCTTCCGTCCGGATGCGCGCCTACCGAGGCCGCGGCCGTACTACGGCGGGCCCGTGACGTCGCGTGCTCTCCGAACACGAGGTGGCCTCCCTACTTAAGGCCGCCGTGCCCCCCCCCGCGCGAGGACGCCACGCCCGGCCGAACCCCCGTCGCACCGTAGCCGCGCCGGCGCCCGGGGGCTCGCCGCGGCGAGCTCGGTGGCGAGCCAAATCCTTGAGCCCATTTGGCCTTCTCCGCATACCCTAGCCCCCGAGGAAGCTACCGAGCCTCTCCACCTTTTCTCACCGGCCCGGACCTCGCCGCGGTGTGCCGCCGACGGCCACCGCCGGCCGCACCTCCCCACCAAACCAGTGCCCAAATCAAACCCTAGTGCCCCCTAGACCATCCCCTTGCCCTTCCCCCGGCCAAGAACCGCGGCGAGCTCGCCGGAATTGGCCAGCCGCGCCGGCCACCGCGCCCCGGGGACCACATTGCAACGTAACAAATCTTTCCAGGGTCTTTCTTGCAAAAGTGATTCTCAAATAGTATTGTTGTTTTGCTGATTCTTGTAAATTGCGTAGAAAATCACAGAAACATCGTAAAAATGTAAAACCAATTTTGTTGGATCCGTTGTGAATTATACTACAACTTTTGTTATTCTGGCCTGAGCTAATTCCTTTTATTTTTTGCATGAAAAACACAAATGTGAAAACCCTAGATCTGCAGTATCTCAAAAACCATAAATCCTCTGTAGCTAATTTTTGGATATGTTGTGTGTTAGGTCATTCCTAGATCCTGTGCCAAAACTTGCACAAAGCTATGATGTAAATCGTTTTCTAAAAATGTTTTTCCATTTCTGGTAGATCTGCATAAATGATTTTTCTTGCTAAAAATATTTATGTTTTTGATCTCAACTTGTGGACACTGTATTGTAATACCAAAATACACATCTTGAGAATTAATCATGATTTTTGGATTAACAGAAATATTTATCTTCTAATTATGCATGTTTTCCTTTGTAAATTAATAAACCTAGATCAGTAGAGTTCCTATGTGAACATGATGGTTCTTTAGACTTGTTTGGGACCATAGGGCATGCATAAGAAAGTTTGGATCAAATTGATGCTTATTTATTTTTGTGTGCATTTAAGTTGAATCACTAGCTAGCCTTTGTTATTTTCAATAATATTTAATTTTCTAGCATCCAACACTCACATGTGGGTCCAATGGACCAGGATAGGTGCTAGTAGGCTTAAGAAACACTCATTTAATTTTTGGTAATTTAATTGTTTAATAAAAAGCTTAAAAGCCCTTTTAATATTAAAGGGAAATTAAATAAAGAAAAATCCCTAATTAATTCTTTTTCCTTTTTGAGAAGTATTATTTAATATAATTAAAAGAGAATTAATTATCATCACTGATAAGAAATGAATTCATAAATAAAAATATTAATTACACCTTTGTTGGTAAGGATAAAAGGAAATGAAGCTTTCACATGAAATGATAAGCTTATTAAAAACCTTTATTCAAATGTGGAATAAAAGAGTAACCCATGTACAACCAATAACCTTCCTAAAAAAGAAACATTAGATGAATGCTTGTTAAGGTAAACATGACCAACCCAGAGTTGGATAAGACAAAAAACTATCACATCACCTAAAGTGCATTGCATTCCGTGTAGATCTTCCGGACGGAGATTACTCCCTTGTCCCGGAAACCGAGGAAGGAGGAGCGGAAGCGTCGCTGCAGTACGTGAAAGTACTCGACACCGAGGGGGCCCAATCTAACCTAGCTGACGAAGGCAAGCTCCGGTGCATCTAACCCAGTTTTAAAGTTCTTTATTCAATTATCTATGAATGATTGTGCATTTACGTTCAGGAGTTGAATGAAAACCTAGATGCATGATCCCTAGGTACCTTTGGTCCCTACTAGTATGATAGGTCGATAGCTGCTAAGCTATAGGACCGTTACAAGTCGAGTGATGACCTCACTCGCGAGAATAGGTTCCTAGATAGGAATCACAATGTATCCTTAAATGGATTGCTCACGTGGTAAGAGCATGGGATGCCGGGCTCCGGTCCAGTGGTTATGTGGGTTAAGTTTTTGAACGTACTAAGCACATGCCGGTTATGGGGCCAGTAAGCCTAGTACCTTAATGAGGCGGCGAGGGATCCTACCGTTACTACTCTTGGGATTCGCTCTCACGGCTCGCCACCGGTGGTGTATGGTGACTCCGGATATCTCGCGGGGTATGCCGGATAGCCTGCACCAAAGACTGTAAAATTCGATCCTGACCCGAGGATTTATGGGGACGGCCTCGGGAAAGTTGTCCTCGCGGGGGCGGCCCTACCGTGTGTTTGGGTCTACCTTGCAAGGTTTAAATCAATCGATTGTCGGCCTCTCACCGTTATCCGAGACTACTTACTCCACTAGTCATGAGATCCCTAATGATGGAAGTTGATGAACTTTATGCTTGATTAATTGTATTGCACAACTTTGTTTGTACTAGTTGGCTAATGTAGTAAAGAATCAATCCTACTAGAACTTGTGCTAAAATCTTGAAAGTAAGGACCTACTCTTTGTTACTTTTTAGCAAAAGCAACCCAGTAGCCAAAAAGCCTTTCATGGTCTAGATGTGGTGAAGTAGTTATCACCGACGGGTAAGACTTGCAGAGTATTAGTATACCCAGCCTTGCTATAATGTGTTGATCCAGGTAATGCCTTCAGTGATGTGTGGCCCGGAGAGATCCCGCCCGGCTGGGAGCTGGAGTGGGTGGAGGACGACTACTGAAAGCATCATGGATGGCCTCCCGTGGTGTCTTCGCTTCCGTTAGTTATTTCCGCTGCTTTCGAAAACTCTGAACTGTTTCGTCTTGACAAAAAATATGGTTTGTAATAAATAAACCCCTGGGGTATGAATTTGGATATTAATGTCGTTTTATCTCTGGACTCGCCTTCGAGTGAGTTTTAATGCATAAATTCGATCCTTGTGCTATTCAAGTGATTTACCGGGCGTTAACCCGGCAACTTACGACAGGATGGTACTTTATTATTGCTTAATGACCAAAGTGGATCGGTCTTAGGCGATAGTACAGTATTTTCCTGGGCGGGTTGTCACAGACATTAATTTTAATATTAAAAATATTGCATCCATAAAACAATTTAAAAGTTATATTTAATTTTATTGACAAATATCATTAATTTTAATAATAACTATACATTAATATAAAGTTTAATTTCAATTACTGTAGTTTATTATGTATTGATGGAAATATTTTTCATTTATTTTTATTATTTATTCTATAAATGCATATATCTTAAAATATTTATTGATTAATAGTTTTATTTATTATATAATTAGTTATTAAAATAAATATGGATGAATGTGATATTCTTAATGACTGATCTATGTCCAAACTTATTAGGTATTGATACTTTAGTCTTTATATAATTTTGTAATTGCAAAAATTGGTAAATGTTGTCTTTCAAATTGAGTAAATATCCAAATACGTATCCGAATTCGAGGTATTTGAGAACATTCGAATATCCATATTCGAGTAAAAATGTGGTAAAAATGTTATCCAAAACCGATTTCTTACTAATAAGATCCGTTTCCATCCATAAATTCGGTAGCAACTTGATTACCCTCTTTTTCTCTCTATAACTGAACTACCTTCCACTCTACCGGTAGATGTGCTTGTTCCTTGGCGTCAGCCACACCGAAGCCTATCTCCGATCTAGCTATCTCTCGTCCGGTCGTCCCCTGCAGACCTTTAACAAGACAGGCACAATCCGAATAAGTATAATCAGAGCATGTTTGGATTATAGGAACTAAAATTAACTTGATTAAAATTAGTCTCTAGCAGAAGCTAAACTTCCAAACAAGTGAGGCTAAATGAGGCTAAAATTAGTCTCGAGGCTAAACTTTGCTAGTAGGGGGTGGAGGAGTAAAAGGGACTAAAATCCCCTCTTCCTCTTTCCTTATTAATGACCACATGCATGCTTCCAATAGCTCCGAGTCATGCCCACCGTATGAGAGGAGAGAGAAGAGAAAGGGAGAGAGAAATAGGGACTTTAATGCTCTTTCAATACATGTTAGCTCTTGCTTCCAAATAGGGGTGACTAAAATTTTTTAACCCGGCTAATTTTAGTCATGAGACTAGGTGATCCAAACATACTCTCAGTCATCGTGCCCATTGCACCGCAAAGCGCACACCTAGCTTCAACACAATGCGCAAGCCATCGCTTCTGCTTCAAACGCATCAGCACACCTAAACAGGACTCGCCAAGCAGTAAGCACAACTGTCCCGCCATTTGTGTTTATTTCTTGGAAGGGACTTAAATATGGTGTCACCGCAGCTTGGCGCCAGCGAAGCATTTCCTAGTGGATCAATCAAATCTCTTTCCTGGTGGTAATCATGGTCGTAATAACTGAAATCAAATTTCTTTCTATCAAGACAAGATTAGCATGCAGATGTGGATGGTTCAGCAGTTCACAGCCAGAAGTCATTTGTAGGAGTTCCACCGTCATTGATTCTTACACGACGATTTACACTATCAAATTCATATTCACTTTTCCGATGCTATGCTAACAAAGTTTCATTGAAGTTGTCGAGCTAAACAAAGGACATCTCCTGCGGTTCCACCTATTAGTGTGTCACCGTATTACTAAATTCAAAATGCATGTCCCAATGATCGAAAAATTCCAACAAAAATATGAATTGTCCAAAAATATGCGTCACTCATATTAATGGAGAATGACCAAACCCATATTGCTAGAAATATGGATGATTCAAAAACATGTGTCCTCCCTAAGAAACATGTGTGTGTGTGCGCGCGTGCTAACATCTTTTCTTTATATTGGTGAATGTTGTCCTAAAATCTTGTTTGGGTTGAGTTTTGAATAATGTGGGCAAAACCAGTGAATCTCGGTCTACTCTACATATATACAACAATAAATTGACATATGAACAATTTTAGCATACTTTGGATAGAATCTAATTAAATAGTTAAATAAAAATGAAAAATTTAAAATTTTGGCTGATTTTTTGGTCGATGTAAACCTAATGGTCTTACCACCCCTTCCAAAAAAATAAAAAACAATTGAGTAAAATACACTAATGGGGCATCAACTTAGGCTGATGTGCCACTTAGATCCACGAATTCACAAAATTGAAATTTACCACGAACTTGTTAAGTTGTACTACTTAAGTTCATACCCTTTTGAAATCATGTGATGTACCGACATGAACAAGGAGGCAACAACGAGTGCAGAGGGGGGGGGGGGTTCACCGAGGTGGGTGGCTCACACATGGACAGTGGAGTCTGGCCCC
Source organism: Cenchrus americanus (assembly GCA_947561735.1). Classification (NCBI taxonomy): domain Eukaryota; kingdom Viridiplantae; phylum Streptophyta; class Magnoliopsida; order Poales; family Poaceae; genus Cenchrus; species Cenchrus americanus. The sequence goes on along the minus strand of OX387244.1, from coordinate 124,329,868 downwards.
TACGTCTAGCACGTGGCCTACCGCCGACCAGACCTTTATCTAAGGTTTGACACGGTCATGAGAAGAGGGGTGGGGCAAGAGGTGGAGGCGTCCGCTGACTATGGGATGGCCACCGATGCAATCTGGTATGAGTGGGAGAGGGAGGAGGTGATGGTACCATCATATTTCGAAAGGGTCTGAACTTACGTAGCACCTCAAGACAAGTTTGAGGGTTTAGGATGCACTTAACTTGAAATGATATCTTGAACATTAGTTTGGATATACTCCCTCCGTTCTATGTTATTGTTTGTTTTTCTTTAACTTGCTATGCGTTTAGACATGGTATTCATGTGCATATAAAAAATTATGTAGAAAAGACAAAATGCATAGTAACCCCCTCTAACTCATAGGATTTGAGGGCTTATTTGTAATTTAACTCATTACTCATTTCATAATTCATATCGATTGCGAGGGGATGAGTTTATCAAAACAAAGTCTTATTATCGAGTAAATGATTTTGTGACGAAGCGATTTGAACGGCAAGGGAGAGGGGGCAAAAGTCTTATTATCGAGCAAATGACTTTGTGACGAAGGGATTTGAACGGCAAGGGTCAAGGGAGAGGGGAAAAGGGTAAAAGAGGCCAAAGGTAAATCTTCATCAGTGGTCCACTCGATCGTCTCGCCGCCGCCGACCCCGCCTCCCCGGGCCGTCATCGATCTTCCCTCCCGGAGCCCGTCGCGATGGCCACCGGCGGCAAGCCCGACTCTGCCGCGCCGCCGCAGGCGCCTTCGGCGGCGAAGGGGGTCTTCATGCGCCGCATCTTCCCCTTCCTCCTCGCCACCAACGTCTTCATCGGAGGTGAGAGAGAGAGAGGAAACCCCACATCGATCGATCTATCCCCTTTTTACTCTAGTGCTCGCTACAGTTTGTTTGATTCAATTTTAAGCTGCGATACGTGTCTCCTAGAGTCCTGCTGCCCTTCCTGTGTAGATTGTGCTCGAGAAAGATGACATATGGTCGATTTGCAGTAAATATTAGTGATTAAATGCTACAAATAATTAGAAACCATCCATGCTAGTTTTAGTCGTGGCATTGATGGTTGTGACCGTTGGGGGAGTCGGTCTTCGGAAGCATCGCCCTCGTCCGCCCACGCCGAAAACCTTCGGCGTGTGCACGGCTTTCGGCCTCGCAGGAAGACCCTTCGCCGCAGGAGCACTAACGAAACACTAATGCCGCCCCCGTCTTATAAGTTTTGTTGTGCAGGGGAGATCCATCATCGCTGCGCTCACCTTCGGCGCCGAAGGCGCCAGCAACGGTGCTTCGGTGATGAAGGCCCAAGGGAAGCAGGGGCTGAGAGCGCTGGCCCAGGACGTCGCGTCTGGGGGCGGCGGCGGCGCAGACGAAGCGCCCGAAGAGTCCCGACGACCCCGGCCCGGGGTCGCTACCTCGGCCCCGAAGGGGCCGACGATCTTGGACACGTGGCCACTGCCGACGTGTAAAGTGGGCTCCGGTCGGGGCGGAGACAAGGGCGGCCGCGTGTAAGGCGTTACGGCCGTACGAAGACACGCTGGAGGCCTGTACGACGCGGGGACTTACTGTTATGCCCTTGTAAAGTGTTTAAAGCGGTTTGTCGTGGACGGAAAAGGTGTAATTGAGGCAAATGACTATGCCCGTGGGGTCTCCTATAAATAGTGAACCCCTTGTAATGAAACGGACACACTGTAATGAGAAGAGAGCACCGAAGGCGTTCACCGAGTTCTTCGGCCTTCGGTCTACTGAGTATTCCCTTATTTCCTTTTCAGTCTCATTAAGTTCCGGCGTCTCCTTTCCCCGCCCAAGTAGAAGTAGGAACCTTGCGAGAGTGAGCGAAGGAAGGGAGAGAACTCAGGGGGCTGTTGTGTCGGCGTCCACCCTTCGGGCCCGATTTCCACCAACAGTTTGGCGCCCACCTCGTGGAAGATCTCGGACCACATGGCTAGGACACGTTCGGCGGTGTGCCGAAGCGGCGACGGCTCGGGCGGCGACCACCCCACTCGTGCCGAGCCCACCAACCCATCCCCTTCGGCCGTCCGGCCCTTCGGCCGGAACCGCCGCCGGCCGAGCGCGCCCGAGGTAGAGCACACCGCTCCGGGGGTGTTCGAAGTCGCCCTCGAGGGGCCGGGGGGCTTCGGCGCAAGACATCGAGGCCCTCCGAAGGATTCGGGCCCTCATCGCCGGCAAGTCCGTGCCGCCGCCCCGAGCAGAGACGCGCCCACCCTCCTCGCGGATGCGCCCATCCCGGCACCGAGGATGCGGCTCCACCACACATCGCTTCCGACGCCATCGACTTCAACATCGGGGGCAGGTGGCCGAGCGCTACCTCGCCATGCCGCAAAGCCGGATCGCCGCGCGCGACGCCGCCACGCAAGTCGCTCCGACGCCGCCCGTACCGCCACCGACACCCGCCGCGCATGCCGCGCCGGCGGCCCAAAGCCAACAAGCATGGCTCACCCCGCGGCCATGCGGTGCTCGCCGGGACCGGACCGGAGGCGCAAAAGGACGCTTCCGAAGGACAAAGCATAGGGCATCGCCAAGACAGGGGGCGGGGGCACGAGCACCTCGCTCCCGACGACGCCCCACTTCGCAACGTGGTCCCGTGTCCCCCGCTCTCGCTGAGCCGGAGAGTGCGCCGTGGCCTCGTAGGTTCAACGCCAACACCCCGCCCCCAAGACGACGGGGACTACGATCCCAAGGAGTTTTTAATGAAGTTTGAAGCGGCGGTTGAGTCCAACGGAGGTGACGCCACAACAAAGGCAAAGGCCCTCGTGCTCGCGCTCAAGGGAGAAGTCCAGATCGGTATGCCAACATACCGAAGGGGTACATCACATCATGGTTCCAACCGCGGAACAAGCCGCCGTCCACTTCAAGGGCATGCGGGTCGAAGAGTTAGACTCCAACGACCTCGTCAACATGTGCGTCCAAGGGGACCGTGAGTCACCGCAAGAGTACATGCACAGGGTTGTCAAACCGACAAAGACGCGCGCCCAACGTGTCCGAAAGCGCATCATCGACGCTATCGTCGGTGGCCCTCGCGGTTGAAACCGCCAAGATGTGCTCGACGAGGTCAAGCCGAAGTCCGTGCAAGAATTGTTCGAAGTCATGCAAGAATACCGCAAGTCGACAAAGGCCGCCGCCGAAGGCTCGACCGGGCAAACGCGGCAAAGAAGCAGAAACAACAGGGCCAATGGGACCAGCCGAAGGGATGGCAAAACCAGCCGCCGAAGCCGGCGAACCGCCAGATCAACAACGTGTCCGCACCCCCCGACCAAAACCAGAACAGGGGCGGTGGGCACAAGGGCGGATACAAACATACCAAGGGGCCGAAGCCGCAGCAGCATAACCAGCAGAGAGCCGGAGGCGAGCGTTTTTTCTGCTGGCTCCACGGGATCGATGCCCAGCACCACACGCACCAGTGCCCTTCGGCGGTCAAGATGAAGATGGAGTGGGAGGCGGAGGAGAAGGCAAAGGCAGCAGGCATGGCCGTGAACCATGTCATGAAGTACCGCAGTGCGGGTCGGTTCAAGGCCCCGCCACCACCCTACCGCCACCGACCTTACCAACCTTCGCACCGACGCATGCTTTCCACCCACCACAGCCATACGCACCTCCCGCGCCGCAGCTGCTTCCACCTCCTCCCCCGCTCGCGCAACAACCTTCGGTGTTCGTGCCGTCGTGGCCGAACCCGCCTGCCCACCACCAAGTGCATTACACCCACACCCAACCACCGCCCCCGCCACCACCAAAGCAAGAGGTCCCTGACTCAAGCAGCTCGGGGATGACGGGCATGCTCAACATCATTAATGCGATCTCCGGCGGATCAAATGAGCCGACCCATGAAACAAAGAGGCGGCGCCAAGACTACTACCGAAGCGTATCACACATTTGCTCCCGCAAGTATTTTCACCTACCATGGTCCCATGTCCCAATAACCTTCACGGCGCCGACATCCGGTTGCGGCACTACCCCCACAATGATCCGCTCGTTATAAGAGCCAACATTGGCAAGAACACGAAGTACTACTTCGGCAACGACGTAGGGAGGATCCTCGTCGATAACGGCGCTCGGCGGACATTTTGACCTGGCAATGTTTCACCAGCATGGGGTTCAAGAAGGAAGACCTGAAGAAAGCAGAGCACCCGCTGTACGGCTTCGGCAATAAGAAAATCGAAGCCCTGGGCAAAATTGACGTCAATGTATCCTTCGGCCAAGATGCCACAATGAGAACTGAGTTCATAACATTTGATGTTGTGGACTTCGCATACCCGTACAATGCCATCTTCGCCGCAACACCATCAACAAATTTGCCGCGGTTATCCACCAAGGGTACCTGCTGATGAAGATACCAACGGCGGCAGGGAGTAATATCGCTTTACGGCGGCCGGGAGGAGGCCCGAAGAGCCGAGCGCAACACTTCGGTACACAACGGACAAGTCCATGTCATCAATGAGGACGAAAGCAACGAAGCCGCAGCGGCCGAAGAACACAAGGCCGAAGCCCGGATGAGGCGGTCCTTGAAAGGGGCCGAAGCCGAACGCATGAAGGCCGTCGACGTCACAAAGACAGCTTCCCTTATGCGCGGACGTGCCAAGCGAACCGTGTTGATAGGTGCCGAGGTCACCGCGAAGACGAAGCCGGACTCTTGCGGTTCCTTCGCAACAACCAAGATGTCTTCGCATGGTCTAAGTCCGACCCGACGGCGTTCACCGCTCGGTCATCGAGCATGCACTCAATACCGATCCGAGAGTCAAACCGAAGCTACGCAGGCGGCGGCCCATGCTCGGCGGATAGAGTCAAGGCCGCGGAGGCCGAAGTGCAAAAGTCGCTCGACGCAAGAATTATCGAGAGAAGTGCAATACCCCATCCGGGTGGCAAATGTGGTCATGGTACCGAAGAAAAACGGCAATATGAGAATGTGCATTGACTTCACCGAACTCAACAAGGCATGCCCGAAGGACCCTTTTCCTCCGCCAAGGATCGACGTCATCATTGATCGAGGGCCGCCGGGCCGCGACATGTTGAGCCTCTTAGATTGCTTCTCCGGCTATCACCAAGTGTGGATGCGAAGGGAAGACGAAGCAAAAACTCGGATTTACAACCCCCTTCGGTGTCTTCTCGCTTCGTCGAATGCCCGAAGGCTTGCGTAACGCCGGGTCCACCTTCAACCGCATGATGAAGCCGATTCGGGCGCCCGGTGGGGCGCAACGCCTCGGCGTACGTTGACGACATCGTCATCATGAGCGAGAAAGAGCAAGATCACATTGCGGACCTAACCGAAACCTTCGACAACATGAGGCAAAATGGCCTCAAACTTAACCCCGAGAAATGCATCTTCGGCATTCGAAGGGGGCACTCGTTGGGTTGCATGGTCTCCAAGCGAGGCATTCGGGCGAACCCCCAAAAGATTGAGGCCCTACGAAGGATGCAGCCTCCGGCCACTCGAAAGGAAGTTCAAAGGCTCACGGGCGTAATCGCCTCGTTGAACCGGTTTATCTCAAGAGCCGCGGAGCGAAGCCTCGCCCTTCTTCAAGGTTCTCCGAGCAAACTCGGCTTTTCGGTGGGGCCCGGAGCAGCGAAGAAGCCTTCGATGAACTCAAGAAATATCTTGAAGATGCCGCAATCATGACCAAGCCGTCGCCGAAGGCCGACCCGTCGTTGTACATTGCAGCAACCGACACGGCGGTTAGTGCGGTGCTCGTGGAAGAGCGCGAGGAGGCGGATGTCCCGAGGCAATTTCCAATATACTATGTCTCCGAAGCTCGAGCGGCTCAAAGTCGCTCTACTCCGAAATGGAAAAGATGGCATATGCGGTTGTAATGGCAAAAAGGAAGCTTCGGCACTACTTCCCGCAGCCACGATGTCTCGGTACCCACGGCTTTCCCCCTCCGGACATGTTCGAGAACAAGGAGTCAACGGCGGGGATGGGCAAGTGGGCCTCGGAACCGGCGGAGCACGTCATAAGCTTCGTCGCCCGCGCCGCAATAAAATCTCAAGTCCTCGCCGACTTTGTAGGCGATTGGACGCCTTCGGCGCCGAAGGGGGAACCGTAGTCACGCAGCCGCATGGGAAGTCCAGGTGTGACGGCGCCTACCGTCACCTCGGTTCGGCGGCGGCAAATAGCCTTAAAATCCCCTTCGGGCATCAAACTCCGATACGCTCGCGGCTCAACTACGACAACCGTACAAACAATGTGGCGAGTATGAAGGCTCGTTGCTCGCCCTTCGGAAGGCCGTGGCCGTGGGTGCCGGGAGGCTCGTCATCTTGACGGACTCTGAGCTTGTCGCTTGCCATATTGGGAAAACCTACAAGGCAAAGAACCCAGATATGATGAAGTACCTGCAAGCCGTCCGAAGCATGGAAAAATTCTTCATTGGCATCACAGTACGAAGTTTCCCCGAAATCACAACAAGGAGGCCGATGCTATTGCGAAGGCACCGCACTACTTGAAGCCTTGCCGCCGGATGTTTTTTATGAGACAATCACCTCGAGGTCCGCCGCCGACGAAGCGCCCATCGCACGAAATCCACGGCGGCATGTGCTCACACCACCTCGGCACCGCAGCTTTGGTGCGAAAGCTTTCCGTCGGGGTTTCTGCGGCCTCTCGGCGGTGGCGCGACGCCCACGACATTGTGCGCCACGCGTCCCGAGTGCCGCCGCCACGCGCCCTACGAGCAAGTTTGCCTCCAACGAGATACGCTTGCTACCACCGGTGTGGCCCTTCGCAAGATGGGGTGTTGATATCGTCGGCCCGCTACCCACGGCACTCCGGAAACTACACCCACGCAGTTGTGGCGGTTGAATATTTCTCCAAGTGGGTTGAAGCGAAGCCGTTGCTAAGCATCACCTCGGCGACCATTCAGAAGTTCTTCTGGCAAAACATAGTGTGCCGCTTCGGTGTTCCTCACGAGGTCACGGTCGACAATGGCAAGCAATTTGACAAAGGCCACGAGTTCAAGGAATTCGCGCATACCTGGGAACGAAGTTGTGCTTCGCTTCGGTCTATCACCCACAGTCCAACGGGGCGATCGAGCGAGCCAACGGAATCATCTTCGCCGGTATCAAGAGGAACATCACTGATTTGCCCAAGAGCAAGTGGGCCGAAGAGCTTCCGAGGGTAATTTGGTCCCACAACACCACCACTTCCAGAACTACCCAGTTTTCCCCCTTCAAGCTGCGCCGTACGGAGAGGAAGCCATGCCGCCCGAAGAACCGTGCTCGGGCACTTGGAGGAGTACACCCTCCGGAGACGAAGACCTCAAGGCTTCGGTTCGTAACATCGAGGAGGTCCGCCTACGAGTACCGAAAACCTCTTGGCCTACCAAGACGAGACCCGGAGGTGGAAAAACAAGAAAATCAAACCGAAGCTCATTCGGTCAGGAGATCTAGTGCTACGCAAGGTGCCGAAGGGGAAATTAAAGGGTAAGATGCACGGGAAATGGGAAGGCCCGTTCATAGCAACGGCCACCGCAAACGAAGCGGCCTTCAAACTGCGTCGGCTGTCGGGCGACGAAGAGCCGTACACCTGGAACGTGGATATGCTCCGTAAATACTTCGTGTGAAGCAACTACGAGTTCTTAGCATAGTCTCGACTTTTCTTAGTTTCTCTTTCCTTTAGACCAAGTTTTTGGCCTTGTATCCTATGTACATTAAAGTAGTGGGGGGCGTACTCTTTTCCTCACGGGGGAAGCTTCGTGGTTCCCCTCCGACCCACGAAGTGTGAGGTTTTTAATGAGGCGGCCCCTTGTATCCCTTCGACTTCCGACATGTAATATAAGTCGGTTCTCCCCCATCTCTTTCGTGTGCGGTTTGCATTTCTTTCCAAAGAATGTTTTCGAAGCTAGGCCACCGCCCTCCGGGGGGGCCTAGTCTCCGAAGTGGCCTTCGGCGCGGTAAGTAACGCCCTTGGTGCGGGATGCCTTGGGGGCACGCGCACCACCCTGTCACTTAGTGGCGTGACCGAAGAGAAAACCGCTCGAAGCGGGTCAGGGCCATGATTCGGCCGAAGTAAACGCACGCCTGGAGCGATGCGTCGGTCGCGAGTTGACCGTCGGTCTCGAGTTGACCGAAGAGAAACCGCTCAAAGCGGGTCGGGGCCATGATTCGGCCGAAGTAAGCGCACGCCTGGAGCGATGCGTCGGTCGCGAGTTGACCGTCGGTCTCGAGTTGACCGAAGAGAAAACCGCTCGAAGCGGGTCAGGGCCATGATTCGGCCGAAGTAAGCGCACGCCTCGAGCGATGCGTCGTTCGTGAGTTGACCGAAGAGTAAACCGCCGATGCGGAACAAGTCCACAATACGACCGGGGAAACGCACGTTAACGGCGGCGTACAAAACGAGGCCGCGTACGGGCCGAAGTGCGCGTAAACTCAAAGCCAAGACATCGCGCGTTAACTCTAAAGACGAAGCGCGATGCCGCTTCGTCCAACGAACGTAGGGTGTTTTCACGAAAAGTCGGCAAAAACACCCCTTGTCCACACTTTCGACTTACAACATCCATCATGGAAAACAACATAACTTTATAAAATGAACAACGGTGTAGTTACAACACATACCGCCTCGAACAATAGTTCTACAAAGTCGCACTTAAACATTGGCTTCGGGCTGCGCCGCGAACACTTCCGGGGGGAGTTCCGAAGTCCTATGCTTCAAGTCTTCGCGCCGGCCCGCGGCCACGTTTAACGATCAATCCTCGTTTAGTACTTCTTCACGGATCTCGTCGATCGGCCGAAGATGTGCCATGTCTATGATCTCCAAAGCCATCTCCCGAAGCTCGTCGTCGGTAGGCATCCGCCCCGCGCCGAAGTCCGGGTCGATTCTATACGAAGGAGATCCCTCCGTTTCCACCTTCACCGCCGCGAAGCTTTCCGACGAGGTGTCGGGAATCAAGTATACATACTCGGGCGGCCCAAGGACCCCCTCTTCAATTGGTTCCGTTTTCGGAACGACCCCTTCGGCCACGAAGGGGTCCACTAACCTACGCTTGGCCGCCCCACGGGCAGCCCGCTCTCTAAGAGTGGCATCCCGGCGTGCGGGATCCCTCGAAAACTCGGCGAAAAGCGCTTAGCCGCTTCGTTGTGAAGGCGATAGCGCTCCGCTCGGTACGACAAAAACTCCGCATATGAGACGTTAGGGTGCCGAATGCTAAACTTCGTCCACACGTTAGGCGCGACAAAAAGTGATTCAAGGGGCAAAGTTGAGTTGCTCGCACCTTCGGCCCTCTGCGCAGGAACCACCGAAGGAACCTGCGCGCAGACACCGTGCATCGCTCATATTACAAGAATTCCATCCCTTCGGAAGGGAGAATAGTTCACTCCGTCACAAAGTTCGCGGCGATGCGTTTTTCACACCTCGGCACCCTCGGTGACGACGGCGGCTTCATCCACAACGGCGCTCGCTTCGGTGGCCTCGACAACCGCTTCGGCCGGGCGTTCCCCGCCAGGAGAGCTGGCAGCCAACAAGGTAGCTTCAAGTTCCGCCGCGTGCGCCGCGTCCGAAGCCTCCACCGTGGCGTCCCCGGCGGGTCCCCCTTGCCCCCTCGGCGTCTCCGGCTTCGGGTGCGGCCCCTCCCTCGGAGCCGGGAGCAACTTCGGGGACGGCGGGAGCCGGCGGGCGCCCTCCGTGGCCGCTTCGGCGCGCTCTTCCTCGGTGGAGGGCCCCGTCGCGTCCTCGTGCCTTCCCTCGGCCTCGGCGCCATCGCGCCTTCGGCAACGCCGGCTTCGCCCCCCGGCGGGGCCGCCGGCCGCCCCCTCCTCCGTGCCGCGCCTCCCGGCTCGCGGCGGTGATAAGGGGAACGCCGGGCATGGCGATCCGTCCTCCATCCATCATGAACCGGGGCAAGGGCGGAACACGACCATACCGAGCCACAAGCCGGCGTAAATACGTTCTGCCGCTGCGATCCTATCTGCAAAAGCGTCAAGGGAAATGTGTCAAAATACCGACGATGACGTTTTCTCACCGAGGTGTAAGCAAAGGGGAGGAAGCAGCTCCGGCGTACCTGGGCGCTGAGGCGAGCCGATTCGTCCAAGGTAAGCTGATAGCCGCGCCGGGCGAAGAAGGTGTTCATAAAGTTCTTTGCGAGATTCTTCGGCAGCACGGGAAGCTGTCCAACCTCTAGCTCCGCGTCGCTAGGCCACTCGAAGTTTTCCTTCGTAAGCCGACGAAGATCGCCCTTGCTGATTGTCTTCTCCGAAGAGGGGCGATCTGACGGCACCCGCCGAGCACACCGCATACGCCGGGTACGAACCCCCACCGCGCCCCCAAGCTCCCCGAAGATCTTTACGTTCGTCGAGATGACGTCAAAGCTGTGCGTTCACCCATTCGTAAAATGACTCAACGGTGCAACGAGGAAGCGGGACAGGAGGAGCATCCAAGTTGCATTGCTCCAACAGAATCTGCGGTATGTTGTCGCGGAGGGCTTCGGCGCCACGGATGTGGTCCGTGCGGTGCGGTCCGCCGTTGCGCTCGCCTCGCTTAACCTCGTCCCGCGCTTCGGTCGCCTTGACCTCTTTGTCGCCAAGCCGAGCGCGCATGTCTTCTTTGGCAACGCTAAGGACCTCTACATCGCGCCGCAGTGTGCCGAGGACGACTTCGGAGGATCTCGTGGCATTTTCTTTCTCCTCGTTGCGGCCTTCCGGGAGCGCTCTCCGCTCCGCGACCGGACGCCCCTCCGGCCTCCGCCACTCGCTCTCAAGCGAAGAGACGGAGGCTACCGATTTCTCCTTCGCCTCCTTGCTCTCCTCGCTCCAACCTTCGCGAGAGACACCGAGAGGCGATGAAGGCCTTCAAGGATAGGTCCCCGCACGCCGTCGTGAGCTCCGCGGCGGTCGGCTTCCCGAAGTACTCCTCTTCGTGAGGTATCGCGAAGCTTGCCCCGGCCTCTTCCGAACCGGCGCTCATGACCGCCGCTCGTCGGCCCAAGGAAGCGATTGTCTTCCCGCCAATCAACTTGGTTTCGGCGGGGGATCCGGAGACGAACGGCGGCGGCCGGGGGCTCTTCGGCGTCACCCGGTAGCTACGCTTTCGGGACCCTCATCTTCTTCCTCCTCCTCTTCGGGGACGACATCATGCCTCTCGGAGGGCCGGGGCCGAAGGGGAGGCGGATTGCTCGGTGCCATCGGAGGATGTGTCCGACGAGCCGCCGGAGGTGGAGCCGGAATTGCCTTTGTCTTGGGGGGGCTTCGGCGCCGAAGGCGACGGAGGGCTTGGCTTGCGTGGCGCATCGCCAACGGAGGACACGATGCGTACATCACTGTCATCGTCGCTATCTTTCTCCCGGCGGGCCGAGGGGAACAAGCGGCGGCCGGTGGCCCCCGGCCCGGCCCTCGCCGGAGCCGCGCCGGAGGGTACATCCGAAGGCGCGGCCGCGCGCGGCGGCACGGCGGCTATCACGTCCGCAACAAGGCCCGTTTCCACGTCCACGACGCGGGTCCTCTTAGGGGACGGGGGTGAATCCGCAGCCGCCCCCCCCTTCTTCCGTGCCTTCCCCTCGGCGGCCGCAAGAGGCCGCGGCGGGTGCGCCCTCTCGGCCGGCTCTCGGCGGAGCGGCGCGCGGCGACGTCGCCGTCTCCTCTCGCATCCGCCTCGGCGGCCGCGACCGCCGCGGCTTTCTTCTCGGCCGCCTCGCGGTGTTTGGCGAAGCCGACGCGTTCGAGCGGCGTGACCTTGAAAAACTCAAAAATACGGTTCGTCCGGGACCCGTTCAGCTCCGCAACGGTGTCCTTGTACTCCTTCGGCGAGACGGGGCCGAGAATGAAGTCCCCGTGCGCCTCCACCTTCCTCTTCCTCAAAACTGCGGCAAAACAGCCAAGTCCGTTAGCTTCTCGTTTACTAAGTACATGGCGAGAGGCGATTCTATTCAAGGTTGCAGAGTAACTTACGATCGGCTGTGAAGCCGAAGACCTTCGTCCAATCGGGGCAAGGGATGCCGCCGATGTCTTCCGCCCACTCGTCTTCGGCCACGGACCGCCCGTCGACCGGCGGGCACACGGGGATGCTGCGGTACTCCTCTACGATGTCGCGAGTACCGTACCGTCGCGCGAACCGACGCAAGATCATAACGAACTCGTCCCCCTCCGGACACGAAGGGTTCTTCGCATAAGACTCGTGCGGGGGCGGGAGCTCCTTCGTTGCCGGCCGGTGAGTGCCTCCGGATGAAGGCGGACTCAAGGCGTAGTAGAACCGCGTCTTTGCCGCCAATCCGAGGGCCACTTGTTCCCGTACGCGGTGACCGGGCTCACTACGCCAGCCTTATAAGAGAAATTGAGGCAGCCAAATTGACAGTCCTTCTCCACGGACTGGTCCCCTTCCTCCTCGAATACCGTCCGTCGTTGGTGATGCACCGATGCGCCGAGGCGAAGCCTTCGGCGGAGGGCTTGATCTTCGTCGTCCGGCATATCCACATATATACCGACAGCCGAAGGATGGCATTAGGGGTAAGCTGATGAAGGTAGACGTCGAAGTACCGCAATATGTCGATGACGGCGGGGTGAAGCGGAACCGAAGCCCCCGCGTACGAAGGTCCCGAAGATGACAACCTCGTTGTCTCGCGGTCGCGGCACGGTCTCACGGCCGGGGGCTCGGCCGGCCCCGACCATACGGTTCTTCACCAACGCCTCCACGTCGGTCTTGTCAATCGGCTTCGACCGAATGAATAGGTCTTCGCGATCTCCCTCGCGACGCATCGCGTCTACGCTTCGGCGCCATAAACGCTAGCTATGCACGAAGAAAAAGCAGGAGCAAGGGGGCTGGAGCAAGTCTTACGATGAGGGCCTTCGGAGCTCTTGCGCGTTGTAAGTTCCGAGCTCAAGCCGCCGGGTGGGGTAACCCAAAGGACGGCCCCCCCCCTTATATAGTAACGAGTCCCGATAATCGCGCCGCCCTCGATCAAAATTACCTTTTTACCCGATGACGGCCCCTCTCAACGGTAAAATTGTCCAAGGGCAGGCACATGTCTTTTTCAAGACGCCATGTCGGCCGTGAGCCGTCCGGGGGAGTTCCGAAGACCGGCCTTCACCCGATTCAAGGTCAATCGTAAGTTCGGCCCCGCGCGGTGCCGGGACGGCCCTCACCGACGAGGGGCTACCGTTGGGGGAGTCGGTCTTCGGAAGCATCGCCCTCGTCCGCCCACGCCGAAAACCTTCGGCGTGTGCACGGTTTCGGCCTCGCAGAAGACCCTTCGCCGGCAGAGCACTAACGAAACACTAATGCCGCCCCCGTCTTATAAGTTTTGTTGTGCGGGGGAGATCCATCATCGCCGCGCTCACCTTCGGCGCCGAAGGCGCCGAACGGTGCTTCGGCGATGAAGGCCCAAGGGAAGCAGGGCCGAGAGCGCCGGCCCGGACGTCGCGTCCGGGGGCGGCGGCGGCGCGTACGAAGCGCCCGAAGAGTCCCGACGACCCCGGCCCGGGGTCGCTACTTCGGCCCCGAAGGGGCCGACGATCTTGGACACGTGGCCACCGCCGACGTGTAAAGTGGGCTCCGGTCGGGGCGGAGACAAGGGCGGCCGCGTGTAAGGCGTTACGGCCGTACGAAGACACGCCGGAGGCCCGTACGACGCGGGGACTTACCGTTATGCCCTTGTAAAGTGTTTAAAGTGGTTTGTCGGGGACGGAAAAGGTGTAATTGAGGCAAATGACTATGCCCGTGGGTCTCCTATAAATAGTGAACCCCTTGTAATGAAACGGACACACCGTAATGAGAAGAGAGCACCGAAGGCGTTCACCGCTTCTTCGGCCTTCGGTCTACCGAGTATTCCCTTATTTCCTTTTCGGTCTCATTAAGTTCCGGCGTCTCCTTTCCCCGCCCAAGTAGAGGTAGGAACCTTGCGAGAGTGAGCGAAGGAAGGGAGAGAACTCGGGGGGCCGTTGTGTCGGCGTCCACCCTTCGGGCCCGATTTCCACCAACAAGGACCCCGCTTGGTCCTGTTGTTTTCATGGAAAGAATGAAAGATGCGGCATGGTAGGGTTGGATGATCTGCCATGTCGCGGCTGGTATTGTAGTTGATGGTAAACGGGCGTGGATAGATCTATCTTGTGATGTATTAGACGTCAAAGGGATATGTTTACCTGTAAGATCTGAATGGTTGTGTTGTCGAAATATGCATTTTCCTGTATTGTGTCAGAGTAAAGAATTATTCAGAGAGTGAAAATAAGGCCTGTATTGGACCTTTTCAACTAACTGCACCTATTATAAAATTCTCTATATTAAATTGCCAAACAGAAGGATAGGTAAAAGAGTTCCCGCACTGATTGTTATATGAACTTAGTGATGGATGTACTCATTGCTTGGAGTTTGTTGTTTACCAGTGGTAGACATACTATTGTGGAGGTGGGAGTGGTTGAAATCAACATAGAATTTGATCATGGGCTCATGGGCATATATAATTTAGATGGGGGTGGGAGGATAGCCCAGCTGGCTTGGATGCCAGACTCCAAAATCGGAGTGCCGGGTTTGAATCCCAGGTGGGACGGCTCGCTGGAAGTGAGTACACCACCAGACAGGTGTATCATAGAGAGAACCTGTTTTCCTCTTTAAGGTTCCGATGAACCTGGGGGTCTGTCCTAAAAAAATATATAATTTTGATGGAATGCTTCTGCAGTGGTAGATGGTCCCGTGCATAGTAGGTGGTGTATGCTCCATTGCTCCTGTTTAGTAGGAAACTGATGAGATAGACCAAGTGAACTCCACTTAGGGTACAGTGGGTGACTACAGAATTTCAGCCCCTTATCTGTCGCGAAAGGAAGTTCAACAGTTGCTTACAATTACACTTGCTATGTAATAAACATGTGCAAGTGACATTTTAGGAGTTCAAAAGGCATGATATATAGTGTATTCACAACTCTGTTTGATGGCTAGTCATCTGGGTATGTTCCAGGTTGACAATCACAAGCTTGATTTGACCTGTACTGTAAATTAAGGTGAGCAGATCCATAGAGTTCACATGAGATAGGATGCATTATTATTTTTGTCTATTTGGTTAATTACATTTTTTTAAAGGAAAGTACTGTAAGGTGCACATCAGGATCTAACAGATATATATGGGCACAGCGCAAAACCATTTACATCAGCTAAAATTTGAACTTGATAGACACTAATATTACTGTGGTGGGTTTTTTTTTGTCACCCACTTAATCTTTCACTGTTGTTTCCATGCTTGCATCACTCACTCACTGTACAAATGCAAGGAAGTAGTAGTGAAGTACTGATTGAGGCATGCAAAAAAACTTAGCTTTGCTAATATATGATCTGTTAATTGATGTAGGCATGCCTGCCACACTATCATCCATGTGGAATGCCTGTCATGCTGTGTGTTCGACTATGTGTGATCTATATTGGTCTTTGATGCGCTGAAAGATGTTGCAAAATGCATCCTGCACTTGTTTAGCACTCTTCTTTTTTTAATCTTGTGTGTCTTCAGTAAGTTAACATCCACTTTCTATGCAGTTTATGTTTTTGCCAAGACCTACAAAAGAGACCAGGACAAGAAAAATGCTGAGGCTGCCGCTGCATCTGCTGCTGTTGCAGCATTGTCGTCCCCAACAAGTGCAACTGCGAAGGCTGCAGATCCAGCTCCTGCCCCTGCCCCTGCCCCTGCACTCAAAAGGGTTCTCCCACCACTATCTGAAGATGAGCAGCGGCAGGTGTTCAAATGGATGCTGGAGGAGAAGCGGAAGATCAAACCACGTGATTCCTCTGAGAAAAACAAGATCAATGAGGACAAAGCTCTTCTCAAGGAGTTCATTCGTGCAGAGTCTCTCCCTCGTTTGTGATGGTTGCATGCGCTGCCCTGCTGATCTTGAATTTTTTTCTGCACCTGTGCAGTCCAGTGAGGACGTGCTCTGAAACTAATTGCCTTTGTAGCTGGCACAATGGTAGCATTTTTTTTCTTTTGTAGTGACATCTCTTCATTTGAAAATGAAAAGGTCTGAGTGGTTCCCGTCGTCAGGAAACTGTTTTGTGCTGATGAGAATTGATCTGAGTTCGTGACCAGGCTACTCCATGAATCTTTATTTCATTGCTGCTGCAAAGCGTTTTTTGCCTACTTGAACTGCTATCATTGACACTGCTATTCATATTCAACTTCTTTCAAAAGTTCAGCTATTCAACTGTTCGGGTCATATGTTCCTGGCCCCTCTTTATATGTAGATTGCAGTCATTTGAAATCGCTGAGTCTGCACTTACGGGACAATATTGCTTTCTCATTGACTGGACGTTGAAGTCGTTTTTATCAAGGGCTCTTTGTAGCTCAGATGTGAGGTTCGTAGCGTTGGCGGATTGCTGTACAACTTCGAATACGGAAAGGAAGATGAGATGGGCGGGCTTGAAATAAACTCAGATCTTTGGTGCCCTTTTGCTCAGTCGGACGACGACATTCGGATTCCCGTTCCAGTGCCCTTATCAAAAGGAGGATTTTCAGCCGGCGAATCGTGGCCGCCCCGCCGGCGCCGCTGTCGACGCCGGAGTCCGCCAAACGGGGCGCAAGGTCACCGTCGACAGACAGACATGGCCCA
The DNA here is from genome assembly GCA_947561735.1 of Cenchrus americanus. NCBI lineage: Eukaryota > Viridiplantae > Streptophyta > Magnoliopsida > Poales > Poaceae > Cenchrus > Cenchrus americanus. Next base: position 124,313,346 of record OX387244.1, on the reverse strand, counting down.
CCCGCTCGTCTCCCCCAAAGATGATGCCCCCAATCCCCGTGAGCGCCTCTCTATCCCTGTAATTCTTCCGCGTTGTTCTGAATTGGGATTCGCTTGCCGTAGAGATTATTTATCTCCGAATAGCTGACTCGATGTCGTTTTCTGAACAGCCGCACCTCAACAGAGGGTGGTGGTAGCGAACAAGCATGGTGAGAATCTTGTGGGGATGCTGCATCACGCGGCGGGGTCGAACAAGGTTGTCGTCCTGTGTCACGGCTTTGCGGCTTGCAAGGTACATATGGACATGTCATCATCTGAAGAAGACGCTTTGCCTTTCCTCTGCAGGACATGGTTGGCTAGATCGGTTGCACTTTTTTGTGGAAGCTGTAGAAAATTATAAAAGTTGTTTTTTTTTGGAGAATACATATTGTTTCCTGATTTATAATCAAATGTAACACTCTTTTTTCAGGATGATAGCATCATGATTGATATAGTGGCTGCCTTGACTAAGCAAGGGATTAGTGCCTTTCGCTTTGATTTCAGTGGAAATGGGTAAATTGCTCGTGTAATTACGTATTTATGTATCTACCTGATGCTTACTGACTATGTGTGTTACTGGAGCACCGCTTCAGTTTCAGATTTTACGTGTACCTTAGATCTGCATTTTGTTAACATACTATGGAGACCCAAATTTCTTCTCCAGAGAAAGAAATATACAAAACATTTGCATAACGACTTTTCTGTCTTGCATCGAAACTGTCTGAATTGGTGTTTTGTACTGTCTATTTCTAACTTTGAATAGCAAAACCTGGTCCATAGCTTACATCCACATGATGCCATTGATCATGCTTTTCAGGGAAAGTGAAGGTGAATTCCAGTATGGCAACTACAAGAAGGAGGCTGATGACTTGCATTCTGTAATCTCATATCTTTACCATGAGAAGTATGATGTAACAGCAATTGTTGGTCACAGCAAAGGTGGGGTTATTATCACCCTTTAGTGTTAAGTTGCTATAGTTGTGCAATTTATTACTTTTCTTTGAAGTTCTGTTGAATCTGTGAATTAGGCAGGTTAAAAGAATGTGCTAAATTCAACAAGAACATGTATAGGAGTTAAACTTGGAGAACTTTTTCCTGTATATTTGTGCATAACATTATTTGATTTCAGAACTAAAAAGGTGTAGCTTCAGTAAAGTGGCATTCAGTTAGAATTTGTCGAATCAGTTTTCATATTGTTAGGAAGATTGATATCATTTGAGGCAAGCTAGAAAATAAACAAGTTCATGCTATGTGCTAACTTCAACAAGAACATGTATATGAGTCAAACTTGGAGGACCTTTTTTCTGTATTTGTGTGCATAACATTATTTGAGTTCAGAACACTAACGTGTAGCTTTACTCAAGTGGCATTCAGTTAGAATTTATCGATTTTGATTTTGTATTGTTAGGAAGATTCGATGTCATTTGAAATAAGCTTGAAAATAAACATGATCATGCTCTCTCTAGTCCCATCTCTCCAAAAACATGTTGTAGCCACCCCAGCCATCCTTTTAACCATCCAGACAATTTGGAAAAGTCATTGAATCTGTATTTATTTACCTTCAGGTGGAAGTGTGGTGGTTCTATATGCCTCCATCTACGGTGATGTTCCCATGGTTGTTAACCTTTCTGGTCGATTTTATTTGGAGAAAGGCATTGAAGAGCGTCTAGGCAAAGAATTTATGGATAGAATAAACAAAGAAGGCTATATTGACATCATGAATAAATCAGGTAAGGAAACATGTATTACCTAAAATATGCATGGCTATTGTTTTAGCAACTCATATATTTCATATGCGGACCCTATTTTGATTCATGGATATCTACTGATCATTTGTTGATTCCAATGTAGGAAAGGTTTTGTACAGAGTAACAAAAGAGAGCCTCATGGAACGGTTGAACACTGATATGCATGCAGCAAGTCTTTCAATCAGCAAGGAATGCAGGTTAAAAATTATTTAAGCATCATTTTCCCTTCTTGCGAATCAACAATGAAAATAACCAGCCGATACAGTTTTCATGCTAAACTTATCATTTCCATGCACTTTTACATAATCCATCCTTGCGTGCTTGGTTAACTATATGGATATGCTAGAACAGAATTTTTCTCATGCAACTTGTTGATTCCAGGTTCTTCACAATTCATGGTTCTGCTGATAAGATCATACCTGTGGAAGATGCATATGAGTTTGCAAGGCTTATACCTAACCACAAACTGCATGTCATCAAGAGAGCAAATCACGGCTATACTTCTCATCGTAAACAGCTCTGTGATGCTGTAATAAACTGTATCGCATCTAATGAGGTACAGAGAAACTGCAATTCGCCTGTAATTCTCTTGGTAATAAGTGATGCAATGTGTTTCACCACTAGTTTTTTTTTGTGTGTAATGCCACTGGCTATTTCTTTGTGCAGGCAGGGAACACCCCATCTTAGAGCTCTGCATCCCCCGCGCTGCCTCCTTCCAGAGTTCCAGATAGCCCTTCGGTGCCTCAATCACCTTAAACAGACTTACTTTTAGTTGTATGTGCCGAGACCTAGGTAGTGTTGACCTTGATTGTGGCATGTGCCCCTGGAGAACATAGGCAAGGTAAGAGAAAGTAGAAAGAGCCAAGTTCAGGTGTGGAAATCATCGAGGAACTTGAATATACTCCATACTCTCTTTATGTGCTCTAGAGACTCAGCAGTGTAAGCATCGCTGCATTGCATTGTGAGTTTGTGACAAACAATTCCATCTTCCCTCATTCTTGCATAAAGCCATACCAGATGGGATTTTTCTGATACGCAGTGCACTATATTCATCTATCTATTTATCTGCACTATAAGGAGTGAAGACAATTGAAAACTTTTCTCACCCAAATCGGGTCCGCCGTACCTCTCACGCTGGACCCACCCGTTATATGTTTTTGGGAGTGGATAGGGTGGAAGGACTATGAGTACCGAAAAATCGCAAATTGGAGAGCGTCTCTGCTAAAAACGAATTGTTTTTCTCACCCACCATCGTCTTACCCACCCCATCAATCCGCACCGAACTTGCCTCCGTGTCTGGCCACGTGGACTTGGTGCTTAGACGCAGCGGGTTGGGACTGTCTCTTTCTATATCTCAAGAAGATCATCGTTGCTCCTTTCGTCTTCTTGCCATGACAATCCTTTCTTCTGTCTCCTTAATTTCTTTTTCCTGCTGCGTGCCAGGCTGCCAGCCAACCTTGCTGAACCTCTCCATGCACCTCGAAGCACCCTCAACTTTTCTGCTCCATGCCCCACCGGCCGCCGGACGGTCAGAGTCTGCAACATGCTGGCGACCCAGGAATTCACCGTTCTTCCACTTCAAGGTTGGGGGCTCCACCCTATTTCATCTATCTGGGTTTAATACTTCGATTCCTTCACATTGGGTGGTAGTATCCTCGTTAGTCGTTATAGAGATCAGTAGCCGTAGGTAACCTAGCTACTTCGATGAGCTCATGGCATGCATCGGCAATGACACGTTCGTCGTCCTTGATGCTTGCAATCACGATTGCCCTGGAAGGAGCAAGCTGAGCTCCCAACCACGTCTGGTGGCGCAAAATCCAAGCGGCAGTGTAATGACTTCGGCAACCGTGGAGCTCACAGCTTGTTGTGCCGTTGATTCTTTCTTCACTAACCTCCCTTCTCATTCTCCTTGCTATTGGCCCGGGTGAGATAAGGGACAACAAGCTTAGGAGAGTGGAGCTCCAATAAAGAAGCGACATGGGAAGGCCTGAGGAAGCACCGCTTAAAGCTCCATTGTCCATGCAATTTGGGGAAGAATAGATAAGCATCTAGGAAGAAGATAAGGCATCCACGAAAAGAATAATCTTCTCTGGTTTAGAGCTTTCTTCCATGTGGATTGATTGTGGATCCTTTTGATACAATGAGTTTGTATCCTATATTTATAGTCTACTATAATTCCACATTGTACTTTGTATTTATGACTTTTGAGTCTTTGATATTGCAATGTGAATTTTGTGTAGCCCCTTTTTTTTCAAGAATTAGAATTACATCTATATGTTGTCATGTTAGATTAATTAGGTATGTGAATGAGTTATAATTTTTGTACAATTAGAATTACTTTCCGATTTGCAATTTAAAAACTTCTCAATTTTAGATTATTAATACCAAAATTATTATATAAACACGTGTGCCGCACGTGCATTTATACTAGTCCATGAAAAGTCATGAACAGTCCAAGTCAAGGCTCCAAAGAAAAGGGTACCGTAAGGCACAAGATCTGTTTTGTACTTCCTCCGTAAAAAATTGCAATATTAACATTTGAAAAAATCTCACAAACGGTGCAATCCTAAAAAATAGATCTAATTACCTAGCTAATTGAGTAATCAAATCCGATCTATATGCCAAAACTTACTGCATGTGGCTAAAAACTAGGGTAGAGTCTTTTTGTGGCACCACTAATTTGTACTAGAAAAACTAGAATTGCACTTTTTTGGGGGCGGAGGGAGCACGGGATAATCCCCTCCTAAATCCTTTCTCATCTTCTTCAGCCCCATTCAAACAGCCTGAAGAGACTTTTGGTAACCATTGGTTGTAGTTTGTGGAGACTACTATCCATCATGACCTGCCTGCGACCTATTTTTTAAATTTATGATACTTTTTTTTGCGAATAATTTGTGATGATACTTATGAATAAAAGTAATCTAATTAATTATAGATCTATTATACATCAGATCACCTTGCCGATAAATGTACTACATGTATCTACCAATATCAGTATCAACTTATCCGATTTGTTGATAAATATGCAAATCCGTTTTAAACTGTAGTTCATTTTAACATTTTTAAATTTCATATCTTCCACCATGTGTCATATTGTATATAGCAAAAGTTGTAAATGTACACTTGCAAAAAAAAGTGGTAAATGAAGGCATATGTAGGAATGACAAACAGTCAAAACGGCTAATTTGGAATGGATGGAGAATTATTATACTTGTATTTGGACAAGAGGGGAACTTTCTCCAGATTCATTAGTACTCCCCCATCTCAAATTACATTTAGTTTTTGGTTTTTCTAGCAAAATCTATGTGCTTGGAACGGGGAAAAAAACAAAACGATTTTTTAGTTTGGAGCGGAGTGAGAGTATACCCATCCGATAACTTTAGTCACTGTCCTGCAAACTCCCGATTGCATCGACACACACCCAACCGCTGTCGTCGGGGCTTTTACATTTTTGTCATTATAACGGATGACATTAGCTCGATAGCGTGTCAATTTTTGCTTATGTGGCACCCATCCCACTTGTACCAACTCATGCCAACGTGGATCGAAATGCGAAACGACCAAAACACCCCTGACATCTTCTTCTTTCTCCTCTCCTCTCCAGTTTCCGGGCATTCTGCCATGGCAGCCGGCTTGGCTCCGTCCAGGGGCGCCGAGCATGGGAGGCGGCGGCGGCCCGCCTAGGGGGGCTCCGGCCCCGGGAGCCGCGGCGGCCGGTCCCGGCCTCCGCCCGGGGGACGCCGGTCACAGGCCCCTGTTATCTTCTTCTTCCTCCCCTCAATTTTTCTTCTTGCCTCCCCGCCCTCGCCATGGCGGCCAACCACTAGCCTGCCACCGTCCACGGAGGGTGCTGACCCACGGAGGCGGTCGTGGTCCCCGCGTGTGAGGGCCGGGGGCGGCGGGCTAGCTCGCGGCGGCGCGGGTCTCGAAGGTCCCGTGCGGCGCCGGCCGGGAGGCGGGATCGAGGCGCCGACGGTGGGATTCGGGGACGCGCACGAGGGCAAGGCCGGCGGCGGGATCCGGGGGTAGGGCCGTGGCGCCCGTCCGCGCCACGCGCCGGCCGCGGCGCCCTCCCACGGCGAGAACCGGCCTTGGGGAGGGGGCACTAGCCACTGGAGTTGGGGAGGTTGCCAGCCATGGGAGAGAGGGCACCGACCATGGAGGGTGCTTGAGGTTGAAGATGACCCTAACATGTGGGTCCCACATGTCAGTGGTCGAGTGGAGCTGTAGGCATGGGCACAACCGGAATTTCCCGTGGAGGTGTCTGCATGGCGTGTGGGTGCCTACGTGGCAAGTGGTCGTGGCGTGCCACATCAGCGAAAAGGGTAATTGTGAATGGATGCTGAAATAAGAGTGACACATCTGTAGGGGCAATCGCAAAAGTGACTTTGGAGTGCTTGTGATTCGTTATAATGGCAAAAATGTAAAAAGCCCCCGCCATCGCAGCAGCCTGTACGCCCCGGGGATTCCTCTGGGTACTGTTTGGATGGTAGGGATAAATATTTACCCCAAGGAAAATGGTTTGCCCCTCTCATTTGCCCCTACTAATATTTGCCCTTTGGGGTGTTTGGATGGAGGGGTAAATGTGGATGTGGATGAGAGAGGGAGAGCGGGGGCCCACCACAAATTTACTCCAATTTGCTACCTTTTAGGGTAAATGGAATTAGGGGGCAAAACATTTGCCCCACCACATTTGCCCAACATGTTTGGCACCTTAGGGTAAATTAGGGGTAAATTTGCCCCATTTACCCAACCATCCTCTCCCACTCACGGGCCACGGCCACTGCACTCAGGAGCCCAGGGGCGTGTTTGATACGGGCTCCGCAAGGTGGCCTGCGCTCCCCAGCTGCAAGGTGCTATGTTTGATTTGCTGGACCCACTAACGAGCCAGGCTCCCGTGAACCAAAAATCCTTCTCTCTCTTGGCTCCACAGAAACACAAATCTTTCTCGTTTTTTCAGAGCCAGGCCATGGCCGAGCTACCGTGCGCTCTAGCTTGGATCGTGTCACCTCCCTCACCCTCTTCTTGTTTCTCGCGGTGGCGGTCGGGGCGAGTTCCACGGCGTCCGTGCTCGCGACAGCGGCGGTGGTGTCCGGGGGGAGCTCCATCGCGCTCGCGGCGGCGGCGGTGGAGAGCTCCCCGGTGCTCGCGTTCGCGGCAACGGTGGTTGGGGGCGCGGCTCCCCGCGCCCGCCGCGCTCGCGGCGGCGGCCGGGGCGGAGCTTCCATGCGCTTGCGACCGGCGGTGGCGGGGGCGGAGCTCCCCGCGCACCCGCGCTACGCTTGCGGCGGCAGCCGCGGCGAGCTCCCCGACGTTTGCGCTCGCGGCGGCGGCGGCGGTGGTCGGGGGGCAAAGCTCCCCTGCGCTGTGTCGTCTCGGCCCGCGGGGATTTCTCGACGCATCGACGCCAGGGACCTGCTCCTCCGCCTCACGCCCTCGCTCTGCACGCTCGCGTTGCGCCTCGACTTGCTCCCACTCGTGCTTTCCTTGCTGAGCATCAGCCAGCGCGAGAGGCCGGCGGGTGCTCGTGGTGGTGTTGGGCGGCGCCTTCAAAGTGTTCGATGGAATGCCAAGGAGATACAGAGGAGGGTAACTCTACCCTTTCCTAGATGCAAGGTGATCCGTTTCATTTGCAGCTCATATCAAACACAATCTCAGATCAGCCTGACTCATTAGAAACATGACAATCAAATACAAGAGTTGTAGCATTAGAGCCAGGCTAAAGCTGAACAGAGCCAGGCCGGCCAGCCAGGCCGGCTGGGGACAAGAAATCAAACACGCCCCGGGTATCTCCTCAGTCCGCACCCCTGCCACTCCTGCGCTTTGCTTCGGCCGGCGACGTCGGGAACACCGGCCTGCTCCGTATCGATCCCGATTCCCGACCGGTGATCTCCCCGGTGGGTAGCCATGGCAGAGCCGCTCGGCTCATCCCAAGACGCGCCCAATCCCCGTGAGCGCCTCTCTTCCCTGATCTTGTTTCACTACCGCTTGCTCTGAATTCTTATTGTCAGTAATACTTCGCCGTAGAGATGGAGGGTGAAGTAGAACATATCCTGCCTCGGAATGCCTTATTGAATCCATGTGGTTTGGTTTCTGAACAGCCGCTACGGAGCAGAGAGTGCTGGTGACGAACAAGCACGGGGAGAATCTCGTGGGCCTGCTGCACCACACGGGGTCGAACAAGGTTGTGGTGCTCTGCCATGGCTTTACAGCTTCCAAGGTACACGAATACTTCATTCGTCATCTGAAAAAAATAGCCTTCTTCTCGAAGAACATGGCTTGCTAGGTTAATTAACATGTTTTGTTACGCCTTTTTTTTAGAGAGCAAGCCTATTTTTGTAGAGATGTGCAATTGTTACAGATGTCATGAAATTTAGCGCTCTTTTTCAGGACGATGGAATCATTGTTGATCTTGCGGCTGCAATTACAAAGCAAGGGATTAGTGTGTTTCGCTTTGATTTCAGTGGAAATGGGTAGGTCAGTAGTGGATTCGTCATATCATCAATTGCTTTTAGTTTTATTTTCTAGAGAAGCCTTGGATTGGAAATGTTGAACTAAACTAGCTAAAGCTTACTAATTGTCTGTATTACCTCAGTGTTGCTTGGGTTGGATTAGTGATTACTTTTCTATTTGACCTGCGTTATTTTTCAGATAAATAAGCATACTAGCATAGTATATACTACTAATTACTGTTTGAATATTATTTGTTGCATCCAATGGTTTGAATTTGTATTATCTACTGCATTATTTTGCAGGTTCTATCTTCAATTTTGAATTACCATGGTCCATCGCCTTACCCTTATTTCATATGGTGCCTTTGGTTTTATGCTTTTCAGGGAAAGCAAAGGTGAATTCCAGTACGGTAACTACAGGAAGGAAGCTGATGACCTGCATTCTGTTGTTTCATATCTTTACCAGGAGAAGTTTGATGTAGCAGCTATTGTTGGCCACAGCAAAGGTGGGTTATAATCCTAGTTTGTATTATTGTAATGATGCAATTTATTGTTTATGTTATTATGTTGTTCAATGGTATCATTGGCTGGCTAAGTGCTCAAAAGAATTTGTTCATTCCTTGAACACTTGAACGAGAACTTGCATATGCAATCTAATATAGGGGTTACATGGAGAAATTTCCAGTATATTTGTGTACACAGGGTTCAATTTTCAAAAGTGTAGCTGCAATCAAATGGCAATCAGTTAGGACACATCAAGGCTCTGTTTGTTAAGGACTCTTCTTTAATAGGAGGGTGTTTGTTATCCTTTGAAATAATAAAGAGAATAAAAAGGCTCATCCTTGTCTCTCCCAAAGCAAGCTATAGCCACCCGGCCATCCTTATGGCATTACCTTCAATAGTCCAGCAAATTTTAGAATATCAGTCATTATTTCGTTAAGTCGATTGTGTTTCTTCAGGTGGAGATGTGGTGGTTCTGTATGCCTCTATCTACAATGATGTCCCCATGGTTGTTAACCTTTCTGGTCGATTTGATTTAAAGAAAGGCATTGAAGAGCGTCTAGGCAAAGAATTTATGGATAGAATAAACAAAGAAGGCTACATTGATGCCACAAACAAATCAGGTAAGGAAACATGTCTGACCTTTTATATATTCAAGTCTACATGATGAACAAATCATTTATGGGAGCGGTAGCTTACTGTTTCTCTTTCATGTACTTCTTGCAATGCAGGAAAGTTTTTGTACAGAGTAACCAAAGAGAGCTTGATGGAACGTCTGAACACTGATATGCATGCAGCAAGCCTTTCCATCAGCAAAGAATGCAGGTAAATAAATTACTTTAGGCTTAAAATTCCCTTTTATTACCTGCCTAGAATAAAAAAACAGTAGATATATAACATTTTTGGCTATGTTCATTGATTCTAGCATAAAATCTTCTTCACAGAAATTATTTTTTGACACTTTGTCCAGGTTCTTTACAATTCATGGTTCAGCTGATGAGATCATACCGGTAGAAGATGCATATGAGTTTGCAAAGCTTATACCGAACCACAAGCTGCGTGTCATTGAAGGAGCAAACCACTGCTACACTGCTCATCGAAAAGAACTTTCTGATGCCGTAGTAGAATGCATCACATCCAATGAGGTATAGATTAAGCGCAACTGATCAGAGTTTGTTTATTGCTGTTGGTGCTTTTCGATCTGTTTCACCAATGATTTCATGCCTGTGATGATTGATTTCCTATGCAGGCTGGGGATGCCCCACGTTAGAGCCGCACATCCCCCACTGCAGTTACTGGCTCGTGGCTCCCTCTTAAATTTTTGGGAAACCGATTCTCTGTGGCTCTCCACGCTGCTACTCAGTCACCTCAAGAGTTACACATAGACTGATAGACAGACCCCAGTTTTGCTTTTTATTCGTTATCTTGGATTGTGTTGGGACATTGGTGTAATGGTGTTTGGCCATTGCTTGCTTGCAATCAATGGATTCCGTATTTCGTTGGCACACTGATCTACACGCATCCAGGCACAAAACTCAGTGTGCCACCAGGAGCATACGACCAGGCGATCAAGCCTGTCCGGCTCAAAGAAGACGTCCTCGTCGGCTAGATCACTGCCAAGCTGCAGAGAAGATCATATTGCCAAGGACAGATTGGGGGTAGTTGCAAACCAAGGATTAAACGACCTTTTCTTCGTGCACATGTTAGGATCAAGACTTCAAAACTCTTCTCCGCGGGGAATAAGAGGGGCAGGGAAAGACAAGGAAAAGGAATTCTCAACACAAATGAATTTATGGACAAAAGTCCACCAGTTAAGTAAAACCTGGTCGCATCGGTTTTTGTCGGCAGCAAAAGATAAACCTATGACTTACCTCTTCACAGTTACCATTCACCCCATTCACTCACTCTTCCCGACCGTACACAGTAAGAATAGAGGAGGGAGATACGAATCCATGGCGATTTGAGAGCTCAACCTTGGATTCAAGGCTTTGTGCAAGAATCGGCTTCTGCAACATGGTGGGATCGGTTTCTCCTCGGTGCTAGGCTGCAAGGACAGTCCGTCTAGCATGTGCGGACCGTCCATCCGACCCGGTCAGTCCCAAAACGTCTCTATCTAAATCAAGTTGAAATACGGACCATCCGTCCAGCCTATTCGCTTGGCATTATCACCACCAACAACAGCACTTTTTCTCTCGTAACAAATCGGCCACCAAAGAACTGACCAATAAGATTTTCTCTCGTAACAAACCAAAGACTAGCCATCATCCACCAAATAACCGAACAGTGGTCATGGGTCGACGGACCGTCCGTCCTTTAAACTTTTTTTCTCAAAAAACTCTAACAAGTTCCCACAGATATTCAATAAAACCAGTGGCGAATCTAGGATATTACATCGGGATCAAGTACTAAGTGACGGGGTCAAACATGCATTGATTCATTATTTTAGGAGTGATTTGCAGGTAGATGGGAGAATGTTCAGTGGTATTTTCAAGAAGTTATCGGGGTCAGCTGACCCCGATAAAAGCCTCTAAATCCGCCCCTGAATAAAACCATGGGCCAACGAACCATCCGTTTGAAGGGCACGGATTGTCCGTACCAAAGTCCAATGGTAGGACAGTCCAGTGAGACGCTACCCACCAGGGTTCAAATCCTGGTGCTCGCAGCTTTTCCTGGATTTTCCAGGATTTACCGGCGTTATGCGTTAAGTGTTAAGCGACGTTCCTGTCGACGACGAGGCGCATTGATGACTTCGGGAATCTCCAGATCTGCCGGTGCTCAGTCCTTCGGAGGTGCTCATAGGGGTAGGGTTTGCGTATGTGTATTCATAGGGGTGAGTGTGCGTGCGTATTGTGAGCGTCTGTGTTGTACTGTGTCATTCTCAAAAAAACTGTAGAAAATAGCTTTCTCAAAGATTTTCAACAATCCTTCCTTTTACTTTCAAATTGCCAGTCATCTAAATGCAATGCATGCAAGTTATTGACTAAAGTGGCACTATAGAAACGTCAAGCCAATGTTGATCCCTCCTGATAGTACGGCTATGTAGCCTATCAATCCGGTCATTTTTCATCCACTAATCGCCTTATGACCGGTAAAATGAAAACCCCTACCTTATACCTTTGAGATTTCCTCGATATGAAACATCCACACCAACATCATGGTGATTTATGAAGCTCAATTCAACTCCGGACTAACCTATCCTATACTCAGTCTCAATGAAATTGTTAGTCCACATAAGATTGTCATTAATTACCAAAACACAAATTATGGGATTATATGCCTTCAGAGATGCGAGGTGCAGGGGCTCGTTGGCGAAGGAGGACTCGGGGGCCGCAGTGCGTGCAGGGGCTCACTGTGACGCCCCAAGTTTTTATTTAACCATAATAGTCGGTCAACTCTGCTGACAGTGGTCAAATCACGGTCAACCTGGGTCCTCTCCTCGAAAACCTCACCAACCAACCTTAATGACCCTATTGATCAAGTCAACACACACTTGTAGTCAAACCTTGGTCAAAGACACGGTCAAACCCCACTTAAACCTTGATGTCCTTGAATGTCTTCCGGAACTTTTGTCGCGTTCTCCAAAATTCACCTAAACACTTCAAAATCTACCAATATGAAAGTTGCCCAATTTGTCGAGGGACACAACTTTCATATAGTATGACATTTCCAATTTTGAGTGGAAAAGAGTGGAATCGTGGTCAACTGGTAGCACCTCATGTTCCTTGACACTGAATGACATTCAAACTTTGGGTGCTTGTTATGCCAAAACTGTTGAGCAAAACATCATATGGCTTTTGTGAAAGTTGTAGAGGGTAGTGAGATCTACGACTTTTGTATTGAAAGCTTGGTGCTTTTCTATTAAAAAAGTTGGAGTTATTCGTATTCAAACAGGGGCACAGCGAAACGAAATCGCGCTAGCCGGGCCGCGCCGCGACGCGCGGGGCGCTCGCGCGCCGCACCGCCTCGGCGTCCGCGCTAATGCCGCGCCGCCCGAGGCCACTCGCCGACCGAGGCCGCACCTTCCCCACGCGCTCGCGCCCCCGAGGCTCCTTGGAGTCCTCCCGGCCACGCGTCGCCAATTGTCCGCACCATACGGGCGGGCGGGCGCCACGGACCGCCGGTCCGTCCGCGGCGTCCCACCGTACGCGCACCGGTCGAGGCCGCCGTACCACGCCCGCATCTTCGCGGTCACGCCCGTCGGTGTTTTGGACCGGCAACCTACTACGGGGAGTACCCGAAGTAGATGAATGTGACTCGCCGAGATCGGTAACTCGAAGGAAGAGACACGTGGCACACAATTTAGACGAGTTCGGGCCGCGAGGTGCGTAATACCCTACGTCCCGTATGCCGCGTAGCTCGGATTGATAGGGCACGATTACGGGATGGTGCAATAGTGCGCCGTGAGTTGAGATTGGATGAGGTGATCCCGAGATCGGTCCCCGCCTCGCCTTATATAGTCCGGGAGGCGGGGTTACAAGTCGGAGTAGGGAAGGAGTACTAGTCGAGTACGTCTAGGAGACCTCTACACGGTGCGGAACATGTGCGAGTCCTATCCGAGTACTACTCTGTCTTTGTCCTTGTGCTCCACGCCTTCAGGTGCCGTGTAGCGCAAGCCGGGTAGTCCCAGGGGCCCACCGAGTAGTCGGTCCTGGTACCCACCGAGGTAGCGGGCCCAGGGAGGTCCATACGACAAGCCCCCGAGTACTTTGTAGTCGAGAAGGATAGCTTCAAGTAGTCTTGACGGCCTTAACAAGTAGTCCTCAAGCGTCCCTGAGTGCTACAAGTCAAAAGTCCTCAAGAGTAGTCGAAGCATCCCGAGGCTGGAATGTACTCCGCTCGATGTTTGAGCAATCTTGAAGTCTTCTCGAGTAGTCCCAAGCGTCCTTGAAATCGCCTTCGAAGGTCTTCAAAAATGCCTCGCCTTGTCTTGAAGCCGGAGCCGTCAAGAAGATGCGATTTGCAGAACCGCCATCCACGTGGAGTAGCCCCCGAGCCTCGAGCCGCGGGCTCTGGCTGAGGATCTATCCGAAGTCTTGGCGAGAAAATCCCGAAAAATCCGGAGAGAAAAAACCGAAGGACACGTGGCACGGAGCCCCCGAGCCTTGAGTCGAGTACTTCCTCTCGAATTGAAGGGTCTTCTTGGAGAAAGTGTCCTGAGATGCTCTTGAGACTAGCCGCGTCCCAGGTAGTCGAGTAGAAGTAGCCGAGCCCCCGAGGTGAGGCGCGTCGACTAGTAGAATACGAAGAGTCACGCGCGGCCGCTGAGTCAGCCACGCGCGCACTTATCCGGCCGCCCGTTACGGAGGCGATTTGGCTTATAAATACAAGCCGAAACCCTTAGGGTTTTTACCCAAGTGAGCCGCGATCATTCGCCACTTGAATCTTGAAGTAGATCCACTCCGCCGAGCACCGCCGCCGCAAGTAGATCCAAGCGCATCGCCACCCGAAAGCCGTAGGGTAGCCCCCGAGCGAATGCGAGTGAAGACTCCCCTGTTCTTGGAGGATGAAGCCGTCCTCGTCGAAGACGTCGAAGGCCGGCGGGGAAGAAGAGGAGCCACGCAGAGGCTACCGCGGCCGGCACCGGAGCGGTGCCACCTACGTCTCCACCGCGCGCTGACCCTAGCCGCGAGTGGAAAAAGTCGAAGGTGAAGACCGAAGACTTGCTGACCCTGTTGAATAGCGGGTTCGTCAGGGAGAAGGAAATCGATATGTGGAGATCCGCCGCAGGAGATCCCTATCCAATGGAGAAGGCACAAGACGAGATCCCGATGTTCTCGCGCTTCGTGGAGCGCGGGCTTGCGCTCCCAGCGAGCGATTTCTTCAAAGGGCTTCTCAGGTACTACGGCATCGAGTACCTCAACTTGAACCCCAACGGAATCTTCCACACTTCGTCTTCGTCCATTTCTCGCGAAGCATTCTTGGGAATCAAGCCGCATTGGATTCTCTTCCGGAAATTCTTCCGCGTGAAGCCGCGGCCCCGGTGCCTCCAACCCCGCAGTAGTCGGGGGCCGGGATCCGGTTGAGGGAAGATGCCGCCGAGCGCACCGGCATACAAGCTCGTGGACTCCAACACGGATTGGAAGACGAGGTGGTTCTACACCACGAACCACCATCCCGAGCCGCCGAAGCCGAGCGGACGGCGGCCCAAGCACCAAGAGTGGTGGAACACGGAACCCACCATGCAAGAGGGGATCCGGCTCCCGGAGTTGCCGGCACGGATCAAGACCCCGCGGGATGCGGGACCGAGGGCCGAGCATGTGGCCTTCGGTTTCATGAAGCGCCGGATCCGGCCCGGCCGCCGGCGCGGGATACGATGGGCTTCGAGTACACCGGCGACGACGACACGTCGCGGATGCCGGGGGCGACATTGAGGACAATGACATCATCGAGAGGTTGTCGAGGATCTTCAAGGACATGCCGGAGTACACGGCGTGCCCTGTCGAGGAGTACTCCGCCGCGCGCCCGCCCAACGAGGTAAGTAGCCGTACCCGCCTCGTCGAGTAGTGGGTGCTTGTAGCAGAGTTGCTGACGCTTTTGTGTCCTTTTGCGTAGGATGATGTGAAGCGGTTTGTCTCCGAGCCGCCGGCCACCACCGAGCGGAATTGAGGTCCCGACGGTGGAGAAGGTGAAGGAGCGCCGAGTAGTCGGAGACGACGACGATCCAGTCATCGTGGAGGATACCTCCGATGACGAAGAAGACGAGGAGACGCTGCAGGACCGCTTCCGCTGCGGTCGAGGTTTAGCCGTCCGGGCTTGCCTCATGTGCCTCTCATCCAAGACCCTCCCGGCTAGCTCCGGAGGCTAGCCTTGCTGCGCCGCCGAGGAAGCCGCGCAACCCCGCCAAGAAGCGAGGTAGCCAAGAAGATGAAGGTCTCAGAGACCACGCCTCCAGAGGTAAGTCATCTTGAGCAAAGTAGTCGAGTACCCGGTGATCGAGTACGGTGCCGACGAGTAGTCATCCCCGTGTGCGGAGAGAGGCCGCCCGGCGGGCCCGTGGAGGAAGGCGATGAGGGCGAATGGCCCACGGTGGGGGAACCGGGCCGGAAGCCGAAGTCCGGCCCCCCCCGTCGAAGAACTTCCCGGCGCGGCCGGGAGCGCCGGCCCCCCGCCCCGCAGGGGAGCGAGTACCCGCGACCGCCGCCGCCGCTCGGGAAGTGGAAGCCGCAGGAGCGCGGAAACGTCCGCGCCGCCGCCGCCACCGTAGAGGAGGCGGTAGTCGAGGAGGCGCAAGAAGAAACGCCCGCCGAGGGTGGACCGGTTGACATCGCCGGCATCCTCGGTGCGCCGGCCGTGACTATCGTCCGGTCGAACTTGTAAGTACCACGCCTTCATGAGTAGTACTTGTTGTAGTAGTCGATTTTATCTAACGACCCTCTGTGAATACTTGTGCAGAAAATCCACGGACTTGAGCTGGGACGGAGAGGAGCCCGCGGCAGCAGAGGCAGAAGAGGCCGCGCCGCCCGTCGAGGAACCCGCTCCAGAAGCCCAAGCCACGACCGAGCCCCCGGCTACCGAAGCGGCGCTGCCAGAGGCGGTCATAGTCGAAGGTGAGTACTCTTCCTGAAGCTGTAGAGCCCAAAAAGAGTAGTCGAGAATGCTGATGCGCGTGTTCCTTGGTGACAGGCGCTGAAGGGGGTGACATCCCCCCGCAGGGGTGCCCGTGCAAGAGTTGACACCAGAGGCCCCAGAGGCTGCGGTAGGAGCCCCCGAGCCCGTGGGAGAAACCGTCGAGAAGTCCGCCGAGGAGGAGGCGGCTGCCACGTCGCCAGGGGTTGCCCTGGAGGTGGCGATCCCGGTCTCCCGAGATCCAAGACGCGGAGCCTATCCGCTCGGCGCCAATGACGGAGGCCACGCCGAGTAGCCGTGGCGGGATTGAGCTGCTTGCCGACGACCTCGTC
Organism: Cenchrus americanus; assembly: GCA_947561735.1. NCBI lineage: Eukaryota > Viridiplantae > Streptophyta > Magnoliopsida > Poales > Poaceae > Cenchrus > Cenchrus americanus. Next base: position 124,296,729 of record OX387244.1, on the reverse strand, counting down.
GAGCCGGCGGTGTTGGCGCAGCATCTGGAGGCGATGCGACGAGCCGAACAGTGGATGAAGGTACGTAGCCGTTGCCTCCCGAGTAGTCAATCCTTTCGTTGAGTACTCTGCTTGACTTGAACTTGTCTTCGCAGACGTCGCGGGACGATCCCGCGAGAAGTCCAATCCGCCGCAAGGCTATGGCGACACGGTCTTTGCGAGCCGAAGCCTTGGAGGAGCAGCTCATGAAGTCGAGGAAACACGCGGCCGTCATGCGGTCGAAGCTTGACGCCGCCTTCGCCAAGTACCACAACGATGTGATGGACTTGCGGGCGAAGAGCGACGAGCCGGTGCGGAAGAACAAAGGCCTCCGCAACAAGAATAAAGGTATGTCTCTTGACTTTTCGGGTACTTGTTGGGAGTCATCAAGCTCGACCCGTTGTTGTGTTCGGTGTTGCGAACTCGAAGGCCGTGTGGAGCGACCGAAGGGCTCGGAGATCGGCATGAAGAATCTCTTCTACCGGGAGCAAGAAGCCCGCCGTGTACTTGAACCCGACTACAAGGAGCCGGCCTTCGAGTGCGAGAAGCACATGGAGTTGAGAATTGCATCGGATCGGGATCTCGTCAACGCTACAAATCTTTGCGAGAAGTTGAACGAAGACGCGAGGCGCTCCGGCCCGGCTCGAAGGACCCGGAAGAGGCCGCCCTCCCGATCGCGAGGCTCCCGGTGCCGCACCCGGGCGGCCCCAAGATCGCTCCGTTGGCGGATCGACTCGTGAGGCGCCAAGCCGCCGTGGCCGCCTACGTGAAGCACATGGCCAAGTCGATCCCGAAGCGAGTGGCCGGCCTTCATGAAGTCGTACTTCCCGAAGGCCCCTGGGAGGTAGTCGCCGGCGGGGTAGCCGCCAACCGCTCGGATGAGCGAAGACGCGCAGTTGCCGGAGCGGATGGCTCCCATCGCGGAGCGGTAGCCGATAAGTTGAACCTCCGGTAGCCCCGCATAGATAGCTGGTAGCCGTAGATGTATAGGAAACAGTTGTAATGAACTTTTTCTTATATCAATGAAATGAGATGTTCCATCAATGAGTACTCGTGACCGCGATCTCAGAGTGCGGAGTGCCCATCGTGGAGTAGGTGCGAGTAGTGGTACTCGGCTTAGTGGTCCCGTCGCAGGGAGTAGACAATAAAGAAGTTGATGAACAATCAAACTTTATTACTGAAGAAGTACACCTGGGTGGCCGGGGCCGTAGTTACAAGTAGTCGCCCGGACCGGAGGCCGCTTACCGAGAGTAGTACCGGAGCGGGTAGCCGCTTACGGTGAGTGATCCGTAGGTAGCCGTGTGGGGCCGGATCGCGGATCCGTAGGTAGCCGTGCGGGGGCCGGATCTTGTAGTGTGGTCTCTTGGTAGACCGCCGCTAGAGTCCTTGACGCTCGTCGCGGCCCGGGGGTCCGTAGGTAGCCGCACGGGGGCCGGACTCGGAGAGGAGTAGTCCGGAGACTTGGAGCCGGGACCGGGGGGGTCGCATGCGGCAAGGGGGTGTTGGTGTAGTCGTGTAGACTTGAACCCCGGAGTAGTCGAGTAGACTAGGCGTAGAATCGACGGAGCCGGTCGACATTCCACGAGTTGTTGACTTCTTCGCCTTCGAGTGTTTGAAGGCGGTACGAGCTCGGCCCGGTCACCTTGGCCACGGTGAAGGGGCCTTCCCGTGGGGAGCCGAGTTTGTGAAGTCCTTCCGTGTTCGGATACGGCGGAGGACAAGATCTCCAACGTTGAAGGAGCGTTCCTTGACGTTGCGATCGTGGTAGCGTCGGATACCCTCCGGTACCTTGCTTTGATTGGACTAGGGCGGCACGGCGAGCTTCTTCGAGGCCGTCGATGTCAACTCGTCTGTTGTCTTCGAGACGCCTTCGTCGTAGTGCTCCACCGCGGGCGAGTTCCATATGACGTCGGCGGGGAGGATGGCTTCGGAGCCGTAGACCGGAAGTAGGGGGATTGCCCCCGTTGGCTTGGATGGTTGAGTCCGCGGCCCCCCGCAGTGCATTGGGTAGTTCCTTGATCCACTTGCCCCCTTTTGAGTTAGCAGCGTCGTGTAGCCGCTTCTTGAGGGCGTCAAGCACCATCCCGTTGGCGCGCTCGACTTGTCCGTTGGCCCGTGGGTGGGCGACGGAGACGTATCTGACGTCGATTCCGCTGTTCTCGCAGTACTCCCAGAACTGGTGGTTATTGAAGTTGGACCCCAAGTCTGTGATGATGCGGTGGGGTAGCCCGTAGCGGTGCACAAGTTCATCCAGGAAGTCGAGTACTCTGTCAGCCTTGGGGCATGTGACCGGCTTGACCTCGATCCACTTGGTGAACTTGTCGATAGCCACCGGTACACTCGTTGAATCCTCCCCGGCGCGGTTGGCGGTGGCCCAATCATGTCGAGCCCCCGGCGGGCAAAGGGCCGGGTTGGCGGTATGGTGACTAGCTTGTAGGCGGGGACGTGTTGCTCGCTTGGCGAAGAACCGACATCCTTGGCACCTTCGACGAGTTCTTCGGCATCGCCCAGAGCTGTGGGCCAGTAGAAGGCTCGCCGGAAGGCCTTGCTGACCAGCGTGCGGGAGGACGCGTGGTTGCCGCAGACACCCTTGTGGATCTCCTCCAAGATGTCCTTGCCTTCTTCGCGAGGGACGCATTTCATGAGTACTCCAGAAGATGCGCCTCGCTTGTAGAGCTTGTCGCCGACGAGGACGTAAGACTTGGCATGGCGGACGAGTTGTTCGGCCGCGTTCTTGTCGGAGGGGACCTTCGCTCGGCCGAGGTAGTCGATGAAGGGTTGCCTCCGGTCCACGTCGATCATCATGACCTCCTGCCCGGCCTGGTTGGGTAGGCCGGGACGATGGTCGGTGGCGCCGACTCCGGGATGGATGGCGCGTGAAGCTCATGGACGAAAACGCCCCGCGGGTACTTGGGCGCGGGTGGATCCGAGCTTCGAGAGGATGTCCGCCGCAACGTTGTTGTCGCGGACGATGTGATGGAACTCGAGACCATAGAATTTGTTCTCGAGCTTGCGGACTTCTAGACGATGGCGTCCATGTTCTCCTTGTTGCGGTCCCGGGACTTGTTGACTTGGTTGATGACCACCGCGGAGTCGCCGTAGACTAGTAGCCGCTTGATGCCAAGTGAAGCCGCGAGGCGGAGCCCGTGTAGGAGAGCTTCGTACTCGGCTTCGTTGTTTGAGACCTTCCGGAAGATGCGCAGGACGTACTTGAGTTGTTCGCCCGTTGGAGAGATCGGGGAGTACCCCTGCGCCCGCACCCTCGAGGTTGAGTGAGCCGTCGAAGTACATCACCCAATGCTCGGTCGCACGGTGGGAGTAGGTAGGCCGGTTCTCCCGCCACTCGCCATGAAGTCGACTAGCGCTTGCGACTTGATGGCCGTGCGTGGCTTGAAGTCGATGGTGAGGGCGCCGAGCTCGACGGCCCATTTGGAGATCCTTCCGGTGGCGTCCGGGTTCCTCGGGATGTCGCCGAGCGGGTAGTCGGTGACGACGGAGACCGAGTACTCCCGGAAGTAGTGTCGTAGCTTCCGCGAGGTGATGAGTAGAGCGTACGAGAAGCTTCGCACGGGCCGGTAGCGAGCCTTGGACTCGATAGAACCTCGCCGACGAAGTAGGCCGGGGCGGCCCCGGGACCGGGTAGGCGTGGCCGTCTTCCCCGCCGCTCGACAACGATGGCGATCGACCACATGAGTAGTCGCGGCGAGGTAGAGCGATGGGCGCTCGCCCTTGTAGGGAGCCGTGAGGACCGGCGGCTTCGACGGGAAGTCCTTGAGCCGGGCAAGGGCTTGGTCCGCCTCTGCTTGTCCACACGAACTTCTCGTGGTGCTTGAGTAGTTTGAAGAAGGGGAGACCCCGCTCTCCTAGCTTCGAGATGAATCGTGTCAATGCCGCCATGCACCCCGTCGGCTTCGGACGTCCTTGATGCTCGTGGGAGCTTTCATGCTGGTGATGGCGGAGATCTTCTCGGGGTTGGCTTCGATGCCGCGTTGGGCGATGATGAAGCCGAGTAGTTTGCCCGAAGGTACGCCGAAGACGCACTTGTTCGGGTTGAGCTTCCCGGCGGTACTCGCGTAGCGATGCGAAGGTCTCTTCAAGGTCGTCGATGAGGGTACCGGAGTCCCCGGTTTTGACAACCACGTCATCCACGTAGGCCTCGACGTTCTTGTTGAGTTGCCGCTTGAAGCGAGCCCGGATGGCCCGTTGGTAGGTAGCGCGGCGTTCTTCAACCCGAAAGACATGGTCGTGTAGCAAGACGCGCCAAACGGGGTGATGAACGCGGTCTTCTCTGGTCTTCCTCCTTGATTGCGATCCGGTGGTACCGGAGTAGCGATCGAGGAAGCGAGAGCGGTCGCAGCCCCGCCGTGGAGTCGATGACGATCAATCCGCGGCAACCCGAAGGGGTCCTTGGGGCGAGTGCTTGTTGAGGTCGGTGTAGTCGACGCACATCCTCCACTCGTTCGAGTTCTTCTTGCGGACGAGGACGGGGTTGGCGAGCCACTCGGGATGGAAGACTTCTCTGATGAAGCCAGCAGCGAGTAGCTTGGCGAGCTCCTTCTTGATGGCGTCCCGTCTGTCGTCGGCGAAGCGTCGGAGGTGTTGTCGCTTGGGGGTAGCCTTTGGGTCGACGTTGAGGCAGTGCTCGATCAGCTCCCTGGGCACTCCTGGCATGTCCGCTGGTTTCCACGCGAAGATGTCGCGGTTAGCCCGAAGGAAGCTGATGAGCGCGTCTTCCTATTTGGGGTCGAGGCCGGCCCCGATGGTGGTGGTCTTGGTGGGGTCGCCTGTTCCGAGGTCGACCGGCTTGACGAGCACCTCCTCAGGTGGCCGAGGCTTGTTGGCGCTGTCAGACTTCTCTGGGATGTCGAGTTCACTTGTGGCAAGCTTCTTCGACGCGGCGTAGACCTCCATCATTGGGGTGGGTACTTGATTTGTCGAAGCGATCACCACGGCCTCTGTATCGCAGTCGTGAGAGATCTTCAAGTCCCCTTGGAGGGAGAGTACGCCCCGTTGGACTTGGCATTTTGAGTACCAAGTATGTGTAGTGGGGCACCGCCATGAACTTGGCGATGGCCGGTCTGCCGAGGATGGCATGGTAGGAAGTCTCGATATCCGCGACCTCGAACTTGATGTACTCGGTGCGGTAGTTGTCGCGAGACGCCCCGAAGGTAATCGGCGCACCACCGAGCCCGGTGGGATAGCCGCGTTGCACCGGGACGATGCCGTAGAAAGGCATGTCTGCTCTTGTCGAGCATGGGGGTGACGTCAAGGTTCATCTTCTTCGAGTCTTGGTGAAGAGGACGTTGAGCCCGCTTCCGCCGTCGATGAGCACCTTGTTGAGCTTAGAGCCCGCCACTTGTTGGTTTCGGGACGAGAGGGAAGCGTCCCGGTTCGGAGAAGCCGGTCCATTGGTCCGCGCGGGAAAAGGTGATGGGTGTCTCGACCACCCGAGAGGGGTCATAACCGCCGGTTCAATGGACATCACTTCACGGCGAGTAGCCTTCGCTCCCGCCTGCGGTAGTCCACCGAAGAGTACGTTGACGGTCTTCTCGGGTTCTTGGAAGTCGTCGCCGTCCTTCTTCTTGTTCTTCGATCGTGAGGGTGCGGTGGCTCCGGCGTATCCTTGAGTGCATGCCTGAGCTGGTAGCACTGCTCGGTAGTGTGGTTGCCGTTTGGATGCCACGGGCACTTCTCCTTCAGCAGGTCTTTGAACCCGCCGGAATTCTTCTTCGAGTTCCCTTTCGGAGGACGCTGGATAGCCGCGACGGTATTGTCTGGCTTGCGCTTGCGGTTGGAACCCGAGAAGTTGTTGTTGTTGTTGTTGTTGTTGCGGCCGCCTTGGTTTGGATTGCTGCTGCTGCCGCCACCTTGATTCTGCTTGGACTTGCCGCGGATGGCGTCGTACTTGGCGTTGGCCTTGTCCTCTTCGTCCGCCCAGGACGTGATCATGTCCTTGAGGTGGGGAATGGACCTGGGGCGGCGTCGGCCGAAGTCTTCGAAGGTGCGGCGATGGTAGAGCCCGTCCCGGAAGAGGTCGATGACCTCCTTGTCGGTGACGTCCACGACGGTAGCGCGCTTGTCGAAAAAGCGGCGCATGTACTTGCGGAGGGTCTCGCCTTGTTCTCGCTTGATCATGGCAAGGTCCATGCGAGTACCCGAACGGCCCATGGCGCCCGCGAAGTTGCTTGTGAATTGCTCCTTCAGTGGTCCCACTTGTCGATTGAGTGCTTGTCCGGCGACTCGAGCCACGTGAGTGGGGCTTGGTCCGTGCGAAGGGGAAGTAGAGGCACTTGGTGTCGCCGTTGCCGCCGGCGTTCTCGATGGAGAGAGCGTAGCATCGGAGCCACCGGATGGGATCCGCTTCGCGTCGTATTTGGTGATCCCCAAAGGCTTGAACTTGTCGGGGAGGAGCGAGGTTGCGAAGCCGGGGTGAGAAGGCGGGGAAGCCGTCGCCTTCGGCGGCGGTCGTCGACTTCTTCGCCGCAACTCATCGATTCTCCGGCGAGCATCGTACCCGCCGTGAGAGAGGCGCCGGAGGCGTGGCCGTGCGCGTGGCCGCGGCCGCCGCGCGGCCGCCGCCGCCTCCGGCTTTCTTGTTGGCTCCGTGGTTGGAGCCGCCGCCGTCGCCGCCGCCGCCGTCGGGGTCGTTGCCGCCGCCACCGGCGGAGCACGGTGGGGGACGACTTCTCGGTTGACGTTGTCTTGTCGTGAGGGTCCGCCGGCGGTGGAGCGTCGACGGTTTGGTTCGGCCGGGATGTCGCCCCGAGTACGGTTAGGACCGGGGTCAACATCGCGACTAGTAGCCTCGTTGTCGCGAGGCTTGGCCGGGGAGAGGTTGGGCGACTCTTTTGTCGACCCGCATGAAGTAGGCTTCTTCGGCCGAGCTTGGCGATGACTTCTCCGGCCCGTATGCCCCGAGCCCGACGTGCGATCGTTGTGATCGACATGAGGCATTGCTCGGGAGTGGTGTGGACTCGCTCTCAACCCGCCGAGAGCTTCCGCAAGGTTGCGGATAGGAAGGTTGTCTCCGAGCCGCCGGCGTCGTTCGTTGCGCTTCTCGTTACGTTCGCGCCGGCGTCCCTCGTTGGCGTCGGTTTCGTCCGCGGGGGCATCGACGGACGGCTCGTCCGCGGAGATGTCCTCCATGTACTTGTCTGCGGCCGTGCCTGAGGTTCCCGGGTGTCGCCGGCAGCCATGAAGACTTGACGATCAGGGGTACCCAAGCTTGGCTCAGAAGGTGCCACCTCAGTTGGTGTGCTTGAGTCAGCTTGGGCTAGTGGTGTTCCCTCCTGGAACGGTAGTGAGTCGATGTAGGCGACGTAGCGTGAGTCCTCCTTTGTCAGCTCAGCGGGCTTGAGGTCTGGCCGCAGACGTATCTTCCGGCCGGCGTCGATCTTATAACCGGCCCCGCAGGCCGGCCCCGACAAGGGAAGCTCAGAGGAGTCGTCTTCGGACTCGGGCTCCTCAGGGTCCGACCCGAAGTCGAACTCGTAGTCCGGGTTCGAGTAGAACTCGGAGAGAGGGTTGGAGTCCGAGACGCGGTTGGAGACGGCGTCGGAGTCCGAGTTGTACTCGGTTACGGGCTCCTTGCCGGCCCGGCGTGGTGTAGAGGCCTCCGTGCGGGCCCGGCGAGGACCACGCGCGGAGCGCTGGCGTGGAGAGGGGACCGCCTGCGATGGCTGAGGAGCCGGCTCGCAAGCGATGGCCCATGGCGACGTCGGGTTCGAGTTGGAGACGGACTCGAGCTCGAAGTCAGCGTGGAGGTTGGAGAGCGAAATTTCGCCGAACTTGCCGGCGAGCTTGCCCGTGACAACTTCGGGAAGCGTCACAAGGCCCGTCCTCGAGTCGGGCCGCATGATCAAGCGGCGGCGGAAGGAACCCGCGCCATCGGCGGTGCGGACCCGGGCGCCGAAGACGAAGGTGTCGCCGCGGTTGAAGGCGACGGTTGGCTTGATGTGAACGGAAGCCGTCGAGTTCGCCATGTGATCTCGAGCGAGAGCCCCTACCCGGCGCGCCGCGTGTCGGTGTTTTGGACCGGCAACCTACTACGGGGAGTACCCGAAGTAGATGAATGTGACTCGCCGAGATCGGTAACTCGAAGGAAGAGACACGTGGCACACAATTTAGACAGGTTCGGGCCGCGAGGTGCGTAATACCCTACGTCTCGTATGCCGCGTAGCTCGGATTGATAGGGCACGATTACGGGATGGTGCAATAGTGCGCCGTGAGTTGAGATTGGATGAGGTGATCCCGAGATCGGTCCCCGCCTCGCCTTATATAGTCCGGGAGGCGGGGTTACAAGTCGGAGTAGGGAAGGAGTACTAGTCGAGTACGTCTAGGAGACCTCTACACGGTGCGGAACATGTGCGAGTCCTATCCGAGTACTACTCTGTGTTGTCCTTGTGCTCCACGCCTTCGGTGCCGTGTAGCGCAAGCCGAGTAGTCCCGGGGGCCCACCGAGTAGTCGGTCCCGGTACCCACCGAGGTAGCGGGCCCGGGGAGGTCCATACGACAACGCCGTCGTCATCACCGGCCGAGCCCCCCCTATTTAAGGCCGCGTTTCCCCCTCGCGCGCGCCGCCATTGCCATAGCCGCCGCCATGACCGCCACTTGAGCGAGCTCCCATTCTTCCCGAGCATTTCGTCACCGGCCGACACACCCAACACCTCCTCTAGCTCGCACGTGAGCCGTAGCCTTTGCTTGTGGGAAAGCCGGAAGCCTCCCTCGCTGGCAACACCGCCCGCCGCGGCCGTGGCCGCCGGTCCCTCGCCGTGCGCCCACGCCGGCGATTTCCCCGCCCCCCAACTTCGGCCACCCTTGGGTCCTAGGTGAGCTTATGGTCGAGCCCGACCACTTCCCCGGCCGGAGCGCCGCCGGTTCGCCGGGATTGGCCGGAGCCGCGCCGCCCCCATGGCCAAGGGCCGCATTGCAAGGCTCTAAGTCTTTCCATGGTGTTTTGTGCAATCTAGGGGCATATGTGTGAGTCCTGGAAAACATCCAGGGGTCTCGATGAAAAAGAGGAACTTCAATTGTATAGTCACTTTGATGATTCTTGTAAAATCTCTAGAAAATCGTAGAAAAATCAGAAAAATGCAAACTCAATTTTGTTAGACTCCTGGTGAAGAGCACTACAACTTTGATTAAACATGTCTAGGTTGTTTCCTGATATTTGTGGCATGAAAAATAGAAATGTGAAAAACCTAGATCTGTGATATCTCAAAAACCATATCTCCTCTGTAACTAATTTTTGGATATGTTGTGTATTATGTTATGACTAGCATCTGTACCAAACATTGCACAGAGTTATAATGTAAATCTTTTTATATGATTTGTTTGTCATTTATGCACAATCTGTCTAGATGATTTTTGTAGTTAAAAATAATTATGTTTTTCGTGCCCAACTTCTGCATGTGGTCTCCTTATCCAAAATACACCTTTGGTGAATTAATCACAATTTTATAACTAACAAAAGCATTTATTCTTGAATTATGATTGATTTCCTTTGTAATTTAATAATGCAAGATCAGTGGTAGATCTAGATGTACTTTCTGCATTCCTAGGATAGTTTTGTACCAGAGGACATGTGTAAGAAAGTTTGGATCAATTGGATGCTTAATTATTGTTGTATGCTTTTATCTTGTTGAATGACTAGCTTTTTGTTATTTGTGGAATAATTAATTTTCTAGCTTTTCCAAGCATGCATGTGTGTTCAGTGGCTTAGTATCGGTAATTGGGTGCTTAAGAAACCCTCCCACTGAATTTTAATGTTTTATTGTTTGAAAAAAAGCTTTGGAGGCAAGTATAGGTTTAATGTTTTGTTAAATAGGAAAATGCCCTTTTTATTCCTTGTGACCCTTTATAAAATGGTTGCATAGTTTGTTTAGGACCTAAGAATACACCCTTGCTGATTAAGAAATTAAATGTAATTAATTACATTTTAATGCACACCTTTGTTGTTGAAATGTGGAATATTAAATCCTCACATGAAATAACAATTATAAAAGAGAACATTAATTAAGTGTGTATCAAAAGAATAAACCCATATCAATAATAACCTTAATGAAAAAGAATTATAATTAATCATTTGTTAAGGTGAATATGGCCAACAAGCGTTGGGTAAACTAATCAATCTATCACATCACCTGAACCCTGCATTGCATTCCGTGTAGATCTTCCTGACGGTGACTACTCGCTCGTGCCGGAAGTCGAGGAAGGAGGAGCTGAAGCGGAGCTGCAGTACGTGGAAGTGATCCATCGAGGGTACTCAGGCTAACCCTGCTGACGAAGGCAAGCCCCGGTGCAATTAACCCAGTATTTCAAAATTATCATGCAACTATCTATGGATGATTGTGCATTTATGTTTAGGAGTTGATATGGAACCCTAGATGCATGATCCCTAGGTACCTTTGTCCTTTACTAGTATGATAGGTCGATAGCTGCTATGCTATAGGACCGTTAGAAGTCGGGTGATGATGACACTCGCGAGAGTAGGTTCTTATGGTGGAATTATAAGGTCCCGTAAATGGATTGCTCATGTGCTAAGAGAATGGGATGTGGGCTCCGGTCCAATGGCTTTCGTGGGTTAAGTGTTTGAACGTACTAAGCACTTGTCGGGAATGGGACCGGTAAGCCTAGTACCTTAATGACGTGGTGAGGGATCTTACTATTACTCATCTTGGGATGCGTCTCACGGCTAGCTACCAGTGGTGCATGGTGAGTCCGGGTGCATGGCTTATACCGAATAGCCTGTACCAAAGACTGTAAGATTCGATCCCGATCCGAAGAGTTTTGGGAACCGCTTGGTGGTTGTCCTCGCGGGGGCATTCCACCGTGTGTTTAGGTCCACCTTGCAAGGTTATAAACCAATCGATTGTCGGCCTCTCACCGTTATCTGAGAATATGTTGACGGCGTATATTCGTATTAAAGTTCAAGTGGACTTGCAAGCGGACAAGTCTCCCGTCGTAGTCAAGGGACCCTTCTTCCCTCGAGTGGTGAACCCAAGGTATCGAATCCGTGGAACAAATGTGTGACGCAAGACTTGATCTAGTAAATCCAAGAAACATCCATCTTTGAAAGGTGAAACCCGAATGCATCTAATCAAAGAACATCAAAAACGAATCTAATCTACTAAAGACCGGATGTAGCAAGAGATAGAGGGGGGATAGATAAACTGATCTAGAGAGATCGGATCAAGCCTTTTGTTGAAGTTCCGCGCAAAAGAAGTGGCAAGTTTAATCTCATTAGAAGCCTCTTTAAACCATGGTTTCCCGTCCGACTCCGAAAACGCTCGCCTTTTGGAGCCACCGTTCTGTCACAACGTACCCCTATTCGTGCGGGTTAGTCTAGGGCGAGTCCAAGGACAAGTCGAGATCTTTCGGAAGGTCAGGCATGCACCTCTAGCCACCACGGCTACAAGAACACCCTATGTGATCTATCTCGAGAATAGATCTAAGGTAAGCAAAGCAGATCGAAAATGAAGACTTCAAAGAAACACTTGATCGCTAGAAATCGGATTCAACTTGTTACATTAACTAGTACATGATAAATGAACCAAGATCACCACCGGGATCCTACCTCGACCTTGCTTCTAGCTCCGGGAACTCCGACGTGGTCTTCCTTGCAAGGTTCCCACGCCGGCTAGGGAGACCCTAGTCAACTAGCTCGACCCTCTCCTCTCTGAGATGGTGTCCCTCTCTTCTCTGCTCCTCGGCGGCCGATGACGAATGGATTGATGCGTGGCTCTCGACCCCGGGGCTATAAATAGCCCGAATGGCGGCTAGGTCAAAGGGGGAGGTGACTGGGCCCCGGAATGGGCCGGGCCGGCCGGCCTGGGCCGACCGGCCTGGGCCCACCTCGGCCCAGTTGCCTGCCTCCTTCGCGTGGCGTCGGTTCCCGAGTCTTCTAGATCCTTCCCCCTTCTGCATGTGGGCCCTTGTCGTCAGTTTCTCTCCGAGTTGGACAGAGCTCCTTGTCTCGCAAGATTCGGCACTTTTCTGGCTAGGTCCTCAGAGTTTGTCATATTCTCGGGTTAGGTCCCTGGGCTTCTTGGAGTCAAGTTTTCTTCATTGCATGACTTGCACCGGGCTTCAAGGTTTTGTCACAAGGTGCTTGATGAACTTATCCCGGAAGTCTTGCTTTCAACGCTGAAACCCTGCATAAACACTAAACTCCAAAACCGACATGCACGAATGAACTTGTTATATCAAGGGGGTTAGTACCAATGGATAAGATATAAAACTCATGCCAACACCGAAGGGAAATTCATGGCTAGGTTGACGGAATTTCACTGTCAACATCTCCCCCATGCTTAAACCTTGCTCGTCCTCGAGTAAGCCTTCGATGGATATCATCATTGCCCTTCATTGTTTAAACCTTGCACTTGATCATACATAAGAAAACATAATGCTCTCAAAATTTAATTTGTTAAAGTTTCACAATGTACTAGCCTTCATCTCTATGGAGGGTAGATTATTAATTAAGCTTATCCCACAAGTATTAACATGCTCCAAAGTTTAAATAGATCTCAGAAATTTTGAAATAAAGAACGAGATGAAAAAGAGCTAAACCAAGCTCACAAATTTAAATCACCTTGCATATTGCTCATGAACTCTCATCTCACTTGTCTCTCAAGCCTATTCATTCTACTCCTTTCCCTCTCATAACATATATATGTGGTAGGCTTTATATGGAGCTTTTGGGAAAGTTTAGCCCTACCAAGATTTTATAAATGAGATGTTGTCAAAACAAGACAATCTTCTCATGGTCTTACCGATACTCGTCAAAAAGTTCATTGGAAAATAATGTTATATCAAGGAGGGGAAAGAGAAAACACACACTTGAGATAGGTGGACATGTGCAAGTGGTAAAGAGTGATCCCGAGGCACAAAGGAAGTCCTCGTTATCGGATTGCACATGATTGGAAAAATGAGTATGGATCTTTTAATATTGAAGCCTTGAAATTACTAATCCATTTTAGAGAACCGTGGAGTTCACTTATTTTATTTTTATTCATAGTCACATTTTTTTTCTTTTTTTTCTTTCTCATACTTTCCTCTTTTTTCATTTTTTTCTTTTTCTTTCTCAACATTTTTTTATTTGCTCCCCTTGAACTCTAAAATTAAATCGTACCTACCTCCTCCCCCATGCTTAGACATTTGCTCGTCCTCAGGTAAAGAGGTGATAACGATAAGGTAGGTACCGGAAATACTTTTACTTTGGAGAGATACTTGAAATCTTCAATGTTGGCACCGTCTTGCGATCTTCCTTGAATTGATGATCCATCCTCAACGATAGGTTGTGGTCAAGGAGGTAATCACAAAAGATGATATTTGGTTTTAAGGGTGGATATCCGGCGATGTTTGTGAGATCTCCGATGTGGGGATACACAATGCACGGATAAAAGGCTAGCAATAAGATAGATACGCAAAAACAGAATGACCAGCTTCTTAGTCTCGGGCCAGAGAAATCATGGCCTGCAATAACTCACTCAAAAATAAATCTTGTACACTAAGGTTTAATCACTCAAATATAAATATGGCTCTGGATAAGTAGAGCAACACACAAGTGATATTTATGACAAGGTTAGCATTACTTTTAAGAATAAAAATTATCTTTAATCCATCTAAAACTTGAGAGCACATAAAACACTATGGGTCTTTATTTTAATCATAACCTCCGCTAAAGATTAAGCTAGCACTTAGATAAATTCATATTTGTATTTTAAGAGAGCACTAGCTTTAACATGCATAAAACAACTACAAAGATAAACAAAGCGGCAATTATGATCATATATCATCATGGCATAAATTTCATAACTTTACCAAAGATAAAAACAAGGTGGAGTCTTTATTCATGATGAAAACAAACTATCATACATGCTGAAAATAAACTAACACACTTGCTGAAATTTAAATAAAAACTGAAAACACTACGCAAACACAAGCTGAAAATTACAGAAAAAGGGAAAAGAAAAGAAAACTAAAGCTCCTCCTTCTTCCTAATCTTCCACCGGCGGTTGGTGTTGATAATCTTGTTAATTGTACCCTTGCTCATAGTAGGTTTGGACATCCCCTCCAACGAATTGATCCAGCGGTACTAGGTGAAGGCGCCCAAGCTCATAGGCAATATTTGCATTGTCTTCACCCAATTGAGCCGCGTTGGATTGGATGGCTGCGACGTTTTGCATGTTTCTCGCAGCATACCCTCCAATTATGGCCATGCTTTGTTGTGGTTGGGGGTATTGTGTATAGGGCTTCGCAAAGTTTATGTTGGGCACCACATAATTTTGTGGGGGCATGGCTGGACCACTCCCCCATGCTTGCACTGGTGGCCCTCCGTAATAACTTGGCGGTGTGGGGATTCCTCCAAACGGTGGCACATAATTTTGTTGTGTACCACCCTCTTGTGCGGAGGAGGATCCCTCCTCTACAATTCTTCCTCTTTTATTCTTCCTTGCCGGCACAAGGAGTCCTTCCTCCGACCAATCTTCCTTCCCTTCAATGAAGAGTCTTAATCTCAGATCCCGAAGGGGTAAGTTTACTTTGGCCACATGAAAGCCTCCTCTCTCATCTCCACTAATATATTTTCCTTGCTTCAAATATTCAAATCCGAGAGAGGTCCCGGGTAGAAGATGTTCAGGATTTCTTGGAATTCTCGGCCTTAAGGAGATGGCCAACATGGAGAGGTAGCACCCCGAACCAATATCTCCCGATCCCGATGTTGCCTCGCAACACCATTGGTTGATCATGAGGTATGAGGGGGTCTATTGGCTTCCTGGCAATTAATGCTGAGTAGAGCCAATTCAACTCCGTGTCGGTCACCTTCGTCTCCCTCATCCTCCCCGTAATCTTCTTACACATCCATGAGTGGAATACTTGGATGATGGGGTTCCGGATGGAATATCGTTGTTGGTGGGCTTCTCCCAAGATTAAATTCCAAAATCCATCCAACATGCCTTCCGACACGATAACTTTCTCCGGAGCTCCCTTTTGGAACCCAAGTAGCTCCCGAATGTGCTCATAGGGAACCACTTGCTGAATTCCCTCCAAACGGAATGATAAACTTGTCACCCCCTCATCAAGGATAGGCGCCATAGTCATCAAAATTTCCAAGGCAAACTCCTTGTGGGTGTTTGCCGATAGCCCGTTGGAGAATTGCACCCATCCAAGGTGCCCCAACATATAATATATGTCCATGCCAAACCCCAATGCGTTGAGAGCTTGATCGTCGAAATCGACATTTTCCACGAGCCTCTTCTCAAGGCGAGAAAGTTTCTTCTCCTCCTCCTCCTCCGACAAGATGATGAAGCCATATGTGGAGTACCGCGGAGTGTATGGTGGTGGAGCGGATGAACGGGTCGATCGACGAGGTGGGACGGGTGGCTCCTCCGTACGTCCTTGAGGTTCGGTAAACCTCATGTATGAGCTCCTTGTTGCTCTCATGCCACCGAGGAGGAGGGTGTCATTCCTCCTTGGCGGTGCCGTGTCCTCCTCCATGCTTCGAGGAGACTCGGAAACCGAGTGCCTCCTCGAAGACGTCGTCGAAGATGGCTTGGACGAGGATGACCCCTTCTTCTTGGTGAAGAGACTTGTGGTTTTCTTCCACATGATTGCATCAATCTTCTCTCTAATGAAATTCCAGGTTTCAACCGGTAACTAGGCACTTCAAAAATTACTTCGGAATGTGGACCTTGAGTGGATTAAGGGTGTGAATTGTTTGAGCAAACAAGCTTGGGAAGGTTGGCTAAGTCTATGGTGGTTCTGGACTTAAAAACTTGAGCACACAAATAAAGGAAGGAGAGAGCTACTTGCCTGCAGAAGACGGGCACCGGGGGTGCATTTTATAGGGCACGCCGGCCGACCTAGGCCGACCGGCCTGGGGTGGTTCTGGCCCCCTGGCTCGATTCTTTATCCCAGCACGATCATCTCCCCTGTGTGACCTTTGTGCCCGTGTGCTCCACTAGTTGCACCGCCCAAACGCTATCGTCCACTCCTTTGCTTGCATTATTGGTCCTTCCACTTGATGCTTTTGCTTTGAGTCATGTCCATGCTCCCTTGCTCCACTTGCTTCACATGCCACCATGAATTTCCTGCAAAGTCATGCTTGCTGCCCACCCATGCTTGTCCTTTGCATGTGGTCTTGATGAAAGTTGTTGAAAGGGCATGCAATGATGCATTATGGTGCATGCATGATTAACTTAACTAGATTGCCTCCCTCTAAGCATGTCTTATGGCTAAGCACTCCTCTAATTTCGAAAATTAAAAATAATTTCAGAGCTATGGAAGAGCTCAAGCATAATTTTAGAGAAGTTTTTAAACCATTAAAAACAAATGTAAGTCGAAAATATTTTCCGACTACATTTATCTCGGTCTCACCGGTATTGCTTGCCTTCATTAGTTGAGAGCAAACTTTCCCAGCTTGATCATGGGGGCATAGGTTTAGGTTCTAATTTTGGCTAAATAAGAGAGATTTTGAATGAAATAAAATTAAATGAGGCTTAGAAAAATTCTAATCTTAGAGAAACCAAAGATATAGATTTTTAAACCAACCAAAAGTTTAGTTTCTAGGTTCACTCGAGTCCTACCACGTGCAGAAAATTTAAATAACATCTAGGTACAAGTCGTGGCTCTACTCTTGTGTTTTTAGCATGAAAAACAAGTCAACCACAACATCATAAAGAGGATTAATGGTTGAGTTAGGTTCTGAATTTATTTGGTTGTGGTTTCTTGAAAAAGAAGCAAACAAACACATAGGAGGGTTCATGTAAAGGGTTTATGATCAAGCAAAATATTCAACCAAGAATTATGTCTCTAATATTGTTCAAACACTTCTAAGTCTAATGTCTTTGCGTAGTAAAATTCAAAACTGAATTATTAAAAAGACTCGAAAAACCTGGAATCAGGATGTCCTCCCGGTAGCTTGTTCTTGACTCGACAAAACGGGTTGCCTCCCGCCTAGCGCTTCGTTTATAGTCCATGGCTAGACTTCTTCACTTGATTACTTCGGATCAACGCTCTTTGCGGGTGTTGCAATCTTGGGTACCCACTTCCGCACCATCTTGGGCACGGGCTTATCTTCTAGCTTAGTCATTTTTTTGGTCTTCACAGGCGGCTTTTCTTCCTTTGTCTTGACGGATGCAACAACTTCCTTGATTTTCTTTACGTCCTTCTTCTTCGGATCTTTCTTCTTCTTCAGCCCTTCCTTCTCCCTTGGTTCTTCGTTAACAACACGACGATGAGGTGGAACATTTTTAACTTCAATCATATTGCATACCTCGAGGCGTGGTCGGAACTTGAAGGAACTCCTTTCTCTGTTAATGTCGAACATAATCTCCCCCTTGCCAACATCAATAGTAGCTCCCATGGTCTTGAGGAAAGGCCTCCCAAGGATGAGCAGCGGCTTCTCCCTCTCTCCCATCTCGAGCACCACGAAGTCGACGGGGATGAAGTGGTGTCCGACCTTCACAGGCACATCTTCGGTGATGCCCAAGGGATAACAAATGGAGTTATCACCCAACTCCAAGCACATACCCATAGGCTCCAACGGTAGGCGTAGCTTCTCGAACACATCCCTTGGCATGACGCTCACACTAGCTCCAAGGTCGCATAACGCCTTCTCAAACTTGAACAAACCAACGGAACATGGAATTGTTGGGCACCCGGGGTCCTTTTGCTTCTCTAGTCCATTTGTAATAGCGACACTACATTGCTCGGACATCTTGACATGATCTACCTCGAGTGTTGCTATCTCATATTTATTTGCAAGTATGTCTTTGAAGTAACGAGAATATGTTGGAACTTGAAGGGCATCCAATAACGGCATGTTGATGCTAAGTCTACGCACAACCTCCACAAACTTCTCAAAGTGATTATCAAGTTTACCTCGGAAGTAGTGTGGCTTGAGTTGCGGTATCTTCGTGTCTTCTCCTGGCATCTCAAACTCGGGCTCTTCGGTGACGATCTCAGTAACTTCCTCCTTAGCAAATTCCTCCGCCTCGGCGGATGGTTTAGGCTTCCTTGCTACCGCGGAACGTTTCGGATCTTCGGTCTCCTTTCCCGAACGTGTTTGAATTGCCTTCGCCATTTCGGGACCTTTAGGTTATCCCGGAAGCTTCCCTTCATTAGTAGTGAGGTGCCCAGCAAGTTGTCCCACTTGCGTCTCGAGCATCTTCATCATGTTGAGCACTTGATGGTTGGAGCTTCTGACCTCCGTCACCTTGCTATCGATGTTCTCCAACATCTTGTCTATGGCTTTGAACTTGGTGACGGTGTCCTTGTTGATCTTAGCTTGCTCTTCCATGAAGTCCTTCAATTGTATACGACGCGGAACCGAATTCGGAACGGATGAGCTTGCATTAAATTGAGGTCTACCTTGCCCGTAGCGGAAGTTCGGCAAATCTCCCTTCCTCATGTAGTCGAGCACCTTGGCTTCCTCTGGACAATCCTTGTGGACATGGCCATATTCTTCACACTCTTCACATGTGGATCTTGCTTCAGCAGCCTTTAAGTCTTAAGCCTCTTTCTTTTCTATCTCCATCTTCTCCAACCTCCGCATAAGTGAATCGATCTTGCCTTCAAGTATGTTTTCCTTCTCCACTTGCAAGACTCCTTTGACATTCCTGTGGGTTGAACCGGAAGTAAGCGTCCGGATGACACCCACGTGTCATTGTCCGCGACCTTCTTGAATAGAGTGTGAAAGCTTCGGTCGGCGTAAGCTCGATGATGGATCCTCCTGCCGATGCATCGATGATCATACTTGACGCCATGGTGAGTCCTTGGTAGAACTTTTGCACGAGGTCCTCCTTCGGGAACTTGTGATGTGGAGCCGCCCGAGTGTACTCATTGAAGCGCTCGAATGCCTCCGAGATAGTCTCCATAGGGTATTGAGCAAAAGTAGCAATCTTATTATGCAAGCTTTGAGTTTTACCCGGCTAGTAGTATTCCTACATGAAGGCCCTCATCAACGCATTCCAATTTTGCACCGTCTCTGCCGGTTGAGCGTGGAACCATTGCAAAGCCTTCCTGAGTAGAGAGAATGGGAAGATTCGCACCCTCATTTGATCTTGAGTCACCCCGTCCATGTTGAATGTCTGACATAGTTGAATGAACACTAGGAGGTGAAGGTTTGAATCTTCTTTACCGGCGAAGGGTGAATGTTGCACCATGCGGATTGTTGAGGTCTTGATCTCAAACGGCCTTCCGATCTCCGCGAGGTTCAAGATTGGTAGGTCGATGATGTCCGGGTGCATAGCTCCCCGATCTTGCGTTCTTGCGGCGGTTGTTCACCCATCGGTGGAAGTTGATTCTCTCGAGGACTTTGAGGTGGTGAATTCTTTGGAGACTCCGATGATCCTTCGTCTTCCGACTTCGAATCTACAAAATCCAGCTTTTTAGCTTGATGTGCTTCATGTCTCCTTAGCCTGTAAAGTTTTTTTGGATCATCCACAAAATTATCGGGTTTGTTTGAGAGGTAGCCGTCCATCTCCTGTTAGGGTTAGCGATAAACAAAATATACAAAAAAGAAAAAGTAAAAACAAATCTAAGAAAACTAGGGTTAGACAAACTAGATTAGATTGATTTTGAGGATGATCACAAGTTAGTAGATGCAAAAAGAAAAACTAAAAGAAAACTGAAAATTACACAAAAAGCAATAAAAGATCGAATCTTGATCACTTGTTCCCCGGCAATAGTGCCAGAAAAGGGGCTTGTTGACGGTGTATATTCGTATTAAAGTTCAAGTAGACTTGCAAGCAGACAAGTCTCTCGTTGTAGTCAAGGGACCCTTCTTCCCTCGAGTGGTGAACCCAAGGTATCGAATCCGTGGAACAAATGTGTGACGCAAGACTTGATCTAGTAAAACCAAGAAACATCGATCTTTGAAAGGTGAAACCCGAATGCATTTTATCAAAGAACATCAAAAACGAATTTAATCTACTAAAGACCGGAGGTAGCAAGAGATAGAGGTGGGATAGATAAACCGATCTAGAGAGATCAGATCAAGCCTTTTGTTGAAGTTCCACGCAAAAGAAGAAGTAGCAAGTTTAATCTCATTAGAAGCATCTTTAAACCATGGTTTCCCGTCCGACTCCGAAAACGCCTGCCTTTTGGAGCCACCGTTCTGTCACAACACACCCCTATTCGTGCGGGTTAGTCTAGGGTGAGTCTGAGGACAAGTGGAGATCTTTCGGAAGGTCAGGCATGCACCTCTAGCCACCACGGCTACAAGAACACCCTATGTGATCTATCTCGAGAATAGATCTAAGATGAGCAAAGCTGATCGAAAACGAAGACTTCAGAGAAACACTTGACCGCTAGAAATCGGATTCAACTGGTTACATCAACTAGTACATGATAAATGAACCACGATCACCACCGGGATCCTACCTCGATCTTGCTTCTAGCTCCGGGAACTCCGACGTGGTCTTCCTTGCAAGGTTCCCACGTCGGCTAGGGAGACCCTAGTCAACTAGCTCGACCCTCTCCTCTCCGAGATGGTGTCCCTCTCTTCTCTGCTCCTTGGCGGTCGATGACGAATGGATTGATGTGTGGCTCTCGACCCCGGGGCTATAAATAGCCCGAATGGCGGCTAGGTCAAAGGGGGAGGCGACTGGGCCCTGGAATGGGCCGGGCCGGCCGGCCTGGGCCGACTGGCCTGGGACCACCTCGGCCCAGTTGCCCGCCTCCTTCACGCGGCGTCGGTTCCCGACTCTTCTAGATCCTCCCCCCTTCTTCATGTGGGCCCTTGTCATCAGTTTCTCTTCGAGTTAGACGAAGCTCCGTGTCTCGCAAGATTCAACACTTTTCTGGCTAGGTCCTCAGAGTTTTTTATCTTCTCAGGTTAGGTCCCTGGGCTTCTTGGATTCAAGTTTGCTTCATTGCATGACTTGTACCGGGCTTCAAGGTCTTGTCACAAGGTGCTTGATGAACTTATCCCGGAAGTCTTGCTTTCAACGCTAAAACCCTGCATAAACACTAAACTCCAAAACCAACATGCATGAATGAACTTGTTATATCAAGGGGGTTAGTACCAATGGATAAGATATAAAATTCATGCCAACACCGAAGGTAAACTCATGGCTAGGTTGACGGAATTTCACCGTCAACAGACTACTTACTCCACTGGCTATGAGATCCCTAATGATGGAAATTAATGAATACTATGCTTGATTAATCGTATTTCTCAACTTATGCTTGCATTAGATGGCTAATTTAGAAAAGAATAAATCAACTAGAACTTGTGCTAAATTTTTTTTTTGAGCAAGAACCGTGGGGCAAAGCCCCCCGGCAAACTTGTGCTAAAATCTTGAAAGTAAGGACATACTCTTTGTTACTTTTCAGCAAAAGAAACCCCAATAGCTAAAAAGCCTATCATTCCTAGAGTTGGTGAAGTAGTTATCACCGACGGGTAAGTCTTGCTGAGTATTAGTATACTCAGCCTTGCTATAATCTGTTGCTCTAGGTAATGCCTTTGGTGATGTGTGGCCCAGAGAGATCCTACCCGGTTGGGAGCTGGAGTGGGTGGAGGACGATGAATGAAGGCATCATGGCTGGCCTCCTGTGGTGTTCTCACTTTCCGTTTAGTTTAGTTCCGCTGTTTTAAAAACTCTGATTGCGTTGTTATGTCAAAGATGTCGTTTGTAATAATTAAACCCTTCGAGGACAATTTCGGATGTTAATTATGTCGTATCTCTAGACTCGCCTTCGCGTGAGTTTTAATGCATATATGTCAATCCTTGTTGCTATATAAGTGATTTACCGGGCGTTAACCCGACGACTAATGACTGGATGATACTTTATTATTGCTTAATGACCAAAGTGGATTGATTTTAGGCGATAGTACGATATTTTCCTGGGCGGGTAGTCACAGTTACCATCAGATCAATTATATGCACCAGAGATTAATTAATAACCTTAATCACTGGTTTTTGAATAAAATTTGCCAACATTGTTTGGATTTGCAAAACACGTTGGTCCATTAAGGATAAACTAGACCGAGAGGTCCTAGAGGGAATTTTCGGGTTCTTTCAGGTGGCTTATTAACCTATGGTTTATTTTGCTAACTTCCATCACAGTTAATTTATGTCAGACTTACTTTCTTGCACAATCAAACTAGATGAGCCACGTGTTTTATACGTGTGCTGTGCCGCATCACGGGAATTGTGAGGGTTGATGGAGTGATCCATTCCACGGATCCCATCTTCGCGTCTGGTTATGACTTGTGTTGTCGCCACGTGTTTTATACGTGTGCATTCCGCATGTCGAGTATGCAAGGCAAGGATACACTCCATTCAAATGGAGGGTGTCCGAGGTTGGATGATGTCCATGCAGCGGCTTAACGCGTGGATGCCATTTCTATAGTGAACGGTAATGTATGTGGACGCTTCCGTGACGTGCTGGCATGGAAGGTTCTTTTCTGCAGGTACATAACAGCACTTCGTTAGTCGCTAAGTGAGTACCGACTAGCTCTCGACTAGATATTATAGGGAGAGACGAATGAAACCCTTGCCACCGGCACTAACTCCGATTTTTGGCATGATTGCCATGTGAGGTCAAATAGGACGTCTTGCATGCATATTAAAAATCGAAACAACAAAAGTGGAAACAAAACATAACTTTTATATGCTCTCTAAGGAAGGATTTGCTAGTGTGTGCTTTCTATAACCTAGAATACCTCTCATGCATAGGTGTTTTGCTACCCAAATTTTTGTAAAAGTTGTTAGTCTTGCTTTTGCACCACATTCTAAAAGTAATTAGAATAGATGTTCTAAACCAAAGTTGCTCCACATCTAATCTAGTTTTTGCTCGCAAAAATTCTTGATCATAGCTTCTTTCAATCTTGAGTTGCACCTTTATAAGCGAACCTAGGTCTTGCTGTTTTTCCGAATCAACACCCTAAACTTTGCATCTTTTCACCTTGTTCCTTTTTAATCTAGATCAACCTTTGAATACCAACAGTGTGTATAAAAACCTAGCGGAGTAGCCTGTGAAATTTGGGAATTTATGGGGTTCTGGATTTCTAGTTATGAATCTTTATTCACAGCTGCCAAAACTTCACCATTGGACATGTTTGTTCTCTTTGAGACTTGACACGTGTTACATCTTTTGTACAGATGGCTTTCCCCGTGTTTTACGAGTACGACGCTGACGGTACGATTCGTACCAATGGGTTGCACTGGGAGGGTTTTCCACTCCTTGCGTGGGAAGCACTCAGCGCCGCTGGCTACACCACTCTGCCGACCTACGAGGTGTTCGAGCTTGAGCACTTAGGCATTCCCCATTGTAGGGTGATCGTCACTGCGCTACCACATCCAGACCACGCCGACTGATTTGACTTGAGCTTCATCTACTGGGGGTTTCGTGGGCACGAGTCTGTCGAGTCAGCCTCTCTTCGGGTATTGACGGACTTTAGCGACCACAACGCTACAATGGTGGCTCTCTCTCTCTCTCTCCATTTGGGTTGTTTCCAGCCGTGAGTCCTCATGACCCGGTGTGGCTGGATCGTATGGATTACCTCCGGGAGCTGCTTTTGCTAGCCGAGCCATTGGACGTCACTCAGACACTGGCACGTTGCCTCAACGTCATGTTCACACTTTAGGGGCTGTGTTACAACACCGCCGCAGTGATCGGTCAGTGTTTGGAGGCTGCTAGGCTGGACTGGCAGTGACTTTCAGCAGCTCACCAGTAGCTGAACTTTACTCTCACTCAGTTGCAGCAGGAGAATGACCGGCTACATGCCAAGAGGTTTCAGTTGGAGTTAGAGAGAGGTGACCGTCTTTAGAGGATAGTGGATCTTGAGGCGGAGGTTCACAACCTCGAGGAGGATGCTGATGCTCACGAGATCGAGAGGTTGACACTGTTGCAAAACATTGCCGAGATGCAGCAGCAGGTTGAGGAGGTCAAGGTGCAGGTGCAGCCTTGCAGGCCATAGTGGCTTTACAGCCGCTACCTCCAGTGCAGGCACCTCTAGAGGAGCAGTAGGGACAGTTTGGTCTGGACCTGATGAGTCAGGCTGGACCACCGTTACCGACCCCACCAGCTTCACCTGCTGGCAGTGGTGCTTCAGTTGGCAACTAGGTTGCCAGGGTAACGCAATAAGAAGAATTGTGCTCCTGGGTGTAACCTTCAAGATTGTGGTGGTAGGTAGCTTAGGAGTATGCTTTTGCACAGTGTGACTGCAATGTAACCCTGTTGTACTGTGGTGTTTTCAGATTTTGAGTCTTGTAGTGTTCTATGGACCCTTTGTCCGTCATGTTGTAATAAAGAATGCTTAAGCACATTGTGATTCGAAATGAGTTCGATGTGTTTGCCCAACTTGTTAGAGTCTTGTGACATTCGCGCGCTAAAAAATTCAACAATCGTGCACCTTCTCCTAATGAATTATGCCATCTTTGACACAACTATAGCTGTTGTCCAAACAACAAAACGAAGCTTAGTAATGGAGATTTTGGGGCACTTAAAAGTTGGAATCTTGTTACGCGTTAAATACCCGAAGTTGTGCAGAATGTTACAATAACTGCGCTCGCCAAAATTCAGCATTTTTGCATAAGAAATGAGAGAACTACGGAGTTTTCGGTGAGTGTCGGTCGGATGCCAAAACAGCTAGGTAACTTCCCGCAATTGGCCTTCTTCGGGCATGCGAAATGGAAGATTCGCCGCGAGGTTGAAAGCCAACTTTGAGGCAGGAGTTAGGGTATCTACTAACTGTGTTGAAGCATAATTCTATGAATCTGCTATTGGATATGAGATATCCTGTGACTGTTGCTGCCATTGTCATGTGAATGCACAATGAGCTATTGTCATGCATGTTTACACTTGTCATCATTTTCTAAGTAATATTTTGGCTATGTGTCAAATAAAGGCTCGCATTTCAGATGGTGGGACCCACGCGCAGCTCTCCCAACGGGTTTGGAGTGACCGGTAGCAGCGACCTACCGCCACTGCCGCCCATGACGCCGTCGAAGGCTTTTATGGTCACTCAAACCGAGGTGTTGCGCCAGATTCGAGGGCCCAGCAAATGAACCGAGGGCCACCACAAGAGGCCAATCACGAGGGGCTTAATCAGGTCACCACGTATGCTCAGTTCATTAGGATGAAGCCACCGACCTTTTCCAAGGCGGAAGACCCCCTGAAAGCTGAGGCTTGGATCAACGCAATCGAGGCCAAGTTCTTTGCCTTTGTGATGCCTTGCTCTGAGGAGAACAAGGCCAACTTCGCAGCTCTTCAACTGCGAGGAGAAGACTTAATGTGGTAGGATCATTTCAAGACTATGCAGCACGGGCGTGCTGTCACTTGGGACGAATTCAAGCAAGCTTTCAAGAGCCATCACATCCCTAAAGGATTAATGGATAGGAAGATGAGGGAGTTATTGGCTCTCAGGCAGGGATCTGACACGGTGTACCGTTACGCCCAGAAGTTCAATAGCCTTTGCCAATACAGTGCACATCACATGGATACTGACGCTAAGAAGATAGAAAGGTTCCGTGATGGTCTAGACGACAAGCTATATCAACGACTGAACTTGCTCGAGCCAGAGAGTTTCCATGAGCTTGTGAATAAGGCTATATCCCAAGAGGATGCTATGAAAAAGGACCATAGGGACAAGAAGAGGTCGTCTGGTTTTGCTTCGAGTAGTGGAACTAACAAGAAGTTTCGCTTTGTGAAAAAGAATGTTCCTAACCCATCCCAGCAATCTTCAAGTGGACGCTGGACGATGAAGCCATCCCAGGGCAAACGTTCAGGGAACTTCTAGTTCCGCAATGCTCAGCAGCAGGCTCCAAAGCCTAATGTACCTCCACGTAATATCGGTGATCGCCGCTGGTTCAACTATGGTCAGCCAGGGCATTACATTAGTGATTGCCCCAAGCCCAAGCAGAACAAGCCCAATCAGCAGAATCAAGCTGCGGGAAACAAGCCTGCCACTCTGTGACGCCCCAGGTTTTCGGCCGGGTTAATCAACCCTAATGATCTGGTCAATTGGGTTGACTTTGGTCAAACGATGGCCAACCTGGGCCATCACCTCGAAAACATCACCAATAAACCCAAATGACACCTATTGGTCAACCAAAGTTCACCTTGATCAAGACCCAACTCAAAAACCCTGGACTCCTTGTTGACCCATCCATGTCAGCCGGAACTTTTGCCGCGTTCTCCAAATTTTCCCTAAACACTTCAAATTCTCCGAATACAAAAGTTGTGTATTTTATCGAGGGACACAACTTTCGTGTTGAGTGGCATTGCTGGTTTGAGCAAATTGGTGAAAAATGCAAGTCAATGTCTGCTTTCACTGTTCACCAGGGCTGAGATTTCCGTCAAGTTTCCCCTGCAGTTTATGTCGGATTCTTTGATCTAAAACCTTAGAGCCTTTGCAAACTTTGTAGAGGGTAGTGTGGTGAGTAAGTTGGTAGTCAAGCCTTGGTGCAGTTCTGTTTGGAAAAATTGAGAAAATCCATTTCAAAGTAGGGTACTTAGAATGGCCTTGAGCCAGAGCGCCGCCATGCACGACGTCGCGTCGCGTCGCGCCGCGTCGCGTGCGCTCACCGCGACCCGCCACTCGGGTCCGAACGCCGAGGCGGCCGACGACCCGCCGGTCCATGCGCCATAGAACCACCGTTCTGCCGCAGCTCCCTTGGCGCCACGTGCTTCGCATCCATGGGCCGCGGTGCCGCCGTACCCGCGCCGCGCCGCCCAACCAACCGCGCGCCGGCGTACACGCCGCACGTCGCCGCCGCCCATTCGTGCCGTACTCCGGCCATGCCGCGGTCCATACCTGGATTAGCTTCAACTTGGTGCCCAAGCCATCACCTCAACCGCCTTGTGCACGGCTATAAAGCCGGCCAGTCCTTCCTCGCGCGGGCGCCGAGCCGCCGCCGTCCGCCATAGGTGCCTCACGGTGAACCCCACCCCGCCTGCTTTTCCTCACCAACACGTGCTGCTTCCCACTTTGTAGGACCCCCCTGTAGCTCCTGCGCGCGCTTGTTGGTCTGCTCGAGCTGCCAGCTCGCCGGAGGGATCTCTCCCGCGGCCGCCGACAGACAGTCGACGACGAGCTCTGCTTCCCGCTCGTCTCCCGAGCCAACCAACCACCTCAGCGCATCCCCTAGACCCTAGTGAAGCTACCCGTGCAACACATTGGCCTGTCCCGTCCCTGTCCTCGCCGGAATTCGAGCACCCACGGCCGCGCCACCACCGGTCCGCCGCCGCCGCCCGCCTGCAGTACACCGGGCCAATCCTCCGCCACCCATCAACCACGGGTGAGCTCAATCGCCGTTTACCCCGCTTGTTTGCCTGCAGCGCCTCTCCTCGCCGCCGGCGAGCTCGCCGTTGCCATCGGTTCCAAGGGAGGGGAAGGCAAGGGCATAAGTGTGAGGATTTAAAAACTTCCAGGGACCCGAGTGCTAAAAGATTCTATACTCTTTGATGTGCTTTAGCTGGAATTTGTAAAATCAATTAAAAATTGTAGAAAAATCCAAAAATAGCAAACCCAATTTTGTGGTGCTCTGTGTACCTAAAACGAAAACTTTGTCCAAAGGTGTATATATTTTTGAGCTTTAGATGTTGCTTGAAAAATACAAATTTAAAATACCTAGATATGTGATTCTGTTAAATCTACCAATGATCTGGAGCTGAACTTTGGATATGTTGTGGGAACTAGTATGTCTAGAATCTGTGCCAAAAATTGCTTTGAGCCCAAATCTCTTTATGAAAATCATTTTGTGAAATTGATAAATCTTCCTAGGTGATTTTTGTAGCTTCAAATATAATTAGTTTTGAGCCCAACATCTGGCTACTGTCTTTTGTTACCAAAATGCATCCTTGGTGAATTTACCATGATTTTATCGCTGTTTCAAATATTATTTCCTCATTTATGCATGTTTTAATCATAAATTTGTGTAGCATGTTTCATAAAGACTATATGTGTGTTTGTTAGATCTTTAAGCTTGTTTTGGACCAAAGCATGTGTGAGAGGAAGTTTGGACTCATTTCTGTTGTGATTATTTTAATATGCAATATTCCCTTATATGCTAGCTAGTAATGCACATAATTTGTGTAATTAATTGCAGTGGTGCTAAAACCCCTTTTCTTGCTGCCCAAGGAAGTGCTCCTGGTCAGTAGGACCAGTAGGTGCTGCTGGTTAGATTTGACATGTTTTGGTTGGCTACAAGGAGTTTAAACTAGTGTAATCTAGTAAAGGGAAAAATAGGAAAAATGCATTCTTTGTGTATAAGTTAAGGGTTTGAGCTAAGGAAGTCAAATGGTGGTATTAAAAGTAGATTTCATTGCTGTTGGTAAATAAAGGTAATTTTCTTTTATAACCATGCCATTTTTTCACATCCTGCAAGTGTCACATAGTCTTTTGTGTTGCTTCAAATAAGTAAATGTCGAATGCTTTTCTTAAGGGGAATATGACCAACCCTATCCAACTTGTAGCTTTGCTACTGTTTTGCTGATGTAAATTAAATTAATTTGTTTAGATATATGTACACAGTCACCGTAAAAGTCTGGATAATAAAGCAACACATATTGTTCCTTTATAGGAAGAGTATGCTGAATGTATTATTATCTAGGTGAATGCGTTCAAGCATGCACCTCTTGGTTGTCATAAGTTGTTTGAAATTAATTAAATTCAAATGGTCACTTAAGTCTTGCATTGCATCCTCCGTGTAGAAGTCCCCGACGGTAATTACACGCTCGTGTCAGAAGACGTGAACGAGGGAGCCGGAGGAGGTGTGCACTACGTCGCCATAGAGCAAGACCCGGACCAAAGTCCGGAAGATTGCCTAACTTCTTGTGCTAGCGAAGGCAAGCCCCGGTTTTATCATTACCCATATTTTATTTAACTTTATGCAACTATCTATGTTATTCTATGTGCATTTACATTCAGGAATTTGATGAAACCCTAATTGCATGATCCCTAGGTGCCTATGATCCCTAGGTAACTTTTGTCGGGTAAGTCTTGCTGAGTATTAGTATACTCAGACTTGCTATAATTGTTGTTTTCAGGTGAAGTGGTTTGGCCTGGTAAGATTCCACCCGGCTGGGAGCTGGAATGGGTGGATGAGGACGTTGAGTAACGGTGTCACAGATGGCCTCTGGTGATGTCGTAACGTATCGTTATTAGAACTTCCGCTGTTTTAGTAAAACTCTGAATGATTTATTACATGTTGGAATTAATGCTTTGTAATAATTGGACCCTACGGGGAGATTAGTATTAATGTGTAAGGCACTCTGGACTCACCTTCGTGGGAGTTTTAATGCATTCGTTCGATCCTCTCTGTGTTCCAAGTGATTTACCGGGTGTAAACCCGGCAACACTCAACGAGATGCTTCTTTATTATCGCTTAATGACCAAATGGAGTGGTTTAGGCGATAGTACGGAATCATCAGGTGGGGTTGTCACAGCTGGTATCAAAGTGGTTGAATGCACTAGAGAGATTAGCTTAATACTAATCACATGTTTTACAATAAAACTTGTCAAGATTGATTGGATTTCGAAAATCCGTTGGATCGTTAAGGAATGATCTAGATCGAGAGGACCTAGAGGGAATTTTGGGTTCTTTAAGGTGGCATAAGAATCTATGGTTTATTTTGCTAACTTCCAGCACTTTACTTATTGTTAGACTTACTTTATTGCACAACCAAACTAGATGAGCCACGTGTTTCATACTGCGCTGTTCCGCATCACGGGAATTGCGAGGGTTGATGGAGTGATCCCTTCCATGGATCCCATCTTCGCGTCTAGATATGAGTTGTGGTGTCGCCACGTGTTTCATACGTGTGCATTCCGCATGTCGATCATGTGCGGCAAGGATACACTCCATTCAAACGGAGGGTTTCCGAGGTTGGACGCTGTCCATGCAGCGGCTTTACGCATGGATACCGTTTCTATAAGTGAACGGTAATGTTTGTGGATGCTTTCGTGACGTGCTGGCACGAAAGGTTCGTTTTCTGCAGGTACACTAACCACGCTCGTAAGTCGTTAAGTGCGAATCGAATAGCTCCGACTAGCTATTATAAGGAGAGCCGATTATAAGCTTGCCACCGGCACTAACTACGTCTTTTGGATTGAATTGTAAAGGCGTACCAGGCGTGTGCATGCATAATTAGAATCTTGTTCAACCTTAAATTGGTTCTCCAATGCTTGAATAATTTGTCTTGAGTGAATTGCGTGATCTTAGAAAAGGTTTTCCTCTCTTTTGAAGTTAGGAAAATGCGGGCAGATTCTGTCTCTATCGTTTCTCAATGTTTGTAGCCAAATCTGTAAGGAATGTGAATAGGCATCCTTTAGGAAAGTTGTTCCTTATGAAGTTGAGCATCCACTGTGAATTTTCCAGGATTTTAGGAATTTTCTGTAGAAAGTTATGCTCAGTTTAGTGAGTCTCTGTTCTGCTGTTTTTCAGAACAGCCCCCCCCTACCGCAAAAGAAATTTTTCGATCATGTTCCAATCCAATCTAGCCCTGCTATTGAGTACCAAAGGTGTGCATAACTAAGCCACCGAGTTGCTACCAAGGATTGGTAATTTGTAGGGTTATAGGTTCTGAGTTAAAAATTTTTGACTCACAACTCCCGAACTTTACGCCATCATTTTATGCGTACTCATTTCGAGTTTGGCATATCTTGCACCTTATGCTAATGGCTGTCCTGAGTGTCACCAATTGGTAATCCAACTATCCTTTTTCTAATCGAAATCTTGTGGAAGTTGAAAGCCTTTAGTAGTGGTCGGTATAAGCAGCATTCCCTTGTAATCATGAGAACTTACCTCTGTACGCGTGATCGTCTCTGGTTCTGACATGTGTCACTTGTTCCAGATGTCTGCTTCCGGATCTGTGAACGTTGACGCACAGGCATGGACTCACTTGAACTGCCTCGAGGAGGGTGGTCTTCCTGCACTTTTGTGGGATACCCTAAAGGACTTTGGGTACACAGTGTATCCCGAGTACTCGGCACGTGAGCTCATGACAACATGCCAACTGCTTCATGGGGAAGTGAATGTAAAGATCCTCGTGTGTCCGACACATCCTACTTGGGAAGAGTGGGAGGTGAAGGCACAAGGATGGAAATTGGCTGGCATCGTGCAAAAGGCTGCGTTGGAAGCACTCACAACTTTTTGTGAGAAGCATGCCGATTTGGTAGCTAGTGCTACGGCTAAGGTGATTCCATTACCTAAGCCGCATTCCGGGCAGGATATCGAATGCCAAGTTTCTCTCTCCGCTCAGGATAATCCTCACTATAGTCCTGAACTTGACACCGCAGTCCGTTTCTCCAAAGCTATGTTGGACCTCTATCAATCAATGGTTGGATAAAGTATGTTCTATAGGCACAAAATTTATAGACAGCAAGTCAACGGTGCAGGAACTATCACCCAAGAGTTGAAGGAAGCTTGAGCAACGATAGCCAATCTTAAGAAGAAAAGAAGAAAGGACAAAAGAACAATACAAGAATTAAGCGAAGTCATTCATGAACAGAACTTCTTGTTGCAGCACAATGATCAATATATGCTTGACTTTGAGAATCAACTAGAAGCTATAGCAGCTCCACCTCCTGATCCAGAAGAGGAAGAAGATCCCGAAGAGATCCAAGGAGAATCTGGAGTGGAGTCTGGACCCGCTTCACCTTAAGTGAACTTAGGCTAGAAGTGTATCTAGTTGATGTTAGTTACGCTTTCAATGAAGTAATGTGTTGTAGGAATGGATCTTGAAATGACGTTGGATATGATCGACATGGACCATGTGATGGATATCAATCTATGTTAAATGTTGGGAAATCTTGCTCACTGACTGTTATCATGTTTGCATGTGCGTACCGAGAGTATGGTGATTTACGTACGCCTAGGCCTTATGTGAAAACAGCTAGGCGAAGTCTCGGTTACGGAATTTTACGGGCATGACAATGTTGGAAATTGACTTAAAGTTGAATACCAACCTTGGAGCACATGAAATCATGCATCCACTGACCAAAGATGAGAATTTTCGGTGTATAAGCTAGGATTATGAACTTTATGCTTATGACCGTCGTGCGGCCCGGTTCTGAAAAGTTGCCTCGAATGAGTTTTCGTCGTACATATTCTACTTGTTAATTTTATGAGCAAGCTTACGGATATGTGTTTAATGAGAGCTCAAAATTTTCAGATGGTCGGACCCACACGTAACACCCCCAACGGTTTTAACGCGTCGGGTAATGGTGATTTACCGTCACCGCCACTCATGACGCTAGTGGAGACTTTCATGGCCGCTCAGACTGAAGTGTTGCACCAGATTTTGCAGACGCAACAACAGATCGCGCAACAGATGCACCAGAGACCACCAGTGGGAGCTAACCAAGATGGACCGCAGATGGTTACCACATATTCCCAGTTTATCGGGATGAAGCCCCCAACCTTCACCAAAGCAGAAGAACCCCTTGATGCAGATGCATGGGTTAGGGCCATTGAGGCCAAATTCTCTGCATTTGTCCTACCGTGTTCTGAGGAGCACAAGGCTAGATTTGCAGCCTTGCAGCTTCGTGGAGAAGCCTTAATGTGGTGGGAGCACTTTAAGATCATGCAACCTGCTGGACATGAAGTTACTTGGACGGAATTCAAGAGAGATTTCAAAGACCACCACATCCCAAAAGGACTCATGGTTAGAAAAATGAAAGAGTTGCTTGCTCTTAAGCAAGGTGATGACACTATGTATCAGTATGCACAGAAGTTTAATAGCCTCTGCCAGTATGGAGAACATCACGTGGACACCGACGCCAAAAAGATGGAACGTTTTCGTGATGGTCTCAGGAGTGAGTTGTACGAAAGACTAAACCTATTAGAGCGAAACAGTTATCATGAGTTAGTGAACAAAGCTATCTCGCAAGAGGATGCCATGATGAAGGTACAAAAGGAAAAGAAGAGGCATAATGAAATTGCTTCGGGAATTGGGTCAGGCAAGAAATTTCGTTTCGTCAAGAAGAATGCGCATGGTTCTTTCCAATCATCCGCATCAGGCCATTGGAGAATGACTCCGTCCCAGTATAAGCCTTCGGGAAATTTTCAGTACCGCCAGGCTCAGCCACAAGACTTCAAGCCAATGGAATTTCAACCCCGTGTTTGCTACAATTGTAGACAACCCGGGCATTATGCCAATGAGTGCCCAAACCCTAAGAGGATCAAGACCAAGCAGCAAACTCCGAACCCCGGAATAGCTAAGGGCAATCGTGACAAGCAGCCCATAATTCAAGCGAAGCAAGATCAGCTTAACTTCACGGGTAACCTTTCTCTTCATACCGTTTACTTTAATGATTGGACGTACGCCTTTCCCATCTTCTAGTTGCTTTAAGAGCTAAATCCAGAAATCTTGGTGAACAAAGGTAATGACACATTGGTTACTAGCCTTCCCTTTCTTCATAAGAAATCCTTAAAGTAATCAGCTCTTCTCAACTTAGTCTTCCACCGGAATCCCCAAGTTTCACACCAATCAACCGGATAAGTTGAAGGAGTAGGATCAAACATTTCTTGAGAAATCATGGTCAGATCTCTGGACCATTGGACCCCATTCGTTTTAGTGCCGCGACGGTACGACGCCATAGCGTCGCCCTGCCATCTCTTTTCCCGCGACCACGATCACGTCGTCGAGACCTCACAGGCCGACCATTATCGAGCCCCGTGTGGCAACTGCTGGATCGCTCCGCGAGCTCCTACCTCAGTCGGTTGGGATGACCGTTGCGTCCTGTGGGGCTATATAAAGGAGAAACCCTCCCGCGGTGTTACCATTGCCAAGTCTCGCCTGCCTTCGATTTCGACAGATAGTGTCGCCACTCTTATTTTTCCTCCGGCTAGTTTTGGCCAACCCACTACTAGTCCATCTCTTCTGCTTCGCCCGCTCGCCGAGTAAGCTGGTTAGCCGTCTTCGTCAACCGCCTCCCGAAGAAGCTCGAAGAAGACCGAAGGAAGAACCCCGCCTCCATCGTCGACCATGTCCCAGATCGGGGAGATGTTTGAGTCCCTCCGCTGGATGCTTGCAGCGATGTATCTCTGCATTATCGGCGGCGTTTGCCTTCTTTTAGTTTTCGATGTACACATCCATCACCCTCTCCCTCATGAACTGCGATGAGGTAGCGAGGAGAGTCCCATGTATCTTTTGCCCTATATGAATTCTCGCTACCTAGAAATGTAAGCGAGTACATATTTCATCTTGTCACCCTTATCTTGCTAGAAAGAGTTGCCCCCACTATTGTTGTCGAATCTAGGGACGAGATTCTGTTTAAGGGGGGTAGGCTGTGACGCCCCAGGTTTTCGGCCGGGTTAATCAACCCTAATGATCTGGTCAATTGGGTTGACTTTGATCAAACGACGGCCAACCTGGGCCATCACCTCGAAAACATCACCAACAAACCCAAATGACACCTATTGGTCCACCAAAGTTCACCTTGGTCAAGACCCCACTCAAAAACCCTGGACTCCTTGTTGACCCATCCATGTCAGCCGGAACTTTTACCGCATTCTCCAAATTTTCCCTAAACACTTCAAATTCTCCGAATACAAAAGTTGTGTATTTTGTCGAGGGACACAACTTTCGTGTTGAGTGGCATTGCTGGTTTGAAGTGCAAATTGGTGAATAATGCAAGTCAATGTCTGCTTTCACTATTCACCAGGGCCGAGATTTCCGTCAAGTTTCCCCTGCAGTTTATGTCGGATCCTTTGATCTAAAATCTTAGAGCCTTTGCAAACTTTGTAGAGGGTAGTGTGGTGAGTAAGTTGGTAGTCAAGCCTTGGTGCAGTTCTGTTTGGAAAAATTGAGAAAATCCATTTCAAAGTAGGGTACTTAGAATGGCCTTGAGCAAGAGCGCCGCCCTGCACGACGTCGCGTCGCGTCGCGCCGCGTCGCGCGCGCTCACCGCGACCCGCCCCTCGGTCCGAACGCCGAGGCAGCCGACGACCCGCCGGTCCATGCGCCGTAGAACCGCTGTTCTCGCCGCTCCCTTGGCGCCACGTGCTTCGCATCCATGGGCCGCGAGTGCCGCCGTGCCCGTGCCGTGCCGCGCCGCCCAACCAACCGCGCGCCGGCGTACATGCCGCATGTCGCCGCCGCCCATTCGCGCCGTACTCCGGCCATGCCGCGGTCCATACCTGGATTAGCTTCAACTTGGTGCCCAAGCCATCGCCTCAACCGCCTTGTGCACGGCTATAAAGCCAGCCAGTCCTTCCTCGCGCGGGCGCTGAGCCGCCGCCGTCCGCCATAGGTGCCTCACGGTGAACCCCACCCCGTCTGCTTTTCCTCGCCAACACGTGCTGCTTCCCACTTCGTAGGACCCCCTGTAGCTCTTGCGCGCACTTGTTGGTCTGCTCGAGCTGCCAGCTCGTCGGAGGGATCTCTCCTGCGGCCGCCGCCGAACAGTCGACGACGAGCTCTGCTTCCCGCTCGTCTCCCGAGCCAACCAACCACCTCAGCACATCCCCTAGACCCTAGTGAAGCTGCCCGTGCAACACATTGGCCTGTCCCGTCCCTGTCCTCGCCGGAATTCGAGCACCCGCGGCCGCGCCACCACCGGTCCGCCGCCGCCGCCCGCCGGCAGTATCCCGGGCCAATCCTCCGCCACCCATCGACCACGGGTGAGCTCAATCGCCGTTTACCCCGCTTGTTTGCCTGCCGCGCCTCTCCTCGCCGCTGGCGAGCTCGCCGTTGCCGTCGGTTCCAAGGGAGGGGAAGGCAAGGGCATAAGTGTGAGGATTTAAAAACTTCCAGGGACCCGAGTGCTAAAAGATTCTATACTCTTTGATGTGCTTTAGCTGTAATTTGTAAAATCAATTAAAAATTGTAGAAAAATCCAAAAATAGCAAACCCAATTTTGTGGTGCTCTGTGTACCTAAAACGAAAACTTTGTCCAAAGGTGTATATGTTTTTGAGCTTTAGATGTTGCTTGAAAAATACAAATTTAAAATACCTAGATCTGTGATTCTGTGAAATCTACCAATGATCTGGAGCTGAACTTTGGATATGTTGTGGGAACTAGTATGTCTAGAATCTGTGCCAAAAATTGCACAAAGTTACTGAAGCAATCTCTTTATAAAAATCATTTTGTGAAATTGATAAATCTTCCTAGGTGATTTTTGTAGCTTCAAATATAATTATTTTTGAGCCCAACTTCTGGCTACTGTCTTTTGTTATCAAAATGCATCCTTGGTGAATTTACCATGATTTTATCGCTGTTTCAAATATTATTTTCTCATTTATGCATGTTTTAATCATAAATTTGTGTAGCATGTTTCATAAAGGCTATATGTGTGTTTGTTAGATCTTTAAGCTTGTTTTGGACCAAAGCATGTGTGAGAGGAAGTTTGGACTCAGTTCTATTGTGATTATTTTAATATGCAATATTCTCTTATATGCTAGCTAGTAATGCACTCAATTTGTGTAATTAATTCCAGTGTTGCTAAAACTCTTTTCTTGCTGCCCAAGGAAGTGCTCCTGGTCAGTAGGACCAGTAGGTGCTGCTGGTTAGATTTGACATGTTTTAGTTGGCTACAAGGAGTTTAAACTAGTGTAATCTAGTAAAGGGAAAAATAGGAAAAATGCATTCTTTGTGTATAAGTTAAGGGTTTGAGCTAAGGAAGTCAAATGGTGGTATTAAAAGTAGATTTCATTGCTGTTGGTAAATAAAGGTAATTTTCTTTTATAACCATGCCATTTTTTCACATCCTGCAAGTGTCACATAGTCTTTTGTGTTGCTTCAAATAAGTAAATGTCGAATGCTTTTCTTAAGGGGAATATGACCAACCCTATCCAACTTGTAGCTTTGCTACTGTTTTGCTGATGTAAATTAAATTAATTTGTTTAGATATATGTACACAGTCACCGTAAAAGTCTGGATAATAAAGCAACACATATTGTTCCTTTATAGGAAGAGTATGCTGAATGTATTATTATCTAGGTGAATGCGTTCAAGCATGCACCTCTTGGTTGTCATAAGTTGTTTGAAATTAATTAAATTCAAATGGTCACTTAAGTCTTGCATTGCATCCTCCGTGTAGAAGTCCCCGACGGTAATTACACGCTCGTGTCAGAAGACGTGAACGAGGGAGTCAGAGGAGGCGTGCACTACGTCGCCATAGAGTAAGACCCGGACCAAAGTCCGGAAGATTGCCTAACTGCTTGTGCTAGCGAAGGCAAGCCCCGGTTTTATCATTACCCATGTTTTATTTAACTTTATGCAACTATCTATGTTATTCTATGTGCATTTACGTTCAGGAATTTGATGAAACCCTAATTGCATGATCCCTAGGTGCCTATGTTCTCTACTAGTATGCTAGGTCGCTAGATGCTATGCTCTAAGGATCCGATACAAGTCGAGTGATGTTCGTCACTCGCGAGAATAGGTTTTCCTTTGTGGAAATCCCCAATTAAATTAATGAATTGCTCATGTGGTAAGAGCATGGGATTTGGGCTCCGGTCCAGTGGCTTCGTGGGCTAAGCTTTTGAAAGCACTAAGCACTTGTCGGGAATGGGACCGGTAAGCCTTGTACCTTAATGAGACGGTACGTGATTTTACTACTACTAATCTCGATTCGTCTCCTGCCCGGCTTGCAACCGGAAGGAGGGTACATGTGTGAGGCTGGATGCACTGTGTGGGGCATTCCAGATAGCCCTGTACCCGGGACTGTAGGCTATCATCCCAACCTGAGGATTTTTGGGAATCGTTTGGTCGGTGTCAGCTCTGTGGGGCACCGCTTCGTGTGTTTAGGTTACCTTGCAAGGAGTATGAATCAATCGATTGTCGGCCTCTCACCGTTATCCGAGACTGCTTAATCAGCTGGCCATGATATCCCGTAATAATGGAACTATGTGAAACCTTCTGCGTGAATTAATTGTGTGGTACAATTCTTGTTTGTATCAGTTGCTCACTTAGTAATGATAACCTCACTAGAAACCAAGCTAAAATATTGAAAGTAAGGATCCATGATTTTAGCTGCTTTTTGGTAAAACAAATCCCCTAGCCAAAGGCCTACATGATTAGAGGTAACTTTTGTCGGGTAAGTCTTGCTGAGTATTAGTATACTCAGACTTGCTATAATTGTTGTTTTCAGGTGAAGTGGTTTGGCCTGGTAAGATTCCACCCGGCTGTGAGCTGGAATGGGTGGATGAGGACGTTGAGTAACGGTGTCACAGATGGCCTCTGGTGACGTCGTAACGTATCGTTATTAGAACTTCCGCTGTTTTAGTAAAACTCTGAATGATTTATTACATGTTGGAATTAATGGTTTGTAATAATTGGACCCTACGGGGAGATTAGTATTAATGTGTAAGGCACTCTGGACTCACCTTCGTGGGAGTTTTAATGCATTCGTTCGATCCTCTCTGTGTTCCAAGTGATTTACCGGGTGTAAACCCGGCAACACTCAACGGGATGCTTCTTTATTATCGCTTAATGACCAAATGGAGTGGTTTAGGCGATAGTACGGAATCATCTCGGGTGGGGTTGTCACACACTCCGGCTAAGAAGGCAATGGTGCAAGTCCGCTAAGGCAAGCTAAACTGCACCACCATGAGTGACATCCCAAAAGGAGCTTCAGTGCTCACGGGTACATTCTCTATCAATGACATTCCTATTAAGATTTTGTTTGATTCTGAAGCTACCCACAGTTTCATAAGTGAAAATCTATTAGGCAAATTGGGTTTAATAGGTTCCCATACCAAATCGGCTTATAAAATTATCACGCTAGGTGGAAACATCTCTTCTCACACCTTAGCTTTTGGAGTTCCTTTAAAATTGGGAAGTAAGACTATTGAATCCAATCTTATAGCCATAAGTTTGGAAGGCATGGATGTTATCTTGGGTATGGACTGGATGACCTAGCACAAGGTGGTTCTAGATATATCATATAGAGTTGTAGCGATCAATTCGCCTACGGTCGGGCACACTACCTTGTACCTACCTTTCAAGGACAGTACAGACTCTTGTGCCTATGTGACCATTATCTTTCATCTTGAGGAAATTCTAGTAGTTTGTGAGTATCCAGATGTCTTTCCTGACGAATTGTCTGGTATGCCACCAGACCGAGATGTCGAGTTTGTAATTGAACTCCAACCGGGTACTGCACCCATTTCTAAATGACCTTATCGTATGCCTCCCAAAGAACTAGCCGAACTAAAAAACCAACTCCAGGAGCTGTTAGATAAGGGTTATATTCGCCTGAGTTCTTCTCCTTGGGGTTGTCCTGCTCTCTTTGTCAAAAAAAGATGGTAGCTTGAGGCTGTGTGTTGACTACCGACCGCTCAATGCAGTGACCATCAAGAACAAATATCCTCTTCCTCGAATCGATGTTCTTTTTCATCAATTGGCAGGAGCCAAAGTTTTATCCAAGATCGACCTTCGTTCTGGTTACCACCAAATCAAAATTCGACCTTGTGACATTCCTAAAACTGCTTTCTCCACTCGTTATGGTCTTTACGAGTTCTTGGTGATGTCCTTTGGTCTCACAAATGCCCCAGCCTACTTCATGTACCTCATGAACTCCATGTTTATGACAGAGCATGACAAATTCGTA
Organism: Cenchrus americanus; assembly: GCA_947561735.1. Taxonomy (NCBI): domain Eukaryota; kingdom Viridiplantae; phylum Streptophyta; class Magnoliopsida; order Poales; family Poaceae; genus Cenchrus; species Cenchrus americanus. Next base: position 124,257,202 of record OX387244.1, on the reverse strand, counting down.
GTGGTCTTTATCGATGATATCCTCATCTGCTCCAAAAATGAGAAGGAGCATGCCAAACATCTTTGAATTGACCTGCAGCGTTTGCGAGATCATAAGCTTTATGCTAAGTTCTCCAAAAGCGAATTCTGGTTAGATAGTATGAAATTTTTGGGGCACACTATTTCCAAGGATGGCATCTCCGTAGATCCTAGCAAAGTACAAGAGGTGATGGATTGGAAACCACCCAAGTCCGTACACCAAATCCGCAGTTTCTTAGGTTTGGCGGGTTATTACCGTTGATTCATTCTGGACTTCTCCAGAATCGCTAAACCTATGACCGAACTGCTCAAGAAAGGAGTGAAGTTCGTGTGGGTGAAGCATGTGAGAAAGCCTTCCACACCCTGAGGCAACACTTAACTTCAGCCCCAGTACTAGTGCAACCAAATAATTCCAAACCTTTTGAAGTTTTCTGTGACGCGTTAGGCACGGGTCTCGGTTGTGTTCTTATGCAAGAAGGCTGAGTCATTGTCTATGCTTCATGGGCACTTCGACCTCATGAGATCAATTATCCCACCCATGATCTTGAGTTAGCAGCTGTTATCCACGCTCTCAAGATATGGAGACATTATCTGATGGGTAGTCGTTGCAATATCTTCACTGATCACAAGAGTCTCAAATATATGTTCACTCAGACGGATCTAAACACGAGGCAAAGGAGATGGCTTCAGTTGATTAAAGATTATGACCTAGAAGTGCACTACCACCCCAGAAAAGCAAATGTTATTGCGGATGCTCTTAGCTGCAAAGTTCACTGCAATCATCTAGAGTTGGAGCCAGTTAGTGACCCATTATGTGAAGAGATGAGAAGTCTCAACTTGGAGGTGGTAGAGCAAGGAAATATTTATGCCTTAGTACCGAATCAAATCTTTATGATAGAATTGTCACTGCTCAACACAACGACGAAGACATACAAATCCTCAAATAAAAACTAGCAGAGGAAGATCCTAAGTATACCTGTTTCCAGAAGGATCACAAGGATGTGATCTGGTTTGGAAAACGCCTTGTGGTTCTTGTTGATCCAGAAATTAGGAAGACAATCTTTGATGAGGCTCATATGTCCAAGTTCTCTATTCACCCCGACAGTACTAAGATGTACCAAGATTTGAAACAAAATTTCTGGTGGTCCAATATGAAAGTTGATATAGCCAAGTATGTAGCCGAGTGTGATACTTGCCACCGGATGAAAGCAAGACATTTGAAATCGGCAGGTGTACTCCAACCTTTGTCGATACCCATGTGGAAGTGGGATGATATTAGTATGGACTTCATTGTGGGTTTACCCCTAACAGCTAGAAAGAAAGATTCTATCTGGGTTATCATGGACAGACTCACCAAAACCGCCCATTTCATTGCAGTTCATACTACTTATTCAGTGCAGCAATATGCAGATATATACATGGATCAAATAGTTCGTTTGCATGGAATTCCTAAGACCATAATCTCTGATAGAGGAACTCAGTTTGTAGCTCGCTTCTGGGAGCTGTTACATGAGTGCTTAGGAACCAAGTTGATTCGTAGTTCTAGCTATCATCCGCACACCGATGGTCAGACCGAAAGGATAAATCAAATTTTGGAAGACATGCTACGAGCAAGAATCTTACACTTTGATAAGAGTTGGGACAAGTGTTTGTCCTTAGCAGAGTTCTCTTACAACAATAGCTATCAAGCTAGTCTGAAGATGGCACCATTCGATGCTCTTTACGGACGAAGATGTCGCACCCCGTTGAACTAGTCAGAAGCCGGAGAAAGGACACTCTTTGGTTCGGACTTAGTTAAGGATGCTGAAGAAAAAGTGCAAGTGATAACGGAGAATTTGAAGTTAGCTCAGATGAGGCAAAAGAGCTATCATGATAAGGGAACGACACCCCAACACTTTGAAGTGGGAGATTATGTGTTCTTAAAGGTTTTCCCCACCAAAGGTGTGCAAAGGTTCGGTGTTAAAGGGAAATTAGCTCCGTGCTATATTGGACCTTATGAAGTCATAGAAGTATGTGGGCCAGTGGCTTATCGTATTCAACTGCCAGAACGGTTTTCCGCAGTCCACAATGTGTTTCATGTGACGCAATTAAAGAAAGGTATGCCTATGCCAGAAAATGAGGCGATCACAGAAGCTAATGCTTGGATTGAGCCGGATTTCTCGCTCATCGAGCATCCACTGAGAGTGTTGGACCGAAAGGAGAGAAAGACCTGAAGACGGACCGTAAGAATGTACAAGATACAATGGAGTCATCACACGGAGGAAGAAGCGACTTGGGAGACGGAAGAGTACCTCGACACCAAGTACCCAGGCTTCCTACAATCTCGAAACCGTGTGTTTCTGTTATCTGTCTTGTTTATCTTAAATCGAATCTCGGGACGAGATTCCGTTTAAGGGGGGTAGGTTGTGATGCCCCAGGTTTTTATTTAACCATAATAGTCGGTCAACTCTGCTGACAGTGGTCAAATCACGGTCAACCTGGGTCCTCACCTCGAAAACCTCACCAACCAACCTTAATGACCCTATTGATCAAGTCAACACACACTTGTAGTCAAACCTTGGTCAAAGACATGGTCAAACCCCACTTAAACCCTGATGTCCTTGAATTTCTTCCGGAACTTTTGTCGTGTTCTCCAAAATTCACCTAAACACTTCAAAATCTACCAATATGAAAGTTGTCCAGTTTGTCGAGGGACACAACTTTCATGTAGGATGGCATTTCCAATTTTGAGTGGAAAAGAGTGGAAATCGTGGTCAACTGGCAGCACGTCCTGTTCCTTGACACTGAATGGCATTCAAACTTTGGGTGCTTTTTATGCCAAAACTGTTGAGCAAAACACCATATGGCCTTTGTGAAAGTTGTAGAGGGTAGTGAGATCTACAACTTTCATATTCAAAGCTTGGTGCACTTCTAGTAAGAAATTTGGAGTTATTCGTATTCAAACAGGGGCACGGCGAAACGAAATCGCGCTAGCTGGGCCGCTCCACGACGTCGCGCATGCCTGCGCGTGTCGTGCCCGCGCGCCGCGCCGCCTCGGCGTCCGCGCCAATGCCGCGCCGCCCGAGGCCACTTGCCGACCGAGGCCGCGCCTTCCCCACGCGCCCGCGCCCCGAGGATCCTTGGAGTCCTCCCCGGGCCGCGTCTCGCCGATTGTCCGCGCCGTGCCGGCCGGGCGCGTGCCACGGACCACGGGTCCGTCCGCGGCGTCCCGCCGTACGCACGCGGGTCGAGGCCGCCGTGCCACGGCCGCATCTTCGTGGTCACGCCGTCGTCATCACCGGCCGAGCCCCCCCTATTTAAAGTCGTGTTTCCCCCTCGCGCGCGCCGCCATTGCCATAGCCGCAGCCATGACCGCCGCTTGAGCGAGCTCCCATTCTTCACGAGTGTTTTTTCGTCGGCCGACACACCCAATACCTCCTCTAGCTCGCAAGTGAGCCGTAGCCTTTGCTTGTGGGCAAGCCGGAAGCCTCCCTCGCCGGCAACACCGCTCGCCGCGGCCGCCGCCACCGGTCCTCGCCGTGCGCCCACACCGACGATTTCCCCGCCCCAACTTCGGCCACCCCTGGGTCCTAGGTGAGCTTATGGTCGAGCTCGACCACTTCCCCGTCCGGGAGCGCCGCCGGTTCGCCGGGATTGGCCGAAGCCGTGTCGCCCCCATGGCCAAGGGCCGCATTGCAAGGCTCTAAGTCTTTGCAGGGTGTTTTGTGCAATCTAGGGCCATATGTGTGAGTCCTGGAAAACATCCAGCGGTCTCGGTGAAAAAGAGGAACTTCAATAGTATAGTCACTTTGCAGATTCTTGTAAAATCTCTTGAAAATCGTAGAAAAATCGGAAAAATGCAAACTCAATTTTGTTAGACTTTTGGTGAAGAGCACTACAACTTTGATTAAACTTGTCTAGGTTGTTTCCTGATATTTGTGGCATGAAAAATAAAATTGTGAAAAACCTAGATCTGTGATATCTCAAAAACCATAAGTTCTCTGTAGCTAATTTTCGGATATGTTGTGTATTATGTTATGACTAGCTTCTGTACCAAAAATTGCACAAAGTTATGATGTAAATCTTTTTTATATGATTTGTTTTCCATTTATGCACAATCTGTCTAGATGATTTTTGTAGTTAAAAATAATTATGTTTTTGTGCCCAACTTCTGCATGTGGTCTCCTTATCCAAAATACACCTTTGGTGAATTAATCAAAATTTTATAACTAACAAAAGCATTTATTCTTGAATTATGCTTGATTTCCTTTGTAATTTAATAATTCAAGATCAGTGGTAGCTCTAGATGTACTTGCTGCATTCCTAGGATAGTTTTGGACCAGAGGACGTGTGTAAGAAAGTTAGGATCAATTGGATGCTTAATTATTTTTGTATGCTTTTATCTTGTTAAATGACTAGCTTTTTATTATTTGTGGAATAATTAATTTCCTAGCTTTTCCAAGCATGCATGTGTGTTCAATGGCTTAGTATCGGTAATTGGGTGCTTAAGAAACCCTCCCACTAAATTTTAATGATTTATTGTTTGAAAAAAATCTTTGGAGGCAAGTATAGGTTTAATGTTTCGTTAAATAGGAAAATGCCCTTTTTATTCCTTGTGACCCTTTATAAAATGGTTGCATAGTTTGTTTAGGACCTAAGAATACACCCTTGCTGATTAAGAAATTAAATGTAATTAGTTACATTTTGGTGCACACCTTTGTTGTTGAAAGGTGGAATATTAAATCCTCACATGAAATAACAATTATAAAAGAGAACATTAATTAAATGTGTATCAAAAGAATAAACCCATATCAATAATAACCTTAATGAAAAAGAATCAATAATTAATCATTTGTTAAGGTGAATATGGCCAACAAGCATTGGGTAAAATAATCAATCTATCACATCACCTGTACCTTGCATTGCATTCCGTGTAGATCTTCCTGACGGTGACTACTCGCTCGTGCCGGAAGTCGAGGAAGGAGGAGCTGAAGCGGAGCTGCAGTACATGGAGGTGATCGAAGACACTGAGGGTACTCAGGCTAACCCTGCCGACGAAGGCAAGCCCCGGTTCAATTAACCTAGTATTTCAAAATTATCATGCAACTATCTATGGATGATTGTGCATTTACGTTCAGGAGTTGATATGGAACCCTAGAAGCATGATCCCTAGGTACCTTTGTCCTTTACTAGTATGATAGGTCGATAGCTGCTATGCTATAGGACCGTTACAAGTCGGGTGATGATGACACTCGCAAGAGTAGGTTCTTATGTTGGAATTATAAGATCCCTTAAATGGATTGCTCATGTGCTAAGAGCATGGGATGTGGGCTCCGGTCCAATGGCTTTCGTGGGTTAAGTGTTTGAACGTACTAAGCACTTGTCGGGAATGGGACCGGTAAGCCTAGTACCTTAATGACGCGGTGAGGGATCTTACTATTACTCATCTTGGGATGCGTCTCACGGCTAGCTGCCGATGGTGCATGGCGAGTCCGGGTGCCTCGCGGGGTATACCGCATAGCCTGTACCAAAGACTGTAAGATTCGATTCTGATCTGAAGAGTTTTGGGAACCGCTTGGTGGTTTGTCCTCGTGGGGACATTCCACCGTGTGTTTAGGTCCATCTTGCAAGGCTGTAAACCAATCGATTGTCGGCCTCTCACCGTTATCTGAGACTACTTACTCCACTGGCCATGAGATCCCTAATGATGGAAATTGATGAATATTATGCTTGATTAATCGTATTACTCAACTTATGCTTGCATTAGATGGCTAATTTAGAAAAGAATAAATCAACTAGAACTTGTGCTAAAATCTTGAAAGTAAGGACATACTCTTTGTTACTTTTCAGCAAAAGAAACCTCAGTGGCCAAAAAGCCTATCATGTCTAGAGTTGGTGAAGTAGTTATCACCGACAGGTAAGTCTTGCTGAGTATTAGTATACTCAGCCTTGCTATAATCTGTTGCTCCAGGTAATACCTTTGGTGATGTGTGGCCCGGAGAGATCCTGCCCGGCTGGGAGCTGGAGTGGGTGGAGGACGATGAATGAAGGCATCATGGGTGGCCTCCCGTGGTGTTCTCGCTTTGCGTTTAGTTTAATTCCGCTGTTTTAAAAACTCTGAATTGCGTTGTCATGTCAAAGATGTCGTTTGTAATAATTAAACCCTTCGGGGACAATTTTGGATGTTAATTATGTCGTATCTCTGGACTCGCCTTCACGTGAGTTTTAATGCATATATGTCGATCCTTGTTGCTATATAAGTGATTTACCGGGCGTTAACCCAGCGACTAACGACAGGATGATACTTTATTATTGCTTAATGACCAAAGTGGATTGGTTTTAGGCGATAGTACGATATTTTCCTGGGCGGGTTGTCACACTCACCGGTGGAGGATTCAGGGCCGCTGGGTGTGTGGCGGGTGCTCCAAGGTGGAGGAGTGGGACGACAACGGTGGCGTCGTGCAGGAGGGGACGTGGTGGAGGTCGTCCGTGTGGGCCGCACCGGCAGAGGGGCCGGCACGCAGTGACACCTCTGTCGAGGTGCGCGTGTGGGGCTGCCGCGAGCTGCAGGTCGGTGGGTCCCTTTCCGTCTTCTAGCTCGTGCTCGTCGTCCTCCTCTGCACCCTTCCCTCCTCTCTCTGCCTCTGCGCCCGGGTTGTCGTCGAGCAGGGACTCCTCGCGAGGGCGGAGGACGATGAGCCTGTGCGAGCAAGGCATAGATCGCCTGCCACCATTGCCAGCCTCTGCTCCCCAGCCAGGTGCGCCACCTCCCGCCCTCCTCTCCCCGACGGCCACTCCCACAGCTGTCTCCTTTGAGCGGCACGGCGGTGCTGCCAATCCGCTCATCGCTTTCCTCTCATCCCTCGTCCCCTTGCGGGAGCAGCGACGGTCGTTTGCTTTCGAGGAGAGAAATATTGCAAATGTGCATCATCTGTCTCCTCCATTTCAAATTTGTCCACAAGTTTGCCTTATCAGATAGGTGATGTCTTTGTTAACAGTAGTGTCGGGAGAGGAAAGAAAAAGCTTTTGCCCACGTCGTTGGACTGCATCAACTCCATAGAAAAAATAGTATTAGTCAACGACCGCTGCCGGATGGTCAAATATTTATTGCCCGATGGCGTAAGGGTAACTACTACTCGCTCCTCGTTTACTATGGACTGTGGAGCAGGGCGGGAGGAGGAAGGAGCAATGCCGCCGCCACCGGAAGGGCAGCCCGCGAAATGCGACGGCCGGATCGACGCGGCCATCAACCACTTCGTCCCCATGGGCTACGCCGCGCACGACGTCCGCAGCGCGGTCGAGGCGCTCCTCGAGGTGGCCAACGCTGCCCCCTCCCTCGTTCCTTCTTCCTCCTGTATAGCACCAGTCGAGATCTCGATTTAATCACTGATGTGAACTGTAAACTATTTGCTGTGGGGATTAGGTGCACGGCGGCGCTGTTGGGTGGCCATTCCTGGAGGAAGGCTCCTACCAGGTTGTGCAGGACTTGCTGTTGGAGAAGGAGGAGGAGGTGAAGCTGCTGCTGCTGCAGGATGCGGAGCTAGAGCCTCAGGTCAGCATCGACCTCTGTTGATATCTATTCACTGTTCTTCCATACTTTTGCAGACGAAATGCCCCAATGTAGGCACCTAAACAAAAACATTAGATGTTGGAACATTGCCAATATGCAATACTACCAATACTAGCACTGTGCCAGCTTTTGAAATTGAAACACCATGGTTTGTCAGATTTATCTTACTGCTACAAAATCAATCTTGTTCTCACTCAGTGTGATATATCACTCAGACAGGCTTATCATCTGATGCTTAAAAACTTCCTGAAATATCACCATTTCGTCTTCCCGAAATACTCTGTTGTTTCTTTTTATTTTCTTGTTTGTTAGAGTTCCCATCACTGTCATAAGGAACAGATGTCTGTTCAGTTTACAGCATAGAGTCTACAAGCCTCGTAAGCAAATTGCAAAAGGATCTAACATGCAGGCCTGTTACATTTTTCACACATAGATGGAAAGTTCAATCCTGCCCTTGAGAAACAACCACTCAAAAGGCACAACTTTTGCACCTATCTAGTTTTCAACATGTGCCAGTTTAGTTCTACCATAGATTTCCACTCACCTCCATCAACCGTCCAGGTGAGCCTTGCTCTCCATGCTGGCTTCAACGTCCCATCATTGTGAATCACCTAGTGAGATAACTCTGGTTTCTCAGCTATATCCTACAATGTCAAGGACCAGTCCATGGCTCAAGATGTTTTGCAGGGCATAGCTGTGTTAGACGATAGGGTAACTATCGTATCTATTGTAAGCTTGGCTTGTAAGTCAAGATGGTCACGGTAGATAGACATGTAGTTGAGATTTAGTTTGTTAAGATGTAATCTTGTTGTACAAGCCCTTGGGGCTATATAGTTAACACGCAACGGAGTGCTTTGGCATCCCGTTCCATCTATTCTCACATGGTAATCAGAGCTCGGTTAGTCCATGAGCTTCACCATGGCTTCCTCCTCCGTGTTGCCTGCTGTTCCCTCTCTTGGTTTCTGTCCTCCGAGCGAGAAGTTGACTCGCGCCAACTTTCAGCAGTGGCAGTCCCAAGTCATCTCGGCAATCAATGGCACCAAGCTCGCAAAGTTTATCGCGGCTGATGTTGTGGCGCCAGATGAGTTTCTACTGCCGAAGCAAGGAGCCAAGGACGACGATCTGGCCATCCCCAACCCGGAGCATGAAGATTGGGTGGCCAAGGATTAGCAGGTTCTCAACTAGCTCTTGTCGAATCTGTCGAAGGAGGTCCTCGGCCAAGTGTCTCACGTCGAGACCGCTGCCAAGGCGTGGGCTGCGATCAAGGCGATCTTCGCTTCGCAGTCCCGCGCCCGAATCATCACCAACAGGATGGCGCTGGACACAGCGTCAAAGGGGACGTTCGCCGTCTCCGAGTATGCCGCTAGGATGAAGTCGCTGGCAGACGAGATGGTGTAGCAGGGCGCAAGCTTGAAGCTGAGGAGTTGATCTCCTATATCCTGACCGGGTTGGACATGGAGTTCAATCTGGTTGTGTCGGCTATCGCGACGAGAGTGGAGCCGATCTAGGTTGCGGGAGTTGTTCACTCATCTCACAACTTTTGAGCAGAGGATGGAGTACCATGGAGGAAGCACTCAGTCCTCCGCCAACATGGCTGCCAAGGGCGGTCGTGGAGGTGGTGCCAATAGAGGTGGCCGCGGCGGTGGCCGTGGCAATCACAGGGGCTTCTCACATGGAGGATCCAAGGGTGGACATGGCAGCGGAAGCGGCCGTGGGAGCAATTTCATCCCGGGTGCGATCTGCCAACTCTTTGGCAAGGAGGGGCACTACATCGTCAGATGCTTCAAGCATTTCGATCCATCCTGGACCGGACCGCCTCAGAAGAGTGTTGCTGCCGCCACCACATCCTATGGTGTGGGTACAAACTGTTATGTGGACTCTGGAGCTACAGATCACGTGACAGGAGAGCTGGAGAAGCTGTCCATCTGCGACAAGTACCATAGAGGAGATCAGGTGCACACTGCATCTGGGTCAGGTATGAGAATTGATCATATTGGTCATAGCTCTTTGCATTCTCCTATTCGAAAGATTCATCTGAAAAACATTCTTCATGTTCCTCATGCCACTTTTTCGTTAATCGTCTTGTTCGTGATAACAATGCCTTTTTGGAATTTCACCCCACTCATTTTTCTATCAAGGACTAGGAGACGAGGACAACACTCATCAAAGGCTGATGTGAGCGCGGCCTCTATCCTTTGAAGCCTCATTCCCATGAGCATCTTCCATCCAATAAGCAAGCACTTGGAGCTTTCAAGCCCACCGTTTCGACATGGCATAGTAGACTAGGTCATGCATCCAATAATATTGTTCAGCAAGTCCTTAGCCACCATAAACTTTCTTTTTCTAGGAATCAGGAGAATAATGTGATATGTGATGCATGTCAGCGAGGGAAGAGCCATCAATTGGCCTATCCTAAATCAAACAATGTTTCATCCAAACCTTTTGAGCTTGTGTTTACTGATGTGTGGGGTCCGACACCAACTTCAGTTGGGCGGCATGATTATTACATGAGTTTCATAGATGATTTTAGCTAATTCACGTGGATCTATTTATTGCGATACAAATCTGAAGTTTTCTCATGCTTTAAAGATTTTCAATCTATGGTAGAACGCCAATTCAACTACAAGATCCTTGCAGTACAATCTGTTTGGGGTGGTGAAAGTGCATCTTGGCCCCTAATTGTTGTGGTGATAGTGACAAACACAATTTGTGGTATTTAATGTTTGAATAAGATGTGTGCAAGATTTACGTAATTGAAAATCATGGTTTTGACCAAAGGAAGGCCAAATCCAATTCGGCGTTTTTAACTCAAGTCAAGGCTTAATTTATTTTTTGATTTTGAATTTGAGTATAGGAAACACCGTATTATAAAGGGGGGTGCAAATTGATAGCCAAGAGATGCTAAAAGTGCTCTAGGAGATGACCCAAGTGAGTGAGAAGAGTTTAGAGCTGACACGTGCACTTTTTCTAATCTTATCTCAAACTCTCAGCCATTGTCGGTAGTACCGACGCCGCGTTGGTAGTACCGATATGGCTTCACTGGCGAGTTTTAATCAGGGGCTCGGTAGTACCGACCCGGGGTCGGAACTACCGATATGCCTTCACTGTTGAGTTTCAGCGGGACCCTCGGTAGTTCCGACCCCATGTCGGAAGTACCGAGGAATCTCGATTTTGCATAGTAACGGCTAGTTTTCAGGGTTAAGTACATATACCCCTCTTCTCCCTCCTCACTCATTGTTGACCAACCACGGGACAAACACTCACTTGAGCATTCACTCCACTTCTCCCCTTCCCCCTAGAGCCAAGATTTGATTCCTTTGAGCTAGGGCTTGGGTAGAGAAGTGATTCCTAGTGAGAATTAGAGAAGCTTTGAGAGCCCCTTCGAATCTCCCCATCTCAAGAGCACTTGAAGCATCTCCGGGCAATTGATTCGTGTTTGTTACTCTTGAAGCTTGCTTCTAGACGGTTAGGCGTCTCCCGTTGAGTGCCCTCTTGGTGTGGAGCACCCGGGATTGTTTGTATTACCCTCTCCTTGGTGCAGAAATCTTAGTGAGCACCAATCTTTCTTTATGGGGATTGGAAGAGGAAAAGAGGCTCTTGGTGATAGCCCTCCCTTTGTGGGATCCTCAACGGAGACGTAGCTTACTTTGTGGAAGTGAACTTCGAATTAAATTCTTGTGTCTCCATTTGCTTGCTTGAGTTCTTTGTCTCTCTCTAACCCTAGAACTTGTTTTAGCCCGATCTCTAAATTGGTTGTGCTCCAACTTATATCTTTGGTTGCAGGTGGTTCTTAGCTTCTAAACTAAGCCTTTGATTCAAATAGAATTGCTAGAAGGTACCGACCCCTCGGTAGTTCCGGCACCACGTCGGTAGTACCAACAGGTGTTTTAACCGTTGCATTTGTTTCAGAAATTTGAAGTGATCCTATTCACCCCCCCTCTAGGCATCACAAGGTCCTTTCAGGTGGTGAATACCAAGCCTTAAACACCTTTTTTAATCACCTTGGCATTGCTCACCATGTTTCATGTCCACACGCCCATCAACAAAACGGTTCAGCTGAACGCAAACACCGCCATATAGTAGAAGTAGGGCTATCTCTCCTTGCCCATGTCGCAATGCCCCTAAAATTCTGGGATGAAGCCTTTCTTACCGCGGTTTTTCTCATCAATCGCCTTCCCTCACGAGTCATTAACAATGACACACCATATGAGCACTTGTTCAGTAAACCTCCTGACTATAGCTTTCTTACAACTTTTGGTTGTGTTGTCTGGCCTAATATAAGACCTTACAACTCAAGGAAGCTTGAGTTCAGATCCCAGTGATGTGTGTTTCTCGGATATAGTAATCTACACAAAGGTTTTAAATGCCTTGATCCCTCTTCCGGATGAGTGTACATTTCTCGTGATATTGTCTTTGACGAGACCGTATTCCCGTTTTCCACCCTCCATCCTAATGCCAGTGCTCTCCTCCGCAAGGAGATAGATCTTCTTCCTGATGTCCTTAAAAATTCCTCTTCCGAATTGGGGAGTGTAATTATGCATGATCAATCCTTGATTAATTCTCTGCCTACTGATGCTTTGTCAAGTGGCGGTGGTGTTAATGGTGATGCAGGAACAAATTTGATGCAAAACGGTGAAGAAAGTCCAGCAATCAGGCCTCTTTTTATGCAACCAGGTCGAGACAACTCCAGCACGGGACCCGGAGCTGATCCTCCTGAACCTCATACTGACGCTGCAGGCGAATCAGCCTCGGGCGACGTGGCGCAAGCGATCTCGCCTGGGAGCGCTGCACACCAGCTGTCGGGTGCGGGATCTTCAGCGCCGCCGTCTGCCTCACCACCACACACCAGCCCGGCTGCAGCTGCACATGGAGATCCGCCGACAGGGGGCAGCCGATGGAGATCTTGCGCCGGATCCAGTGCGCCACAGGATGGATCCGGTGTGGCTGCGGCGCCTGATCCTTCTAGTGCGTCGTCACAGCTAGGAGACGTTGCTCATCAACCTGCTACTTGATTGCAACATGGTTTCACCAAGCCCATTACCGTGCATTGGTGGAGTGCTGTAAAGAGAATACTATGCTATGTGCAAGGCACGCTAAGTATGGGTTTAAAGATCAGGAAGTCAATCTCTACAACAGTCAGTGCCTTCTCTGATGCTGACTGGGCTGGGTGTATTGATGACCGGCGATCAACAAGAGGGTTTGCAGTATTCTTTGGATCCAACCTTGTCTCTTGGTGCGCAAGAAAACAACCTACAGTGTCTTGGTCTAGTACAAAAGCAGAATACAAGGCTTTGACAAACGCAACAGCAGACACAATGTGGGTTCAACAATTGCTGATGGAGTTGCAGGTTCCACATTCACCAGTTGCAAGATTATGGTGTGATAATATTGGGGCAACATATCTCTCAGCAAACCCGGTTTTTCATGCAAGAACAAAACATATTGAGATCGACTTCCATTCTGTAAGAGAAAGGGTTGCTCAGAAACTCTTGAATATAAGATTCATAAGCACAAATGATCAGGTGGCAGATGGTTTCACCAAGCCAATTACAGCAGTTAAGATGAAGGAGTTTAGGCGCAATCTCAACCTTGGATGTGGCTGAGATTGAGGAGGAGTGTTAGAAGATAGGGTAACTATAGTATCTGTTGTAAGCTTGGCTTGTAAGTCAAGATGGTCATGGTAGATAGACATGTAGTTGAGATTTAGTTTGTTAAGATATTATCTTGTTGTACATCTTAGCCATTGCTGCGACAAACAGCTCTGTCTGCCATTCTGTAAATACTCTGTTGTTTCTCTATTTTCAGATATGCTAATCGACTAAAGTCACTACTGTATCAATGACCCTTTGCCTATTTCTTTTTTGGAACCTGTCTCATAAGTCACCCAGTTTAACTGTTTCACGGTGAGCACATTCTGGTGGTGTGTAACGCTGAAACAACTGATATTTGACCAAGAATCAACTTGATGTTAATCATGGTTTCAATCCAGTGAACTTTCCGGAGGTGTAAAATGTCTAAAATGATTTCTTTTTCTATTTGAATGTTTAAACTGTTTAGTCAAATATAGAAGTGATGTTTGCACAAGAATCCATCTTGAGTATTACCATGCATTGTTATAACAGCCACATTAGCAGATTACCTGCTCACAATAACAAGTCAACACACAAAGAATCTATATATTCCTTCTCATTGCATTGTAACCAAGATTCTTGTTGTGACTGTTTTGCCATCCAATCATAATTTCATGTTGGCTGACTTTTCTGTCTGCACTCTGCAGCAACCAGAAACTGCAGGGTCGAACCAAGTATCACCAGAACATGGCATGCAAATATCACAAGTGTGCAGTGAGCCACCACCAGAAACTAGTGCAGTGCTTGAAAAGTCCATGCTGCTAGCTTCGCCTGACATATTGCCTGTTCACAAAGCAGTACTATTCCCTACTGCTACAAGCACTGTTCGTCTAAGGCCTCCCACCCACGGATGGATTAGCACTGAGAGTGAGTCTGAGAGTGAATCAGATGATGGAGAAATAATGTCTGCTGAACCGAATCCTGCAGAAACCTTACTTTCTAAGAGGAAGCGACCATGTAGATCGCATGAGCACTCCAAATGATAATGATTCTAAACCTCAAACCGTGCAATCTACTTGCTCTTTCTAGGAACTCCTAACATATAAGTTCAATTTGAGGTATGATAAATGTTTGGCATGTCAAATCCATTTATCTGAACTCCTAAGTCCTAACATATATCTTTCTGGAAGAACTGTAAAGTTTGCTGAATATGCAAAAAAGGAGGGAAATGGACTATCATTTTTTTAAGGAAGGGGCCCTTCTGCCTTGACATCAATTTATTCATGATTTTTTAAGCTCATGCACTCAAATCAGAAGGCAGGGAACTTCTTAAAAAAGTTCACATAATGATTTCATAGATTGGAACAATGAAGTCTAGCAGAAGCTTTGGTATATTAGTGGGAATCGGCAGTGGCAGACCCAGCTTTTGGCGACGACTAAGGCCTTGACGACAAAAGTTACCATTCAACAACCCACGTATGTATTGCATATAATCAATCAATAGCAACAATACAACAAATGACTCAATTTGAGAAAAAGTTTGAAATTATTTCTAAACTTGCAACTTTCAATACGAATTGAGAACAAGTTTGAGGACATTACGAATTGCAAGACTAATTTTAAAATTTGAGAGTATAGATGAATCAACTTTCAATCAAAATTATCAATTGATGAATTGAATTGAAACTAGAAAGAATAATATTAGAGAGAAGAAGCATTAAGAGGCTTCAAATGGGGAGGCGGAGGCCGGCGCACCACACATGTCTCCTTCTAGGAATCTGGCCGGCGCCATGCAACCTGTTCGTTTGGCTTATCAGCTACCAGCCAACAGTACTTTTCTCTCAGAACAAACCAGCCACTACCAACCAGTCAGCAGTACTTTTCTCTCAGTCAGTATCAGCAACCAGCTACCAGCCAAACGAACAGGCCGATGCACCGTAGTGGTACAGCTCACAAGTCAGCGCGTGGGCAGGTCTGCCTCTGGTCGGCGGGACACGCACCTTGACGTTGACTGGTGCTCGGCAGTGGCTGCCTCGCGTAGCCGCTCGCGCGGCAAAGCATTAGACTGTCTCCAACAAACTCCTTCATCCCCATCCCCAAAAACGTACGAGAGAAGGAGAGAGAAGGAAACTTCTCTAAAAAAGTGGGACTCCAGCAATCTCCTTCATCCCCATCCCCAATCGATGGGGCAGTTGGCTCCCACGACCGCCCGGAGCAGCGACGTGCTCCCTGGCTACCGGATCTCGTGCAGGCATGGCGGGCCCACTGAGGAGCGATCGGAGCAGCGGCGGGGCCCAGAACCGGCGCCGGCGAGCCCGACCCGCCATCTCCTCTAGCGCCGTCTTCTCCATCCCGGTGCCTCGCGCCACCCACGACGGAGAGCGAAGCTCGGCGTCGGCTCGATCCGACGCGGGGGCACCCCCATCCGCGTGAGGCCGCCGCCGGCGCGAGGCCCCCATCCGCGCGAGGCCTCCACCGCGCGCGGGGCCGCCATCCGTGCGAGGCCGCCGCCGCGGCGGGCACGGAGGAGGAGCGCCTCCCGCGGAGGCACGCGGGTGGGGAGCGTAGTGAGATGCCTTGGGAGGTTGCCATTGCGGTGAGATGGAGGTGTCGGCGTGGGTGAAGAGAAGGCGGAGGAAGAGGGGAGAGGGCGAGAGAGGAGTCACCCCTGCGAGCGAGAGGAGCGGCGGTTGGGATGGGGAGAGGAGAGAGAAACGCAAGAATGAGTGGTGAAAGGGGAGGTAGCTCATTTTGGGGATGGGGATGAGTGAATTGTTGAAGCGTGAACAGTGCTGAAATCTCGTTCATTTTGAAGGTGAGGGTGGGGATGGGTAGCTTGTTGGAGACGGCCTTAGGGGTTAGATGGGCAAGAGTCTGGAAGTGGGCGGCGGCGGGCGGACTCGGGTCATGGCACCTAACGACATTGCTTGTGGAAGCAGCGACGGCGACTGGCGTGTACAACACAAGGCGGCTGGTGGCAGACAGCAGGGGTAGGTCACGGGTGGAGGACTGGAGGCGACGAACAGTGGCCAGTGAGATCGAGATCCCCTTGCGGATTGCAGCCTTGCGCCGAAGCACTCGCACATCTCGCTCGACGGCTCGAGTAGAGGATTGATGTTGATGCTACCTTCTGCGTCCCGCCTTCTTTGTCTGGTGTCAGTTAGGCGTCGAGACTTAGTTTTTGGACCAAAATTTAAGGGAAAGATGTTGGCTTAGCTGGGCCACGACTAGGGCCTTGGCCTAGGCAGCCCTAGTCGCAGCTCCGCCTCTGGGAATTGGCCTACAACTATTGAGCAAAGGATTGTCCTTCGAAATTGTTTCCATACTATTTATCCATATTACAGCCACATCAAATGTGTACTGCATATGAATTCTTAAGCCTTCATCCTTAATTTAATCCCTGCTTTTGAGTGTGAGATTTTTTTTACGGTACACAATACGACCCAACGGTCGTACGGTCGTACGGTCGTATTATCGGTTTTTCTTTATGTGTAAAATGGTAATTTTATATATATATATATATATTATTTGGAAAAAATTCCCCGCTGCCCCCTTATACTATCTAAAACATCTCATATATTTCATTTTCTGTTTACAACAATACCATTTTACATTTTTGATAATACCATTATACTATCCATACGACCTTTGAATACTACCGTACGACAGCTTAAATAAACCAGTCGTATAGAATTAATCTCAACCGTCGGATCCTTACATATAGATCCTTTTCTATTACATACGAGTCCTTTTTAACCGGTCGTACAGGTCGTATTGTGTACCGTAAAAACCCTCTTTGAGTGTAGGGTTGCTTCAACGTACGAAGGGATAGGGGGTGAGTCCTCCAAACTACGATGAAGCTTTCAAGTTACGATACCCTGAGGGGTCACGACGTCGGTCATGGGTCATGTCTGAATCAATGGATGCGCGGAGGAGGATCCTATATATCTTACGAAAGAGTATGTATTGAAACCATAACCCACTAGTAGCCCAATTAACAGCCCAAAGACATCAAATTATAACATCTCCCTTCTTCCACATCCAGCCGCCGCTGCCGCCTCTCGTGAGATGCCGCCACCACCATGGTCGACCTCCCCGTTCCTGCGCTGCCATGGCCGGCCTCCCTGCGCCCCTGCTGGCCTCCCCGCCACTAGTAATGGGATGACCGGAAACTACTGACTAGTGTTGAGCTTTGGTGGGTTGGAAGTTTCAACTCTTACACATCTTCCGCAAGACATATAGGAGCCCCGACGAACCCGGCGAAAGGGGAGCAAGTTGATGATCATGTGCTTGATGAAATATATGGGCCTAGCTGAAAGTGCATCTAGGCCCCTAAGTAGATTTTGGTGAATTGAATGACAAGGCGATTAAAGGACTAATGAATTTGTCTAAGATTGTGAGCGGGTTTTCTTTATATATTCATGAGCAACCATTGAAATATTTAATTGTGGATGAATATTATGGCTCACATTGACAAAGACAAGTATATGGTGCAAGACTTCATGTGTTTATTGAAAGAGAACATAATAATGAGTGTACACACTATGGTTCTAAATTGGAAGCTTGCACATTCGTTGTCAATCAAGATCAAGCATTTGAAGCAGGATTTTCAAATGAGGGTAAATGTGTATGAAGCAAAGTAGAACTCAAAGTGGATTGGATAAGTGATGAAGAGATCAATCGAGATGTCTAGGGTGAGGGACTAAGCAATCTTTGGGGCCGTAGCTAAGCCGCCACTAGTGTTTTGCTAAGGTGAAGTTCTAGCATCCGTGGGGTCTTCAAGTATCATATTCAAACCTTAATCGAGGGAAGCTTTGCAAGTCATCAACTTGTTAAGATTGGCAGTATGGAGTGACTCAAGGATTCAAGTGTGCATTCGCTATATGGAAAGATTCTAAGTCACTAGCTCAAGTATGGACGTGCTCAAGTCAAAGGCTATGTTTTTTTTGAGCGAGAACCGTGGGGCAACGCCCCCCGGCAAAATCAATTAAACAAGAGCATAAAGAGTTACAAGGGAGAACTTACAGCCGGTCCAACCAGTGAGTAGGCAACGAGGAGGACTGTCTAAAAGCAGCTAACTAAAAGAAGCAGAGATGAGGGAGTACAACACAACAGAGAAAATTACAAAGCACGAAGCCAGAGTTTGATCGAGGAGTGGAGATTTGACTTAATTCTACAGAGATGATCCATGACAAGATCTTTGAAAATAGCCTTCCAAGCAGCAAGGTGTGGAGACTTGCCTTCAAAAATGACATCATTTCTCTGTTTCCAAAGGCACCAGGCACCAATCATAAAAATTTCCATGAAGAAAGGCTGTCCAAAAACAAGCTGGGCTTGCAAGAGCTTCTGGTGGACACTTAAATTTTCCTCCCAAACAATTCCCAAAGCAAACCACTGCTGGCAGCTGCAGGGCAGTTGAAAAAGAGATGGGCTGCAGTTTCTTCCTCACTGTTATGGCACATCACACAGTTGTATCCTTCATCCAGCACTTTCTTTCTTCTTCTCAAAATATTCCTCGTATTTAACCTATCATTGAGAAGCAGCCAAGCAAAAAACTTGATCTTCGGGATGCACTTGGTTTTCCATATGCCAAGAATGGCCCTACTAGGCCTGAGCTCTCTAAACTGATAATGATAGAAATGACAAGCCAGGAACCTACGATGCCCCCAAATGAAGTGTCAGGAGTCTTTGGAGTTAGGGTTGATGGGGGGAAGGTTATTCAGAAAGTCCTGTAAATCAAGGAACTCATTGTATGCAGCTCTGGTCATAGGAATTCTGAAACAGTCCAAAAGATTATCAGCATTTCTAAGGGTGAATAGGGATATGGTAGGATCTCGAGCAAAATGCAGCAGGTGAGGGAACTTTTCAGAGTGGAGGACACCATTAATGATATCATCCCAGAAACTGATAGTATCCCCTTGATTCGGGTTACAAATGGCAACACCTCTGTACTGAGTATGAAGCCGACAGATGTCCTTCCACCAGAAGGAGCTTTTTTCCCTTGCCAGATGAGGAACAGTGTTGCTGTAGTATCTCTTCCAGATGAGTGCAACCCATTGTATATTTTCCTTACGATAGAACTTATCCAGTTGCTTGAGAAGAAGAGCATCATTCTGAATACTTAGGTTTATAACTCCAAGCCCACCTTTATCTTTAGGTTTCCTGACCAAATCCCAAGCAGCAAGGTTGTACCCTTTTCTATTGAAGTCCTTTCCTCTCCAGAGACAATTCTTTCTGTGTTTATCAATAATCTCAATGACAGTGAGGGGAAGATTCAGAGAACACATATAATATGTTGGAAGAGAGGAGATGAAAGAATTGACTAACTGTAGCCTTCCAGCATAGGAGAGAAACTGAGAAGTAGCAGACATCCTTCTTTCAATTCGACAGATTAAAGGGGCATAATCTTTCACTTGAGGCTTTGTCAAACCCAGTGGGAGACCAAGTTAGGTAAAAGGAAAAGAGCCCACCTCACATCCAAAAGCTTGAGCCAAGGAGCAAGCCTTCTCAGGGGAAACATTAATTGGGACAAGACAAGATTTGTGCAAATTAACCACAAGACCACTTGAGAGAGTGATGCTGTGCAATATTCTTTTTAGGAGGACCAACTGATCCTCATCAGCTTGCATAATGAGGATGGTGTCATCAGCATACTGAATAATTGGGAAAGGAGTGTCAGTTCATTGCGGAAAAGGGGGCAGGAGATTGCCAAGATTATACTCCCTGTTGAGGACACATTGAAGTAGATCAGCAGCAATTGCAAAAAGAAGTGGGGAAAGAGGATCCCCCTGCCTAACACCTCTGGAACATTTAAAGTCCTTTACAGCAATGCCATTAAGGAGCACTGAGGAGGTAGCAGTGGACAACAGCTCCTTAACCCAACTTGGCCATTTAGGGGGGGAACCTTTAGCATGTAACATTTCCAAGACAGTGGAGTGCTCAACAAGATCAAAGGATTTTTCAAAGTCCAGCTTTAGAATAATAATCTCCCTCCTAGAGTGGTGACATTGATGGAGGAATTCAAAAGCCCATCGAAGACAGTCTTGGATCGTTCTACCTTCAATGAATCCGTATTGATTTTCATGGACAACCTTTAGAGCAACAGATTGAAATCTGTTGGCAAGCAGCTTTGAGATCATTTTAATGGATGAGTTTAGCAGTGATATTGGCCTAAAGTCATTCACAGATTCAGGATTATCTTTCTTGGGGACCAAAGTAATGAAAGAATGATTGATGCTCTTGAGGTCGGTCTGATGATGGAAAAAATCATGGCAGAGTTTGTACATGTCTCCCCTAATGATATGCCAGGATTTCTTGTAGAAGAGGTTGTTAAAACCATCTGGGCCAGGAGCCTTATCAGAACGAAGATGAAGAATGACCTCATCAATTTCCTTAGAGGAGAAGGGAAGACATAGAAATTCAAGGTTGGAATTCCTCTGAACCAAATCCTGAAGATCAAATTGCATGGTCACCCCCACTGAGGAACCCAACCTCCTTTTGAATTCCTGTTAGAAGATAGAACTTAATTCCCCATGATCCTGAACCATTCTTCCAGAGCCATCCACAATCTGGGAAATGACATTCCTCCTGTATCTCTCAGTGACCATGGAGTGAAAGACTTTTGTGTTCTCATCCCCAAACTGCATAATTCCTTGTGTGAATCTCTGCTTCCAGTATTGATTCTGCATTCTCAGAAGAAATCTGATGTGCTCCTTGATGATATCTCGAAATTTTAATTCATTGGGGTACAGAGCTCTGATTTCTTCCAATCTATCAAAGAAAGCGACCGTCATATTATAGTTTGCAATCAGTTTTGATAGGTTGGAGAGGTTTTTGGACCATAACTTGAGAGTTCTGCGAAGAAGTTTGAATTTTGGCACTGATAGCATGTGCACTGTTACAGACATTGACTGAGGTGAGCCAAACAGTTTTGATTTGCTCCAAACACTCAGGATGATGAAGCCAAAAATTTTCAAATCTAAAAATATTGGCCTTGGGGATGCTGTTGCCAATCTGGACTCTACAAGGCAGGTGATCGGGCGTGATCCTAGCAAGAGGAAGGACCACCGAAAAGGGAAAGACACTAGTCCAAGCAATAGAGGTAAAGAAGCAGTCAATTTGCTAAAGGAGGGGGACATCTTGCATATTACTCCAGGTATAGCTTCTGCCCTTTAAAGGTAATTCAATGAGGCCCAAATGACTAATGATATTATTGAAGATTAAAGAGTCCTGAAAATTTCCCCCAACTTTATTTCTGTTCTCAGCATATCTATAGAAATTAAAATCCCCCATGAGCATCCAAAGCTCATCATCCTCAATTTGCAGGTTAAGAAGCCAATGAACAAACTGATCTCTAGCAGGTTGTCTACAAGGACCATACACCACAACAGGATTCCAAGAGATTTGAGAGTGGGTGGAAAGCATTTTGAGGTTGATTGCAAAGGGATGCTTCTCAATAGTACTAGCCGAGAAGTGATTGGAGGCCCAGCAGACAAGGATGCCCCCAGAAGCCCCAACAGAGGGGCAGAACTCAAATTTATCAAATCTTTTAGGGGCAAAATTTCGAATGAACTGCAAATCAATAGCCTCTCTTTTAGTTTCTTGTAGACAGAAAATGTTAGCACAGCTTTCCTCAATCTTATTTCTAATAGGATCCCATTTATCCTTTCCATTTAAACCTCAAAGTCAAAGGCTATGTTGAAAGGCCTCAAGTGGATATTGATCAAGTATGGCAAGATTGAAAGTGTTCAAGCTCAATAGATCAACAAAGTGTTTTCATTTATTCTTGAGTATAGGTATGCCGTACTATCAAGAGGAATGCAACTTAACGAGTTGACCAAGTCAAAGTACTCTTTAGTTGACCTAAGTGAGATCTAGCCTTAGAGTGTGCTAACAAACCCTCCTAACCTGACCTGAGTCATTTCATCTTGGTAGTGAAGTGCTAGTCTCTTAGAAAAGGTTTTTGGGGGTGTCTCGGTCCTGGCCGGTATGACCGGTGCCGCCCGAGGACCAACGGCTAGTTTTCTCTTTTGAGGGGTATAAATACCCCCAAGCCTTCTTCAAGTGAGTGTTGCTGTTTCTAGTGAGTTTGCTGAGGTCCCAAGCCATTTCTAACTAGCTCTAAGCCTTAGTGGCTCTCCCCAACCCTCTCTTTGTGAGATTTGTGGATTCAAGCCATAATCTTTGTGTTGGGTTGAGAAAGTGAGCTTTAGAGTGACCTAGTGAGCTAACAAGAGCATTTCCATAGCTTGAGCACTTTGGTTTCGTGCCTACAAGCTTTGAAGAGTTTGTTACTCTTGGAGGTTTGCCTCCTTGACGGCTAGGCGTCGCCGGCTAGCTCCCAAGGTTGTGGTGAGCAGCGGGAAGTTTGTAAGGGTTGCGATCTTGCCTCTTCATGGAAAAGATCACCTTAGTGAAAAGAAGGAAAGTGGTTGAAAGAGACCCGACTTGTTGTGGGAATTGTCCCTTACAAGCTCCTCAACGGAGACGTAGCCATTCCTTAGTGGGTGGTGATCTTCGGGAAACAAATCCTTGCTTCTCCGTGTGGTTTGACTCTCTAAGTTGTTTTTCTAGCATATTTGATTTGCTTCCGCTTCGATCTACTTGGGTGTGCTACTTGTGTGTGCAGGGCTCATTACCTTGCTTGTGATCATCTACAATGGCCACACACCAAGTTCGGTTCGTGCTAGAAGTCAAGAGGTGCTTGAAGTCGTTTTTGCAAGTGTTTTGTGCTACACCGGTCTGACCGGTGAGCCGCACCGGTCTGACCGGTGTCACCTGTGAAGTCCAGTGCTTGACCGGTCTGACCGGTCACAGCTACCGGTCTGACCGGTGGAGTACTGTCAGCTCAAGTGTTAGGGGAGAAAGAGTTTAATTTGGTCGTCACGCCTATTCACCCCCCTCTAGGCGACATTAAGATCCTTTCAATTGGTATCAGAGCTTGGTTCTCCGATTCGAGCTTAACCGCTTTGAGTTCTTCGATGTCGACAACTTGTGAAGTACCGTTTGAGCCTCTAGCCCTAGATGGCTCAAACTATTCTTCTTGATGCTCTAATGTTCTCATTGCACTTAAGGTTTTGGGTCCTACCGCTGAGCGCATTATGGTTGCGAGTATCCTTCCAAAGGATGAGGCATGTGTCTCGCTAATGGACTTGGAGAAGAAGCAACTCAATGCTGTTATTACTAATCTTTTGTGTAGTTGTGTATGTTGAGAACTAAAGTATCTTATCCTATAGAGCAAGAAGATTTGTGTAGATGCTCATCTCATTTGGAAATTACTATTTCAATTGGTAAACACCAAATGGGATGAAATTGAGAGTGATGATGAAGATGAGCCAGTGGAGATGTGCCTGAC
This sequence comes from Cenchrus americanus, assembly GCA_947561735.1. Lineage (NCBI taxonomy): Eukaryota > Viridiplantae > Streptophyta > Magnoliopsida > Poales > Poaceae > Cenchrus > Cenchrus americanus. The sequence goes on along the minus strand of OX387244.1, from coordinate 124,233,712 downwards.
CTCTACAACATCCACTGATCATCAAGCATCAAACCCCGAGAAAGAAGAAGATCAAAGAAGCGAACATTGTCCCTCTGCAGGGACCGTTTAGACCGGTTACACCCACCGGTGAGATCGGTGCCAGCAGGGGCACTCCAACTTGCTTGATGGCCAAGAAGGAAAAGAAGAGCAAGAAGAAGAGACAAGCCAAGGGAGCTAAGGGCTAGAAGATTGAAGCATCAAGCTCTCCGTTAAGAGAACTTGAGCTTCTCAAATCCGAGCTTGCATCCTTGGTTTGTAAGTATGAATCTTTGGCTAACAAATATGATCATGACATCAAATCCTTTGCATGTAAAGCTAAAATAAAAGAAGAAGCCAATGATGATCTAGAACCCAAACTAGTGAAACTCACTAGTGAGCATATGGTTCTACAAGCTAGTCACAACGAACTTGAACATTCCTATGAGAAGCTTGTCGATTCTTATGTAATACTAGAGATAGCACATGAGGTTGTGCTTTCATCGGTAAAACCAATACAACCTCTATCTCACACATGCACATGCTCACAAGTTCAAGTTAATTTATCTTGCGCTAATGATTATTTGTCTCAAGCAAGCCAATCTAGCATTGAGCATGTACTTGTAGAATCTTGTGATGACCTCATTGCTAAAGAAAATGATGAACTCAAGCAAGAGGTTGAAAAGCTTCAAAAGGACTTGTATGTGTTGAAGGAGATGAGCAGAGTGCAACCTTCTCAAGATAACCATAAAGACATGGTGAAGAAGCTTGAGAAGGGATCAACCACCACTAGATCAACTCCCCAACAACATACAATGATCCAACAAGAACAAGATTCAAGAAAAGAGCAAGGTTGGGAAAATCAAATCCCAATATCACCCAATCAAGCACAAGACACAAGAGTCACTCTCCCAGAAGCCAAGAAGCTCCAACAAGGGGAGGGTGTGCTACAAGTGCGGAGAGAAGGGACACTTTGCCGACTCGTGCCCAGATGCAACAGTGGGCAGTGGCACTGACCGTGACCGGTCAGACCGGTGCCGGCCAGGGCAGGACCACCTCAAGCAAACAAGGCAAGGAAGACCCCTTCTCCAAGAACAAGGCTCAGAGGCAAGCATGGAAAAGAAATTGTGAGGAATGGTGTGATCAACAAGAACAAAAGCCGCATTTGCTATGAATGCCGTCAAAAGGGTCACATGGGCAAAGATTGTCCCAATGGTAATGTTTCTCAATCAAGCTTAGTCCATTATGATTTTCATAAGCTTAGGAACGATAAGAATAGAACTTGTGCTATAAGGGAGATTAGTTCACCTCATTGTAGCATGAGAGCTATTTGGGTTCCTAAGCATCTTGTGACTAACCCAATAGGACCCAACAAGTGTTGGGTACCAAGAAATGCTTGCTGAGCTTGCAAGATGAAAGAGATGCATTGAGCACATGGTTGGAAGATTTGGAAATCATGATGGATTCAATTGACCATATGAAGGGCAAACTCATATAAATCCTGAAATCAATGTCATCTCGGTAACTAGTACGCTTGATTGAGTCTAAGTCGCTCTTGGTCATCGGTGAACATCCATGTGACGCCTTTCTTGTATGAGCGAAACATGAAGTAGTGACTTTGACTATTTTATGAAAATTTACTCTCTCATTCCATTCGATGCTTTTAATGGCTCTCAAGTAGAGCAATGCCTTGTCCATGTTGCATGACTCAAGTAACAAAAATATTCACGCATTCAAGGGACAAGAGGGGCAAAATCACTAGAGGAGTGAACACTGGAGGTCACCGGTCTGACTGGTGACATGCACCGGTCTGACCGGTGCCAACCTAGTAAGAGCACTTGGATGGGTGACCCGGCACCTGTGCCTAAGTGACTCGGTACGCCTTTGTATGCTGCAGGGTGACCCGACCCCTATGGCCGGGTGACCCGGGGTTGACCCAACTTTCAAGAAAAAGGGTGATGTGGCATCAAAGGTTATGAGAGAGTCAACACATTTTAATTAATAAATCATTTATGTGTTGTGACCAAGTTTGGAATGAGCCTCACCAAGTTCTTAATTGAACAAAGTGCTTTGTTTGAGAAGTTTGAAATATCTCTGGCAGTATTTAAGGGGGAGCTCATCACAACACTTGAGTCACTTGTGGGACTAACAATTTCTTCTAAGTGATCTTGTAGTCTCATTCTTTTGTGCGTCTCAAAGCGAGCTCTTGATAAGCATATCTTCCAAAAGGAACAAGTATGAGCTAGCACCGATCGAAATTTGAACATATGCACAAATGAATTGGTCTTAAGGCAAAGGTATGTTTTCATGAATCTCATTGAAATACCGTAATGCATCTAGGCATATTACCATGCTAGTATGGCATCCTTAGCATGTAATTGCTTCAAGTGAATTTCTAGTGCGTCTCTCTAGATATTTGGTTGATACCTTTATTTCCACTCGTCTTCGTGTCTCGAGGATGAAGGTATGAGCCAAATATGCTTGTTAAGCCATTCATTTGAAGTGGATGCATGCACTTTGTGACATAGGATAGACTTTTCAAAAAATCAACTAGTATGTATAGGAAGTGTGCTCACTTTGAAAAATATTTGGTTCTTGGTCTTTGTGACCCAATCAACTTGATTGTGACTATAGTTCCCTTTATTTGATTGATGGCTAGACACAATTAAGAAGATTTTCTCAAGTCCCTAAAATCTATCTTTATTTATCTCTCTCTCTCTCTCTTGGAAGAATCAAGAATTATCAATAAAATTGGATTATCCATTATTCTTTCAAGAACTTGGAAATATTTGGATCAATATCATCTCTATATCTCTTATCCAATCTTTGAGAAAGAGGAAGGAACCAAAATCTGTGAAGTTGTGCCTCAGGAGGGCACCAGTCTGACTGGTGCTGTCCACCGGTCTGACCGGTGGCGACCCTAGGTCACAAGTTTCTTTTTCTGAGGCTTAATTGGAAGAGAAGTGTCTCATAAAATATTTGGAGAAGATTTAAGAAGCAAAATCTCAAATTGGAAGTGAAGGATCGGAACTTCCGAGGCTAGGTCGGTTCTACCGATGTGGCCTCTCTGTTGAATTTATCAAAATCGACGGTACTACCGAGGACGGGTCAGAAAAACCACTAAGGGCTCACTGGCTCGACCAAGGGCGGTCACCGGTCTGACCGGTGCCCGTCACCGGTCTGACCGGTGGCGGCCGACTTCAACCCGTGGGCCAACAGTGAAAAGAATCAACTCTTTTACCTCCTTCCTTCTCTCTCCTCCCTTATTCACCAGCATTCACCCCTTCCAAAACCGTGAACACCCCTTCTCCTCTCTCTTTCACTTCTCCTTTCCCGCATGGAGATTTGAAGATTCAACCAAGGGAAAGGCTCAAGATTGGAAGCAAAAGGATCCTCCAAGGCCCCTCTTCATATTCCCCTTCAAGTTCTTTGGATTCAACTCGAGTTCTTCTCTTCAAAGGTATTCAAATCTTCTTTTTGCCCGATCTCCTTACATGGTGCAAAGATCTGAATTTCCTTTGGTAGAACATCTTCTGAGATCACCTAGAAGACATACCTATAGATCCATAAGGTTTTGTTGGACACATTGTGAGAACCCAAGTTTTGGGGTCGGACGGCCCTCACCGGTCTGACCAGTGGCGGTCACCGGTCTGACCGGTGGCGCGTGTCCAGCCCCAAATGTTGTTTTCTCCATGTGTTTCAACACATATCTATTCTAGGATGTCTTATGTTCATCTAGACCAAATCTTAGATTCACAACCGCTCAGATTGATTGTGGGAGCAATTGGCTCTGTTCTGGGTGGCACCGGTCTGACCGGTGCCCCTCACCGGTCTAACCGATGTGGCCCAGAGTAGACCCAATCGTTCTGAACTTTCAATAATCATTTCTATACCAATTCAATTTTTTTCCTAGAGTCTTATACACTCTTGTCATCCTTTTGTGACTTAGGAAAGCAGCTATGGTCCGAGAAAAGGAAGGTGCTAAGAAAAAAAAGAAGAGGTGCATTCTCGCCGAGGGGTTGTCCCCGGTGACTTTGGGGAAGGGGGCAGCACAATCAATGTCAGTGGCAAAAGGTTGAGACGCCGATCAGCTCAAACGAGTGCAGAGGCACCTGACCTTGGAGGTGACACCGGCACTAGCAGTGATGACAATGTTGAGGATGAAACCTTTCCGGGTCAGTATGAGCTGAGGAGGCACCAGGAGGCTGGGTCTGATGATGATGACACCGACGAGGCTGAGGATGAGGATGAGGAAGAGGATGTGGATGTCATGGATGAGGATGATGATGACCAGGGTAGATTGAAGATCATGCCACCCACTTATATCTATCCTGACAAGCCGGTTAAGTACCACGGGGCAGGCATGACCAAGGCCCTAAAGAAGTTGAGAGAAAAGAACCCTTATGAGAAGGCTAGGACCGCATCGGACCCGAGGTTTTAGGCTAAGTTTCAGCAGGATTACTATGCCACAGTGATCATCAAAAAGTCCAAAATCACTCGTAAGGCACAGTATGTGGATTGGGAACACATGGCTAGGAAGATGACCCTATTTTTAACGAAGTCATAAGCATCTGTGAGATGCAAAGGGTCAAGGTGCTTATGGGGTTTCAACAGGATTGGAACAAAGAGATTATAGCCCAGTTTTATGCCATAGTGCACTTTGGATACATTGATACTGAGAGGGCTATGACTTGGATGACAAATGGTCAGAAATATTCCATCACCTTCCATAGGTTCTTGAGGTGCTTTGGGATCATGGCGGGAGACAAGGACTTAAGGAAGCTCCATGATGAAGGAGAGCTCGACAAGGATGCATTGCACCTTATGTACCCGAGAGGTGAGCATGCCAACTATGGGGGGGTTAAGAATCTATACAACTACTATGCTGCACTCAATAGGCTCCTTAGGGTGTCTATTACACCTAGAGATGGAAACCCCTCTGAGATTACAAAGTTTCAGAAAAACTTGATGGTTGCTTTGAGGCCGAGAGCTCCGGAATTTAGTGTTGGGGATTTCATTTGGCAAGAAATCAAGAATCTATTCGAGGACCCCAAAAAGATTTGCAGCTATAGCCCATATATCATGTATATGAATTGAAAAGGTTGCAAAGACGGAGTTTCCGAAAAATGTGACACACAAGCCCTTGAAGCTCAATCCTTGCAAAAATCCTCGACTTCCTTCTCCTAGGGTTGAGCAAGCACCTGGACATGAGGAAGGAATTTTTGAGGAGGGCACAACTCAGCCAGATCAGCCACAGGCAGGGGCGCAGGCCTTCACCGGTCTGACCGGTGTTGAGCACCGGTCTGACCGGTGGGGAGGCTGGGAGCATGGCAGGCCTCGCAGGTCCACCTCGCCTTTACGGAAATTTTTCAACTTCATATTTGGGATGTGTAGGAGCCAGCATGACATCCAAGTTGAGCAACAAAGGTCTAGAAGGGTAAATAAGAAAATGAGGGACACGATGAAATTAATGCACAATGCTCAAGGGTTTCAACCACCTCGCTCTCCACCATCTCCCGAGTCTCCACAGGTTGAGATACCATCCTTTGAGGATAGGATGAGAGGATGGGCCAACTCTGACATGCTTAACCAATATGGGCCTATGTTCTTTGAGTCCGAGCAAGGGCAAGGGTCTTCTTCGTCGGTTCCTCCTCCACCTCCACCATTTGCACCTCCTCCTCCGGATGTGGCAGGTTCATCTCACTACATGGAAGAAGAGCAAGCACCTCCACCTCCTCCACCTCCCGAGCAAGGACAAGATTGGGGCGCTCGCTTCTCCACTGAGATCTTTGGCTACAACCCATACTACTACGGCAAAAACAGTGCACCCATAGCTCATCTGTCTCAAATCACCATCTCAGATTCTATTTATGTAAACTCTCCTTTGCACTGGATTCTTGACAATTCTCAAATAGGAGGAAGCTCTCACCAGGGAGACGGATCTCAGGGACAGTGATCGGCAGCAGCTTTTCCTCCAAGCCTTTCTTGGTTGCTTGATGACAAAGGGGGAGAAGATTCGGGATTAAAGACACAAATCTGTGTTGTCCGGGTTGTTGTCTGTATTGCACCGGTTTGACCGGTGCCCTGCACCGGTCTGGCCGGTGCTTGTTGGCTGTTGAGAGAAGCCATGTAATAGGTTTAGGACTTTATCTTAGTGGACTTGAGAACATTTGTGTGAGTGCTACTGTGTGTTTGAACCTTATTGTAATAATTAAGCGACTCTATTGCTAGATGGTGATGCATGAATTGAATGTTGTTTGTTTGTGTTGGCTAAATGGAGAAAGGTGATCTAAGCCAGCTTGCAACCCTGGCCTGATCACCTTGGACCAAATAGCACGCACTCTTGTTGCTTTGTGCGCTGACTGGACCTGATCGGTCTGGCCGGTCAGGGGCACCGGTCTGACCGGTGCCGCCCAGTTGTGTGTGTTGGCTGGACCAGACCGGTCTGACCGGTGCTGCCCAGACAGTGCACTTCTCTTTACTTTGTGCATATCTTGTCATACGCATCACGATTTTTACTTTGTCGCTCACACATGTTGCACTCCACTGATTCTAAGATATAGGGAGAGCTCACACGTGTTTTCTTCCAAATTTGTGCTATTGGCATTTAAGGCCAAATTTTTGAAATTCAAACTCAAAGAACAAATTAAGAGGGAGTGCTAGATATATTTAAGAATCTAAAATGCGCTTTAACGTTTTATTTGTAAGCTTTAATCGAGTTGTCATCAATCACCAAAAAGGGGGAGATTGAAAGTGCATCTAGGCCCCTAAGTGGATTTTGGTGAATTGAATGACAAGGCGATTAAAGGACTAATGAATTTGTCTAAGATTGTGAGCAGGTTTTCTTTATATATTCATGAGCAACCATTGAAGTATTTAATTGTGGATGAATATTATGGCTCACATTGACAAAGACAAGTATATGGTGCAAGACTTCATGTGTTTATTGAAAGAGAACATAATAATGAGTGTACACACTATGGTTCTAAATTGGAAGCTTGCACATTCGTTGTCAATCAAGATCAAGCATTTGAAGCAGGATTTTCAAATGAAGGTTAAATGTGTATGAAGCAAAGTAAAACTCAAAGTGGATGAAGAGATCAACCGAGATGTCTAGGGTGAGGGACTAAGCAATCTTTGGGGCCGTAGCTAAGTCGCCATTAGTGTTTTGCTAAGGTGAAGTTCTAGCATCCGTGGGGTCTTCAAGTATCATATTCAAACCTTAATTGAGGGAAGCTTTGCAAGTCATCAACTTGTTAAGATTGGCAGTATGGAGTGACTCAAGGATTCAAATGTGCATTCGCTATATGGAAAGATTCTAAGTCACTAGCTCAAGTATGGACGTGCTCAAGTCAAAGGCTATGTTGAAAGGCCTCAAGTGAATATTGATCAAGTATGGCAAGATTGAAAGTGCTCAAGCTCAAGAGATCAACAAAGTGTTTTCATTCATTCTTGAGTATAGGTATGCCGTACTATCAAGAGCGATGCAACTTAGCGAGTTGACCAAGTCAAAGTGCTCTTTAGGTGACCTAAGTGAGATCTAGCCTTAGAGTGTGCTAACAAACCCTCCTAACCTAACCTGAGTCATTTCATCTTGGTGGTGAAGTGCTAGTTTCTTAGAAAAGGTTTTTGGGGGTGTCTCGGTCCTGACCGGTCTGACGGGCGTGGGCACCCGCCGACCGGCCCGCCGCTAGCCCCAACGGCTAGTTTTTCAAACACTGGTCTGACCGGTGTGAGGCACCGGTCTGACCGGTGCCGCCCGAGGACCAACAGCTAGTTTTCTCTTTTGAGGGGTATAAATACCCTCGAGCCTTCTTCAAGTGAGGGTTGCTGTTTCTAGTGAGTTTGCTGAGGTCCCAAGCCATTTCTAACTAGCTCTAAGCCTTAGTGGCTCTCCCCAACCCTCTCTTTGTGAGATTTGTGGATTCAAGCCATAATCTGTGTGTTGGGCTGAGAAAGTGAGCTTTAGAGTGACCTAGTGAGCTAACAAGAGCATTTCCATAGCTTGAGCACTTTGGTTTCGCGTCTACAAGCTTTGAAGCGTTTGTTACTCTTGGAGGTTTGCCTCCTAGACGGCTAGGCGTCGCCGGATAGCTCCCAAGGTTGTGGTGAGCAGCGGGAAGTTTGTAAGGTCTGTGATCTTGTCTCTTCGTGAAAAAAGATCACCTTAATGGAAAGGAGGAAAGTGGTTGAAAGAGGCCCGGCTTGTTGTGGGAATTGTCCCTTACAAGTTCCTCAACGGAGACGTAGCCATTCCTTAGTGGGTGGTGAACTTCGGGAAACAAATCCTTGCTTCTCCGTGTGGTTTGACTCTCTAAGTTATTTTTCTAGCATATTTGATTTGCTTCCGCTTCGATCTACTTGGGTGTGCTACTTGTGTGTGCAGGGCTCATTACCTTGCTTGTGATCATCTACAAAGGCCACACACCAAGTTCGGTTCGTGCTAGAAGTCATGAGGTGCTTGAAGTCATTTTTGTAGGTGTTCTGTGCTACACCGGTCTGATCGGTGAGCCACACCGGTCTGACCGGTGTCACCTGTGAAGTCCAGTGCTTGACCGGTCTGACCGGTGGAGCACTGTCAGCTCAAGTGTTAGGGGGGAAAGAGTTTAATTTGGTCGTCACGCCTATTCACCCCCGCCCCTCCTCTAGACGACATTAAGGTCCTTTCACTAGCCCATTTTGTATTTCAGAATATCCAAATAAATCTCAAAAGCCCATGTGAGCATGAGCAAATGGTGGGTGTGCCACCAACTTTCAGCGCCCTGCCACATTGCTAGTTGCTAGTGTAAGGTGTTGAAAGTAATTGTACTTGTTTTGTAAACCACGATTGTGATCGTGTCTGTGTTGTTAAGATAGTCGGAGATAAATCTGAATAGAAGATACAGTTGGTTAGGATTGTCTCCAGTTGTCAACAACTTAATACTTACCCCAATTGTGATGTTATTAACTCGTGTGTGTTCTGCTTAATTCAAATATTCATCATCGTTGAGCTATCCCAAATTCAAAGTTCATTACGTGACCATAATACTCACTAAGCTGAGGATCTTTGTACCTAGGACACCAACTTATTTTAGAATTGTTTATCCCTTTTAATTTATAGTTACTTCGTGCGATGGGTCCTTTCGACAGCAGAGCCGCCTTCTCACCTCTAAGTGGCAGAGCCTACTGACAGATGAAGTTGACTTCCGGGTGGCAAATTCTACCAACAAATGAAGTTCAGAGTCTCATGATTTGAGTGAGTGACAGAGCCAACCTTCAATGGATCGCAACTTGTGCTCTAGTAAGTACTTCGGAATTAGTATGTGACTCAATGTGACCCAACTGGGAGAGTACCACTCACAAGAACATAACTTTGCTATAACAAAACATCAATGTTACATAAGAGTGTACAAAAACCTCTCACCTTGCAGGTCTACCACTGGTCAAGGAAGCAGTGATTGGAATAGGCGAATGTCTGTTTGGTGTCTGCGTAGGTGCACATGCCTCGATCGCAATCTAGTTCCCCAAAAGTGAAAACTGCACCGGAGAATGCACTTCATTCACTGGTCATCCAGTGTGCACATTTCCTGGAAAAAACTCCTCCATGGTGAAGGATCGGATGGCGACTAGAGAGGGGGGAGTGAATAGGAGCCGGTAAAAATTCTTCTCAAAGAACCCGGCCTATACCCTAGTCAAAACCCGGTCACGCACAAGCGATGAATCGAATCACACACCAATCGCCAAGACAACGAGGTTATGGATCAACCTCAAGTCTTAGGAACGATTCCTTGAAGCACACGCGGAAGCACGAAAGAAGGAGGGAGGAATCGAACCAAAGAGCAAAGCGACCGAGGCTCGGCGGACCGTCCGGCCGAAGGGGCGGGATCGTCCGCACGGGCCACGCGACCGTCCGCCAATGTACCGCGACCGTCCGCACAGGTACGGCGGACCGTCCGGCCTGGGCCGTGGACTGTCCGTTAAATCCAACAGAACCTCCAGTAGCGAACCCCGAAAAACGGACCGTCCGCGGGGAGCACGTGGACTGTCCGCCAGGCACCCGCGGACCGTCCGCCCGCAGCTGCGGACTGTCCGAAACCACTTCCAACCAAAACTCGAAACCAAAACGGATCGAAAGCGATGCCGAGCAATAACACGAAGAACACTGTCAGTGTGGACTGTCCGCCAGGCCCTCGCGGACCGTCCGCCAGGCACGGACAGAACTGAAAACTGCTCTGTAACAACCCAGGAATTTAGGTGTGTAATTTTTGCGAAAAATTAAAAATTTTTGTTTGAATTTGAGTGCTATCAATTTTTGAACCAAATTGCTAGCCCTTCCCTGGATTCTCCACCAATTTATCCCATTTATAAAACATATATTTAAATTAAGGTAAAATATGTGAGTTGGTTTTTCTCTCGGATCTTTTGGAGTTCAAATGTGTGAAGTTTGAATTTGAGTGGGAATCAAATTCAAACTCTAAAGTCTATCCCTAAGTTCAAACCTTATTCTTTTATTTTGCAAAATTGTCAAATCTTGAACCAGGCCGAAATCCTCTTCCTTTGCTTTGCAGCCGGCCCAGCCCACGTTCCCCGCCGCCCGGGCCCGATCCGCGCGGCCCACCTCTCGCGTGCTGTCTCTGACGCGTGGACCCGCAAGGCAGCCTCACCCTTATCCTCTCCTACCCAACCGGCCGACCCGAGCCGGGCCGGCGCGCCCGGTCCCGCCCCCCCGCGCGCGCGGGGCGGAGCGCGGCCGGGCCGCCCGCCCGCACGCACGCCAAGGTCCGGCGCGTGCGCGCGGGACCGAATGCGACCGCGGGGAAAGGTATTTGACGCCACTACCCCTTCCCCACCGAGCATCCGAGGCGGGCCGCAGCACCACCGCGAGCGCCACCCGCCGCGCCCGCGGCGAGCCAAGGGCATAGAGGGCTTTTCCCCTCGAGCGCTCACGGCGTCGTTTCAAAAGGAGCGGACCGGTGTGGCACGGAGGCAAAGCCATCCACCCCTCTCTTGGGGTTTCCTCTTCCGCCACGCCCGTCTGCACCGGTTTGAGGGAGAAAGCGGGCGCGCCGCCGCCGCGCCGCGCCGTTGGGGGGAAAGAGCGGGCGCGCGCCGCCGCGTCGCGCCGGTCGAGGAAGGAGCCGAGGACCGGACCGGGGGCAAGGACCACTTCACCGCCAAGGAGCGCCGTGCCGCGCCGAAGGGGGAAGGCGTGAACCAGCCGGGGACAAGGAGCAGGAGCCAAGGCGGCGACCACCGGCGTGAACCTCTACCTCGCCGTCGTACATCTCTCCACCGAGCCGGCCACGACTCCACCGCCGCCCCGAAGTGAGCAACACCGCGGCCACCTTATCTCTTTCCCTCTTCCTTGAGCTCTCCTTTGTTTTTGCGCCGACGGCGTTGGGGTGCGCCGTCGAGCCGCCTTGCCTGGTTGCCGGCCGTCGAGCCGCAGTACTGCCGTGTCGCGCTCGTGCGGAGCTCTCGGGCCTCTCATGCCCCCGGCCCGCCGCCATACGAGGACCGTGTTTGTGTGTCGGCCTTCGCGCCAAGCTCGTTGTGCGGGGACGAGTGCGCCGCCATGACGCCGCGCGGCACGCTCCGGGTACCGGGCGGCCGCGCCGGCGATCAAGCCGGGGACGCGCATGGAACGTGTGGATGTACCGGGCTTCGACCCGTGTTTGCTTGCGAGGTGAGGTTTGGGGCCGGTCGCGCCGTGACACGCCGGCGGCGGAGGCATCGTGCCCGGCCACGGGACGACGCGCCGCCCGCCGCGCGCGGCCACGGATGCGAGCGCCCGTCCCGGCCGCACACCCCGATGCCGAGCCGTGTCGTGCGCTTCAACTTGAGGGTGATGAAGGCCGGGCATTTGCCGCCCGCGGACCGGCGCCGGCGACGCGCCGCGCGGCCGTGATGCCGCCCGGGCTTTTCGTCGAACACATGGTGTGCGGGCCGCCGCGAACGCTTGTTACCGTAAGGATGGGCCGTCGAACGAACTTGGGCCAAAAGCCCAACTCGTTTTTCCTAGCGGTGCCGTCGGTCCGGCGCGGTGGGAATAGGGAGGGTGTTTTCCGGACTTCGCGGTTGTTAGCTGGGCTGCGACGCATGGGCCAAGTTGGGCCGAAACCCCGTTTCCCGATTCGAACCGAACCCGTCGGGCCACCCACGGCCCAAGATCGTATCCGGCCCTTTCAGCCTGTTAAACCACGCCCCGCTGACGTCATGCTGACGTCGGCCGACTTATTTTCTCAACAGCCCCTTTTCCTTTTCTCGTTTTAAATTTCCCGTAAAATGATTTTAACCTCTAAAAATTCATAACTAATTCTAGGGAGCTCAGAAAAATATAAAACCAATTTCTATAAATCCGTAATTTCGAAACCTTGCTGATTGTAGGTAGTTTGGGTTCTTTTGGATCTTCTAAATTGGTTCTTATTTGGAGTTATAGCTTAGAAGTGCACCGTTTTCTTATTTTTGCGTCGAATCTCGTGCCGCAGACCCGAGCTTCGACCAGGAGGACACGGAGGACCCCGAGTACACTGCTCCAGACAGCGACTGCTTCAACGGCAACGAAGGTGTCATGTCACTCCCAACCATGTAGATCCCATGTTGTTAAATAGCTGCTAGTGCTTTACTTTGATGCATTGATCTGATGAATTGCATAACCCGTTTAATAGCCATGCCTTGATGTTTTGATATATCCTGTTTCCTTGTTCTACTACCTGCGGGACTAGCTACAGACCCCTAGCTAGTCCCTCACCTCCACTATCCATACTTTTTGTTGCTTGATTATGGATGGTATTCGGGGCTTGACCGAGATGTGGGTATCTCGGTGTGTTTCTAGCATGCGTTCGGGTGCGTACCTCCCCGCTTGTGTTTTGGCGGGAGCGAGCCACTTGGTTACTTGTGAACGGCCGCCGAGGGAAGATGCAATCGGCCTCTTACCCGAGGGTCGTGTCGTGTGGGATGGAGTTGATGAGTGCTCGCTCTCGGCCCCTTAAGGACCGATCGTCGCTTGACCTTGTTTCAAATGACTATTTACGTACGAGACCGCCCGCCTTGTATTGGGCGGGGGTGCGGGGTGAGACTCCGTAGTGGATAGCACCCCCTCCCGTAGGAGGATCGGTGTGATCGTGTCGGGAGGGGTCGTTCCCTCCTTAGTAGACTTTGCCCGGCGAGGCCGGGGGAAGGGTTCCACGGCTTCGAGGGACCTCTCGCGGGTAGTATGAGCTCGCCGCGGAGGCCGGGCCGGGCTCGGAGACGCGGAGGGTACTATCCACTTACTTGGGCTTCGGCCGTATGGTAGGGTCGGACACCGGTGACGGCCGGTTCGGACCTATTCGGGCGGGTACAGTTGTACAACCTCTGCAGAGTGTTAAACCTATAGCTATAGTCCGTGTCCACTTGGTTATGGACGGGTCTTTCGATCTCTCACCTGACTAGCTACACTTCTCTTGTGCTTCTTCTCTCCCCCGAGTGTGTGAGCCCGGCTTCGGCCGTTGAGATGTGGGGATAGGAGCGAGGGGCCCCACATCGCAGATGAGAGTTGGGTTCTGGATCGTGGATGAGATCCGGAGTTTCGGTGTGGAATTCCTTGAGCGGGGTGTGGACCCCTGAGGTGTGGACCTCGGAAGCGGAAGCTTCCCCGAGGTGTGGACCTCCTAGCTGTATTCTGCTTACCTTGTACATTGCACTGCTGCTTTGCTTAAGCCTTCTACAGCCAGATTAGGGTTATCCCATGCATAGTAGAATATACACCGCTTTTGCCTCTTTGTTGGGAAGCTGACATGACCTACCCGCTTATCGGGTAGACCCTGATGCCTCTGACGCAGAGCCGGACTACGACTTCGACAACGACGGTTGGGTGGACTAGAGCTCTTCCTACACTTGAGCTGCCTATGGATATGGAGTTTCCCGCGCTTTCATGGAGCCGCTGCTAGACGATTTATTTATGTTTGTTTCAGTCCCGATGGACTTGTACCCGGCATGTGCCGAAGAGATGTACTCTGATTAATGTAATAAATTAAATGTTGTACTCTACTTTACTGTTTTTATCTTTCTGTATGGATTTTGGAATCGCTGAGACAGGGATTGCACGTGGTAGCCCTCCTGGGACTACCACCGAGGTGCTAAGATTCGGGGTTCCGTTCGCGGAAATCCGGTTCGTTTAGCTTGGTACAGAGCCATGCTTGACTGTAGGACGAGCCCCAGGAATGGTCGATAGCATAGGAAGCCGTTTCTGAACCTTGAAACTTTATACAAACCCCTTGGCTTCCGTATGTATATATCTATACTTATATATATGCATTACCTTGATTAACTTTCACTAACTACCTTACTAACTACGCTCTAACAACGTTGTGCAGATGGCGGAAAGGACGTGGGTTCCTTTGGAGTCGGACGGCAAGAGCTACGGAGGCTTCTGCCGCTTGCTGAGGGAGTGCCTGGAGGCAGAGGAGTGGGGACCGACCGAGTCAGCTACAAGGGGAGGACCATGGGGCACATGGAGCGATGCCGCCACTTTTCTGATTGTTACGGTACCGGCGGACCCACGGGTGCCAGAGTTCAAGGAGGTTAAGGTGCACTGTTTTGAGAGCTCGACCACAGAGGCACACCAAACTGGCGCACGCTGAGCTCTCAAGATGGTTTGTGTCCAGTTGGAGGAGAAGCTCAAGGACACCTTGTTTAGCGTGCTTCCGACAGAGTCTACGACCCGGTCGCCGGGACACGAGCGACCGAGCGCGTACACGGAGGTGACTTCGAGGAGGAGGACAAGAAGATGCACGCAGCCGGACGGTGCATCCCGGCCCGGACCGGGCGCTCTTCTCGGCGGGGCCGTGAGATCGCGTACCTGAGGTGGAAATGGGATGGGTGTCTGCAGCGGGTTCAGGACCTGGAGATGGAGAGAGAGGATTTGCTCGACCAGTTGGAGGAGTCGCACGAGAGGAACGGGGAGCTGGTACAGCTTGGACTGGCAGCAGCCAGGGCCAGCACCGAGAGGGACGCCAGGAGGATCGCTACACTGGAGGCACGGCTGAGGACAGAGCAGGAGTTGCACCGGGCTACTGTGGAGGCCACGCGTGAGGACAGAGTGAGACTTGCGGAGGCGAGGGACCAGTTGGAGTCGGTTGGAGCTGCAGCAGCCGACTATCAAGTAAAGATGTGGGACCTTCAGGAGGCGAGTCGACACAACTACCACCACTTGTGTTACCTCGGTGGACTGGTCTACGAGGAGAGACCGAGCAGCCAGGACCCGCACGGCCTGGGAGCGTTCCGACCAGCAGAGGCTGAGAGAGTTGGAGGAGCTCTCCGCGCAGCTACCCCCCAAGAAGAGGCCCCGACTGAGGACAGAGACCTTCGAGCTACCCCCGACGCTCCTACCACGTGTGCGTCCGTACCCGAGAGGTTCTCAGGACATAGCAGAGATGGACCGTGCTCTTCAAGATACCCGAGACTACTACGGAGGACCGGCGATCATGGTGTCGGGTTACCCGTGGGACTCACTCACCGCCGTTCTACTCAGTTCCACCAGACTCCAGCCCAGAGGCACCTCAGTGTACCCCGTGATGGGAGTAGAGATCTAGCAGCAGATTCAGAGTCGATATAATGAGTTAGATGTCATGTTGTCGCTTATGTTGTCATGCCTGTAGTAGCTACCCCATGATGTACCATGCGTTAGCGTGATGTGTTGCCGTGCACCCTCGAAGGTCGTTGGAGTAAACCTCGAGGTGCACCCCTTTTGTATGGTGGCATTGATTGAGTGACATGGATCTTCATGGTTTCTTTCGGATTTCATGCTTCTTTATGTCCGTATGAATTCTTTGACCGTTAGCGGGATTACTCCTTTATAGTTAATAACCTTAATAAATATATTCTCCCTACCACTACCGACTCTTGCAATCGGGAACGGATGTCGGGAGCAAGGAGGTCCGGCGACTCTCGGCCCGTTTCGAGGAGGTCGCCGGGGACGACGGAGGGGAGGATGCCCCTAACCCGGGCCCGGGAGCGAGAGGCCGCGGACGCCGTGGAGGTCACGCGCCACGAGGCGGACTCCGCGGAGGCCCGGGCAGCCGCGGAGGCCGAGGAGGCCGAGTTGGCGGTCGAGGAGCCGCGCGCGACGAAGAGGGAGCTCGGGACCGGGGAGCTCGAGCACGAGCGGTACCCCGGCCCGAGGGAGGAGCGAGGCCGGGCTCGGGGACACGAGGTGCCACCACCGCCACCTCCCCCGAACTTGGCCGACGTGATGGCGGTGCGGACTCGCCCGATGCGGACGATCACCCGCTTGCTAGCTCGTAACAACAACAACAACAACAACCACGGGGGTCGAACCGCAACGCGCCGATGGTTTCCGGAAGAAGGTTGAGAACTTCAACAAGCCGCGACCGCCTACTTTCGACCACTCGGCGGACCCGATGGACGCGGACAACCGGCTACGTGAGATTGAGAAGAAGCCGGAGCCGACCGAGCTCACCGAGGAGGAGTGTGTGACCGTGGCCGCGCACCGGCCGGTTGGCACGGCCCGGTGCGTGGTGGGACAACCATCGTGACTTGCACCGGACCCGTTGCACATAGGGTGGGACGAGTTTGTGGAGGCCTTCGGGAGCCACCACATCCCGTACGCAAAGGATGGACGAAAAGGCCGACGAGTTCAGGCACCTCAAGATGGGAAACATGTCAGTGCAGGAGTACGCCAACCGCTACCAGGAGCTGATGAGGTACGTGCCAGACGACACCGACACAGAGAAGAAGAAAGTCTACTGGTTCAGGAAGGGGCTGCACAAGGGGATGGCACACCACTTGTCCGCACACGACTGCCCGACACTTCGCTCCATCATCGACAAGGCACTGATCGTGGAGAGGTCAAGGCTTGAGTACATGGAGGTTCGTGGAAGCAAGTCCAAGCGCACAGATCAGGCAGGACGCTCAGGACCACCTCAGAGGCAGAGGACAAAGTTACGCTCGCAGCCACCGGTCACGGCAGAGGCACCACGTCACTCGGTCTCGGCCCGCGAGCGAGCCAACCCGGGCGGGAGTGGAGGAAAGAACAAACGGAAACCGAGACCACCACCGCGGTCGGCGGAGCGCATCCAAGGTGACTTGCTTCAACCGCCGTCGGGTTGGGCACAAGTCGTTCGAGTGTCCACAAGCAGCGCCACCGGGAGTCGAACCGCAGCTCTCTCGCTTCCGACCCCGGCCAAGCCACCGGCACCGGGAGGACAACCACCCCGTACACGAGAGAGGACCGCTCGGCCGCCGCCTACACGAGGCCGTCCGAAACACCTCACCGCCGAGGATGCAGCGGCCTCGCACCCGACGTCACACTTGGTGAGTTCCTTGTTGACTCAGTATTGGCAACTGTTTTGTTCGACACTGGAGCTCAGTTTTCGTATATTTCTACCAAGTTTGCTAAAGCAAGGTCTTTACCAACTAAGCCTCGACCAAGGCCTATTTTGACTAGTTCTCCGCTAGGAGAGAAGAGGAGTACGTTAGAGTGCAAGGGAGTGAGGATGGTGTTTGAAGGGCAACATTTCACGGCAGACTTGACAGTTTTGGAGTCTACCAAGATAGACGTGATCCTAGGGATGGATTGGTTGGCAAAACACAACGGGATAGTCTCTTGCAACCCCAGAGTTATACAGCTAGAACACCCCAGTGGGACTATAGTGCGGATCGAGCCACGAGTCCGAAGGCCGCTGCGATGATGTGCAACATGAGTGGGAAAGAGATTGAAGAAATCCCAGGGTCCGTGAGTTTCCGACGTGTTCCCGCGAGGAGCTTACGGAGTTACCCCCGCACCGGGACGTGGAGTTTGTGATTGAGCTGATGCCAGGGGCGGGGCCCGTTGCAAAGAGTCCATACCGGATGTCGTCCGACGAGCTAGACAAGTTGAAGAAACAGCTCAAGAAGCTGCTTGAGCAAGGGTTTGTTCGGCCGAGTGCCTCACCGTGGGGTTCACCAGTGCTCTTCGTGGAGAAGAAAGACAAGACAAAGAGGATGTGCATTGACTACCGCACGCTCAACTCGATGACAATCAAGAACAAGTACCCGCTATTCGGAATCGAGGACCCGCCGGATAGGCTCAAAAGGGCAAAGTTCTTCTCCAAGATCGACTTGAGGTCAGGATACCACCAGATGAAGATCCGAGAGCAGGATATTCCCAAGACAGCCTTCACCACACGTTACGGCTTGTACGAGTTCGTGGTGGTTTCCTTCGGGCTGACCAACGCCCTTGCTTACTTCATGAACTTGATGAACAAGGTCTTCATGGAAGAGTTGGACAGGTTTGTAGTGGTGTTTATCGACGATATCTTGATCTACTCTGAGACCACGGAGGAGCACGAGGAGCACCTGAGGGTCGTGCTAGAGAGGGCCGAGGCGGCGAAACCGTACGCTAAGTTCGGCAAGTGCGAGTTCTGGATGGAGAAGGTCGCGTTCTTGGGGCACGTGTTGTCAGCAGAGGGGATAGTCGTGGATCCGTCCAAGGTGGAGTCAGTGACCAAGTGGGAGCAGCCGTTAAACGTGACAGATGTCAGAAGCTTCCTTGGGTTGGCAGGTTACTACCGAAGATTCATTGAGAACTTCTCCAAGATTGCCAAGCCAATGACAGAGTTGCTCAAGAACAACACGAAGTTCGAGTGGTCAGAAGCGTGTGAGAAGAGCTTTCAAGAGCTGAAAAAGAGACTTACCACAGCCCCCCGGTGCTCACCTTGCCGGATATCAAGAAAGACTTTGTGGTCTATTGTGACGCTTCAAGGCAAGGACTCGGATGTGTGCCTGATGCGGAAGGGAAAGTTGTGGCTTATGCTTCCGGGCGAGTGCCGAAGAAACACGAGGAAAACTACCCGACACACGACTTGGAGTTGGCGAATGTTGTGCATGCACTCAAGATCCGGAGACACTACCCGATAGGGAACAAGTGTGAGCCGTTTTCCGACCACAAGAGCCCGAAGTACTTCTTTACCCGGACGAGTTGAACATGAGGCGAGGCGATGGTTAGAGCCGATCAAGGACTACGACGTCGAGATCAACTACCACCCGTGCAAAGCTAACGTCGTGGCGAGATGCACCGAGCCGGAAAACATATTGCAACAACCTCATGGTAAGAGAAGAGCAACTCCTTTCGCATGAAGAGCTAGAGAAGCCGAGAATCGAAATTGTAGACCAAGGCCAAGTCAACGTGATGCAAGTGACCTATGACTGGAGGAACGAATCCGTACGGCCCGAAGTCGTGTGCGAAATCAAAGTTCCGCGAGAGAACCGATAAAACGAGGATAAAGCGAGAGGACTACGGGTTGATGAACAAGGCACCGTGTGGTTGAAAGAACGGATCCGTGTACCACAAGACGGGGCACTCCGGGAGCGGATCATGAGAGAAGCACACGACTCGAGGTACTCGATCCACCCGAGCAACACCAAGATGTACGAGAGATCTAAAGATCCGATCTTGGTGGAAGGACATGAAGAAGGATATAGCACACTACGTGGCTCGTTGCGACACACGTAGCGAGGTAAAAATCGAACATCGAAACCCTGCCGGTTTGTTGAAGCCATTGGCTATTCCAGTTTGGAAGTGGGAGGACATTTCCATGGACTTTGTGGTGGGACTCCCTCGAACACCAAAAGGAAACGACTCGATTTGGGTCATAGTGGACGAAGCGACCAAAGTGGCTCACTTTGTGCCGGTGAAGACCCGGTACGCAACCGAGAAGTTGGCAGAACTGTACGTAGAGCACATACTCGGGCCGCACGGGGCACCCGAAGTATTGTATCGATCGAGGGCCACGGTTGTCTCCAAGTTTTGCGCAGCTTCCACAAGCTTATGGGCACCACTCTTAGCTACGGCACGACTTTTCACCCACGGACGGATGGTCGGACGAGAGGGTCAACCGGGTGTTGGAGGATATGCTACGAGCGTGTGCACTCACCTATGGTACCGATTGGGAGAACGGTTGCCGTTTGCGAGTTCTCGTACAACAACGACTTTCAAGCAAGTCTCGGATGGCACCCTTTGAGGCCCTTTACGGGCGGAAGTGCGGGACCCCGCTAGCTTGGTCGGAGGTGGGAGAACGGACACCTGTTTGGGCCAGCAATCATTGAGGAAGCGGAGGAAAAAGTTGAGAAAGTTCGTGAGAACCCGAAGATTGCTCAAAGCCGTCGAAGAGCTATGCGGACAAGAGAAGGAGAGAGTTGACTTTTGCGCTGGCGACCGAGTGTACTTGAAAGTCTCTCCGCTCCGAGGGACTAAAAGGTTCCCGGTGAAAGGAAAGCGGCACCGAGGTACGTAGGACCGTACCCTATCACCCGAAGGATTGGGAGTTTGGCCTACCGGCTTGCGCTACCCGAGACAATGGCGGAGTTCACCCGGTGTTTCACGTGTCACGGCCGAAAAAGAGTGAGAAGGCAAGTGGAGGCTAAGCAAGTGCCCATGGAGTTGCTTGACTTGCAAGACAACTCCGGAGTATACGAGAATATCCCGAGAAAATCTTGGACCGAGTCGTCAAGGAGACAAGGAGAACAACCATTCCTTTCCGTAGAGTGTTGTGGAGCAACCATACAGAGCGAGAAGCAACATGGGAGAAGGAAGCTGATCTCAGGAAAGAGTACCCGCACTTGTTCACGGAGGAGGTCGAGGACTAAATCTCGAGGACGAGATTCTCGGTGGTGGGGGAGAATGTAACAACCCAGGAATTTAGGTGTGTAATTTTTGCGAAAAATTAAAACTTTTTGTTTGAACTTGAGTGCTATCAATTTTTTGAACCAAATTGCTAGCCCTTCCCTGGATTCTCCACCAATTTATCCCATTTATAAAACATATATTTAAAATATGGTAAAATATGTGAGTTGGTTTTTCTCTGGTTCTTTTGGAGTTCAAATGTGTGAAGTTTGAATTTGAGTGGGAATCAAATTCAAACTCTAAAGTCTATCCCTAAGTTCAAACCTTATTCTTTTATTTTGCAAAATTGTCAAATCTTGAACCAGGCCGAAATCCTCTTCCTTTGCTTTGCAGCCGGCCCAGCCCACGTTCCCTGCCGGCCCAGCTGATCCGCGCGGCCCACCTCTCGCGTGCTTGTCTCGACGCGTGGACCCGCAAGGCAGCCTCACCCTTATCCTCTCCTACCCAACCAGCGACCCGAGCCGGGCCAGCGCCGCCCGTCCCGCCCCCACAAGCTCGTGCGGGGCGAGCGCGGCCGGGCCGCCCGGCCGCACGCACGCCAAGGTCCCGCGCGTGCGCGCGGGGCCGGATGCGACCGCGGGGGAAAGGTATTTGACGCCACTGCCCCTTCCCACCGAGCATCCGAGGCGGGCCAGAGCACCACCGCGAGCGCCACCGCCCGCCGGCCCCGGCGAGCCAAGGGCATAGAGGGCTTTTCCCCTCGAGCTGCTCACGGCGTCGTTTCAAAAGGAGCGGACCGGTGTGGCACGGAGGCAAAGCCATCCACCCCCCTCTTGGGGTTTCCTCTTCCGCCACGCCCGTCTGCACCGGTTTGAGGGAGAAAGCGGGCGCGCGCGCCGCGCGCGCGCCATTGGGGGAAAGAGCGGGTGCGCCGCCGCCGCGTCGCGCCGGTCGAGGAAGGAGCGAGAGGACCGGACCGGGGGCAAGGACCACTTCACCGCCAAGGAGCGCCGTGCCGCGCCGGAAGGGGGAAGGCGTGAACCAGCCGGGGACAAGGAGCAGGAGCCAAGGCGGCGACCACCGGCGTGAACCTCTACCTCGCCGTCGTACATCTCTCCACCGAGCCGGCCACGACTCCACCGCCGCCCCGAAGTGAGCAACACCGCGGCCACCTTATCTCTTTCCATCTTCCTTGAGCTCTCCTCTCGTTTTTGCGCCGACGGCGTTGGGGTGCGCCGTCGAGCCGCCTTGCTCGGTTGCCGGCCGTCGAGCCTCGCATGCGCCGTGTCGCGCTCGTGCGGAGCTCTCGGGCCTCTCATGCCCCCGGGCCCGCCGGCGCCATACGAGGACCGTGTTTGTGTGCGGCCTTCGCGCCAAGCTCGTTGTGCGAGGGACGAGTGCGCCGCCATGACGCCGCGCGGCACGCTGCGGGTACCGGGCGGCCGCGCCGGCGATCAAGCCGGGGACGCGCATGGCACGTGTGGATGTACCGGGCTTCGACCCGTGTTTGCTTGCGAGGTGAGGTTTGGGGCCGTCGCGCCGTGACGCGCGCGGCGCGGAGGCATCGTGCCCGGCCACGGGACGACGCGCGCGCCGCCGCGCGCGGGGCCACGGATGCGAGCGCCGTCCGGCCGGCACACCCCGGTGCCGAGGCGTGTCGTGCGCTTCAACTTGAGGGTGATGAAGGCCGGGCGTTTGCCGCCCGCGGACCGGCGCCGGCGACGCGCCGCGCGCGCCGTGATGCCGCCGGGGCTTTTCGTCGAACTCATGGTGTGCGGGCCGCGCGAACGCTTGTTACCGAAGGATGGGCCGTCGAACGGACTTGGGCCAAAAGTCCAAGCGTTTTTTCCTAGCGGGCCGTCGGTCCAGCACAGGTGGGAATAGGAGGGTGTTTTCCAGACTTCTGCGGTTGTTAGCTGGGCTGCGACGCATGGGCCAAGTTGGGCCGAAACCCCGTTTCTGATCTGAACCGAACCCGCTGGGCCACCCACGGCCCAGCATCGTATCTGGCCCTTTCAGCCTGTTAAACCACGCCCCGCTGACGTCATGCTGACGTCAGCGGCTTATTTTCTCAACAGCCCCTTTTCCTTTTCTGTTTTAAATTTCCAGAAAATGATTTTAACCTCTAAAAATTCATAACTAATTCTAGGGAGCTCGAAAAAATATAAAACCAATTTCTATAAATCCGTAATTTCGAAACCTTGCCGATTGTAGGTAGTTTGGGTTCTTTTGGATCTTCTAAATTGGTTCTTATTTGGAGTTATTGCTTAGAAGTGCACCGGTTTCTTATTTTTGCGTCGAATCTCGTGCCGCGGACCCGAGCTTCGACCGGAGGACACGGAGGACCCCGAGTACACTTGCTCCGGACGACGGCTCTTCAACGGCAACGAAGGTGTCATGTCACTCCCAACCATGTAGATCCCATGTTGTTAAATAGTCGCTAGTGCTTTACTTTGATGCATTGATCCGATGAATTGCATAACCCGTTTAATAGCCATGCCTTGATGTTTTGATATATCCCTGTTTCCTTGTTCTACTACTGCGGGACTAGCTACGGACCCCTAGCTAGTCCCTCACCTCAACTATCCATACTTTTTGTTGCTTGATTATGGATGGTATTCGGGGCTTGGACCGAGATGTGGGTATCTCGGTGTGTTTCTAGCATGCGTTCGGGTGCGTACCTCCCTGCTGTGTTTTGGCGGGAGCGAGCCGCTTGGTTACTTGTGAACGGCTGCCGAGGGAAGATGCGATCTGGCCTCTTACCCGAGGGTCGTGTCGTGTGGGATGGAGTTGATGAGTGCTCGCTCTCGGCCCCTTAAGGACCGATCGTCAGTTGACCTTGTTTCAAATGACTATTTACGTACGGACCGCCCGCCTTGTATTGGGCGGGGGGTGCGGGGTGAGACCGTAGTGGATAGCACCCCTCCCCGTAGGAGGATCGGTGTGATCGTGTCGGGAGGGGTCGTTCCCTCCTTAGTAGACTTTGCCCCGGCGAGGCCGGGGAAGGGTTCCACAGCTTCGAGGGACCTCTCGCGGGTAGTATGAGCTCGCCGCGGAGGCCGGGCCGGTGCTCGGAGACGCGGGAGGGTACTATCCACTTACTTGGGCTTCGGCCGTATGGTAGGGTCGGACACTCGGTGACGGCCGGTTCCGGACCTATTCGGGCGGGTACGGTTGTACAACCTCTCGAGTGTTAAACCTATAGCTATAGTCGGTGTCCACCGGTTATGGACAGTCTTTCAATCTCTCACCCGACTAGCTACACTTCTCTTGTGCTTCTTCTCTCCCCCGAGTGTGTGAGCCGGCTTCGGCCGTTGAGATGTGGGGATAGGAGCGGTGGGCCCCACATCGCGGATGAGAGTTGGGTTCTAGATCGTGGATGAGATCCGGAGTTTCGGTGTGGAATTTTTTGAGCGGGGTGTGGACCCCCGAGGTGTGGACCTCGGAAGCGGAAGCTTCCCCGAGGTGTGGACCTCCTAGCTGTATTCTGCTTACCTTGTACATTGCACTGCTGCTTTGCTTAAGCCTTCTACAGCCAGATTAGGGTTATCCCATGCATAGTAGAATATACACCGCTTTTGCCTCTTTGTTGGGAAGCTGACATGACCTACCCGCTTATCGGGTAGACCCTGATGCCTCTGACGCAGAGCCGGACTACGACTTCGACAACGACGGTTGGGTGGACTAGAGCTCTTCCTACACTTGAGCTGCCTATGGATATGGAGTTTCCCGCACTTTCATGGAGCCGCCGCTAGACGATTTATTTATGTTTGTTTCGGTCCCGATGGACTTGTACCCGCATGTGCCGAAGAGATGTACTCGATTAATGTAATAAATTAAATGTTGTACTCTACTTTACTTGTTTTTATCTTTCCGTATGGATTTTGGAATCGCCGAGATAGGGATTGCACGTGGTAGCCCTCCTGGGACTACCACCGAGGTGCTAAGATTCGGGGTTCCATTCGCGGAAATCCGGGTCGTTTCAGTTGGTACCAGAGCCATGCTTGACTGTAGAACGAGCCCCAGGAATGGTCGATAGCATAGGAAGCCGTTTCTGAACCTTGAAACTTTATATAAACCCCTTGGCTTCCGTATGTATATATCTATACTTATATATATGCATTACCTTGATTAACTTTCACTAACTACCTTACTAACTACGCTCTAACAACGTTGTGCAGATGGCGGAAAGGACGTGGGTTCCTTTGGAGTCGGACGGCAAGAGCTACGGAGGCTTCTGCCGCTTGCTGAGGGAGTGCCTGGAGGCAGCTGGAGTGGGGACCGACCGAGTCAGCTACAAGGGGAGGACCATGGGGCACATGGAGCAGTCTGCCACTTTTCTGACTGTTACGGTACCGGCGGACCCACGGGTGCCAGAGTTCAAGGAGGTTAAGGTGCACTGTTTTGAGAGCTCGACCACAGAGGCACACCAAACTGGCGCACGCTGAGCTCTCAAGATGGTTTGTGTCCAGTTGGAGGAGAAGCTCAAGGACACCCCGTTCAGCGTGCTTCCGATAGGAGTCTACGACCTGGGTCGCTGGGACACGAGTGACCGAGCGCAGTACCTGGAGGTGACTTCTGAGGAGGAGGACAAGAAGATGCACGCAGCCAGACGGTGCATCCTGGCCCAGGACCAGGCGCTCTTCTGGGCAGACTGTGAGATCGCGTACCTGAGGTGGAAATGGGATGGGTGTCTGCAGCGGGTTCAGGACCTGGAGATGGAGAGAGAGGATTTGCTCGACCAGTTGGAGGAGTCGCACGAGAGGAACGGGGAGCTGGTACAGCTTGACCGGCGGCGGCCTAGGGCCGGCACCGAGAGGGACGCCGGGGAGGATCGCTACACCGGAGGCACGGGCCGAGGACGGAGCAGGGAGTTGCACCGGGCTACCGTGGAGGCCACGCGTGAGGACAAGAGTGAGACTTGCGGAGGCGAGGGACCGGTTGGAGTCGGTTGGAGCTGCGGCGGCCGACCTATCAAGTAAATATGTGGGACCTTCGGAGGCGAGTCGACACAACTACCACCACTTGTGTTACCTCGGTGGACCGGTCTACGAGGAGAGAGACCGAGCAGCCCGGGACCCGCACGGCCCGGGAGCGTTCCGACCGGCGAGAGGGCCGAGAGAGTTGGAGGAGCTCTCCGCGCAGCTACCCCCCAAGAAGAGGCCCCGACTGAGGACAGAGACCTTCGAGCTACCCCCGACGCTCCTACCACGTGTGCGTCCGTACCCGAGAGGTTCTCAGGACATAGCAGAGATGGACCGTGCTCTTCAAGATACCCGAGACTACTACGGAGGACCGGCGATCAGGGTGCCGGGTTACCCAGGGACTCACTCACCGCCGTTCTACTCAGTTCCACCAGACTCCAGCCCAGAGGCACCTCAGTGTACCCCGTGATGGGAGTAGAGATCTAGCAGCAGATTCAGAGTCGATATAATGAGTTAGATGTCATGTTGTCGCTTATGTTGTCATGCCTGTAGTAGCTACCCCATGATGTACCATGCGTTAGCGTGACGTGTTGCCGTGCACCCTCGAAGGTCGTTGGAGTAAACCTCGAGGTGCACCCCTTTTGTATGGTGGCATTGATTGAGTGACATGGATCTTCATGGTTTCTTTCGGATTTCATGCTTCTTTATGTCTGTATGAATTCTTTGACTGTTAGCAGGATTACTCCTTTATAGTTAATAACCTTAATAAATATATTCTCCCTACCACTACTGACTCTTGCAACTGGAACAGATGTCGGGAGCAAGGAGGTCCGGCGACTCTCGGCCCGTTTCGAGGAGGTCGCCGGGGACGACGGAGGGGAGGATGCCCCTAACCTAGCGGGAGCGAGAGGCCGCGGACGCCGTGGAGGTCACGCGCCACGAGGCGGACTCCGCGGAGGCCTGGCAGGCCGCGGAGGCCGAGGAGGCCGAGTTGGCGGTCGAGGAGCCGCGCGCGACGACGAGGGAGCTCAGGAGCAGGAGCTCGAGCACGAGCAGGTACCCCAGCCCGAGGGAGGAGCAGGCCAGGCTCAGGGACACGAGGTGCCACCACCGCCACCTCCCCCGAACTTGGCCGACGTGATGGCAGTGCAGACTCAGCTGATGCAGACGATCACCCAGTTGCTAGCTCAGAACAACAACAACAACAACAACCACAGGGGTCAGAACCGCAACGCGCCAGAGGGTTTCCAGAAGAAGGTTGAGAACTTCAACAAGCTGCGACCGCCTACTTTCGACCACTCAGCAGACCCGATGGACGCAGACAACTGGCTACGTGAGATTGAGAAGAAGCTGGAGCTGACTGAGCTCACTGAGGAGGAGTGTGTGACCGTGGCCGCGCACCAGCTGGTTGGCACAGCCAGTGCGTGGTGGGACAGCTACTGTGACTCGCACCGGGACCCGTTGCACATCGGGTGGGACGAGTTTGTGGAGGCCTTCAGGAGCCACCACATCCCAGACGCAGTGATGGACAGAAAGGCTGACGAGTTCAGGCACCTCAAGATGGGAAACATGTCAGTGCAGGAGTACGCCAACCGCTACCAGGAGCTGATGAGGTACGTGCCAGACGACACCGACACAGAGAAGAAGAAAGTCTACTGGTTCAGGAAGGGGCTGCACAAGGGGATGGCACACCACTTGTCCGCACACGACTGCCCGACACTTCGCTCCATCATCGACAAGGCACTGATCGTGGAGAGGTCAAGGCTTGAGTACATGGAGGTTCGTGGAAGCAAGTCCAAGCGCACAGATCAGGCAGGACGCTCAGGACCACCCCAGAGGCAGAGGACAGGTTACGCTCAGGGCCACCAGTCACAGCAGAGGCACCACGTCACTCAGTCTCAGCCGCAGAGCAGAGCCAACCCAGGCGGGAGTGGAGGACAGAACAGCTGGAAACCGAGACCACCACCGCAGTCAGCAGACAGATCCAAGGTGACTTGCTTCAACTGCCGTCAGGTTGGGCACAAGTCGTTCGAGTGTCCACAGCGGGCGCCACCGGGAGTCGAACCGCGGCTCTCGGTTCCCGACCCCGGCCAAGCCACCGGCACCGGGAGGACACGCCACCCCGTACACGGCGAGGACCGCTCGGCCCGCCGCCTACACGAGGCCGTCTGAACCACCTCACCGCCGAGGATGCAGCAGCCGCACCCGACGTCACACTTGGTGAGTTCCTTGTTGACTCAGTATTGGCAACTGTTTTGTTCGACACTGGAGCTCAGTTTTCGTATATTTCTACCAAGTTTGCTAAAGCAAGGTCTTTACCAACTAAGCCTCGACCAAGGCCTATTTTGACTAGTTCTCCGCTAGGAGAGAAGAGGAGTACGTTAGAGTGCAAGGGAGTGAGGATGGTGTTTGAAGGGCAACATTTCACGGCGGACTTGGATGTTTTGGAGTCTACCGGATAGACGTGATCCTAGGGATGGATTGGTTGGCAAAACACAACGGGATAGTCTCTTGCAACCCCGCAGTTATACGGCTAGAACACCCCGGTGGGACTATAGTGCGGATCGAGCCACGAGTCCGAAGGCCGCCGTGATGATGTGCAACATGAGTGGGAAAGAGATTGAAGAAATCCCGGTGGTCCGTGAGTTTCCGGACGTGTTCCCGCAGGAGCTTACGGAGTTACCCCCGGACACGGGACGTGGAGTTTGTGATTGAGGCCGATGCCGGGGGCGGGGCCCGTTGCAAAGAGTCCATACCGGATGTCGTCCGACGAGCTAGACGAGTTGAAGAAACAGCTCAAGAAGCTGCTTGAGCAAGGGTTTGTTCGGCCGAGTGCCTCACCGTGGGGTTCACCAGTGCTCTTCGTGGAGAAGAAAGACGGCACAAAGAGGATGTTCATTGACTACCGCACGCTCAACTCGATGACAATCAAGAACAAGTACCCACTATTCGGAATCGAGGACCTGCTGGATAGGCTCAAAAAGGCAAGGTTCTTCTCCAAGATCGACTTGAGGTCAGGTTACCACCAGATGAAGATCCGAGAGCAGGATATTCCCAAGACAGCCTTCACCACACGTTACGGCTTGTACGAGTTCGTGGTGGTTTCTTTCGGGCTGACCAACGCCCCTGCTTACTTCATGAACTTGATGAACAAGGTCTTCATGGAAGAGTTGGACAGGTTTGTAGTGGTGTTTATCGACGATATCTTGATCTACTCTGAGACCACGGAGGAGCACGAGGAGCACCTGAGGGTCGTGCTAGAGAGGCTGAGGCAGCAGAAACTGTACGCTAAGTTCAGCAAGTGCGAGTTCTGGATGGAGAAGGTCGCGTTCTTGGGGCACGTGTTGTCAGCAGAGGGGATAGCCGTGGATCCGTCCAAGGTGGAGTCGGTGACCAAGTGGGAGCGGCCGTTAAACGTGACGGATGTCGAAGCTTCCTTGGGTTGGCGGTGTTACTACCGAAGATTCATTGAGAACTTCTCCAAGATTGCCAAGCCAATGACAGAGTTGCTCAAGAACAACACGAAGTTCGAGTGGTCAGAAGCGTGTGAGAAGAGCTTTCAAGAGCTGAAAAAGAGACTTACCACAGCCCTAGTGCTCACCTTGCCAGATATCAAGAAAGACTTTGTGGTCTATTGTGACGCTTCAAGGCAAGGACTCGGATGTGTGCTGATGCAGGAAGGGAAAGTTGTGGCTTATGCTTCCAGGCAGCTGAAGAAACACGAGGAAAACTACCCGACACACGACTTGGAGTTGGCAGCTGTTGTGCATGCACTCAAGATCTAGAGACACTACCTGATAGGGAACAAGTGTGAGCTGTTTTCCGACCACAAGAGCCTGAAGTACTTCTTTACCCAGACAGAGTTGAACATGAGGCAGAGGCGATGGTTAGAGCTGATCAAGGACTACGACGTCGAGATCAACTACCACCCAGGCAAAGCTAACGTCGTGGCAGATGCACTGAGCCGGAAAACATATTGCAACAACCTCATGGTAAGGGAAGAGCAACTTCGCTCCGCATGAAGAGCTAGAGAAGCTGAGAATCGAAATTGTAGACCAAGGCCAAGTCAACGTGATGCAAGTGACCTATGACCTGGAGGAACGAATCCGTACAGCCCAGAAGTCGTGTGCAGAAATCAAAGTTCTGCGAGAACTGATGAAACAGGATAAAGCAGAGGACTACCGGGTTGATGAACAAGGCACCGTGTGGTTGAAAGAACGGATCTGTGTACCACAAGACAGGGCACTCCGGGAGCAGATCATGAGAGAAGCACACGACTCGAGGTACTCGATCCACCCAGGCAGCACCAAGATGTACAGAGATCTAAAGATCCGATACTGGTGGAAGGACATGAAGAAGGATATAGCACACTACGTGGCCTGTTGCGACACCTGTAGCAGGGTAAAAATCGAACATCAGAAACCTGCTGGTTTGTTGAAGCCGTTGGCTATTCCAGTTTGGAAGTGGGAGGACATTTCCATGGACTTTGTGGTGGGACTCCCTCGAACACCAAAAGGAAACGACTCGATTTGGGTCATAGTGGACGAGTCGACCAAAGTGGCTCACTTTGTGCCGTTGAAGACCCGTACGCAACCGAGAAGTTGGCGAACCGTACGTAGAGCACATACTCGGGCCGCACGGGGCACCCGAAGTATTGTATCCGATCGAGGGCCACGGTTGTCTCCAAGTTTTGGCGAGCTTCCACAAGCTTATGGGCACCACTCTTAGCTACGGCACGACTTTTCACCCACGGACGGATGGTCGGACGAGAGAGGGTCAACCGGGTGTTGGAGGATATGCTACGAGCGTGTGCACTCACCTATGGTACCGATTGGGAGAACAGTTTGCCGTTTGCGCAGTTCTCATACAACAACAACTTTCAAGCAAGTCTCCGGATGGCACCCTTTGAGGCCCTTTACGGGCGGAAATGCGGGACCCCGCTAGCTTGGTCGAGGTGGGAGAACGGACACCTGTTTGGGCCGGCAATCATTGAGGAAGCGGAGGAAAAAGTTGAGAAAGTTCGTGAGAACCTGAAGATCGCCCAGAGCCGTCAGAAGAGCTATGCCGACAAGAGAAGGAGGGAGTTGACTTTTGCAGTTGGCGACCGAGTGTACTTGAAAGTCTCTCCACTCCGAGGGACTAAAAGGTTCCTGGTGAAAGGAAAGCTGGCACCGAGGTACGTAGGACCGTACCCTATCACCCGAAGGATTGGGAGTTTGGCTTACCAGCTTGCGCTACCCGAGACCATGGCAGGAGTTCACCCAGTGTTTCACGTGTCACAGCTGAAAAAGAGTGAGAAGGCAGTGGAGGCTAAGCAAGTGCCCATGGAGTTGCTTGACTTGCAAGACAACCTGGAGTATACAGAATATCCTGAGAAAATCTTGGACCGAGCTGTCAAGGAGACAAGGAGAACAACCATTCCTTTCTGTAGAGTGTTGTGGAGCAACCATACAGAGCGAGAAGCAACATGGGAGAAGGAAGCTGATCTCAGGAAAGAGTACCCGCACTTGTTCACGGAGGAGGTCGAGGACTAAATCTCGAGGACGAGATTCTCGGTGGTGGGGGAGAATGTAACAACCCAGGAATTTAGGTGTGTAATTTTTGCGAAAAATTAAAAATTTTTGTTTGAATTTGAGTGCTATCAATTTTTGAACCAAATTGCTAGCCCTTCCCTGGATTCTCCACCAATTTATCCCATTTATAAAACATATATTTAAATTAAGGTAAAATATGTGAGTTGGTTTTTCTCTGGATCTTTTGGAGTTCAAATGTGTGAAGTTTGAATTTGAGTGGGAATCAAATTCAAACTCTAAAGTCTATCCCTAAGTTCAAACCTTATTCTTTTATTTTGCAAAATTGTCAAATCTTGAACCAGGCCGAAATCCTCTTCCTTTGCTTTGCGGCCCCGCCCGGCCCACGTTCCCCGCCGGCCCGGGCCGATCCGCGCGGCCCACCTCTCGCGTGCGTCTCTCGACGCGTGGACCCGCAAGGCGGCCCTCACCCTTATCCTCTCCTACCCAACCGGCGACCCGGCCGGGCCGGCGCCGCCGGTCCCGCCCCCACCGGCTCGCGCGGGGCGGAGCGCGGCCGGGCCGCCCGGCCCGGCACGCACGCCAAGGTCCCGCGCGTGCGCGCGGGGCCCGGATGCGACCGCGGGGAAAGGTTTTTGACGCCACTGCCCCTTCCCACCGAGCATCCGAGGCGGGCCAGAGCACCACCGCGAGCGCCACCTGCCCCGCCCGGCGGCGAGCCAAGGGCATAGAGGGCTTTTCCCCTCGAGCTGCTCACGGCGTCGTTTCAAAAGGAGCGGACCGGTGTGGCACGGAGGCAAAGCCATCCACCCCCCTCTTGGGGTTTCCTCTTCCGCCACGCCCGTCTGCACCGGTTTGAGGGAGAAAGCGGGCGCGCCGCCGCCGCGCCTCGCCATTGGGGGGGAAAGAGCGGGCGCGCGCCGCCGCGTCACGCCGGTCGAGGAAGGAGCCGAGGGGCCGGACCGGGGGCAAGGACCACTTCACCGCCAAGGAGCGTCGTGCCGCGCCGAAGGAGGAAGGCGTGAACCGGCCGGGGACAAGGAGCGAGGAGCCGAGGCGGCGACCACCGGCGTGAACCTCTACCTCGCCGTCATACATCTCTCCACCGAGCCGGCCACGACTCCACCGCCGCCCCGAAGTGAGCAACACCGCGGCCACCTTATCTCTTTCCCTCTTCCTTGAGCTCTCCTCTGTTTTTGCGCCGACGGCGTTGGGGTGCGCCGTCGAGCCGCCTTGCCTGGTTGCCGGCCGTCGAGCCGCGATGCGCCGTGTCGCGCTCGTGCGGAGCTCTCGGGCCTCTCATGCCCCGGGCCGCCGGCGCCATACGAGGACCGTGTTTGTGTGCGCGCCTTCGCGCCAAGCTCGTTGTGCGGGGACGAGTGCGCCGCCATGACGCGCGCGGCACGCTCCGGGTACCGGGCGGCCGCGCCGGCGATCAGGCCGGGACGCGCATGGCACGTGTGGATGTGCCGGGCTTCGACCCATGTTTGCTTGCGGGTGAGGTTTGGGGCCGTCGCGCCGTGACGCGCGGCGGCGGAGGGAGGCATCGTGCCCGGCTGCGGACGACGCGCCGCCCGCGCGCGCGGGGCCACGGATGCGAGCGCCCGTCCCGGCCGGCACACCCCGTTGCCGAGCCGTGTCGTGTGCTTCAACTTGAGGGTGATGAAGGCCGGGCGTTTGCCGCCGCGGACCGGCGCGCGGCGACGCGCCGCGCAGCCGTGATGCCGCCCGGGGCTTTTCGTCGAACACATGGTGTGCGGGCCGCTGCGAACGCTTGTTACCAGAAGGATGGGCCGTCGAACGGACTTGGGCCAAAAGCCCAACTGTTTTTCCTAGCAGGCCGTCGGTCCAGCACAGGTGGGAATAGGAGGGTGTTTTCCAGACTTCTGCGGTTGTTAGCTGGGCTGCGACGCATGGGCCAAGTTGGGCCGAAACCCCGTTTCTGATCTGAACCGAACCCGCTGGGCCACCCACGGCCCAGCATCGTATCTGGCCCTTTCAGCCTGTTAAACCACGCCCC
The DNA here is from genome assembly GCA_947561735.1 of Cenchrus americanus. Classification (NCBI taxonomy): domain Eukaryota; kingdom Viridiplantae; phylum Streptophyta; class Magnoliopsida; order Poales; family Poaceae; genus Cenchrus; species Cenchrus americanus. Next base: position 124,200,655 of record OX387244.1, on the reverse strand, counting down.
GCTGACGTCATGCTGACGCCAGCGGCTTATTTTCTCAACAGCCCCTTTTCCTTTTCTGTTTTAAATTTCCAGAAAATGATTTTAACCTCTAAAAATTCATAACTAATTCTAGGGAGCTCAGAAAAATATAAAACCAATTTCTATAAATCCGTAATTTCAAAACCTTGCTGATTGTAGGTAGTTTGGGTTCTTTTGGATCTTCTAAATTGGTTCTTATTTGGAGTTATTGCTTAGAAGTGCACCGTTTTCTTATTTTTGCGTCGAATCTCGTGCCGCAGACCCGAGCTTCGACCAGGAGGACACGGAGGACCCCGAGTACACTGCTCCAGACAGCGACTGCTTCAACGGCAACGAAGGTGTCATGTCACTCCCAACCATGTAGATCCCATGTTGTTAAATAGCCGCTAGTGCTTTACTTTGATGCATTGATCCGATGAATTGCATAACCCGTTTAATAGCCATGCCTTGATGTTTTGATATATCCTGTTTCCTTGTTCTACTACTCGCGGGACTAGCTACGGACCCCTAGCTAGTCCCTTACCTCAACTATCCATACTTTTTGTTGCTTGATTATGGATGGTATTCGGGCTTGGACTAAGATGTGGGTATCTCGGTGTGTTTCTAGCGTGTGTTCCGGGTGCGTACCTCCCTGCCGTGTGTTTTGGCGGGAGCGAGCCGCTTGGTTACTTGTGAACGGCCGCCGAGGGAAGATGCGATCCGGCCTCTTACCCGAGGGTCGTGTCGTGTGGGATGGAGTTGATGAGTGCTCGCTCTCGGCCCCTTAAGGACCGATCGTCGCTTGACCTTGTTTCGAATGACTATTTACGTACGGACCGCCCGCCTTGTATTGGGCGGGGGTGCGGGGTGAGACCTCGTAGTGGATAGCACCCCTCCCCGTAGGAGGATCGGTGTGATCGTGTCGGGAGGAGTCGTTCCCTCCTTAGTAGACTTTGCCCGGCGAGGCCGGGAAGGGTTCCACGGCCTTCGAGGGACCTCTCGCGGGTAGTATGAGCTCGCCGCGGAGGGGCCGGGCCGTGCTCGGAGACGCGGGGAGGGTACTATCCACTTACTTGGGCTTCGGCCGTATGGTAGGGTCGGACATCGGTGACGGCGGTTCGGACCTATTCGGGCGGGTACGGTTGTACAACCTCTCGCAGTGTTAAACTTATAGCTATAGTCCGTGTCCACCGGTTATGGACGGTCTTTCGATCTCTCACCTGACTAGCTACACTTCTCTTGTGCTTCTTCTCTCCCCCGAGTGTGTGAGCCCGGCTTCGGCCGTTGAGATGTGGGGATAGGAGCAGGTGGGCCCCACATCGCAGATGAGAGTTGGGTTCTGGATCGTGGATGAGATCCGGAGTTTCGGTGTGGAATTCCTTGAGCGGGGTGTGGACCCCTGAGGTGTGGACCTCGGAAGCGGAAGCTTCCCCGAGGTGTGGACCTCCTAGCTGTATTCTGCTTACCTTGTACATTGCACTGCTGCTTTGCTTAAGCCTTCTACAGCCAGATTAGGGTTATCCCATGCATAGTAGAATATACACCGCTTTTGCCTCTTTGTTGGGAAGCTGACATGACCTACCCGCTTATCGGGTAGACCCTGATGCCTCTGACGCAGAGCCGGACTACGACTTCGACAACGACGGTTGGGTGGACTAGAGCTCTTCCTACACTTGAGCTGCCTATGGATATGGAGTTTCCCGCGCTTTCATGGAGCCGCTGCTAGACGATTTATTTATGTTTGTTTCAGTCCCGATGGACTTGTACCCGGCATGTGCCGAAGAGATGTACTCTGATTAATGTAATAAATTAAATGTTGTACTCTACTTTACTGTTTTTATCTTTCTGTATGGATTTTGGAATCGCTGAGACAGGGATTGCACGTGGTAGCCCTCCTGGGACTACCACCGAGGTGCTAAGATTCGGGGTTCCGTTCGCGGAAATCCGGGTCGTTTCATGCTCGACCCCGAAAGTCAACACTCCCAATCCATCACCGGATCTCCCAAACGGTAGAAGCTATTGAGACAAGAGTTTGGGGACATGAAAAGCGTCAACCAAGGATGCTATACCCCAAAAATTTCGTCTCCTAACTCCCTAAATCATCGGGAATCGCGGATCCTTTGAACACCACCAAAAGCTAGAGCACCGAACGAAAATCCTTGAATCGAAGTGGTTTCCCGACGTTTGAGGGCACAAGATCAATCACAAAGATGCACAAGACATCCATCCATGTTTCCCTCAAAAAAATCCGGGGAGAAACCCACTCAAATCCGCAGAATCACACCAAGAACAAAGGCACCAAAAACAAGCACGAAAAAGACCACAAAATTCACAACGCCGAATCTTCTATACAAACCAGGAAAGATTCACAAGGTCTAGCATGCCGCCCTAGCATCCATCCCTCTCAAGAAATCTCTCATGAAGCTCTCATGCTAGCCTAGAGAAAATGGAGAAGAAAATAGTCCAGGAAAAAGAGAAAGAGGAGGGGGGAAATGAAACCCTAAGTCGCGGAGAGAGGGAGCCATCCACACACACTCATGGCTTATATATCGGGTCCCGCTGGTGTGGGAAATGACTCGACTACCCCTAACTCAACTACTGACGATACAACCCACGCAGGGGCATTTATGTAATGTTTGTGGGTCTTGCCATCGGACGGCCACGCCTTCGCCGCACTCTGCGTCCTCCCGACGCAAGCCATGCGATCCCGCCGCGTGTCCTCCGCTTCGAAGCTTCCCGACACGCCCGGATCCCGTCTCCGTCGTGTTGGGTCTTCGGACTTGGTTTTGAGGCCCAAACCAAGAAACTGTCCTCCGATGGTTTTGTGGGCAAACCACCAAACCCGGCGTGCTCGGCCCGGCCTCTCGGCACCGTGCACCGGCTCGATCATCCATGACTTCGTCTTGCTCGTCTCGCCACCATGTGGCCCGCACCTAGTCCCACCGTCCACCGGGTCCCTCGAACCGAGCTTACTTGTCTCTCCATCTCCCGGAGGCCCCTCAAGGCTGAAAACCTTTTGCACCCGTTCTTCACCTGCAACAACACGAACTAGGCCGCAGACTACACCTGCGCACTGAGCCAAGAGTCAGTCCAACACCCGTTGTCAATCACTCATCACTGAGGAGTGGTCATCCATCGACCACTGGGACGCTCCTGGTCCTCAATCTCCCCCTTGATGAGTGCATTGACAACACACAACGCGAAATAAAATTCAGAGAAAGAAAGTAAGAAGAAACAAAAACAAAGAAGCGCAACTCATGACCAAAACCAAAGAAAGGCAAAGAAAGGTCACAAGCTGAGCAAAGCGCAAACTCCACATTGAAAACATCAAGAAAGCTCCCCCTGAACAAATGCAAGCTCCCCCTGAACATGTGGATGCAAACTTCCAAATTTTAGCTCACCTCTTCTGAATTTTCATTAAGCTCACCTCTTCTCCCCCTTGTTGACAATGTATGAATCAAGGTGAAAATGCAAAAATGCAAAACAAAGCATATAAACATCTACATGAGCTTCTCAAATAGGCCAAATTTAGTGTCAAAGGCTAGAAATGAGACAAAGAGCACATATATGGATCATAACATAGTCAAAGCATTGCCACAAGTAATATATGGAAATATAGGCATGTGACAAAGCAAATTTTCAGATTTGAGCAGATTTATCAAAAGATGGCTCATTTCAAATGTAAAAGCCTATCCATGTCATATTCGAGTCAAAAACATGCACATCATCCAGAGATCATACAAGGATATCCAATTCTCAACAAAGGATCATTGCAAACACCCATAAAGCAAAGCATGTCATGTCAAAGCTCATGAGCCATGTGTCCACTTCGGGGAGACTTCTCCACTGGTGAACATCATGCAACATGTTTTGCACCCATGTGTAAAAGATAAGACATTTTAAGCATAAACATGATGGATGGAGCATTTTTCAAGCATACACACTTCTTTTCAAGATTAATTCATTTCATGGTACATGAAGTGCCTTTGCGGCAAAAAGAAGCTTATGCTCCCCCATGAATGCAACATAGGCTAAACATTCACAATGATATTCGGTCTTTGGCCCAAATGCAAGAAAAAGACATCCAAGCACAATCTAAGCACAAAAAGCATATTTAGACCAAAACGTGACATGGATACACTACTACACATGAGTGCAGCACATTTCATCAAATTTAGTCAAGATAAGCATTTGATTCAAAAAGGGCTATCTCACAACATATATATCTCAAATATTCCAAGAGCATAGCCTCACATAGCCATTTCTCCACACACATGACCAATATCTCACAAATAGCCAAAGAGACTTAAATAAGGCATATAAAAGAAGCTCATCATCCTAAAATGCAATATGATACAAATGCAACATGATATATGACAAGATGGCTATCCTACCATGGTTTATACATCAAGCAAAGCATGTATATACATCAAAGTAAACATGGTATGATACATATGGTACAAAAAGGAAATACCCCAAGAATCAACTAGAAGGGGCAACAAACCCCAAGATCCCCCCGCAAGCGCACAAATGTAGCTTGGTCGAGAGGCTTTGTGAAAATGTCTGCAAGCTGATCTTGGGTAGGGACATGGCTCAACACAACGGTCCCTTTCTCCACATTATCTCTCAAGAAATGGTACCTCACTTCTATGTGTTTGGTTCTGGAATGAAGCACTGGGTTTTTGGCTACGCTTATGGCACTGGTGCTATCACAAAGAAGTGGCATCTGGGTGCACTCCTCACCAAAGTCTCTCAAAGTGTATGAAATCCACAACAGCTGGGAACAACAACTCGCGGCTGCAACATACTCTGCCTCGGTGGTAGACTGAGCTACACTAGACTGCTTGCGGGAAGACCCCGAAACCAACGAGGACTTAAGAAACTGACAAGAACCAGAAGTAGACTTCCTCTCGACTCGGCAACCAGCAAAATCCGCATCAGAAAAACCATGAAGAGAAAGAGTCGAGGAGGAAGAATACCAAAGACCAAGACCGAGAGGCGGATCGTAGGTACACGAAGATCCTCTTGACGGCTCGTCGATGTGATGTCCTCGGCGAAGCCTGAAAACGAGCGCACAGACACACACTGAACTGTATGTCTGGCCTCGTCGTCGTCAAGTAGAGGAGGGAGCCGATCATGCTCCTGTACTCCCGCTGGTCCACTGGTTCTCCGTTCTCGTCCGCATCCAAAGTAGCCGTACTCCCCATGGGTGTCGACATAGGCTTCACATCTTGCATCTGGAACTTCCTCAGCATGTCTTCCATGTACTTGGTCTGATGTACAAATGTTCCATCCTTCACTTGCTTGATCTGCAACCCGAGAAAGTACTGCAACTCGCCCATCATGCTCATCTCGAATTCCCTGCTCATCTTATCTACAAACTTGGCAACAAGGTTATGTGACGAGCCACCAAAGACAATATCATCCACGTATATCTGCACAATCAACAAGTCGTTTTCATGCTTGAGGAGAAACAAGGACCTATCCATGGTACCCATCACAAACCCTCTGCTCACCAGAAAACCTCTCAATCTCCCATACCAAGCCCGGGGCGCCTGTTTCAACCCATACAGAGCCCTTTTCAACCCGTACACCCTGTGTGGATAATTCTCACTCTCGAACCCCGGTGGCTGCTTCACATACACCTCCTCCTCTATGACCCCATTCATAAAAGTGCTCTTCACATCCATTTGAAACAACTTGAACCCTTTACCCATGGCGAAGGCTAGAAGGATTCGAATTGCCTCAAGACGGGCCACAGGAGCAAAGGTCTCCTCATCACTAGACCAAGCCTCAAACTTGTCGACTTTTCCCTTCTTAAGAATAAAGCACTTGCAACCAAAAACTAGGAAATGACTCACCTTGGGTGCCCGACCATGCATAAGCTCATAACAGGTCTTCTTCTTGAAAGCTCGCAATAAAATCCTGTTAGAGACATGACAAGCCGTATTGACCGCCTCAGCCCAATACCTCCTAGGAATCCTGTGCTCATCGAGCATCGTCCTAACCATCTCACAAAGAGTCCGATTTTTCCTTTCCACAACTCCATTTTGAGGGGGCACAAAAGGGGTCGAATACTGATGTTCAAGACCTAGATCACGACAGAAGGCATCAAAACGAGAGTTCTTGAACTCAGAGCCATTATCACTACGGATAGCTCGAATAGCATTCCCATGCCTCTCGTTTTTCAACCTCACGATTAGATCTCGAGCAAAGCCAAATGTCTCACTCTTGTCTTCCAAGAAAAACACCCAGGCATAGCGAGAGTAATCATCCACCACAACAAGGACATACCACTTCCCACCCACCGAGCGAACTCGAGCTGGCCCAACAAGGTCCATATGGAACAGCTCCGTCGGACGCTCGGTCATGACATCGGTCAGGGGTGGATGGGGAGTGGCTACCATTTTGCCATGCCTACACAGAGCACAAACCAAATCCTTCTCAAGCTTCAACCTCGGCAATCCTCGGACAAGATCAAGACCACTCAAGCAGGAAACCAAATCAAAGCTCAAGTCACCCAGCCGCCTATGCCATTTCCACAAATCAGAAGAAGGACCAGCCATCAAACATCGAGCAGGACCCAAAGAACGAGAGAAATCAGCCACGAAAATCGACCCTCGGGGATGATCATACGGACAAGATCACCTCGAGAATCCGAAGAACGAGATTCACCAGACTTGAAACGCACCTCAAAACCCTCATCAAGCAACTGAGAAACCGAAAGCAAATTGAAACCCAAAGACTTCACAAGAGCAACTCTCTTCAGCGTTACCTTGTCACTCACATGCACAACACCCTCAGAAATCACCCTTCCTCGTCTGTTATCCCCAAATGTGATGTACATCTTTTCCTTCACTGGGGTGAGGCTGGAGAACCACTTCTTATCTCCGGTCATGTGTCGGGAACATCCGGAGTCGATCAACCAAATGTTCTCCAAGCCTCCCCGCCCGTAGTCGAAACAAGAACGAGAATGAGCTAACGACTCGACACCGGGGTTAGCACACAGAAAGTTGAACCAGTGTCGACCATCTGCTCAAAAGAGGGGTTAGCAAACATCATTCCCTTGCCACCAAACTTCCCATGTCCCATGGAAGGAGTACGAGCACCACGAGGGGGAAAACGTGGTCCGTAGTTCCTCTGGAACCCAAAGCTGCGATCATTTCCCCTAAACCCGTATTGAGGACGAGTAGGGGGACATCCAGCAAAACCACAACGAGCCCGACCAAACCTCTCACCAGCACGCACACCATCATCTCTCCTAACAAACCTCTCACCACCACCTCTCTGTGGGAACCTACCACCCTGAGCTCCAACTCTACCAACACTCTTCACACTTCCCACACCCCGTGGAAGTGGCACTCTAGGCTCAGGAATACCATGAGACTGGCGATACTTGTCCTGGTTTGCTTGCTCCCTAGCAAGCCTCTCATCCCTCTTCCTCTTGTAGCAAAACTCTGCTAGGTGTCTCTCCTTGCCACAATACTCACATCTGAAGGGGATGGGTTTTGGTTTTGGCTCTGGCTTCTCCCTAGGTTTCTCACCCTTCTCACTCACAAACTTCACGGGTTTCTGGAAGTCATTTGTTTTAGGTGGGAATTTGGGTGGATCTTGGGTTGTGTCAAGCTTGTTGCAAAGGTGGTTGGGCTTTGGTGTGAAAGTGTTCTTGGGTGCTTTTGGAAGTGGGACTTGGATGTCTCCGATCACCTCAAACTCGGGGTTAGACTCAACACACTTCTCATACACACTCTCCCCACTGTTCTCTCCCACTTTCTCACCCAACTTCTCAAAACCCAAACCACGACCATCAGCTCTCTTGAACTCCTCAATCATGATTTTCAATTGAGGTTCCCGCCCGGACAACCAACCCAACACCTTCCTCAAATAATCATTCTCCTCATAAATGACATCCAAACGGGAAGTAAGTTCAAGATTGCGCAAAGTAACTTCATCACGGCCTAGTGCATGCATTAACAACGGGAGATTTCAAAGAAGCTTCCAAAGTGCTAATAGTAGAACGAGCATCAACAAGCTTAGCATGCATAGTAGGACATGATTTACAAGCGCCAAGCAAAGTGGGTCTAGCCTTAAGCTCATCATACTCAGTCCTAAGAGCATCTAGTTTAGCCAAAGTGGAAGCATTCTTCTCATTAAGTAACTTGATCTCATTTAACCATGCATCACATTCAGGACACTCAACATCATCAGGAGTAGTAGGAGCAAGTTTCAAAGAGTCATTCTCAAGCTTCAATTCAAGCAATTTGGACTCTAACTCTCCTACTTTCTCACTAGCATTCTCCAGTTGAGCCCTAAGATCTTTCCTCATCTTCTTAGCATCTCTCAACACACTATCACGGTTGTCAATCAAGCCATTCAACCTAGTGATCTCAGCAAGCAAAGAGTCGGGGTCACGATTTACCTCATTCTCCGAGTCAGAGTCGCTGTCTTCCTTCTCGCTCTTCTTGCTGCTCGAGCTATGGGCCATCCCACAAAAGCCTTCAAGCGCCATACAGCTCAATCCACTGAGGTTCCGGCTTGCACTCTTCTTGCCCTTGCGCCTCCCGGCGTCTTCATCTTCACTGCTTGAGCTTGATCGCGCGTCGCTTGAGCTTGAGTCGACGTCGCTTGCACCGGCCACCATAGCTCTTGCCTTGTCCTTCTTGTAGCCGCCCTTGCTCGGTCGCCTCTTGTCCTTGTCCTTGCTCTTGGACTTGCTGAAGTGCTTGCCCTTGGAGGAGTACTTGTCTTCACGCCTTGGGTGCGCCTTGTACTCGCTCATCTTGTACTTGTTCTCCTCCGCTTCCGGGCACTCAGCGATGAAGTGTCCACGCTTGCCACACTTGTAGCATGTCCCCGAGCTCCTCCTTGCATTCCTCCGGCTCTCATGTAGTCGATCAAACCTCCATGAGAGCAAGGTCTGTCGGTGTTTTAGACCGGCAATCTACTAAGGGGAGTACCCGAAGTAGATGAATGTGGCCTCGCCGAGATCGGTAACTCGAAGGAAGAGACACGTGGCACACAATTTAGACAGGTTCGGGCCGCGAGGTGCGTAATACCCTACGTCCTGTATGCTGCGTAGCTCTGGATTGATTTGGCACGATGAAGGACCGATAAGGCGACCGAGAGAGGGGGGGAGTGAATGGGAGCCGATAAAAATTCTTCTCGAGGGAGATTGAAACTCCGACAAGACGAACTAGCTCGGTCGGACCCCCGAAATCACACGCTCCGCACTTCTACCTCCCGTTTGCCAAAACCACGTAGCCACCGGAGTGCTACCGGTCCTAGGAACAAACTCTACCAAAGAACCGCAACACACACGCAGCACCGACAGCGGAAACAACTCGAAAGCCGGCTAACCGGAGGGGGCGGTTAGACCGGTATAGGGGGCGGTTAGACCGCCTCCACCCGGCAACCAAGAAATCCTCCGAAACGCCTCTTCCGAGCACCAAAACACACCACGGTTTCACCAACAGAGATCTCTGGTCAAGGCCATGCTAGCTACCGGAAAATCTTGGCGAAAACCAAAACTTCACCCAAGGGCCTAGGGGCGGTTAGACCGGCTACCGGGGCGGTCTAACCTCCCGTACCCAAAGAACGAACTCCAACCAAGAACACCTAGCAAACCGCGCGAGAACGACTCCAAATTTCACCCGGACACTCCTCCGATCAAGGCGAACAAACTCACGAGAGGAAAATCCGGCGAAACAAAACTTTGACCCGGAAACACCCCGGGCGGTTAGACCGCCCCCGTAGGCGGTTAGACCGCCCCTTCCGGAACACGAACCCGCGGGTCAAACCTCAACTTCCTCGCGCCCAATCTCCCGAATCACTCCACGGATTGCAGCCAAACTTCGGGGATAGCTGGGTTACCTCCTGGGCAACCTCTACCTCAAAGGAATCGACCCGAAACGCTCACAATCAAGAGGAATCGAAGAAATTGCTTCTCTAGGTCAAGAACACGCCCAACTCGAAAAACCACCAAATCGAGTCCGATTCAAAAGGGATTTGGGGGCAAAGTCACCAGCCAAAGAGGCACAAGATCCTCATACGTGACACCCACCAAAAACCCCAAGAAATCGTTCTCAAAACACCGCCAAAAAGAGCTCCGAAAATCAACACCAAAGAGACGGGAAAACCACCATGATGAGCAACGCCAAACCTTCTATACATGCCATGAATGGTTCGTACAAGGTCTAGCTTGCCACCCAAACATCCATCCCTCTCTCTAGATCTCACATGAAGCTCTCAAGCTAGCCTTCTAAAATCCTAGAGAAAATAGTGAACGAAAATGGAAAAACAAATGGGCTAGGGTTCCAAGAGTTGGCCGCCAACCTCTCACCTCTTGGGTTATATAGGCGGCAACCGAATGTCTAAAATGCCCTTCACTAATGACTAGGGATACATGCCCCTCAAGGGCGGATTTGGAATTCTTGATGTCTTCACCATCGGACGGATGCCCAGCAACCGCACCCCGCGTAGCCTCGACGCAAGCCTTGCGATCCCGACGCGTGTCCTCCGCTTCGAAGCTTCTCGGCGCGGCGGCCGGGGCGGTCGGACCGCCCCCCCGGGCGGTTAGACCGGCCCCGGAACCGACCGACCCCGGGCGGTCCGACCGCCCCTCCCGGGCGGTTGAACCGCCCGGGTGGCCGCACCTCCTCGTCGAGTCTTCGGCCTCGGTTTTGTGGCTCAACCGAGTAACCCGGTGGTTTTCCGCGGTGAACCACCGCAAACCCCCGCGAACTCGGTGTAGCCTCCGCCAATCTCCACTCATGACTCGGCTCCCACGTAGTCCCGGCTCGACCTTGGTTTTGAGGCTCTACCAAGAAACCGTCCCCGACTTCATCTTGCTCGTTCATGCCACCATGCGGCCCGCACTTGACCCCCGCCGGCCACCGGTCCCTCGAACGAAGCCTACTTGTCTTCTCCACACCCGGAGGCCTCACCGCAACGACCTTTCGCGCTTGTTCTTCACCCGCACCAACACGAGTCAAGCCGCAACCCGCACCCGCAATACTTAGCCAAGAATCGGTCCACACAACGTTGTCAATCACTCATCACACAAGGAAGCGACCATCCACCGGTCCTCGAACCACACATGGTCCTCAATCTCCCCCCTTGATGAGTGCATTGACAACACACTCACATGAAGTAACATAAGAGAAAAGGAAAAGAAAAGAAACAAAATAAAAGGAAACCCCAACAAGCGATCGAAAGCCAAAGAAAGGCAAAGAGCAAGATCACTTGAAGAAGACAAGTCTCGGACCCCTTAGGCAAGGGCAACGGCTCGACACATCCGAGACAAAACACAGCTCAAGCAAAGAGCAGAAACCACCACAGCACAACTCGAACACCACAAAGAACTCCCCCCCGCACAAAAGCAAGCTCCCACCGAGCCACAAGACACTCCCCCCCCGAACACATGCACCAATGCAACTCGGAATGCAACAAAGAGCAAAACTTGCTCACACGCCCCGGGCGGTTAGACCGCCGCCCATGGCGGTTAGACCGCCCCCCGCCCGAACCGACCGCTGGGGGGCGGTTAGACCGCCCAAAGAAACCGCCCCGCACCAAACTCGCTCAAAAATTGCCCGAAACAATTGGAACACCTTCCAAACACTCCCAGTGCCCAAAACATGCACAAACTTCTCCCCCTTGTTGACAATGCATGAATCAAGGCAAAATGCGAAAACTTGCAACATATAGCTTCTCGAATATACAAAATTCAACACAAGGAGCTACACAAGTCCAAATGAGCAAGTTAGATACTCGACAGATTCGTAATGACGTTAACTACGTGATCACCAAGTTTCACAACCATTGGACAATGCTAAAAAGGATTTGAGTAATTTTGCGAAAAGTTACTCTCTCACAAGCAAATACCTAAACATGAGCAAAACATATCAAAATGGCCAAGCCACTCAAACTTCATGCTAGGACAGCCATTCTAATCACAAGACCATCATAAACACCCAAAAGCACCTCATGTCATGTCAAAGCCACCGAGCCATGTGCCTACTTCTATGTATGAGACTTCTCATTGGTAGGCATCATGCAACGGTTTAGCACCCAAAGCAAATTAATTTCAGCACATATGACATGGGAACATATTTTCCAAGCATTTTTCATTTCATTTTCAGATTTGTAAATGGTACATGAAATGTCTTTGCGACAAAAAGGAACTTATGCCCCTCCACAAGATGAAGCAAGAGGGCTAAACATTCATGATGGCAAACGAGCCTTTGGCTCCATATGATCAATAAACTAGCTATCCAACCACAAAGTAAGCATAGCAAAGCCACTAAGACATGTCAAGATCATATATAGGCATTTACGCATGAGAGAGCATGTATATGACATTTTTCAAAAGATTAGCCATCAACCATGGATCATTCAACAAGATCATCAAGAGCTAAGCCAAACTAACCGTACCATATCAAACAAGCTCACAAGAACATATGTAGCAACCCATGGTAAACATTGTATATAGGAGAAGCTTTTCCTATCCGATGCATATGATACAAAATGCATGCAATCTAAGATACAAGGATGCCTATACATCATGTTACATATGCCATGCCAAATGCAAGAAATGCACAAAGAAAAGCTATACATATGCTACAAACCGGCTCCTCGAGGGGAGGCAAAACGGGCTCGACACCACCGCAAACGAAAGCCCCCACACACCCAACTCAAGAAATCGCACACACACCAAGTTCCCCCCGCAAACGAGTGAAAGTTGCTTGATCTAGGGGTTTGGTGAAAATATCGGCTAGTTGGTCATGTGTGGGTACATGGATCAAAGCTATCTTCCCTTTCTCTACGTTGTCTCTCGGGAAATGATACCTCACTTCTATGTGTTTGGTTTTGGAATGAAGCACCGGGTTCTTAGCAACGCTTATGGCACCGGTGCTATCACATTGAAGTGGGACATGGGTATACTCCTCACCAAAGTCACTCATGGTGTAGGTGATCCAAAGGAGCCGAGAGCAACAACTAGCGACGGCAACATACTCGGCTTCGGTCGTGGATTGAGCAACACTCGACCGCTTACGAGAAGACCAAGACACCAACGAAGAACCCAAAAACCGGCAAGTCCCGAAGTGGACTTCCTATCCAACCGACACCCGCAAAATCCGCGTCCGAAAAGCCATGAAGCGCCAAAGAAGAGGACGCGGAGTACCAAAGGCCGAAGTCGGGAGTGTGACGCAAGTACCCGAAAATTCTCTTCACCGCTTGCCGATGCGAAGTCCTCGGAGACGCTTGAAAACGAGCGCACGGACACACCGAGAACCGTATGTCCCGCCTCGTCGCCGTCAAGTAGAGGAGTGACCCGATCATGCTCCGGTACTCCTTCCGGTCCACATGTTCACCTTCCTCATCCGCATCAAGAGCCGTAGTCGTACTCATCGGCGTCGTCATAGCCTTGGAGTCCTCCATCTTGAACTTCCTCACAATGTCCTTGGTGTACTTAGCCTCGGTGCACAAATGTTCCTTCCTTTGATTGCTTGATTTGTAGCCCGAGGAAGAACCGCAACTCACCCATCATGCTCATCTCAAACTCCCCGCTCATATCATCTCGCAAACCTCGCAACAAGAGAGTTAGACGAGCCACCAAAGACAATATCATCCACGTACACCCCGCACAATCGGGATATCTCTCCCCGCCTCTCGCAAAAACAAGGTCCGATCGACCTTCCCCATCTCAAAACCTCTCTCGAACAAGAACCCCCTCAACCTCGCCATACCAAGCTCTAGGCGCCCGCTTCAACCCATACGGCGCCTTCCTCAACTTGTACACCCGGTGGGGGTACCTCTCACTCTCAAACCCCGAGGTCGCCTCACATACACTTCTTCCTCCAACACTCCATTCGAAAAAAGCACTCTTCACATCCATTTGGTGTAACTTGAACCCTTTAGCCACGTAAAAGGCTAGAAGGATCCTAATCGCCTCCAAACGGGCTACGGGAGCAAAGGTCTCCTCGTAGTCGATCCCCTCCTTCCGATCGAACCCCCGAGCAACAAGTCTCGACTTGTTCCTCACAACCTCACCCTTCTCTCCCTCTTTGTTTTTCCACACCCACTTTGTACCAATCGGCTTACACCCCGGGGGAGGGTCAACCAACTCCCACACCCGATTCCTCTCAAAGTTCTCCAACTCCTCATGCATCGAGTTAACCCAATTGTGATCGATAGTGCGTGTCCAATGTCTTTGGGCTCGAAAGAAGCAACAAATGCAGCATGAGCAAAATGGGAATTGTTTCGAACCCTCGACCGTGTAGTGCGTTCATTCATGTCGCCGATGATCCTCGAAGCCGGGTGATCCACTTGAACTCGCCGGGGAGGTTCTCGCCTCGAAGCTACCTCCCCCTCAACATCGGCCTTCTCCTCGTTCTTGATTTGTCGTTGTAGGTATAGCAGAGGGTCCATCCATCATCGTAGTCGAAGTAGTGGGTACATGTTCAGCGGGGGCACCGCACCACCATCCTCATCATCTCCATGTTCATGCTCCTCCTCCCGAAAGATCTCCTCGCCAAGCTCATCATCACCCGCACACTCAAAGACAAGCCGACTACGTGGCTCGTCTCGTCGAAGGTTACCTCGCAAGTCTCCACGATTTGGTTAGTTTCAAGATTGAGCACACGATATGCTCTAGAATGAGATGCATAACCAAAGAAAATGCCATCGACGGACCTAGCCTCAAACTTATCCAACTTCCCGCCTTTCTTCGAATGAAACACTTGCAACCAAAGACATGGAAGTGACTCACCTTGGGTGTGCGGCCATGCATCAACTCATAGCATGTCTTCTTCTTGTGCACTCGAGGTATATCCCGTTCGACACATAGCATGCGGTATTCACCGCCTCGGCCCCAATACCTCCTCGGAGTCCTATGCTCATCAAGCATCGTCCGAGCCATCTCGCACAAGGTCCCGTTCTTCCTTTCCACAACACCATTCTGGGGAGGCGTATACGGACTCGAAAACTGGTGCTCAAGACCTAAGTCATGACAAAAGGTTTCAAAACGAGAGTTCCTGAATTCCGAGCCATTATCACTGCGGATAGCTCGTATGGCATCTCCGTGCCTCTCGTTCCTCAACCTCAAGACTAGATCTCGAACAAAACCAAACGTCTCCCCCTTCTCCTCAAGAAAGAACACCCACGCATACCGAGAAAAGTCGTCCACCACAACAAGGACATACCACTTCCCACCCGCGATCGCACACGAGCCGGGCCAACAAGATCCATATGGAGCGGCTCGCATGGACGCTCGCTCATCACATCGGTGAGAGGCGGGTGAGAAGAAGCCACCATCTTGGCATGCCTACACGGAGCACAAACCAACTCTTTCTCAAGCCTCAAACGTGGCAATCCTCGGACCAAATTGAGTTTACTCAAGCGAGACGAAGGTCAAAGCTCAAGTGACCCAACTTCCTATGCCACCTCCACAACTCACTCGAAGAACCCGCCAAGAAACAACGCTCAACACCCGAAGACTGAGAAAAATCAGCACGAAACACCTGACCCTCGGGAACGACCATACAAACAAGGTCCCCTCGAGAGTCCACAATCCGAGAACCACCGAGCCGAAACAACACCTCAAAACCCTCATCCAACAACCGAGACACGTAAAGCAAATTGTATCCCGGCGATTGAACAAGAGCAACACGCCTCGCAGTGATCTTGTCACTCACTTTTATCTCACCTTCCGAAAGCACACGCCCACGCCCATTGTCCCCAAAAGTGATGTACCTCTTCGTCACCACGGGACGAGACTTGAGAACCACCCCCTGTCTCCGGTCATATGCCTCGAACAACCGGAGTCAATCAACCAAATGTTCTTCAAGTCTCCCACCCGAAATTCAAAAACAAGCACGTGAGCGAACAAACGACTCAAAGATCGGGGTTAGTACCAAAAGAGGAAAACCGAGTGCCGAGCCATTTGCTCGAAAGTGGGGTTAGCACCAGCCATAGCATCTCTCCTACCAAAACTACCTCCACGAACACCACCTCGGTAACCACTCCGAGGAAACCACCCCTCACTGCCTGGAGGAGGACCAAAACCACGGAAGACAACCCGTGGAACGTCCCTCCTCTCCTTCTCAAAGCTACGACTCCTCCCATCCCCGTAGTGACCTCGAGGAGGAGAATGCCTAGCAAACGACCACCCGCCGTCTTTCCGGACCAACCACCGCAGCTCCACCTCCGGACCCGAGACCTCTCGACTCACCACCTCGAAAACCACTCCGCCCGGAGTGCTCGGGGGGGGGCCGGAAACCGCCTAGCCGGGCCGGTCCTAACCGCCCCCCTCCGGGCCGGCCGGTCCTCGACCGCCTAGCCGGGCCGGCTCCGACCGCCCCCTCCCCGCAACGCCTCCTCGGCCGCGGGAACTCGCATCTCCCCATGCCGAACACTTCTCACCACAGCTTTACCCCCGGCGGTGGCATACGAGGCTTAGGTACACCATGGGAAGGGTTGTACCTATCCTTGTTCGCCCACTCCTTTGCCATCCTTTCTTCCCGCTTCCTCTTGAAGCAAAACTCATCCTTGTGACCTTCCTTCCCACAATGGCCACAACGGAACCTCACAAGCTTAGGTTTTGGCTTGGATTGGGGTTGCTCGCTTGGTTTCTCTCCACTCAACTCCTCCACCGATTTCTCCTCACTTGCCTTCTCTTTCACTTTCCCAAAGAACACTTTCCCCGAAGTGCTCACAAACTTGATGGGCTTTTGGAGATCATTTGTGGGTGTAGGAAATATAGGTGGAGCCGGGGTTGTGTCTAGTCGGTTCCTAAGATGGTTGGGTTTTGGAGGGAAATCATTTTTGTGGTAGGTTTTTGGTGGCTCCGGATATTCTCTCCACTTCCTTCACCAACCTTGTTTGCCCCAAGCCCCTCACCATCTTGCCTCTTAAAGGCCTCGATCATCATCCTCAACCGAGGCTCGTGACCGGACAACCAACCCATCAACTTCCTCAAATCATCATTCTCATCCCGCAAACGATCAACATAATGTGCAAGCTCCAAATTTTTCAATGCATGCATTTCACAAGTAGAGCGAGGATGTAGGCATGGGTTCCTTCAATTTAGCCTCAAGCGAACTAGTGTAAGCATGCAACTCATCAATCTTAGCATGCAAAACGGGGCAAGAAGTGCAAGCACCTAGCAAAGCGAGTCTAGACTTAAGCTCGCCCACTTTAACCCTAAGCACATCTAGTTCCTCACACTTGGAGGCATGCTTCTCCTTAAACAAAGCAAGATCGGCAAGGAATATGGAGCAATCGAGACAATCATTTTCATCGGCAACAACGGGCTAGCCTTAAGCGAATCAATCTCAAGCTTGCTATCAAGCACCCGTGTCTCTAGCTCGGCCCCACTCTAGCCCTAGCATCCTCGAGTGAAGCCCTAAGCTCTTTCCTCATTTTCTTTGCCTCTCTAAGCATATCATCGCGGTTATCAAGCAAAGAACCAAGCCTCTCATTCTCCCGGCGCAAGAAGTGAAGTTCATCACGCACCTCGTCGTCGGACTCGCAGTCCGAGTCGCTTTGTGTACTCTTCTTGCTCGCCGAGCTCAACGCCATGGTACGAAGCCGTCTCTCGCGAAGCGGCTCGGCCCCGCTCGGGTTCTTGGACGACCTCTTGTTCTTGCGGCGATCTCCCTCGTCGTCGGCCTGCTCGAGCTCGAGGTGGAGTACGCGGAACCGGAGTCGACGTCGCTCGCTCCAACCATCGCTCGGGCCTTGCCTCGGCCTCGCTTCTTCCTCGATCGTCGCTCGTCCTTGTACTTGTTCTTGTGCTTGCTCTTGTGGTCGCGCCTCGAACGGTACTTGTCGTCGTTCTTCCTCGGCTTGTGCTTGTAGTCGTCCTTGCTCTCGGCCTTCTCCCGGCATTCGGCGACGAAGTGTCCCGGCTTGCCGCACCGGAAGCGTGTCCTCGTGTTCCTCCTCATGTTCACACGGTTCTCGTGCGGCCTCTCGAACCGCCTCGTCAACGGCGCCGGCCCTCGTCCTCTCCAAGGTCATCAAACTCCTCATCCGGCATAGACATCAAAGAGGAAAACGAGAACATCCTGGTGGATGGGTTAGAGTTAGTCTTTCCTTTGGAACCACCAACAAGGGCAAGACTATGGGAGTCAGTCGGTCCCTCGAGCTTGGCAGTCATGCCCCTATCCACCTCAGCCGACTTGAGCTTCGAGAACAGCTCGTTCACCGTCGCAGTATCGTACCTCTCGACTCGACTATGGCCTCGAACTTCCCGCCCCATATCGTACGATCCAAAGAGTGTAAGAGCTTGACCGCTCTATCATGATCATCGTACGGGAGCACGTCCACATTGGCCCTCATGTTGTTCACCACCACCGTGAACCTCTGGAACAAGGCATCGATGGACTCACCGGGAGATGAGTGAAGTTCTCGTACTCTCTCCGGTAGGTCGCATACAACCGTGCCTGAACCTGGGCGTTCCCAACATGAGCCTCCTTCAACACCGCCCAAATCCTACAAGCCAAGTGCTCGGTGTGCACCCGATCGAACTCGGTCGACACAAAGCACGAAACAAGTAGTCGACCGCCTTATTGTTGGCGTCGAATCCGTCCCTCGACCCCGGAGCAAGGAAATCCATCGGCCGGACATATCCCGTGTCCACCGTGACATCCCACGAGTCCGACCCTTTCCGCGGAGGAACGCACCCATCCGCTTGCTCCACATCCGGTAGTTCTTTCCATCGAAGTGTGGAGGACCCGAACCCCGTTCCCCGGTACGCCATCCTTGGATCTTAGACTGGTTAGAGTCAACAAAGACCCGAACCGGCTCTGATACCACTTGAAGGACCGATAAGGCGACCAGAGAGGGGGGGGAGTGAATGGGAGCCGATAAAAATTCTTCTCGAGGGAGATTGAAACTCCGACAAGACGAACTAGCTCGGTCGGACCCCCGAAATCACACGCTCCGCACTTCTACCTCCCGTTTGCCAAAACCACGTAGCCACTGGAGTGCTACTGGTCCTAGGAACAAACTCTACCAAAGAACCGCAACACACACGCAAGACCGACCGGGAAACAACTCGAAAGCCGGCTAACCGCAGGGGGCGGTTAGACCGGGGTATAGGGGGCGGTTAGACCGCCTCCACCCGGCAACCAAGAAATCCTCCGAAACGCCTCTTCCGAGCACCAAAACACACCACGGTTTCACCAACGGAGATCTCTCGTTCAAGGCCATGCTAGCTACCGTAAAATCTTGGCGAAAACCAAAACTTCACCCAAGGGCCTAGGGGCGGTTAGACCGGCTACCCGGGGCGGTCTAACCTCCCGTACCCAAGCAACGAACTCCAACCAAGAACACCTAGCAAACCGCGCGAGAACGACTCCAAATTTCACCCGGACACTCCTCCGATCAAGGCGAACAAACTCACGAGAGGAAAATCCGGCGAAACAAAACTTTGACCCGGAAACACCCCCGCGGTTAGACCGCCCCCCGTAGGCGGTTAGACCGCCCCTTCCAGAACACGAACCCGCGGGTCAAACCTCAACTTCCTCGCGCCCAATCTCCCGAATCACTCCACGGATTGCGGCCAAACTTCGGGATAGCCGGGTTACCTCCCGGGCAACCTCTACCTCAAAGGAATCGACCCGAAACGCTCACAATCAAGAGGAATCGAAGAAATCGCTTCTCTAGGTCAAGAACTCGCCCAACTCGAAAAACCACCAAATCGAGTCCGATTCAAAAGGGATTTGGGGGCAAAGTCACCACCAAAGAGGCACAAGATCCTCATACGTGACACCCACCAAAAACCCCAAGAAATCGTTCTCAAAACACCGCCAAAAAGAGCTCCGAAAATCAACACCAAAGAGACGGGAAAACCACCATGATGAGCAACGCCAAACCTTCTATACATGCCATGAATGGTTCGTACAAGGTCTAGCTTGCCACCCAAACATCCATCCCTCTCTCTAGATCTCACATGAAGCTCTCAAGCTAGCCTTCTAAAATCCTAGAGAAAATAGAGAACGAAAATGGAAAAACAAATGGGCTAGGGTTCCAAGAGTTGGCCGCCAACCTCTCACCTCTTGGGTTATATAGGCGGCAACCGAATGTCTAAAATGCCCTTCACTAATGACTAGGGATACATGCCCCTCAAGGGCGGATTTGGAATTCTTGATGTCTTCACCATCGGACGGATGCCCAAGAACCGCACCCTCGCGTAGCCTCGACGCAAGCCTTGCGATCCCGACGCGTGTCCTCCGCTTCGAAGCTTCTCGGCGCCGGCGGCGCCGGGCGGTCGGACCGCCCCCACGGGCGGTTAGACCGCCCCCGGAATCGACCGACCCCGGGCGGTCCGACCGCCCTCCCGGGCGGTTGAACCGGCCCGGGTGGCCGCACCTCCTCGTCGAGTCTTCGGCCTCGGTTTTGTGGCTCAACCGAGTAACCCGGTGGTTTTCTCGGTGAACCACCGCAAACCCCGCGAACTCGGTGTAGCCTCCGCCAATCTCCACTCATGACTCGGCTCCCACGTAGTCCCGGCTCGACCTTGGTTTTGAGGCTCTACCAAGAAACCGTCCCCGACTTCATCTTGCTCGTTCATGCCACCATGCGGCCCGCACTTGACCCCCGCCGGCCACCGGTCCCTCGAACGAAGCCTACTTGTCTTCTCCACACCCGGAGGCCTCACCGCAACGACCTTTCGCGCTTGTTCTTCACCCGCACCAACACGAGTCAAGCCGCAACCTCGCACCCGCAATACTTAGCCAAGAATCAGTCCACACAACGTTGTCAATCACTCATCACACAAGGAAGCGACCATCCACCGGTCCTCGAACCACACATGGTCCTCACACGATTACAAGATGGTGTAATTGTGAGCCGTGAGATGAGATTGGATGCTAGAGAAAGGTCCCTGCCTCGCCTTATATAGTCCGGGAGGCAGGGTTACAAGTCGGAGTAGGGAGAGAGTACTAGTCGAGTACGTCTAGGAGTCTTCCATACAGTGCGGAACATGTACAGCTTCCTAACCGAGTACTTCTCCTCTGTAGTCCTTGTGCTCCACACCATCAGGTGCCGTGTAGCGCAAGCTGGGCAAGGCCCCCGGGGGCCCACCGAGTAGTCGGTCCTGGTACCCACTGAGGTAGTGGGCCCAGGGAGGTCCATACGACAAGCCCCCGAGTACTTTGTAGTCAAGAAGGATAGCTTCAAGTAATCTTGATGGCCTTAACGAGTAGTCCTCAAGCGTCCCCGAGTACTACAGGTCAAAAGTCCTCAAGAGTAGTCGAAGAATCCCGAGCCTGGAATGTACTCCAGCTGATATCTGGGCAATCCTGAAGTCTTCTCGAGTAGTCCCAAGCGTCCCCGAGTGCTGCCTTCGAAGGTCTTCAAAAATGCCTGCGTTGTCTTGAATCCGAAGCTGATATGGAAGTGCGATTGCAAAATCGAACTCCATATGGAGTAGCCCCGAGCCTTAGGTTGAGTCGTAGGCTCTGGCTGAGGGTCCATCTGAAGTTTTGGCAAGAATATCCTGAAAAATCCGGAGAGAAAAAACCGAAGGACACGTGGCACGGAGCCCCCGAGCCTTGAGTCGAGTACTTCCTCTCGAATTGAAGGGTCATCTTGTAGAATGTGTCCTGAGATGCTCCTGAGTCTTGTCGCTTCCCAGGTAGTCGAGTAGAAGTAGTCGAGCCCCCGAGATGAGGCGCGTCGACTAGTAGAATACGAAGAGTCACGCGCGGCCGTTGAGTCAGCCAAGCGCAGACTTATCCATCTGGCCGTTGGAGGGCCGTTTTGACTTATAAATAGAAGCCAAAACCCTTAGGGTTTTTCACCCATCACTGCTGTAGCTATTTCGAATAGATCTTGGCCATAATCTCCTCCAGCGCACGCCGCCGCCGCTGTAGATCTAAGCGCGCCGCCACCCAGAGCTGCCAAAGTAGCCCCCGAGCGAATGCGCGTGAAGACGCCGTGCACTTAGAGAATGAAGCCATCACCGTCCAAGACCGCGAAGACCACCGGGAAGAAGAGGGGCCGTGACGAGGCTGTCGTGTCTGTCGTGGGGGCAGCACCGCCGATGTCTCCACCGCGCCCAGATCCGAGCCGCGAGTGGAAAAAATCGAAGACGAAGACCGAAGATTTGCTGGCCCTCCTCAACAGCGGATTCATCCGTGAGAAGGAGATGGACAGTTGGAGGGCCACCGCCGGGGACCCGTACCCCATGGAGAAGAGCGAAGACGAGATCCCGATGTTCGCGCGCTTCGCGGAGCGCGGACTCGCGCTTCCGACGAGCGACTTCTTCAGAGGCCTCCTGGGGTACTACGGCGTCGAGTACCTCAACCTCAACCCCAACGGTATTTTCCATACCACTGTCTTCGTCCACTTCTATGAAGCGTTCCTGGGGATCAAGCCCCACTGGATCTTGTTCCGGAAGTTCTTCCGGGTGAAGCCGCAGCCGAGCGCCAGCAACCCGCGAGTAGTTGGTGGAGCAGGAATCCAGATGCGGGAGGACGCCGCCGAGCAGTACCTCTCATACAAGCTCATCGACTCCAACCAGGACTGGAAGGCGAAATGGTTCTACATCACGAACCACCACCCCGGGTTGCCGAAGCCGAGCGGGAAGCAGCCCAGACATCGCGCCTGGTGGAACACGGAGCCCACGATGCAGAGGGGATCCGGCTCCCCGAGCCGTTGGCGCGCACCAAGGTACCGAGAGAAGCCGGCCGAGGGCCGAGCACGTGGCCTTCAGCTTCATGAAGTGCAGGGTGCAGCCACTGATGGTCCGCGACACCCTGGGCTTCGAGTACACCGGCGACGACGACACGTCGCGGATGCTTGGAGGTGAGGTCGACGACGACGACATTGTCGATAGGCTGACGCACATCTTCAAGGACATGCCTCCGTACACGGTGTGCCCAGTCCCGGAGTACTCCGCCGCGCGCCCACCAAAGGAGGTAAGTAGCTGTACCCCTCAGTCGAGTAGTCATTCCTTGTGAGTAGTCGCGCTGATGTCTTGTGTCTTGCAGGACGACTTGAAGAAGTTCGTCTCCGAGCCGCAGCCGCCCCCTCAGGAAGTCGAGATCCCGAAGGAGGGAAAAACCAAAGTCAAGGAGCGGCGGGGAGTCGGCGAAGGAGACGACACCGTAGTCGTGGAAGATACGTCCGACAAGGACGGCGACGAGGAGACGCTGCAGGACTGCTTCCAGCTGCGGTCGAGGTTCAGCCGTCCCGGCCTACCTCACGTGCCCCTCGTGCAAGATCCGCCGACTAGCCTGGAGGCTAGTCTGGCTGCGCCACCACGGAGGCCGTGCAACCCCGCCCGCAAGCGGGTGACGAAGAAGTTGAAGGTCTCTGAGACCACGCCCCAAGAGGTAAGACGTCTTGAATAGTGTAGTCGAGTACTGGTTTCTCGAGTTCACTTGCTGACGACTGAGCTTCCTTGCTTGCAGGAGGTGCCGCCTACGGAGCCCGCTGATCAGGGCGACGAAGGCGAGTGGGATACGGTGGGGGAACCCGCTGGGAGTCGTAGCCCAGCCCCCACTGTTGAAGAGCTCTTGGCACAGCTGGAGCGCCAGCCCCCTGCTCAAAGGAGCACGGAGCCCGCAGCCGCAGCTACAGAAGAAGTGGTGGCCGCAGGAGCGCAGGAGGGTGCTGCACCGGCTGCCGTTGCTGTAGAAGAGGCGACAACCGCAGAGGCGCAGGAGGAGGCGCCCGCCAAGGCTGGACTGGTAGACATCACTAGTATCCTCAGCGCCGCGACCGTGACGATAGTCCGGTCAAGCTTGTAAGTGCTGAGCCTCCCCGAGTAGTACTTGATATAGTAGTTGAGCTTGATTGACAACCAATTTGTGTACTTCTGCAGGAAATCAACAGATCTGTCCTGGGAGGGGGATGAGCCCTATACGGCGGTGGCGGAGGAAGAAGCCGCGCCTCCCGCCGATGAGTCCACTCCCGCTCCTCAGGCGAAGTCCGAGGCGCCGGCTGCTGGAGCTGCATTGCCCGAGGCCAGCGTGGTTGAAGGTGAGTACTCCGCTGAGGCTATAGTACCCCCCATAGAGTAGTCGTAGTCGCTAATGCACTTGTCTTCTTCTTGACAGGTGCCGAGGCCGAAGGGAGCGACATCCCGGCGGCGGTGCCCATGCAGCTGACACCACAAGGGCCGGAGGCCGCCGAAGGAGCCCCCGAGCCGATGGAGGAGGCCGCCGAGGAGGCCGCCATGGCGACCGGAGGAGAGGAGGCCACCGTGCCGCCGGAGGCTGCTCTGGAGGTGGTTGTCCGCTCCCCGTGAAATCCAAGACGCGGAGCCCATCCGCTCCGCGCCGATGACCGGCGGCGCCCGCGAGTAGTCGTGGCGGGGTGGAGTTGCTGGCAGACGACCTGGTCGACCCGGCGACAGTGGCCAGGCACCTGGAGGCGGTCCGCCAGGCTAAACAATGGATGAAGGTGAGTAGTCTTAACTCCTGCGTAGTCAATACTCTGTTGTTGAGTACTCATTTGACATGTGTTGTCTATGCAGGACGTCGTGGAGAGGTCCCGCGAGAAGTCTAACATGCTGCAAGGCTTCGGCGACACGGTGCTCCGGGCTGAAGCGCTGGAAGATCAACTCTTGAAGTCGCGGAAGCACGCGGCCGCCATGCAATCCAAGCTTGACGCCACCTTCGCCAAATATCACAATGACATCCAGGAGATACAGGCAAAGAGCGACGACTTGGTGCGGAAGAACATGACACTCCGCAACAAGAACAAAGGTACACCGCTTGACTTGTTGAGTAGTTGTTGGAGGTCGAGAGGTAGTGTAACCCGCTGCGCCTTGTTGTTTTGCAGAGCTTGAGACCCGGGTGGAGCAGTTGAGGACCTCAGAGACAGACATGAAGAACCTCTTCTACCGGGAGCAGGAGGCCCGCCAGGTACTCGAGCTTGACTATAAGGAACTTGCCTTCGAGTGCGACAAGCACAGGAGCTTCACATTGCTTCCGATCGTGACCTCGTCAACTGCTACAAATTGTTGCAGAAGCTGAACGAAGACTTGAGGCGCTGCGGGCCCAGCTGAAGGAACTTGAAGAAGACGCGCTTCCCATTGCAAGACTCTT
Source organism: Cenchrus americanus (assembly GCA_947561735.1). NCBI lineage: Eukaryota > Viridiplantae > Streptophyta > Magnoliopsida > Poales > Poaceae > Cenchrus > Cenchrus americanus. The sequence continues at coordinate 124,175,597 of OX387244.1, read as the reverse complement.
GGGGCCTCATCCTGGCGGCCCCAAGATAGCACCGCTCGTGGATCGGCTCAAGGAAGCCCCCAGCCGGCTAGCGGCGTATGTGAAGCATCTGGCGAGGTCGATCCTGAACTAGGTGCTGTCCTTCATGAAGTCTTACTTCCCGAAGGCGCCCGTGGAAGTAGTCGCTGGCGGGGTAGCCGCCAACTGTACAGACGAGCAAGATGCGGAGCCGCCGGGAGCGTATGGCGCCCATTGCGGAGCAAGTCGCCGAAAAGCTTAACCTCCAGTAGCCCTGTAATAGTTAGCTCATAGTAGTATGTGTACAAAAACATTTGTAATGTAATTGTTCAAGTATTAATGAAAGAAAAGTTCCATCAATGAGTACTCGTAGTCGCGATCTTAGAGTGCGGAGCCCCATCGTGGAGTTGATGCGAGTAGTCGTACTCGGCGGTAGTCCCGTTGAGGGAAGTAGACAGTAAAGAAGTTGATGATCAATCAGACTTTATTACTAAAGGAGTACACCTGGATGGCCAGGGCCTTAGTTACAGAGTAGTCGCCTGGACCCGAAGGCCGCTTATGGCTAAGTGGTGCTAGGGCGAGTAGCCGCTTACAGCAGTAGATCCGTAAGTAGCCGTGTAGGTTGGATCTTGAAGTACATGGTCTCTCAGTAGACCGCTGCTAGAGTCCTATGTCGCTCGTTGCATCCCAGGATCCGTAGGTAGCCACGCGGGCTGGATCCTGGAGAGGAGTAGTCCGGAGACTAGTGCCTGGACCCGGAGGCCGCTTACGGTGGGGGGGTCTTGACGTAGTCGTGTAGACTTGAGCCCCGGAGTAGTCGTGTAGACTAGGCGTAGAACCGACAGAGCTGGTCAACGTTCCACGAGTTGTTGATGTCTTCGCCTTCAAGTGTCTGGAGGCGGTAGGAGCCCGGCCCGGTCACCTTTGCCACGGTGAAGGGACCTTCCCAGGGGGAGCTGAGCTTATGTACTCCTTCCGTGTTCTGGATACGACGGAGGACAAGATCACCAACATTGAAGGAGCGTTCCTTGACGTTGCGATCATGGTAGTGTCGGATACCCTCCAGGTACCTTGCTGACTGGACGAGGGCAGCGCAGCGAGCTTCTTCGAGTCCGTCGATGTCGACTCTTCTGCTGTCTTCAGAGACGCCTTCGTCATAATGCTCCACCGCTGGTGAGTTCCATATGACATCAGCAGGGAGGATTGCTTCGGAGCCGTAGACCAGGAAGTAAGGGGATTGCCCCGTTGGCTTGGAGGGCTGAGTACGTAGCCCCCAGAGTGCATTGGGTAGTTCCTTGATCCACTTGCCTCCTTTGGAGTTAGCAGCGTCGTGTAGCCGCTTCTTGAGAGCGTCGAGCACCATCCCGTTGGCGCGCTCGACTTGTCCGTTGGCCCGAGGATGGGCAACTGAGACGTATCGGACGTCGATCCCGCTGTTCTCGCAGTACTCCCAGAACTGGTGGTTGTTGAAGTTGGAGCCCAGATCTGTGATGATGCGGTGGGGTAGTCCGTAGCGATGCACGAGTTCATCCAGGAAGTTGAGTACTCTGTCAGCCTTGGGGCATGTGACCGGCTTGACCTCGATCCACTTGGTGAACTTGTCGATGGCCACCAATACTCTGTTGAAACCACCTGGCGCAGTTGGCAGTGGCCCAATCATATCGAGCCCCCAGCAAGCGAGGGGCCAGGTTGGCGGTATGCTGACTAGCTTGTAGGCTGGGACGTGTTGCTGCTTGGCGAAGTATTAGCATCCTTGGCACCTTCTGACGAGTTCTTCAGCGTCGCCCAGGGCTGTGGGCCAGTAGAAGGCTCGCCGGAAGGCTTTGCTGACCAGCGTGCGGGAAGACGCGTGGTTGCCGTAGACGCCCTTGTGGATCTCCTCCAAGATGTCTTTGCCTTCTTGCCTGGGGACGCACTTCATGAGTACTCCAGAAGATGCGCCCCGTTTGTAAAGCTTGTCTTCGACGAGGACGTAGGACTTGGCGCAACGGATGAGCTGCTCGGCCAAGTTCTTGTCCGAGGGAACCTTCTGCTCGCTGAGGTAGTCGATGAAGGGTTGCCTCCAGTCCACGTCGATCATCATGACCTCCTGTCCAGCCGATGGGTGCACTGGGACAGTGGTCGGTGGCGCCGGCTCCAGGATGGATAGCGCGTGAAGCTCGTGAACGAAGACACCCGCTGGTACTTGAGCGCGGGTACATCCAAGCTTCGACAGGACGTCTGCTGCAATGTTGTTGTCGCGGACGATGTGGTGGAACTCGAGACCGTAGAACTTGTTCTCGAGCTTGCAGACTTCTAGGCAGTAGGCGTCCATGTTCTCCTTGTTGCGGTCCCAGGACTTGTTGACTTGGTTGATGACCACTGCGGAGTCGCCGTAGACTAGTAGCCGCTTGATGCCCAGTGAAGCCGCGAGGCGGAGCCCATGCGAGAGAGTTTCGTACTCGGCTTCATTGTTTGAGACCTTCCGGAAGATCCGCAAGACGTACTTGAGTTGTTCGCCCGTTGGAGAGATCGGGGAGTACCACCGCACCTGCGCCCTCGAGGTTGATTGAGCCGTCGAAGTACATCACCCAATGCTCTGGCCGCACGGTTGGAGTAGGTAGCAGATTCTCCCGCCACTCCGCCATGAAGTCGACTAGCGCCTGCGACTTGATGGCTGTGCGTGGCTTGAAGTCAATGGTGAGGGTGCCTAGCTCGACTGCCCACTTGGAGATTCTTCCAGTAGCATCTTGGTTCCGCAGGATGTCGCCGAGTGGGTAGTCGGTGACGACGGAGATCGAGTACTCCTGGAAGTAGTGTCGTAGCTTCCGCGAGGTGATGAGTACTGCGTACAGAAGCTTCTGCACAGGCTGATAGCGTGCCTTGAACTCGACGGGACCTCGCCGACGAAGTAGACCGGGCGCCGGACCGGGTAGGCATGGCCGTCTTCCCGCCGCTCGACAATGATGGCAATGACCGACCACGTGAGTAGTCGTAGCGAGGTAGAGCGAGGCCGCTCGCCTTTGCGAGGAGCCGTGAGGACCGGTGGCTTCGATAGGAAGTCCTTGAGCCGGGCAAGGGCCGGATCCGCCTCCGGAGTCCACACGAACTTCTCTTGGTGCTTGAGTAGTTTGAAGAAGGGGAGCCCCCGTTCTCCAAGCTTCGAGATGCATCCGTTCGTCTTCGCCATGCACCCGGTCATCTTCTGGACGTCTTTGATGCACGTGGGAGCTTTCATGCTGATGATGGCGGAGATCTTCTCGGGGTTGGCTTCGATGCCGCGTTGGGCGATGATGAAGACGAGTAGTTTGCCCGAAGGTACGCCGAAGACGCACTTGTTCGGGTTGAGCTTCCAGCGGTACTCGCGCGAGAGATGCGAAAGTCTCTTCAAGGTCGTCGATGAGGGTACCGGAGTTTCTGGTCTTGACGACCACGTCATCCACGTAGGCTTCGACGTTCTTGTTGAGTTGCTTCTTGAAGCGAGCCCGGATAGCTCGTTGGTAGGTGGCGCCGCCGTTCTTCAACCCGAAGGACATGGTCGTGTAGCAAGACGCGCCAAATGGGGTGATGAACGCGGTCTTCTCCTCGGTCTTCTTCCTTGATCGCGATCCGGTGGTACCCGGAGTAGCGCCGAGGAAGCGAGAGCGAGTCGCGCCCTCGCCGTGGAGTCGATGACTTGATCAATACGCGGCAACCCGAAGGGGTCCTTGGGGCAGTGCTTGTTGAGGTCGGTGTAGTCGACGCACATCCTCCACTCATTCGAATTCTTCTTGCGGACGAGGACAGGGTTGGCGAGCCACTCAGGATGGAAGACTTCTCTGATGAAGCCAGCCGCAAGTAGTTTGGCGAGTTCCTTCTTGATGGCATCCCGTCTGTCGTCGGCAAAGCGTCGGAGGTGTTGTCGCTTGGGGGTGGCCTTAGGATCGACGTTGAGGCAGTGCTCAATCTGTCGGTGCGGAATGTAGTCCCGACACTAACTAGTAATAAGCGCCAAGGTCTATCCCTCAATGGTCGATGCTAAGCAACTAGAGACACAAGATTTATCCCGGTTCCCGCCGAGGGGCCGTACGTCCAAAGCGTTGGTGTGCTCGGGGCACTATATTGCTCAAAGACCGGGTGCCTATAGTGGGGCGGCTACAAGCAAGGCGGAAGAGGGGGCGTGACCTCCAAGTCCCTGGTGGAGTGATCGGAATGAGTTCAGATGTTGTGGGAGAATTGGGGAGTGTGTGCGTGTTGTTCCCTACTGGATGTCTCATGTCTCATGTCCTCTCCCCTGCGGCGGGGGAGTTCACCTTCCTTTTATAGACCAAGGAGAGGGCGAATTACAAGCATGCCACACTATTCAGCTACATGGGGAAGTATGGTGTGCAGCGCCGCGGAGTTGGCGGCCGCCTTGACGGTCCTTGCCACGATCTAGTCATCATGGCGTGTCTTGTACCCGAACAGTGGCAGCTTCGAGGGTAGGGGCGCAGTGGTTGACCGTGGCGTCCTCAGACGGGCTTGAGGAGGCTGTTGACGACGATCCGTACGGGATACAGTGGCAGGCGTGGCGGCGTCCTGTTCCCGCGTGCCTTATGGCGTCGCAGTGGTTGTAACAGTGCCCGGCGTGGTGTTGCGAGCACGGGGGCGGCCGCACAGGACCAACAGTGGCGGGGATGGCGTCCCGCCGGCCTAGCGTCATGACCTGGTCCTGCAAGTTCACGAGAAAGTGGTTCGAGGGTGTGGTCGGCCCCCCTTCGAGGGCGCGGCGCGTTAGCCGTACGGGAGTAAGCGGTGCGGTGTCACGGGGCTGACACCGGCCACGTCGCACAGTCCCCCACAGTGGCGGGGATGGGTTCCCCCTAGGGAGTTGGCTTGACAGGTCCGGGGCATGATTCCCAGGCGCATGATGGCGCCGCCCTGCCGTGTCAGAGCATTAAATGCCCGTACCCGCGTGCAGGAACGGGCGTGCGTGTGAGGGAGTCTGGAGCGAGGCGGAGGCGAACCCTCGAGTGAGGTGGAGCCCGCTCGAGGGGGTCGTGAACCCTCGAGCGAGGCGGAACCCGCTCGAGGGAGGACTGAACCCTCGAGCGAGGCGGAACCTGCTCGAGGGGGCCTTTGATTGGGCCACTCCGGTGGGTCGCGGTGACCACCGCAGTGTGGGACGTGCCCCGTGCGTGTGCTTAAGTGAGAGGTGTTTCACTTTGGTTTTTTGCAAGTTTTAAGCAGGATTTCCCCGGTTGTTTTAGGGGACCCTCGGGGCCGTCCCCGATACAATCAACTCCCCGGGCACTCCCGGCATGTCCGCCGGCTTCCATGCGAAGATGTCGCGGTTAGCCCGAGGAAGTTGATGAGCGCGTCTTCCTATTTGGGGTCGAGGCCGGCCCCGATGGTGGTGGTCTTGCTGGAGTCGCCTGTTCCGAGGTCGATCGTCTTGACTAGAACCTCCTCAGTTGGCTGAGGCTTGTTGGCGCCGTCGACTTCTCCGGGATGTCGAGTTCACTTGTAGCAAGCTTCTTCGACGCAGCGTAGACCTCCATCATAGCGTTGGGTACTTGATTCGTAGAGGCGATCTCCACAGCTTCTGTGTCGCAGTCGTGGGAGATCCTCAAGTCCCCTTGAAGAGAGAGTACACCCGCTGGGCTTGGCATCTTGAGTACCAAGTAGGTGTAGTGGGGCACCGCCATGAATTTGGCGATGGCTGGTCTACCGAGGATGGCATGGTAGGAAGTCTCGAAGTCCGCGACCTCAAACTTGATGTACTCGGTACGGTAGTTGTCCCGAGATTCCCCGAAGGTAACTGGCAGGACCACTGAGCCCAGTGGGATAGCCGCGTTACCGGGGACGCTGCCGTAGAAGGGCGTGTTGCTCTTTGTGAGCATGTGGGTGATGTCGAGCTTCATCTTCTTCAAGGTCTTGATGAAAAGGACGTTGAGCCCGCTTCCACCGTCGATGAGAACCTTGTTGAGCTTGGAGCCCGCGACCACCGGCTTCAGAACGAGGGGGAACCGTCCTGGTTCGGAGAAGTTGGTCCATTGATCCGCGCGGGAGAAGGTAATGGGTACCTCCGACCACCTGAGAGGGGTCGGGACCGCTGGTTCAATGCTCATGACTTCTCGACGGGTAGCCTTTTGCTCCCGTCTGCTGGGTAGTCCGCCGAAGAGGACGTTGACGGTCTTGTCGGGTTCCTGGAAGTCGTTGTTATCTCCGTTGTTCTTCTTCGTGCCCTTTTGTCGTGAGGGTGCGGTGGCTCTGGAGTACTCTTGAGTGCATGCCTGAGTTGGTAGCACTGCTCGGTGGTGTGGTTGTCGTTCAGATGCCACGGGCACTTCTCCTTTAGCAAGTCTTTGAAGCCGCCGGAGTTCTTCTTCGAGTTCTCCTTCGCAGGGCGCTGGATAGCCGCGACAGTGTTGTCTGGCTTGCGCTTGCGGTTCGGACCCGAGTAGTAGTTGTTGTTGTTGTTGTTGCGACCCCCTTGGTTCCCATTGTTACCGCTGTCGCCGCCCGTGTTCTGCTTGTTCTTGCCACGGATGGCATCGTACTTGGCGTTGGCCTTGTCTTCTTCATCCGCCCAGGACGTGATCATGTCCTTGAGATGGGGGATGGACTTGGGGCGGCGACGACCGAAGTCTTCAAAGGTGCGGCGGTGGTAGAGGCCGTCTTGGAAGAGGTCGATGACCTCCTTGTCAATGACGTCGACTACGGTAGCACGCTTGTCGAAGAAGCGGCGCATGTACTTGCGGAGGGTCTCGCCTTGTTCCTGCTTGACCATGGCCAGGTCCATGCGAGTACCCGATCGGCCCATGGCGCCCGCGAAGTTGCTGGTGAACTGCTCCTTCAGCTGGTCCCACTTGTCGATCGAGTGCCTGTCCAGCGACTCGAGCCATGTGAGTGGAGTTTGGTCCAGGCATAAGGGGAAGTAGAGGCACTTGGTGTCGTTGTTGCCGCCAGCGTTCTCGATGGAGAGGGCGTAGCACCTGAGCCACTGGATGGGGTCCTGCTTCGCGTCGTACTTGGTGATCCCCAAAGGCTTGAACTTGTCGGGGAGGAGAAAGTTGCGAAGTCGAGGTGAGAAGGCGGGGAAGCCGTCGTTGTCGCCCGCAGTGGTTGACTTCTTCCGCCGCGGCCTCCTCAATCTTCGGCGGGCGTCGTAGCCGCCCCGTGAGGCACCGCAGGCGTGGTCGTTCACGTGGCCACGGCCGCCGCGACTGCGCCGCCGCCGCCGGCCCTCTTGTTGGCTCCATGGTTGGAGCTTCGTCGTCGTTGCCGCCGCCGTCGTGGGTCGCGGCCACCGCCGCCGGCGAGAGCACGGTAAGGGACGACCTCGCGGTTATCGTTGCCACCCCCGTGGAGGTCCGCCGGCGTTTGAGCGAGTACGGTTGGGCCGAGCCGAAGCTCGGCTCGAGTACGGTTGGGACCGAGGTTGGCGCCGCGACTTGTAGCTTCGTTGTCGCGGTGCACGGCGGGAGGAGGTCGGTTGACCCCGTTATTGACCCGCATGAAGTAGGCGTCTTCGGCCGAGCTTGGCGATGAACTCCCCGCGCGAATTCCCTAGGCCCGGCGTGCGATCGCCGTGATCGACATGAGGCATTGCTCGGGGGTAGTGTGTGCTACTCGCTCTCGACCACCTCGAGAGCTTCCGCGAGGTTGCGGATGGGGAGATTGTCTCGGAGACGCCGGCGACGTTCGCTGCGCTTCCTGTTACGCTCACGTCGAGCGTCTCTGTTGGCGGGGGTCTCGTCTGCTGGTGCATCGGCAGACAGCTCGTCGGAGGAGATGTCTTCAAGGTACTTGTCTTGAGCCGTCCCTGAAGGTCCTGGAGTGTCGCCAGGAGCCATGAAGACTTGGCGATCAGGGGTGCCGAGGCTGGACTCAGAAGCCGCCACCTCGCTTGGGGTGTTTGAGTCGGCTCGGGCAAGTGGTGTTCCCTCCCCGGAACGGGAGCGAGTCGATGTAGGTAACGTAGCGTGAGTCTCCGCTTATCGGGTCGGCGAGCTTGCGGTCGGCCGCAGAGGAATCTCCCCGCCGGTGTGGATGTTATAACCAGCCCAGAGGCCGGCCCTGATAAGGGATGCTCAGTTGAGTTGTCCTCGGACTCGGGATCCTCTGGGTCCGACCCGAAGTTGAACTCGTATGCGAAATCCGAGTAGAACCCGGAGAGGGGGTTGGAGTCCGAAGCGTGGCCGGGGGCGGTGTCGGAGTCCGAGTTGTACTCGGGTACGGGTTCCTTGCCGGCCCGGCGCGAAGAGGGAGCCTCCGTACGGGCCCGGCTGGTGATGCAGGGACCACGCGTAGAGCGCTCACAGGGTGATGGGACCACGTGCGATGGCTGAGCAGCCGGCTCGCATGCGATGGCCCACGGAGACGTCGAGTTCGAGTTGGAAGCGGACTCGAGCTCGAAGTCAGCGTGATGAAATTTCGCCGAACTTGCCGGCGAGCTCCCCTGTGACAACTTCTGGAAGCGTCACGAAGCCGGTCTCCGGGTTGGGCGGCATGGTGAGACGGCGCTGGAAGGACCCCGCGCCATCAGCAGCGCAAACCCAAGCGCCGAAAACGAAGGTGTCGCCACGGTTGAAAGCGACGGTTGGCTTGAAGTAGACTGGAGCCGTCGAGTTCGCCATGTGATCTCGGGCGAGATCCCCTACCTGGCGCGCCAGCTGTCGGTGTTTTAGACCGGCAACCTACTAAGGGGAGTACCCGAAGTAGATGAATGTGGCCTCGCCGAGATCGGTAACTCGAAGGAAGAGACACGTGGCACACAATTTAGACAGGTTCGGGCCGCGAGGTGCGTAATACCCTACGTCATGTACGCTGCGTAGCTCTGGATTGATTGGGCACGATTACAAGATGGTGTAATTGTGCGTTGTGAGAAGAGATTGGATGCTAGAGAAAGGTCCCTGCCTCGCCTTATATAGTCCGGGAGGCAGGGTTACAAGTCGGAGTAGGGAGAGAGTACTAGTCAAGTACGTCTAGGAGTCTTCCATACAGTGCGGAACATGTACAGCTTCCTAACCGAGTACTTCTCCTCCGTAGTCCTTGTGCTCCACGCCATCAGGTGCCGTGTAGCGCAAGCCGGGCAGTCCCAGGGGCCCACCGAGTAGTCGGTCCTGGTACCCACCGAGGTAGTGGGCCCAGGGAGGTCCATACGACAGGTTAGATAAACAAAAAATTAGATGAGAGGAGTACAAGATGTTTTAGTCTTATAGGACCCAACTATGGATGTGGGTACCGGTCCGTTGCATTGCAGCTTCGATGATAGCTGAAGTCATATCAATAGTGGGTAGCTAAGGTTCAGGGGTGCATCCATACATTGTTGAAGCGCTTACAAAGTCGCCCGTCTCGCACGCCATGTCAGCCCAGGCTGACACGCGGTGGGGGTGGGGGTCATGTTCAATTAATGCATTGTTGTTTTGCTGGGGGCGGTGATGGCAGGCCAGATGCCTCACCCACATACCCGTCGCAAATGCTATGTTTGGTTGGGAAGGGAAAAAATTTCCCCCTCACTTTGACCACTAATTAAGGGTATTAAACAATGTCAGTTTTCAAAACTACCTTCACAGCCTTGTGTAAAATCGCGAGACAAATCTAATGAGGTATTTGACGCATGATTAGAGAATGGTTACTGTAGCATTACTGTAGCAAATCATTGATTAATTATGCTCATTAGATTCGTCACGTAGAGTTACACTCATCTATGAAAAGGTTTTGCAAATAGACTTCATTTAGTACTTCATGCACGCAAGATTCCCTAAGCGAAGTTTTTTTCCTCCCCAAACCAAACATAGGCAAAATTTGCTTTCTTGACCTGGGAGGGCCCGGGACCTACGTGAATGGAGCTTGGTTGCGACTTGAGACCGTGTTACGTGTGATGCGCGGCGCACGCAGCAGGTGGGTAGGGATGGCAATGGGCAGGGTAGGGTAAGGGTAAAGCATTTACCCGCCCGTTGGCATACCCGTCTATCTCTTTTGTACCCTTACCCGCCAAACGTAACGGGTAAAAATCCTTACCCTTACCCTTACCCGCAGGGTACCCGCAGGGTAAAAGGGTACCCGATGGGTATTAACATAAACATGTCATTAAGTTCATATATAAGAGTACAATAATCATTTGATAGTTAAATAAGTCCCAAACTTCACAATCACACACTTATTGATACATAAAAAAGTCAAATAAGAAATTACAACATCCCAACATAAGAAATAAGATCAAATTGTGATGTATTCTTGCGAGTCAATGAGTCATGGATCAATGATGTCAGACTCAACATCATCCCGAGAACACAAAATAATAGACATTAGATCAGTTCAAGTTATACTTTGGAAAAAAGTGGAACATTTGAAGTCAGTACATACCAATGGTGGAAGGGATGTGCTGCTAAGGTTAGGATATATGGGCCTACTTGGGTCAAATATTTCTACGGGCTTCTTTAGTGTGGGTACCCTTAGGTAACCCATGGGTAGAGTTTCATACCCTTACCCTTGCCCGCGGGTAGAATTTATACTGCACGTCTGCCTTACCCAACAGGTAGGGTACCCGCGGGTACCCTTACCCGTGGGTAAAACTGCCATGCTTAGGTGGGATCCGATCGGATCGGAGGAAAGGCGTCTGTGAGTCGTGTGACCGATCCTCCAGTCAGAGGTGTGCACCGAATTACTATTGTACTGGTGGTTGCCACTCGGTGGTCGGTGCTGATCGATAGCACCAATAGATTCTCCTACCGGAACAGTCCATCCATGGATGATGGATAGCTTGGTGGTTGCTGAGCCATCCCTTTCGTACGTACACTTCTTTTGTCATTGCTCCACGCCAACCTATTAGAGTACGGGAGGTCAAAGTTTCTACGTAACCATGATTGATACTAAACCTGTAGCAATATCTAGCATTCTGTGAGTGAATTTGCTCCCCTTTTGCCTCGCCAACATGTATGCTCCAGGAACAAGAAAGATAGGGGGCGGGGGCCTGATAAGAAATTAACCCAAATACGTACGTAGTGAGATCGATGCTATGCTTTCGTTAGTTGATCTCTAGTTAATCGAGCATATGGGCCCCTTTGGCCACGATGAAGCTCCGCCCGCAAAGCTACCAACAACGGTTTGGTGAACGACTATTCTCGGTTGGCCGGCTCGAAGATTTTAGGTTAGTTATTACCAGCTTAATTTACCGGCAGGAATCTGAGGGCACATACATGTACCCATGGGCGGATCACCGTCCGCAAACGGCGTCTATACTATCTATATATAACATGACAAATCAAATAGACAACTGTTGTTTAAACCATTTTACATGCCCTCACATACAAAAAAAGAGGCTTTTGTGTTTTTGGCACTATTTCAAGTGTAATTGTGTTTGTACCTTTATTTTTCAACTTTGTAATTTTACCCTCGAGTTTCAAAGGTCAATGTGATTTTACATCGAGTAAACGGTCATACTGTAGCGAACATAGCCTCATATGCCATTAGTTCGAGTTTAATTTTGGTGATTCATGACAACATGATCATTGAGACTAACTATATTGTTTTAGCATGTCTTTGTAGACACTTCTAGGTCCCAAGGATGCAAGAAAACCACATGCCAAAATGAGGAAATCAAGGGTCAAACCCGAGCAAGAAAGGAAAAGAAAAGACATCGTCGGATGAACCGACAGTACCTTAGAAGCAAGCGTCGGTGCAATCGTCGGACGAGTTGGTACACTGGTGAAACCTTATGCACCGTCGGATGAACTGACGGTCCATCTTTTAGTAGCGTCGGAGAAGTTGCAGAGGAAGAGCAGAGAAGACAGTAGCACCAGATGATCCGACGGTCTGAGTAGGGACACCGTCGATCTATCCGACGCTCAGTTTGAATCAAGACAGAGACGCGTCAAGACGAAGCCTTCAGCACCGGATGATCCGACGCCTTGGTCAAGGGGCAGCGTCGGTATATCCGACGGTCGCATGGAAGCTAACAGAGGCGACTTGGACGCGGGGTCTTCATCACCGGATGAACCAACGCACCGTCGGTGCATAGCGTCGGAGCAATTGTGTCAGCAGAGCTGCAACGGCTAAGTGACGTGGAGGGCACCAGATTAACCGACGCCCTGGAAAAGCATAGCATCGGTTCGTCCGACGCTACCTTTTTCAGCAGCTTTTAGCCAACGGCTAGTTTGATGCCTTGGGCTACTTATACCCCTCCACTCACCCATTTGAGGTGGTTGGATTGTGTGGAAGTGCAGAGGAGTTCAAGACACATTGAAGATCGTATCTAATCGATCCAAGTGCTAAGTTGCTCATCCTTAGACTTGTACATGCTTTGTGTATGTGCTTAGTGCTAGGCTTAGCTTAGAGCTGAGTAAGTGCAAGGTTGTGCCAACCTTGTGAGGTGATTTTTGAGTGAATCAAGTTGTACAAGGTTCGCCGGAAGCCTTGGGGCCTAAGTGGCTCACCGGCAATCGTCATCGACCCTCCGGCTTGGTGTGGAGCGGCGAGGACACTTTGTGCGGGGACGTGGAGACCCCCTTCCTTGGTGGAGAAGCTCCTTAGTGGAGGCGGCATCAAGGTGACCAAGGGAGCTTGGCAAGTGCCTAAGTGGCTAGCCTTTGTGGCGAGTCAAGTGGTGCTCTTGGGAGAGACTTGGTGACCGGGAAGCAATACTCTTGTGTGAGTGCTTCAACAACGTGGACTAGGGGTGGTTTAGTGCCTACCGATACCACGGGATAAATCGCGTGTCAAGGGATTGCTTCCTCTCATCCCTTTACGTTTCCTCATTTACTCTATTGCAATATTTGCTTGTCTTTACTTTCCTACAGTGGTATCATGCTAGGAATGGCTATAGGTTGCAAACCTTTTTTTGGATGGGAGTTTCACACTAGAACAACCTTAGTTGCACATTAGATAGCATGTTCTAGTTTATCTTTGTGTAAAAATAGTGAAGCCATAGGTTAAGGTTTTAAGGTTGTCTAATTCACCCTCTCCCCCTCTTAGGCTACGAGCATCCGATTCCTTACACATACACAGGAGCAAATACGCAAAGATAAAAGACATTTACAATGATTTGTGAATAGTTGAGGATAAAATCGAAAAAATAGCGTAAATAAAAATACAACTGCACTTTAAAGTAAAGAAGATTAAAAAAACATGTACTGTATACTCCAGACGTCACTGCTACTGTATATACAACAGTCGAGTGCTCGTGTGCCGTGTTTAGGGCAGCCCCTGACGATTCCCCTTGCCGCTTTTGGTAAGTGGGCGGCGCTCAGGGATCTGCTGGCTGCCTGGCTCTCCATGTCTAGCTCGAAGTAGGCGCCTAAATTTTATTATGTTATGGCCCAGTTGTCGTACGTATGCACATACCGTCCTCATAAACTTTTGAACGGGACAGGGGGAGACCGACCATGCCACATTGCACGTGAATACGTGATGCCACGATATTACGCTAATGCATGTGACCAGCAACACTCGAGCCGACCGTAACAGTTGCAGCCTGTTAGAGCAAATAATTATATGAGTCTCCAAATTAAAATTTTGCAAATGCGTCTTTCCATACTATCTGATGTGTCAAGCTTCCCATTGCAATTATCAAACTTGGCAAACCAATTTGCATTCCTAAAGGTGTACTTTATCCGTCCCATAAAAAGTGCAATTCCAGTTCTCTAATACATATTAGTGGGAGTGTGAAAAAACTTCAGTACCTTTTTTTTAGCCACGTGTAGTAAATGTTGGCATGCAGATCAGATCTAATTACTCAATTATGCAGGTAATTAAATCTATTTCTAGAGTTGTACTCTTTATGACTTTTTTTCAAATACTAGAATTACATTCTTCACGGGACGGAGGGACCGAGGGAGTAGGTCTCAAGCACAATACTAAATGCTACTAGGATGTCATGGCAAAGTCACGGTGGAGAGCTAGGGGCTCTCCTTCCTATTTTTCTTCCTCCTACCTTCTTCTTCCCCTCTCTCATTCTTTCTCAAAATTAAGAGGGGGCTTCGAGGGGCTACCATGGGAGCCAAGGTGGTAGAGAGGCTCCAGCTCCCAGACCCACCGCTGGCTCCGCCGCTGCTAGGATGGGTAGAGCAAAATGGTGATGTTGTTGTAGTGCAAAATAAAGAGGTTGTTGGAGTGGATGGAGAGTGTGTGGATTTTTAGAGAGGAAAATTAGATGTATTTGGAGAGTGTAAAATAAATTATCTGTTTGAATGAGCAACAACTTAATATAATGAGGATGGTTTTGCCAACTTGGATAGAGAGTCATGGAGGTAAAAAAAATTGGTTAGTCTATGGGGATGCTCATAGGGCAGTCCGAACCCAAGACACTAGTCATGTTTCCAAACACACTATGCATCATGAAGATATTAGTACTAGACACTACTCTTCTGGTACAAACACCACTATTCCATAGTAGGATTTAATACTACTAATTTCTCATTATGTTTGGATAATGTGTGTAGAAACTAGATCTCACGATGAGACCTGATTTCCTTCTCTTCATTTACTTTCTTGTCACATCATTTTTATCTTAGGTGTCAACTCATGTAATTCTATAAACACCATCTAGTTATTAGATTGGGACCTTACCCCATTCTTTTTTTGACGGGGGAGGCCCCTACCTCTCTCTCTCTCTGTGTGTGTGTGTGTGTGAAAGAATATGTACACTTTTCAAGACCTCAGGCCCAAAAGCAAAAAAGGAAACCTTATAGGAGATTACTCAGAAAAGAATTTAATTTGTCTCCTAACTGCGGTTTAGCCCTTAAGGTAACCGCTTGCAACTCTCTAACAAAGGAACCTCTCCAAAGGACAAAGAAAAGAGATGTCTTGTCAAAATGATATAATTGTGATGACACCAAATCGACTCAACATCCAATGATAACAATCTCCCTGAAAATCATTGAGTTAAAATGCAGCCTTGCATGGAGAACCATAGCCTCAAAATCCAAACTTAAATCCCACTGAACTCCCAAGTAAGTCCAACACGCATCACTGAACGGACAGACAAAGAAGAGGTGTCGAATATCTTCCTCCAAATTTCCCACACATAAAACACAAGTGTAGGAGGGCAAAGACATTTTCTTCATGTTAAGAAGATTTCTTGTATTGAATCTATATATGAGGAAAAGCCAAAAGAAGAACTTATGCTTATTCTGCACTTTGGATGCCCACATCCATTTGAATAAAAGTGAGGTAGGATGAGAACCTTGTAGGATGACAGTAGACCTTGTGACTGGAAAAGTAGAGTTCCAAAAAATAAGTCCAAACATCAGGATCTTGGGTTGGAAGATGAAGTGCCGAGATAGAATTCTTGATCTCACTGTATTGCTCAAAGGCAATCTAAGAGAGTGGCAAAAAAAGGACCTACCAACTTCCCAGGAAAGGAATTGGCTGACAAAGCAAGATTTATTTCTTGCAATGGAGAACAACTGAGGATACAAAGTCTTGACAATGCTAACATCCCAATGATCATTCTAGAAAGATACTCCACAATTAACTTTGCATCTCATCATCAGGACAAAAGAAGAAGCTAAAGCCATGATATCTCTCCACCAGAAGGACCCCACATTTTTCCTTTCATGAGGTGGCCTTTCATT
Organism: Cenchrus americanus; assembly: GCA_947561735.1. NCBI lineage: Eukaryota > Viridiplantae > Streptophyta > Magnoliopsida > Poales > Poaceae > Cenchrus > Cenchrus americanus. The sequence goes on along the minus strand of OX387244.1, from coordinate 124,160,082 downwards.
TTTGTACAGCTTCTGCCAAGTTAAATGAACCCAAGGCAAGTCCAATCTGTTGTAGAATTTGTGGAAGTTTCATGTATATGATTATCTAAAGTGACACATCATCTAAAAACGTTTGAAACTAGGATGAACCCCCCCCCTCAATGTGTAATTTCATCTATTGTTGTTTCCTAGGTTACATGCAAAACACACATTGTCTAGATAAATGTGTACGTATGGCTTCATCTTCATGAAACTCATTTTACCTCTCTCTTCTTATTAATACATCACATCATAAAAATTGTTGACATGACAATATATTTAATGTCCATAAAACTAGAATGATGTTACGTTGCCTTTTTCTTTTTTGGACAACCTGTGACAGTGCACAAATCCAAACATCAAATGTACCTTAACACTTCTTTTTTAAAAGAAAGAGATTCTTCAACATACTAAGTGTAAAAGATCAACACATTTATTTGTTTGTTTATGTTCACTTGCTTAGACGTGTGGGTTTGCCCTGTTCGTTTGGCTTATCAGCCATCAGTCTGCAGAACTTTTCTCTCATAACAAACCATCTACCAGCCACCAGCCAAACGAACAGACCGAGTCAGTTAGATGAGTGTTTTCTCTTTGTTATATGTGTCACTGTATGTATGTTTTCTTACACACACCAACACAAGTCTTGACCCCTTTTTAAAGCGCACGTATTGTTTATTATAAATAAAAGCATGCATGCACATGACATTATGTTCTACCTTAATCCAGTGGCGGCCTTAATCTGTACTAGTGTAAATAAATACTTTAACATGCTCTCGTATATGAGGTGGGGCCCACATCAGGTATCTGAAGCCCTACTGTGCGTTAGTAACGTGAAATGTCATGAGTCGTAGGATGCTTTAATTTTCTTTTATGTAACAATAAAGATAGCACATGATGGAGAGGCTGAAAAGGTTACGGTAGATCGATAAATGAAGCATGGGCAAACACATGCTACACGCATCGTGCATCACACGATACGTTTAGGCCTTTGTTGAGTCCTACACAAGGTCCGTTTTTTTTAAATCACACCTAAAATAGGAACATATCCGGTAGAATCACAATCCTTATCAAAACTTACGCAAATCACGGCAAAAGAAAGTCGTTTAAATTCATAAAAAATCACACATGTAGGTGATATGATGATACACAATTTTATAAAATATTTTGTCCAAAGTTAACTTCGTTTGTGAGATATAAAAATGACAAATTTCAAAGAAATCATCTTGAAATTTGTCATTTTTATATCTTACAAATGAAGTCGAATTTAGACAAGATATTTTAGAAAATTGTGTATTATCATATCATGTACATATGTGATTTTTATGAATTTAGACAACTCTTTTGTCGTGCTTTGGATGTACATGTGTGATTTTTTTTAAATGAATTTAGACAACTATTTTGCCGTGGTTTGCACGAGTGTAGTTTCCACCTAATACGTCGTAAAAAAACACTACGGTTCTCCTATCCATCCGGGTTGCGGCATGCACTATGTAAGAAATCAGATGCTCGTAGCCTGAGGGGGAGGGGGTGAATTAGGCAACCTTAAATCTTAACCTATGGCTTCATTACTTTTGCGCAAAGTAAAACTAGAACATACTATCAACTACTGTTGTTCTAGTGTGAAACTCCCATCCCAAAACAATTTTTGCAACCTATAGTCAATCCTAGCATGATACTACTCTAGAAAAGTAAAGACAAGCAAAGATTGCAAGAGAGTAAATGAGGAAACGTAAAGAGGATGAGAGGAAGCAAACTCTTGACACGTGATTTATCCAGTGGTATCGGTAGTCACTAAGCCACCCCTAGTCCACGTTGTTGAAGCACTCACACAAGAGTATTGCTTCCCAGTCACCAAGTCTCTCCCAAGAGCACCACTTGACTCGCCACAAAGGCTAGCCACTTAGGCACTCGCCAAGATCCCTTGGTCACCTTGATGCCGCCTCCACTAAGGAGCTTCTCCACCAAGAAAGGAGGTCTCCACGCCCCCCGCACAAAGTGTCCTCGCCACTCCACACCAAGTCTGAGGGTTGAAGACGATTGCCAGTGAGCCACTTAGGCCCCCAAGGCTTCCAACGCACCTTGTACACCTTGATTCACTCAAGAATCACCTCACAAGGTTGGAATAACCTTTGCACTCACTCAGCTCTAAGCTAAGCCTAGCACTAAGCACATACTCAAAAGCATATGCAAGTCTATGGATGAGCAATTTAGCACTTGGATGGATTGGATATGATCTTCTAGGTGTTTTGCACTCCTCTGCACTTCCACACAATCCAACAACCTCAAATGGGTGAGTGGAGGGGGTATAAATAGCCCAAGGCATCCAAAGAGTCGTTGGCCAAAAGCTACAGAAAACCATACCGTTGGATGAACTGATGGTGCCCTTTTTACCAACGTATGCTCATCTGGTGCCCCTCCATGCCACTTAGTTGTTGCAGCTCTGCTGACATAATTCATCTTACACTTCATCCGACGGTGCGTCGGTTCATCCGGTGCTGAAGGACTCCTCGCCAAAACCTTACTGTTAGCTTCTTCGTGACCATCGGATGAACCACTTCCTGGACCATCTGTTCATCCGGTGCTACTAGCCGTTCGCTCGAACCGTCTCTGTCTTGCTTCTTCATACCATCAGATAGACCGACGGTGCCCACCATGGACCGTCGGTCCATCCGACGCTTCTGTCGTCTCCTCTAGCAGTTCATCCAGCGCATGTAGATAATGGATCGTCGGTTCATCCGACGGTGCCAGTTGATTCTAGCCTCTGCGCAGTGTACTCGCTTCTGGGGTATCGTCGGTTCATCCGACGGTGTCCTTTTCCTTTCTTTTCTTCGCGTCCTCAACTTGTCATTGCTTCAACTTAACATACTTAGCATGCCATCACTTATAGCCTCAAAATATATACTAAGTCCTCATTTTTGCTATGAGTAACTTAACATGTGTATGGTATGTTAACTTCTGGTATGACATGTTAACTTGGGCATTGTATGTTAACTTGTGGTAATATCCATGGGACCTAAGCTACAAAGACATGCTAGACAATGTGGTTACTCCCACTACTTGCGTTAGCATGAATCACCAAAATCAACTCGAACAAATGGCAAATGGGGCCATGTTCGCTACAATCGCCACTTTTTTGGTAATTTATGACAACACAAGCAAATCAAGCATAAATTTGCATAAATTGACAAAATTAGAACCACTTACACTTGCTTGGATGCTTACCATCATCCAAACTCCCGAACAAATGACAAATGGGGTCATGTTCGCTACGCACTCTCGACTTGGCACACATGCTCGATTTGTTTTAGATTATACTCGAAATGAATGACTATTTTATTCCTTACTAGATGACACACACATAGAAATGTGACTGTCATGCCATATTCAACCCTAAAAATTGGTGGTACGGCATAAGTCTTCTGAAGGTTCTCATTATCTCATAGACATACGATTGCGTCCAGATATTCATATATGTAAGTATGCATACATTTACTTTAGTGTTGGTTTTATAAAATGTTTCGCAAAAACAACTGCATAATAAGGGTGAAGTGGGAGCACTATTTTGTGTTGTTGGAAAACGATCTTTTTAATAATGAAAAGTATATATAATAACAATTAATGTTAAGACGATGAAAAGATTTTCCAAAAAAATCACCCAACGACTTGAGGTAGGCATGATTTTTTAGGTGAACATTATTTTCTTTCGAACAAAGAAAAGTAAGAACATCGATCCTTGCTTGTTTCATTGTTTGGCAATTGGCAGCCCAATGCAGTGTGTGCATCGCAGTTCACGCGAGCGATATTGAAAACACCTTCTATAAGTTGATCTCGAAATCTATATTTCAGGGCATGCATGTAAGCACGTAAAATTTAAAATGAAGTCGTTATAGAGGATATCCTACCTAAAACATGCATTTTTGTGTTGGAATATAAAATGACCTTTTTTATTTCAGGAAAAATTATCTAGTATACTTAAGCCGTAGAATTATTTTCTGCATATTATGCTAGGCATGAATTTATGTTGGACTAGCATGTTTTTTTCCTTCTAAAAATGAAATAGAGTACAAACCTTTGTTTGTTGGCGGTGGCCGGTGGGTCGGTGTCTCGGTGATGACGGACTGACGGTAGAGGCGTGGAGTAGAGCGCTTCCCTGGCTCCTCCGCGCCAAAGTCATCTTGACGACACCAGTCCCACGCTGTGGGCCCACCATGCAGTCACATTCTCTTTCTTCTCAATCCTTTCTCTCTCTAATTAACAACGCTAGTTGGACTCTCAAGTCCCACTCCTTCACTTCTCTCAGACCTCTCCTGGATCCTCGCAAACACATTTTTTATTCAGGTCGATGGGCTAGCCTAGAGCTTAATCACCCCTCCTCCTCTCCGATCCCAAAGGCCAAATCTAGAGAGAGAGAGAGAGGTGAGTGACCACCACTGTCCTCACTCAAGTGAAGGCGTGAAGCGGCGCCTCACTCCGACCGTCCGGTGGCCCGACCTGCTTCCAGTGGAGGGAAAGCACCGAAAGGCGCGGCCTTTTTCTCGCGTTGTTTCCGTCTTTTTTTCACTTCCCTCCCTTTCCTTTCCTCCTCCTTTTCCCCTTCCATGGCGCCGCTGGCTGTCGCCTACGCGGCGGCGGTCGCGTTGGCCGTGCTCGTCGCGGCGGCGTCCGCGGCCGTCACCTACGACCGCAAGGCCGTGGTGGTGAACGGCCAGCGCCGCATCCTGCTCTCCGGCTCCATCCACTACCCCAGGAGCGTCCCCGAGGTGCGTGCGCCCCCACACTCCCTTCTTGCACTTCATCTTCCTCCTCCGGCAGTCCGGCGCCTCGCGTTCCTTCTCCCCCTTCAAAATGCCGGCTCTCCGCACTGCCGCCGCACTTCGCGGAGCGTGTCTCTGACTCCCTTGCTTGCGTTGCGTGGCTTCTTCGGGCCTGCAGATGTGGCCGGATCTGATACAGAAGGCCAAGGACGGCGGCCTCGACGTGGTGCAGACGTACGTCTTCTGGAACGGCCACGAGCCCTCCCCTGGACAGGTAGTTATCATTGCCGGAACACAAATTGTTGGTTAAAAAGCAGTTTATTCCCCTGCTGTTCGCCTGTTTGTTGCTGATGTGGTGGTTGGTTGCCCCATCCGCAGTACTACTTCGAGGGGCGGTATGATCTGGTGCACTTCATCAAGCTGGTGAAGGAGGCCGGACTCTACGTGCACCTCCGCATTGGCCCCTACGTCTGCGCCGAGTGGAATTTCGGGTAAGGGGAACTTGCTTGCTTTTGCTATGTTTCCGTGTGAAATGTTTTGGGCCACATTGATGGTCTTGCTGTGACCATTGGTGTTTCTTGAGCGTAGAGTGTATAAGTTTCGAGTGAAGGGGGCAAAAGGAGATTTGGTAGTTAATTCAGTTTTGGAAGTAGCTTTCATGCTCTTTTAGTTGACAGTGAGTGTAATGGCAGTCCTGTGCTTTGAATTTGGCCAGTGAGGAGTAATTAACAAAGATCCATTGCTGTCAGGGTGCTGCGAAGTATGCTAAACTATGTCTCTTTCCCTCTTTTTGGTTGCAGTGGTTTCCCTGTTTGGCTTAAGTATGTTCCAGGCATCAGGTTTAGGACTGATAATGAGCCGTTCAAGGCAAGAATCATTGACCTCTCTGCTTTTCAAGTTTTTCTCCTTTCTAAAATTACTGCAAACTCAGTAAAAAACTTTAACTGAGGGGTTAATCTTGAACAGGCTGAGATGCAGAAATTCACCACAAAGATTGTTGACATGATGAAGTCTGAAGGGCTCTTTGAATGGCAGGGAGGACCAATCATCCTCTCCCAGGTATGTTTGCAACTCTACATTCTTGCAGCCTGTTTGTTTGGCTGGTGGCTGGTGCTGATTTGTTCTGAGAGAAAAGTACTGCTGGATGGTTGCTGGTGGCTGGTTGGTGGCTAATAAGCCAAACGAACAGGGCGAGCCATGCTTTTGAATGCAACCTACCTTTGATTCCTCTGTTCTTGCAGATTGAAAATGAGTTTGGGCCCTTGGAGTGGGATCAGGGTGAACCTGCCAAGGCCTACGTGTCATGGGCAGCTAACATGGCGGTTCAGCTCAACACGGGTGTCCCATGGATCATGTGCAAAGAAGATGATGCCCCGGATCCAATTGTATGCACTGTACTTCTTTCTTTAATAATGCACCTTGGGCAGCATTTCTTTAATGTGCTGGGGTCTGACCTTGAGACCATTGCCCAAGAAAGGAAACTAATCATGTGTTGGATGATTTGCTATTGTTTTTTCTCTCTTTGTTCACTCAACAAGAACTTGCTCTGATTTGATGGTTGCAGATTAATACGTGCAATGGATTTTATTGTGACTGGTTCTCCCCAAATAAACCTCACAAGCCTACGATGTGGACTGAGGCTTGGACAGCTTGGTAATTGAGTTTACTTTCTCTTATCTTAAAAAAAAAAACTCCTTATGTGTCTCCTGTATCTTCTCTTGGGTAGGTATACAGGCTTTGGTATTCCAGTTCCACATAGACCAGTAGAGGATCTAGCATATGGTGTTGCCAAATTTATTCAGAAGGGTGGCTCTTTTGTTAATTATTACATGGTAATTCCCACAATTTATGCTTTGCAACTGAGCCTTATTACCAAATTATTGATTGAATAAAGTTATCACACCACCATCCAGTATCATGGAGGAACAAACTTTGGCCGCACAGCTGGTGGTCCATTCATTGCAACTAGCTATGACTACGATGCTCCTATTGATGAGTATGGTGAGTTGAACACATTACACATTCTACTTTGGCAAAGACATTTATTTTGTAGTTTGCATCAGCCTCCCGTCATGTAAGGCTTACTTCTACACATCGTTACCTGATAGGCTGATACAGTATATATACATAATTCTATAGATGCTATAAGGTTGATTTAATTTTACTTTGTTGGCAATAGCGCCAACACAGGTGAGTTCTCAACTCACCCAGCACACTAGGCCTACTAATGGGGGCAATACCTGCCCCAAACCTAGGGGTGGGCATTCGGTTTAACCGACGACTTCGGTTTGGTTTTTTCGGTGCAAGTAAAATTCGGTTGTGGGCAAACAGGAAACCGATCGGTGTTGAGAAAACAGAGAAACCGACGAATTCGGTGTCGGTTTAATCGGTTTGGTTTTCGTTTTTTTACCGAAGTTCATGCTCTTTGTTCATCCTCATCCCAACTTCTCAATCCAAATCACCAATCACCAAGAAGCAGCTACCAAATCGAACAAGCAAGCAAGAAAATGAGTCAACAAGGAAATAATGGAGGCAGGCAAGAAATCAAAACACACACTGGTCAGTCACGAACTAACCCATGCGGCCATGCGGGCGTGTAGCTGCCGCATGCCACCATGGAGCCATACGCGGATACGGTCGTGCGGACGTGCCCACCAACCGCCTGTGAGGGCAGCCGTTGCCGCATTCTGCCGCACACCAGTGTCACGGCCGCCGCTCGTGTGCGTCGCGAGATCTCGTCAAGCGCCGCCGCCGATGAGCTGATGTGTGTGGGAGCTAAAGGATAGGGTTTGCGCGAGAGAGTTCGAGAAGGGCGTTCAGGGTGGGCCGGTGATGCTGCCTGTGATTATAATTGGGCTGAGGTTTGCGTGGTGGGCTGAAGTGGTCAAATTAGTGCTACAAGAGGGAAGGATGGGGATCAAAATATGGTTTGATCGGTGGTTCGGTTTGGTAGAACGCAGAAACCGAAGCTGACACCGAACACCGAAGTTCCCAGCAACCGAAGCCGAAACCGAAACCGAAAAACCAACAATTCGGTTCGGTTCGGTTCGGTTCGGTTTTCGGTGTAAAAGTGCCCACCCCTACCCAAACCCACCCCTCCCCATCAATTATGCCAACCCAACCCGCCCCGCCCCATTTAACTTGTCCACCCACCCCGCCCCATTGTGTGCGAGTGTAAATGGGCTGTAGTTTTTTACTGTTGTTGCTTGCACTACTACATTGTCGGACTCTGAAACTGAAATCTCGCGTTCACACCTTAAAATTTTAGAAAAAAATTGACTGAAATTTGTGCTGATGACTCAATTTGATAGCCCGCTACTTTGTGCAAAGTGGTTTGGTTGGACCTATATGTGGGTCCCGTGTCAAGAGCTTGACCTTAATACTAAAACCTTGTGTTCACACCTTAAAATTTTAGAGAAATTAGCTGAAATTTTTGCGGATGACTCAATTTGATAGCATGCTAAGTGGTGTGTCTGAATTTAATAGTCAGAACCGAATCCTAAAAGCCCACTTACAACCCGCCCAACCTGCATTTGCCTTGTATCCAACCCATTAGATATTAAAACCCATTTCCATCCATCCAAACACACCCCACATAATAATCCTAAACCCCAAAACCCATTTCAACCCGCCCCATTAGCAGCCCTACATCACAAAACACCTAGCTGCTAGAGGTAGAAGATGAAGGAGATAATGAGCACAGCACACACACCAACTCCTGTGCACAACTGAAATTGGCACTGCTAAACTACTGAGCTTGCAATTGCTCTTCAACTTTATAGAGTGCAAAGTCAATCCTAGGTACAAACTACCATGAGTACAAATACCAACTACAAAGTACTACTATGTACAAGACACTACAGGGCATGCCTGCCCTTCTACTGAGTGCACTGCGGCCCTGTACGGCTAGGCAGTAGGCACTTGAGGAGTTCTAGCAACTCCATTGATTTTACTTAAGAAGATTTCAAGGAGGAGCTGAGCATACTTAACATACTTCACTTGTCTTGAATGAAACAAAGCTGCATGCATTTCCTGTTAAGTTTTCTATTGGCAATGGCTACAGCATGGAATACTTGATAACCACAATCCCTACTAGCCTATGAGCTGAAGTGGTTTAAAATTTATAAATTGACGCATATAATGTAACCTGTATTTCTCCTTAATCATTAAAAAATTTGAATACTTGATTGGGGTAAGACATTGTGTTGTCAATCAGAAGCACATGCAACATAAATTTTTGAAAATACTTCGATGGGATATGATGAAGGCATTTGATGCCAAATGAGAAGTGGTTATGTTTCAACTGTTTATGACTTAACAATCCTTCTGTTGACCAAATTGATCTGAGTTCCACCCTTCACTTCCTCAGGCTTGTTGAGAGAACCAAAATGGGGTCACTTAAAGGAGTTGCATAAAGCTATCAAGCTATGTGAACCAGCCTTGGTTGCAGGAGACCCTATTGTTACTTCACTTGGCAATTCTCAGCAGGTCATTAGCTATAATAACATTATGCTCACTTTTCTGCACTTGGACCATATATTTTTTTTCAGGACTGACTTCTTGATCATTTCCTATCCAGGCATCTGTTTTTAGATCAAGCACAGGTGCTTGTGTGGCCTTCCTTGAGAACAAGGATAAAGTATCTTATGCTAGGGTAGCATTCAATGGAATGCATTATGGTCTACCTCCCTGGTCCATAAGCATTCTCCCAGACTGCAAAACAACTGTGTACAACACTGCCAGGGTGAGATCGAGTCTTTTTTTTTCATTCTGCAACTTCGTCTTGTTCTTGCACGAAATGAGTTGCTTTCTTAAATCAGATGTGTATCATATTCAATTAGTTCATGCTGCATTATCCTTTGTGCTGGGCACCTTTTTATTATTTGGGAGAAGAATTTTGTACTGATATGTTTCTACAGGTTGGGAGTCAGATTTCACAAATGAAAATGGAATGGGCTGGAGGATTGACATGGCAATCATACAATGAGGATATAAACTCCTTGGGTGAAGAATCATTTACGACAATAGGGTTACTGGAACAGATAAACGTGACAAGGGATAAAACAGACTACTTATGGTATACAACATAGTGAGTATTCTAACTCAGAAAATCTATTATTAGATTTTGCAATTCAAAGATGCTGAAGGTTTCATTTTCAGTGTTGAAATTGCTCAGGATGAGCAGTTCCTGAGTAATGGGAAGAATCCAACGCTAACTGTTATGTCAGCTGGTCATGCTTTGCACATATTCATTAATGGACAACTAACAGGTAAAACAAATGATTCAATACCTCTCTTGCTTCCCCTCTCTCACCTTCTCTCTCTCTCTCTCTGATTGCTTTTCAATATGCTTTCCAATTCATTGGCAGGAACTGTCTATGGAAATGTAGAAGACCCAAGATTGACATATAGGGGAAGTGTGAAACTTTGGCCAGGCAGTAACACCATTTCATGCTTAAGTATAGCAGTTGGCCTCCCGGTAAGTGGATGTTTTTCTTAACAACTACTCTACTACTGATTGTGAGATGTACAAGTGTCTTAGAGATTCATTATGTTAACTTTCACTGCAGAATGTGGGAGAACATTTTGAGACTTGGAATGCAGGAATTCTAGGTCCTGTGACACTGGATGGCCTGAATGAGGGAAGAAGAGATCTCACGTGGCAGAAATGGACCTATCAGGTTATTTCTGTTATTGTTATGAACCTTAATCTTATGTGTGATGTGTTTAAGACATGAACTTAAACAGCTCTGTACTTGAGCAGGTTGGTCTGAAAGGTGAGACTTTGAGTCTTCATTCACTTAGCGGAAGCTCATCAGTAGAGTGGGGAGAACCTGTGCAGAAACAGCCTCTAACATGGTACAAGGTATGGAAGAAATTCATAAGTTTGATTGCTTGTTTGCTTTCCATGTGGAACTAAATGTTGATTTTCAAAAAGATCATTCATTTATCGTCTTTTGTGCAGGCTTTCTTCAACGCACCAGATGGCGACGAGCCATTGGCTTTGGATATGGGTAGCATGGGTAAAGGGCAAATCTGGATAAATGGACAAGGTATCGGGCGGTATTGGCCTGGCTACAAAGCCTCTGGAACCTGTGGAAACTGTGATTATCGTGGAGAGTATGATGAGAAAAAGTGTCAAACTAACTGTGGTGACTCTTCGCAGAGATGGTAGGCCCTTCATAAGTTACTGAGCAATATCCGTGAAAAGTTTACAATTGAAACTCTTACTTTCACATCATGCTTGTTCAGGTACCACGTTCCTCGTTCATGGCTTAATCCTACAGGGAACCTTTTGGTTATATTTGAGGAGTGGGGTGGTGATCCTACCGGAATCTCTATGGTGAAAAGAACCACAGGGAGTATCTGTGCTGATATCTCTGAATGGCAGCCATCAATGAAGAACTGGCACACAAAGGACTATGAGAAAGCCAAAGTTCACCTCGAGTGTGATCATGGACGGAAGATAACTGAGATCAAATTTGCCAGCTTTGGCACACCACAAGGCTCCTGTGGGGGCTACTCTGAAGGAGCTTGCCATGCACACAAGTCATACGACATATTTTGGAAGGTAAATGATCCACAAACACTTGTAGACCAAGGAAAACTCTGAACTTGCATTGGTATTTACGCTACAATTAAAATTGGTGTTTCTTGCAGAATTGCATTGGTCAAGAACGCTGTGGGGTGAGTGTGGTTCCAGATGTATTTGGTGGGGATCCATGCCCTGGGACTATGAAGAGAGCTGTTGTTGAGGCCATATGCGGTTGACATATAAGCCATTGGTTTCTGCAATAACGCCACCTTATCAACCTTCTGGCAGGATGTGAAAGTCGCAAGCAACCGTGACACGCAGACTGTCAGGAGTTACAGGAATTAGTTGTATGCTAGATTTAAGCTTCGATATCTGTATGTAATTTATGTAAAATTTAGCGGACATAAGAATTTTGCATGGAAGAAATGGTTAGGACTCTAGTTTTCAAAAAAAAAAGTTAGGACTCTAGGCATGAGAAATTAAGGGTTGTGGTCAGGTACAACAGATTGGTTTGGTTGGGGGAGGGCGCAGATGAGACTCTGCTTATACCTGAGTCCATGTGCGTGGTGGCTCTTGGAGGTTGGAGGACGCCAAGAAGCACTACCATTGGTTTTGCATTTCCTGATTACTCATTTTAGCTTGCTGGAAGGTGTGCAATGTAATGTTCAGGACCCATCATTCAGGTACTGTCCTTACTAGTAATCAAGCAGCCAAGAATATCTGGTTCGAATTATGAATGAGAACCGTGCCCCATCTTTTATATGAGAAACAACCCATGACCATGCAAGGTACCGTAGCACATGGTTTGCTTCTGATAAGTTGGGTTAGGCAGTGACAAGAATGTCTGTTTGAAAAAGTTTGGTGAATTTTGTTTTTTCTTTAAACTGATAATGACATGAATCTATACTATTCCCTCTGTCTCAAAATATAAGGACCTGTTGACTTTTGCTGGTCACATTTGACCGCTCGTCTTATTCAAAAAATTTATGAAAATGTGAAAACAACTATGATATACTTAAAACATATATGATTAGAAAACATGTCATAACAAAATAAATAATATTTTCACGATTTTTTTTGAATAAGACGAGTAGTCAAACGTGATTGGCAGAAGGGAGTGCATCAGAGACGACCAACGAGATTGAGTGGCCTTCTTTCAAAAAAAAAAGATTGAGTGGTACTGAATCTAGTGCGATAGGGCTGGCACGGTGAAAAGGTGTCCGCCCCGCGTGGTCCTCAATGTGCAGCCGGCGTGTTGACTGTATCAGATTGAGTGATTGACTACTGATCAGGGTTCAGGTCCAGGAACGCACAAACGCAACGCATGATAGGAGAGCTAGCAGCACCACCATACCACTAGCAGTAGCTGGTGGTGTGTTTCCGGCATGTGCTGCTGCTGTGCTCGCGCTCGCAGTTTCCAGGGGAACCCGTGTGCCGGGGCTCGGCCGAAGCCGCCGCCGCTGCCTGGTAAGTTCTTTCAAGTCTTCACTGCAGCTGCTGGCAAGGCAACAGCCGGCGCCGGGCAAAGTAAAGCCGATCGCTTTCGTTAGATGTCGTCTGGTGGTCGTCTCTACTCTCTAGACTAGGAACCGCTTGGATGATGTGTGCTTCCTGCAATCTGGTTTGGTGTGGGGAATTCAGTGTGCGGTGGAAAAACCGCGCACACGGCGGCGTCTGAGCCTGACCGGCCGAAGCAGATCGACGGCATTGCCGGCGGCCGGTCGGTACGAAGATCCGGCAGGATCTGCGTAGGCCCCCCCGGATGCGGCGGCGCGTACGACGCCACGGCGCGAAGCAAAAATGCTTGACACCGCGGTTGCATCGGATCCACGCATCGGAATATCGGTCATTCGTCAGGGTCAGTCCAGTGCACTCGGCCCCCGCCGCGTTCTTCACTTAGATCGCATCGGATTCGATCCTTCGGAGCTCAGCCCGGTATTAGATTAAGAGTAAATTACGCCCGCCATACAACAACTTGTCATGTGGGTGTGTATTAGTCCAACAAGTTGTAAAATGCTCAACTTACTACAATAACTTGTCAGGTGGGGGTGGATTAGTCCAACAAGTTGTAAAATACTCAATTTAGTACAATAACTTGTCAGGTTGATGTATATTGGTCCAAAACCATGTAAAATAATCAAATTAGTATAACAATTTTATATGTATATGCATATTGATCCAAGAAGTTGTATAAAATACTCAGTTCAATGTAATAACTTGGCAAATTGGTGCACCTATAGTCCAGATTTACAAATGATAATGTATTAGACAAATAAGGTATTCAAATTTTCTTCCAACTAATAGTTTTTTCAATTAAAGTTGCTAATTTTGAATAAAATGTATATACATTACTTATTTTTTATTAGTTAAATTGAACCAAGTTTTTGAATTACGCCATTAGATTACCGAGAGACTAAAGTTCATAAGACACCATGTGACCTTTTGTTTCTTCTGCAACTTTACTCGTGTATTCAATAACTTCGGAGAAGCATGCTCATTTTCATTATTTTAGTTCATTTTGTCTTTCAACTAGCGCATTAGACTTTAAAAATATTTATGTTAAACTTCTAAAAGGTATTAATTGTCAGCATGAGTTACCATATTCTATTACTAGCGAATAAAAATAATATAATCAAATTTGAATTAAAATTAGATATAAATTTAAAATATTTCTAATCAAAATTTAATATTTGTATAAAAATTGATAACAAAGGCATACTATTGAAGGTTCTATCCTTACTAAATTACCATCACAGCACAAATATCAATTGTCAAATAATGCACAATAACTTGTTCTGAGGCAAGTATACTCTAGCATGGTATTAGAAAATATATTATTTGTGATAACATTTAGACTGCAGATACATCGAGTGTGCACTAAATTAAACATTTTACAAGTTCATGGACCAATTTGCACCCACCTATCAAGTTATTGTATGAGATCGATCATTTTATAAGTTGTTAGACTAATCCGCACCTACCTGACAAGTTATTGTATTAAATTGAGCATATCACAAGTTATTGGACTAATTTGCACCCACCTTACAAGTTGTTGTATGGTGAATGCAATTTACTCTTAGATTAATACTCCACTTAATTATACTAGAACAGCCGATGGGTCAGCTCGATCGGTGTCGTACGCTACGCTGCATACGGCCGGCCGGCGCGCGGTGTGTGTGAACCTGCTGCCATTCCAAACCAAGCAACTGAAACCGCGGGAAGCCACCGGCTTCCTCGATCGTGCCAAGGAACAAGGATCGATCGATGTCGCCCAGCCTAGAGCTGCCTGGTCACCCGCCTGCAAGTTGTTGGCACCGTCCAGTTGGAATCAAGGCTAGATCGACCACTACTCAAATGCAACTACTCCTATACATGTTCGTGCGATGTAGGAACCACTATAAATAGCAGCAGCCAAGGCACATCCACCTCATGCAGCAAACACATAAGTTCAGACACAGCGACTCAGCAAGGAGATACAAGTACACTAGTGTGATAGTGCCGTGTTCCAAAACAAGGCGATGACGGGAGCGATGGATATTCCGGTGATCGACCTCGGCGGCCTCAACGGCGGCGACGAGCAGAGGTCGCGGACCATGGCGCAGCTCCACGAGGCCTGCAAGGACTGGGGCTTCTTCTGGGTAATTGAGCAATGCATTCCTGCTGTACAGTGATGATTTACTTTCTGCTTGCATTAGCAAAACATTTAACGCGTGCTCTCGTGGGGCGCAGGTGGAGAACCACGGCGTGGACGCGGCGCTCATGGACGACGTCAAGCGCTTCGTCTACGGCCACTACGAGGAGCACCTCGAGGCCAAGTTCTACGCCTCCGACGTCGCCAGGAACCTGCCGGCGGCTGAAAACGGCGACGAACCCTCCGACGAGGTGGACTGGGAGTCCACCTACTTCATCCAACACCGCCCCAGGAACAACGCCGCCGACTTCCCGGAGATCGCGCCGACGGCCAGGGAGGCGTTGGACGCGTACATCGCCCAGATGGCGTCCCTCGCGGAGCGCCTCGCCGAGTGCGTCAGCCTCAACCTGAGCCTCCCCGCCGGCCACGTCGCCGCCACCTTCGCGCCGCCGTTCGTCGGCACCAAGTTCGCTATGTACCCGCCCTGCCCGCGCCCGGAGCGGGTGTGGGGCCTGCGCGCGCACACCGACGCGGGCGGGATCATCCTGCTCCTCCAGGACGACGTCGTCGGCGGGCTAGAGTTCCTCAGGGGCGGCGCCGAGTGGGTCCCCGTCGGCCCCACCAAGGGCGGCAGGCTCTTCGTCAACATCGGGGACCAGATCGAGGTCATCAGCGGCGGCGCGTACCGGAGCGTCGTGCACCGCGTCGCGGCGGGGAACGAGGGACGCCGCCTGTCCGTCGCCACGTTCTACAACCCCGGGCCCGACGCTGTGGTGGCGCCGGCGGCGAGGGGGGACGCGGCGGCGCTGGCCTACCCCGGGCCGTACAGGTTCGGGGACTACCTCGACTACTACCAGGGCACCAAGTTCGGCGACAAGGACGCCAGGTTCCAGGCCGTCAAGAAGCTGCTCGGCTAAGCCAGGGCAGAGCTTCCCGTTCATGGATTGTTCTCTGGGCGTCTCGATTCCATGCTTAATTTGCTTGTTGATCCATGGGCCTGCATTGTTGTTAGTTGCCTGTTTGTTTTAGCAAATCTTTTACATGATGCTTAGAGCGTCTCCAAGCTTTGGTAAAATTGAATATCAAAATTTTGTTTGAGAATGACTCCACAACAATCCATTGTTCTTTAAAGAGTAAAATACATGCAGAATTCCTAAACTTGTTCGATGTGTCTGTCTCAAAATTTCTAAAATGCAGATTTAGAATTCAACTTGCTAAATGTGTCACCAAAGATTCAAATCATTATTATACTATCTTAGGCCAGTCTCAATGGAGAGTTTCACCGTCCCGGTTTCCAAGATGTGAAACTTTAGTATGAAATAGATGTCTCCCTCGATGCATAGTTTCATTGCACAGTTTCATAGGCTCAAGGGTCCCACAACCTCTCTCTCATTGTATGGTTTAATTGCATAGTTGCATGGTGAAACTCTATTTGTGTCTCAATGGGGGTTTCACACAGTTTCCAACGCATGTGAAACTGTGCCCAAAGGTTTCACCATGGTGAAACTCTTTCCTTCTCTCTCCTGAGGATTTCATGCAAAAAGTAAAATTTTGCTGATGTGGCGCTGTATTCAATGTGCATGAAACACTCATGAAACCCCATTGAGACTGGCCTTATATTAAATCGCCTGCATGGCACGACAACAATATGATGACATGGGCTCGACATGTGTGTCCCATATTCTCTTTTCCATTCGGTCCCGGCTGAGACTATCCGCATTGCTATTGGCCTATTGCTTTATCTATTTACTCTGAAAGAAATATTTTAGTCACGTCAGTGAAGATCTTTAATCTATAACTCCGTTCGTTTGGATTATCAGCCACCAGCCAGCAGTAATTTTCTCTCAGAACAAAACAGCCAACAACAACCTGCCAGCAGTCCTTTTCTCTCAGAACAAATCAACATCAGCCAAACGAACATGGTGTATGTCACTGAGAATCTTTACTCTCAAAGTGCCAAGCAAAGATATCATCTCCTTCAGTATCGGGAATGCTAATACAAAGGCAATCTTCCGCTTCATGATGCATGCAAATCTTATCTTAACCGAAAGAGATTTGATTAGTTCCAAGCAAATTGCAGTCATGATTACCACCAGGAAAGAGATTTGATTTCAGTTCAGTAAGGCATGACTACCCCCAGGAAACTGAATCAAGGAAATGCTTCGCTAGCGCCAAGTTGAGGTGACACCATTCTTTCTGTGCCTTCCAAGAATAGACACAAATGCAAGTTACCCTGTTTTTGTGATAGTATAAGATTCCATGATGAAGCAGCCATACTAGAAGAAGTGAAAGTCTTATTCATTCTTTCTAATCACAGACATTGCTTAGTGATACCATCCATCTATTTCTTGCCAGCAAATAGAAAGTTCAGAGATATGAGCGAGGCAGACCAATTCAGTCTTGAGAACATGTATACCAGATGTCTGTCCAGAATTGAGCAGGGCGCCAAAACAATTGCCGATTACAGATGTGGCTGGCATATCTGGAACTTTTGCACTTTCCTAGTACAATCACATATGTACAGTTGCTCCTGAATTTCTGAGAATTGAAGGAATGCTTGCTGTATTTACCGTTACCAACTCCATGCGCATGGACAAAAATGGCAACAAGAAATTGGAATTGGTAGATCTATTGCTGATTCACCACCCTAGATGAGCCTTTGTTAGGTGGTCAGGTGGTGGTTTATCGTTTACCTTAGTCGGGGCATGTTGCCCGTTGCTGCTTGTTTTTTACCACTTTCGTGGACTGTTTTCTTTTCAACTCTGTAATAATGGGCTGTGTACATCTTCGGATGTAGAGGCCGGATTTAATTATCCATTATCTAAAAAAAGGTGGTGGCTTTAATATTAAGCCATCAATTGTGATTTTTCTTCAGCAAGTGCTCATGATGGATCACATATTTTCTCAGTATGTTGGACGGCAATCAATGAGAACGTTGACATAATCAGCAGCCAGTCATCAGGGATAGTTTGGATTCTGCCACACACTAACCCTGCCAAAGTAGCAGCACGGCCAAAATTCGGCAGCCGATTCAGCCACCCCGATTTGGCCAGCCAAAGTGCACGAAAATGAACTACGGGAAGCCAGACGTGCCGAATCATGACCAGAGTCCAAACACAGCTGAATCTAAGCCAGCTGCCAAAATTTTGGTCTGGCTCATCTCGGTGTTCATCCAAACGTGCCCCAGGTTTCAGCTCAAGCAAACCCAATACTGCTTAATCTTCCACTGCAGTGTTGAAGATGAAACTAGGGAAGACGGTTGTGATGTCCCTGAATTTTTGAGGGGTAAGAAATCAGTAAACATACTGGAGTCCTTGCTTGTATTTATGGATCACTTTCACTGTACTACTTTGCTGAAAAGATTTTGCATGGATTCCAAATATTTGTTTTGACAAAACATCATGATATACCTACTTTTCCATAAAGATCACAATAACATATGCAAACCTTAGATAGGGCAGTGTCATGTTCTTTAACAGGTTAGGGTGGCGTAATACAAATTCTTTCCATTCTTCTTGATTTATTTTTCCATCCCTATCGGCATCAACATCTTCAAATGTCTGGGAAAATACATCCAAAGTTACATTCTTGCAATAACAGTACAGAAATAAAAAAAATTCCAGTTGATTATTGCCTACCTTATCTATAATGGCCTCAAGATGGTCATCTGATAAGTCCACATAAGATTCCATCAAAATAGAAATGACCATTTTCTTAACCTATAAAATAAGCCATGATGATTTGTCATTATTGTGGCAAAATATCAGACAAAAAACCACATCAAAGATATCAATATACACAGAGAAAACTTTGTTAACTAACCTCCTCACGCTCAATGAAGCCAGTTTGCCTCAAGTCATACAATCTAAATGCAACTAAAACAATCAAGAAAGATAGATCTCAACATAAAAATAGATAACTACACGAATATAGAGAAATCAGTTCCTGCGAGTAGCTTACATACATTTGATCTTATCTTCCATAGGTGCCAATGGATGGAAGACGCTAAGAGCATGAATAAAGTCATCAAACTCTATTACACCATTTTTCTTCTCGTCAAACAAATCAAAAACCTGTATCACGGGGACAATCTTAGTTTCATATCATTATTTAAGGAGCCTTCATGCAATGCAAAATGTTTTGACGATAATCAGGAGAAAATAAAGTATGTTATGGTAAATATATCAAGAAATTAAAACATTTGAAAAGAGCAAAGAAAAATAAGGACTTACCCTATCGAGAAAAAGATTCTCACCACTTGCAGTCTTGAACATAGCAAGCTGGAGCTCTTCCTGAGGGAGGAATAGTAACCAAAAATATTTTATGACCACTCCTTTCTTTTTTTTTGTTCAGAAACTGTTCTAATTGTATGCAAAGAGAAAGGGCATTCCGATTTTGTTCACTACTCTATGTGTTCTCTTATTATTCAATCCCAATGTGTCGGTGCACACACCTAGGAAATTCTGCTTAGAGGCCTGAATACTATTTAGCTGATTTTGATTTACATCTGCAAAAAAATAAACACAAAGACTCGCTACTGTACCAGCTTAAATAAAAATATTGGTGATTCAATGCTTCACCAATTAAAACATAATCTTGGGATGGCAGAGGAAGGAAAAAGGGGAAAACAACCTTTATATGGAAGAACTGCGGGGAGTCAGGAGTGTTTCATTCAAAGAAACAACCGAAAGAAATCGATGTCCAAATTAACTAAATCCCGTTATGAAGGCAAGAACATGCATATAGATGCAGGAATTCAAGACGTATTTTGTTAATCTAAAAAAAAAAGACGTATTTTGTTGGATGCACCTTGTGGATGAGGCCGTCGTCGACGATGGAGCAGCTGATCTTCTTGTAGAGCTCGAAGAGGGCCTCCACCTCGTTCACCGAGACTTGGCTCAATCCAATGCGCGCAAGAGGGCGTCAGATCGAACGGCATTGCGAGAAAAATGGCGGACGAACCAGCCAGCCATGAGTTAGGGGGGAAGATAAGACTATTACAGCATCGGGACTCGTCGGCGATGTGCGCGAGCTGACGGAGGTCGAGGGAGGTCCAGCGGCCCCGGCGTAAGAAGGGTCGGTAGTGGTGGTGGTAGCTTCTTTTCTTCTTCGCTGCGACGAAGGTGGCTCCGGAGGTGGACGGGCCGGTGCCGTAGCGGCGGGAGGCCGAGGAGTCCGAGCCGGGGCAGATGTCGGCGAGGCAGTTCGTGAGCGCGAAGAGGACGGCCTCGGCGATGGCGACAAAGGGAAAGAAGGCCGCGCAGAGGCGCTCCCCCAGCGACAGCGAGCTCGCCGACTGCTGCTGATGCGCCGACCGGCCCACCGCCGGAACAAAGAAAGCCAAGCTTAATCAGGAGAAGCAGAAATAGACTCGGAGAAGCAATTGCAAAACCCAGTACCCACCATGTCGTCGGAGGAGAATCGGAAGCCGAAGCGCGGTTCCATGGCGAATGAGCAACCGTGGTCCGCTCGCCGCGGATCGGATGAAGAATTTTTTTATTTTTAACCCTTTTTAATCTAAAATTTTAAAACTAACCCCACCCCAACTAAAATTCCAAGAAGTAACCCTTTTGGTCAGGCCATGCCACATGGCGCGACTAATACTTGAGTCACGCCACGTGATGTGGCGCGACTAATGTCCACGGTGGCGTTGGAAAAAGTCGCATCTGACGTGGCGGAGGGAGTTGTTAACACCAAAAATTGGTACAGGAGAGAGGCTGATTTGTGGGCCTAACTTGGTAACAAATCCCGTTCAGCGGAGGAAGATTTCTTCAGAAGATTCGGCATAGATGCTTGCGGTCGGCAGTTTGTTTCCGTTCGGTAAAAGGACTGTTTGCGCTGATTTCGCGGGATCGCGTGGTGCCGTGGCCCGAGCGGAAGGAACGACTGGATGGATAAGCATTCGCACTTGGGCATTAAATTAGGTATCAAATATTGTGCTCGTAGTCCACCAGGAGTCATGTCAGGACATAGTATAAATATGAATCCTGGATGTATGTAATTGTAATCACATTCTCATAACAAACCGGCTTTACGCCAAACTCTTGAGTCCTCTAGTCGTGTCGTCGAGTTCTTCGAGAGGGTTCATCGATCCGTCGACCTCCGTAAGTACCGGCAACCTTGTATCATGCCTAGTATCATGCGGTGGATTTAGATCGTGATGCAAGTAGTCTTGTTACCATGCTTAGTATCATGCGGCGGATTCAGGCTTGGTTCAAGAGGGTTTCTTGTTAGATCATAAGCCATGCGGTGGGCTAAGATCTAGCTTGGAGCTAGTAATCGGCTCTATTAGATTTAGCAAGATCTAATAGAGTCATTAATTTACCACGTGTTGCTTTGAGTTTTACTTTATGTTTAAATTCATGTAACACTCTTTTGCCCAATTTAGATTGGTTTGAATCGACTTTATTTTGTTTGGTAATCCTTACGTTACATATTCATATCTTTGCCTCAATAAGGCACGTGGATCACGTGTTCTCAAACAGCCGAAACCGAATCAATATAAGTTGTCACGTGTTGAGGGTTCAAGCTTGTTAATCTTGTGTAAACCTTGACATAACTGGGTATCGCGGTAGATGCCGGTTTTTGGGTTGTTTTAGAGCTAGTCATCCGATGGATTAGATTTCGATTCAATCTGATAGGTTTATCATCTTTAGCAATATTTGTTCCTTCTCCACGGATCCCGATTCGGCTGTACAGCCGTATTCGGTTATGCTTCCATGGGTAAAATGTGGCTATAAGTTGTGTTTTAAATAATGCTTTTAGCTTTCTATATTTAGATTGTATCATGCGGCGGATAGATCTTTTTATGGCGGGTGATGTGATTTCAAAAACTTGTTTGGTTTCGTACTTGACGGGTCTTAAAGTACCTAGACATACAGTAGACTAGTGCTTTGGGCCTATGCATGCTTGTTCATTACATATTTGTAATCATGTTTTACTTTATTTACTTTTACTTTTATTTATCCTCGAGGATCGGTCATGATCTTGTGCACGAGTGATGTTGTTTAAACAAAGACCGACCTTTCGTCATGCTTACATCATCCATTCAGCTATGTTCTGTTTTATGCTTTAAAGTTCCCGAATGGTTTTCAATCTATTGACAGATAGCTTCTCATAGCTATATGTCGTCTCACATGGCTTTTAGCCGTAAATATGGAACTGTCTGGTACCACTCGGTAAGTTCCAAGCTTTGATATTTAACTGCATTCCCCTTTGTTAATGTCAGGAAAAATTGACGGGCACGCTTTGGAATCTTCTCGTGTGTTAAGCCAGCTTGTTCGGCTTGCTGTGTGCTTGGCGCGAGGTGCGGATTTTGCGTCAACACACTTTTTGGCACGCCCGGTGGGACATTCTAGTTGAATCAAGATGCCTGAAATCGGCGACGCCATGGACGTCACCATGGATGACTTGTCTCCGGAGCAACAAGCGCAGCTGAAGGATGCCATTAACCAATTCCAGCAGAAGTGCCTGATGTCGTTCAACAAGAACAGGAGTGACGTCCCATACCTTAAGTCTGACATGCCCAGGGTTCTGTTGCCAGGGGAACCTGATACCACATCTTGGCAAGAGAAACAAGAGGCTTTGAACGCTTTTTGGGAGGCTATAGAAACTACAATGGGTAAGCATCATACTGCTTTCTTGCAAATGTTCAAGCAGATGATGATCAGCGTATTTGGTCCGGGCATGGAGAGGATGCTTGCTCGAGTATCCCCTTATCCATCTTCAGCAGAGGTTGGAGATTACCAGTTCTGCTCAACCACCTCGAGATACAGGAACTCAGCCACCACTGCAATGCTAGCCGATCCAGCCTCCTCCACAAAGCCTTGGGAGTCAGCCGGTCCAACCTCCTATACAAAGCATGGGGAATCAGCCAGTCCAGCCGCCTCTACAAAACAATAGAGGTCAACCCGTTCAACAGCCGAACCCATATCAGCCTACATATGGGGACCTGGCGTTCGGTTCGTCTGGAATACCGCCTAATTCCACTTATAAGATAGCTCCAGCCAGTAACAGGTTGCAGAAAAATATGTACGGTGGGGGTTCCCATGAGGTTATGGATTATGGCACTATTGACGCTCTCCCAAATCCTGGGTATGGTCCAGCTGCAGGGATGCAAGATGATGATATTCTGGTACAGAAAATGGCTGATGTGATGCAAAATCAATTCGGCCTTAAGCCTAAAATGGAAGGACCAGCGTATACACCTCCTTTCCCAGAGTGGTACTATATGGTGATCTTACCGCCAAGGGTAAAACCCCCTACGGAATTCACAAAGTTTTCTGGGAAGGATGATACTAGCACTGTAAAGCACATTGCCCGATATCTAATGCAGCTTGGTGAAGCTTCGGCTGATGAGGCATTTAGGGTCAGATATTTTCCTCTATCGTTGACTGGCCCGGCATTTCAATGGTTTACTTCGTTGCCTCCTCAATCAGTCGGCACCTGGAAAGACTTAGAGCAAAAGTTTCATGCCCACTACTTTAGTGGTAGCACTGAGAAGAAGCTGATTGATCTGGCTACCTTGAAACAGAGACACAATGAAACGCCTCTGGAATTTCTCAGAAGATTTAGAGAGGTCAAGGGCATGTGCTTCTCTTTGACTCTGCCGGATGATCAACTAGCTGACATGGCTGTTGCAGTGATGTTGCCGGCTGTTCGGGAGAAGCTGTTTGGCATGGAATTTGACAACCTTGGTCAGTTGTCCCATAAGCTGTCACTGATGAGTAATCAAGCCTATGGGTTCAAGAAAGATTCCAGATTTGCTAAACATCATGACATAGCTGATATCTACAACCAGTTTCTCGAAAAGGCTGATCAAATGGAAGAATTTGATGATGACGAGGAAGTGGCCGCTGCTGAAATTATGTGGGGCAAGGAGCCTTTGACTGTGAACCAGCGGTAGATCAAACAAACCAAGGGCATGTATGACTTCGATGTCACCAAAGCTGACAAGCTCTTCGAGTTCTTGGTGAAAGAAGGCCAAACCAAGTTGCCTGAAGGGCATTCTATGCTTCGGCCCGATGGAGTAAAGGAGAAACGTTACTGTGGGTTCCATGATAGAAATTCTCACTCCATTAATGATTACAGGGTCTTCAGGATGAGGATCCAAAAGGCCATCCAGGAAGGGCATTTGAAATTTGATAACAAGATGAAACTGGATGGTCACCCTTTCCCTCAAAACATGGTTGGCTTCTTTGTCAACATGGTAACTGCTGGGGAGAAGGGGAAAGTGAAGGTCCTGACTTCGGCTAGAGCAAAACAGGATGGATCAGTGGATCCTACACGACAAGTGACGGTGGAGCAAGTCCACAGAGAAGCTCCCCGCATCCTCCAGAGCCGGATTGAAGTTGGGGAATCTTCCAGGCCCAAGCCCAGGGTTACCACACGCATTTTTCTCAACAAATGGCAGCGCAAGAAAAGGAACGCTACCAGGAGCAAAAGTATGAAGAGGAGAGGCGCAGGTTTGAAGAAGAGGCACGCAGGAGAGAACTAGAAGAGCATGCACGGGAACAGGAACGTGCACATTGGGGGTGCACATTCTTTAGACACTACTGGAACGAAGGCTTGAAGCTCCCCACATTGAGGAATTGCCCTGAGTGCAGTGATAGATATTCTGAATACAGGCAGGAAACTGTCAATCGCCGATCCGTCCATGAAAGAATTGGAAGGATGCATCCTAATGACGGTCGACACCTAAAAATAAATGAGGTCATTGATCACCCAAGGAAAATACAAGCTGACCAAAAGTGGGTTGATCAGGAGGAAGATGAGCGCAAGTACATCTGGCAAGAAGGACAGTGGTGCCCGCCTGGCTTGAGGAAAAGCCAAAAGAGAATGGTTCAACGCTTGAGGAACCGAGAATTGAAACAGGCGGGAGTCCAAAAAAAGCAAGTGTGGCGCCCAAAAGACAAGCCTGAAGGATCGGGTCGTTCGGCTCCAGCACGCATGGTATACTTTTTGCCGAATGAGTTCGTAGCTCCCGCTAACCAAGTTGTACAGGAGGAAACATCTCCAGACATCAATGAGGATGAGCAGCTTGGGGGATTAATGGCGCAACTGGTATTGGCTAAGCAGGCCACCTTTGACAAACCGGCCAAGAATCGACACATGAGGCCGTTGTATTTGAAGGGATACATCAATGGCAAGCCATTCACCAAGATGTTTGTTGATGGCGGAGCTGCGGTCAACGTGATGCCGTACACTACCTTCAGGAAGCTTGGCATGGGCCCCGGAGACTTGACGCCGACAAGCATAATTCTGAATGATTTCGCTGGAAATCCCTCAGATACCAAGGGCTGCGTGCACGTGGACTTGATGATCAGGTCCAAAACTTTGCTCACAACTTTCTTTGTCATTGAGGGCAAGGGAGCTTATAGCTTGCTGCTTGGACGGGACTGGATCCATGCCAATTGCTGCATCCCATCTACCATGCACCAACAGCTCGTTCAGTGGGTAGATGATGACATTGAAGTGGTCCAAGCAGATGATTCAGTGAGCGTGGAAAACATCGAACCAACTTTCTTGGAGTATCAAGGCATCAATTGTTTCTCAGGAAAATACTGGGGTGAAGGTCCTGTTGAACCTGTTAGTAGTGATCAACAGCCGATTCAAGCAGTCAGCTCTTATAGTAATTTTTAAATGGATAATCCAGTTGATGGAACTGATGGAAAGTTAGGGCGTGGATTCATGTCGGCTGACAAATTAGAGGAAATTGATATTGGGAATGGTGTGTGACGCCCCAGGTTTTTAATTACCGTCATTAACGCTAATGACCGGATTAGCCGGTCAAATGGTCAACCGAGGTCAACCCTAGGTCAACCTGGGCCCTCACCCATGAAGACTCCCTAACACACCCTAGTGACCCTAAATGAATAGTAAACACACTTGTGGGGCCAACCCATGGTCAAAGGGTGGGTCAAACCCCTTGCCACCCCAAGTGTCCACAGTGTCTCCGGCAATTTTTGCCGCGTTCTCCAAAATTCACCTAAACACTTAAAATTCTACCTTTAGGAAAGTTGTAGGTCTTGTTGAGGGACACAACTTTCATGTAGATTGGCATTTCAAATTTGGAGGGGAAACTTGTGAAAAACCCTTGCAAGACAAGATTCACCTTGTTTCCGAAATAGTCGACATTCAAAGTTGGCACTCAAATAGATTCAAATCTAGGAAGAAAAACCCTATACAGCCTTTGTAAAAATTGTAGCTGGTACCTAGATCTACAACTTTGGTATTCATCACTTGGTCCAGTTATGTTTGAAAATTTTGAGAAAAACTCACTTGAACACAGCACCAGCAACACGGGTGGAGCCAGAGCGCGCCGCGCGCGACGTCGTGCGCACCCGCGCGCCGCCGCCGCCGCCCGCCGCCGGCCATGCCCCGACGTCCATGCCCGCGCCGCCCGAGACCTCGCCACCCGCGCCACGCCCCGTCCCGAGGTCACGCGCCCCAACGCGCACCCGCCCGAGGCGCCCGGCGTCGCGCGCCGGCCGTACGCGCGCGCACGCCGCGCGACCGCCGGTCCGTTGGCCGTGTCGCCGCCGCGCGCGCGCCGCCCGAGCGCCGTAGCACGGCGAGGGCATCTCCGCCGTCATCTTCCGTCACCCCTAGATGTGCTGCGTGGCATATAAAAGCCCCCCTTCGTTCCCGCGCGCCACCCCGAGCCGCTCGCCGCCATCGTCGCCGCCGCCGGTGCTAGAGCCCGTTGCTCGCGCTCGCCGCCGTCCAAACCCACGCCTAGCTTCCTTAGAACCCGGGATAGCTCACACGTGCGCTTGTTTGCCCCCATTTAGCCTCCACGCCGCGCCACCCCCGAGCCGCCGTGAGCGCCGCCGCCGCCACCGCCGTGCGCCGTCGCCGAGCACACCTCGACCCCGCCACCACCGCCAAACGACCCGTGGTGAGCTCAATTGCAACCCCGTGCCGCTTGTTGCCGTGGCCCGGCCCCACATCGCCGCCGGCGAGCCCTCCCGCCGCCGCGAGGGCATGGTTGTGATTTCTGAGGGCCTGGTTGCAAGGAAACCTAACTACGTTTATTTGCAGATCAGTCCAGTGGCTTGTAAAATCCGTAGAAATTCACAGAAAAATCAGAAAAATCCCAAACCAATTTTGTAGGGTTCAGGATGATAAACCCCACCTCTTTGTTTTATACTCATGGCTAGATTCAAAATAGTTTTGGCAGGAAAAATACAAATGTGTTATACATGGATCTGTCATAAATTGAAAAATGTAACTTCTATGTATCCAAATTTTGGATATGTTGTGTGTGAGGATATGACTAGATGCTGTGCCAAAAATTGCATAAAGTTATGCAGTAGTTTTGCTAGACAAATTCTTTTCCATTCCTGCAGTAACTGCCTAGATGATTTTTCCTGTTAAATATATTTATGTTCTTGAGCCCAACTTGTGCACACTGTCTTGTAATGCCAAAAGACACACCCTGTGAATTAATCATGAATTTTGGGTTAACAGAAGCAATTATTCTTGAATTATGCATGTTTTCCTTTGTAAATTAATATACCAAGTTCAGTAAGGTTTCCATGTGAATGTGCTAATTCTTTAGTCTTGTTTAGGTCCAGAGAGCATGCACAAGAAAAATTGGATCATTTTGATGCATATTTATTTTTATATGCATTTAAGTTGAATCACTAGCTAGCCTTTGTTATTTTCCATAATATTTATTTTCCTAGCATCCAACACTTACATGTGGGTCCAATGGACCAGGATGGGTGCTAGTAGGCTTAAGAAACACTCATGTAATTTTTGGTAATTTAATTGATTAATAAATGGCTTAAATGCCCTTTTAATATTAAAGGAAAATTAATAAAGAGGACCCTTAATTAAACCTTTTCCTTTTTGAAAGTATTATTTAATATGAATAAATAAAAGAAATTTAATTATCAACACTGATAAGGAGTTAATTCACAAATAAAAATATCAATTACACCTTGTTGGTAAAGATAAACTGAAATGAAGCTTCCACATGAAATGATAAGGCTTAATAAAAACCTTTAATCAAATGTGGAATAAAAGAGTAACCCATGTACAACCAATGACTTCCTAAAATAGAAACCTTAGATGAATGCTTGTTAAGGTGAATATGACCAACTAGAGTTGGATAAGACAACAAACTATCACATCACCTAAAGTGCATTGCATGCCGTGTAGATCTTTCGGACGGAGATTACTCCCCCGGTCCCGAAACCGAGGAAGGCGGAGCGGAAGGTTCTGCGGTACGTGGACGTACTCGACACCGAGGGTGCCCAAGCTAACCTAGTCGACGAAGGCAAGCTTCGGTGCATCTAACCTAGTTTTAAAGTTCTTTATTCAATTATCTATGAATGATTGTGCATTTACGTTCAGGAGTTGAATGAAACCCTAGATGCATAATCCATAGGTACCTTTGGTCCCTACTAGTATGATAGGTCGATAGCTGCTAAGCTATAGGACCGGTACAAGTCGGGTGATGACCTCACTCGCGAGAATAGGTTCCTAGATAGGAATCATACTATATCCTTAAATGGATTGCTCACGTGGTAAGAGCATGGGATCTGGGCTCCGGTCCAGTGGTTATGTGGGTAAAGTTTTTGAACGTACTAAGCACATGCCGGTTATGGGGCCGGTAAGCCTAGTACCATAATGAGGCGGCTAGGGATCCTACCGTTACTACTTTTGGGATTCGCTCTCACGGCTCGCCACCGGTGGTGTATGGTGATTCCGGGTATCTCGCGGGGTATGCCGGATAGCCTGCACCAAAGACTGTAAGATTCGATCCTGGCCCGAGGATTTATGGGGACGGCCTGGGAAGTTGTCCTCGCGGGGGCAGCCTACCGTGAGTTTGGGTTTACCTTGCAAGGTTTAAATCAATCGATTGTCGGCCTCTCACCGTTACCCGAGACTACTTACTCCACTAGTCATGTGATCCCTAATGATGGAAGTCGATGAATATGGTGTTTGATTAATTGTATTGTACAACTTTTGCTTGTACTAGTTGGCTAATGTAGTAAAGACTAAACTACTAGAACTTGTGCTAAAATCTTGAAAGTAAGGACCTAGTCTTTGTTACTTTTTAGCAAAGGCAACCTAGTAGCGAAAAAGCCTTTCATGGTCTAGAATTGGTGAAGTAGTTATCACCGACGGGTAAGACTTGCTGAGTATTAGTATACTCAGCCTTGCTATAATGTGTTGATCCAGGTAATGCCTTCAGTGATGTGTGGCCCGAGAGATCCCGCCGGCCGGGAGCCGGAATGGGTGGAGGACGACTACCGAAAGTATCATGGATGGCCTCCCGTGGTGTCTTCGCTTCCGCTAGTTAATTTCCGCTGCTTTTCAAAACTCTGAACTATTTCGTCATGACAAAAACCATGGTTTGTAATAATTAAACCCTTCGGGGTACAGATTTGGATTTGAATGTTGTTGTATCTCTGGACTCGCCTTCGAGTGAGTTTTAATGCATATATTCGATCCTTGTGCTCTCAAGTGATTTACCGGGCGTTAACCCGGCAACTTACGACAGGACGATACTTTATTATTGCTTAATGACCAAAGTGGATCGGTCTTAGGCGATAGTACGGTATTTTCCTGGGCGGGTTGTCACAGTTGGCATCAGAGCTTATATGCACCAGAGATTAATTAACAAACCTTAATCACTGATTTTTGAATAAAATATGCCAAGATTTTCTGATTTTCCAAAATACGTTGGTCCGCTAAGGATAAACTAGACCGAGAGGCCCTAGAGGGAATTTTGGGTTCTTTTAGGTAGCTTAATTAACTTATGGTTTATTTTGCTAACTTCCAGCATATTACTTTATGTCAGACTTACATTCTCGCACAACCATACTAGTTCATCACGTTTTGCCATACGTGGTGGTACCACAGGAAAGTCCTGTGAGGGACTAGTGGGACCTATTCCAATGGGTGCCACGTCGCGTTTGAGTCTCGTCACGTTTTGCCATACGTGATGGTACCACGGGAAAGTCCGTGAGGGATGAGTGAGGCCTATTCCAATGGGCACTCATGTCGCGTCGAGTCTTAAGTAGGACGCCTGTCCATGCGGCGGCTTAACGCATGGATACCATTTCTATAGTGAACGGTAATGAATGTGGATGCTTTCGTGACGTGCTGGCACGAAAGGTTCGTTTTCTGCAGGTACATAACAGCGCTTCGTTAGTTGTTAAGCAAGTACCGTATAGCTCTCGACTAGATATTATAGGGAGAGACGAATATAAGCCTTGCCACCGGCACTAACTTCGATTTTGGCTTCGATTTTGGCTTGATTGCCGTGTGGAGCTTGAGAGAGGTGACCGCCTACAGAGGATCGTGGATCTGGAGGCGGAGAACCATGCACTAGAGGAGGATGCCGACGCACACGAGATAGAGAGGCTGACACTGCTGCAGAACATTGCTGAGATGCAGGAGCACGTGCGGAGGCCGACGTACGGGTGGCCGCCTTACAGGCTATAGTGGCCTTACGGCCATCGCCCCCGCATGTGCACACCCGAGGAGCAGCAGGGCCGTGTCCGGTCCGGATCGACGAGCCGAGCAGGACCACCGCTACCGACTCCCCCGGCCTTCGCCTTCGTATAGTGGTGCTTCGGTGGGCAACTAGGTTGCCGACAGCAGGGAGCAGCAGGATGTCGATCTTACCGAGTTGTCTTCGAGATGTTAGAGTAGTTGGCTTGACAGCACGTCTTCGTGCCAAGCAACTATTGTATCGTGTATTGTCATGATGTTTCGAATTCGAGTTGTAATGTCGTTGAACCTTGTTTTGTCAAGTTGTAATAAGAATGCTTAAGCTTGTATGCTTTAAGTGAATCTTGTTGTCTTCGAAATTGAAATTTTCTTGTGTTGAATACCAGATCCTTGGATAATTCGTTGCGAATGACCACGCTTGTCAAAGTTGCATTGTTTTTCTCCTAAAAACATTGGTAAAAAAAAGCATTTCTAGAGGCATCACTCGTTGCCAGCAAATAAGTGCTCGATCGGATACCACCTTCTTTGGTATCCGGGATGACGATGATCGTTCGAAAATAATGATGAGCCGCGCAATTGAGTAATCGCCGTCCTAACCATGTTGAGAAGAACGATTCTGTGAATCTTGGTGGCTATAGAATATTGTTGCTTGTTGCTGTCTTCGTTGTTTAAGTACTAATGAGATGTGATTATGCTTGGTCGTGCTTGTCATCATTTGGAGTAAGCGTTCGGTTATCTCACTAACAAAGCTCACTTTTCAGATGGTGGGAACCACGCGCAGCTCTCCCAACGGTTTTGGAGCGAGTGGTAATGGTGACTTGCCACCACCCCCGCCCATGACACCAACGGAGGCCTTCATGGCCACCCAAACCGAGGTGCTGCGCCGCATCCCCGCGACGCAAGCAGCGGATCGCCCGGCGGATGAACCGAGGACCGCCACATGGGGCCAACCACGAGGGGCCTAACCGTGTCACCACGTACGCCCGGTTCATCGCCATGAAGCCGCCAACCTTCGCTAAAGCGAGAAGACCCTCTCGGAAGCCGAGGCTTGGGTCAAGGCCATAGAGGTGAAAGTCTCTCGCCTTTGTGCCGCCTTGCTCGAGGAGAACAAAGCGAACTTCGCGCCGCCGCAACCGCGAGGGGAAGCTTTGATGTGGTGGGACCATTTCAAGTCCATGCAGCGAGGCCACGCTGTGACTTGGGAAGAGTTCAAGCAGGCTTTCAAAAGCCACCACATCCCTAAGGGTCTGATGAACAGGAAGATGAGGGAGCTGTTAGCCCTCCATCAAGGATCTGACTCCGTGTACCGCTATGCTCAGAACTTCAATAGCTTATGCCAGTACGGTGGGCATCATGTTGATACTGATGCCAAGAAGATGGAGAGGTTCCGCGACGAGCTTGATGGCAAGCTATATGAACGCCTGAATCTGCTCGAGCCCGCAAACTTCCATGAGCTAGTGAACAAGGCTATCTCGCAAGAGGATGCTATGAAGAAAGCCCATGGGGACAACAAGAGGATGTCCAGTTTCACCCCGAAGCAGCGTGAACAAGCAAGAAGTTTCGCTTTGTGAAGAAGGAAGCTCCGTGCCCATCCCGGCAATCTTCAACCGGACGCCGGACGATGAAGCCATTCCGGGGCAAACCTTCCGGAACTTCCGGCTCCGCCGTGCCCACAGCGAGGCTCCAAAGCCTATTGCACCCCCTCGTGATGTTGGAGATCGTCGTTGCTACAACCGTGGCCGCCCGGGGCACTACATTAATGAGTGTCCCAAGCCCGTGCGAGATCAAGCCCAACCCGCGAACCGCAGTACGGGAAACAAGCCCGCCACTCCGGCCAAGAAGCCTATGGTGCAAGTGCGCCGGGGCAAGCCGAACTTCACTACCATGAGTGACATTCCCGCGGAGCTCCGGTACTCACGGGTACATTCTCTATCAATAACACTCCGTTAAGGTCTTATTTGATTCGGGAGCCACCCATAGTTTCATAAATGAGAGTTTACTAGACAAATTGGGTCTAAGAGGAGTACAAACCAAATCTGCTTATAAAATTACCACACCCGGTGGTGACATCACGTCTCAATTGGTGACCTTCGAAGTTCCTCTGAGACTAGGAAGTAAGGTTATTCGATCTACTCTTATAACCATCAAATTGGGAAGCATGAATGTTATTTTGGGTATGGAATGGATGAATCAGCATAAGGTGGTTCTAGATATATCAGATAGGGTCGTAGAGATCAACTCTCCTACGGTCGGGCACACTACCTTGTACCTGCCTTTCCGGGACGGTACTGACTCTTGTGCCTATGCGACCATTATCTCCTCCCTTGATGAAATTCCGGTAGTGTGTGAGTACCGGATGTATTTCCCGACGAGTTGCCTGGTATGCCACCAGACAGAGATGTCGAGTTTGTGATCGAACTCCAGCCCGGTACCGCACCCATTTCCATAAGACCTTATCGCATGCCACCCAAAGAGCTAGCTGAACTAAAAACCCAACTCCAAGAATTGTTAGATAAGGGTTACATTCGCCCGAGCTCTTCTCCTTGGGGTTGCCCTGCCCTCTTTGTCAAAAAGAAAGATGGTAGCTTGAGAATGTGCGTAGATTACCGACCACTCAATGCAGTCACCATCAAAAACAAATATCCGCTCCCTCGAATTGATGTTCTGTTTGATCAATTGGCTGGTGCCAAAGTCTTCTCTAAGATCGACCTTCGTTCTGGCTACCACCAAATCAAGATTCGACCATGCGACGTTCCTAAAACCGCTTTTTCCACTCGTTATGGTCTTTACGAGTTCTTGGTCATGTCCTTCGGACTCACTAATGCACCTACCTACTTCATGTACCTCATGAACTCCGTATTCATGACGGAGCTCGATAAATTTGTCGTGGTCTTTATCGATGATATCCTCATCTATTCTAAGAGCGAGGAAGAACACGCCAAACATCTACGAGTTGTCCTTCAGCGTTTGCGAGATCACAAGCTTTATGCTAAGTTCTCCAAATGCGAATTCTGGTTGAAAAGTGTCAAATTCTTAGGGCACACCATTTCCCACGATGGTATCTCCGTAGATCCTAGCAAAGTTCAAGAGGTGATGGATTGGAAACCACCCAAATCCGTACATCAAATCCGCAGTTTCCTAGGATTGGCGGGATATTACCGTCGATTCATTCCTGACTTTTCTAGAATCACAAAACCCATGACCGAATTGCTCAAGAAGGGAGTGAAATTCGTGTGGAGTGAAGCATGTGAGAAAGCTTTTCACACCCTCAGACAACATCTAACTTCAGCCCCAGTGCTAGCTCAACCCGATAATTCCAAACCATTTGAAGTCTTCTATGACGCATCAGGCACAGGTCTCGGCTATGTTCTCATGCAAGAAGGCCGAGTCATTGCCTACGCTTCACGGGCCCTTCGACCCCATGAGCTCAACTATCCTACCCATGATCTTGAGTTAGCTGCCGTTGTTCATGCCATCAAGATATGGAGACATTATCTAATGGGCAATCATTGCAATATCTTCACTGATCACAAGAGCCTCAAATATATCTTCACCCAAATCGAATTGAATATGAGGCGGAGAAGATGGCTTGAGTTGATCAAGGATTATGATTTAGAAGTGCACTATCATCCCGGCAAAGCAAATGTTGTTGCGGATGCTCTTAGCCGCAAGGATCATTGCAACCACCTAGAGTTAGAGCCAGTCAGTGAACCCTTGTGTGAAGAAATGAGAAGGCTCAACTTAGAAGTGGTACCGCAGGGAATTCTTTATGCCTTGACGGCGAGTCAAGCCTTTATGACAGGATTCTAACGCCCGCCGCAATGATGCGGATATTCAAACCATCGAAGCGAGAAACTAGTGGAAGGAGACCCAAAGTACACTTGTTTTCAGAAAGATCACCAAGATGTGGTCTGGTTCGGAAAGCGTCTAGTGGTCCCCGTTGACCCAGAAATCAAGAAAATCATTCTAGATGAAGCTCACAAGTCCAAGTTCTCTATTCATCCCGGTAGTACCAAGATGTACCAAGATCTAAAGCAGAACTTTTGGTGGTCCAATATGAAGGTGGATGTAGCCAAGTATGTAGCCGAGTGCGAACTTGCCACGGATGAAAGCAAGTCATTTGAAATCGGCAGGAGTACTCCAACCCCTGTCGATACCTATGTGGAAATGGGACGACATTAGTATGGATTTTATTGTGGGTTTACCCCTGACCCCTAGAAAGAAGGACTCTATTTGGGTAATTGTGGATAGACTCACCAAGACCGCTCACTTCATTGCCGTGCATACCACTTACTCCGTACAACAATATGCAGAGTTGTACGTAGACCACATAGTTCGTCTGCATGGAATCCCAAAGACTATAATCTCTGATAGAGGGACTCAGTTTGTAGCCCGTTTTTGGGAGCAATTGCACGAGTGTTTGGGAACTCAGCTACTCCATAGTTCCAGTTATCATCCACAGACCGATGGTCAGACGGAGAGGATAAATCAGATCCTAGAAGATATGTTGAGAGCAAGCATCTTGCACTTTGACAAGAGTTGGGACAAGTGTTTGTCCTTTGCAAAGTTCTCTTACAATAACAGCTATCAGGCCAGCTTGAAAATGGCACCGTTCGATGCTCTATACGGACGTAGATGCCGCACTCCGCTGAACTGGTCAGAGACCGGAGAAAGAACACTTTTTGGACCAGAGTTAGTTAAAGAGGCCGAAGAAAAGGTGCAAGTGATAAGAGAGAATTTGAAGACGTCCCAGATGAGACAAAAGAGTTACCATGATAAGGGAACCGCACCTCGACACTTTGAAGTGGGAGATCATGTATACTTGAAAGTATCCCCCACCAAAGGTGTGCAAAGGTTCGGAGTCAAGGGAAAGTTAGCCCCGCGCTACATTGGACCCTATGAAGTAGTAGAAGCCTGTGGACCCGTGGCTTACCGTATCCGATTGCCAGAACGGTTTTCCGCGGTTCACAATGTGTTCCATGTAACTCAGTTGAAGAAGGGACTGCTTGTTCAGGAGAACGAGATCATCACAGAAGCTAATGCTTGGATCGAGCCGGATTTCTCGCTCGTCGAGCATCCATTGAAGGTACTTGACCAAAAAGAGCGAAAGACCCGAGGCGGGCCGTGCGAATGTACAAGATCCAATGGAGCCATCACACAGAAGAAGAAGCCACGTGGGAGACGGAGGATTATCTTAACACCAAGTATCCGGGCTTCCTCCAATCCCGAAACAGTGAGTCTTTTTCCCCATCTCTTCGTTGTCAAATCGAATCTCGGGACGAGATTCTGTTTAAGGGGGGTAGGCTGTGACGCCCCAGGTTTTTAATTACCGTCATTAACGCTAATGACCGGATTAGCCGGTCAAATGGTCAACAGAGGTCAACCCTAGGTCAACTTGGCCCTCACCCATGAAGACTCCCTAACACACCCTAGTGACCCTAAATGAATAGTAAACACACTTGTGGGGCCAACCCATGGTCAAAGGGTGGGCCAAACCCCTTGCCACCCCAGTGTCCACAGGTGTTTGCCGGAATTTTTGCCGCGTTCTCCAAAATTCACCTAAACACTTAAAATTCTACCTTTAGGAAAGTTGTAGGTCTTGTTGAGGGACACAACTTTCATGTAGATTGGCATTTCAAATTTGGAGGGGAAACTTGTGAAAACCCCTTGCAAGACAGATTCACATGCGTTTCCGAAACAGTCGACATTCAAAGTTGGCACTCAAACGATTCAAATCTAGGAAGAAAAACCCTATACAACCTTTGTAAAAATTGTAGCTGGTACCTAGATGTACAACTTTGGTATTCATCACTTGGTCCAATTATGTTTGAAAATTTTGAGAAAAACTCACTTGAACACGGCACCGGCAACACGGGTGCAGCCGGAGCGCGCGCCGAGCGCGATGTCGTGCGCACCCGCGCGCCACCGCCGCCGCCCGCCGCAGCCATGCCCCGGCGTCCACGCCCACGCCGCCCGAGACCTCGCTACCCGCGCCACGCCCCGTCCCGAGGTCACGCGCCCCAACGCGCACCCGCCCGAGGCGCCCCGGCGTCGGTGCCGCCGTACGCGCGCCGCCCGAGCGCCGTAGCACGGCGAGGGCGTCTCCGCCATCATCTTCCGTCACCCCTAGATGCGCTGCGCGGCATATAAAAGCATGGGAATCAAATTGTTTAATTCTTCTCCTTATTATGCCCAAGCTAATGGTCAAGCAGAGGCTTCTAACAAGATCATGATCAAGCTTATACAAAAGAAGATTGATCAGAAGTCAAAGAGGTGGCATTCAGTACTCAACGAGGCTTTATGGGCTTACCGAATGGCTCCTCATGGAGCTACAAAAACTTCTCCTTACGAGTTGGTTTATGGGCATCATGCTGTTTTGCCCTGGGAAATACAATCAGATTCTAGGAGAGTGATTTTGCAAAGGAATTTAAGTTCCAGGGATTATAGTAGCTTAATGATGGACGAGTTAGAAGATTTGCATATGATTCGTCTTAGGGCCCTGGAAAACATTGAAAAGAACAAGCTGCGAGTTGCTAAATATTACAGTAAGAAAGTAAAGGTCAAGCAATTTGTAGAAGGGGATTTGGTTTGGAAAGCGTTACTGCCGATTGGAACTAAATATAGTGCGTTCGGCAAATGGTCCCCGAATTGGGAAGGACCTTTTCGGGTAGTCAGGTGTGTGCCTGGTAATGCCTACATATTGAAAACATTACTAGGAGAAGAATTTTCTGCTGCAATAAATGGAAGATATTTGAAGAAATATTATCCTAGTATTGAGGTTGATCGTTGATCACAAGCACCGGGATTACAAGCGTTTGATACAGAAGGATAGCCGGCATTCAAGAGAAAAACCGCCTTTAGAACAAAAATCTTGAACAGGGAAATGGCCAATACTAAGATGTATTGCCCTTAGCACGAAGATACATAACATTACAGATGTTTCTTGCAGGCTTTTATTTGACAATCCAGCTGCTCAAGATTACAAGGGGGTGGGAAGCAGAAGGCCTGGCGAAAGAAGCGAAAGTGTGCTTCATTCATTTTTCTTGTTTTGCTTCTTCAGCTCCTCCCTCTTCAACTGTTCCAGGGCCACCATGACGGTAACCTGGAAGCTTCGAGGGTGGCCATGACTTGCAGCTTCCATTAGGCTGTCCCAGGCGGCCTTCAGAGTTCTTGTACCTATTGGAGACATCTAAGGAAGAAGAGCAGTTGTTAGAAAACGAAAGTCTAAGCCTAAACATGGAATCAAGTAAAGATGGAAGTTTTTACCCCCTACTAACGCCTCTAGGCTCATGCGGCGTTCGCGTTCGGCATGGCAGCGAGCGGTGATGTCTCGCAGATCGTGCTCCAGATGCCGAATGCGGCGGCGCAACTGGTGATTGATCCTCTGTTCCGGCGTGGCGTCCTCTTCTTCAAGGGAGGAGTCAGAGGAGATGTACTCGGGCGTTTCTTCAGTCCCAAGGATCTCTTCAGGAAGCAGATCAAGGCTGGAGGAAACAAGAAGGGGTGAACATAAGATTGCAAATGAGAGCAAGAAGCGGATTAAAAGAAAACTCACTCTTGAATGGTGCGCTTCTTTGGTGGAGTGCTGTCCTCCTTGATGGGTTGCTTGCCTTTGTCCGCCATGGCTTTGGGGTTTTCTCTTCTGGAGCGGGGGAGAAGATGTGAAGTGATGGAAGAGTATGCGAGTGGATTTGCAGGGCATCCCAGAGGGCTATTTTATTGACCGAGAGAGCGCATTGGGAGTGATGACTGGTTGGCGTACGTTATTGGAATACCAAGCGGCAGGGTTTTCTTCCCGAATGCGAAGGGTTTTCATTGAACAATGTTTATGGTTCCCGATTTGAGGATTTTCTGCGGATTTTGCGCCAAGGGGCAGTTGTTTTAACGTATTCGGCTCAAGTAAAGTTCCCGAATGCGTTTGAGAAGAGTAAGGTTCGCAGTTTGCAAGCAGGAGGGGATCATCACAATACAAGCATGGAAATTAAAATTCTTTATTTATTGCCGAAGATCAAACATCCCTAGTACAATCTAATCGAAAAGCTTGTTTAGCACAGACTGGGGATGAGTGAGTTCGGCAATGGCATCGCCATGGCCATCAAGGCTCTCCAAGATGACTTCGATCTCGTCGATGTCTTCTGTTGCGCCGCCCTAGAAGCCGCGCGGCTGGATGGAGTAGTCGACGCCGGTATGCGTCGCCATGGCAGCCAAGCCCAGGGTGGTGCCAAGGCGGATGCCGTGGACAGCCACCTCGTCCACGTGATCTTCTACCGCGGCAAGGCGCTCCACCGGCGTGTGTCCACGGGCGTTCACCTTGTCAGCCCATTGCTCCACCAGCATTTTCAGCTAGTCAAGCTCGGCATCGCGGGCTGCAAAGTTGCAAGGCAATGGTGGTTAGTATCGAAAGGTGAATTGGATTGAAAGTTAATCTGAAGGATATACCGTCGATGGCTGCCAGCAACTGTTTGCGCTGGTCCTCCCACTCGAGTTCGGCGATGCAGGCTTTCTTGGAGATTTCTCACAGCTCGCGCCGGGACTCGTCACGCTCCACCTTGAAACGAAGAACGTCACGCTCGTCGTAGGGCACGGGGGAGTAGTTGTTCGACTCCGAGGAGTCGCCTGGCAGGGCCGGATTCATGGCCGGCGCAGGGGCCGGGTTCCATTGAATGAGCCTGAAGCAGAGAAGATCGTCAGAAACAGAAGGAAATCTAGGAAAATCATAAGGGAAGTTGACGATCACTGCCTCTGACGCGCGCTGGCGCGACTTCCTTCCGCCTCGTCGGCGGCGCGGCGCCTGTTGCTGCTACCCGCCATTGGTTCTTGTAGCCACGCTGGTGGTGAAAAAAGAAAGCTTGGATTGGCAAAGATTTGAAGGCTAAAGGCTTGGTGAAAAGCTGGGAGCACCTACGGTTTTATTTATAGGACTGGTGAAGAGATCGTGGCCTTGGATCGTGGTGCATATCCCGAGAAATTTGGAAAGTGGAGAGGTGTCCTTAACCGAGTCGCCGTCGGGTCGTTTGGAATTCAAGCTGAGTCATATTCGTTTGACTGGCTCGGCTGAGTTGCGGTCGAGGTGCTGTTCGGGTATCGTACTGTTTGACCGCAGCTACTGAATGAATCATCCAGGGAATTGCGAACAAGGTAATACTGAAGAAAGGAAATGAAGTTTACAAAAGGCAAGGTTACAAGGACGATTGATTCGTTTACGCACTGCTAAGTACAATCAAATGATCAAGTACTTTGCAATTACGCTAGAGGCATTTGATATTATCTGATTGATATTCTCCATTCGTTCTTGGTAATCTCTCTGAGTGTTGGACAAGGCGGAGAGTTGTGCCTCGAGCTGATTTGTTTCAGTCATGGCCGTTGATGCTTCCTCTTGGGTTTTCTCTATTAATCTAGGGAGCTCGGCTATCTTTTCCTCGTCAGCTTCAATTTCATCTGACAAATTCCTCAGCTCAGTTTCTAGTGCAACTTTTCTGGCAATTTTCAATTCAAGAGCAGACTGCAGTTTGGCCAGCATTTCCTTGTTGCTCTCAATTTGGGCTTGTGAACCTTTCACAGCTTGTTTAGCTTTGGCTTTCTTTTGCTCAAGAGCTGGTCGGGAGGATTGGCTTTTCAAGGCTCGCCTTATTGCCACATAATGGATGTCCAGACCTGAGATAGGCTCCAAGGAGGCTTTGATGTTTTCAGGGAGCTCTTGATTGATGGGTTCAAGCATTTCCTCGAAGTGGTCGACATCTCTGATTTTATCTCGAGCATCTTTTTGCAGCCAGGAAAAGATTTCTCTGAGCCTTGCCTGAGTTTCCTCCGATAGAACCTGATTTGAGGGTTCCTCATCCCCTGTTTCGGCAGTTGGAGAGCTTGGTGGTGATGCAGTTTGATCCTGAGAGGGATTGCCGAATTAGTAATGGTTTATTAAAAGTAGATAACAGAGTTGGGTGCATGCGCTTACCTCATGCCTGAATCCTTGAACTGGATCAGGGACTTGTTCAGGTTCAGGGGGAATTTCTTGGGCAACTAGTGGAAGAGAAGTCTGAGGAGTTCTTGGCAAAGCTGAAGCTTCTACTTGAGGGGAAGTTGGTGCAGTCCCTGGTGAATTTGAGGCTTCTGGCTGAAATGAAGGTGGATTTATCCCTGGGATTTCTGCTTGGCTAGGGGGAGATTGAACCCTTGCGGA
Organism: Cenchrus americanus; assembly: GCA_947561735.1. Classification (NCBI taxonomy): domain Eukaryota; kingdom Viridiplantae; phylum Streptophyta; class Magnoliopsida; order Poales; family Poaceae; genus Cenchrus; species Cenchrus americanus. The sequence continues at coordinate 124,119,496 of OX387244.1, read as the reverse complement.
GCTTGAGGCTTCTGGTTGGATTGGTGGGTTCATCTCTGGTGAAGCTGGCATTTCTGCTTGAGGAGGGGGTGATTGGATCCCTGGTGAAGTTAAGGTCTCTGCTTGAGCAGAAGATGGTTGAGCCCTTGGTGAACTTGGAGAAGGAGTTTCCATGGGTTGATTCACCAATGTCTCTTCTGCAGATACTAAATAAAGAGTAAATGCCAGTGTGGGTTATGATCTTTGAAAAGAAAGAAGCAATGAAGGTCATACCAACAGGTGGAGCATTGGCAGATTCTGAAGCTGTTGGTGGTTGCTGGGTTCTAGTCTGGAATTGCACAAGATGAAATATGTCAGAGTAAGAGTGGTCTTGTGTTCAAGAAAGAAAAGATGTTACCTCAATGGGGACCTTTTTAGTGGTTCTTTTCTTCTTGGCAGCTAGAGGTGCAACCAAGGGTAGAGCTTTTCTCTTATCAGAGGTTGAGCTGATGAGAGTAGGGTCCATTGTAGCATATCTGGCCATCAGCTGAGCCAGAGTTATGGACTTGAATCCCAAGGCAGAGATTGGGCCTACCACATTATAAGCAATTGCCCTGGCTCGAGGGGCAGGTACTGTATTCTGCAAGGGGTGGCCAAAATCATGATTAGTAGTGAAGAGTATGCCTGGTCAAAGAAAAGATAAGTATGCTACCTCTGAAGTTGGCTGAAAGTCAGGCATCAGCCCAAGACAGAATGAGTGCACTGGCTCATTGAAGATATGGTCATGGAACTCTTGCCACCAGGAGATAAAGAGAGGGTGAGCTATTGTTGTTGGTGTGAAAAGCCAGGTATAAAGAGTTGGGCTGCAGTTGTATTCAAAGACCCTTCTGGCTTGAACGCTCTCTGTGATTTCCTCTCTAGGTTTGAGGAACTCATGAAGAAATAGCCTTGGGGGCATTTGGCCACATCCTAGCTGTTGGGCCATCATATTTGGCTGATAATACTCATAGGTGATGTGATTTAACCTTCCCCCACGAAATTCTGCTGGCAAGGCGCATGGGTGGATAAAGATATTGAAGATCTCTATAGATCTTGCATCATGGCATCTAGTTTCAAAGGAGAATTCAAAGGGAAGTGTCAAATTGTCATTGTTCAGATAAGGGAGCCAAAGGGGATCAGTGAAACCTCTGAAGAAGAGCTCAAAAAGCTGACTGACATTCTGGTCAATAAATATGGTTGAAGCAGCTTCTCCATGGGTTTGGCATCCTCTGGTAATCTGGGCTTCTCCTTCCTTGTGGCTGGATGAAGGGAAAAGCCGATTGTTGAGATTGATACCAACAATCCGGTGCATGTACAGTTGCAGCCACATGTGCACAAACCACCAAGGGCCGTTTACACATGATATCTTTTGGCCGGTGTGCATTTGGGAAATAGTCTGATGGAGCATATGATACACACTCCCTAGGAGATATTTTCCAAGAGGGATGCGATGACCAGTAGCCAAATCTGTAGCCATAGCAATGATTCAAAGTTAGCTCATTGGCTTTACCACAAAAAATGAATCTACACAGCCACATGTTCAGGAACGCCATGTATTCAACTTCACCTAGAGGGCCGTCTTTCATGTGATTTTGGATATATGACTTGTATCCACTTCCTGTCTTCACTCCTTTCTGCCTTGTGGAGCCTCTGTATTGGAAGGGATACATGGGTCCTGAAATGTCAAGGCCGGTGATCATGTATACAGCGACCAAAGTAGCAGACATTGGGCCATGACCAAAGAGGAAAGAATTGACGCCATTTGACCAAAAATGGCAGGCTGCTATCAAAAGATTTTCATTCTTTGGGGTTTCGGCCAAAGATAACTCCAAGCATTGGGCGATGCGGAGGCTGTCCCAATTGCTGGTTTTAGCGCTGTTATCTGCAAGTATCCTCTTATACCAATTTCTCCAACCTGCAATTGGCACAGAGGGGGCCCTGATAAAGCCGCTTTGAAAGGGATTCTCTTGGATTCGGCTTCAATGAACTCGCGGGGATCAGAAGTCTCCACAGGTCCGAGGAAATATGATGTTGAGTTGGCCTCGGTGTGAATCAAAAGCTCGGTGGAAAGCTCCTATCAAGAGAAAACGGAAGGAGAAATCTGAAGTAGGAGTCGGAAAAAATAATTCTGAATGAACCTTAAGGTGGTGAAATTTACCTGAGCAGCTTGATTTTGATCCGCCATTGAAGATTTGAGCTTGGGGAAAAGATGACCTAGGGTTTGGATCTGAACGGAGACCCCGATGGATTGCAAGGAGAAAGAATAGGTGTTGAACAGATTTGACTTGAAGACGTTGGCGTTTACAGTCAATTTCGGAATAAAATCACTTTTATCCCGTAATTGAAGGGGCATATGTTAACACCAAAAATTGGTACAAGAGAGAGGCTGATTTGTGGGCCTAACTTGGTAACAAATCCCGTTCAGCGGAGAAAGATTTCTTCAAAAGATTCGGCAGAGATGCTTGCAGTCGGCAGTTTGTTTCCGTTCAGCAAAAAGACTGTTTGCATTGATTTCGCGGGATCGTGTGGTGACGTGGCCCGAGCGGAAGGGACGAATGGATGGATAAGCATTCGCACTTGGGCATTAAATTAGGTATCAAATATTGTGCTCGTAGTCCACCAGGAGTCATGTCAGGACAGGGTATAAATATGAACCCTGGATGTATGTAATTGTAATCGAACATTCTCATAACAAAGTGGCTTTACGCCAAACTCTTGAGTCCTCTAGTCGTGTCGTCGAGTTCTTCGAGAGAGTTCATCGATCCGTCGACCTTCGTAAGTACCGACAACCTTGTATCATGCCTAGTATCATGCGGTGGATTTAGATCGTGATGCAAGTAGTCTTGTTACCATGCTTAGTATCATGCGGTGGATTTAGGCTTGGTTCCAGAGGGTTTCTTGTTAGATCATGAGCCATGCGGTGGGCTAAGATCTAGCTTGGAGCTAGTTATCGGCTCTATTAGATTTGGCAAGATCTAATAGATTCATTTATTTACCACATGTTGCTTTGAGTTTTACTTTATGTTTAAATTCATGTAACACTCTTTTGCCCAATTTAGATTGGTTTGAATCGGCTTTATTTTGTTTGGTAATCCTTATGTTACATATTCATATCTTTGCCTCAATAAGGCACTTGGATCACGTGTTCTCAAACAGCCGAAACCGAATCAATCTAAGTTGTCACGTGTTGCGGGTTCAAGCTTGTTAATCTTGTGTAAACCTTGACAGAACTGGGTATCATGCGGTAGATGCCAGTTTTTGGGTTGTTTTAGATCTAGTCATCCAGTGGATTAGATTTCGATTCAATCTGATAGGTTTATCATCTTTAGCAATATTTGTTCCTTCTCCACGGATCCCGATTTGGCTGTACAACCGTATTCGGTTATGCTTCCATGGGTAAAATGTGCCTATAAGTTGTGATTTAAATAATGCATGCTATTAGCTTTCCATATTTAGGTTGTATCATGCGGTGGATAGATCTTTTTATGGCGGGTGGTGTGATTTCAACAAGTTGTATCATGCGATGGATTAACTTGTTTGGTTTCGTGCTTGACGGGTCTTACAGTACCTAGACATGCGGTAGACTAGTGCTTTGGGCCTATGCATGCTTGTTCATTACATATTTGTAATCATGTTTTACTTTATTTACTTTTACTTTTATTTATCCTCGAGGATCGGTCATGATCTTGTGCACGAGCGACGTTGTTTAAACAAAGACCGACCTTTCGTCATGCTTACATCATCCATTCGGCTATGTTCTGTTTTATGCTTTAAAGTTCCCGAATGGTTTTCAATCTATTGACAGATAGCTTCTCATAGCTATATGTCGTCTCACATGGCTTTTAGCCGTAAATATGGAACTGTCTGGTACCACCCGGCAAGTTCCAAGCTTTGGTATTTAACTGCATTCCCCTTTGTTAATGTCAGGAAAATTGACTGGCACGCTTTGGAATCTGCTCGTGTGTTAAGCCAGCTTGTTCGGCTTGCTGTGTGCTTGGCGCGAGGTGCGGATTTTGCGTCAACAGGAGTCACGCCACACTGTGTGGCGCGACTCGTACGTGAGTCACCGGATGGATAACCTGCCTAAATTGGGAGTTCCTGATTTCATTTAGCCGTGTTCACTTATTCCATTTAATTACCAAATGAGCTCCTAAATTTGTTAAACTTGAGGTTTATGATCTATAGAGTGCATACGTTCCATTTTAACTATGTGCACTACAAACCATGGTGTATAAAATGAGAAATCTAATTTTGAAATAGCCTAAGTGTTATTAAATCAACACATGAAAAATGTTAAGTCTGAAAATAGAGTCAACTAGTCAACTTTGGACATACTTTTTGAGAAATTTTACACTAAGATCTTAAATACTTTTGGGCTACAAGTGAATGCTACAAGTGAATTTGGATGTTAATAGGAAAGTTTGGACAAGTTTTTGGTCAAATATAACAAAGAATTCACAATTTAAGGGAGGCTTAAATTTGGAAAGTTGTGTTGTTTAATGCCTTAGTGTAAAACTGTTGACGGTGAAAATCCATCAACCTAGCCATGAGTTTACCTTCGGTGTTGGCATGAGTTTTATACCTTATCCATTGGTACTAACCCCCGTGGTATAACAAGTTCACGTGTGCATGTCGGTTTTGGAGTTTAATGTTTATGCAGGGTTTTAGTGTTGAATGCAAGACTTTCGGGATAAGTTCATCAAGCACCTCATGACAAGACCTTGAAGCCCCGTACAAGTCATGCAATGAAGCAAACTTAACTCCAAGAAGCCGGGGACTTGATCCGAGAAGACGACAGACTCCGAGGACCCGACCGAAAAAGTCTTGAATCTTGCAAGACAAGGAGTTGAGTCCAATTCGGAGAGAAGGCGACTACATGGACCTACATGTAGAAGGGGGAAACATCTAGGAAGCAAGGGAACCGACGTAGAGCAAAGGAGGCCTCGGGGCCGGGCCCGGATGGGCCCGGGCCGGCCGGCCCCGGTCCGGTCGGCCCGGGCCCATCCAGGGCCCATTTGCCCCCTCCTTTGCCCTAGCCGCCAATCGGGCTATTTATAGCCCCCTGACCGAGAGCCACGCATAATACAATTCGTCATCGGCCGCCGAGGAGCAGAGAAGAGAGGGACACCATCTCGGAGAGGAGAGGGTCGAGCTAGTTGACTAGGGTTTCCCTAGCCGACGTGGGAACCTTGCACGGAAGACCACGTCGGAGTTCCCGGAGCTAGAAGCAAGATCAAGGAAGGATCCGGTGGTGATCTTGTGTATGTATCATTGTTATAGTTGAATTATCAAGTTGAATCTTTTCCTAGCGATCAAGTGTTTCCTCGAAGATTTCGTTTTTCGATCGGCTTTGCTTATTCCAATTCTATTCTCGAGATAGATTACATAGGGTGTTCTTGTAGCCGCGGTGGCTAGAGGTACACGCCGGATCTTCCGAAAGAATCTCGACTTGTCTTTTGACTTGCCCTAAGCTCCCCGCATGAGTAGGGATACGTTGTGACAGAACGGGGGTTCCGAAAGGCAGATGTTTTCGGATTTGGACGGGAAACCACGATTTAAAGAAGCTTCTTATAAGATTCGATTTGGTACTTCTTTTGCTTGGAACTTCAACAAAAGGCTTACCCCGACCCCTCTAGATCGGTTTATCTACCCAATCTTACTTTGTTTTCTCCGGTCTTTAGTAGATTAGATTCGTTTTGTGTCTTTTACTTAGATGCATTAGGGTTTCTTTTATCAAAGATTGGAGTTACTTTGCTTTATTAGATTAAGTTTTGCGTCACACATTTGTACCACGGATTCGATACCTTGGGTTCACCACTCGAGGGAAGAAGGGTCCCTTGACTACGACGGGAGACTTGTACGCTTGCAAGTGACAAACGAACTTTGATATAACTATTAACTGTCAACAAGCCCCTTTTTCTGGCGCCGTTGCCGGGGAACAAGTGATCAAGATTTGATTTTTTATTGCCTTTTTGTAATTTTCAGTTTTCTCTTTGTTTTTATTTTTGCATCTACTAAATTTTGATCGTCCTCAAAATACATCTAATCTAGTTTGTCTAACCCTAGTTTTTATAGATTTGTTTTTACTTTCTAGTTTTTGCATACTTTGTTTATTGCTAACCCTAACAGGAGATGGATGGCTACCTCTCCAACAAACCCGATAATTTTGTGGATGATCCGAGAAAAACTTTACGAGCTAAGGAGACGCGAAGCACATCAAGCTAAAAAGCCGGATTATGTAGATTCGGAGTCGGAAGACAAAGGATCGCGAGAATCTCCGAAGAATTCACCACCTCAAAGTCCTCGGGAGAATCGACTTCCACCGATGGGTGACCAACCACCGCAAGAACGCAAGATTGGGGAGCTATGCACCCCAGACATCATCGACCTACCAATCTTGAACCTCGAGGAGATCGGAAGACCGTTCGAGATAAAGACCTCAACAATCCGCATGGTGCAACATTCACCCTTCACCGGTAAAGAGGATCCGAACCTTCACCTCCAAGCATTCATTCAACTATGCCAGACTTTCAACATGGATGGGGTGACTCAAGACCAAATGAGGGCAAGGCTTTTTCCGTTTTCACTTCTCGGGAAAGCTTCGCAATGGTTCCACTCTCAACCGGCGGAGACGGTGCAAAATTGGAACACGTTGATGAAGGCTTTCATGAAGGAATACTACTCACCGGGTAAAACTCAAAGCTTGCGTAATAAGATTGCCACCTTTGTTCAATATCCTATGGAAACTATCTCGGAGGCATTCGAGCGCTTCAACGAGTACACCCGGGCGGTTCCACATCACAAGTTCCCGAAAGAAGACCTCGTGCAAAAGTTCTATCAAGGACTCACCATGGCGTCAAGGACGATCATCGATGCATCGGCGGGAGGATCCATCATCAAACTTACACCGACGGAAGCTTTCACTCTATTCAAGAAGATCGCAGATAATTACACGTGGGCGTCATCCGGGCGCCTACATCCGGTTCAACCCACGGGGAACGTCAAAGGAGTCTTGCAAGTGGAGAAGGAGAACATACTTGAAGGCAAGATTGACTCGCTCATGAGGAGGTTGGAGAAGATGGAGATGGAAAAGAAAGAGGATCAAGACTTGAAGGCCGCCGAAGCAAGGTCCACATGCGAAGAGTGTGGAGAGTATGGCCATGTCCGCAAAGATTGTCCGGAGGAAGCCAAAGTGCTCGACTACATGAGGAAGGGAGAATTGCCGAACTTCCGCTACACGCAAGGTAGGCCTCAATTTAATGCAAGCTCATCTATTCCTAACGCGGTTCCGCTTCGTATACAATTGAAGGAGTTCATGGATGAGCAAGCTAAGATCAACAAGGACACCGTCACCAAGTTCAAAACCATAGACAAGGTGTTGGAGAACATCGATAGCAAAGTGACGGAGGTCGGAAGTTCCAATCATCAAGTGCTCAACATGATGAAGATGCTCGAGACGCAAGTTGGACAACTTGCGGGCGCCTCACTAATGATGAAGGGAAGCTTCCGAAACAACCCAAAAGTCCCGAATCGGCGAAGGCCATTCAAACACATTCGGGGAAGGAGACCGAAGATCCGGAACGTTCCGCGGGAGCAAGGAAGCTTAAACCATCCACCGAGGTGGAAGGAGTTGCTAAAGAGAAGGTTACGAGGATCGTCACCGAGTAACCCGAATTTGAGATGCCGAGAGGAAGACACGAGGATACCGCAACTCAAGCCACGCTACTTCCGAGGTAAACTTGACAACCACTTTGAGAAGTTTGTGGAAGTTGTGCGTAGACTTAGCATCAACATGCCATTACTAGATGCCCTACAAGTACCTACATATTCTCGTTACTTTAAAGACATACTTGCAAATAAATATGAGATAGCAACACTCGGGGTAGATCATGTCAAGATGTCCGAGGAGTGTAGTGCCGCTATTGCTAATGGGCTAGAGAAGCAAAAGGACCCCGGGTGCCCTACTATTCCATGTTCGGTTGGTTCTTTCAACTTCGAGAAGGCGTTATGCGACCTTGGAGCAAGTGTGAGCGTCATGCCGAGGGATGTGTTCGAGAAGCTACGCCTACCAATGGAGCCTACGGGAATATGTTTGGAGTTGGGAGACAACTCCATTCGCTATCCCTTGGGCATTACTGAAGATGTACCCGTGAAGGTCGGACACCACTTCATCCCCGTCGACTTCATTGTGCTCGAGATGGGAGAGAGGGAGAAGCCGCCGCTCATCCTAGGGAGGCCTTTCCTCAAAACCGTGGGAGCTACTATTGATGTTGGCAAGGGGGAGATCACATTCGACATCAACGGAGAAAGGAGTTCCTTCAAGTTCCGTCCAAGAATCGAGGCATGCAACATTATTGGAGTGAAGGGAGAACCAAAACAAATGGAGGGGCTGAAAAAGAAGAAGGAGCCGAAAAAAATGAACGTAAAGAAAATCAAAGAAGGTATTGCATCCGTCAAGACAAAGGAAGAGAAGCCCCCCCGTGAAGACCAAAAAAATGACTAAGCTGGAAGACAAGCCCGCACCCAAGATGGTGCGGAAGTGGGTACCCAAGATTGCAACACCCGCAAAGAGCGTTGATCCGAAGTAATCAAGTGAAGAAGTCTAGCTATAGACTATAAACGAAGCGCTAGGCGGGAGGCAACCCGTTTCGTCGAGTCAAGAATAAGCTACGGGAGGACAACCCGATTACGGGTTTTTCGAGTATTTTTAATAATTTAGTTTTTGAGTTTTATTACGCAAATACATTAGACTTAGAAGTGGTTGAACAATATTAGAGACATAATTCTTGATTGAATGTTTGCTTTATCATAAACCCTTTGCATGAACCCTCCTATGTGCTTGTTTGTTCTTTTCTTTTCGAGAAACCTCAACCAAATAATTTCAGAACCTAACTCAACCTTTCACCCTCATTATGGTGCTGAGGTTGAATTATTTTTCATGCTAAAACCATACGAGTAGAGCCACGATTTATATTTAGGTGTTAATAAAATTCAGCACGTGGTAGAACTCGCGTGAACCTAGAAATCAAAAATTTTGGTTGGTTTTAAAATCTATATCCTTGGTTTCTCTAGGATTAGAATTTTTCTAAGCCTATTCTAATTTTGTTTTATTCAAAATCTTTCTTATTTAGCCAAAATTAGAACCTAAACCTATGCCCCCATGATCAAGCCGGGAAAAGTTTGCTCTCAACCGATGAAGGCAAACTATACCGGTGAGACCGAAATCAACGTAGTCGAAAAATATTTTCGACTTACATTTGTTTTTAATGGTTTAAAAACTTCTCTAAAAATATGTTTGAGCTCTTGCATGGCTCTGAAAAATATTTCAAATTTCGAATTAGAGGAGTGCTTAACCTTAAACACACCTTAATGGAGGCAATCTAGTTTGAATTAATCATGCATGCACCATTGGATTCCCTTTTATCAACTTTCACCAATTCCACATGCAAAGGACAAGCATGGTGGGCAGCAAGCATCAACTTTGCAGGAATTTCATGGTGGCATGTGAAGCAAGTGGAGCTATGGAGCATGGATATGACCCAAAGCATGGAGCATCAAGTGGAAGGACAAATAATGCAAGAAAAGGAGTGGACGAGAGCGTTTGGGCGGTGCAACTCGTGGAGCACGCGGGCGGGGAAAGTTGCGGAGGCGAAATGATCGTCTTTGGAAGAAAGACGAGGCGGGGAGGAGCACCGAGGCCCCCAGGCCGGTCGGCCCAGGCCGGCCGGCCTCCCCTACATAAGGAGCCCCCCGGCTCCCGTTTTCTGCAGGCAAGCTTCCCTCTCCTTCCTTTGTTTGTGTGTTCATGTTTGTGTGCTCAAAACCTCCGTAGACATACCCAACCTTCCCAAGCTTGATAGCTCAAGACAAATCCACATCCTTAATCCACTCAAAGTCCACATCCGAAGCAAAGAGTTTAAGTGCCTAGTTATCGGTTGCAACCCGGAGTTTTAGTTGAAGAAAACAGTGCAGCAACCATGTGGAAGAAAACCACAAGTCTCTTCTCCAAGAAGAAGAGTTCGTCGTCGTCCAAGCCGTCATCAACCACGTCTTCGAGGAGGCACTCGGTTTCCGAGTCTCCCCGGAGCATGGAGACGGATACGACACCACCGAGGAACGATGCTCTCCTCCTTGGTGGTATGAGGGCTGCAAGAAGCACGTCCATGAGGTTTACCGAACCTCGAGGGCACACGGAGGAGCAGCCCGCGCCACCACGACGATCGACCCGTTCAACCACGCCACCTCCTTACACTCCGACATACTCTTCGTATGGCTTCATCATCTTGTCATCGGAGGAGGAGGAGAGGCTCTCTAATCTTGAGAAGAGGGTTGTGCCCAACGTCGAGTTCGACCACCAAGCACTCTACACTTGGGTTTTGGCACCGACATATACTATATGTTGGGGCACCTTGGATGGGTGCAGTTCTCCAACGGAGTATCGGTGGACACCCACTTGGGGTTCGCCTTGGAAATTTTAATGACTATTGCACCTATCCTTGATGATGGGGTGCAAAGCTTGTCATTCCGTTTGGAGGGAGTCCAACAAGTGATTCCCTAAGAGCACGTTAGGGAGTTGCTTGGATTCCACAAGGGAGCTCCGGAGAAAGTTGACGTGCCACCCGGCATGTTAGCGGGATTTTGGAATATGATCTCCGGAGAAGCCCATCAACAACGCAATTGCATCCGCAACCCCATTATCCGGATATTTCACTCTTGGATGTGCAAGAGGGTATTGGGGAGGATGAAGGAGACAAAGGTGACCGACACGAGTTGAATTGGCTATACTCGGCTTTAATTGCCGGGCGGCCAATAGACCCCTCTTACCTCATGATCAACCGTTGGTGTTGTGAAGCAACATCGGGGGCGGGAAATATTGGTTCGGGGTGCTACCTCTCCATGTTGGCCTTCTCCTTACGGCCGGGGATCGCAAGAAACCCCGACCATCTTTTGCGTGGTACCTCTCTCGGCATTGAGTATTTGCGGCAAGGCAAATACATTAGTGGAGATGAGAGAGGAGGTTATCGGTTGGCCATAGTGAACCTACCCCTTCCCAATGAGAGGCTTAGGCTTTTCACCGAAGGGAGAGAAGTGTAACACCCCAATTTTACTAAAAGTTTGGCTTTATTACAATATATTGCTAGAAACCATTTATTTGCTTAAGGATAATAAGGTTGCTTTATTTTTTTAGGCATTTAAAACTTTTCTATAATAAAGTTAACAAAATATAGGAATTTATTGTTGCATACATGCTGGAGCATTTGTTTTGGTTGTTGGAATTCAAATTCAGAAGTTTGAATTCTATTTGATTTGAATCCCTTTCTAATACCTATACCCAAGTCCGATTGGAGCACAGCGTCCCCGCGTGGCCCGCACGCCTAGGAGCCCTCCCCGGGCTATTTAAACGCGCCGCCACCCCCTGGACCCCCCATCCAAGCGAATCGCGCCGCCTACTTGCCTAGCCGCGAGCCCCGCAAAACCTAGCTCGAGCTCGCCGCCGCCGCCGTCGAATCTCGCCGCCGTCGTCCTTCCACCGCCAAGGATTCGCTCCGGAGCCGCGCAAGAAGGTGAGCATCGCGCCCGTGCTACACGTCGTCGTCCCCGTGCACCCAGCCGCCCTAACGACCTCGCCGGAGTTCGCGCCCCTCGCCGCCGCGTCGACCGCCCGCGCCACCGCATCTCCGCCCGAGCCGCCGCCCTAGATCGATCCGCCGGTTCGCGCGCATCGCGTAGGTGCCCTCCGCGTCCAAGCCCGTGGACGGAAACCCTAGATCGGGGTCTTCGCCGGCGAGCCCGCCGCCGTCCGCCGCCGCTCGCCGCCGCCGGCTGCGCTCCCCGCCGCCCGCCGCTTGCTCGCGTCCTCGGCCACCGGATCGAGATCCAATGGCTCGATCTAAGCCGCGCCGCCCGCAAACAGCCGCAGCCGTTGGATCTAGATCCAATGGATCTAGGTCAACCCGACCCGGTCAACCAGGTCAACCCCGCCGCCAGCCTTGGCAACTTTGCAGAAAAGCCCCTGAGTTTTCCTATATTCACAGATATATCCTTCCACCTTAGAAGTTTCGTCACAGTTTAGTCCTTTTTCTTTATTTTAGCCCAAAACCTTTTCAAATCTTTACAGATTGGTCCCTACACCTTCCCTAAGCCATAACTTAGTCGTTTTAGCTCCGATTTTAGCGTTCTTTATGTCCACGCGTTCGTTTCGAAGCGTAGATTAGTTTAATGCTACTGTTTAGATTTGTTTGATCTGTTTGGTGACCGTTTCTTATTTATTCTTATTGTATTCTTGTATGTGATGATTGTGGACCATAGAGAGCGATTCGTTCGAGGGATTTGAAGATCCAGTCGTGCAAGAGTTTGAGCAGCAAGGCTTTGTTGACGGCAAGTATTCCTTGATGCATGCCCGCTTGTCCTACATAACATGCATCTAAATTCAACGTTTTTACCTTTTCGCTTGCATTAATTTGATGGGAACCTATTAAGGATCATGCCTAGATTTTTACTACCTTTACCTTGATACGGGAACTAAATTAATCTTGTGGTAGCTATTGCTTAGCATGCTCAATCGGGAATTGGTATTAATCAACTTGGATACCTTTTGTTATTCTATGTTCCGTTTATGATCTTTTACTTTACAAGACCACTTTAATATGATAATCGGAACATGGAGAACCACCCGGAAAACGAGACAACCACAAGAACTAATGGGCAATGGTCTTGGCTGAATAATTAGGAACTTTAGCTTGGCATGGTCTTACCCGATAAGGACAAGGGATCGGCGGTGCTTGTGGGGTATGGACTCGCTCTAGCGAGGGGTTGGGTGAGTTATTCTTTTATGGTGGGGTATCGACCTGCTAGGGGACTTTATACCTTGCTAACTGATCCGGACCTTGTGGGTCATAACTTGCTAGGGAACCTTTGTAAAGGCCATGTAGTGTCCCTATGCAATCACACCTCGGTAGTGTGGTATGGTGCCTTGCAAACACCGCATGGTTGGGTCCAAAGTTCTTCGGAGCTTTTACGGCGCTTGTGGTGAAAGTGTACAACCTCTCGCAGTGTTAAACTAATCGATTAGCCGTGCTCACGGTCAAGAGCGGCTTTGGACACTCACATGATTAAATTATGGAACTTTAATGTTTAAATTGTTGTTTTATTCTTTATTTATGATGCTTATATCTCATTAATTGGGTTGGTATGAACTTACACCTTTAGTAATCAGGTTGTTAATAAAACTTGAACAACTAAAATGCTAAAGTGCTTGAACCTTAGCCATCCACCATATGGCCTTGCATGTTATGTTGTTCTCTCTTGCTGAGTACGATATGTGCTCACGCTTGTTTATTCTCTTGCATCTACAATACCGGAATTGCTTTGCTCGGTACCGGGAGAACTTTGAAGATATTCCGGGAGATTTCCGGGGAGTTCTAGGTGTGCGTAGTCTTCGATCGGTACTGTGGAGGCATTTTGTCCGCTGCGAGAACTCGTTTATTTAAGATTCGTTTAAGACTATGGTTTGTAATAACTCTTTATTCGTGTGGCACCGATTTTGGTATTCATAATGTCTAAGCGTGTGTGTAACTTGATCCTGGCGCACACGTGATCAATGCATTCGGTTTTGCCTTTAAAACCGGGTGTGACAGAGTGGTACCAGAGCTGTGTTGACTGTAGGAACGCTAGCCTAGATAGAAATGGTCGAACTAAGGATTTTATACTCATAGAAGCTTTCTCTTACATGCTTGCTTTATTCTTACTAATCTTACTCTTGCCTTTTTGCCTTACTCTTGAGCTATCTGCATTCTTTACCTTGTGCTTGCTTTAGCTCTCATCCTTTTTGCCTTACCATCTTTCTCATTCTGCACTACACTACAGATGGTTCGTAGTTTGAAGACCTCTCAGGCTGGAGCAGTCCATCAGTATGCTCCACAGGAACAGTACCATGACTTGCATGATGGAGACACAGATGAGGAGATTGAAATGGAGCCTGCTCCTATGGTTTTCCCTAACCTTATCATGGTGCCTGAAGATGAGGAAGATCCGGAGGAGATGATTCCAGAGGAGGATGAGCTAGGCCGAACGACCAAACCTAGAGGAGCAAGCGCCGGGGAGAAGATGAGGATCACCTTGATCAAGAGATGGAGGAAGAAGAACAAGAGCAAGAGGAGGAAGGCGAGGAAGCGATGCGGGAAGTGTACCACTACGGAGCCGATGGAGTAGGCATTCCCATGGCGGACCACACGAGAGCGATGGTACTCCGCTCCGGGCTATGATAAGGCCCCTGTCTACCATTGTGAGCTATGGACTCATCCGTGGTTCGAGCCCCATTGGGAGGTTGCTGCCATCTTGGAGGAGTACATTCCATGCTTTGTGGAGTGAAGGAGGTGTCCAAGCATCATGATGTGGCTCACGGGACTACTATGGATGCTTTGGGATAGCGAGTCGGCTCGGAGGGCGCTCTATGTGCTCTCTCACAAGGAGCGTGACGGGTTGGAGCATACCCACTTTGCCGTTACACACCTTTCGAGCAAGTGGGGAAGCCAAGACTTATATCGCCCCGGCACCGGCCTATGAAGGAACGCTCAACAACGTCCGGAGTCTACTTGCAGCCGTGAACACTACATTGGATGATGCCAACAACACACTATATGCGGCACGGCGGCGATTTTCACTCCGGAGATGCGGAGGCGTGCCTTAGAAGCCGCACTTCGAACGGGGAGCGACCGAAGCCCATGAAGCCACAGAAGGATGTACCTCCCCGTCACCCAAGAGGCCACACTACGACTCCCCTGACGCACGCACAGATGCCATGGCAGAAGATAGTGCTTAGGTTTAAGATTAAGGATAGGATCTCTTTGTAATCGCTAGTAGACGATCGGTAAAGTGTGTTTAGTTTAGAGGTGTGGTTGAATGCTTGATTTTGTGCTTAATGTATGAGTTGGATTTTTGGTTGAGTGCAATGTGTTGTGGAGTGATGACCACAACGACATTGGTTTAGTAGTAAGTTTGTGGGGGTTAACTTTCAGCCTCAATCAGTTATCTATCTTAATCTTTTTGTCCCTTTAAGTTTTCCCTTAATGCAAATTCGAGATCCCTAAATCTGTTCGCGCAGCTTTCTGAGTCAGCTGCACTGTTTTAATTTTATCTCGGGCTACAAAGCTCCGATTGCAGTAAAACCAATTGGAAAAGTTCAAGAATTTTGTGACTGATTTTCTGTGAAAAATTCAGAATATTTGGATGGATAACCAGAGAGTTATAACTGAAACATTACAGCCTCACGAATCTGTTAAACACTGCTGACCTATCTGGCTTGTTTATTTTATAACCGGAGCTACACAACTCCGATTGAGGTGATTCCAGTTGGAGTAGTTTCGTAATTTCATTACCTTTTATCAGTCCAAAATACATAATTTTTGGTTACCTTAACTGAGAGCTAGGCCTGATTGTTTGGAGTCAACAGAATCTGTCTTATCTGAATATCATTTCTATCTTATCTTCCTGAGTTTAACCATTGGTGCAATCATATAAAATAATGTCCCTAACACTCAGATGGTGAACACCAGGTCAGGATCCGGTGTTGATCAACCAGCAGGAAGAGCACCCCAGCCAGTACAAATGGATCCCGCTATGCAGTAGTTCCTGGAGGCACAGACCCAGCTCCTCCAGAACTTGACCACCACCGTGACAAACTTGCAAGCCCAGGTCAACAATCCACCGGTGCCGCCACCCGCGCCTCGCAACAAGCACCGGGTGTTCATGAGTCATCACCCTCATGTGTTCACTCACGCCGCTGATCCACTTGAAGCTGAAGATTGGCTAAAGACAATACTGAAGATGCTCACTACCTGTCAGTGTGATGCCAGAGAGAAGGTCCTGTATGCTGCGGGACGACTTCAAGGATCTGCAGCCGCTTGGTGGGATGCGTACTCTGCCGCTCATGCCGCCCCAGACACTATCACTTGGGAGGAGTTTACCACCAACTTCAGGAGCCATCACATACCCTCTGGAGTCATGAAGATCAAGAAGAAGGAGTTCCTTTCTCTGAAGCAGGGAGGAATGTCAGTGGCTGAGTACAGAGACAAGTTCACTGAGTTGTCTCGCTATGCAGCTGAGGAGGTTGCTGAAGACAGGAAGAAGCAGGAGCTATTCCTGGATGGGTTAGCTGGTTCGCTGCAGTACCAGCTGATGTCCTATCCTTTCCCTAACTTTCAGCAGCTAGTTGATGCCGCCATCCGCTTGGAGCACAAGCGCAAGGAGCTCGGAGAGCAGAAGAGGAAGGCCGCCAGCTCTGGGCAGTTTGGGAGTGTGTCTCGCCCGCGCTTCAACCCACCGCCGAACACCCCGTTCCGCTTTGGGGGACCGGGTGGAAACTTTGGGCGGCGGCGGTCCCGGCGTCTCGCTCGGCGGTTCCCGGCGGTCCGCTCGGCGGTTTCGGCGTCCTGTTCCTCAGACTCCCCGCCCAGTTTCCCGGCGAGTCGGCGAGAGAGCCCCAGTTGGCACACCTGTAAGGTCCGTGGCACCGCCCAATCCTGCCACCACTACTTGCTTCAAGTGCGGAGAGCTTGGTTACTATGCCAATGCTTGCCCAAAGAGGAACCCTCCACACACCCCCGTGCGGAGACCGGCGACGGACAAGGAGCGGAAGCCAAACCCCGCAGTCTAACAAAGGACAACAGAGCTATGCACGAGGCAAGGCAATGCACGTTGATGCTGAAGTCGCTCAGGAGAACCCCAGAGTAGTGCTCGGTATGTTTCTAGTCAACTCTACTCCTGCCTCAGTTTTGTTTGATTCTGGAGCATCCCATTCTTTCATTACATCCCAGTTCGTAGCTCAACATAATCTACATATCAGTCTCATGTCTCGCCACATGTTAGTTACCTCACACCGGGGGAATTGAAAGCTATCTATAAATGTGATAACGTCCATCTCAAGATTGTGGGCAGAGATTTCCGTGCAAACCTTATAATCTTGGATTCAAAGGGGATCAATGTGATATTGGGAATGGGATGGTTGACCGCGTGTGATGCGGTGATACAGTGTGCTAAGAGGTCAATCCTTCTTACAAATCCAGCTGGTGAAAGATTTGAGTTTGCGAGCGGATCCCGCACCATCAAATGCCGGTGCCGTGAATAAGCTTGATGGAGCAGCCTTGGAAGACATACGAGTAGTGTGCGATTACCCCGATGTGTTTGCCGAGGAATTGCCGGGTATGCCCCCGACCGAGATGTTGAGTTCGTTATTGATCCTTTACACCGGTAATCGCTCCTATCTCTAAGCGCCCATATAGAATGTCTAGTGATCAGTTACAAGAACTTAAAGCTCAGATTAAAGAATTATTGGGTAAAGGGTTCATTCGTGCTAGTTCATCACCTTGGGGAGCACCCGTTATCTTTGTGGGTAAGAAAGATGGCACACAGAGGATGTGTGTTGATTACAGGTCCCTTAATGATGTTACCATCAAGAACAAGTATCCTCTGCCATGTATTGAAGATTTGTTTGATCAGATGAGAGGAGCTAAAGTGTTTTCTAAGATTGATCTGCGATCTGGTTATCATCAGTTGAAGATTAGGCCTTCGGATATTCATAAGACAACTTTTACTACCAGGTACGGACTTTATGAGTACACAGTTATGTCCTTTGGGTTAACCAATGCACCCGCGTACTTCATGTACTTGATGAACAAGATCTTTATGGAGTATCTGGATAAGTTTGTTGTGGTATTCATTGATGATATTTTAATCTACTCCAAGAATGAGGAAGAGCATGAGGAGCATTTGAGGCTTGTGTTGCAGAAGCTGAGAGAGCATGAGTTATATGCAAAGTTCAGCAAGTGTGAGTTCTGGCTCAAGGAAGTGTCTTTTCTAGGTCATATCATCACCAACGGAGGTATTGCAGTGGATCCCAGCAAGGTTAGTGATGTATTG
This sequence comes from Cenchrus americanus, assembly GCA_947561735.1. NCBI lineage: Eukaryota > Viridiplantae > Streptophyta > Magnoliopsida > Poales > Poaceae > Cenchrus > Cenchrus americanus. The sequence continues at coordinate 124,101,583 of OX387244.1, read as the reverse complement.
AAGTGGGAAGCCCCTCGTACGATGTCGAGATCCGAAGTTTTCTTGGACTTGCTTGGTTACTATCGTCGGTTTATCGAAGGATTCTCCAAGATTCTGAAGCCTCTCACTACATTGCTAGAGAAGGACAGGGAGTTCAAATGGACCAGTGCATGTCAGTCCAGTTTTGAAGAATTAAAGAAGCGGTTAACCACAGCACCTGTTCTAGTAATGCCTGATCTACGGAAGAGCTTTGACATATATTGTGATGCATCTCGACACGGTCTAGGATGTGTGTTGATGCAAGAAGGTCATGTTATAGCCTATGCATCTCGTCAGTTGAAGAAGCATGAGTTGAACTATCCTACGCATGATCTTGAGTTAGCGACGAGTGGTTCATGCATTGAAGATTTGGAGACACTACATTATGGGAACTAAGTGTCAGATCTATACTGATCACAAGAGTCTGAAGTATATCTTCACTCAGAAGGATCTTAATCTAAGACAACGACGTTGGTTAGAGTTGATCAAGGACTATGATCTAGAGATTCACTATCATCCGGGTAAAGCGAATCTGGTTGCTGATGCTTTGAGTCGGAAGGGCCACACTAACATGGCTATGACCATTCAGTTTCCTGATGAGTTAGTAAAAGAGTTTGAAAGGCTCAACTTGTAAGTGGTTGCACATGCAGAATGAGTGACTTTGGAAGTACAGTCCACTCTGGAGCAAGAGATACGTAAGTGGCAGCTAGAGGATCTTTGGAATACGAGAAAATTAAGGAGAGTATGCAGCAAGGAGAAGCCCCAGATTTCACAGAAGATGAGCAAGGAACCGTGTGGTTTAAGAACCGGTTGTGTGTACCAGAGACAGGAGATCTCCGAGAGACTATCTTGAGAGAAGCTCACGACTCAGCTTACTCTATCCATCCAGGCAGTACTAAGATGTACCAAGATCTCAAGCAGAGGTATTGGTGGTACGGTATGAAGAGAGATGTGGCCGCACATGTGGCTTTGTGTGACACACCGCCACCGGGTTAAGGCCGAACATCGAGACCCGCCTGGGTTTGCTTCAACCATTGAAGGTGCCTGAGTGGAAGTGGGAAGAGATCGGAATGGACTTCATAGTGGGTTTACCCCGAACCCGAGATGGTTATGATTCGATTTGGGTTATCGTGGATCGTTTGACTAAGGTAGCTCACTTCATTCCGGTAAAGACTACTTATACAGGAGCTAAGTTGGCAGAGCTATACATGTCCAGGATTGTGTGTTTACATGGTGTACCAAAGAAGATCGTGTCAGACAGAGGTACTCAGTTTACTTCTCGTTTCTGGGGGAAGTTGCATGAGTCTCTGGATACGAAGCTAAATTTCAGCTCAGCTTATCATCCACAGACGGATGGTCGGACGGAGAGAGACCAATCGGATCCTAGAAGACATGCGAGAGCATGTGCGCTTAAGCATGGTTGTAGTTGGGATAAAAGCTTGCCATATGCTTTGAGTTCTCTTATAAGAACAGCTACCAAGCTAGTCTCAAAATGTCACCCTTTGAGGCCCTGTATGGAAGGAAGTGTAGAACCCCGTTATATTGGAGTGAGACAGGCGAAAGGTAGTTATTTGGGGCAGATATCATCAGAGAAGCGGAGAAACAAGTTCAGATTATCAGAGAAAATTTGAGGATTGCTCAGTCTAGACAGAAAAGTTATGCAGATGGCAAACGAAGGGATGTGGTCTTTCAGGAAGGCGATTATGTGTACCTAAAGGTGTCACCTATCAGAGGTTTGCGTCGATTCAGAGTTAGAGGAAAGTTGTCACCTCGGTTTATTGGACCTTTCAAGATCCTTGAGAGGGTGGGAGAAGTGGCTTACAGGTTGGAGTTGCCAGTCCAGTTAGCTGATGTGCATGATGTATTCCATATCTCTCAGTTGAAGAAGGGTTTTGGTCCTCATGACAAGGAGCCGTTACCCTTGGATGATCTAAACGTTAAAGAGGATCTCACTATTGTGGAACACCCTATTCGGATATTGGAAACAATGACAAGGGTCACCAGGAATAGTGTGATTAAGATGTGCAAAGTACAGTGGAGTAATCATGCAGAGGATGAGGCAACATGGGAAAGAGAGGATGAGCTGAAAGCAGAGTTTCCAGATCTTTTTCCCAATCTGTCCGAATCTCGAGGACGAGATTCTTCTTAAGGGGGGTAGGATTTGTAACACCCTAATTTTACTAAAAGTTTGGCTTTATTAAAATATTGCTAGAAACCATTTATTTGCTTAAGGATAATAAGGTTGCTTTATTTATTTTTTAGGCATTTAAAACTTTTCTAAAATAAAGTTAACAAAATATAGGAATTTATTGTTGCATACATGCTGGAGCATTTGTTTTGGTTGTTGGAATTCAAATTCAGAAGTTTGAATTCTATTTGATTTGAATCCCTTTCTAATACCTATACCCAAATCCCTAAATTCCAGAAACCCTCTACTCTTTCCCTTCGCCCTTGCCAGCCCAGCAGGCCGCAGCGGCCCAACCCAGCGCCGCAGCCCAGCCTGCCGCGCTCGCGCAAACCCGCCTTAGCTTGCGGCCCGGCGGACGCCTTCGGCCCCGGCCGGCCCGCCCTAGCCGCGCCGGCCCGCTCCCCGCCTCCACCCCGGGTCGGCCGACCCGTGGGTCCCGCCCCGTCATCCCCTCCGCGGCGTCGTCCCCGCTTCGGACTCCACCGCCGGTGCCGCCGAGTCCGGTTGGAGCACGGCGTCCCGGCGTGGCCCGCACGCCTAGGAGCCCTCCCCGGGCTATTTAAAGCGCGCCGCCGCCCCCTGGACCCCCCATCCAAGCGAATCGCGCCGCCTACTTGCCTAGCCGCGAGCCCCGCAAACCCTAGCTCGAGCTCGCCGCCGCCGCCGTCGAATCCCGCCGCCGTTGTCCTTCCACCGCCAAGGATTCGCTCCGGAGCCGCGCAAGAAGGTGAGCATCGCGCCCGTGCTACACGTCGTCGTCCCCGTGCACCCAGCCGCCCTAACGACAGCCGGAGTTCGCGCCCCGCGCCGCCGCGTCGACCGCCCGCGCCGCCGCATCTCCGCCCGAGCCGCCGCCCTAGATCGATACGCCGGTTCGCGCGCGTCGCGTAGGTGCCCTCCGCGTCCAAGACGGTGGACGGAAACCCTAGATAAGGGTCTTCGCCGGCGAGCCCGCCACCGTCCGCCGCCGCTCGCCGCCGCCGGCTGCGCTCCCCGGCCGCCCGCCGCTTGCTCGCGTCCTCGGCCGCCGGATCGAGATCCAATGGCTCGATCTAAGCCGCGCCGCCCGCAAACAGCCGCAGCCGTTGGATCTAGATCCAATGGATCTAGGTCAACCCGACCCGGTCAACCAGGTCAACCCCGCCGCCAGCCTTGGCAACTTTGCAGAAAAGCCCCTGAGTTTTCCTATATTCACAGATATATCCTTCCACCTTAGAAGTTTCATCACAGTTTAGTCCTTTTTCTTTATTTTAGCCCAAAACCTTTTCAAATCTTTACAGATTGGTCCCTACACCTTCCCTAAGCCATAACTTAGTCGTTTTAGCTTCGATTTTAGCATTCTTTATGTCCACGCGTTCGTTTCGAAGCGTAGATTAGTTTAATGCTACTGTTTAGATCTGTTTGATCTGTTTGGTGACTGTTTCTTATTTATTCTTATTGTATGCTTGTATGTGATGATTGTGGACCATAGAGAGCGATTCGTTCGAGGGATTTGAAGATCAAGTCGTGCAAGAGTTTGAGCAGCAAGGCTTTGTTGAAGGCAAGTATTCCTTGATGCATGCCCACTTGTCCTACATAACATGCATCTAAATTCACTGTTTTTACCTTTTCGCTTGCATTGATTTGATGGGAACCTATTAAGGATCATGCCTAGATTTTTACTACCTTTACCTTGATACCGGGAAGTAAATTAATCTTGTGGTAGCTATTGCTTAGCATGCTCAACTGGGAATTGGTATTAATCAACTTGGATACCTTTTGTTATTCTATGTTCCGTTTATGATCTTTTACTTTACAAGACCACTTTAATATGATAATCGGAACATGGAGAACCACCCAGGAAAACAGTACAACCACAAGAACTAATGGGCAATGGTCTTGGCTGAATAATTAGGAACTTTAGCTTGGGATGGTCTTACACGATAAGGACAAGGGATCGGCGGTACTTGTGGGGTATGGACTCGCTCTAGCGAGGGGGGTTGGGTGAGTTATTCTTTTATGGTGGGGTATCGACCTGCTAGGGGACTTTATACCTTGCTAACTGATCCGGACCTTGTGGGTCATAACTTGCTAGGGAACCTTTGGAAAGGCCATGTAGCGTCCCTATGCAATCACACCTCGGTAGTGTGGTATGGTGCCTTGCAAACACCCGCATGGTTGGGTCCAAAGTTCTTCGGAGCTTTTACGGCGCTTGTGGAGAAAGTGTACAACCTCTGCAGAGTGTTAAACTAATCGATTAGCCGTGCTCACGGTCAAGAGCGGCCTGGACACTCACATGATTAAATTATGGAACTTTAATGTTTAAATTGTTGTTTTATTCTTTATTTATGATGCTTATATCTCATTAATTGGGTTGGTATGAACTTACACCTTTAGTAATCAGGTTGTTAATAAAACTTGAACAACTAAAATGCTAAAGTGCTTGAACCTTAGCCATCCACCATATGGCCTTGCATGTTATGTTGTTCTCTCTTGCTGAGTACGATATGTGCTCACGCTTGTTTATTCTCTTGCATCTACAATACCCGAATTGCTTGCTCGGTAGGGGAGAACTTTGAAGATATTCCAGGAGATTTCCAGGAGTTCTAGTTGTGCGTAGTCTTCAGTCAGCTGCCTGTGGAGGCATTTTGTCCGCTGCGAGAACTCGTTTATTTAAGATTCGTTTAAGACTATGGGTTGTAATAACTCTTTATTTGTGTGACACTGATTTTGGTATTCATAATGTCTAAGCATGTGTGTAACTTGATCCTGGCGCACACGTGATCAATGCATTCGGTTTTGCCTTTAAAACCGGGTGTGACAAGAAGATTGGTTGGAAGAGGGACTCCTTGTCCCTGCAAGGAAGAACAAAAGAGGAAGAATCGTAAAGGAGGGAACATCCTCCGCACAAGCGAGTGGAGCACAACCCAATGTGCAACCATTCGGCGGGATCCCTCCTCCGCCAAGTTATTACGGAGGGCCACAAGAGCAAGCATGGGGGGGGGGGGGTGGTGCACCGGTACCCCCACCAAATTATGTGGTGCCCAACGCTAACTTCGCGGAGTCCTACGCACATCATCCCCAACCACAACAAAGCATGGCCATAATTGGAGGGTATGCTACAAGAAACGCCCAAAACATCGCAGCCATCCAAGCTAACGCAGCTCAACTTGGTGAAGGCAATGCAAATATTGCCTTTGAGCTCGGACGCCTTCACCATGTGGAGCCAAATCAATTCGTCAGAGGAAATGTCCAATCATATTATGAGCAAGGGTATTACTATCAAGATCATCAACATCAACCACCGGCGGAGGACTAGAAGATTAGGAACTTTTCTTTTCTTTTCTTTTCTTTTCTTTTCTTTTTCTCTGTAATTTTCAGCTTTTGCTTATGTGTGTTTGCGTAGTATTTTCTGTTTTTATTTAAATTTCAGCAAGCATGTTTGTTTATTTTCAGTTTGTATTTCAACTTGATATCATCATTAATAAAGACACCACCTTGATTATATCATTGGAAAAGTTACAAAAATTTGTGCCATGATGATATATGATTAAAATTGCAGCTTTGTTCATCTTTGTAATTGATTTATGCATGTTTAAGCTAGTGCTCTCTTAAAAATACAAATCTGAATTTATTTAAATGCTAGCTTAATTTTCCGCGGAGGTTACAATTAAAATAAAGACCCATGGTGTTTTATGTGCTCTCAAGTTATGAATAGATTAAAGATGTCTTTTATGCTCAAAAAGATCGCTAACCTTGTCATAAATATCACTTGTGTGTTGCTCAACCTATCCAAAGCCTAATATATATTTAAGTGCATAAACCTTAGTGTACAAGATTTATTTTTGAGTGAGTTATTGCAGGCCATGATTTCTCTGGCCCGAGACTAAGAAGTTGGTCATTCCATTTTTGCGTATCTATCTTTTTGCTAGCCTTTTATCCGTGCATTGTGTATCCCCGCATTGGAGATCTCACAAACTTCGCCGGATATCCACCCTTAAACCAAAATATCATCTTTTGTGATTACCTCCTTGACCACAACCTATCGTTGAGAATGGATCATCAATTCAAGGAAGATCGCAAGACGGTGCCGACATTGAAGATTTCAAGTATCTCTCCAAGGAAAAATATTTCCGGTACCTACCTTATTTTCGCCTCTTTGCTCGAGGACGAGCAACGTCTAAGCATGGGGGAGGAGGTAGGTACGGTGCAGTTTTAGAGTTAAAAGGGGAGTATTTAAAAAAATGATGAATGAAAAAACAATTCGGCGATGAACGTGACTTCCAAGGTGAAGGTCTCACAAGAAGAAAGAAAGAATATATATATATATATATATATATATATATATATATATATATATATATATATATATATATATATATATATATATAATGAATGAATGAAAGAAAGAAAGAAAGAAAAGAATGAGAAATATGAGAAAGAGAAAAAAATATATGCGTAAAGTGAACTCCCCGGTTCTCTAAGAGTGCAATCAAGGCTTCAAGTTAAAAATATCCATTCTCATTTTCCAACCATGTGCAATCCGATAACGAGGACTTCCTTTGTGCCTCGGGATCACTCTTTGCCATTTGCACATGTCCACTCATCTAAAAGTGTGTGTATTTTTCTCTTTCCCCTCCTTGATTTAACATTATTTTCCAATGACCTTTTTGACGAGTCTCGGTAAGACCATGAGAAGCTTGTCTTGTTTTGACAACACCTCATTTATAAAATCTTGTTAGGACTAAACTTTCCCAAAGCTCCATATAAAGCCTACCACACATATATGTTATGAGAGGAAAAGGAGTAGAATATATAGGCTTGAGAGACAAGAGAGTTGAGAGTTCATGAGCAATATACAAGATGATTTAAATTTGTGAACTTGGTTTAGCTTTTCCTTTATCTCGTTCTTTATTTCAAAAATTCGAAGATCTATTTAAACTTTGTGAGCATGTTAATACTTGTGGGATAAGCTTAATAAGAATCTACCCTCCGTAGAGATGAAGGCTAGTACATTATGGAACTTTAATGAATTAAAATTTTGAGAGCATTAAGTTTTCTCATGTGTGATCAAGTGCAAGGTTTAAACACTGTTTGGCAATGATGATATCCATCGAAGGCTTACTCGAGGACGAGCATGGTTTAAGCATGGGGGAGATGTTGACGGTGAAAATCCGTCAACCTAGCCATGAGTTTACCTTCGGTGTTGGCATGAGTTTTATACCTTATCCATTGGTACTAACCCCCGTGGTATAACAAGTTCACGTGTGCATGTCGGTTTTGGAGTTTAATGTTTATGCGGGGTTTTAGTGTTGAATGCAAGACTTTCGGGATAAGTTCATCAAGCACCTCATGACAAGACCTTGAAGCCCCGTACAAGTCATGCAATGAAGCAAACTTAACTCCAAGAAGCCGGGGACTTGATCCGAGAAGACGACGGACTCCGAGGACACGACCGAAAAAGTGCTTGAATCTTGCAAGACAAGGAGTTGAGTCCAATTCGGAGAGAACCGAGCGACATGGACCTACATGCGAAGGGGGAAACATCCAGGAAGCAAGGGAACCGACGTAGAGCAAAGGAGGCCTCGGGCTAGGCCTGGATGGGCCCAGGACGGCCGGCCCAGTCCGGTCGGCCCAGCCCATTCCAGGGCCCATTTGCCCCCTCCTTTGCCCTAGCCGCCAATCGGGCTATTTATAGCCCCCTGATCGAGAGCCACGTAGAGAAGAATTCGTCATCGGTCGCCGAGGAGCAGAGAAGAGAGGGACACCATCTCGGAGAGGAGAGGGTCGAGCTAGTTGACAAGGGTTTCCCTAGCCGACGTGGGAACCTTGCACGGAAGACCACGTCGAGTTCCGGAGCTAGAAGCAAGATCAAGGAAGGATCCGGTGGTGATCTTGTGTATGTATCATTGTTATAGTTGAATTATCAAGTTGAATCTTTTCCTAGCGATCAAGTGTTTCCTCGAAGATTTCGTTTTTCGATCGACTTTGCTTATTCCAATTCTATTCTCGAGATAGATTACATAGGGTGTTCTTGTAGCCGCGGTGGCTAGAGGTACACGCCGGATCTTCCGAAAGAATCTCGACTTGTCTTTTGACTCGACCTAAGCTCCCCGCATGAGTAGGGATACGTTTTGACAGAACGAGGGTTCCGAAAGGCGGATGTTTTCGGATTTGTACGGGAAACCACGATTTAAAGAAGCTTCTTATAAGATTCGATTTGCTACTTCTTCTTTTGCTTGGAGCTTCAACAAAAGGCTTACCCTGACCCCTCTAGATCGGTTTATTTACCCAATCTTACTTTGTTTTCTCCGGTCTTTAGTAGATTAGATTCGTTTCGTGTCTTTTACTTAGATGCATTAGGGTTTCTTTTATCGAAGATTGGAGTTACTTGGCTTTATTAGATTAAGTTTTGCGTCACACATTTGTTCCACGGATTCGATACCTTGGGTTCACCACTCGAGGGAAGAAGGGTCCCTTGACTATGACAGGAGACTTGTACGCTTGCAAGTCACAAACGAACTTTGATATAACTATTAACCGTCAACAAAAACAGTGCAACTTTCCAAATTTAAGCCTCCCTTAAATTATGAATTCTTTGTTATATTTGACCAAAAACTTGTCCAAACTTTTCTATTAACATCCAAATTCACTTGTAGCACAAAAGTATTTAAGATCTTAGTGTAAAGTTTCTCAAAAAGTATGTCCAAAGTTGACTAGTTGACTCTATTTTCATACTTCACATTTTTCATGTGTTGATTTAATAACACTTAGGCTATTTCAAAATTAGATTTCTCATTTTATACATCATGGTTTGTAATGCACATAGTTAAAATGGAACGTATGCTCTCTATATTATATACCTCAAGTTTCACAAATTTAGGAGCTCATTTGGTAATTAAAAAGAATAAGTGAACACGGCTAAATGAGACTAGGAACTCCCAGTTTAGGCAGTGTATGGATCCGGTCACACCATGGTGCGTGGCGTGACTCACGTACGAGTCGCGCCACGCAGTGTGGCGTGACTCCCTCCACCACGTCAGATCCGACTTTTTCCAACGCTACCGTGGACATTAGTCGCGCCACATCATGTGGCGTGGCTCAAGTATTAGTTGCGCCACGTGGCTTGGCGCGACCAAAAGGGCTACTTCTTGGAATTTTAGTTGAGGTGGGGTTAGTTTTAAAATTTTAGATTAAAAAGGGTAAAAAAATAAAAAAAACTCTCGGATGAACTGGAAAGCATGCGGCGAGTGTGCCGCCTCTGGTAACCCATGCCCATCGTGCGTCTCTTTAAAGAAAGCGTGCATTTGCCGCTTAAAAAATCCGTTGGGCAGCACTGCAGAAGAGAAGCGGATTGGCGGATAATTCAATCCCGAAGTTGTGGACCAGGCGGCCATTTTCAGCGCCGTTGGATCAAAATCCAGCAGCGGCTGGTGGATCTTTTTATGAAACAATTTAGGGAAAGTTTAAAAGTAGCAGTTACTCACTCCGTCTCATAAAAAGTGCAATCCTAAATTTCGAAAAAAGAATCCCACAAATAATGCAATCTTAAAAAATAGATCTAATTACTTTATTACTTAAGTGGTCAGATCTGATTTGGATGACAATACTTGCTGCATTTGGCAAACAAATGAGGGTATTAGAGTCTTTACATTCATCCACTAGTAGATGGTCATTAGCACTAGCACAGTACAGAAAAGCAAGGTCCGATACTACACGATGACGATAGTGCCAGTGCCCAACACGGTCCGACGTAGTGCCAGTGTCTGAGCTGTCAATTCGCCCCGTAGTGCCGGCACAGGTACGATGCGATTAATGCGCTAGCACGATAGTGGTCCGTTAAATCATGACCTGCTAAAAGCCTGTGTACTACTTTGACATAAAAGAACCCCAAACCCTAGCATTTTCGCCTCCCATCCACCCATCCACTCTTATCCTCGCGCAGACGGCGCTGCCTGCACGTGGTGCTCGCTCGTCTCTCCCATCCATCTCCGTCCAAGCTTCCCTCTCTGAGGACCATGTGTGGTTCGAGGACCGGTGGATGGTCGATTCCTAGTGTGATGAGTGATTAACAACGTTGTGTGGACTGACTCTTGGCTAAGTATTGCAGGTGCAGGTTGCGGCTTGACTGGTGTTGGTGCAAATGAAGAACAAGCACGAAAAATCGTCGCCGGTGAGGCCTCCAGGTGTGGAGAAGACAAGTAGGCTTGGTTCGAGGGACCCGGTGGCCAGCGGAGTCAAGTGCGGGCCGCATGGTGGCAAGAACAGTGGGACGAAGTCGTGGACGGTTTCTTGGTTGAGCCTCAAAACCAAGGTCGAGCTGGGACTACGTAGGAGACGAGTCATGAGTGGCGATTAGAGGAGGCTACACCGAGTTCGCGGGGTTTGCAGTGGTTCACCAGAAAACCACTGGGTTACTCGGTTGTGCTACAAAACCGAGGCCGAAGAATCGACGAGGAGGTGCGGCCACCCAGGCCGGCTCAACCGCCCAGGAGGGGCGGTCAGACCGCCTGGGCCGGTCTAACCGCCCAGGGGGGGAGGGGCGGTCTAACTGCCCTGGTCGCTGCCGCCGAGAAGCTTCAAAGCGGAGGACACGCGTCAGGATCGCAAGGCTTGCGTCGAGGCTAAGCAGGTTGCGGTCGCTGGGCATCCGTCCGATGGAGAAAATCTGAAGACTTCCAAATTCGCCCTTGAAGGGCTTGTATCCCTATTTATTAAGTAAGGGTAGTTTGGTCTTTTGGGTGCCTCCATATATACTCATTGAGGGGATGGATGGCAGCCAACTCTTGGGACTCTAGCTCATTTGTTTTCTCATTTTTTGTCCTTATTTTCCTCTAGTTTTCTAGGACTAGCTTGAGAGCTTCATGTGAGATTTAGATAGAGGGATGGATGATTGGGCGGCAAGCTAGACCTTGTATGAACCTTCATGGTATGTATAGATGATTCGGCGTGGTTCCTCAAGTTCATGTGTTGCCTTTCCCGTCCTCCTTTTTGGTGATTTTTCGGAGCCCTTTGTTGTGATTTTCGTGGTGGAGTTTTGCGGATGTTTTCTTGCGAGATTCTTGTTGGGTGTCACGTATGAGGACTTTGTGCCTCTTTGGCTGGTGACTTTGCCCCAAGAATTCCCTTGAATCGAACTCGATTTGGTGGTTTTTCGAGTTGCCTGAGTTCTTGCCCTAGAGAGCCGAAATCCGCGATTCCTCTTGATTATGAGCGACTCAGATCGATTCCTTTGAGGTAGAGGTTGCCCAGGAGGTAACCTAGCTATTCCCGAAGTTTCGCTGCAATCCGTGGAGTGATTCGGGAGATCGCGGGACGGGAAGTTGAGGTTTGACCCGCGGGTAGGTTTTCTGGAAGGGGCGGGCTAACCGCCTAGGGGGGCGGTCTAACCGCCCTGGGTCTTCTAGGTGAAGGTTTTGATTTTGCCGGATTTTCCTCTGTGAGTTTGTTCGCCTTGATCAGAGGAGCGTCCAGGTGAAATCTTGGGCCGTTTTCGTGCTGTTTGCTAGGAGTTCTTTGCTGGGCACAGGAGGTTAGACCGCCCCAGGTAGCCTGTCTAACCGCCCCTAGGCCCCTCGGTAAAGTTTTGGTTTTCTCCAAGATTTCCTGGTAGTTAGCTTGGCCTTGACCAGAGATTTCTGTTGGTGAAATCGTGGTGCGTTTTGGTGCTCGGAAGAGGTGTTTTGGAGGATTTCTCGGTTGCCTTATGGAGGCGATCCCCCCATACCCGGTCTAACCTCCCCCCTCGAGACAGCCGGCTCCCGAGTTGTTTCCGCTGCCGTGTTCGTGTAGGAGTTGAGGTTGCTGGTAGTGTTTGTTCCTAGGACCAGTAGCACTCCAGTGGCTACGTGGTTTTGGCAAACGGAAGGTATTAGTGCAGAGCGTGTGATTTTGGCGGCCCGACCGAGCGAGTTCATCTTGTTGGAGTTTCAATCTCCTTCAAGAAGAATTTTTATCGGCTCCCATTCACTCCCCCCTCTGTGGTCGCCTAATCAGTCCTTCACTTGGTATCAGAGCTGGTTCGGGTCTTTATTGACTCTAGCCAGTCTAAGATCCAAAGATGGCGTACCAGGAACGAGGTTCGGGCCCCCCACACTTCGATGGGAAGAACTACCAGATGTGGAGTAAGCAAATGGCGGCGTTCCTCCGCGGAAAGGTTCAGATCCTTTGGGATATCACGGTGGACACAGGTTATGTCCAGCCGATGAACTTCCTTGCTCCAGGATCGAGGGACATGTTCGACGCCAACAACAAGGCGGTCGACTACTTGTTTCGTGCTTTGTGCCAGCCTGAATTCGATCGGGTGCACACCGAGCACTTGGCTTGTAGAATCTGGTCGATGTTGAAGGAAGCTCATGTTGGGAATGCCCGGGTTCAGGCTCGGATGTATGCAACTTACCGGAGAGAGTACGAGAACTTCACTCATCTCCCTGTTGAGTCCATCGATGCCTTGTTTTAGAGGTTTACAGTGGTGGTGAACAACATGAGGGCCAATGTGGACGTGCTCCCGTACGATGATCATGATAGACCCGTCAAGCTCTTACACTCTTTGGATTGTACGGTCTGGGGCAAAAAGTTCGAGACCATAGTTGAGTCTGAGAAGTATGATACCCTGACCGTGAACGAGTTGTTCTCGAAGCTTAAGTCGGCTGAGGTGGATCGGGGCATGACAACCAAGATTGAGGGCCCGAATGACTCTCATAGTCTCGCCCTCATCGGTGGTTCGAAAGGAAAGGCTAACGCTAACCCATCCACCAGGATGTTCTCTTTGTCCTCTTTGATGTCTATGCCAGATGAGTAGTTCGACATGCTTGGAGAGGATGAGCTGGCGCTGCTAACGAGGCGGTTTGAGAGGCTGCACGAGAACCGAGTGAACATGAGGAGGAACATGAGGACATGCTTCCAGTGCGGCAAGCCGAGACACTTCGTCGCCGACTGCCCGGAGAATGTCGAGAACAGGGACAACTACAAGCACAAGTCGAAGACGGATGGCAAGTACCAGTCGAGACGCGACCACAAGAGCAAGCACAAGGGCAAGCGCAAGGACGAGCAACGATCGAGAAAGAAGGAGACCGAGGCAAGGCCTGAGCGATGGTTGGAGCGAGCGACGTCGACTCCAGTTTCGCGTACTCTACCTCGAGCTCGAGCAGCAGTGAAGATGAAGGTGATCGTCGCAAGGACAAGAAGTCGTCCAGGAACCTGAGCGGGCTGAGCCGCTTCGCTAGAGATGGTTTCTGTACCATGGCGATGAGCTCCGGTGTAACACCCTAAATTCCAATTCCTGAATTTAATTAAAATTTGTTTAGCAACATTTCGATCTCGCTTAAGGAATATAAGGTTGTTGTGCTTTTCTAGGCATTTAATCACTTTTCTTAATTAATTAATGAAATATAGGAGTTTACTGTTGCATGCATGCTGGTGCATTGTTTTTGAGTGTTGGATTCAAATCTTGGTTTGAATTCAAAGTTGTTTGCAGTTTAAATTGGTTTGGAGAAAAGATTTGGAAATGTAAAAGAAAAAGGAAAAAAAAAGAAAAAAAAAAGAAAAAAAAAGAAGGAGCAAACCTTTTCGCGCGGGCCGTTTTTAGCCCGGCCCGGCGGCCTAGCCGCGCCTTGCGGCCCGGCGGCCCGGCCAAAGACCGGCCGCGGTGCGCGCCCGCGGGGGCCGACGGGCGGGGCCCGCCCGTCATCGCCTACCTCCGCTCGGACTCGAGTCCGAGTCGGGCTTGGGGGTCGCGCTCGACCCCGGCGCGCGCGCGGGCCCGCGCGCGGGGGGGGCCTCCCCGGCCCTATTTAAAGCGCCGCCGGCCTCGCACCGCCTCACCCCGTGCTCTCGTGCCGCCGCGCCCCCAAAACCCTAACCCTAGCTGCCCCCGCGCCGCCGCCTCGGGCTCCGCCGTCGCCGCCTCGGTTCGTGCCGCCGCCGCCGTTCGCCGCCCCTCCGTCGCTCTCGTGCAACCGCCGAAGGGTAAGGAGCCCACCCAGGTGCGGTTCGTTTGGGTCCCCGTGCGCCGCACCACCGCCTTCGCCGTCGCCGGTCTTGCGCCGCCGCCGTGACTCGCCGGGCGCCGCCGTCCCTCATCGTCGCCGCCCGTGAGGGCCACCCCGTGGTTTCGCCTCGAGCACGTGGTCGTCTCGGTGTTTTTCCCCGTGTTTTTTTGGGCACCCTAGCCCCGCGTCGCGGCGCGCGCGCCGCCCGCCGCCGCGCGCGCGCCGCGCCTTGCCTCGCCGCCGGCCGCTCGCCGCCGCCGCTCGCTCGCACGGCACCGGCGCCGTCCGTTGGCCATCCGGCGTCCCCGGATCGCGCCGCGTCGCCGCGTCAACCCCGCGGCGTGCCGGTCAACCCTAGCCCGCGCCCGCATTAGATCCGAGCCGCCGGATCGCGATCCAACGGATCCGATCCACCTCCTTATCCTTAACCGCGCGCTTTTGCAAATAAAACCCCGAGTTTTCCCTATTTCACAAAAATACCCTTCCACCTTATAAAACCCTTACGTTTTAGTCCTGTTTTCTTCTGTTTTAACCCGAAGCCCTAAAATTCTTTGCAAATAAGTCCTAAAACTTGTTTTAATCATAACTTTGTCGTTTTAACTCCGTTTTTAGCGTTCTTTATATCCACGCGATCGTCTCGACGAGTAGAATAGTTTTCTGTCGCTTTTGTTACTGTTGAGATGATTGGTGTACTGTTTCTTATTTATTTCCATTGCTTGCTTGTATGTGATGTGTGGAGCGTAGCGTACGAGCAATTCGGGGACTTCGCTTTCGTTGAAGAGTATCAAGACCCCGAGCGGTTTCCGGTGCTGGTGGAAGGCAAGTCCTTGCTGCATTCCCGTTAAATTCCTATTACAACATGCATTTTAATTACACTTGTTGTTTATTATTGCTATGCATTAAATTGATGGGTCCTATTGCTAAGGTTCGACTAGCTTTGTTATCCTATGCCTTGATCAACCTGGGTTTACTTTATGCTTTGGTAGCACATGCTAGCGCCTTACGTGGTTTTGGTTGGTTTAATGAACACTTGTTAATATGGCTTTACTTATGCTATCATTTCATGTAATGCAAGAACACTTTACTTTGTTATTCGGAACATGGAGAACCACCCAGGAAAACAGTACTACCACAAGACATATGGCTCTGTCTTGGCTTATTAATTAGTGAACTAGATGTTAGGTATGCTTTACCTGATAAGGGTTGGGGGCTGGCGGGTAGTGGCGTATGGACTGCTCGGGCGCGGTGTGGGCTTAGCTAAGACACGGTACTCGTCCGGGAGCTTTATACGTTGCACTGACCAGGTAACCTAGCGGGCAGCCTTCATCTGGGGATCTTTGTAACGGCCTCGTAGCGTCCCTATGCAATCACACCTCGGAAGTGTGGTATGGTGCCTTGCAAACACCGCATGGTTGGGTCCAAAACTCTTTTTGGGTTTTTACGCGACTTGTGGGTAAAGATGTACAACCTCTGCAGAGTGTAAAACTAACTAGTTAGCCGTGCTCACGGTCAAGAGCGGCCTGGACCCTCACATGATTAATTCTATGGAAGATGGAACTTTTAAACTTGTGCATTACATTTTATGGATCTGTTGCATCTTATTATCTGGGTTTGGTATATACTTACACTTGCTAGTAACAGTTGCTTAATAAAACTTGACCAACTAAAATGCTGACTTGCTTATGAGCCAACAGCTTCCACCATAAAGCCTTGCATGTTGTTATAGAACTTTTCTCTTCTTGAGTACGACATGTGCTCACGCTTGTTGTTTATTTATTGCATCTACACTACCCGCCGGCTGCTCAGATGGGCGTTTTGAAGACTACAATGATGAGTTCGATGGGTTCTAGGCGTCCGTTCTCCAGTCAGCTGCCTGTGGAGGACTTCTACGTGTGTTTCTTTTCCGCTGTTAGCTACTCGAACGATTGTTTAGTTGAGACATTCGGTCATGTAATAACTGTTTAATACTCTCTTTACGCTTTTACACTGTGTTTTGGTATTCACTGCGTCGATGCATGTGTGTAACTTGATCCTGGCGCACATGTATTCTTGCATTCGGGTTTGTCCTTAAATCCGGGTGTGACAAAGTGGTATCGAGCCGTGTTGACCGTAGGACGTTAGCCTAGTTAGAACTCGGTCGAAAATTAAGGATTTTATAACATTAGAAGCCACACATAGCTTAGCTTGCTTTATTCTATTTTATTATATCTAATCTTGGTTTAATCTTATCCTTGTTTGCTTTTGTTATCTAAGCTTGGTCTTGTCTCTTTTAGTAATCTGCACTGTCTCATCTATCTTAGATGGTTCGCCGGCTGAAGACCACGCGTTCAGGTGCCTACCGCTTTCCTAGGTACCTGGAGGACCAGGACTTCTATTGCTACTCAACGACAGGTGAGGAGCATCGGGGAAGCTTCGGGAGAGGGAAGTGAAGCAAGCTGCGCGGAGCGAGGCTCCACCGCCCGCCGTCATTGAGCCGTCGGATGACGAGCCCGAAGAGCCGGAGGAAGAGCAAGAGCCCGAGGAGGAGCCGGCGAGGAGCCGCAGCAAGGAGATGATCCGGAAGACCCCTCGGATCTCGAGGACTCGACCCGAGAAGATGGAGATGCCGAGGATCACCCCGCGCCGGAGAAGTGGAAGGTGGTCATTTGTCACCACGATGGAGGGCATGCACGCTTTCCGTCTAAGTTGAGGAGGCTCTTCCGGCGTCTTCGGTGAACGTGACGATCGACTACGTGGGACCGAAGAGGACTCACCCTCGCTACCCGACCCAAAGGTGGGATGTGTCCGTGCGCATCCCGGAAGATAACCCGCCGGATGGGGGGTGTACGAGGTTGTTGTCCATCAAGCTCTAGCTACCGCAGCTACCTTCGCAGCGAAGAGATGATGCAGCTAGGAGGGCTCTATCCGCTTGGTGCTACGAGGAAGCTCATCACCTCACCAACTCGGGTGGGGAGATCTACCCCGCCGTCGCTCCGGAGCCGTGGGCGGTGAAATTCCAATGGCCAATGAAACTCTGGGAGCACGCTATGCCATGCAAGTGGGTCACGTAGCCGCTCTCAATACCAACTTGGATGACACTCTCATGGAGCTTCAAGATCTCCGTGACCAGCAAGATGAAGACCGCGAGAGAGATCAAGAGGCTCAAAGCAGTGATCGCAGGCGAAGATGAAGATGAGGTGCAGGATGATGGAGAGGACTGGCCTGCCATGTCACCAAGACCTGCAAGGACAAGCTATGGGTCACTTGGATCCCGCACTAGGATCATATGGCCATAGGAGTTAGGTGTTAGAAGTCTTTATCTTTCTGTTATCGAGTCTGTAAACGTTAGAACGCCACGTTGGGTCGATGTGTTAGATAGTGGTGTGCTTGAGTGCTTGGTTTGTGAACATCCGTGATTTGGATTTTTGGTTGATTGCAATGTGTTGTGGATTAATGCCACAATGACATTGGTTTAGTAATAGAGTTTGATTAGTGGGTTTAAGTTCTGTTCCACCTATCTTTTATCTTATAAATTCGTAATTCTTTATCTATCATATTTTATCTATCTTAAGGAGTATTGTAGTGCTGAATCTGTTCGCGTTACTTCTTGACACAGCAGTACTGTTTTAATTTTATCTCGAGCTACAGAACTCCAAATTAAGTAAAACCAGTGGGGTTAGTTCACAAATTTCATATATGATTTTCTGTCAAAAATTCAGCTATATCCAATTAATATTCGGGGAGTTATGGACGAAACTTTAAGCTAACAGAAATCTGTCAATTCCTGCTGACATACCTGTCTTAATTATTTTATATCTCGAGTTGTAGACCTCCGATTGAGGCAAAACCAGTTGGGTTAGTTCAGTAATTTCATACACCATATCTCCAGAAAAACTCGTGGTTTTTGGTTACTGGAACAGAGAGATATCTTGGTTTCTTTACAGCTATCAGAATCTGTCTTATTCTGGAATTCAGCAATTATTATCTTTTCAGCTTTTCAATTGTTATCATCATCTAAATCAGTGTTTCTAACGCTCAGATGGTAAACACCAGGTCCGGATCAGGGGTTGATCAGCCTCCAGTGGTTCGTCAAGGTCGAGGCAACAGTTCGAGCAGTGCACCTCCACCACCACCGCCACCAATGGATCCTATGCACAGCTTCTTTCGGAACCGGTGCCGGCCTCTTGCGAACTTGACGGACACCGTGGCCAACCTGCGGGCTCAAGCTAATAATCCGCCACCACCACCGCCACAGCAGCCGGCGCCTATGAACAGCACCGGGAGTTCATGAGCCATCGTCCACCGGTCTTCACCCATGCTGCAGATCCACTTGACGCTGATGATTGGCTGAAGACTGTGAGCAAGATGCTCACCACGGCTCAGTGCGATGACAGAGAGAAGGTCCTGTTTGCTGCCGGTCGACTCCAAGGATCTGCAGGAGCTTGGTGGGATGCTTACACGACCGCCCATGCTGCACCCAACACCATCACTTGGCAGGAGTTCACAGAGAGCTTCCGGAACCATCATATTCCTGCTGGGGTGATGAGGCTTAAGAAGAAGGAGTTCCTCTCTCTCAAGCAGGGAGGGATGTCAGTGGCAGAATATCGGGACAGGTTCATTGAGTTGTCTCGCTATGCACCGGAGGAGGTAGCGGATGATCCTAAGAAGCAGGAGCGCTTCTTGGAGGGTTTGGCTGGACCGCTTCGTTACCGGGCCGACGTCGCATACCTTCCGGACTTTCCAGCAGCTGCTCGACAAGGCTATTGTTCTGGAATCCATGCGCAGAGAGTTGGGGGAGTTGAAGAGGAAGGCTACTACTCCAGGGCAGTCCGGGAGCCACACTCGTCCCCGTTTTACTTCACCGCCGGGAGCCCCGTTCCGTCCGGGAGGCCCGTCGGGGAGGTTATGGCCGGCGGCGGCGGTACGGTACCGGCCGCGGCGGTTCCGGCGCACTCCTCGGCGGTTTCGCGCCCGGGACCGCGGACACCACGCCCCCTTACCCGCGCAGCCGTCCGATGACTCCTCTTGGTACGCCCGTGAGGCCAGGCGCCCCACACACCCCCGCGGGCAACACTTGTTTCAAGTGTGGAGAGGTCGGGCATTATGCTAATGCCTGTCCTAAGAGGCACCCCCCAGGCACCCCCGTGCAGAACCAGCAGATGCAGCAGTTGAGGAGCGGGAACCAGACCCCGCAGAGCAACAAGAGGCCGCAGAGTCAGGGCAGTGGAAGGGTGAATCACGTGAGTACCGAGACCGCTCAGGAGAATCCACACGTGGTGCTTGGTATGTTCTTTGTCAACTCTATCCCCGCATCAGTATTATTTGATTCTGGAGCTTCCCATTCATTTATATCTCGCTCGCTTTGTGTCCAAGCATAGCATACCCATGTGTCCCATGAAACAAACCATGCTAGTTAGATCACCGGGGGGATATGAGGTCTTTATATATGTGTCCTAATGTTAGACTAAAGATCATGGGAGCGGACTTTTGGGCAAACCCGATAGTGCTTGGAATCGAAGGATCTTGATGTTATACTGGGTATGGATTGGTTGGGCACTCATGATGCGACAATACAGTGTGCTAAGAGGACTGTTCTTCTCACTGGTCCTAGCGGGGAAAAGATTGAACTTGTGGCTGATCCACCGTCAGATGCAGGAGGTTCTGTGCAGCAGCTGGATGGCAAGGCTTTGGAGGATATCAGGGTGGTTAATGAGTACCCGGACGTGTTTCCAGAGGAGTTGCCAGGTATGCCACCTGACCGAGATGTTGAATTTGTTATTGATCTATTACCTGGTACTGCTCCTATTTCTAAACGTCCATATAGAATGTCTAGTACACAATTGATAGAACTTAAGAAACAGATTAATGAATTATTGGAAAAGGGGTTTATCCGTCCTAGTTCATCACCTTGGGGAGCACCGGTTATCTTTGTTGAGAAGAAGGATGGTACTCAGAGGATGTGTGTGGATTATCGATTGCTTAATGAGGTCACTATCAAGAATAAGTATCCATTGCCTCGCATTGAACACTTGTTTGATCGGATGAGAGGTGCTAAGGTGTTCTCTAAGATTGATTTGCGTTACGGTTATCATCGATGAAGATCGATGGTCGGATATTCCTAAAACTGCATTCACCACCGGGTATGGACCGTATGAGTATACTTGTTATGTCCTTTGGGTTGACAAATGCACCCGCCTACTTTATGTATCCGATGAACAAGGTGTTTATGGAGTACTTGGATAAGTTCGTTGTGGTGTTTATTGATGATATTCCGTTTACTCCAAGACCGAGGAGGATCATGAGGACCATTTGAGGCTTGTTTTGCGAGGAGTTGAGAGAGCAGCGAGTTGTATGCCAAGTTCAGCAAATGTGATTTCCGGTCGAAGGAAGTCTCTTTCCCCGGGGCATATCATCACGGATGGAGGTATCGCGATTGATCCAGCTAAGGTAGAAGATGTGTTGAAGTGGGAACCGCCGAGGACAGTTAAGGAGATCAGGAGTTTCCTTGGACTTGCAGGGTACTATCGACGGTTCATCGAGGGGTTCTCTAAGATTGTGAAGCCTCTCACCACCTTACTGGAGAAGGATAGAGAGTTCAAGTGGACTGATGCTGTCGGCGAGTTTTGAGGAGTTGAAGCGAGAGGTTGACGACCGCTCCGGTGCTTGTGATGCCGGACTTGCGGAAGGGCTTTGATATCTCTCGCGATGCATCGAGACAAGGTTTGGGTTGTGTTCTTATGCGGGAGGGACACGTCATAGCTTACGCATCAAGGCGGTTGAGGAAGCATGAGCGAGAACTATCCTACGCATGATCCGGAACCGGCGGGCACCGTGGTTCATGCTTTAAAGATTTGGAGACATTACATCATGGGGACCAAGTGCCGCATCTACACGGACCACAAGAGCTTAAAGTACATCTTTACTCGAAGGATCTTAATCCGAGGCAACGCCGATGGTTGGAGTTGATCAAGGATTACGATCTGGACATACAGTATCATCCTGGGAAGGCTAACCTGGTTGCAGATGCTTTGAGTCGGAAGGGACAAGCCAATACAGCTTTGGTGTTCCAGCTGCCTGATGAGCTGATGAGGGACTTTGAGGGACTCAATCTGGGGATAGCTGCTCACACTGAGGGAGTCACTTTGGAGGTAGAGTCTACTCTGGAGCAACAGATTCGTGAAGGACAGCTGAAGGATGAGGAGATCAAGGAGATCAGGGACACCATGGAGAGGGGCAAGGCCCCGGATTTCACTGAGGACGATCAGGGAACGATATGGTTCAAGAATCGGATCTGTGTGCCTGATGTGGGAGATCTCCGGAAGACGATCTTGAGGGAGGCTCATGACTCAGCTTATTCCATTCATCAAGGCAAGACAAAGATGTATCGGGATCCGCGCAGGTACCGGTGGTATGGGATGAAGCGGGATGTAGCCGCTCACGTTGCGTTGTGTGACACGTGCCACAAGGTCAAGGCCGAACATCGAGACCGAGCGGGATTGCTGTGCGCCATTGAAGGTGCCGAGTGGAAGTGGGAAGAGATAGGCATGGATTTCATCGTTGGGTTGCCCCGTACTCGTGATGGATATGATTCTATATGGGTTATCGTGGATCGTTTGACAAAGGTTGCTCACTTCATACCCGTGCGTACCACTTATACTGGGGCAAAGCTAGCAGAGTTGTACATGACCAGGATCGTATGCTTGCACGGTGTTCCTAAGAAGATAGTTTCTGACCGAGGGACTCAGTTCACGTCACGTTTCTGGGAGAAACTGCATGAGTCTATGGATACGAAGTTGAACTTCGGCTCGCCTTATCATCCGCCGACGGATGGTCGGACGTAAAGGACAAATCGGATTCTAGAGGACATGTTGAGAGCTTGCGCCCTCAAGCATGGTGAGAGCCGGGACAAGAGCTTGCCGTATGCCGAGTTTTCTTACAACAACGCCTATCAAGCCGGTCCGAAGATGGCACCCTTTGAGGCCCCGTATGGGAGAAAGTGCGAACCCCATTGTACTGGAGTCAGACAGGCGAGAGTCAGTTGTTTGGGACGGACATCATCAAGGAGGCAGAGAGGCAGGTTCGGATCATCGGAGAGAACTTGAGAGTTGCTCGGTCCGGACGTGAAAAGTTATGCGGACGGGAAGAGGAGAGATGTATCTTTCCACGAGGGCGACTATGTGTATCCGAAGGTGTCACCTATCGAGGTTTACGCGAGTTTAAGGTAAAGGGAAAGTTGTCTCCTCGCTACATCGGACCTTTCCCGCATCTTGCAACGAGTGGGAGAGGTAGCCTACAGACTTGAGTTGCCAGCGCAGCTTGCAGATGTGCATGATGTGTTCCATATCTCTCAGTTAAAGAGAGGTCTCAAGCCTCATGATAAAGAACCGTTGCCTATGGATGGGTTGGATGTGAAGGAGGATCTCACCATCACTGAACGGCCTATCAAGATTCTCGGGACGGATTGACACGGGTTACAAGAAACCGGGCTTTCATAATGTGCAAGGTGCGGTGGAGTAATCATGCGAGAGGATGAGGCAACTTGGGAGAGAGAAGAGGAGTTGAAAGCAGAATATCCACATCTCTTTGATCCATCCGAATCTCGAGGACGAGATTCATCTTAAGGGGGGTAGGATTTGTAACACCCTAAATTCCAATTCCTGAATTTAATTAAAATTTGCTTAGCAACATTTCGATCTCGCTTAAGGAATATAAGGTTGTTGTGCTTTTCTAGGCATTTAATCACTTTTCTTAATTAATTAATGAAATATAGGAGTTTACTGTTGCATGCATGCTGGTGCATTGTTTTTGAGTGTTGGATTCAAATCTTGGTTTGAATTCAAAGTTGTTTGTAGTTTAAATTGGTTTGGAGAAAAGATTTGGAAATGTAAAAGAAAAAGGAAAAAGAAAAAGAAAAAAAAAAGAAGGAGCAAACCTTTTCGCGCGGGCCGTTTTTAGCCCGGCCCGGCGGCCTAGCCGCGCCTTGCGGCCCGGCCGGCCCGAAGAACCGGCCGCGCGCGCGCGCCGCGGAGGCCGACGGGGCGGGCCCGCCCGCGTCATCGCCTACCTCCGCTCGGACTCGAGTCCGAGTCGGGCTTGGGGGTCGCGCTCGACCCCGCGCCGCGCGGGCCCGCGCGCGCAGGGGCCTCCCCGGCCCTATTTAAAGCGCCGCCGCCCTCGCACCGCCTCACCCCGTGCTCTCGTGCCGCCGCGCCCCGAAAACCCTAACCCCTAGCTGCCCCCGCGTCGCCGCCTCGGGCTCCGCCGTCGCCGCCTCGGTTCGTGCCGCCGCCGCCGTTCGCCGCCCCTCCGTCGCTCCCCGTGCAACCGCCGAAGGGTAAGGAGCCCACCGGTGCGGTTCGTTTGGGTCCCCGTGCGCCGCACCACCGCCTTCGCCGTCGCCGGTCTTGCGCCACCGCCGTGACTCGCCGGCGCCGCCGTCCCTCATCGTCGCCGCCCGTGAGGGCCACCCGTGGTTTCGCCTCGAGCACGTGGTCGTCTCGGTGTTTTTCCTCGTGTTTTTTTGGGCACCCTAGCCCCCGCGTCGCGAGCCGCGCCGCCGCCCGCCGCCGCGCGCCGCCGCGCCTTGCCTCGCCGCCGGCCGCTCGCCGCCGCCGCTCGCTCGCACGGCACCGCCGCCGTCCGGTTGGCCATCCGGCGTCCCGGATCGCGCCGCGTCGCCGGTCAACCCGGCGGCGTGCACGGCCAACCCTAGCCCGCGCCCGCATTAGATCCGAGCCGCCGGATCGCGATCCAACGGATCCGATCCACCTCCTTATCCTTAACCGCGCGTTTTTGCAAATAAAACCCCGAGTTTTCCCCCGTTTCACAAAAAATACCCTTCCACCTTATAAAATCCTTACGTTTTAGTCCTCGTTTTCTTCCGTTTTAACCCGAAGCCCTAAAATTCTTTACAAATAAGTCCTAAAACTTGTTTTAATCATAACTTTGTCGTTTTAACTCCGTTTTTAGCGTTCCTTATATCCACGCGATCGTCTCGACGAGTAGAATAGTTTTCTGTTGCTTTTGTTACTGTTTGAGATGATTGGTGTACTGTTTCTTATTTATTTCCATTGCTTGCTTGTATGTGATGTGTGGAGCGTAGCGTACGAGCAATTCGGGGACTTCGCTGTTGTTGAAGAGTATCAAGACCCCGAGCAGCTTCCGGTGCTGGTGGAAGGCAAGTCCTTGCTGCATTCCCGTTAAATTCCTATTACAACATGCATTTTAATTACACCGTTGTTTATTATTGCTATGCATTAAATTGATGGGTCCTATTGCTAAGGTTCGACTAGCTTTGTTATCCTATGCCTTGATCAACTCGGGTTTACTTTATGTCGGGTAGCACATGCTAGCGCCTTACGTGGTTTTGGTTGGTTTAATGAACACTTGTTAATATGGCTTTACTTATGCTATCATTTCATGTAATGCAAGAACACTTTACTTTGTTAATCGGAACATGGAGAACCACCCGGAAAACAAGGTACTACCACAAGACATATGGCTCGTCTTGGCTTATTAATTAGTGAACTAGATGTTAGGTATGCTTTACCCGATAAGGGTTGGGGGCCGGCGGGTAGTGGCGTATGGACCTGCTCGGGCGCGGTGTGGGCTTAGCTAAGACACGGTACTCGTCCGGGAGCTTTATACGTTGCACCGACCGGGTAACCTAGCGGGCGGCCTTCATCCGGGGATCTTTGTAACGGCCTCGTAGCGTCCCTATGCAATCACACCTCGGAAGTGTGGTATGGTGCCTTGCAAACACCGCATGGTTGGGTCTAAAACTCTTTTGGGTTTTTACGCGACTTGTGGGTAAAGATGTACAACCTCTCGCAGTGTAAAACTAACTAGTTAGCCGTGCTCACGGTCAAGAGCGGCCTGGACCCTCACATGATTAATTCTATGGAAGATGGAACTTTTGAACTTGTGCATTACATTTTATGGATCTGTTGCATCTTATTATCCGGGTTTGGTATATACTTACACTTGCTAGTAACAAATGCGCTTAATAAAACTTGACCAACTAAAATGCCGACTTGCTTATGAGCCAACAACTTCCACCATAAAGCCTTGCATGTTGTTATAGAACTTTTCTCTTCTTGCCGAGTACGACATGTGCTCACGCTTGTTGTTTATTTATTGCATCTACACTACCCGCCGCTGCTTAGATGGGCGTTTTGAAGACTACAATGATGAGTTCGATGGGTTCTAGGCGTCCGTTCTCCGGTCGGTACCGCTCGTGGAGGACTTCTACGTGTGTTTCTTTTCCGCCGTTAGCTACTCGAACGATTGTTTAGTTGAGACATTCGGTCATGTAATAACTTTTTAATACTCTCTTTACGCTTTTACACCGTGTTTTGGTATTCACCGCGTCGATGCATGTGTGTAACTTGATCCCGGCGCACATGTATTCTTGCATTCGGGTTTGTCCTTAAATCCGGTGTGTGACATCCGGTAGGAAGACGAGCACCCAGAGCGACTCGGACTCCGACTCCGACGACGAGGTGCGTGAAGAACTTCCCTTCTTACGTCAGGAGAATGAACGGCTTGGCTTGTTGCTTGATAATCGTGATGACATGCTTAGAGAGACTAAGAAAATGAGGAAAGAGCTTAGGGCTTCACTTGAGGATGCTAGGACTAGAGTGGCTGAGTTAGAAACACAAAACTTGGATGCTAAGCTTGAAATTGACTCTCTTAAAGCTTCACCTGTTGTTTCTGATGAAGTTGAATGTGCTGATTGTCCTATTTTCCTTACTGATCTTGCTATGTTTAAGGAAAAGCATGCCTCCAAGTGTGAGGAACTAGATATGCTTAGGGTTGAAGTGGCTGAGCTTAAGTATAGACCTACTTTGCTAGGTGCTTTCACTTTTTGCCCTGTTTTGCATGGAAAATTTGATGAGATGCATGCTTACAATGTTGCTCTTGAGGCTAAGTTGAAAGAACCAATTCCGACATCTTGCTCTACCTGTGAATTGCATGCTTTGAAGAATCTGGAACTTGCACATTATGTTGATCATTTGCAGGATGAGAATGATGAGTTGAGAAAGTTGATGGGTTGGTTGTCTAGTCATGAGCCTCAGTTGAGGATAATGATCGAAGCAGGATGGTGAGGGACTTGGGGCAAACAAGGTTGGTGAGGGAAGTGGAGAGAATATCCCAGAGCCACCAAAAACCCACCACAAAAATGCTTTTCATCCTAAACCGAACCATCTTAGGAACCAACTAGACACAACCCCAGCTCCACCCATGTTTCCTCCACAAACAAATGATTTCCAAAAGCCTATCATGTTCGTGAGCACTTTTGGGAAAGTGTTCTTTGGAAAAGAGAGTGAGAAGGCAAGTGGGGAGGAACCAGTTGAGAAACCTTGTGAGGAAAAACCGGTTGAGAAGTAGAGTGGAGAGAAACCAAGTGAGCAGCCCCATCCTAAGCCCATAAAGTTTCATTGTGGCTATTGTGGCAAAGATGATCACAAGGATGAGTTTTGCTTCAAGAGGAAGCGTGAGGAGAGGATGGCAAAGGAGTGGGCGAACAAGGATAGGTACAACCCTTCCCATGGTGTACCTAAGCCTCGTATGCCACTGCCCAGGGGTAAAGCTGTTGTGAGGAGCATTCCAGCATGGGGAGACGCAAGTTCCCGCAGCCTATGGGTTTTTCTGGAGAGGGCGGTCAGACCGGTCTGGCTAGGCAGTCAGACCGGCCCTGCCCAGAGGGCGCGCGGTTAGACCGGCCTAGCTAGGCGGTTCAACCGCCCCCCAGAATTCTGGGCGGAGAGGTTTTCAAGGCGGTGAGTCGAGTGGCTTCAGTTCTGGAGGTCGTGGTGCTGGTCGTTGGTCTGGAGAGTCTGCAGGTGGTCAGTTTGCTAGGTGTTCTCCCCCTCGTGCTCAATATGGGGATGGGAGGAGTCGTAGCTTTGAGATAGAGAGGTGGGACGGTCCACGGTCTTTCTTTCGTGGTTTTGGTCCTCCTCCAGTTAGAGAGGGATGGTTCCCTCATAGTGGTTACTGTGGTGGAGTTCGTGGAGGTAGCTTTGGTAGGAAAGATGTTTTGGATTGTGCTAACCCTACTTTTGAGCAAATGGCTCGGCACTGGTTTTACTCTTTTGGTACTAACCCCAGTGCTGAGTCATTTGTTCACTCACGTGCTCGTTTTTGAATTTCAAGTGGGAGACATGAAGAACATTTGGTTGATTGACTCTGGTTGCTTGAGGCATATGACCGGAGAAAAGGGGTGGTTCCCAAGTCTCGTCCTGGTGGTGACAAAGAGGTACATCACCTTTGGGGACAATGGGCGAGGATGTGTGCTATCAGAAGGTGAAATTAAGGTGAGGTACATCACCTTTGGGGACAATGGGCGAGGATGTGTGCTACTGTTGAGGGGGAGGTAGCATCAAGGCGAGAACCTCCTCGGTGAGTACAAGTGGATCACCCAGCTTCGAGGATCATCGGCGACATGAATGAACGTACTACACGGTCAAGGGTTCGGAACAATTCTCATTTCGCTCATGCTGCATTTGTTGCCACCTTTGAGCCCAAAGACATTGGACACGCACTATCTGATCATAATTGGGTTAATTCGATGCATGAGGAGTTGGAGAACTTTGAGAGGAATCAGGTTTGGGAATTGGTTGATCCTCCCCCAGGGTGTAAGCCGATTGGGACAAAATTGGTGTGGAAGAACAAAGAGGGAGAGAAAGGTGAAGTGGTGAGAAACAAGTCAAGGCTTGTTGCTTAGGGGTTCAGTCAGAAGGAGGGGATTGACTACGAGCAGACCTTTGCTCCCGTAGCCCGTTTGAAGGCGATTAGAATCCTTCTAGCCTTTTCCATGGCTAAAGGGTTCAAGTTGCACCAAATGGATGTGAAGAGTGCCTTCTTGAATGGTGTGTTGGAAGAACAAGTGTATGTGAGGCAGCCACCGGGGTTTGAGAGTGAGAAGTACCCCCACAGGGTGTACAAGTTGAGGAAGGCGCTGTATGGGTTGAAGCAGGCACCTAGAGCTTGGTATGGTAGGTTGAAGGGGTTCCTGTTTGAGCGAGGGTTTGAGATGGGAAAGGTCGACCAGACCTTGTTTTTTACTCAGCCAGGGCAGAGATATCCTGATTGTGCAGGTTAACGTGGATGATATTGTCTTTGGTGGCTCATCTAATTCTCTTGTTGCAAGGTTTGCAGATGATATGAGCAGGGAATTTGAGATGAGCATGATGGGTGAGTTGAAGTTCTTCCTCGGGCTACAAATCAAACAATCAAAGGAAGGAACGTTTGTACACCAAGCTAAGTACACCAAGGACATTGTGCAGAAGTTCAAGATGGAGGACTCCAAGGCTATGGCGACGCAGATGAGTACGACTACAACTCTTGATGCGGATGAGGAAGGTGAACACGTGGACCAGAAGGAGTACCGAAGCATGATCAGGTCACTCCTCTACTTGACGGCGACGAGGCCAGACATCCAGTTCTCGGTATGTCTATGCGCTCGTTTTCAAGCGTCTCTGAGGAATTCGCATCGGCAAGCAGTGAAGTGAATTTTCAGGTACTGGCGTCACACTCCCGACTTTGGCCTGTGGTACTCCGCGTCTTCTTCTTTGGCACTTCATGGTTTTTCAGACACGGATTTTGCCGGGTGTCGGTTGGATAGGAAGTTCACTTCTGGGATTTGCCAGTTTTTGGGATCTTCTTTGGTGTCTTGGTCTTCCCGCAAACAGTCGAGTGTTGCTCAATCCACTATCGAGGTAGAGTACGTTGCCGCAGCTAGTTGTTGCTCTCAGCTCCTTTGGATCACACACACCATGAGTGACTTTGGTGAGGAGTATACCCATGTCCCACTTCAATGTGATAGCACCAGTGCCATAAGCGTTGCAAAGAACCTAGTGCTACATTCCAAAACCAAGCACATAGAAGTGAGATATCATTGTCTGTGAGACAATGTAGAGAAAGGGAAGATAACCTTGATCGATGTACCCACACATGACCAACTAGCCGATATTTTCACCAAACCCCTAGATCAAGCAACTTTCACTCGTTTGCAGGGGGAGCTTGGTGTTTGTTTGATTTCTTGAGTTGGTGTGTGGGAGCTCCTTTGTAGCATATGTATAGCTTTCCTTTAAGCATTTCTTGCATTTGGCATGGCATATGTAACATGATGTGTAGGCATCTTTGTATCTTAGGTTGCATGCATTTTGTACCATATGCATTGTTTTAGGAAAAGCTTCTCCTATATACATTGTTCACCATGATGTGCTATATATGATTGTGTGAGCTAGTTTGGTATGATACGGTTAGTTTGGCTTAGCTCTTGATGATCTTGATTTATAATCCATGGTTGATGGCTATGTTTTTGAAAAATGTCACATATATGCTCTCTTATGTGTAAATGCCTTTATATGATCTTGACATGTTTTAGTGGCTTGGTTATGCTTAATTTGTGGTTGGATAGCTTTTTTTGATCATATGGGGCCAAAGGCTCATTTGCCATCATGAATGTTTAGCCTCTTGCTTTATCTTGTGGAGGGGCATAAGTTCCTTTTTGTCACAAATACATTTCATGTACCAATTATAAATCTGAAAATGAAATGTAAAATGCTTGGAAAATGTGCTCCCATGTCATATGTGCTGTTGGGGACAACCACAAGGGTCCCCTAAATAACCAGGGGAAACCCTCTTAAAACCTGCAAAAAACGCGAATCACGGATCAACTCACGCACCCAAAACACATGCATGACACGACCGCGGCCCTGGTGGCCCCCGCGGCCCGCCAGGGCGGAACAGCGGGACGCCCCTCGAGTGAGGTCCGCCTCGCTCGAGGGATAGACGCTCCCTTGGGCGAGTTCCGCCTCGCTCGAGGGCTCAACGCCCCCTCGGGCGGGGTCCGCCTCGCTCGAAGGATCAACCCCACCCCTCGAGTGAGGTCCGCCTCGCTCGAGGGCTAAACACCCCCTCGGGCAGGGTCCGCCTCGCTCGAAGGATCAACCCCGCCCCTCGAGTGAGGTCTGCCTCACTCGAGGGCTAAACACCCCCTCGGGCGGGGTCCGCCTCGCTCGAGGACACCCGCACGCACGTTGCCCGCGCTCCTGCCCCCGTGTACGGGCATTTAATGCCCTGACACCACAGGACGCACGCCGCGACCTTGACGCGCCGCGGAATCGCGTCCCGGCGCTGTTCCACCAACTCCCTGGGGGAGGCCATCCCCGCCGCTGTGTAGCACTGTGCGGTAAGGCCGGTGTCAGCTCCATGACGCTGTGCCGCCTACCCCCATACAACTAACACGCCGAGCCCTCGAAGGGGGGTGGCAGCACCCTCGAATGTCTTTTTCGTGATTACACAGGGCCACGCCGTGACGTCAGGCCGGCGGGATCGGTCATCCCCATCACTGTCAACCCTGTGCGACCATCCCCGCCACTGCAGCACCACGCCGGGCACTGTGACGACTTCCCCAAAGCTGTTGGAGAACACGGGGACAAGACGTCGCCACGACGGCCACTGTGCCACGTACGGCCCCCCGTCAACGACACCCTCTAATCGGCCCACTACGGCGGCCGGACGACCAACCGCTACGCCGCCACCCTCGAAGCCGCTCCTGTACGAGCACAGGACGCACCACGACGCCGCGGCTGAGGAGGATTCGCCAGGACGGCCGTAAACTCCGCGGCACTGCTCGCCATGCCTCCCCACGTAGGGATATAGTGCGGCACGCATGTAAACTGCTCCCTCCTTGGCCTATAAAAGGAGGGGCAGTCCCCCAGCCGTGGGGGGACGGGACGACGGACAGCAATCACCAACACGCTCTCCGCCTTCCCCACGATATTGGCACTCACCTCAATCAATACCTCTGGGACTTGGAGGCCAGGCCTCCTCCCCCACCTCGCTTGTAGCCCCCCTCTACGAGCACCACGGTGCGAAGCAATATAGTGCCCCGAGCACAGCACTGCTAGACGTACGGTCCCGGCCGGAACCAGGATAAACCCAGTGTCCTTAGTTGCTAGCACCGAACTATCGAGAGGCAGATCTCAGCGCTCATTACTAGTTAGTGTTGGGACTACTTTCCGCACCGACAGTTGGCGTGCCAGGTAGGGGGTCGCTTTGAAGATCGGCTCGTCACCAGCCCTCTTGATGGTGATTTGCACCGAGTACCGCGGCCAGAGGTATTCCATGGGCAGCTCGGACCCTCTCCCAGCCGGATTCGAAATCCGGTTCGGGAGCCTAAACTTTCAGGCCACGGGGAACGGCTACCTCATGTGCATCACCAACCGCGAAGAACTTCGTGCGTGGTGGCAAGCCGGGTCGGCCCTGGTCCCCGTCGCACCTGTCGTTGAGACACCAACACCCGCCAGCACAGATGCTGCGGGTCCCTCGGCGACTCGACGCCGCCGACGTTCCAGTCAGCACTCTCGACAGGCGCGGACGGAGCGCCGACGAGCCGCGCACGCCGCCACGTAGGGCGACGCGCCCACCGGCGAGACGACGGCCGCTCCGACGGGGAGCGCTCGGTCTCGGGGCCACGCTTCCCCATAGGTCCGCGAGGCGCTACGACGGTGTACGTCGCCTCCCCCAACACCGACGCGGCGACGCGTAGGGTACGCCCTGGCCGCCATGCTCCGGCCGCCAGGTATCCCAGCGCTTCCGCCACCGACGAGTCGTCCCACGGCCCCGTCAGCGAGCTGCCACCCACCACTTCGCACGGGTACGCGGAGTGGGACTTCTTCGGGGTGCCTGACCCAGTGATGTTTCAGCGATTCCTCGACGCCACGGACTACTGGTTCGGCTACTCCGACGACTCCAGCGCTGGGAGCTACGACCCCGCGTGGGAGTGCTGCGTCGTGATCACCAACGACCAAACAAACGTCGCGAACGCGGCAGAAGCTGGCGACAGAGAGGTTCCCCCCGGCCCGGGAACTGGACCACGCCAGAGCGCGGGGCCAAGCGCTCCTCCCTCCTTACCGTCGAGGGGGGCCGACATCAACGCGCAGCTGGCTCAAGCACGCGAGGTTGAGGCCAAGCTCACGGAGGAGTACCGCGGGGTGCGGCTACTTCGAGCCTCCATCACCGGGGAAGCCTCCGCACGCGGCGAACGCGCTCGCGAGTTGGGCAGACAAGCCCATGATCGCATCAACGCCAACTTCAACGTCGACGACCTGAACACGCCCCCACGAGCGAGGCAGAAGCTCATCACCGCTGCAACGCTGCTGCGGGCCATGCCCGCCCCCTCAACGCCCGAGGCGCGGAACCTGCACCGTGAGGCGCAGGCACTCATCGAGCAAGCGGCCGTTCAGCAGGCTGAAAGCTCGGCATCCCACATCTGCCTGCAGGAGAGCGCGCGGGACGACGGGGGCGCGCAGGGCCCCGAACCATCGGTGCACGCGGGAGGTGCAGTGGAACGTCCTGCCAATCCAGGGCGCACGCCGGTCAAGGAGCGGATCCTCGACACGCGCGGGCAAGCCCAAGATGGCGACACCCGCAACGTCATCAATGCCTGGCGGATGGGCAACGCGGAAACGCGGGCGACAGCGGGCTACCACCCTCGACGGGGTGGGCGCTACGATAGCCGGGAGGACCGGTCACCGACGCCAGAGCCCCCGGGAACCCGCGTGTTCAGCCGGGAGATCCACACGACGAGTTTCCCCCAGCGCTTCCGCCAGCCCACGTCGATCGACAAATACAACGGGGAGACGGACCCTAGTGTATGGATCAATGACTACCGCCTGGCGTGCCAGCTGGGCGGAGCCACCACCGACGAGGTCATCATCCGCATCCTACCCCTGCACCTCACCGACTCGGCGCGGACGTGGCTCGAGCACCTGCCGGCCAGCCAGATCCACAACTGGGACGATCTGGTCCACACCTTCATGGGGAACTTTCAGGGCACGTACGTGCACCCTGGAAACTCCTGGGACCTGCGCGCATGCACCCAGAAGCTCGGCGAGTCGCTCCGGGACTTCATACGGCGCTTCTCCAAGCGCTGCACGGAGCTCCCAAGCGTGGCCCAGTCCGAGATTGTGCACGCCTTCCTCGAGGGCACCACGTGCCGGGACCTCGTGCGCGAGCTCGGGCGCAGCCCGCCAGTCGAATCAAATGAGCTATTGGACATCGCCACCAGCTTTGCCTCAGGCGAAGAGGCAGTGGGGGCGATCTTCGACGGGAAGAAAGGCAAGCGAGTGGAGGACCAAGGAGCCCCAGCAGAAGCATAAGCGGGGCAAGAAAGGAAAGAAGCCGCGCCACGAGGCGCGTGAGCAGGGGCGCGACGATGAAGGCGACGAAGCCCTTGCTATTGACCCAGCTCGACGAGGCCCTCGACCGGCCCCTCGAGGCCCTGGGGTATTCGACGACATGCTGAAAAAGCCATGTCCCTACCACAAGACGCCGGTCAACCACACCCTCAAGCAGTGTGACATGCTCAAGAGGTTCTACGGCCACGCCGCCGCGAAAGACGGTGAGGCCAAGAAGGATGGGGCTGACGGCAATGCCGGTGGCTTCCCTGCAGTGGAGAACGTCTTCCTTATCTTCGGGGGGGGGGCAACCGTTGACATGTCCAACAGCCAGCGCAAGCGGGAGCGGCACGAGGTCCTCGCCGCGGAGAAGGCACATCCCTCCTTCCTCGACTGGTCGGAGGACGCCATCACCTTCAGCCGCGAGGATCACCCGAACTGCATCCCTAACCCGGGTCAGTATCCACTGGTGGTCGACCCGGTCATCGGGAATGCGCGCTTCTCAAAGGTGCTGATGGACGGAGGCAGCAACCTCAACATCCTCTGCGCACACTCTGTGCCTGTTGGGGATCGGGTTGGACCAGCTGCGGCCCAGCACGACGCCGTTCCTTGGCGTCGCGCCGGGCAAGCGCGTCCAGCCCCTGAGGCAGATCGATCTGCCAGTCTGGTTTGGCACACCAGACAATTTCCGCAAGGAAATGCTCACCTTCGAGGTGGTGGGATTCAGGGGCGCGTACCACGCTATCCTCGGGCGACCATGCTATGCCAAGTTCATGGCGGTCCCCAACTACACCTACCTCAAGATGAAGATGCCGGGGCCCAAGGGTGTCATCACCGTGGGCTCGTCGATCGAGCACGCATTCGACTGCGACGTCGAGTGCGTGGAGCACGCGGAGGCTCTAGCGCTGGATGAGGCGCTCGTGGCGAACTTGGAGAAGCTGGTCAACGAGGACCTCGACTCCGCCGCCAAACACGCCGGCAGCTTCGAGGCTGCCGAGCAGACCAAAGAGGTGCCCCTCAACCCTGCTGCCCCCGAGGGCAAGGCGTTGAGGGTCAGCTCCACCCTCGATCCGAAATAGGAAGTGGTGCTCGTCGACTTCCTCCGCGCCAACGCCGACATTTTTGCGTGGAACCCCTCGGATATGCCAGGCATTCCGAGGGAGGTCGCTGAGCACTCCCTTGACATCCTACCTCACTCCCGCGCCGTGCAGCAACGGCTGCGCCGCTTTGACGAAGAGCGGCGCCGGGCGATCGGAGTAGAGCTGCGGAAGCTCCTCGAGGCTGGGTTCGTCAAGGAAGTGTTCTACCCTATGTGGCTAGCTAACCCTGTTTTAGTTAAGAAAAAGAATGGGAAGTGGTGGATGTGTGTAGACTATACTAGTTTAAATAAAGCATGTCCGAAAGTTCCTTTTCCTTTGCCACGAATCGATCAAATCGTTGACTCGACCGCCGGGTGTGAGCTCTTGTGTTTCCTTGACGCCTATTCCAGGTACCACCAAATAAAAATGAAGGAGTCCGACCAGCTCGCGACTTCATTCATCACACCGTTCGGGATGTATTGCTACGTGACAATGCCGTTCGTTCTCCGAAATGCGGGCGCTACATACCAGCGATGTATTCAACACGTTTTCGGGAATCACATCGGGCGGACCATTGAGGCATACGTAGACGATATAGTGGTGAAGACCAGGAAGGCGGACGACCTGGTTAGCGACCTTCGCGTCGCGTTCGGCTGCCTACGGGCCAACGCGGTGAAATTGAACCCCGAAAAATGTGTCTTTGGCGTGCCGCGGGGCATGTTGTTAGGATACATTGTCTCCCAGCGAGGCATCGAGGCCAACCCCAAAAAGGTCGCTGCCCTCGAGCGAATGGGTCCGATTCGGGACCTCAAGGGGGTCCAAAAGGTATTGGGGTGCCTCGCCGCCTTGAGCCGCTTCATTTCGCGGCTCGGCGAGAAGGGCCTACCCCTCTACCGGCTCCTGAAAAAACACGAGCGGTTCTCCTGGACCGTCGAGGCCCAGGAGGCGCTTGACAAGCTGAAGGCGACCCTCGCCCACGCCCCGATCCTTATGCCGCCTCAGGACGGCGAGCCTCTGTACCTCTATGTCGCCGCGACCACCCGTGGGTCGGCCGCCGTCATCGTGGTAGAGCGCACGGAGGAGGGGGCACACCCCGCGGCCCGGCCGGCCGGTGTACTACATCAGCGTGGTTCTGTCCGAGACAAAGGCGCGTTACTCGCAGGTCCGAAAGCTGCTCTACGCGGTGGTCCTCGCACAGCGCAAGCTCCGCCACTACTTAGAGGCTCACCCGGTCACGGTGGTCTCCTCCTTTCCGTTGGGAGAGATCATCCGAAACCCAGATGCAGCGGGCAGGATTGCCAAGTGGTCGGTGGAGCTGATGGGCGAGACGCTCGCCTATGCGCCGCACAAGGCAATCAAGTCCCAAATCTTGGCGGACTTCGTCGCCGAATGGACGGACATGTAGTTGCCGCCGCCACAGATCCAGGTCGAGTGCTGGACCCTCTACTTCGATGGGTCAGTGATGAAGACAGGCGCGGGCGTGGGCCTACTTTTCGTCTCACCCCTCGGGGAGCACATGAGATACGCAGTGTGTCTCCACTTCCCCGCGTCAAACAACATGGCTGAGTACGAGGCCCTCCTTTGCGGCCTCAAAATCGCCATTGAGACAGGCATCAAGCGCCTCAACGTAAGGGGAGATTCGCAGCTCGTGATCGACCAGGTCATGAAGAATGCGAGCTGTCACGACGACAAGATGGAGGCATACTGCAAAGCTATGCGAACCCTCAAAGGCAAGTTCTACGGCATAGAACTCAACCACGTGCCTCGCCGGTACAACGAGGAGGTGGACGAGCTCGCCAAAATCGCATCGGGATGAATTACCGTTCCCCCGAACGTTTTTGCGAGGGACGTCGCCCAGCCGTCCATCAACCTCGAGCCATGTCCCTTGAGCCGCGAAGAATCCTCTGGAGCTCCCTCAAATCTAACAGGCACGGAGCCTATGGACGAGGACCCCTCGAACGAAGCGTACGTACTCTCCCTGCTCGAAGGGTACGGTGCCGACGAGGCCGAGGCCATGGACATAGAGCCCGCACCTAACGAGGGGGACTGGCGCGACAAGTACATCGCCTGGATGGACCGAGGGGAGCTCCCCTCGGACCGATCCGAGGCAAGACGCATCGCCAGGATGGCCAAGTCGTTCGCTCTCGTCGACGGCGAGCTGTACAAGCACGCCGCGTCCGGCGTCGTGCAGCAATGCGTACCCATCCCTCAGGGGCGCGAGCTCCTTCGGGACATACACGCGGGCGTGTGCGGCCACCACGCAGTGCCACGCACCCTCGTGGGCAACGCGTTCCGCCAGGGCTTCTACTAGCCCACCGCGGTCGCCGACGCCAGCAAGATCGTGCGCACCTGCGAAGGGTGCTAGTTCTACGCCCGCAAGTCCAACCTCCCTGCACATGTCCTACAGACCATCCCCGTCACATGGTCCTTCGTCGTGTGGGGGCTGGACATCGTCGGGCCCTTGCAAAAGGCGTCCGGGGGCTACACCCAGATACTGGTCGCCATCGACAAGTTTTCCAAGTGGGTAGAGGTGCGCCCCATCACGAATCTCAGGGCGGAGCAGGTTGTGACGTTCTTCACTGACATCTTCTACCGCTTTGGAGTGCACAACTCCATCATCACCGACAATGGGTCACAATTCACGGGCAGGAAATTCCTAGAGTTTTGCGACAAATTCCACATCCGCGTGGACTGGGCAGCCGTGGCGCATCCACAGACCAACGGTTAGGTGGAGCGTGCCAACGGCATGATCCTACAAGGCCTCAAGCCCAGGATTTTCGACCGACTGAACAAGTCTGGTCGAAAATGGCTCCAAGAGCTGCCAGCAGTTGTGTGGAGCCTCAGCACCACCCCAAGCAGGGCCACTGGGTTCACCCTGTTCTTCCTGGTCTACGGCGCAGAGGCTGTCCTCCCCACGGACTTGGAATACGGGTCGCCCAGAGTTCGAGGCCACGATGAGGGCGCCAACCAGCGAGCACGCGAGGACTCGCTGGACCAACTGGACGAGGCCCGCATCGTGGCTCTGATGCACTCCGCAAGGTACCAGCAAGCCCTAAGGCGCTACAAAGCTCGAAAGGTACGACGCCGAGACTTCAGCAAGGGTGACCTGGTCCTGAGGCTCCGCCAGGACAATCGAGGCCGCCACAAGCTGTCGCCCCTGTGGGAGGGACCCTACATCATGGTGAAGGTGCTCAAGCCCAGCACGTACAAGCTAGCCAACGAAGATGGAGAAGAACTCACCAACACTTGGAACATCCAGCAGCTACGTCGCTTCTACCCTTAGCGAGGATTTCCAAGTTTTTTGTTGTAAATTACATGCCCAACACCCCAGTTGGCAGCTTAGATGTAAATATCAACAAGTTAATAAAAGTTAAAGGGCAACTTGGCTTTCCCCAGAAAACCAAATCACCCTCGGGGGCTACTACGGGGGGCACCCCCCTCCGAAAAAATGGTCCCATTTTTTCGCAAAAACTCGCAAGTTCGCCAACTATGCCTCAACCTAAGCCTCGGGCAAGTTCGGATAGAGCGCAGGTAGCCAAGCGGGAAGGATGCGCGAGTCGGAGATAGCCTACGCCTCCAGCAGGATATGGCCCTTCTCCCTCGCCTCTGGACCAGCGGGCCACTCGCGAAATCAAAATTCTCTACCTTAAGATTTGCCTAAGTCTAGGAAAGAGCAGCGGAACGGTGTGATAAGCGAAATAAAGAACTTTACTTATATTTACAAGAAACATCTCAACGAAGTGATTGTATGTTACATGGCCACGAGGCCCAAACAATAACACTTAAACAAAAGGGCTCGACGCCCGCTGGTCTTCAGGCTTGAGGATCGTCGGCGCCAGGGGCATCTGGGAACAAGAACTCCATGAAGTCCTCAGCAAGCGCGTCAGTAGCAGGGGCAGCGAGCGCGTCCGCGCGGTTCATTGCCTCCTCGTCCTCGACGCCGACCGGGACGACATAGCCGGAGGACACAGCTTCGAAGTCCACCTGGTAATGCGACCCCACCACGCCGAGGGCCTTCCTGACGCCAAGGTGGAGGGCACGACGCATCCGCTGGGAGACGTGCCCCCCGAGGGTGCGCAGGCGGCTTGCCAGCGAGCTCCCGGCCTGCGCCTCGCCCTCCTCGATCCCTTGGCAGGTCTCGAGGGTGGCGGCCTGCAGCGCCTCCAACTCATGTTGAGAAGAGTTGTAGGCCGTCTACACCACCTCAGCCTGGGTAGTCATGTTCCCCAAGGCGGTCCGCAGGCCTGAAAGCCGTGAACAAAGAGAAACAAAGTTGGGAGCGAATCCCAAAAAGAACAAATCGACATGCGAAAAGCGGGCGAAAGCGAACTCACCTTCGACCTGCTTCTTCTCCCCCTCGAGGGACTGGCGCTCCTCCTCGGCCTGGCGCGCCTCCTCGGCCTGGCGCTGCAGGTTGAGGATCGTGGCCTCCTGCTCCTCGAGGGGCTGGCACAGATCTTTGTGCGAAATGCTGATCTGCACCAGCTCCCCGTTGAGCCTTGACACCTCGTCCTCCCGCTGCTTGAGCGTGGCCTGCGCCCCCTCGAGCGCGGCGCGCTCCTGCTCGAGTTGGCCCAACGCCTCCTTCCACGCCATGGGCTCCCGCTCGAGCACGGCCCGGGCTTCGACGAGAGCGGCCCGCTCCTAATGAAGCTGGCCTTCCGCCTCTTTGCGTGCAGCTCGCTCCTGCTGGAGTTGCTCCTCCACTGCGGTGAGCGCGGCAGCCTTGTCCACCAGGGCCGTCTTCAGCCCCTCGGTCTCCTTGAGGGCTGCGTGGCCCCGTTGGAGCTGGGCGCGGGCGGTGACGACCTCGGCCTCCCACGCCGCCACGACGGAGCGCGCCCCCTCCAGGTCCTCGCGAGCCCGGCGCAACGCGTCGTCCCACTCCACCAACGCCGTCCTTACCCTCTCGACCGTGGAAGCGCCTCCCGCGGCCTGGGTGCCCTGCTCCGGAGGCAGGTCCAGTAGGGCCTCAGTCCAATACGCCAGACACCGGTCCGGCGACCTTAGAGCCTCGGCGAGGGCGTCCAGGGCCTCGGCGAGGGCGTCCAGGGCCTCGTACTGCCCCTGATACCTGTGAAGGTCGGCGTCGAGGTGGTCGACGGTGTTGTACCTCTCCCGGGCCTGGTGCTCCAGCTCCTGCCACCAACAAGCAAGGCGAGAAGAGCGGGCGTCAGGAAAAGCACGAACGTGAGAAAGAGCGCGCGCGGGGGGGGGGGGGGGGGGGGGGGGACTGCGAAACTTGACGAAACCCAACTTACCTGGAAGACGCGCCACACAAGACCACTATGGATCCACAGCGCCTCGTTCAGCGCCCGGTTGAGAGAGGCACCATGATCACAGAGCTTCTACCAGAGCCCTTGCTCCGCCTGGGCGTCAACGAGGCCCCGACGCCGTCCGCTGGGCGCCCCAAAGACCGCACCGACGTCGCTCCCCGACCACAAGCGCCCCCGTCGGGGCCTCGGAGGTCGACGCAAGCGGGCTCGCCCACTAATCCCGGCCCGGTGACGGGACGTCATCGTCGGGGATCTCCACCACCACCGCTCTCGGCCGCCGGCCGCGGCGGGCGTCGGCAAAGTCGGCGGCGCGGCGACCGCCACGCCCGTGGTTGCCACCGTGATCGACGCCGCCCCGCTCCGGCTCCACGGCCGCCGCCGGTTGCCGCGACCCACAACCGACACCACTTGCCGCGCCTCCGCGGCCACTCGCGGTGGCTCCGTAGTCGTCGCCGCCGGCCGTGCGGCTCCGTGACTTCGGCCACACCACGCGAGTCCCCGCTCGCCGCCGCCGCCGTGCTCGCGGCCGCCCGCGACGCCCTCGACGAGCGCCGCCTGGTAGGGACAACCGCGTCCGACCTCAGCACCTTGGCAGGTGCGAGAGGGGGCATGGTGAGCGCCACCCTGCGAACACGAAGGTGAGAAAGTTAGGCCCTAACCGATCTAAAGGACGCGAGTGTGGGGGAGCAATCGCCTACCTCAGGGTGGAGAACCCTCGTTTCCTCTTCCTCGGGGGCTCGGCGGACGTTGTTGCCACCGCCGGCGTGGCCGCCGCCACACCTCCAGCCATCTCCGCGGCGCGCGCCGCCGCCCGCGGTGCGCGTCGCCTCTCTCGTAGGCTGCCTGGCGGTGGGCGCTCCCGCACCCGCCCCAGGTGCTGTCTCTTCCGCCGCCTCCGCGGCTCTGGGCAAGAGAGGCGAAGGCTCCCACCTCTGGGGGGGAGCCCGACCCCCATCGCTCTCCTCCTCCTCCTCGTCCGACGACGAGTACTCCGAAGTCCCGGGGGAGGAGAGCCCCCCGCCGCTCGCGCAACCGAACTCCCCGGCTCCTCTCGCTCCCGACGCTCCCGTCGCCGGATCCTCCTCTCCTTCTTGCGCGCCTCCCGCTCTTGCTCTCGCTGCTGCGCTACGCGCGCGCTCGGGCTCGGGGCGTGGGCAGGTCGGACCGCGTAGCGTTCACGGCCATCAGCTGCAGGGGGCGAGTGAAACCCCAGATCACGACGATGCTCCACGAACCGAAAGACCGAAGGGGGGTGGGAACCCTACTCACCAGCGGGCCCTCGGGGAGCATGGTGAATGCCTAAAGTGCGGTGTCGTCGACCCTCATGGCCCTGAGGTTGATAGTGCGCCTCGCCCTCGTGGCGGCATACTCATGCAGGAGGAGATCGGGCAGCAGCCGCGACAGCGCCAGCGCCACGGGGTCGGCCTCTTCATGCATCTCGAAGATGCGGAGCCGCCTCTCCATGAGGGGGGCGATCCGCTAGTGGTGGAGGTTGACAAGAACCGAGGCCGCGGTCAGCCCGGCGTCCGCCAGTGCCTTCAGCGCCTTCAGGGCTGAGTCCACCCAATTTTGACGCGAGGAGGGCGACAGGCCGTGCCACCAGGAGTCGGCCTTCTCCTTCACAACCTTGCCGGTCCAGGGCGGCAGGCCGGGCTCGTCGTTGAGGAGGTAGAACCACCACCGCTCCCACTCGGCGTTGTTGGAGGTCATCGTGCAGGGGATGTAGAGCTTCCTGCGCGTCTCCCGCACCGCGATCGTCACACCACCGGCGCGCACCGCGCGGCGGGTCTTCGGCTCCGGCGTGGTTGCGGTGTGCAGCTCCGCGCGGAAGAGGTGGACCCACAGATCCCAGTTCACCGGGATCCCTAGGAATCCTTCGCAGACACCGACGAACGTAGCCACCTGCGAGATCGTGTTCGGCGCGAAGTTGTGCAGCTCCACGCCGTAGTGGAAGCACAACCCACGTAGGAAGTGGCTCGCCGGTGCCGCGAAGCCGCGCTCATGAAAGGGGATGAAGCTGACGACGTACCCGTGCGGCGGGTTGGGCTCCCGGTCCGTCGCCGGCGGGTCAATCCACGCCGCGGGGCGCCCGTCCTCGTTCGCCGCCAATTGGCCGGCGGTCACCAACTCGCTTAGGGCTAGCCTTATCGCCGTCGAGCACGGCCACGGCAGCGGGTCGATGATGGTGATGGACTGTGGAGGAGCCATGCGGATTGGCGAAGAGGCGCGGAGCGCGAAGCGAATGCTATGCGGTGGCGAAGTAGCGAGCACAGCTCTGGGTCGGAAGCGGAAGGGGCGAGAACGACAAACGCTAAGTGTTGAGGTAAGGATTCACCTCGCCTCCCCCTTGGATTTATAGATCCATGGAGCCACGCTCCCCGAAACGCACGCCCTGCGTGCATTAACTGCAGGCAAACAGCCCAGCTGCTGACAGGCGGGACCCACTACGACCGGGGTAACCGGGTGCACGTGCGCGCTCTATCATTACGGCGTGGCAACCGAAGAGCCGCGGCAGGCCGTGACGTCCGCCCGCCCACGTCGCCCACTACGCGCGCGGCCGCGGCGCCTGAAAAAGCGCACCCGCAGCGCAGAACTGTGGCCGCGACTGTGGGCATTAAATGGCCCGGTCCCTTACCAAGTAAGGACGACCCTTGAGCGGGCCAAGCACGAGGCTCGAAAAACCTGACCCTCGAATGGTGCGATTACTGACCAGTGGCCTCGAAGCCCGCTCAGCGTGAACAGGCGCCACAAGTGCCCTCGATCTACAAAAATTACCGATCAGCGGTTCGAGGGCCGGCCCGGCTGCAAACCCTCAAAACCTGCAGATGCGAAAAGTCAGGGGCACCCAGCTGCCACCCTGCAACGGCCCTACTGATCAGGGGTTGGAAACTGACCCTCGAAGGGTTCGAATAGGTGCCCTAGATCGCAAGAGTTAGAGACGACGAGGGCGCGCGCATTCGAGCCTATCCTCGAGCCTACCGGCTCGAGGGCGCCCCACATGTAGTGTTCGAGAGCCAGCGAGGGCAGCTAGTCGGGGGGATCCCATCGAGGGAGAGCTTCCGCGCCCTCGGTCCCTAGCGAACGCGACCGAGCCCCACCTAGCAAACCCACGCAAGCGCTTTTATGGACGAGTCTCCGGACCACGAGCCAACCCTTATCGAACGGGGCGTCCACTTGAACCACCCGATAACAACTCGACGAGGAATCTGCAATCCGCGACCCGATCGATGGGGGTTGTGGAAACCTCACCCTCCGCCCCGCGAAGGGACGTCGAGGGTGCGTTGAAACAAGATGGAGTGCTCACCCCGATCGCCTCGAACGGGCCCGGGCTCGGGGGCTCGACACACGGCTATACCTCCTGGGGTGCACCGAATGCGAGAAGTACCAGTCATGCGTGCATGACCGAAGCCGGCTGGAACATCGCCAATGCCGGTTGGAACAAATACCCCGCACACTGGGAAAAATTCATGAAAAAACCCCTGCATCTGCAAGGCTTCGGGGGCTAGACCCGGGGGTCCGCTGACGCGGCCCCACGGAACAGCGTTGGCAACCAGGAGGGAAGAATGTCCCATCAGCAAGCATCAGCATCTGTGGGATCCTGACGGGTACACCCACAGGTGCTCGGGGACTACTGCCGGGGACAGCCACAAGGGTCCCCTAAATAACCAGGGGAAACTCGCTTAAAACCTGCAAAAAAACGCGAATCACGGATCAACTCACGCACCCAAAACACATGCACGACACGACCGCGGCCCTGGTGGCCCCCGCGGCCCGCCGGGGGCGGAACAGCGGGACGCCCCTCGAGTGAGGTCCGCCTCGCTCGAGGGATAGACGCTCCCCTCGGGCGAGTTCCGCCTCGCTCCGCCTCCCTCGAAGGATCAACCCCGCCCCTCTAGTGAGGTCCGCCTCGCTCGAGGGCTAAACACCCCCTCGGGCGGGGTCCGCCTCGCTCGAAGGATCCACCCCACCCCTCGAGTGAGGTCCGCCTCGCTCGAGGGCTAAACACCCCCTCGGGCGAGGTCCGCCTCGCTCGAGGACACCCGCACGCACGTTGCCCGCGCTCCTGCCCCCGTGTACGGGCATTTAATGCCCTGACACCACAGGACGCACGCCGCGACCTTGGCACGCTCAGGAATCGCGTCCCGGCGCTGTTCCACCAACTCCCTGGGGGAGGCCATCCCCGCCGCTGTGTAGCACTGTGCGGTAAGGCCGGTGTCAGCTCCGTGACGCTGTGCCGCCTACCCTCGTATGACTAACATGCCGAGCCCTCGAAGGGGGGCCGGCAGCACCCTCGAATGTCTTTTCCGTGATTACACGGGGCCACGCCGTGACGTCAGGCCGGCGGGATTGGTCATCCCCGTCACTGTCAACCCTGTGCCATCCCCGCCACTGCAGCACTACGCCGGGCACTGTGACGACATCCCCAAAGCTGTTGGAGAACACGGGGACAAGACGTCGCCACGATGGCCACTGTGCCACATACGGGCCCCCCATCAATGGCACCCTCGAATCAGCCCACTACGGCAGCCGGACGACCAACCACTACGCCGCCACCCTCGAAGCCGCTCCTGTACGAGCACAGGACGCACCACGACACCTCGGCTGGGGAGGATTCGCCAGGACGGCCGTCAACTCCGTGGCACTGCTGCCATGCCTCCCCACGTAGGGATATAGTGCGGCACGCATGTAAACTGCTCCCTCCTTGGCCTATAAAAGGAGGGGCAGTCCCCCAGCCGCGGGGGGACGAGACGACGGACAGCGATCACCAATACGCTCTCCGCCTTTCCCACGATATTGGCACTCGCCTCAATCAATACCACTGGGACTTGGATGCTAGGTCTCCTCCCCACCCGCTTG
This sequence comes from Cenchrus americanus, assembly GCA_947561735.1. Classification (NCBI taxonomy): domain Eukaryota; kingdom Viridiplantae; phylum Streptophyta; class Magnoliopsida; order Poales; family Poaceae; genus Cenchrus; species Cenchrus americanus. The sequence continues at coordinate 124,057,024 of OX387244.1, read as the reverse complement.
TAGCCCCCTCTACCAGCACCACGGTGCGAAGCAATATAGTGCCCCGAGCACACCACTGCTGGACGTACGACCCCGACCGGAACCAGGATAAACCTAGTGTCCTTAGTTGCTAGCACCGAACCATCGAGAGGCAGATGTCAGCGCTCATTACTAGTTAGTGTCGGGACTACTTTCCGCACTGACATGTGCTTAATTTAAATTTGCTTTGGGTGCTAAACCGTTGCATGATGCCTACCGATGAGAAGTCTCATATATAGAAGTAGACACATGGGTCAGTGGCTTTGACATGACACGAGGTGCTTGTGGGTGTTTATGATGGTCATAAGATTAGAATGGTTGTCCTAGCATGAAGTTTGTGTAGCTTTGCTATTTTGACATGTTTTTCTCATATCTAGGACTTTGCTCATGAGAGGGCAAAATTGCTCAAATCCTTTTTAGCCTTGTCCAATAGTTGTGAAACTTGGTGATCATGTTGTTGAGGTCATTACGAACTTGTAGAGTTTCTAACTTGCTCATTTGGACATGTGTAGCACCTTGTGATGAATTTTGTATATTTGAGAAGCTATATGTTTAAACGTTTCGCATTTTGCCTTGATTCATGCATTGACAACAAGGGGGAGAAGTTTGTGCATGTTTTGGGCACCTGGGAGCATTTGGAAGGTGTTCCAACTGATTCGAGCAGTTTTTGAAAAGTTTGGTGCAGGGCCGGTTGAAGGACCGATACGGCGAACCGAGAGAGGGGGGGGGGGAGTGAATGGGAGCCGATAAAAATTCTTCTCGATGGAGATGAGAACTCCAACAAGACGAACGCGGCTTCCAACACACGTCTCCGACTCACTACCCAAGTTGGCCAAGCCCACGTAGCCATTGGAGTGCCACTGGACCTAGGAACCAACACACACAGCCTTCCGACTCGAGAACGCGGCGGAACAACAAACCCCGAGTCTACGGACCCACACCGGTCGGGCCGGTGAGCACCACCGGTCGACCGGTCCCCGCCGGTGAACCCGAGCAACTTCCACTAAGTGGCTCTACACCGGTCGACCGGTGAGACGCACCGGTCGGACCGATGGCGACCAGAAAGCCCCCAAGGCACCAAACAAGCCAACCGACCACCAAACGAACCCAAACTCGAAACAAAGCGGCACCACGGGACAACAAAGAACACACCAAGACGCTCACCCGAGCGAAAACCCACAAGGGCCTGCACCGGTCAGACCGGTCAAGAGCACCGGTCAGACCGGTGTAGCCTGGGCAGCTCGGGATGAACAGCACCCGCGGGTCAACTCCCCCAAATCCAAATCTCGATCTCCCGAATTGCTCCACGGACTTGAACAAGACTTTGGGGATATCAGGAGCACCTCATGAGGAGTCCATAGCCAAGTTTAATCCCACCAAATCTCGTCCAAAAAGGAGGAATCGAAGAAATCCCGCCGAAAGCACTTCCAACCCAAGAACTCAAGAAACCCCAAATTCGAGCAACTTTTCTCACGGATTTGGGAGGGGAATCACAGCCCAAAGAACCACGAAGGGTTCCCACAAATTTCCCCCACCGAATCACCAAGAGAAAAGCCCCAAAAACACTCCAAAGAAATCACCGGAAGAGGGCTCCGAAAATCACCACCAAAAACAACCGGGTAAAACACATCCAAACCTTGAGGAATCACGCCGAATCATCTATACATGAAACAAGGATTCGTACAAGGTCTAGCAAGCCGCCCGATCATCCATCCCTCTCTACAAGATCTCTCCGTGAAGCTCTCTTGCTAGTCCTAAGGAAAACCTAGAGAAAATAGGTGGAAAATAGGAAAACTAATGAGCTAGGGTTCCAAGAGTTGGCTGCCATCCTCTCACCTCTCGGGTTATATGGAGGCAACCGAATGTCTAAAACGCCCTTCCCTACTAGCTAGGGATACAAGCCCCTCAAGGGCGGATTTGGAATTCTTGATGTCTTCACCATCGGACGGATGCCCGGCGACCGCACCCTCGCGTAGCCTCGACGCAAGCCATGCGATCCCGACGCGTGTCCTCCGCTTCGAAGATTCCGGACCGCGTCGTCACACACCGGCCGGGACCGGTGCTCCTCACCGGTCGGGGACCGGTCCCCACCCGGTCGGCCGACCGGTCGACCCACCGGTCGGACCGGTGCAGTGCCGCCGCACCTCCGTCTTCGGTTCTCCGGTCTTGGCTTTGTGGATCAACCAAGGAACCCACTTGGTTTTCTCGGTGAACCACCGGAAACCCCGCGAACTCGGTGTAGCCTCCGCCAATCTCCACTCATGACTTGGCTCCCACGTAGTCCCGGTTCGACCTTGGTTTTGAGGCTCAACCAAGAAACCGTCCACGACTTCATCTTGCTGTTCATGCCACCATGCGGCCCGCACTTGACCCCCGCCGGCCACCGGTCCCTCGAACGAAGCCTACTTGTCTTCTCCACACCCGGAGGCCTCACCGGCGACGACCTTTCGCGCTTGTTCTTCACCCGCACCAACACGAGTCAAGCCGCAACCTCGCACCCGCAATACTTAGCCAAGAATCGGTCCACACAACGTTGTCAATCACTCATCACACAAGGAAGCGACCATCCACCGGTCCTCGAACCACACATGGTCCTCAATCTCCCCCTTGATAAGTGCATTGACAACACCCACACGAAAGTAACAAGAGAGAAAAGAAAAAAAAAGAAACGAACAAAAAGAAACTCCAACAAGCGATCGAAAGCCAAACAAAGGCAAAGAGCAAGATCACTTGAAGAAGACAAGTCTCGGACCCCTTAGGCAAGGGCAACGGCTCGACACATCCGAGACAAAACAAAGCTCAAGCACGGAGCGCAAACCACCGAATCAAAGCTCGAACAACCACAAAAAGCTCCCCCCCCGCACACATGCAAGCTCCCCCCGAACCAATGCAACTCCCCCCGGACGAATGCATGCAAGAAACCACATGAAACAGACACGGCAAAGGCGCACTTTCGGCTCACACCGGTCGGACGGTCATCACCACCGGTCGGACCGGTGCCTAACATATGTACAGGACCAGCACTCACACCGGTCGGACCGGTGCTCTTCACCGGTCGGACCGGTGTACAACGAGAGCCCGTAAATGGCTCAAAACCACCTGAAAACCTTCTAAATGCGCCCGGTAAGCCATTTCAAGCTCAAACTTCTCCCCCTTGTTGGCAATGCATGAATCAAGCCAAAAATGCGAAACTTTCAACCTAGAGCTTCTCAAATATACAAAATTCAACAAAGAATGCTACACACGTCCAAATGAGCAAGTTAGATACTCTACGGCTTCGTAGCGATCTCAACTACATGATCACCAAGTTTCACAACCATTGGACGAAGCTAAGATGGATTTTGGCAATTTTGCGAAAAACTTGCCTCTCATGAGCAAAGTCCTAAACATGATCAAAGCATATCAAAATGGCAAAGCCACACAAACTTCATGCTAGGACAGCTATTCTAACCATAAGACCATCACAAACACCCACAAGCACCTCATGTCATGTCAAAGCCACCGAGCCATGTGCCTACTTCTATTTATGAGACTTCTCATTGGTAGGCAACATGCAACGGTTTAGCACCCAAAGCAAGTTAAATTCAGCACATATGACATGGGAGCATATTTTCCAAGCATTTTTCATATCATTTTCAGATTTGTAAATGGTACATGAAATGTCTTTGCGACAAAAAGGAACTTATGCTCCTCCACAAGATAAATCAAGAGGGCTAAACATTCATGATGGCAAATGAGCCTTTGGCCCCATATGATCAATAAACTAGCTATCCAACCACAAATTAGGCATAGCAAGGCCACAAAAACATGTCAAGAGCATGTAAAGGCATTTACACATGAGAGAGCATACATGTGACATTTTTCAAAAGCATAGCTATCAACCATGGATTATTCATCAAGATCATCAAGAGCTAAGCCAAACTAACCGTAGCATACCAAACAAGCTCACAAAGACATATATCTCATTCCATGGTGAACAATGTATATGAGAGAAGCTTTTCCTAACCAATGCATATGATACAAAATGCATGCAATCTAAGATACAAGGATGCCTATACATCATGTTACATATGCCATGCCAAATGCAAGAAATGCACAAAGGAAAGCTATACATATGCTACAAACCGGCTCCTCGAGGGGAGGCAAAACGGGCTCGACACCACCGGCAAAAGAGAGCTCCCACACACCCAACTCAAGAAATCAAACACACACCAAGTTCCCCCGCAAACGAGTGAAAGTTGCTTGATCTAGGGGTTTGGTGAAAATATCGGCTAGTTGGTCATGTGTGGGTACATGGATCAACGCTATCTTTCCTTTCTCAACGTTGTCTCTCAGAAAATGGTACCTCACTTCTATGTGCTTGGTTTTGGAATGGAGCACTGGGTTCTTTGCAACGCTTATGGCACTAGTGCTATCACATTGAAGTGGGACATGGGTATACTCCTCACCAAAGTCACTCATGGTGTAGGTGATCCAAAGGAGCTGAGAGCAACAACTAGCAGCGGCAACATACTCGGCCTCGGTCGTGGATTGAGCAACACTCGACTGCTTGCGGGAAGACCAAGACACCAAAGAGGAACCCAAAACTCGGCAAGTCCCGAAGTGGACTTCCTATCCAACCGACACCCGCAAAATCCGCGTCCGAAAAACCATGAAGCGCCAAAGAAGAGGACGCGAAGTACCAAAGGCCGAAGTCGGGAGTGTGACGCAAGTACCCGAAAATTCGCTTCACCGCTTGCCGATGCGAAGTCCTCGGAGACGCTTGAAAACGAGCGCACGGACACACCCGAGAATCGTATGTCCGGCCTCGTCGCCGTCAAGTAGAGGAGTGACCCGATCATGCTCCGGTACTCCTTCCGGTCCATGTGTTCACCTTCCTCATCCGCATCAAGAGCCGTAGTCGTACTCATCGGCGTCGTCATAGCCTTGGAGTCCTCCATCTTAAACTTCCTCACAATGTCCTTGGTGTACTTAGCTCGATGCACAAATGTTCCTTCCTTTGATTGCTTGATTTGTAGCCCGAGGAAGAACCGCAACTCACCCATCATGCTCATCTCAAATTCCCTCGCTCATATCATCCGCAAACCTTGCAACAAGAGAGTTAGACGAGCCACCAAAGACAATATCATCCACGTACACCCGCACAATCGGGATATCTCCCCCCCGCCTCGGCAAAAACAAGGTCCGATCGACCTTCCCCATCTCAAAACCTCTCTCAAACAAGAACCCCCTCAACCTCGCCATACCAAGCTCTAGGCGCCCCGCTTCAACCCATACAACGTCTTCCTCAACTTGTACACCCGTGGGGGTACTTCTCGCTCTCAAACCCGGAGGTCGCCTCACATACACTTCTTCCTCCAAAGCACACCATTCGGAAAAGCACTCTTCACATCCATTTGGTGCAACTTGAACCCTCTAGCCACAGAAAAGGCTAGAAGGATCCTAATTGCCTCCAAACGGGCTATGGGAGCAAAGGTCTCCTCGTAGTCGATCCCCTCCTTCTGACTGAACCCCTGGGCAACAAGTCTCGACTTGTTCCTCACAATCTCACCCTTCTCTCCCTCTTTGTTTTTCCACACCCACTTTGTACCAATCGGCTTACACCCTAGAGGAGGGTCAACCAACTCCCACACCTGATTCCTCTCAAAGTTCTCCAACTCCTCATGCATCGAGTTAACCCAATTGTGATCAGATAGTGCGTGTCCAATGTCTTTGGGCTCGAAAGAAGCAACAAATGCAGCATGAGCAAAATGGGAATTGTTTCGAACCCTCGACCGTGTAGTGCGTTCATTCATGTCGCCGATGATTCTCGAAGCCGGGTGATCCACCCGAACTCGCCGGGGAGGTTCTCGCCTCGAAGCTACCTCCCCCTCAACATCGCCTTCTCCTCGTTCTTGATTTGTCGTCGTAGGTGTAGCGAGAGGGTCCATCCATCATCGTAGTCGAAGTAGTGGGTACATGTTCGGCGGGGGCACCGCTCCACCATCCTCATCATCACCATGTTCATGCTCCTCCTCCCGAAAGATCTCCTCGCCAAGCTCATCATCACCCGCACACTCAAAGACAAGCCGACTACGTGGCTCTGTCTCGTCGAAGGTTACCTCGCAAGTCTCCACGATTTGGTTAGTTTCAAGATTGAGCACACGATATGCTCTAGAATGAGATGCATAACCAAAGAAAATGCCATCGACGGACCTAGCCTCAAACTTATCCAACTTCCCCGCCTTTCTTCGAATGAAACATTTGCAACCAAAGACATGGAAGTGACTCACCTTGGGTGTGCGACCATGCATCAACTCATAGCATGTCTTCTTCTTGTGCACTCGAGGTATATCCTCGTTCGACACATAGCATGCGGTATTCACCGCCTCAGCCCAATACCTCCTCGGAGTCCTATGCTCATCAAGCATCGTCCGGGCCATCTCGCACAAGGTCCTGTTCTTCCTTTCCACTACACCATTTTGGGGAGGCGTATACGGACTCGAAAACTGGTGCTCAAGACCCAAGTCATGACAAAAGGTTTCAAAACGAGAGTTCCTGAATTCCGAGCCATTATCACTACGGATAGCTCGTATGGCATCTCCGTGCCTCTCGTTCCTCAACCTCAAGACTAGATCTCGAACAAAACCAAACGTCTCCCCCTTCTCCTCGAGAAAGAACACCCACGCATACCGAGAATAGTCGTCCACCACAACAAGGACATACCACTTCCCACCCGCGATCGCACACGAGCCGGGCCAACAAGGTCCATATGGAGCAGGCTCGCATGGACGCTCGCTCATCACATCGGTGAGAGGCGGGTGAGAAGAGGCCACCATCTTGGCATGCCTACACGGCGCACAAACCAACTCTTTCTCAAGCCTCAACCGTGACAATCCTCGGACCAAATTGAGTTTACTCAAGCGAGACAAAAGGTCAAAGCTCAAGTGACCCAACTTCCTATGCCACTTCCACAACTCACTCGAAGAACCAGCCAAGAAACAACGCTCCACACCCGAAGACTGAGAAAAATCAGCACGAAACACCTGACCCTCGGGAACGACCATACGGACAAGGTCCCCTCGAGAGTCCACAATCCGAGAACCACCGGCCGAAACAACACCTCAAAGCCCTCATCCAACAACCGGGACATAGAAAGCAAATTGTACCCCGGCGATTGAACAAGAGCAACACGCCTCGCAGTGATCTTGTCACTCACTTTTATCTCACCTTCCGAAAGCACACGCCCACGCCCATTGTCCCCAAAGGTGATGTACCTCTTCGTCACCACCGGGACGAGACTTGAGAACCACCCCCTCGTCTCCGGTCATATGCCTCGAACAACCGGAGTCAATCAACCAAATGTTCTTCAAGTCTCCCACCCGAAAATCAAAAATAGGCACGTGAGCGAACAAACGACTCAAGACCGGGGTTAGTACCAAAAGAGGAAAACCGGTCCGAGCCATTTGCTCGAAAGTGGGGTTAGCACCAACCAAAGCATCTCTCCTACCAAAACTACCTCCACGAACACCACCACGGTAACCACCCTGAGGGAACCACCCCTCTCTGCCCGGAGGAGGACCAAAACCACGCAAGAAAGCCCGTGGAACGTCCTTCCTCTCCAACTCAACACCTCGACTCCTCCAATCCCCGTATTGAGCACGAGGAGGAGAACGCCTAGCAAACTGACCACTTGCACCCTTTCCAGCCCGACCACCAGAACCACGACCACCAGAAACAACCCTCGCACCTGTACGAGCTCGAAACCCGAACACCGTCTCCGTCCCGTGCCCGCACCGGTCGGCCGTGCTCCACACCGGTCCGACCGGTGTGGCACCGGCAGCAAGCACCACCTGCAGCCTTCTTCTCTCCCCAAGCCCGAACTCGTCCTCACAATCGCCTTGCCCCCGGGCATCTGCATACGAGGCTCAAGTACACCATCGGAAGGGTGGTACTTGTCCTTGTTAGCCCACTCCTTCTCCATTCTCTCCTCTCGCTTCCTCTTGAAGCAAAACTCCTCCTTATGGCCATCTCTCCCACAATAGCCACAATGGAACCTCACAAGCTTAGGCTTTGGCATGGGATGTGGTCGCTCACTTGGTTTCTCTCCACTCAAACCCTCCACCGGTTTCTCACCACTAGCCTTCTCACTTTCCTTCCCAAAGAACACCTTCCCCGAAGTGCTCACAAACTTGATAGGCTTTTGAAGATCATTTGTGGGTGTAGGAAACACGGGTGGAGCTGGGGTTGTGTCTAGTCGGTTCCTTAGATGGTTAGGTTTTGGGGGAAAATCATTTTTGTGGTGGGTTTTTGGTGGCTCCGGGATATTCTCTCCACTTCCCTCACCAACCTTGTTTGCCCCAAGCCCCTCACCATCTTGCCTCTTAAAGGCCTCGATCATCATCCTCAACTGAGGCTCGTGACCAGGACAACCAACCCATCAACTTCCTCAAATCATCATTCTCATCCCGCAAACGATCAACATAATGTGCAAGCTCCAAATTTTTCAATGCATGCATTTCACGGGTAGAGCAAGATGTAGGCATGGGTTCCTTCAATTTAGCCTCGAGCGAACTAGTGTACGCATGCATCTCATCAATCTTAGCATGCAAAACGGGGCAAGAAGTGCAAGCACCTAGCAAAGCGAGTCTAGACTTAAGCTCACCACTTCAACCCTAAGCACATCTAGTTCCTCACACTTGGAGGCATGCTTCTCCTTAAACAAAGCAAGATCGGCAAGGAATATGGAGCAATCAAGGACAATCATTCTCATCGAAACAACAGGGCTAGCCTTAAGCGAATCAATCTCAAGCTTGCTATCAAGCACCCGTGTCTCTAGCTCGGCCACTCTAGTCCTAGCATCCTCGAGTGAAGCCCTAAGCTCTTTCCTCATTTTCTTGGCCTCTCTAAGCATGTCATCACGGTTATCAAGCAAAGAGCCAAGCCTCTCATTCTCCCGGCGCAAGAAGGGAAGCTCATCACGCACATCGTCGTCGGACCCGTAGTCCGAGTCGCTCGGTGTGCTCTTCTTGCTCGCCGGAGCTCAACGCCATGGTGCGAAGCCGTCTCTCGCGAAGTAGCTCGGCCCCCGCTCGGGTTCTTGGACGACTTCTTGTTCTTGCGGCGATCTCCCTTGTCGTCGGCTCGCTCGAGCTCGAGGTGGAGTACGCGGAACCGGAGTCGACGTCGCTCGCTCCAACCATCGCTCGGGCCTTGCCTCGGCCCTCCTTCTTCCTCGATCGTCGCTCGTCCTTGTACTTGTTCTTGTGCTTGCTCTTGTGGTCGCGCCTCGAACGGTACTTGTCATCGTTCTTCCTCGGCTTGTGCTTGTAGCCGTCCTTGTTCTCGGCCTTCTCGGGCGGTCGGCGACGAAGTGTCCCGCTTGCCGCACCGGAAGCAAGTCCTCGTGTTCCTCCTCATGTTCACGCGGTTCTCGTGCGGCCTCTCGAACCGCCTCGTCAACGGCGCCGGCTCGTCCTCTCCAAGGTCATCAAACTCCTCATCCGGCATAGACATCAAAGAGGAAAACGAGAACATCTCGGTGGATGGGTTAGAGTTAGTCTTTCCTTTGGAACCACCAACGAGGGCAAGACTATGGGAATCGGTCGGTCCCTCGAGCTTGGCGATCATGCCCCTATCCACCTCGGCCGACTTGAGCTTCGAGAACGACTCATTCACCGTCGAGTATCATACCTCTCCGACTCGACTATGGCCTCGAACTTTCCGCCCCATATCGTACGATCCAAAGAGTGTAAGAGCTTGACCGCTCTATCATGATCATCGTACGGGAGCACGTCCACATTGGCCCTCATGTTGTTCACCACCACCGTGAACCTCGAAACAAGGCATCGATGGACTCACCGGGGAGATGAGTGAAGTTCTCGTACTCTCTCCGTAGGTCGCATACAACCGTGCTCGAACCTCGGGCGTTCCCAACATGAGCCTCCTTCAACACCGCCCAAATCCTACAAGCCAAGTGCTCGGTGTGCACCCGATCGAACTCGGTCGACACAAAGCACGAAACAAGTAGTCGACCGCCTTATTGTTGGCGTCAAATCCGTCCCTCGACCCCGGAGCAAGGAAATCCATCGGCCGGACATAGCCTTGTGTCCACCGTGACATCCCAAAACGGTGACCCTTTCCGCGGAGGAATGCACCCATCCGCTTGCTCCACATCCGGTAGTTCTTGCCATCGAAGTGTGGAGGACCCGAACCCCGTTCTCGGTACGCCATCCTTGGATCTTGGGCGGTTAGAGTCAACAAAGACCCGAACCGGCTCGATACCACTTGAAGGACCGATACGGCGAACCGCAGAGGGGGGGGGGGGGTGAATGGGAGCCGATAAAAATTCTTCTCGATGGAGATGAGAACTCCAACAAGACGAACGCGGCTTCCAACACACGTCTCCGACTCACTACCCAAGTTGGCCAAGCCCACGTAGCCACTGGAGTGCCACTGGACCTAGGAACCAACACACACAGCCTTCCGACTCGAGAACGCAGCGGAACAACAAACCCCGAGTCTACAGACCCACACCGGTCAGACCGGTGAGCACCACCGGTCAGACCGGTCCCTGCTGGTGAACCCGAGCAACTTCCACTAAGTGGCTCTACACCGGTCAGACCGGTGAGACGCACCGGTCAGACCGATGGCGACGTAAAGCCCCCAAGGCACCAAACGAGGCCAACCGACCACCAAACGAACCCAAACTCGAAACGGCGAAGCACCACGGGACAACAAAGAACACACCAAGACGCTCACCCGAGCGAAAACCCACAAGGGCACTGCACCGGTCGGACCGGTCAAGAGCACCGGTCGACCGGTGTAGCTCGGGCGACTCGGGATGAACGAAAGCACCCGCGGGTCAACTCCCCCAAATCCAAATCTCGATCTCCCGAATTGCTCCACGGACTTGAACAAGACTTTGGGGATATCAGGAGCACCTCATGAGGAGTCCATAGCCAAGTTTAATCCCACCAAATCTCGTCCAAAAAGGAGGAATCGAAGAAATCCCGCCGAAAGCACTTCCAACCCAAGAACTCAAGAAACCCCAAATTCGAGCAACTTTTCTCACGGATTTGGGAGGGGAATCACAGCCCAAAGAACCACGAAGGGTTCCCACAAATTTCCCCCACCGAATCACCAAGAGAAAAGCCCCAAAAACACTCCAAAGAAATCACCGGAAGAGGGCTCCGAAAATCACCACCAAAAACAACCGGGTAAAACACATCCAAACCTTGAGGAATCACGCCGAATCATCTATACATGAAACAAGGATTCGTACAAGGTCTAGCAAGCCGCCCGATCATCCATCCCTCTCTACAAGATCTCTCCGTGAAGCTCTCTTGCTAGTCCTAAGGAAAACCTAGAGAAAATAGGTGGAAAATAGGAAAACTAATGAGCTAGGGTTCCAAGAGTTGGCTGCCATCCTCTCACCTCTCGGGTTATATGGAGGCAACCGAATGTCTAAAACGCCCTTCTCTACTAGCTAGGGATACAAGCCCCTCAAGGGCGGATTTGGAATTCTTGATGTCTTCACCATCGGACGGATGCTCCGGCGACCGCACCTCGCGTAGCCTCGACGCAAGCCATGCGATCCCGACGCGTGTCCTCCGCTTCGAAGATTCCGGACCGCGTCGTCACACACGGCCGGACCGGTGCTCCTCACCGGTCGGACCGGTCGGACCCACCGGTCGGACCGGTCCGGTGCCGCCGCACCTCCGTCTTCGGTTCTCCGGTCTTGGCTTTGTGGATCAACCAAGGAACCCACTTGGTTTTCCGGTGAACCACCGGAAACCCCGCGAACTCGGTCTAGCCTCCGCCAATCTCCACTCATGACTTGGCTCCCACGTAGTCCCGGCTCGACCTTGGTTTTGAGGCTCAACCAAGAAACCGTCCACGACTTCATCTTCTTGTTCATGCCACCATGCGGCCCGCACTTGACCCCGCCGGCCACCGGGTCCCTCGAACGAAGCCTACTTGTCTTCTCCACACCCGGAGGCCTCACCGCGACGACCTTTCGCGCTTGTTCTTCACCCGCACCAACACGAGTCAAGCCGCAACCCGCACTCGCAATACTTAGCCAAGAATCGGTCCACACAACGTTGTCAATCACTCATCACACAAGGAAGCGACCATCCACCGGTCCTCGAACCACACATGGTCCTCACCGGTCTCATGGGGCGGTCTAACCGCCCGGTGCAGGCGGTCTAACCTCCCTGGGCAAAGTGAGCAGGATTTTGCTCTTTGTTGTATTCCCGTGTTGCATTGCTGCATTGGTTCAGGGGGAGTGTGCTTGGGCTCAGGGGGAGCTTGCATATGTGCAGGAGGAGCTCTTTGTGTTATTCGAGCTTTGGATTGGTGGTTTGTGCTCTTTGCTTGGGCATGGTTTTGTCTCGGATGTGTCGAGCCGTTGCCCTTGCCTAAGGGGTCCGACATTTGTTCTTCTTCAAGTGATCTTGCTCTTGGCCATTCTTTGACTTTCGATTGCTTGTTGGAGTTTCATTTTATCCGTTTCTTTTCTTTTCTCTCGGGTTACTATATGTGTGTGTTGTCAATGCGCTCATCAAGAGGGAGATTGAGGACCATGTGTGGTTCGAGGACCGGTGGATGGTCGATTCCTGGTGTGATGAGTTATTGACAACGTTGTGTGGACTGAGTCTTGGCTAAGTATTGCAGGTGCAGGTTGCGGCTTGATTGGTGTTGGTGCAAGTGAAGAACAAGCGCGAAAGGTCGTCGCCGGTGAGGCCTCCAGGTGTGGAGAAGACAAGTAGGCTTGGTTCGAGGGACCCGGTGGCCAGCGGAGTCAAGTGCGGGCCGCATGGTGGCAAGAACAGTGGGATGAAGTCGTGGACGGTGTCTTGGTTGAGCCTCAAAAACCAAGGTCGAGCCGGGACTACGTGGGAGCCGAGTCATGAGTGGCGATTGGCGGAGGCTACACCGAGTTCGCGGGTTTGCAGTGGTTCACCAGAAAACCACTGGTTACTCGGTTGAGCCACAAAACCGAGGCCGAAGAATCGACGAGGAGGTGCGGCCACCCAGGACGGTTCAACCGCCCAGGAGGGGTGGTCAGACTGCCTGGGCCGGTCTAACCACCTGTTGACGCAAAATCCGCACCCTGCGCCAAGCACACAGCAAGCCGAACAAAGCTGGCTTAACACGCGAACAAATTCCAAAGCGTGCCAGTCAATTTTCCCAGAAAATTAACAAAAGACAAAGCAGTTAAATGCCAAATCTTGAAACTTGCCGGGTGGTACCAGAAAGTTCCTTATTTGCGTCTAAAAGCCATATAAAGTGACATATAGCTTTGAGAAGCTATCTGTCAACAGATTGGAAACCATTCGGGAGCTTTAAAGCGTAAAACAGAACATAGCCGAACGGATGACGTAAGCATGACGATAGATCAGTCTTTGTTTGAATAACATTGCTCGTGCACAAGACCATGACCGATCCTCGAGAATAAATAACAATGAAAGTAAATAAAGTAAAGCATGATCATAAACATGTAATGAACAAGCATGCATAGGCCTAAAGCACTAGTCTACCGCATGTCTAGGTACTTTAAAACCCGTCAAGCATGACACCAAACAAGTTAATCCACCGCATGATACAACTTGTTTAAAATCACACCACTAACCACAAAAAGATCTATCCACCGCATGATACAATCTAAATATGGAAAGCTAAAAGCATGCGTTATTTAAAACATAATTTACAAACACGTTTTACTCATGAAAGCATAACCGAATGCGGCTGTACAACCGAATCGGGATCCGTGGAGAAGGAACAAACATTGCCAAAGATGATAAACCTATCAGATTGAATCAAAATCTAATCCACCGGATGATTAGCTCTAAAACAACCCAAAAACCTGCATCTACCGCATGATACCCGGTTCTGTCAAGGTTTACACAAGATTAACAAGCTTGAACCCGCAACACGTAACAACTTAGATTGATTCGGTTTCGGCTATTTGGAAAACACGTGATCCACATGCCTTATTGAGCCAAGATGCGAGCGTGCAATGTAAAGATCACCAAACAAGATAAAGCCGATTCAAATCAATCTAAATTGGGCAAAAGAGTGTTACATGAATTTAAACATAAAGTAAAAACTCAAAGCAACACGTGGTAACTTAATGAATCTATTAGATCTTGCCAAAATATAATATATCCGATAACTAGCTCCAAGCTAGATCTTAGCCCACTACATGGCTCATGATCTAACAAGAAACCCTCTTGAACCAAGCTTAAATTCACTGCATGATACTAAGCATGGTAACAAGACTACTTGCATCACGATCTAAATCCACCGCATGATACTAGACATGATACAAGGTTGCCGGTACTTACGGAGGTTGACGGATCGATGAACCCTCTCGAAGAACTCGACGACACGACTAGAGGACTCTAAGGTTTGGCGTAAAGCTGGTTTGTTATGGGAATGTTCCATTCCAATTACATACACTAGGGTTCATATTTATACCCTGTCCTGACATGATTCCTGGTGGACTACGAGCACAATATTTGATACCTAATTTAACGCCCAAGTGCGAATGCTTATCCATCCATTCGTCCCTTCCGCTCGGGCCACATTACCATGCGATCCCGCGAAATCAATACAAACAGTCCCTTCGCCGAACGGAATCAAAACTGCCGACCGCAAGCATCTCTGCCGAACCTTCTGAAGAAATCTTCCTCTTCTGGACGGGATTTGTTACCAAGTTAGGCCCACAAATCAGCCCTTCTCCTGTACCAATTTTTGGTGTTAACATATGCCCCTTCAATTACGGGATAAAAGTGATTTTATTCCGAAATTGACTGCAAACGCCACCGTCTTCAAGTCAAATCTGTTCAGCACCTATTCTTCCTCCTTGCAATCCATCGAGGTCTCCGTCCAGATCCAAACCCTAGGTCATCTTTTGCCCAAGCTCAAATCTTCAATGGCGGATCAAAATCAAGCTGCCCAGGTAAATTTCATGCCCTTAAGGTTCATTCGGCATTATCCTTTTCGATTTTTACCTCAGATTTCTCCCTCCGTCTTTTCTTGATAGGAGCTTTCCACCGAGCTTTTGATTCACACTGAGGACAACTCAACATCATATTTCCTTGGACCTGTGGTAACTTCTGATCCCCGCTAGTTCATTGAAGCCGAATCCAAGAGAATCCCATTAAAAGCGGCTTTATCAAGGCCCCCTCTGTGGCAAGATGCTTTCAAGAACTGGCCTTTGCCCCCAATCGCAGGCTGGAAAAATTGGTACAAGAGGGTACTTGCGGATAACAGCGCCAAAACCAGCAATTGGGACAACCTCCACATTTCTCAGTGCTTGGAATTATCTTTGGCCGAAACTCCAAAGAACGAAGATCTTCTGATAGCAACCTGCCACTTCTAGTCAAATGGTGTCAATGCTTTCCTCTTTGGTTACTGCCCAATGTCTCCTACTTTGGCCGATGTATACATGATGACCGGCCTTGATATTTCAGGACCCATGTATCCCTACGAATACAAAGGCTCCACTAGGCAGAAAGGAGTGAAGACAGGAAGTGGATACAAGTCATATATCCAGAATCATATGAAAGATGGCCCCCTAGGTGAAGTCGAATACAGAGCATTCCTGAACATGTGGCTATGCAGATTCATCTTCTGTGGTAAAGCCGATGAGCCAACTTTGAATCACATTGCTATGGCTTCAGATTTGGCTACCGGTCATCGCATCCCTCTTGGAAAATATCTCCTAGGGAGTGTGTATCACATGCTCCATTAGACGATTTCCCAAATGCACACCGGCTAGAAGATATTATGTGTCAATGGCCCTTGGTGGTTTGTGCAAATGTGGCTGCAACTGTATATGCACCGTATTGTTAACATTAATCTCAACAATCATCATTTCCCTTCATCCAGCCATAATGAAGGAGAAGCTCAGATCACCAGAGGATGCCAAACCCATGGAGAAGCTGCTTCAACCATATCTATCGACCAGAACGTTAGTCAGCTTTTTGAGCTCTTCTTCAAAGGTTTCCCTGATCCCCTTTGGCTCCCCTATCTGAACAATGATAACTTGACCCACCCCTTTGAATTCTCTTTTGAAACTGGATGCCATGATGCAAGATCCATAGAAATCTTCAATATCTTCATCCATCCATGCGCCTTGCCAGCAAAATTTTGTGGGGGAAGGTTAAATCATAGCACCTATGAATACTATCAGCCAAATATGATGGCCCGACAGCTAGGATGTGGCCAAATGCCCCCAAGGCTATTTCTTCATGAGTTCCTCAAACCTAGAGAGGAAATCACAGAGAACATTCAGGCCAGAAGGGTCTTTGAATACAATTGCATCCCAACTCCTTATGCTTGGCTTTTCACACCAACAACAATAGCTCACCCTCTTTTTATCTCCTGGTGGCAAGAGTTCCATGACCACATCTTCAATGAGCCAGTGCACTCATTCTGTCTTGAGCTGATGCCTGGTTTTCAACCAACTTCAGAGGTAACACAATTATCTTTTCTTTGACCAGGCATACTGTTCACTACTAATCACGATTTTGGCCACCCTTTGCAGAATACAGTACCCGCCTCTCGAGCTAGGACATTTGCTTATAATGTGGTAGGCCCAATCTCTGCTTTGGGATTCAAGTCCACAACTCTGGCTCAGCTGATGGCCAGATATGCCACAATGGACCCTACTCTCACCAGCTCAACCTCTGACAAGAGAAAAGCTCTACCCTTGGTTGTACCTCCAGTTGCCAAGAAGAAAAGAACCACTAAAAAGGTCCTCATTGAGGTAACATTTTTTCTTTCTTGAACACAAGACCACTCTTATTCTGATAAATTTCATCCTGTGCAATTTCAGACTAGAACCCAACAACCATCAGCTTCAAAACCTGCCAATGCTTCATCTATTGGTATGACCTTTACCACTTCTTTTTCCTTCAAAGATCATTATTTACACTGGCATTTACTCTTCATCTGACACTTGCAGAAGAAATATTGGAAACCTCTTCCCCTCAGCACACAAGTTCACCAAGGGCTGAACCATCTTCTGCTCAAGTAGAGAGACTAACTTCACCAGGGACCCAATCATCCCCTCCTCAAGCATAAGTGCCAGCTTTACCAGAAATGAACCCACTAGTTCAACCAGAAGCTTCAAGCCCCCTAAGGGTCCAATCTCCCCTTGGCCAAGCAGAAATCCCAGTCTCAGCAGAGATAAAACTACTTTCACCTCAGCCAGAAGTTTCAAATTTACCAGGGACTACACCAGCTTCCCCCCAAGTAGAAACTTCAGCTTTGCCAAGAACTCCTCAGACTCCTCTTTCACCAGTTGCCCAAGAAGTTCCTCCTGAACCTGAACAAGTCCCTGCCCCAGTTCAGAGAATCAGGCATGAGGTAAGCGCATGCACCCAACTCTGTCATCTTCTTTTAATAAACCATTCCTAATTCGGTAATCCTTCTCTCTCAGGATCAAACTTCATCACCATCGAGCTCATTTATGGTGAATGATCTAGCTGCCGAAACAGGAGATGGAGGAACTCAAAATCAGGCTCTGCTAGAGGAAACTCAAGCAAGGCTCAGAGAAATCTTTTCCTGGCTACAAAAAGATGTCCGAGATCAAATTAGAGATGTCGATCACTTCGAGGAAATGCTTGAACCCATCAGTCAAGAACTCCCTGAAGACATCAAAGCTTCCTTGGAGCCTATCTCAGGTCTGGATATCCATTACGTGGCAATAAGGCGAGCTTTGAAAAGCCAATCCTCTCGACCAGCCGTTGAGCAAAAGAAAGCCAGAGCTGAGCAAGTTGTGAAAGGATCACAAGCCCAAACCGAGAGCCACAAGGAAATGTTGACCAATCTGCATCCGCTCTCGAGTTGAAAATTGCCAGAAAGACTGCACTAGAAACTGAGCTGAGGAATTTATCAGCTGAAATTGAAGCTGACGAGAGGAAGATAGCCGAGCTCCCTGGATTGATAGAGAAAACCCAAGAGGAAGCATCAACGGCCATGACTGAAGTAAAACAACTCGAGGCACAACTCTCCGTTCTGTCCAATACTCAGAGAGATTATCAGGAACGGATGAAGAACATTAATCAAATAATATCAAATGCCTCCAGTGTAATTGCAAAGTACTTGAACATTTAGTTGTACTGAGCAATGTATAACTGAATTAACCGTCCTTGTAACATTGCCTTTTATAGGCCTCATTTTCCTTTCCTTTGCATGGTTTTGTTTGCAACTCTGGACGATTTATTCAGTAACTATGGTCAAACAGTGCTATACCCGAACAGCACTCCGACCACAAACTCAGCCGAACCATTCAACCGAATATGACTCAGCTTGAATTCCAAACGACCCGACGGCGAATCGGTTAAGGAAACCTCTCCACTTTCCAAGTTTCTCGGGATATGCACCATGATTCAAGGCCACGATCTTTTCACCAGTCCTATAAATAAAACCGTAGGTGCCCCTAGCTTTTCACCAAGCATTTAGCCTTCAAATCTTTTCCAACTCGCTTGCTCTTCCAATCACCAGTGCGGCCCTAAGAACCAATGGCGGGTAGCAGCAACAGGCGCCGCGCCGCCGACGAGGCGGAGGGAAGCCGCGCCGGCGCGCGTCTGAGGCAGTGATCGTCATCTTCTCTTATGATTCCTTCTAGATTTTTCTCGGTTCCTGACGATCTCCACTGTTTCAGGCTCGTCCACTGGAACCCGGCCCCCGCACAGGCCATGAATCATCCTCTGCCGGATGACTCCTCAGAGTCGAACAACTACTCCCCCGTGCCCTACGGGGTGCTCGACGCCCTCCGCTTCAAGGCGGAACTCGAGGTGGCCCAACGAGAGCTAGAAGATGTCTCCAAGAAGGCTGGCATCGCCGAACTCGAGTGGGAGGATCAACGCAAACAGTTGCTGGCAACCATCGACGGTACATCCCTTAGATTACCCCCAATCCAATTCAGCTTTTGATACTAATCATCATTGCCTTGCACTTTGCAGCCTGCGACGCCGAACTTGACCAGCTGAAAATGCTGGTGAAGCAGTTGGCTGACAAGGTGAACGCTCCCGACGATACGCTGGCGGAGCGCCTCGCCGCGGTGGAAGACCGTGTGGACGAGGTGGCCGTCCACGACATCCGCCTCGGCACCACCCTGGGCTTGGCCGCCATGGCGATGCATACCGGCGTTGACTACTCCATCCAGCCGCACAGCTTCCGGGGCGGCGCACCAGAAGACCTCGACGAGATCGAAGTCATCTTGGAGCGCCTCGATGGCCACGGCGATGCCATTGCCGAACTCACTCATCCCTAGTTTGTGCTAAATAGGCTTTTCGATTAGATTGTACTAGGGATGTGTGATCTTCGGCAATAAATAAAGAATTTTGATTTCCATGCTTGTATTGTGATGATCCCCTCCTGCTTGCAACTGCGAACTTTACTTTTCTCGAACGCATTCGGGAACTCTACTTGAGATGAACACGTGAAAACAAGTCCCCCTTGGCGCAAAATTCGCAGAAAATCCTCAATTCGGGAACCATAAACACTGTTCAATGGAAACCCTTCGCATTCGGGAGAAAAACCCTGCCGCTTGGTATTCCAATAACGTACGCCAACCAGTCATCACTCCCAATGCTCTCTCAGTCAATAAAATAGCCCTCTGGGATGCCTTGCAAATCCACTCGCACACTCATCCATCACTTCACATCTTCTCTCCCGCTCCAGAAGAGAAAACCCCAAAGCCATGGCGGACAAAGGCAAGCAACCCATCAAGGAGAGCAGCACCGCATCAAAGAAGCGCACCATTCGAGAGTGAGTTTTTCTTTTAACCCGCTTCTTGCTCTCATTTGCAATCTTATGTTTACCCCTTCTCGTCTCCTCCACCCTTGATCTACTGCCTGAAGAAATCCTTGGGACCGAAGAAACGCCTGAGTACATCTCCTCTGACTCCTCCCTTGAAGAAGAGGATGCCACACCGGAACAGAGGGTCAATCACCAGTTGCGCCGCCACGTTCGGCATCTGGAGCATGATCTGCGAGACAACACCGCATGCTGCCATGCCGAACGCGAACGCCGCATGACCTTGGTGGCATTAGTAGGGGGTAAAACTTCCACCTTTATTTGACTCCATGTTTGAGCTTAGATCTCTGTTTTTAACAATTATTCTTCCACCTTAGATGTCTTCGACAGGTACAGTAATCTGAAAGCTGCCCGGGACAGCCTGATGGAGGCTGCAAGCCACGGTCATCCCCGAAGCTTCCAAGTTGCCGTCACGGTGGTCTTTCACTTCTTTCGCCAGGCCTTCTGCTTCCCACCCCCTTGTAATCTTGAGCATCTGGATTGCCAAATAAAATCCTGCAAGAAATATCTGTAATGTCAGGTATCTTCGTGCTAAGGGCAATACATCTTAGTATTGCCCATTTCCCCTTTTAGGATTTTTTGTTCTAAAGGCGGCTTCTTTCTTGAACGCCAGCTATCTCTGTGTCAAATACTTGTAATTCTGGTGCTTGTGATCAACGATCAACTTCAATACTAGGATAGTATTTCTTCAAATATCTTTCATTTATTGCAGCAGAAAATTCCTCTCCTAGTAAAGTTGTTAACATGTAAGCATTGCCAGGCACACATCGGACTACCTGAAAAGGTCCTTCCCAATTCGGGGACCATTTTCCGAACGCGCTGTACTTAGTTCCAATCGGCAGTAGCGCTTTCCAAACCAAATCTCCTTCTGCAAATTGCCTGACCTTTACTTTCTTGTTGTAATATTTAGCAACTCGCAGCTTGTTCTTCTCAATGTTTTCCAGGGCTCTAAGACGAATCATATGCAAATCTTCTAACTCATCTATCATTAAGCCACTATAATCCTTGGAGCTTAAGTCCCATTGCAAAACCACTCTCCTAGAATCTGGTTGCATTTCCCAAGGCAACACAACATGATGCCCATAAACCAACTCATAAGGAGAAGTCTTTGTAGCTCCATGAGGAGCCATTCGGTAAGCCCATAAAGCCTCATTGAGTACCGAATGCCACCTCTTCGGCTTCTGATCGATCTTCTTTTGTATAAGCTTGATCATGATCTTGTTAGAAGCCTCTGCTTGACCATTAACTTGGGCATAATAAGGAGAAGAATTAAACAATTTGATTCCCATGCTTTCGGCAAACTCCCTGAACTCCAAGGATACAAACTGGGCTCCTTGATCAGTTGTGATTGTTTGAGGAATTCCAAACCTATAGATGATGTGTTCTTTAACAAACTCAACCATGTTCTCTGATGTTACTTTCTTTAGTGGAATTGCCTCAACCCATTTGGTGAAGTAATCTGTTGCTAAAAGCACAAACCTATGCCCCTTGCTAGATGGTGGGTTTATCTGGCCAATCAAATCTATACCCCAGCCTCTGAATGGCCACGGCTTGATAATTGGATTCAGTGCTGATGCTAGAACCCTTTGAATATTTCCAAACTTCTGACAGTCTTGACATCCCTTGTAATACTCAAAGCAATCTTCCAACATCGTCAGCCAAAAACATCCAGCTTGCCTAATAACCCATTTCATGCGATAGTCCGATTAATGTGCTCCACATAGCCCATCATGCACCTCACTCATCATCCTCTTTGCTTCTTCTAGACCCAGGCATCGCAGCAACACCCCGTCCAATGATTTGTAAAACAGACTTCCATCCAGAAGAACAAATTTTATGGCTTTATACCTAAGCTTCCTAGAAACTTTTCGGGATGGATCTTCCAGATAATCAACAATTTCTTTCCTCCAATCATCTTCTGCAAGATCATTCCCGAAGGCACATACCTCCATGGCAAACGCTTCTTGATTCTCTCTATAACCTGAAGCACTCTGAGCCAACCTGTTTGCCTCTTCATTGTGTTCTCTAGGAATATGCTATAGAATTACTAACTGAAAACTCTTTAAGATCTCCCTGCATTCCTCGTAGTAATTCCTCAAGGCATCACTCTTACACTCATATTGCCATTCAATTGCTTTATAACCAGCTCTGAATCTCCATAAATTTCAACTGAAACAGCCCCGGCTTTTTTCAAATATTGAAGCCCCCTAAGCAGTGCCTCGTACTCAGCTTGATTGTTCGTGACAGTACGCTGAATAGGGATAGCAAACTCAAACATCTCACCCCTGGGTGAAATTAATAAAATCCCTACTCCCCCACCTTTACCACATGATGATCCATCAAAGAACAGAGCCCAAGGAGTAATTTCATGCAAATCAATTGATGGATCACGATGCTCAGTAATAAAATCGGTAATAATCTGACCTTTTATAGCTTTTGCCGATTCGAACTTCAACTCAAACTCAGATAAGGCCAAAATCCACTTGCCAATCCTTCCATTCAAAATTGGCATAGATAACATGTGTTTTATTACATCAAACTTCGAATATACAACGCATTCGTCATTCAACAAGTAGTGCTGAAACTTTGTACACGAGTAGTACACACATATGCACAGCTTCTCTGCAGCCGAATACCTGGTTTCAGGATCAAGTAATTTTCGGCTGAGGTACGCTACTACCTGCTCCTTTCCTTCAAATTATTGTATAAGGGCCGATCCAATGGTTTGGGTATCGGCCGCCACGTACAACTTGAAAGGCTTGTTCAATTGCGGAGGCACCAGCACTGGTGGTTCCTTCATGTACCGCTTGATCTCATGAAAAGCCTTTTGTTGTTCGTCACCCCATACGAACTTCTGGTCCTTCTTGAGATTCAACAGTGGAGAGAAGGGCAAAACCTTTTGTGACAAATTTGAAATGAACCT
Source organism: Cenchrus americanus (assembly GCA_947561735.1). Taxonomy (NCBI): domain Eukaryota; kingdom Viridiplantae; phylum Streptophyta; class Magnoliopsida; order Poales; family Poaceae; genus Cenchrus; species Cenchrus americanus. Next base: position 124,034,265 of record OX387244.1, on the reverse strand, counting down.
CCTCACAAAATTGATTTTGCCAAGCAGTGATTGCAACTCCTTGAGATTAGTTGGAGGGACGACTTCATCAATAGCTTTCATGCTTTTCTTGCCAACTTCAATCCCTCCTTCATGTACCAGAAATCCCAAGAATTCTCCAGCTGATACCCCAAAGGCACACTTGTTTGGATTCATCTTCAATCCATGCTTTCGGGTGCACTCCAGAGTTCTCTTTACATCCTCCAAATGTGAGTCATGATTCAAAGATTTGATCACGACATCATTAATGTAAATCTCAACAATTTTGCCGATCAACTCATGAAAGATATAATCCATGGCCCGTTGATAGGTTGCACCGGCATTTTCAACCCAAATGTCATGACTATCCATTCAAACAAGCCTATATGACCAGGACATTTGAAGGCTGTCTTCGATACATCTTCTATTGCCATAAATATTTGGTTGTACCCTGCATTACCATCCATAAAACTGATAACCTTATGTCCAGTAGCAGCATCAACCAATAAATCAGCAACAGGCATTGGGTATCCATCCATAGGAGTAGCTCTGTTCAAATCTCTGAAATCTATGCAGACCCTCATCTTCCCATTTTTCTTGTAGACAGGGACGATGTTAGAGATCCACTCCGCATACCTGCATGGTCGAATGAAGTTTGCATCAACTAATCTCTCAACCTCTTTTTTCACATCGGCCAATACTTCATCCTTGTAGATTTTTCGGGGAGGTTGCTTATAAGGTCTGAAACCAGGCTTGATTGGCAACTGATGCTCAACAATAGAACGATCCAAACCAGGCATCTCCGAATAATCCCAAGCTAAGCAATCTTTATATTCTTTTTACAGCTTAATTAACCCCTCTGTGAAATCTGACTCCAAGTTAGCACTGATAAATGTCGGCCTTGGCTTGTCACCATTTCCAATATCAACTTCTTCTAATTTATCAGCCGACATGAATCCACGTCCTAACTTTCCATCAGTCCCATCAACTGGGTTATCCATTTAAAAATTACTATAAGAGCCGACTGCTTGAATCGGCTGTTGATCACTGCTGACAGGTTCAACAGGACCTTCACCCCAGTCTTTTCTTGAGAAACAATCGATGCCTTGATATTCCCAGAAAGATGGTTCGACGTTTGCCACGCTCACTGAATAATCTGCTTGGACTACTTCAATATCGTCATCCACCCACTGAACGAGCTGTTGATGCATGGTAGATGGGATGCAGCATTTGGCATGGATCCAGTCCCGCCCAAGCAGCAAGCTATAGGCTCCTTTGCCTTCAATGACGAAGAAGGTTGTGAGCAAAGTTTTGGACCCGATCATCAAATCCACGTGCACGCAGCCCTTGGTATCTGAAGGATTTCCAGCAAAATCATTCAGAATTATGCTCGTTGGCGTCAAGTCCCCGGGGCCCATGCCAAGCTTCCTGAAGGTAGTGTACGGCATCACGTTGACCGCAGCTCCGCCATCAACAAACATCTTGGTCAATGGCTTGCCATTGACGTATCCCTTCAAATACAACGGCCTCATGTGTCGATTTTTGGCCGGTTTGTCAAAGGTGGCCTGCTTAGCCAACACCAGTTGCGCCATTAATCCCCCAAGCTGTTCATCATCATTGATATCTAAAGATGTTTCCTCCTGCACAACTTGGTTAGCGGGGGCCCTGAACTCATTCGGCAAAAAGTATACCATGCACGCTGGAGCCAAACGACCCGATCCTTCAGGCTTGTCTTTTGGGCGCCACACTTGCTTTCTCTGGATCCCCGCCTGCTTCAATTCCCGGTTCCTCAAGCGTTGAACCCTTCTCTTTTGTCTTTTTCTCAAGCCAAGCGGGCACCACTGTCCTTGTTGCCATATGTACTTGCGCTCCTCTTCTTCTTGATCTGCCCATCTTTGGTCAGCTTGCCTCTTTCTGGGGTGATCAATGACCTCATTTATTTTTAGACGCCGATCGTCATTAGGATGCATCCTTCCAATTCTCTCATGGACGGATCGGCGATTGACAGTTTCCTGCCTGTATTCAGAATATCTATCACTGCACTCAGGGCAGTTCCTCAATGTGGGGAGCTTCAAGCCCTCGTTCCAGCAGTGTCTAAAGAATGCGCACCCCCAATGCGCACGCTCCTGTTCCCGCGCGTGCTCTTCTAGCTCTCGTCTGCGCGCCTCTTCTTCAGACCTGTGCCTCTCCTCTTCATATTTTAGCTTTTGGTAGCGCTCCTTTTCCTGCTGGCACTGCCACTTGTTGAGGAGAATGCGTGTGGTAACCCTGGGCTTGGACCTGGATGATTCCCCAACTTCAACCTGGCTCTTGAGGATGCGAGGAGCTTCCCTGTGGACTTGCTCCACGGTCACTTGTCATGTGGGATCCACTGATCCACCCTGTTTCGCTCTAGCTGAAGTTAGGACCTTCATCTTCCCCTTCTCCTCAATAGTCACCATATTGACAGAAAATCCAACCATGTTTTGAGGGAAAGGGTGACCATCCAACTTCATCTTATTATCAAATTTCAAGTGCCCTTCCTGGATAGCCTTTTGGATCCTCACCCTGAAGACCCTACAATCATTGATGGAGTGAGAGTTTCTATCATGAAAACCACAGTAACGTTTCTCTTTCACCCCATCGGGCTGAAGCATAGAATGCCCCTCAGGCAACTTGATTCGGCCTTCTTTTATCAAGAACTCAAAAAGCTTGTCAGCCTTGGTGACATCAAAGTCGTACGTGCCCTTGGTTTGCTTTATCCACCGCTGGTTCATAGTCAAAGGCTCCTTGCCCCACATAATCTCAGCGGCGGCTACTTCCTCGTCATCATCAAAATCTTCTACCTAGTCAGCCTTCTCGAGGAACTGGTTGTAGATATCAGCTATGTCATGGTGCTTGGCGAATCTGGTGTCCTTCTTGAACCCGTAGGCCTGGTTACTCATCAGCGACAGCTTCTGAGACAATTGACCTAGGTTGTCAAATTCCATGCCAAACAACTTTTCCCGAATAGCCGGCAACATCCCTGCAACAGCCATATCAGCCAGCTGATCATCCGGTAGAGTCAAAGAGAAGCACATGCCCTTGACTTCCCTGAATCTTCTGAGGAATTCTAGAGGCGTCTCATTGTGCCTCTTTTTTTAGGTAGTCAGATCAATCAACTTCTTCTCTGTGCTACCACTAAAGTAATGGGCATGGAACTTTTGTTCTAGATCCCTCCATGTGCCAACCGACTGGGGAGGCAAAGAAGTAAACCATTGGAATGCTGAGCCCGTTAATGACAGAGGGAAGTATCTGACCCTAAACGCCTCATCAGCTGAAGCTTCTCCAAGCTGCATTAAATACCGAGCAATATGCTCCACCGTGCTTGTATCGTCCTGCCCAGAGAACTTTGTAAATTCCGTAGGAGGCTTCACCCTTGGCGGCAAGATCACCCTATAGTACCACTCTGGGAAGGGAGGCATATAAGCTGGTCCTTGCATTTTAGGTTTAAGGCCGAATTGATTTTGCATCAGATCGGCCATTTTCTGTACCAGAATATCATCGTCTTGCATTCATGCAGCTGTACCGTACCCAGGATTTGGGAGAGCGTCACTAGCGCCATAATCCATGACCTCATGGTAACCCCCACCGTACATGTTTTTCTGCAACCTTTTACGGTATTTTGATATGCTTTGATCATGTTTAGGAATTTGCTCACGAGAGGCAAGTTTTTTCGCAAAATTGCCCAAATCCATCTTAGCTTCGTCCAATGGTTGTGAAACTTTGTGATCTTGTAGTTGATGTCGATACGAAGCTATAGAATATCTAACTTGCTCATTTGGACATGTGTAGCATTCTTTGTTGAATTTTGTCTATTTGAGAAGCTCTAGGTTGAAACTTTTGCATTTTTGGCTTGATTCATGCATTTCCAACAAGGGGGAGAAGTTTGAGCTTGAAACGGTGTTGACGGTGAAAATCGATCAACCTAGCCATGAGTTTACCTTCGGTGTTGGCATGAATTTTATACCTTATCCATTGGTACTAACCCCCGTGGTATAACAAGTTCACGTGTGCATGTCGGTTTTGGAGTTTAATGTTTATGCAGGGTTTTAGTGTTGAATGCAAGACTTTCGGGATAAGTTCATCAAGCACCTCGTGACAAGACCTTGAAGCCCCGTACAAGTCATGCAATAAAGCAAACTTAACTCCAAGAAGCGGGGACTTGATCCGAGAAGACGACGGACTCCGGGGACCCGACCGGAAAAGTGCTCGAATCTTGCAAGACAAGGAGTTGAGTCCAATTCGGAGAGAAACCGACGACATGGACCTACATGCGAAGGGGGAAACATCTAGGAAGCAAGGGAACCGACGTGGGGCAAAGGAGCCCACGGGGCCGGGCCTAAATGGGCCCGGGCCGGCCGGCCCGGTCCGGTCGGCCCGGGCCCATTTTGGGCCCAAACACCCTCTCCTTTGCCCTAGCCGCCAATCGGGCTATTTATAGCCCCCCGACCGAGAGCCACGGAGAGAAGATTTCGTCTTCGGCCGCCGAGAAGCGAGAGAAGAGAGGGACACCATCTCGGAGAGGAGAGGGTCGAGCTAGTTGACTAGGGTTTCCCTAGCCGACGTGGGAACCTTGCATGGAAGACCACGTCGGAGTTCCCGGAGCTAGAAGCAAGATCAAGGAAGGATCCCGGTGGTGATCTTGTGTATGTATCATTGTCATAGTTGAATTATCAAGTTGAATCTTTTCTTAGCGATCAAGTGTTTCCTCGAAGATTTCGTTTTTCGATCGGCTTTGCTTATTCCAATTCTATTCGCGCGATAGATTACATAGGGTGTTCTTGTAGCCGCGGTGGCTAGAGGTACACGCCGGATCTTCCGAAAGAATCTCGACTTGTCTTTTGACTCGCCCTAAGCTCCCCGCATGAATAGGGATACGTTGTGACGAACGGGGGTCTCGAAAGGCGGATGTTTTCGGATTTGGACGGGAAACCACGATTTAAAGAGGCTTCTATTAAGATTCGATTTGCTACTTCTTCTCTTGCTTGGAACTTCAACAAAAGGCTTACCCCGATCCCTCTAGATCGGTTTATCTACCTAATCTTACTTTGTTTTCTCCGGTCTTTAGTAGATTAGATTTATCTTTGTTTTGTGTTCTTATCTAGATGCATTAGGGTTTCTCTTTTACCAAAGATTGAAGTTACTTGGCTTTACTAGATCAAGTCTTGCATCACACATTTGTTCCACGGATTCGATACCTTGGGTTCACCACTCGAGGGAAGAAGGGTCCCTTGACTACGACGGGAGACTTGTCCGCTTGCAAGTCACAAACAAACTTTGATACAATTATTAACCGTCAACAAACGGTTTGCTTGGACGCATTTAGAAGGTTTTCGGGTGGTTTCGAGCCATTTACGGGCTCTGTTGTTCACCGGTCGACCGGTGGTGAGCACCGGTCCGACCGGTGTGAGTGCCGATCCTGTGCACATCTTAGGCACCGGTCTGACCAGTGGTGATGACCGGTCCGACCGGTGTGAGCTGAATTTCTTGCGGTACCGCCCCTGTTTTCGAGTTTGGTTTGCATGCATTCGTCAAGGGGGAGGTGCATTGGTTCAGGGGGAGCTTGCATGTGTGCAGGGGGAGCTCTTTGTGGTTTTTCGAGCTTTGATTCGGTGGTTTGCGCTCTTGCTTTGTCTCGGATGTGTCGAGCCGTTGCCCTTGCCTAAGGGGTTCGAGACTTGTCTTCTTCAAGTGATGTTGCTCTTTGCCTTTGTTTGGCTTTCGATCGCTTGTTGGAGTTTCTTTTTGTTCGTTTCTTTTCTTTTTCTTTTCTCTCTGTTACTTTCGTGTGGGTCTTGTCAATGCACTCATCAAGGGGGAGATTGAGGACCATGTGTGGTTCGAGGATCGGTGGATGGTCGCTTCCTTGTGTGATGAGTGATTGACAACGTTGTGTGGACTGATTCTTGGCTAAGTATTGCAGGTGCAGGTTGCGACTTGACTGGTGTTGGTGCAGGTGAAGAACAAGCGCGAAAGGTCGTCACCGGTGAGGCCTCCAGGTGTGGAGAAGACAAGTAGGCTTCATTCGAGGGACCGGTGGCCGGCGGGGGTCAAGCGCGGGCCGCATGGTGGCATGAACAACAAGATGAAGTCGTGGACGGTTTCTTGGTTGAGCCTCAAAACCAAGGTCGAGCCGGGACTACGTGGGAGCTGAGTCATGAGTGGAGATTGGCGGAGGCCACACCGAGTTCGCGGGGTTTCCTGTGGTTCACCAGAAAACCACTGGGTTCCTTGGTTGATCCACAAAGCCAAGACCGAAGAACCGAAGACGGTCTTTGCGGCGGTGCCGGACCGGTCGGCCGGTGAGGAGCACCGGTCTGACCGGTGTGCGACTTCGAAGCGGAGGACACGCGTCGGGATCGCATGGCTTGCGTCGAGGCTACGCAGGGTGCGGTGGCCGGGCATCCGTTCGATGGTGAAGACATGAACACTTCCAAATTCACCCTTGAGGGGCTTGTATCCCTAGTTATTAGGAAAGGGCATTTTAGACTTTCGGTTGCCTCCATATAACCCAAGAGGTGAGAGGATTGCAGCCAACTCTTGGAACCCTAGCTCACTTGTTTTCCTATTTTCCTTTCTATTTTCCTTAGGATTTCCATAGGACTAGATTGAGAGCTTCATGGTGAGATCTTGTGAGAGGGTTGGATGATCGGGCGGCGAGCTAGACCTTGTATGAACCTTTGTTGCATGTATAGATGATTCGGCGTGGTTCCTCAAGGTTTGGATGTGTTGTTCCCGGTTGTTTTTGGTGGTGATTTTCGGAGCCCTCTCTTGGTGACTTCTTTGGGTTGTTTTCGGGACCTTGCTCTTGGGGACTTGATGGGGGAAATTTGTGGGAACCCTTCGTGGTTCTTTGGGCTGTGATTCCCCTCCTAAATCCGTGAGTAAAGGGGCTCGATTTTTGGGTTTTCCGAGTTCTAGGGTTTGTGGTGTTCTTGGCGGGACTTCTTCGATTCCTCCTTTTTGGACGAGTTTTTGTGGGATTAAACTTGGCTATGGACTCCTCATGAGGTGTTCCTAATATCCCCAAAGTCTTGTTCAAGTCCGTGGAGCGATTCGGGAGATCGAGGTTTGGATTTGGGGGAGTTGACCCGCGGGTCTTTGTTCATCCCGAGCTCGCCCGAGCTACACCGGTCCGACCGGTGCTCTTGGCCGGTCCGACCGGTGCAACCCTCGGTGGGTTTTTGCTCGGGTGAACGTCCGGGTGTGTTCGTTGTTGTCTCGTGTTGCGACTTTGTTTCAAGTTTGGGTCGGTTTGGAGGTCGGTAGGCTTTGTTTGGTGCCTTGGGGGCTTTCGCAGTGGACCGGTCGGCGGTGCGTCTCCGCCGGTCGGCCGGTGTGGAGCCACTTAGTGAAAGTTGCCCAGTTTCACCAACTGGGACCAGTCTGACCGGTGGTGCTCACCGGACTGACCGGTGTTGGTCAGTGGACTCGAGGTTTGGTGTTCCACTGCGTTCTCGGGTCGGAAGGGTGTGTGTGTTGGTTCCTAGGTCCAGTGGCACTCCAGTGCTACGTGGGCTCGGCCAACTTGAGTAGTGAGTCGGAGACGTGTGTTGGAAGCCGTGTTCATCTTGTTGGAGCTTCCATCTCCTTCGAGAAGAATTTTTATCGGCTCCCATTCACTCCCCCTCTCTGGTTCGCCGTATCGGTCCTTCAAGTGGTATCAGAGCCGGTTCGGGTCTTTGTTGACTCTAACCAGTCTAAGATCCAAGGATGGCGTACCAGGAACGGGGTTCGGGTCCTCCACACTTCGATGGCAAGAACTACCAGATGTGGAGTAAGCAGATGGGTGCGTTTGTTGACGGTTAATAATTGTATCCAAGTTCGTTTGTGACTTGCAAGCGTACAAGTCTCCCGTCGTAGTCAAGGGACCCTTCTTCCCTCGAGTGGTGAACCCAAGGTATCGAATCCGTGGAACAAATATGTGACGTAAGAGTTGATCTAGTAAAGCCAAATAACTTCAATCTTCGGTAAAACCCTAATGCATCTAAGTAAAAGACATGAAACGAATCTAATCTACTGAAGACCGGAGAAAAGAAAGTAAGATTGGGTAGATAAACCGATCTAGAGGGATCGGGGTAAGCCTTTCGTTGAAGTTCCAAGCAAGAGAAGAAGTAGCAAATCGAATCTTAATAGAAGCCTCTTTAAATCATGGTTTCCCGTCCAAATCCGAAAACATCCCCTTTCGGAACCCCCGTTCTGTCACAACGTATCCCTATTCATGCGGGGAGCTTAGGGCGAGTCAAAAGACAAGTCGAGATTCTTTCGGAAGATCCGGCATGTACCTCTAGCCACCGCGGCTACAAGAACACCCTATGTAATCTATCTCGAGAATAGAATTGGAATAAGCAAAGCCGATCGAAAAACGAAATCTTCGAGGAAACACTTGATCGCTAGGAAAAGATTCAACTTGATAATTCAACTATAACAATGATACATACACAATATCACCACCGGGATCCTTCCTTGATGTTGCTTCTAGCTCCGGGAACTCCGACGTGGTCTTTCGTGCAAGGTTCCCACGTCGGCTAGGGGAACCCTAGTCAACTAGCTCGACCCTCTCCTCTCCGAGATGGTGTCCCTCTCTTCTCTGCTCCTCGGCGGCCGATGACGAATTGTATTATGCGTGGCTCTCGGTCAGGGGGCTATAAATAGCCCGATTGGCGGCTAGGGCAAAGGAGGGGGAAAATAGGCCCTGGATGGGCTCGGGCCGACCGGGCCCAGGGCCGGCCGGCTGGGCCCATCCGGGCCCGGCCCCGAGGCCTCTTTTGCTCTACGTCGGTTCCCTTGCTTCTCGGATGTTTCCCCCTTCGCATGTAGGTCCATGTCGTCGGTTTCTCTCCGAATTGGACTCAACTCCTTGTCTTGCAAGATTCAGCACTTTTCTGGTCAGGTCCTCGGAGTCTGTCATCTTCTCGGATCAAGTCCCTGGCTTCTTGGAGTTAAGTTTGCTTCGTTGCATGACTTGTACGGGGCTTCAAGGTCTTGTCATGAGGTGCTTGATGAACTTATCCCGAAAGTCTTGCATTCAACACTAAAACCCTGCATAAACACTAAACTCCAAAACCGACATGCACACGTGAACTTGTTATACCACGGGGGTTAGTACCAATGGATAAGGTATAAAACTTATGCCAACACCGAAGGTAAACTCATGGCTAGGTTGACGGATTTTCACCGTCAACATCTCCCCCATGCTTAAACCTTGCTCGTCCTCGAGTAAGCCTTCGATGGATATCATCATTGCCAAACAGTGTTTAAACCTTGCACTTGATCATACATGAGAAAACATAATGCTCTCAAAATTTTAATTCGTTAAAGTTCCATAATGTACTAGCCTTCATCTCTACGGAGGGTAGATTCTTGGTAAGCTTATCCCACAAGTATTAACATGCTCACAAAGTTTTAAATAGATCTCAGAATTTTTGAAATAAAGAGCGAGATAAAGAAAAACTAAACCAAGTTCACAAATTTAAATCATCTTGCATATTGCTCATGAACTCTCATCTTGCTTATCTCTCAAGCCTATATATTCTACTCCTTTCCCTCTCATAACATATATGTGTGGTAGGCTTTATATGGAGCTTTTGGGAAAGTTTAGTCCTAACAAGATTTTATAAATGAGGTGTTGTCAAAACAAGACAAGCTTCTCATGGTCTTACCGAGACTCGTCAAAAAGGTCATTGGAAAATAATGTTAAATCAAGGAGGGGAAAGAGAAAAATACACACACTTTAGATGAGTGGACATGTGCAAATGGCAAAGAGTGATCCCGAGGCACAAAGGAAGTCCTCGTTATCGGATTGCACATGGTTGGAAAATGAGAATGGATCTTTTAAACTTGAAGCTTTGAATGCACTCTTAGAGAACTAGGGAGTTTACTTTACGCATATATTTTTTTCTCTTTCTCATATTTCTCATTATTTTCTTTCTTTCTTTCTTTCTTTACATATATTTTTTTTCTTTTTTCTTGTGAGACCTTCACCTTGGAAGTCACGTTCATCGCCGAATTTTTTTTCTTTCATCATCATTTTTTTAAAATACTCCCCTTTGAACTCTAAAACTGCACCGTACCTACCTCCTCCCCCATGCTTAGACGTTGCTCGTCCTCGAGCAAAGAGGCGAAAAATAAGGTAGGTACCGGAAATATTTTTCCTTGGAGAGATACTTGAAATCTTCAATGTTGGCACCGTCTTGCGATCTTCCTTGAATTGATGATCCATTCTCAACGATAGGTTGTGGTCAAGGAGGTAATCACAAAAGATGATATTTGGTTTAAGGGTGGATATCCGGCGAAGTTTGTGAGATCTCCAATGCGGGGATACACAATGCACGGATAAAAGGCTAGCAAAAAGATAGATACGCAAAAACGGAATGACCAGCTTCTTAGTCTCGGGCCAGAGAAATCATGGCCTGCAATAACTCACTCAAAAATAAATCTTGTACACTAAGGTTTATGCACTCAAATATATATTAGGCTTTGGATAGGTTGAGCAACACACAAGTGATATTTGTGACAAGGTTAGCGATATTTTTGAGCATAAAAGACATCTTTAATCTATTCATAACTTCAGAGCACATAAAACACTATGGGTCTTTATTTTAATCATAACCTCCGCTGAAAATTAAGCTAGCATTTAAATAAATTCAGATTTGTGTTTTTAAGAGAGCACTAGCTTTAACATGCATAAATCAATTACAAAGATGAACAAAGCTGCAATTATAATCATATATCATCATGGCACAAATTTTTGTAACTTTTCCAATGATATAATCAAGGTGGTGTCTTTATTAATGATGACATCAAGTTGAAATACAAACTGAAAATAAACAAACGTGCTTGCTGAAATTTAAATAAAAACAGAAAATACTACGCAAACACACATAAGCAAAAGCTGAAAATTACAGAGAAAAAGAAAAGAAAAGAAAACTAAAGTTCCTAAATCTTCTAGTCCTCCGCCGGTGGTTGATGTTGATGATCTTGATAGTAATACCCTTGCTCATAATATGATTGGACATTTCCTCTGAGGCAATGTTTGCATTGCCTTTACCAAGTTGAGCTGCGTTAGCTTGGATGGCTGCGATGTTTTGGGTGTTTCTTGCAGCATACCCTCCAATTATGGCCTGCTTTGTTGTGTTTGGGGATGATGTGTGTAGCACTCCGCGAAGTTAGCGTTGGGCACCACATAATTTGGTGGGGGTACCGGTGCACCACCCCCCATGCTTGCTCTTGTGGCCCTCCGTAATAACTTGGCGGAGGAGGGATCCCGCCGAATGGTTGCACATTGGGTTGTGTCCACTCGCTTGTGCGGAGGATGTTCCCTCCTCTACGATTCTTCCTCTTTTGTTCTTCCTTGCAGGGACAAGGAGTCCCTCTTCCAACCAATCTTCTCTCCCTTCGGTGAAAAGCCTAAGCCTCTCATTGGGAAGGGGTAGGTTTACTATGGCCAAACGATAACCTCCTCTCTCATCTCCACTAATGTATTTGCCTTGCCGCAAATACTCAATACCGAGAGAGGTACCACGCAAAAGATGGTCGGGGTTTCTTGCGATCCCCGGCCGTAAGGAGAAGGCCAACATGGAGAGGTAGCACCCCGAACCAATATTCCCCGCCCCCGATGTTGCTTCACAACACCAACGGTTGATCATGAGGTAAGAGGGGTCTATTGGCTGCCTGGCAATTAAAGCCGAGTATAGCCAATTCAACTCCGTGGCGGTCACCTTCGTCTCCTTCGTCCTCCTCAATACCCTCTTGCACATCCAAAAGTGAAATATCCGGATAATGGGGTTGCGGATGCAATTGCGTTGTTGATGGGCTTCTCCGGAGATCATATTCCAAAATCCCGCTAACATGCCGGGTGGCACGTCAACTTTCTCTGGAGCTCCCTTGTGGAATCCAAGTAGCTCCCTAACATGCTCGTAGGGAACCACTTGTTGGACTCCCTCCAAACGGAATGACAAGCTTTGCGCCCCATCATCAAGGATAGGTGCAATAGTCATTAAAATTTCCAAGGCGAACCCCAAGTGGGTGTCCACCGATACTCCGTTGGAGAACTGCACCCATCCAAGGTGCCCCAACATATAGTATATGTCGGTGCCAAAACCCAAGGTGTAGAGTGCTTGGTCGTCGAACTCGACGTTGGGCACAAGCCTCTTCTCAAGATTAGAGAGACTCTCCTCCTCCTCCGATGACAAGATGATGAAGCCGTACGAAGAGTATGTCGGAGTGTAAGGAGGTGGCGCGGTTGAACGGGTCGATCGTCGTGGTGGCGCGGGCTGCTCCTCCGTGTGCCCACGAGGTTCGGTAAACCTCATAGACGTGCTTCTTGCAGCCCTCATACCACCAAGGAGGAGAGCATCGTTCCTCCTCGGTGGTGCCGTATCCGTCTCCATGCTCCGGGGAGACTCGGAAACCGAGTGCCTCCTTGAAGACGTGGTTGATGACGGCTTGGACGACGACGAACTCTTCTTCTTGGAGAATAGACTTGTGGTCTTCTTCCACATGGTTGCTGCACTCTTTTCTTCTACTAAAACTCCGGGTTGCAACCGGTAACTAGGCACTAAAACTCTTTACTTCGGATGTGGACTTTGAGTGGATTAAGGATGTGGATTTTTTCTTGAGCTATCAAGCTTGGGAAGGTTGGCTATGTCTACGGAGGTTTTGAGCACACAAACTTGAACACACAAACAAAGGAAGGAGAGGGAAGTTTGCCTGCAGAAAACGGGAGCCGGGGGGCTCCTTAAGTAGGTGGGCTGGCCGTCCTGGGCCGGCCGGCCTGGGGTCCTCGGCGCACCTCCCCGCCTTGTCTTTCTTCCAGCACGATCATTTCTCCTCTGCAACTTTCCTTCCCGCGTGCTCCACGAGTTGCACCGCCCAAACGCTCTCGTCCACTCCTTTTCTTGCATTATTGGTCCTTCCACTTGATGCTTCATGCTTTGGGTCATGTCCATGCTCCCTAGCTCCACTTGCTTCACATGCCACCATGAAATTCCTGCAAAGTTGATGCTTGCTGCCCACCATGCTTGTCCTTTGCATGTGAAATTGGTGAAAGTTGATAAAAGGGAATCCAATGGTGCATGCATGAAAAATTCAAACTAGATTGCCTCCATTAAGGTGTGTGTTTAAGGTCAAGCACTCCTCTAATTCGAAATTTAAAATATTTTTCAGAGCCATGCAAGAGCTCAAACATAATTTTAGAGAAGTTTTTAAACCATTAAAAACAAATGTAAGTCGAAAATATTTTTCGACTACGTCGATTTCGGTCTCACCGGTATAGTTTGCCTTCATCGGTTGAGAGCAGACTTTTTCACGGCTTGATCATGGGGGCATAGGTTTAGGTTCTAATTTTGGCTAAATAAGAAAGATTTTGAATAAAACAAAATTAGAATAGGCTTAGAAAAATTCTAATCCTAGAGAAACCAAGGATAAAGATTTTTAAAACCAACCAAAAGTTTTGATTTCTAGGTTCACGCGAGTCCTACCACGTGCTGAATTTTATTAACACCTAAATATAAATCGTGGCTCTACTCGTGTGGTTTTAGCATGAAAAATAAATCAACCTCAGCACCATAATGAGGGTGAAAGGTTGAGTTAGGTTCTGAAATTATTTGGTTGAGGTTTCTCGAAAAGAAAAGAACAAACAAGCACATAGGAGGGTTCATGCAAAGGGTTTATGATAAAGCAAACATTCAATCAAGAATTATGTCTCTAATATTGTTCAACCACTTCTAAGTCTAATGTCTTTGCGTAACAAAACTCAAAAACTAAATTATTGAAAAAACTCGAAAAACCTGGAATCGGGTTGTCCTCCCGGTAGCTTATTCTTGACTCGACGAAACGGGTTGCCTCCCGCCTAGCGCTTCGTTTATAGTCTATAGCTAGACTTCTTCACTTGATTACTTCGGATCAACGCTCTTTGCGGGCGTTGCAATCTTGGGTACCCACTTCCGCACCATCTTGGGCGCGGGCTTGTCTTCCGGCTTAGTCATTTTTTTGGTCTTCACAGGCTGCTTCTCTTCCTTTGTCTTGACGGATGCAACACCTTCTTTGATTTTCTTTACGTTCATTTTTTTCGGCTCTTTCTTCTTTTTCAGCCCCTCCGTTTGTTTTGGTTCTCCCTTCACTCCAATCATGTTGCATGCCTCGATTCTTAGACGGAACTTGAAGGAACTCCTTTCTCCGTTGATATCGAACATGATCTCCCCCTTGCCAACATTAATAGTATCTCCCACGGTCTTGAGGAAAGGCCTCCCTAGGATGAGCGGCGGCTTCTCCCTCTATCCCATCTCGAGCATAACGAAGTCGACGGGGATGAAGTGGTGTCCGACCTTCACGGGTACATCTTCAGCAATGCCCAAGGGATAGAGAATGGAGTTGTCTCCCAACTCCAAACATATTCCCGTAGGCTCCATTGGTAGGCGTAGCTTCTCGAACACATCCCTCGGCATGATGCTCACACTAGCTCCAAGGTCGCATAACGCCTTCTCGAAGTTGAAAGAACCAACCGAACATGGAATTGTAGGGCACCCGGGGTCCTTTTGCTTCTCTAGCCCATTAGCAATAGCGGCACTACACTCCTCGGACATCTTGACATGATCTACCCCGAGTGTTGCTATCTCATATTTATTTGCAAGTATGTCTTTAAAGTAACGAGAATATGTAGGTACTTGTAGGGCATCTAGTAACGGCATGTTGATGCTAAGTCTACGCACAACTTCCACAAACTTCTCAAAGTGGTTGTCAAGTTTACCTCGGAAGAAGCGTGGCTTGAGTTGCGGCATCCTCGTGTCTTCCTCCGGCATCTCAAATTCGGGTTCCTCAGTGACGATCCCCGTAACCTTCTCTTTAGCAACTCCTTCCACCTCAGTGGATGGTTTAAGCTTCCTTGCTCCCGCGGAACGTTCCGGATCTTCGGTCTCCTCCCCCGAACGTGTTTGAATGGCCTTCGCCAATTCGGGACATTTGGGTTGTCCCGGAAGCTTCCCTTCATCATTAGTGAGGCGCCCCGCAAGTTGTCCAACTTGCGTCTCAAGCATCTTCATCATGTTGAGCACTTGATGATTGGAACTTCCGACCTCCGTCACTTTGCTATCGATGTTCTCCAACACCTTGTCTATGGTCTTGAACTTGGTGACGGTGTCCTTGTTGATCTTAGCTTGCTCATCCATGAACTCCTTCAATTGTATACGAAGCGGAACCGCGTTAGGAATAGATGAGCTTGCATTAAATTGAGGCCTACCTTGCCCGTAGCGGAGGTTCGGCAATTCTCCCTTCCTCATGTAGTCGAGCACTTTGGCTTCCTCCGGACAATCTTTGCGGACATGGCCATACTCTCCACATTCTTCGCATGTGGACCTTGCTTCGGCGGCCTTCAAGTCTTGAGCCTCTTTCTTTTCCATCTCCATCTTCTCCAACCTCCACATGAGTGAGTCGATTTTGCCTTCAAGTATGTTCTCCTTCTCCACTTGCAAGACTCCTTTGACGTTCCCTGTGGGTTGAACCGGATGTAGGCGCCCGGATGACGCCCACGTGTCATTATTCGCGACCTTCTTGAATAGCGTGAAAGCTTCCGTCGGTGTAAGTTCGATGATGGATCCTCCCGCCGATGCATCGATGATCGTCCTTGACGCAATGGTGAGTCCTTGATAGAACTTTTGCACGCGGTCTTCCTTTGGGAACTTGTGATGTGGAACCGCCCGGGTGTACTCGTTGAAGCGCTCTAATGCCTCCGAGATAGTTTCCGTAGGATATTGAACAAAGGTGGCAATCTTATTACGCAAGCTTTGAGTTTTACCCGGTGAGTAGTATTCCTTCATGAAAGCCTTCATCAACGTGTTCCAATTTTGCACCGTCTCCGCCGGTTGAGAGTGGAACCATTGCAAAGCCTTCCCGAGTAGCGAGAACGGAAAAAGCCTTGCCCTCATTTGGTCTTGAGTCACCCCATCCATGTTGAAAGTCTGACATAGTTGAATGAATGCTTGGTGGTGAAGGTTCGGATCCTCTTTACCGGTGAAGGGTGAATGTTGCACCATGCGGATTGTTGAGGTCTTGATCTCGAACGGTCTTCCGATCTCCTCAAGGTTCAAGATTGATAGGTCAATGATGTATGGGGTGCATAGCTCCCCAATCTTGCGTTCTTGCGGTGGTTGGTCACCCATCGGTGGAAGTCGATTCTCCCGAGGACTTTGAGGTGGTGAATTCTTCAGAGATTCCTGCGATCCTTTGTCTTCCGACTCCGAATCTACAAAATCCAGCTTTTTAGCTTGATGTGCTTCGCGTCTCCTTAGCCTGTAAAGTTTTTTTGGATCATCCACAAAATTATTGGGTTTGTTGGAGAGGTAGCCGTCCATCTCCCGTCGGGGTTAGCAATAAACAAAGTATGCAAAAAACTAGAAAGTAAAAACAAATCTATAAAAACTAGGGTTAGACAAACTAGATTAGATGTATTTTGAGGATGATGAAAATTTAGTAGATGCAAAAAGAAAAACAAAAAGAAAACTGAAAATTACGAAAAGGCAATAAAAAATCAAATCTTGATCACTTGTTCCCCGGCAACGGCGCCAGAAAAAGGGGCTTGTTGACGGTTAATAATTGTATCTAAGTTCGTTTGTGACTTGCAAGCGTACAAGTCTCCCGTCGTAGTCAAGGGACCCTTCTTCCCTCGAGTGGTGAACCCAAGGTATCGAATCCGTGGAACAAATGTGTGACGCAAGAGTTGATCTAGTAAAGCCAAATAACTTCAATCTTCGGTAAAACCCTAATGCATCTAAGTAAAAGACACGAAACGAATCTAATCTACTAAAGACCGGAGAAAACAAAGTAAGATTGGGTAGATAAACCGATCTAGAGGGATCGGGGTAAGCCTTTCGTTGAAGTTCCAAGCAAGAGAAGAAGTAGCAAATCGAATCTTAATAGAAGCCTCTTTAAATCGTGGTTTCCCGTCCAAATCCGAAAACATCCACCTTTCGGAACCCCCGTTCTGTCACAACATATCCCTATTCACGCGGGGAGCTTAGGGCGAGTCAAAAGACAAGTCGAGATTCTTTCGGAAGATCCGGCATGTACCTCTAGCCACCGCGGCTACAAGAACACCCTATGTAATCTATCTCGAGAATAGAATTGGAATAAGCAAAGCCGATCGAAAAACGAAATCTTCGAGGAAACACTTGATCGATAGGAAAAGATTAAACTTGATAATTCAACTATAACAATGATACATACACAAGATCACCACCGGGATCCTTCCTTGATCTTGCTTCTAGCTCCAGGAACTCCGACATGGTCTTCCGTGCAAGGTTCCCACGTCGGCTAGGGAAACCCTAGTCAACTAGATCGACCCTCTCCTCTCCGAGATGGTGTCCCTCTCTTCTCTCGCTCCTCGGCGGCCGATGACGAATTGTATTATGCGTTGCTCTCGGTCGGGGGGCTATAAATAGCCCGATTGGCGGCTAGGGCAAAGGAGGGGGCAAATGGGCCCCGGATGGGCCCGGGCCGACCCGGCCCGGGGCCGGTCGGCCTGGGCCCATCCGGGCCCGGCCCCGAGGCCTCCTTTGCTCTACGTCGGTTCCCTTGCTTCTGGATGTTTCCCCCTTCGCATGTAGGTCCATGTCGTCGGTTTCTCTCCGAATTGGACTCAACTCCTTGTCTTGCAAGATTCGACACTTTTCGGTCGGGTCCTCGGAGTCTGTCGTCTTCTCGGATCAAGTCCCTAGCTTCTTGGAGTTAAGTTTGCTTCGTTGCATGACTTGTACGGGGCTTCAAGGTCTTGTCATGAGGTGCTTGATGAACTTATCCCGAAAGTCTTGCATTCAACACTAAAACCCTGCATAAACACTAAACTCCAGAACTGACATGCACACGTGAACTTGTTATACCACGGGGGTTAGTACCAATGGATAAGGTATAAAACTTATGCCAACACCGAAGGTAAACTCATGGCTAGGTTGACGGATTTTCACCGTCAACAGCGTTCCTCCGCGGAAAGGGTCAGATTCTTTGGGATGTCATGGTGGACACAGGCTATGTCGAGCCGATGGACTTCCTCGCTCTAGGATCGAGGGACAGATTCGACGCCAACAATAAGGCGGTCGACTACTTGTTTCGTGCTTTGTGTCAGCCTGAGTTCGATCGGGTGCACACCGAGTGCTTGGCTTGTAGAATTTGGACGGTGCTGAAAGAGGCTCATGTTGGGAATGCCCAGGTTCAGGCATGGATGTATGCGAACTACCGGAGAGAGTACGAGAACTTCACTCATCTGCCCGGTGAGTCCATCGATGCCTTGTTTCAGAGGTTCACGGTGGTTGTGAACAACATGAGGGCCAATGCGGACGTGCTCCTGTACGATGATCATGATAGAGCGGTCAAGCTCTTACACTCTTTGGATCGTACAATATGGGGCGGAAAGTTCGAGGCCATTGTGGAGTCAGAGAAGTATGACACTCTAACGGTGAATGAGCTGTTCTCGAAGCTCAAGTCGGCTGAGGTGGATAGGGGCGTGACTGCCAAGCTCGAGGGTCCGACTGATTCCCATAGTCTTGCCCTTATTGGTGGTTCGAAAGGAAAGGCTAACACGAACCCATCCACCAAGATGTTCTCTTTGTCCTCTTTGATGTCTATGCCAGATGAGGAGTTCGACGTGCTTGGAGAGGACGAGCTGGCGCTCTTGACGAGGCGGTTCGAGAGGCTACACGAGAACCGGGTGAACATGAGGAGGAACACGAGGACATGCTTCAAGTGCGGCAAGGCTGGACACTATTTCGCTGAGTGTCCGAAGGTGAACAACCACGACAAGCACATGTTCATGGACAAGAGGAAGAAGTCCAAGAAGAAGGATCATGAACATGGGAAGAAGGCTCGGTCTCGAGAGAAGAT
The DNA here is from genome assembly GCA_947561735.1 of Cenchrus americanus. Lineage (NCBI taxonomy): Eukaryota > Viridiplantae > Streptophyta > Magnoliopsida > Poales > Poaceae > Cenchrus > Cenchrus americanus. Next base: position 124,015,377 of record OX387244.1, on the reverse strand, counting down.
GAAGAGATCAAGCGACATCGAGTCCGATTCCGAGGACACGTCTTCAAGCTCAAGTGCTGAAGATGAAGAGGATGAGAAGAAGAAGAAGAAGAAGAAGAAGAAGAAGAAGAAGAAGAAGAAGAAGAAGAAGAAGAAGAAGAAGAAGAAGAAGAAGAAGAAGAAGAAGAAGAAGAAGAACCTCGGCAAGTATCTCAACGGCCTTTGTGTGACGGGCCTAAGACTCAAGGATGACTTCTGTGGAATGGCTCGCAGTTCGAGCAACAAGAGAAGACAGAAGGACGCCTCGGACTTGGATTCCGATGATGAGGTATGTGATGAGCTCTCTTCTTTGCACAAGGAGAATGAGGAGTTGGTTGACTTGCTTTATAATCGCGATCACATGCTTAGAGAGGCTAAGAAGCTTAGGAAGGAGCTTAGATCTTTGCTCGAGGATGCTAGGACTAGAGTGGCTGAGCTAGAAACAAAGGTTCTTGATAGCAAGCTTGAAATTGATTCTCTTACCGCTAGCCTTGTTGTTTCCGATGAGAATGATTGTGCTGATTGCTCTGCTTTCCTGGCTGACTTGACTGTTCTTAGGGAGAAGTATGCCTCCAAGTGTGAGGAACTAGATGTGCTTAGGGTTGAGTTGGCTGAGCTACAATCTAGACCCACTTTGCATGGCGCTTGCACTTCTTGCCCTAGTTTGCATGAGAAAATTGTTGAGCTTCGTTCACGCATTGTTTCGCTTGAGGCTGATTTGAAAGTGCCTATTCCTACTTCTTGTTCTACATGTGAGTTCCATGCTATGAAGAATTTGGATCTTGCAAAATGTGTTGGTCGCTTGCAAGATGAGAATGATAAGTTGCGTGAAGCACTGAGTTGATTGTCGAGTCAAGATCCTCAGCTTGGTATGATGATTGCTAGCTGTAAGCGCTTTGATGGTTGGACTTTGGGATTGGATAAGGTTGGTGAGGGCAGTGGTGAGAGAGAAGGGAAATTTGGGAATGTTTCAGTTCCACCACAACTCACACCCAAAGACAAGTTTGCATCCAAGCCAAACCAACCAAGAGAAAAACCGAGTGTGAAGGCAAGTGAAAATCCTAGTGAGAAACCAAGTGAGAAGCCTTGTGAAGAGCCTCATCCCAAGCCTAAGCCCAGATCAATCCGTTTCCATTGTGAGTTTTGTGGAAAGGATGGTCACAAGATAGCGTTTTGCTTTAAGAGAAAACGTGAGCAGAGAATGGCGAAGGAGTGGGCTAACAAGGACAAGTACCACCCTTTTGATGGTGTACTTGAGCCTCGTGTGCAGTTGCCCAGGGCCAAGGCGAGTGTGAGGTCAGTTCGGGCTTGGGGAGAGCGAAAGGCTGTTGGAGGTCTTCTTTGCCCGGGCTACACCGGTCGGACCGGTGAGAGGCACCGGTCGGATCCCGGTGCGGCCGGATAGGCGGCGGTTTGGGTTTCGTGCTCGTACAGATGGTAAGTTTGGTTCAGGAGGTCGTGGTTCTGGTGGTTGGTCTGGAGAGTTTGAAGGAGGTCAGTTGCTAGGAACTCCCCCTCGAGCTCACTACGGGGATGGGAGGAGTCTTAGCTTTGAGAAGGAGAGGAGGGACAGTCCACGGGTTTTCTTTCGTGGTTTTGGTCCTCCTCCAGGTAGAGAGGTTTGGTTACCTCATGGTGGTTACCGTGGTGGTGTTCGTGGAGGTAGCTTTGGTAGGAAAGATGGTTTGGTTTGTGCTAACCCCACTTTCGAGGAAATGGCGAGGCACTGGTTTTACACATTTGGAACTAACCCCAGTGTTGAGTCGTTTGCTCGCTCTCGCTCTTGGTTTTGAGTTGCAGATGGAGGCCCGGAGAACATTTGGTTGATATCAGGGGTGGTTCTTCGGCCTCATATTCTGGTGGTGAGATGTAGGTGCATCACTTTCGGGGATGGTGGACAAGGATGAGTGAATTGTGAAGAAATGATAAAGGTGAGTGTTTTTGTGACCTTCGAGTGTGTGGCCTTGGTCAAGCCACTTGGTTTGTTTTGCTCCTTCTCTATATCATGTGTGTAGGGTGAGCTTTGTATGCTCTTTGGCCCTAGTGCATGTGTTTAGGGGGAGCTTGTGAGTTTTGTGCTCTTTTGCCGGTGGTGTCGAGCCCTTTTTGCCTCCTCTCGAGGAGCCGGTCATTTGTGAGCTTGGTGTGTGGGAGCTCCTTTGTAGCATATGTATAGCTTTCCTTTGTGCATTTCTTGCATTTGGCATGGCATATGTAACATGGTGTATAGGCATCCTTGTCTCTTAGATTGCATGCATTTTGTATCATATGCATTGGATAGGAAAAGCTTCTCCGATATACATTGTTCACCATGGAATGAGATATATGTCTTTGTGAGATTGTTTGGTATGCTATGGTTAGTTTGGTATGATCTTGATGAATAATCCATGGTTGATAGCTATGTTTTTCAAAATGTCACATGTATGCTCTCTCATGTGTAAATGCCTTTATATGATCTTGACATGTTTTAGTGGCTTGGCTATGCTTAATTTGTGGTTGGATAGCTAGTTTATTGATCATGTGGGGCCAAAGGCTCATTTGCCATCATGAATGTTTAGCCCTCTTGCTTCATCTTGTGGAGGGGCATAAGTTCCTTTTTGTCGCAAAGACATTTCATGTACCAATTATAAATCTGAAAATGAAATGAAAAATGCTTGGAAAATGTGCTCCCATGTCATATGTGCTGAATTTAATTTGCTTTGGGTGCTAAACCGTTGCATGATGCCTACCAATGAGAAGTCTCATACATAGAAGTAGGCACATGGCTCGGTGGCTTTGACATGACATGAGGTGCTTGTGGGTGTTTGTGATGGTCTTTTGATTAGAATGGCTGTCCTAGCATGAAGTTTGTGTGGCTTTGCCATTTTGATATGCTTTGATCATGTTTAGGAATTTGCTCATGAGAGGCATGTTTTTTCGCAAAATTGCCCAAATCGATCTTAGCTTCGTCCAATGGTTGTGAAACTTGGTGATCTCGTAGTTGATGTCGATACGAAGCTCTAGAGTATCTAACTTGCTCATTTGGTCATGTGTAGCATTCTTTGTTGAATTTTGTCTATTTGAGAAGCTCTAGATTGAAACTTTTGCATTTTTGGCTTGATTCATGCATTGTCAACAAGGGGGAGAAGTTTGAGTTTGAAATGCCTTGCAGGACGCATTTAGAAGGTTTTCAGGTGGTTTCGAGCCATTTCTGGGCTCTGTTGTTCACCGGTCTGACCGGTGGTGAGCACCGGTCTGACCAGTGTGAGTGTTGATCCTGTGCACATCTTAGGCACCGGTCTGACCGGTGGTGATGACCGGTCTGACCGGTGTGAGCTGAATTTGCTGCAGCTGTCCTGTTTTCAGCTGGTTTGCATGCATTCGTCTAGGGGGAGGTGCATTGGTTCAAGGGGAGCTTGCATGTGTGCAGGGGGAGCTCGTTGTGGTTTTTAGAGCTTTGATTCGGTGGTTTGCGCTCTTTGCTTGAGCTTTGCTTTGTCTCGGATGTGTCGAGCCGTTGCCCTTGCCTAAGGGGTCCGAGACTTGTCTTCTTCAAGTGATCTTGCTCTTTGCCTTTGTTTGGCTTTCGATCGCTTGTTGGAGTTTCTTTTTGTTCGTTTCTTTTCTTTTTCTTTTCTCTCTTGTTACTTTTGTGTGGGTGTTGTCAATGCACTCATCAAGGGGGAGATTGAGGACCATGTGTGGTTCGAGGACCGGTGGATGGTCGCTTCCTTGTGTGATGAGTGATTGACAACGTTGTGTGGACCGATTCTTGGCTAAGTATTGCGGGTGCGGGTTGCGGCTTGACTGGTGTTGGTGCAGGTGAAGAACAAGCGCGATAGGTCGTCGCCGGTGAGGCCTCCAGGTGTGGAGAAGACAAGTAGGCTTCGTTCGAGGGACCCGGTGGCCATCTGGGTCAAGCGCGGGCCGCATGGTGGCATGAACAGCAAGATGAAGTCGTTGACGGTTTCTTGGTTGAGCCTCAAAACCAAGGTCGAGCCGGGACTACGTGGGAGCCGAGTCATGAGTGGAGATTGGCGGAGGCCACACCGAGTTCGCGGGGTTTCCGGTGGTTCACCAGAAAACCACTGGGTTCCTTGGTTGATCCACAAAGCCAAGGCCGAAGAACCGAATACGGTCTTTGCGAGCGGTGCCGGACCGTCGGCCGGCTGGGTACCGGTCGGCCGGTGAGGAGCACCGGTCTAACCGGTGTGCGACGACGCGGTCCGAGACTTCGAAGCGGAGGACACGCGTCGGGATCGCATGGCTTGCGTCGAGGCTATGCGGGGGTGCGGTCGCCGGCATCCGTCCGATGGTGAAGACATGGAGACTTCCAAATCCACCCTTGAGGGGCTTGTATCCCTAGTTATTAGGAAAGGGCATTTTAGACTTTCGGTTGCCTCCATATAACCCAAGAGGTGAGAGGATGGCAGCCAACTCTTGGAACCCTAACTCATTTGTTTTCCTATTTTCCTTCCTATTTTCCTTAGGATTTCAAGAGGACTAGCTTGAGAGCTTCAGGGTGAGATCTTGTGAGAGGGTTGGATGATCGGGCGGCGAGCTAGACCTTGTATGAACCTTTGTTGCATGTATAGATGATTCGACGTGGTTCCTCAAGGTTTGGATGTGTTGTTCCCAGTTGTTTTTGGTGGTGATTTTCGGAGCCCTCTCTTGGTGACTTCTTTGGGTTGTTTTTGGGACCTTGCTCTTGGGGATTTGATGGGGGAAATTTGTGGGAACCCTTCATGGTTCTTTGGGCTGTGATTCCCCTCTCAAATCCATGAGTAAAGGGGCTCGATTTTGGGGTTTTCCGAGTTCTAGGGTTTGTGGTGTTCTTGGCGGGACTTCTTCGATTCCTCCTTTTTGGACGAGTTTTGGTGGGATTAAACTTGGCTATGGACTCCTCATGAGGTGTTCCTAATATCCCCAAAGTCTTGTTCAAGTCCGTGGAGCGATTCGGGAGATCGAGGTTTGGATTTGGGGGAGTTGACCCGCGGGTCTTGTTCATCCCGAGCCCCGGAGCTACACCGGTCGACCGGTGCTCTTGATCGGTCGACCGGTGCAACCCTCGGTGAGTTTTTGCTCGGGTGAACGTCCGGGTTTGTTCGTTGTTGTCTGTGTTGCACCTGTTTCAAGTTTGGGTCAGTTTGGTGGTCGGTAGGCCTGTTTGGTGCCTTGGGGGCTTTTAGGCTGTGACCGTTCTGACCAGTGCGTCTCACCGGTCTGACCGGTGTGGAGCCACTTAGTGAAAGTTGCCCAGTTTCACCAGCAGGGACCGGTCTGACCGGTGACCGGTCTGACAGGTGTTGGTCAGTGGACTCGAGGTTTGGTGTTCTGCTGCGTTTTCGGGTCGGAAGGGTGTGTGTGTTGGTTCCTAGGTCCAGTGGCTACGTGGGCTCGGCCAACTTGGGTAGTGAGTCGGAGACGTGTGTTGGAAGTCGTGTTCATCTTGTTGGAGTTTCCATCTCCTTCGAGAAGAATTTTTATCGGCTCCCATTCACTCCCCCCCTCTGGTTCGCCGTATCGGTCCTTTAGTATAGGAGGTTGGATTGGCTGACTCACAAGGCTTTGTGGAGGAGGCTGGATCGGCTGGCCCTGCAGCAGCGGTTGAGCTCCCGTTGGCTGAGAAGAACTAGTTTCCCCGACCTCTGCTGATGATGGATGAGGGGATACTCGACTAAACACCTTTTCCATGCCTGGGCCGAACACGCCGATCATCTTCTGCTTAAACATGCCCAAGAAAGCCGTATGATGCCTACCCAACACAGCTTTTGCAGTATCCCGAAAAGCCTGCAGAGCCTCTTCTTTCTCTTGAAAAGATGTGGTGTCAGGCTCCCCCGGCAACAGGACTCTAGGCATTTCAGATTTAAGGCATGGGACACCACTTCTGTTCTTGCTGAATGACATCAAGCACTTTATCTGGAATTGGTCTGTAGCGTCTTTCAGCTGTGCTTGTTGTTCTGGAGTTAGGTCATCAATGGTGACATCCATGACGTCGCCGATTTCAGGCATCTTGATTCAGCTAAAGTGTCCCACTGGGCGTGCCAAAAAGTGTGTTGACGCAAAATCCGCACCCTGCGCCAAGCACACAGCAAGCCAAACAAAGCTGGCTTAACACGCGAACAGATTCCAAAGCGTGCCAGACAATTTTCCCTGAAAATTAACAAAAGACAAAGCGGTTAAATGCCAAAGCTTGGAACTTGCCGGGTGGTACCAGACAGTTCCATATTTGCGGCTAAAAGCCATATAAAGTGACATATAGCTATAAGAAGCTATCTGTCAACAGATTGGAAACCATTCGGGAGCTTTAAAGCGTAAAACAGAACATAGTCGAACGGATGACGTAAGCATGACGATAGATCAGTCTTTGTTTGAATAACATTGCTCGTGCACAAGACCATGATCGATCCTTGAGAATAGATAACAATGAAAGTAAATAAAGTAAAGCATGATCATAAACATGTAATGAACAAGCATGCATAGGCCTAAAGCACTAGTCTACCGCATGTCTAGGTACTTTAAAACCCGTCAAGCATGACACCAAACAAGTTAATCCACCGCATGATACAACTTGTTTAAAATCACACCACTAACCACAAAAAGATCTATCCACCGCATGATACAATCTAAATATGGAAAGCTAAAAGCATGTGTTATTTAAACATAATTTACAAACACGTTTTACTCATGAAAGCATAACCGAATGCGGCTGTACAGCCGAATCGGGATTCGTGGAGAAGGAACAAACATTTCCAAAGATGCTAAACCTATCAGATTGAATCGAAATCTAATCCACCGGATGATTAGCTCTAAAACAACCCAAAAACCTGCATCTACCGCATGATACCCGGTTCTGTCAAGGTTTACACAAGATTAACAAGCTTGAACCCGCAACACATAACAACTTAGATTGATTAGGTTTCGGCTATTTGGAAAACACGTGATCCACATGTCTTATTGAGCCAAGACGCGAGCGTACAATGTAAAGATCACCAAACAAGATAAAGCCGATTCAAATAAATCTAAATTGGGCAAAAGAGTGTTACATGAATTTAAACATAAAGTAAAAACTCAAAGCAACACGTGGTAACTTAATGAATCTATTAGATCTTGCCAAAATCTAATAGAGCCGATAACTAGCTCCAAGCTAGATCTTAGCCCACCGCATGGCTCATGATCTAACAAGAAACCCTCTTGAACCAAGCTTAAATCCACCGCATGATACTAAGCATGGTAACAAGACTACTTGCATCATGATCTAAATCCACCGCATGATACTAGACATGATACAAGGTTCCCGGTACTTATGGAGGTCGACAGACCCTCTCGAAAAACTCGACGACACGACTAGAGGACTCTAAGGTTTGGCGTAAAGCCGGTTTGTTATGGGAATGTTCGATTCCAATTACATACATCGAGGGTTCATATTTATACCCTGTCCTGACATGATCCCTGGTGGACTAAGAGCACAATATTTGATACCTAATTTAATGCCCAAGTGCGAATGCTTATCCATCCATTCGTCCCTTCCGCTCGGGCCAGGTCACCATGCGATCCCGCAAAATCAGCGCAAACAGTCCCTTTGCCGAACGGAATCAAAACTACCGACCGCAAGCATCTCTGCCGAAACTTCTGAAGAAATTTTCCTCCGCTGGACGGGATTTTTTTACCAAGTTAGGCCCACAAATCAGCCCCTCTCCTGTACCAATTTTTGGTGTTAACACCACCCAGGGGGGTGGTCTGACCGCCCTGGTCGCTGCCGCCGAGAAGCTTCGAAGCGGAGGACACACGTCGGGATCACAAGGCTTGCGTCGAGGCTAAGCAGGTTGCGGTCACTGGGCATCCGTCCGATGGAGAAAATATGAAGACTTCCAAATTCTCCCTTGAGGGGCTTGTATTTCTAGTTATTAAGTAAGGGTAGTTTGGTCATTTGGGTGCCTCCATATATACTCATTGAGGGGATGGATGGCAGCCAACTCTTGGGACTCTAGCTCATTTGTTTTCTCATTTTTCGTCCTTATTTTCCTCTAGTTTTCAAGAACTAGCTTGAGAGCTTCATGTGAGATCTAGAGAGAGGGATGGAATATCGGCCGACAAGCTAGACCTTCTATGAACCTTCATGGTATGTATAGATGATTCAACGTGGTTCCTCAAGTTCATGTGTTGCCTTTCCCGTCCTCCTTTTTGGTGATTTTCGGAGCTCTTTGTTGTGATTTTGGTGGTGGAGTTTTGAGGACGTATTCTTGCGAGATTCTTGTTGGGTGTCACATATGAGGACTTTGTTCCTCTTTGGCTGGTGACTTTGCCCCAAGAATCCCCTTGAATCGAACTCGGGTGAGCGACTAGAGAGCCGAAATCCGCGATTCCTCTTGATTGTGAGCGACTCGGGTCGATTCCTTTGAGGTAGAGGTTGACCAGTGTGACAACCCGCCCAGGAAAATACTGTACTACCGCCTAAACCAATCCACTTTGGTCATTAAGCAGTAATAAAGTATCGTCCTGTCGTTAGTTGCCGGGTTAACGCCCGGTAAATCACTTAATTAGCAACAAGGATCGACATATATGCATTAAAACTCACACGAAGGCGAGTCCAGAGATACAACATAATTAACATCCCAATTTTACCCCGAAGGGTTTAATTATTACAAATCGAAGTTTTTGTCATAATGACGTAGTTCAGAGTTTTCGAAACAGCGGAATTAAACTAAGCGGAAAATGAGAACACCACGGGAGGCCAGCCATGATGCCTTCAGTCATCATCCTCCACCGACTCCAGCTCCCAGCCGGGCGGGATCTCTCCGGGCCACACATCACTGAAATCATTACCTGGATCAACATATTATAGCAAGGCTGAGTATACTAATACTCAGCAAGACTTACCCGTCGGTGATAATTACTTCACCAACTCTAGACATGAAAGGCTTTTTGGCCACTGGATTCTTTTGCTGAAAAGTAATAAAGAGTATGTCCTTACTTTCAAGATTTTAGCACAAGTTCTAGTGGGTTTAAGCTTTACTAAATTGTCCATCTAGTACAAACAAGTTGTACCATACAATTAATGAAGCATAATATTCATCAACTTCCATCATTAGGGATCTTATGGCTAGTGGAGTAAGTTGTCTCAAATAACGGTGAGAGGCCGACAATCGATTGATTCAAAACCCTTGCAAGGTAGACCTAGACACACGGTGGGATGCCCCCGCGAGGACAACCACCACACAGTTCCCAAAAATCCTCGGGTCGGGATAAAAGGCCACAGTCTTTGGTGTAGGCTATCCGACATACCCTGCGAGGCACCCGGACTCACCATACACCACCGGTAGCTAGCCGTGAGACGCATCCCAAGAGTAGTGACAGTTAAATCCCTAGCCGTCTCATTAAGGTACTAGGCTTACCGGTCCCATTCCCGACAAGTGCTTAGTACGTTCAAACAGTTAACCCACAATAGCCATTGCACCGAAGTCCACATCCCCTGCTCTTACCACGTGAGCAATCCCTTTTTTAGGAGATCTTATGATTCCTATCTAGGAACCTATTCTCGCGAGTGACATCATCACCCGACTTGTAACGGTCCTATAGCTTAGCAACTAGCGACCTATCATACTAGTAAGGACACAGGTACCTAGGGATCATGCATCTAAGGTTCCATACAACTCCTGAACTTAAATGCACAAGCGTCCATAGATAATTGTATATTAAACTTTGAAACACTGGGTTAAATGCACCGGGGCTTGCTTCGTCAGCAAGGTTATCCTGAGCACCCTCGGTGTCGCCGAGTACTTCCACGTACTGTAGGTCAGCTTCCGCTTCTCCTTCCTCGGCTTCCGGAACGAGCGAGTCGTCACCGTCAGGAAGATCTACATGGAATGCAATGCAGGGTTCAGGTGATGTGATAGATTATTTATCTTATCCAACTCTTGTTGGTCACATTCACCTCAAATAATTAATTATTACTTCCCTTTTCATGAAGGCTATTATTGATATGTGTTTTATTCTTTTTAATTAAACACTTAAGTAATGTTTCCTCTCATACTTGTTATTTCATGTGAGGCTTTGATACTTCACCTTTCACTAGTAAAGGTGTGTAAGGAGATAATTATTTATAAATTAATTCTTTCAACAACAAGGGTGTGTCCTTAGCCCTTAGTTGAGTTTGCCAACTTTTCACGAAAAGGGGTAAAAGGAGTAAAAGGCATTTTCCTAATTTAATCCAACATTAACCTACAAAAGTCTTCGAAGCTTTTATTAAATAACATATCACATAAAAATTTCAGCAAGGGTTTCTGGAGCATCAACATACCCATGCTAGGCCTCTGAACATACATATAAGGTTTGGGCAACTAGAAATTTAATTACTTTGAAAATAACAAAAGCTAGCTAGCGATTCAAGTTAAATGCATACAAAAATAAATAAGCATCAAAATGCTCCAAACCTCCTCCTGCATGCTCTATGGTCCTAAACCATCCTAGAAAGGCAGCAAGCACACCTAGAATCACCACTGATCTTGCTTCATCAAATTACAAAGTAAAGCATGCACATATTAATAAATATTACTTCTGATCAATCAAAAATTGTGATTAATTCACCAGAGATGTATCTTGGCATAACAAGACAGCATGCACAAGTTGGGCTGAAGAACATAATTATTTTTAGCTATAAAAATCATCTAGGCAGATTCTGCATAAATGGAAAACAATTTATATAAAAAGATTTACTTCATAACTTTGTGCAATTTTTGGCACAGAAGCTAGTCATAACATCACACACAACATATCCAAAAATTGGATACAGGGGACTTATGGATTTTGAGTTATGGCAGATCTAGGTTTTTCACATTCCTATTTTTCATGCTAAGAATATCAAGAATCAGACCATGCGAGTATAACAAAAGTTGTATGATTCTCCACAACGGATCCAACAAAATTGGGTTTGCATTTTTCTGAATTGTCTACGATTTTCTACGCATTTTCCAAGTTTCAGCAAATTGGATATACTATTGAAGATGCACTCTTGCGACTAGACCCCTGGAAAGAATTGGGGCCAAGCAATTGGGTCCCTAGACCCAAGGGGCGGCGGCGAATTCCGGCGGCTCCGGCGGCGCTCCCGGCCGGGGGAGGGGTCGGGGTCGACCACATGCTCACCCAGGGTTGGGTGGTGGCCGTGGTTGGGGCGGAGAAGTCGCCGGCTGTCGTATGGACCTCCCTAGGCCCACTACCTCGGTGGGTACTAGGACCGACTACTCGGTGGGCCCCTGACACTACCCGACTTGTGCCACACGGCACCTGATGGCGTGAGGCGCAAGAGCTACGGTGGAGACGTACTCGGATAGGAAGCTATACATACCTTGTACTGTGTAGAGGACTCCTAGACGTACACGACTAGTACTCTCTCTCCCTAAACCGACTTGTAACCCTGCCTCCCAGGCTATATAAGGCGAGGCAGGGACCCTTCTCTCTCATTACGCATCATCTTGTAATCACATCCAATCAATCCAGAGCTACGTAGCATATAGGACGTAGGGTATTACGCACGTCGCGGCCCGAACCTGTCTAAATTGTGTACCACGTGTCTCTTCCTTCAAGTTACCGATCTCGACGAGGCCACATTCATCTACCTCGGGTACTCCCCTTGGTAGGTTGCCGGTCTAAAACATCGACTGCTGGCGCTCCAGGTAGGGGATCTCATCGAAGATCATATGGCGAACTCGACGGATTCAATCTTCATCAAGCCAGCTGTCGCCTTCAACCGCGGCGACACCTTCGTCTTCGGCTCCTGGGTCTGCACTGCTGACGGCGCCGGATCCTTCCAGTGCCACATCACCATGCTACCCAACCCGAAGACCGGGCTCGTGACGCTTCCCGAAGTAGTCACAGGCGATCTCGCCGGGAAATTCGGCGAAATTTTCCTCTACAACCAGCACGCCGACTTCGAGCTTGGATCCGACTCCAACTCGAACTCGACCTCACCGTGGGCCATCGCATGCGAGCCGGCTATCGAGCCATCGTGTGCGGACTCCCCACTCCGTGAGCACTTCCCATACGGACTTTGCATCGCTAGCAAGGCCCACGCGAAGGCTCTTTCTGCGCGCTGGGCTGGGAAGGAGACCGTTTCCGAGTACAACTCGGACTCCAACCCCGTCTCCAGCTACGACTCGGACTCCAACCCCATCTCCGGCTACTACTCGGACTCCTCCTATGAGTTCGACTTCGGGGCGGACCCAGACGAGCCCGAGTCCGAGAACCACACAGCTGAGCAACCACTGTCAGGACCAGCTTCCGACCTGGTTATAACATCTACACCCGCCGACAGATTCGTCTACTGGCCAGACCGCAAGCCCGCAGACCTGACAGACGAGAACTCACGCTGTGTCACCTACCTCGACTCACTTCCCTTATAGGAGGGAACTCCGCTAGCTCCAGCTGAGGAGCACACTCCAACAGAGGTGGCGACTAGCGACTCCAGCCTCGGCTCTCCTATCGGCAAGTCTTCATGACTCCCAACGAGACACCGGGACCCTTAGGGACACTCCCTGACCGATATCTCGAGGATATCTCAGCAGACGAGTTGTCTGCCAACGCACCCGCAGATGAGACCGACGCCAACAGGGACACACGACGTGAATGCAACAGAAAGCGGAACGAACGACACCAATGTCTCTGCGAGTCCCTACCCATCCGGAACCTCGCGGAGGCCCTGGACCAAGTCGAAAATCGGGTGTACACTACCCCAGAGCAATGCCTCAGGTCTATCACCACGATAGCACGTCAGGCTCCAGGGATGCGCGCGGGAGAAGTCATCACCAAGCTCGCGGAGGACGCCTACTTCATGCGAGTTGACAACAGAGTCACTCAAGTGCCCCCGTCAGGAATCGCCAGCAAGACAACGAAGCCACAAGTCGCAGTGGAGCTGACAACGGTCGCAACCGCACCCGAGGGGAGCTACCGGCTAACCCCAACCGTACCCGGGCATCGGCCGGTGGACCTTCTCATGGTAGCAACAGCGCCGGTGGCGCCGGCGGCAACCGTGAAATTATCCCTCATCGTGATCCTGGTGGCGGAGGCAGTGACGGCGGGAGCTCCAACCACGGGGCTGGCAGGAGACCTGGGGGCGGAGGCGACCGCGGCGGCTGAGGCCACGCAAACAGCCACGCCCCCGGCGCTTAATGTGGCGGCTTCGACGCCCGCCAAAAAATCGAAGAACTAGGACGCAAAAAGTCCTCCACGGCAGGCGACAACGACGGCTTCCCCACTTTCTCTGCACGACTTCGCAATCTACTTCTCCCGGAGAAATTCAAACCTCTGGGGATCACCAAGTACGACGCGAAGCAAGATCCATTACAGTGGCTCAGATGCTACGCCCTCTCCATCGAAAATGCTGGTGGCAATAATGACACAAAGTGCCTCTACTTGCCCTTCTGCCTGGATCAAGCCCCGCTTACATGGCTCGAGTCACTCGAGAAGTACTCGATCGACAAGTGGGTCCAGCTCAAGGAACAGTTCACCAGCAACTTTGCGGGCGCTATGGGCCGCTCGGGTACTCGCATGGACCTGGCAATGGTGAAGCAGGAACAGGGCAAGACCCTTCGCAAGTACATGCGATTTTCGACAAGCGCGCCACTGTTGTCGACGTCACCGACAAGGAGGTCATCGACCTCTTCCAAGACGGTCTCTACCACCGTCACACATTTGAAGACTTCGGTCGCCACCGCTCGAGCTCCATCACCACCTCAAGGACATGATCACCTCCTGGGCTGATGAAGAAGACAAGGCTAACGCCAAGTACGACGCCATCCGTGGCAAGAGCAAGCAGAACACGGGCGGCAGCAGCAACAACAACGGGAACCAAGGCGGTCGCAGCAACAACTACTCGAGTCCTAATCGCAAACGCAAGGCAGATGACACTGTCGCGACTATCCAGCACCCTGCGAAAGACAACTCGAAGAAGACCTCCAGCGGCTTTAAGGACTCACTGAAAGAGAAGTGCCCATGGCATCTGGACGGCAACCACACCACCGAGCCGTGCTACCAACTCCAGCGAGCACTCAAGGACACTCCAGAGCCACGGCACCCTCACGACAAGAAAGTCAAGAAAAAGGCCGATGTAGGCAACGGCGACTTCCAGGAACTCGACAAGACGGTGAACGTCCTCTTCGGCGGACTACCCAACCGACGGGCTCAGAAGGCCACCCGACGAGAAGTCTTGAGCATTGAACCAGCGGTCCCGACCCCTCTCCGGTGGTCGGAGGTACCCATTACCTTCTCCCGTGCGGATCAATGGACAAGCTTCTCTGAACCAGGACGGTTTCCACTCGTCCTGAAGCCGGTAGTCGCGGGCTCCAGACTCAACAAGGTCCTCGTCGACGGTGGAAGCGGGCTCAACGTCCTTTTTACTAAGACCTTGAAGAAGATGAAGCTCGACATCACCCACATGCTCACCAAGAGCACTTCGCCTTTCTACGGCATCGTCCCCGAGAACGCGGCTATCCCACTGGGCTCAGTGGTCTTGCCAGTTACTTTCGGGGAGACAAGAGAAAACTACCGCACCGAGTACATCAAGTTCGAATTCGCGGACTTTGAGACTTCGTACCATGCCTGTTAACACCAAAAATTGGTACAGGAAAGGGACTGACTTGTGGGCCGAGTTTGGTAAAGAAACACCATTCGGTAGGAAATTCTCCTCAAAGGATTCGGTAAAGATACCTGCGGTCGGTAGTGCGCCATCATTCGACAGAAGGGCTCTTTGCACTTGAAAAAAGAAGCATTCGGGAATACATGATGACGTGGCCTGAATATAAGGAAGGGACGAATTGATGACGGGTGCGAGATGGACATTGGCACCGGGGCATTAATTTAAGCAATGAACCTTGTACTCGTAGTCGACCAGGAGTCGTGTTAGGACAACGGTATAAATATAAACCCTTAGTGTTTGTAATAGGAATCGAACAATTTCACAACAAACCGGCCCCGTGCCAACCTTCGAGTCCTTTAGTCGAGTCGTCGAGTTCTTCGAGAGGAGCCATCGATCCGTCGACCTCCGTAAGTACCGGCAACCTTGTATCACGTCTAGTATCATGCAGTGGATTTAGACCGTGATGCAAGTAGTCTTGTTACCATGCTTAGTATCATGCCGTGGATTTAAGCTTCGTTCAAGAGGGTTTCTTGTTAGGTCATGAGCCATGAGGTAGGCTAAGATCTAACTTGGAGCTAGTTATCGGCTCTATTAGATTTGGCAAGATTTAATAGATTCATTAAGTTACCATGTGTTGCTTTGAATTTTGCTCTTATGTTTAATTCATGTAACACTCTTATTGCCCAATTTAGATTGGTTAGGTTTCGGCTCTATTTTGTTTACAATCCATATGATGTATTCTCAAATCTTCATATCGATGTGGCGCATGGATCACGTGCTTTTAAATAGCCGAATTCGAATCAATCTAGATTGCCACGTGTTGCGGGTTCAAGCATGTTAATCTAGCATAGTTTGTTCCTTCTCCACAGAACCCGAATCGGCTGTACAGCTGTTTTCGGTAGTTCTGCCATGAGTGAAACATGTTTATAAGCTTGTTTTAAATAATGTATGCTTTTAGCCTTCCATGTTTAGATTGTATCATGCGGTGGATTGATTTATTCTTGGTTGGTGGTGTGGTTTCAAACAAGTTGTATCATGTAGTGGATTAACTTGTTTGGTGTCACGCTCGACGGGTTTGAAAGTACCTAGACATGCGGTAGACTAGTGCTTTTGGCCTATGCATGCATGTTTACTGCAAATTTATAATCATGCTTCGCCCTTATTTATTTTATTGTAATTTATCTTTGATAATCGGTCATGGACATGTGCTGCAATTTTGCTTAGATAAAGAATGATTTTTCGTCATGCTTACATCATGCACTCGGCTATATCTTGGTTTCATGTTTTAGAGCTCCCGAATGATATTCAAACTGCTGACAGATAGCTTATTGTAGCTATATGTCATTTTAATTGGCTTTATAGCCGTAAATACGGAACTATCTGGTACCACCCGGCAAGTTCCAGGTTTTATCTAACTGCTTTTCATCCTTTGTCAGTTTCAGGAAAATTGACTGGCACGCTTCGGATTTGGCACGTGTTTTGAGCCAGCTTTGTTCAGCTTGCTGTGTGCATGGCGTGAGGTGCTGATTTTACGTCAACAATGCCATCCTCGGCAGACCAGCTATCGCCAAGTTCGTGGCGGTACCTCACTACACGTACTTGGTACTCAAGATGCCAAGTTCAGCTGGTGTACTCTCGCTGCAAGGGGACTTGAAGATATCCTTCGACTGCGACACAGAAGCTGTGGAACTCGCAGCCACGAATCAAGTACCCAACGCAATGATGGAGATCTACGCTGCATCCAAGAAGCTTGCCCCAAGTGAACTCGACATTCCAGAGAAGTCGGACAACGCCAACAAGCCTCAGCCAGCTGAGGAGGTTCAAGACAAGACGATTAACCTTGGGACAGGCGACAACAGCAAGACCACCACAATCGGGGCGGGCCTCGACCCGAAATAGGAAGACGCGCTCGTTAGCTTTTTCTGGGCTAACCGAGACATCTTCGCGTGGAAACCAGCGGACATGCCAGGGGTGCCCAGGAATCCGATCGAGCATTCACTCAACGTCGACCCTAAAGCTACCCCGAAGTGACAGCACCTCCGCCGCTTCGCTGACGACAGACGGGATGCCATCAAGAAGGAACTCGCCAAACTACTCGCGGCTGGCTTCATCAGAGAAGTCTTCCATCCTGAGTGTCTCGCTAACCCCGTTCTCGTCCGCAAGAAGAACTCGAACGAGTGGAGGATGTGCGTCGACTACACCGACCTCAACAAGCACTGCCCCAAGGACCCCTTCGGGTTGCCGTGGATAGACCAAGTCATCGACTCCACGGCAGGCTGCGACCTGCTCTGCTTCCTCGACTGCTACTCCAGGTTCCACCAGATCGCAATCAAGAAAGAAGACCAGGAGAAGACCGCATTCATCACCCCATTTGGCGTACTGCTACACGACCATGTCCTTCGGGTTGAAGAACGCCGGCGCTACCTACCAGCGAGCTATCTAGGCCTGTTTCAAGAGGCAGCTCAACAAGAACGTCGAAGCCTATGTGGATGACGTGGTCGTCAAGACCAGAAACTCCGACACGCTCATCGCTGATCTTGAAGAGACTTTCGCATCATTGCGAGAGTACTGCTGGAAGCTCACCCGAACAAGTGCGTCTTCGGCGTACTGTCGGGCAAACTACTCGGCTTCATCGTCAGCCATCGCGGCATCGAAGCCAATCCCGAGAAGATCTCCGCCATCACCGGCATGAAAGCTCCCATGTGCATCAAAGACGTGCAGAAGCTAACCGGGTGCATGGAGGCCCTGAACAGATTCATCTCGAAGCTTGGAGAATGGGGGCTCCCCTTCTTCAAACTACTCAAGCATCAAGAGAAGTTCGCGTGGACTCCAGAGGCAGACCAAGCCCTTGCTCAGCTCAAGGACTTCTTATCCAAGCCACCAGTCCTCATGGCTCCTCACAAAAAGGGGCAGCTACTGCTCTACCTTGCTGCGACTACTCACGTGGTAAGTACTACCATCGTCGTCGAGCGGCAGGAAGACGACCACGCCTACCCAGTCCAGCGACCAGTCTACTTCGTCAGCGAGGTCCTGTCAGAATCTAAGGCATGCTATCAACCAGTACAGAAGCTACTGTACATAGTGCTCATCACCTCGCGGAAGCTACGACACTACTTCCAGGAGTACTCGATCTCCATCGTCACCGACTACCCGCTCGGCGACATCTTGCGGAACCAAGATGCTACTGGAAGGATCTCGAAGTGGGCAGTCGAACTCAGCGCCCTCAACATCGACTTCAAGCCATGAATAGCCATCAAGTCGTAGGCACTATTCAACTTTATGGCAGAGTGGCGGGAAAATCAGCTGCCTACTCCAACTGAGCGCCCAGAGCATTGGGTGATGTACTTCGACGGCTCGCTCAATCTTGAAGGTGCAGGTGCAGGGGTACTCCTGATTTCCCCAATGGGCGAACAACTCAAGTACATCCTGCAGATCTTTTGGAAGGTCTCAAACAACGAAGCCGAGTACGAAGCTCTACTACACGGGCTCCGCCTCGCAGCTTCACTGGGCATCAAGCAACTACTAGTCTACGGTGACTCCGCAGTGGTCATCAACCAATTCAACAAGTCCTGGGACCACAACAAGGAGAACATGGACGCCTACTGCCTAGAAGTTCGCAAGCTCGAGAACAAGTTCTACGGTCTCGAGTTCCATCACGTCGTCCGCGACAATAATGTTGCAGCGGACGTCCTGTCGAAGTTTGGCTCCACTCGCGCTCAAGTACCAGCGGGTGTCTTCGTCCACGAGCTTCACGCACCATCCATCCCGAAGCTGGCGCCACTGACCAATGATCCAGCACATCCCCCGGCTGGCCAGGAGGTCATGATGATAGACGTGGACTGGCGGCAACCCTTCATCAACTACATCCGCGAGCAGAAGGTTCCCTCAGACAAGAACTTGGCTGAGCAACTCATTCGCCGCGCCAAGTCCTACGTCCTAGTCGGAGACAAGCTCTACAGGAGGGACTCATCTTCTGGAGTACTCATGAAGTGCGTTCCCCGAGAAGAAGGAAAGGGCATCTTGGAGGATACCCATAAAGGCGTCTGCGGCAACCACGCGTCCTCACGCACGCTGATCAGCAAGGCTTTTCGACGAGCTTTTTATTGGCCCACAGCTCTGGGCGATGCCGAAGAAATCGTAAGATGGTGCCAAGGGTGTCAATACTTCGCCAAGCAACAACACGTCCCGGCCTACAAGCTAGTCACCATACCGCCAACCTAGCCTTTCGCTTGCTGGGGGCTCAACATGATTGGGCCTCTCTCGACTGCGCCAGGTGGATTCAACAGAGTCTTGGTGGCCATCGACAAGTTCACCAAGTGGATCGAGGTCAAGCCGGTCACATGCCCCAAGGCCGACAGAGTACTTGACTTCTTGGATGAACTCGTGCATCGCTACGGACTACCCCACTGCATCATTACAGACCTGGGCTCCAACTTCAACAATCACCAGTTCTGGGAGTACTGCGAGAACAGTGGGATCAACATTCGATATGTCTCAGTCGCCCATCCTCGGGCCAATGGACAAGTCAAGTGCGCCAACGGGATGGTAGTCGACGCTCTCAAGAAGCGACTGCACGATGCTGCTAACTCAAAAGGAGGCAAGTGGATCAAGGAACTACCCAATGCGCTCTGGGGGCTGCGTACTCAACCCTCCAAGCCAACGGGACAATCCCCATACTTCCTGGTCTACGGCTTCGAAGCAATTCTTCCTGCCGATGTCATGTGGGATTCACCGGCAGTAGAGCAATACGACGAAGGCATATCTGAAGATAGTAGGCGAGTTGATATCAATGGACTCGAAGAAGTTCGCTGTGCCGCCCTCGTCCAATCAGCAAGGTACCTTGAGGGTATCCAACGCTACCATGATCGCAACGTCAACGAACACTCCTTCAACGTTGGCGATCTCGTCCTCCGCCGCATCCAGAACACGGAAGGGCTGCACAAGCTCAGCTCACCATGGGAAGGTCCCTTCACAGTTGCAAAGGTGACCGGACCAGTCTCCTACCTCCTCCAAACTCTTGAAGGCGAAGACGTCAGCAACTCGTGGAATATCGACCAACTCTGTCGATTATAGGCCTAGTCTCTTGACTACCCTGGGGGCTCAAGTCTGCACGACTACTCCAAGACCCCTTTGCTGTAAGCGGCCTTCGGGTCCAGGCACTAGTCTCCGGACTACTCTACTCCAAGATCCAGCGTTCACGGCTACTAACAAATCTCGGGCTGCTCAGAGCATCAAAGGACTCCAGCAGCGGTCTATCAAGAGACCATGTACTTCTAGATCCAGCCTATACGGCTACTAACGGATCTACTGCTGTAAGCGGCTACGCGCCCTAGCACTACTTAGCCGTAGGCGGCCTCTGGGTCCTGGCAACTACTCTTGTAAAACGGCCCTGGCCATCAAGGTGTACTTCTTTTAGTAATAAAGTTTGATTATCTATCAACTAAATTACTATGTCTCCCTCAACGGGCCTACTGGCGAGTACCACTACTCGTGACAACTCCACGATGAGCACTCCGCATACATATCTCGCGACAACGAGTACTCATTTATGAAAGTCTTCTCATTCATACTTAAACAAGTTTAGTACAACTTTGTTTATATACAACTATTGCTACAAGCTAACCCTACAGGACTACTGGAGGTTCAGCTTTCCGGCGACTTGTTCAGCTATTAGCGCCATCTGCTCCAGGAGCTCCGCGTACTGCTCATCAATACAGTTGGCAGCTAGTCCACCCGCGACTACGTCCACCGGAGCCTTGGGGAAGTACGACTTCATGTACGCCAAGACTTGATTGGGGATGGACGACCAGGAGCTTCTCTCAGCCAGTCAACCAATGGAGCAATCTTCTGCCCGTCTAGATGAGGCACCAGTAGCCTCGCAATGTGAAGTGCGGCTTCTTCAAGTTCTTTGAGCTGTGCCCGCAACTCCTCGTAGTCTTCGTTCAACTTCTGCAGGGATTTGTAGCAGTTGACGAGGTCACGGTCCGAGGCAATTCGGAGCTCCATGTGCTTATCGCACTCATAAGCCAACTGCTTATAATCATATTCAAGTACCTCTCATGCCTCCTTCTCCCGGTAGAAGAGATTCTTCATGTCGACTTCCGAGGCTTTCAGCTGCTCAACCCGGGTCTCAAGCTCTGCAATCAACGAACTAGGCGGGGTTAGACTACTGCAAGGTTCTTCCAATAGGTACTCGACAAGACAGCAGCATACCTTTGTTCTTGTTGCGGAGCGACTTGTTCTTGCGCACCAGTTCCTCGCTCTGTGCTTGCATGTCCTGGAATTCATTATGATAATGTGCGAAGGCACCGTCAAGCTTTGACTGGAGCATGGCAGAGTGCTTCCTGGCCTTCGCGAGTTCTTCCTCCAATGCTTCCGCCCGGAGCACTGTATCGTCGTATCCTTGGGGCATCTCAGATTTTTATCGGGATCTCTCCACGACATCCTGCAGTAGACAACAATTGTTATTCGGGTACTCAGCAATATGGCAGATTGACCATTCAAGGGTACTGATAGCTCACCTTCATCCACTGCTCGGCCCGGCGCATCGCCTCCAAGTTGCGCGCTACCGCTGCCGGGTCGACGAGATCGTCCGCCAGAAGTTTGATCCCACCACGACTAGTCGTGGCGGCCCCGGACATTGGCGCCGAACGGATCGGCTCCGCGTCCTGAATCTCCGGTGAATGGACGACTACTTCCAGGCTTGAATCTTGCAGTACTTCATCGCGGGGGCTCCTCCGCTGGCTACCTCCGCCGGCTCGGGGGCTGCTCCGACGGCTTCTTGGGTCTCCGACACCAAGCCTTCAACGGCCACAGCCCCGGGGATGGTGTCTCCTTCGGCTTTGGCCCCTGTCAACAAAAGACACTCGGGATTAGCTTCCCGGGGACTACGACTACTACTCGAGGAAGGCTGCGTTCGTGTAGTACTCTCACCTTCAACAATGCTGGCCTCCGGCAGCGTGGCCTTTACGGTCGGCGCCACGGTCTCGGCCTGGGGGAGGGGAGAGGACTCCTCAGCGGCTAGCGTGGAACCTTCTTCAGCCACTGCCGCGCTGGGTTCATCCTCCTCCCAGGACAAGTCTGTCGATTTTCTGCACATTACACAATCAGTTGTCAACCAAGTACGACTACCAATCTACATGTGCTACTCGGGGAAGATCTTCACTTACAAGCTCGACCGGACTATGGTCACGGTTGGGGCGCCAAGTATGCTGGCGATG
Organism: Cenchrus americanus; assembly: GCA_947561735.1. NCBI lineage: Eukaryota > Viridiplantae > Streptophyta > Magnoliopsida > Poales > Poaceae > Cenchrus > Cenchrus americanus. Next base: position 123,993,531 of record OX387244.1, on the reverse strand, counting down.
TCGACAAGTCTGGCTTCAGCAGGTGCCTCTTCTTCGGCTTCAGTTGCTGCTTGTTCCTCCGCAGCAGGGGCTGCGGTCGGCTCCGTCCTGCTCTCAGCAACCGGCGCCTGCGGCTCGACTTCTGTCATGGTGGGGGCTGGGCTGCGGCTTCTTTCAGCCGGCTCCCCCACAGTCCTCCAGTCGCCTTCGTCCCCTTGGTCTACGGGGTCGGAAGGCGGAATCTCCTGCAAGCAATGGAATTTGGTCGTCAGCATACACAACATTGAGAGACAAGTACTCGACTACTGTACTCGAGGGTTTACCTCTTGAGACGTCGTCTCAGTGACTTTCAGCTTCTTGGCAACGCACTTGCGTGCCATGTTGCGAGGCCTCCTCGGCGGCGCAGGCAAACTAGCCTCCAAACTAGTCAGAGGATCTTGGATGAGAGGAACATTGAGTAGTCCAGGGCGGCTGAACCTCGACCGCAGCTAGAACCGCTCCTGAAGCGTCTCCTCGTCCTCTTCATCTTATGTGTCCTCAACGATGATGGTGTCATCACCTTCGCCGACTTCACGGCGCTCCTTGGCCTTGCCCTTCCCCTCCTCTGGGATTTCCACAAGTCAGGGAGGCGAAGCCGGTTCAAAGACAAACTTTACTATGTCATCCTGCAACAACCACATTGGGTGAGCACGACTACTACTACATAATCAGTACTCGTACACTGAGTGCGGCTACTGACCTCGTTCGGCGGTTGAGCGGCGGAGTACTCGGGGACCGGACAGGGCGTGTACGCCGGCATGTCCTTGAAGATCTTGCAGCCTGTCGATGATGTCGTCATCATCAATCTCACCGCCGGGCATCCGCGACGAGTCGCCCTCGCTAGTGTACTGGTAGCCAAGGGTGTCGCGAGCCATCAGTGGCTGCACCCTCCTCTTCATAAAGCTGAAGGCCACATGCTCGGTCCTCAGCCCGGCTTCCCTCAAAGCCTTGATCTTCACCAGCAGTTTGGGTAGCTAGATACCCTCCTGCATTGTCGGCTCCGTATTCCACCAGGGCCGGTGCTTCGGCTGCTTCCCGCTGGGCTTCGGCAGCTCCGAGTAGTGGTTGGTGATGTACAACCACTTCGACTTCCAGTCCTGGTTGGAGTCGATCAACTTGTACGCCAAGTACTGCTCCGCGGTGTCTTCGCGCATCTGGATGTCGGCCCCTCCGACTACTCGCGGGTCGTTGGCGCTCGGCTGGGGCTTCACGCGGAAGAACTTCCAAAACAGTACCCAGTGGGGCTTGATCCCCACTAACGCTTCGCAAAAATGGACAAAGACTGAAGTGGGGAGGATGCCATTGAGGTTGAGATTGAGGTACTCAATACCGTAATACTCAAGAAGCCCCTTGAAGAAGCTGCTTGCTGGGAGGGCCAACCCGCGCTCCACGAATCGCGCGAACATGGGGATCTCATCGGGATTCTTCTCCATCGGGTATGGATCTCCCGCGGTGGCACGCCACATGTCGACCTCCTACTCCCGGAGAAATCCGCTGTTCAGCAGTGCCAATAGGTCCTCAGTCTTTGCTTTCAATTTCTTCCACTCCTTGTTGGGATTCGGGCGCGGGGGAGACACTGGCGGTGTTGATCCTCCGGCGGATCCAGCAGCCTCCTCCCGGGATCTCTTCTTCCCGTCGGCGGCCTTCATGCTCTTGGATGGTGAGGGCTTCATTCTCCAAGTACAGCGGGTTTTCACTCGCATTCGCTCGGGGGCTGCGGCGGTGGCTACTGGCAGCGGTGCGCTTGGATCTACAATTTCCACTGAGGTGGCAGTGTGCACTAGCAGCGGATTCTTAGCGAGATCTGCTACGAATGGCTGCAAGTGTGGGGGTGAAAAACCCTAAGGGTTTTGGCTCCTATTTATAAGTCAACAGGCGGCTCCGCAACGACCGGATGGATATGTTTCAAAACAGTTGACTCAGCGGCAGCGCCTGACCCTTCAACTTCCACTAGTCGATGCGCCTTATCTCGGGGGCTCGGCTATATCTAATCAATTCCCTGGGTAGCGACAAGGTTCAAGAGCAACTTAGGACACATTCTACATTCAAGATGACCCTTCAATTCGAGAGAAAGTACTCGACTCAAGGCTCAGGGGCTCCGTGCCACGTGTCCTTCGGTTTTTCTCCGGATTTTGCAGGATAATCTTGCTAAAACTTCAGATTGACCCTCAGCCAGAGTCTACGACTCAACCTAAGGCTCGGGGGCTACTCCATATGGAGTGCGATTTTGCAATTGCACTTCCATATAAACTTCGGCTTCAAGACAACACGAGTATTGTTGAGGACGTAGGGTATTACACACCGTAGCTACGCAACATACGGGACGTAGGGTATTACACACCTCGCGGCCCGAACCTGTCTAAATTGTGTGCCACGTGTCTCTTCCTTCGAGTTACCGATCTCGGCGAGGCCACATTCATCTACCTTGGGTACTTCCCTTGGTAGGTTTCCGGTCTAAAACACCGACACCGGCGTGGGCACTCGGCGATGGCCGGCGGCGGCGGCCGCGGCGGCTCGGGCTCCGGCGAGGGGAGGGCGCATGGGTGGCAATGCATGACTTGGGGAGCTGCTACGGGCCCTAAGGAGGTTACTCATGCGCGCGGTGGCCCGCAGGCGATGCAAGGCGGCGGCTTGCGGCGGCGGCCACGGCGGCGCGGGAGAACGGCGGGAGCGAGGTCGGGCGGCGCGAGGAGGCGGGGCGAGCGCTTAAATAGGGGAAAGGCCCGGTCGGTGGTGACGACGGCGTGATGCTCCGGCTGTGGTACGGCGCACGAGGGCGGGAGGTCGCGGACGAACCGCAGGACCGAAGGAGGGCGCGTCCGGCCGGCACGACGTGCGTGGTGCGCCGGCGTGTGGCGCGGGCGCGGACTCGGCGCGTTGCGGGGCGCGGGTGACCTCGGAAGCCGCACGGCTCGGGGTTGCGGCCGACCTCGGCCGGAGGACACCTTGGGCGGCGCACGAGTGCGAACGCCGAGGGCGGGCGCGCGGGCGCGGCGTGGGCGTGGCGTCGCGGCTCGACGTCGCGGCCGACCCATTTTGTGTTGCTGACCCATTGTTTGAGCACACATATCTCAATTTTTTTGAATAGAACTGCACCAACTGATGAATACGAAAGTTGTAGATCTAGCAACCCTCTACCACTTTCAAAAAGGCTATATAGGGTTTTTCTTAATAGATTTTGCAGGAGAGGTTTGCCAACCTTGAATGCCACTCACTTGTCATGAACAGGAGGTACTGACCTTTGAGCAAGTTTTTCATGCCTTTCCACTCAAAATTTGAAATGCCAATCTACATGAAAGTTGTGTCCCTCAACAAGCTGGACAACTTTCTTAAAGGTAGATTTTTAAGTGTTTAGGTGAAATTTGGAGAACGCGGCAAAAGTTCCGAAGGACATCTATGGGTACTAGGGTTTAAGTGGGGTTTGACCAAGTCTTTGACCATGGGTTGGCCCCACATGTGTGTCCACTAGATCAAAGGGGTCATTAGAGTTGGTTGGTGAGTTTTTCGAGGTGAGGACCCAGGTTGACCGTGATTTGACCACTGTCAGCCGGGTTGACCGACGATTAGGGTTAATTAAAAACCTGGGGCGTCACACCCAGGAGGTAACCTAGCTATTCCCGAAGTTTCACTGCAATCCGTGGAGTGATTCGGGAGATCAGAGGACGGGAAGTTGAGGTTTGACCCGCGGGTAGGTTTTCTGGAAGGGGCGGGCTAACCGCCTAGGGGGGTCTAACCGCCCTAGGTCTTCCAGGTGAAGGTTTTGATTTTGCCAGATTTTCCTCTGTGAGTTTGTTCGCCTTGATCAGAGGAGCGTCCAGGTGAAATCTTGGGTCGTTTTCGTGCTGTTTGCTAGGAGTTCTTTGCTGGGCACAGAAGGTTTGACCGCCCCAGGTAGCCGGTCTAACCGCCCCTAGGCCCCTGGGTGAAGTTTTGTTTTTCGCCAAGATTTCCTGGTAGCTAGCTTGGCCTTGACCAGGGATTTCTGTTGGTGAAACCGTGGTGTGTTTTGGTGCTCGGAAGAGGTGTTTTGGAGGATTTCTTGGTTGCCTGGTGGAGGCGATCTAACCGCCCCCTCCAGACAGCCGACTCCTGAGTTGTTTCCGCTGTCGTGTGCGTGTAGGAGTTGAGGTTGCTGGTAATGTTTGTTCCTAGGACCAGTAGCACTCCAGTGGCTATGTGGTTTTGGCAAACGGAAGGTAGAAGTGCGGAGCGTGTGATTTTGGGGGGCCCGACCGAGCGAGTTCATCTTGTTGGAGTTTCAATCTCCTTCGAGAAGAATTTTTATCGGCTCCCATTCACTCCGCCCCTCTCTGGTTGCCTAATAGGTCCTTCACTATCTGTTCCTCCATCCGCATGCTGCCACCGGCGTTATCCGCCACCAGAAGCCCAAGCACGAGCTGAAAGACCACCCTTCCACCTCCGGCTTGTCTTCTCCGGCCAGCCACACAGCAACGGCGGCGCGGAGGCACCAACCGCCGGCTCCCTCTGTCTCGTCTCCGCGCCGGCTGACCGCCCCCTCTGGATCGTCTTCGTCTTCTCAGACTGGCGGGCTTTACAGCAGCGGCGGCGCCGACCACCGGCTCCCTCCGCCCCTCCGCTCCTCCACCTCGAGCACGACCGGCGGTCGTGCCGGTGTGCACGACACGGCACGATGAAGCAACTATAGTGTCGCGCCTAGGCCGAGAGTTGAGCACGGTGGCCCGAGATAGTATGGCACGACAGGCCGCCATGCCCTATAGTGTCGGCCCCATAGTGTCGTGCCGCACCGTGCCCATGCCAGTGCCCGACCGGACGGCCCGTTTGGCCATGTATAGTTTTGCCTCATCTATTATAATTACAATACGCACCAACCAGCATGTCATCCATTTATTATTTCTTTTCCAAAAATGTGACGCTCACAAATTAATACGCACGCTAATCCAACCATCCGTAACATCAAAACACTAAGATGTCAAATCATAAGATCGATGTAGCCATCAACATTGCAATCAAAGGAAGCGAGCAACCGTAACATCAACTATCACAGAAAAGTATAACATCGATAATTCCTAGAACAAATTCATGAAAAAGCGAGCAACCACACCGTACAGAGGACTCAAATATGTATGGGTAGGTTCTGTCCTTAGAAACCTAACCAATTCGTATCCCTCTTACCATTGTTCTAAGTATGATCTTAGAGCAACCATACATCTATAAGTATCCCCGAAAGACTGAAATCCGTTAGTTTTATATGCTATATATATATAGTTATGTCTCTTATGAGTATTAATGGATTCCCCTTTTTATTTATTTATTAAGGAAAAAACAAAGTTCGTGTTACTTGACTGAAGGTAGGTGAGAAGAAAATGAGGAATTGTGTCCCAGTTTTCTTAAACCGTCCATTAGTGGGAAAATAATCATGTTATAGTTTGTTACACATGTTAGATTGAGGATCATGTGACATTCAGGTTAACTGGATGCACAACAAAATAATATTTTTTCCTAAAAAACTAAATATTATTTATGGTATCTAGTGCAGAGTAGTTCAAATCATTTGCTAAAATTTTTCTATTTGCAATTTATAGTTGAAACTTAATTTTTTTTATGGTCTCCAATCCATTTGTTCATCGTTCAACTCTTCCTTTCAAATCTATAACAATGACCCACTAAACATCATGGATAAATTTCTCTCAACATGCAAAATGTCTATGTCACCATCCACTAGATCTTCTCTCAACATGCAAGTTGTCCACATCACCATCCATTGGAATCATAAATTTGTGTCTTCTATCGATTTTCTGTGACTAGTAGTAATCATGCATGCATTGTGTTAGTCTTTGCGAGTACCATGCTACAAATTTCTAAGTAGTTCTCTCTAAATAAAATGAAATGAATGTGTTCTCATCTACATTGATGTTTGCAAAAAAATGTTGTGATGCAATCATTTTAGTGCTTATACTTTCAAATTGCATCTTCAAATTTTATAGAAATTCCCGCAACAACCGCGGGGTATCACCTAGTTATATATATGTCAGAGGTTTCGGTCTGAACAATCAACAGGGGTCAACCCCGGTGGTTTATTTGTTCGGCGGGGGAGGTCGGGAACTAAGAACGCGATGGTTATGCTAGCGTAGCACACGGAAATCACGGCGAGACACAAGGAACGTGGCGATTTTATACTGGTCCGGGTCTCCGGAGAGTACCCTACATCCAGTTCTTGATTCTATTGCTTTGATCATGGTGAAGGTGGTGTAGATGTCCCTGGGGGACGCCCTTGGCCGCCTTATATTAACTGGCGGACAAGGTCGGTCGACCGGAGTCCAAGTCGATTACAACAGGGAAACCTATCTCTAGTCGGTTACAATATGGAAGGCTTATCCAAGCTGCCTTAATCCGTCAAGACTGTCTTGGCTTGTACGCCAAGTTGTCTTCTCGTCTTCGGGCCCACATGTCAGGTAAGACAGGCCTACTGACAGGTCGGCGGGTCTTCTGGTGGGTTGGATCCACTTTTCGGGGACAGACATTAGCCTGGTCGGTGGGGACCCAGGAGTACCCATGTCTCACAATATAAGGTCCCAACATGTTGTTTTGTTAAGTTGAATTTTTTCATGCATAACTTAGTGCTCTCAATTATGTGGGTTAAGTGCTTCTTAAAGCCTAGATTGGCTCTTGGTTCTTGAATTTGATGAGAAGAACCAACAGAGGATTTAGTGGTTGTCTTACTCTAAGCTTTGATGTTGTGTGTTTTCAAAGCAATGGTAAAAAGAGCCAATTCAGTTGCTGGTTGCTTCTATTTATCTGTAGTCTACAGCACTTTTGTTGCTTGCAAATCACATCATTATCTTACCATTTATTCTTTTTCTTCTTCACCTGTGAGATATGAGGTGAGGATTTAGTAGTCGTCTTATTCTAAGCTTTGTCATGTGCTTTTTGACGCAAAGGAGAAAAGAGTCACTCCAGCTGCTGGTTGCTTTTATTTATGGGTAATCTATGACCACTTAGGGCTTGTTTGGATGCGGTTCCGAGAAAGCTACCTGAGTTAGGCAATTACATGTGACCCTAAACACTCAAAATCGGACGCATGAGATTGTTGCCTAAGCCAGGCAACTTTCTGAGTCGGAACCAAAAAAGCCTTAATGTTATTGTTACCAAACAAGCCCTTAGTGTTACTTACAAATAATATTATTGTCTTATTATTTATATTCTTCTTTCTTCGTCTAGGCTAGCCTGTGAGATGTGAGGTGCAGGGCACCACAACATTCACCTTCATTGCAAAAATGTACCCTCCTCCATACTGCTGCATGCTAAGTGCTTCCTAGATTTAATCTTAGAGGTAAGTTACAACCTAAAATATCTAAAGAAAATTGATTATATATTTGCTAATTTAAAAAAAAGAAGAGGTCCAAATTATTTCCGTCACGTATGACTAAATATGGATAACCTTCTAAAGTATTTCTTGATTCAATTTATCCTCTAAATTACACCATTTTGTTCAATTTACCATTTAAAATAACTAGCCCAAGTATCTGTTTACTCAGGCCATAGCACAACAGAGCCCACCCGAGGTTGCTTACGATGTGGTTCGTACAAAAGACAAAATTCCATCTGGCCTTTGTATGCAAAGATGACACGACAACTGATGTTTTGATGTAGAAAAAAACTAAACGTTACTTACTCGAGTATAATGCGATTGGACTTGTAGTCCAATGGTAGGAGTGTCGGGGATAGCCCTGAGGGTCCCCTTAAACAGTTGGGGAAACCACACTTAAAACCTGCAAAAAGCCAAGGCCGAACACGTCTCGCTTAAACACACTCACGGGGCATGGCCCACGTCGCGGTGGCCCCGACGGCCCACCGAGGCGGCCCACTCAAAGATCCCCTCGAGCAGGCTCCGCCTCGCTCGAGGGCACACACCTCCCTCGGGTGGGCTCCGCCCCGTTCGAGGGAGTACGCTTACCTCGAGCGGGCTCCGCCTCGCTCGAGGGTCCGCGCCACCCTCGAGCAGGCTCCGCCTCGCTCGAGGGCGCCCTGCACGCACACGCCCGTTCCCGTACGCGGGTACGGGCATTTAATGCTCTGACAACGGCGGGGCGGCGCCATCATGCGCCTGGGACTCACGCCCCGCCCCTGTCGCACCAACTCCCTAGGAGGGAACCCATCCCCGCCACTGTGGGGGACTGTGCGATGTGGCCGGTGCCAGCCCCGTGACGCCGCGCCGCCTACTCCTGTACGGCTAACGCGCCGAGCCCTCGAAGGCGGGCCGGCCACACCCTCGATTTGCTTTCCCGTGACTTTGCAGGGTTAGGTCAAGGTGTTAGGCCGGCGGGGCGCCATCCCTGCCACTGTTAACGGCATGGCGGCCGCCCCCGCGCGTACAACCCCACGCCAAGCACTGTGATAACAGCTCCGGCGCTGTGAAGCATGCGGGACCGGGACGCTGCCATACCCGCCACTGTATCCCGTACGGATCGACGTCAGCAACCCCCTCGAGCCCGCCTGGGGACATCACGGCCATCTGCTGCACTCCTGCCCTCGAAGCTACCACCGTTCGGGTACAAGATACGCCATGATGGCCAGACCACAGCAAGGACCGTCAAGGCGGCCGCCTACTCTACGGCGCGGCACACCACACTTCCCCATGTAGCTGAATAGTGTGGCATACATGTAATTCGCTCTCTCCTTGGCCTATAAAAGGAAGACGAACTCCCCCGCCGCAGAAGACACAACAAGAAACGACACGACACGACACGATACAAGAGACAACACACGACATCACACACTTACTCTCCAATTCTCCCACAATATCTTCAGCCACTTCACCAGGGACTTGGAGGCCACGCTTCCTCTCCCGCCTTGCTTGTAGCAGCCCCACTACAGGCACCCCCGGTGCTGAGCAATACAGTGCCTCGAGCACACCACTGCTGGACGTACGGCCCTCGGCCGGAACCAGGATAAACCTTGTGTTCCTGATTGCTTAGCATCGACCATTGAGGGATAGACCTTGGCGCTTATCACTGGTTAGTGTCGGGACCACATTCCGCACCGACAGTTGGCGCCCACCGTGGGGCAAGCGAGCGCCTAAGGTCAACCCATCGTCAACTCCCTCCATGGTGATCCGCACCGAGTACCGCGGTACGCGCTACTCCATGGGCAGCTCGGACCCCCTCCCCGCCGGGTTTGAAATCCGGTTTGGGAGCCTGAATTTTCAGGCCACGGGGAACGGCTACCTGATGCGCCTCACCAACCGTGAGGAGCTCCGTGCGCAGCGCCAGGCCGGGTCCGCCCCGGTCCCCGCTGCGCGCGCCGCCACAACGCGGACACCCGCGAGGCACGGATGCGCGGGTCCGTCAACGCCACGGCGTCGCCGCCGCTCCGGCCGGCGTTCACGATAGGCGCGGTCCGAGCGGCGGCAAGCTATACGCGCCGCCTCCCAACGCGGCGCACCCGTTAGCACGACGACCGCCACCCCGGCAAGGGAGCGCGCGGTCTCCGGACCACGCTTCCCCATCGGTCTGTGCGGCGCCACGACAGCCTACAATGCCAATGTCAACACCACAATGCGTAAGGTTCCCCCTGGCCGTCACGTCTTCGTCGCCAGGGACCCCGGCGCCTCAGCCGGCGACGAGTCGTCCCTGGGCTCCCTTGACGCATTGCCACCCGCCAACCTGCATGGGTACGCGGTATGGGACTTCTTCGGCGTACCGGACCCAGTGATGTTCAGGCGTTTTCTTGACGCCACGGACTACTGGTTCGGCTGCTCCGACGATTCCAGCACCGGGAGCTACGACCCCACGCGGGAATGCTGCGTCGTCATCGCCAACGACCCAGCAAACGCCACCGGTGCAGCGGGCGCCGGCGACGGGGAGGTTACGCCCGCCCCAGGGATCGTTCCGCGCCTGGCTGCAGGACCCAACACCCCTGCTGGGGCCGACATCGACGCGCAGCTAGCCCAAGCTCGCGAGCTCGAAGCCAAGCTGGCGGAGGAGTATCAGACGGTGCGGCTGCTCCGCGCCTCCATGGCTGGGGAAGCCTCCGCGCGCGGCAAGCGCGCGCGGGAGTTGGGCAAACAGGCCCGCGACCGCATCAACGCCGACTTCAATGTCGACAACTCGGACACGCCTCCGCGGGCGAGCCAGAAGCTTATCGCCGCTGCAACGCTGCTGCGGGCCATGCCGGCCCCCTCAACGCCCGAGGCGCGAAACCTGCACCGTGAGGTGCAGGCACTCATCGAGCAGGCGGCCGTTCAACAGGCCGAGAGCTCGGCGTCACGCATCCGCCAACAGGGGGACGCACGAGGCGACGGGGCCGCGCGGGGGTGAACCCTCGGTCCATGCAGGTGAAGCGGCGGAGCGACCCGCCAACCCGGGACGTGCACAGGCCAAAGAGCGGCTCCTCGACACGCGCAGGGCGCGGGACGCCGACGCCCGTAACGTCATCAACGCTCGGCGGACGAGCAAGGTGGATGCGCGAGCGGCGGCAGGCTACCACCCCCGACGGGGTGGACGCTACGACAACGACGAAGACCGCTCTCTGACGCCGGAGCCCCCGGGGACCCGTGTGTTCAGCCGGGAGATCCACGCGGCGGCCTTCCCCCGGCGCTTCCACCAGCCCACGACCATCGTCAAGTATAACGGGGAAACGGATCCCCGTGTATGGCTCAACGATTACCGCTTAGCATGCCAGCTGGGCGGGGCCACCAGCGACGAGGTCATCATCCGCAACCTCCCCCTGCACCTCGGGGATGCAGCCCGGACGTGGCTCGAGCACCTGCCGGCCAGCCGGATCCATAACCGGGATGATCGGTCCGCACGTTCGTGGGCAACTTCCAGGGCACGTACGTGCGCCCTGGGAACTCCTGGGACCTGCGCTCCTGCACCCAGAAGCCCGGCGAGTCGCTCCGGGACTTCATACGGCGCTTCTCCAAGCGCTGCACGGAGCTCCCAAGCGTGGCGCAATCTGAGATTGTGCACGCCTTCCTCGAGGGCACCACGTGCCGGGACCTCGTGCTAGAGCTGGGGCGCAGCCCGCCTGCGGACTCAAACGAGCTGTTCGACATCGCCACCAGCTTCGCCTCAGGAAAAGAGGCCGTGGGGGCAATCTTCGACGGCAAGAAGGGCAAGCGCCCGGACGACGCGCCCGCGGAGGGCAGCAAGTCCAGGGAGCCCCACCGGAAGGACAAGCGGGGCAAGAAAGGGAAGAAGTCGCGCCGTGAGGCGCGCGAGCAGGGGCGCGACGACAATGACGCCGAGGCCCTTGCTGTTGACCCGGCTCGACGAGGCCCTCAACCGGCCCCTCGAGGTCCGGGGGTGTTCGATGACATGCTGAAAAAGCCGTGTCCATACCACAAGACCCCAGTAAACCACACCCTCGAGCAATGCGACATGCTCAAGAAATTCTACGGTCGCGCCGCCGCAAAGGACGCGGAGGCCAAGAAGGACGGAGGAGATGGCGACGCCGGCGGCTTCCCCGCCGTGGAGAACGTATTCCTCATCTTCGGGGGACCGACCGTCGACATGTCGAGCCGCCAGCGCAAGCGGGAGTGGCACCAGGTCCTCGTTGCGGAGAGGGCGCCTCCCTCCTTCCTTGACTGGTCGGAGGATGCCATCACCTTCGGTCGTCAAGACCACCCGAATCGCATCCCCAACCCGGGTCAGTACCCACTGGTGGTCGACCTAGTCATTGGGAACGCGCGGTTCTCAAAGGTCCTGATGGACGGAGGCAGCAGCCTCAACATCCTCTACGCGCACACGCTGCGCCTGCTGGGGATCGGGTTGGACCAGCTGCAGCCCAGCACGACGTCGTTCCATGGCGTCGCGCCGGGCAAGCGCGTCCAGCCCCTCGGGCAGATTGACCTGCCGGTTTGGTTCGGCACTCCGAGCAATTTCCGCAAGGAAATGCTCACCTTCGAGGTGGTGGGGTTCCGGGGCGCCTATCACGCCATACTTGGGCGGCCCTCGCTATGCCAAGTTCATGGCCGTCCCCAACTACACCTACCTCAAAATGAAGATGCCGGGACCAAATGGTGTCATCACCGTGGGCTCGTCCATCGAGCACGCGTTCGACTGCGATGTCGAATGCGTGGAGCACGCGGAAGCGCTGGCGCTGGACGAAGCGCTAGTGACCACCTTGGAGAAGATGGTCAACGAGGACCTCGACTCCACCACCAAGCACGCCGGCAACTTCGAGGCCACGGAGCAGACCAAGGAGGTGCCCCTCGACCCTGCAGCCCCCGAGGGCAAGGCGTTGAGGGTCAGCTCCACCCTCGACCCGAAATAGGAAGTGGTGCTCGTCGACTTCCTCCGCACCAACGCCGACATCTTCGTGTGGAGCCCCTCGGATATTCCAGGCATCGCGAGGGAGGTCGCCGAGCACTCCCTTGACATCCTGCCTCACTCCCGTGCCGTGCAGCAACGGCTCCGCTGCTTCGACGAGGAGCGGCGGCGGGCGATCGGAGCAGAGCTGCGGAAGCTTCTCGAGGCCGGTTTCATCAAGGAAGTGTTCCACCCTACGTGGCTAGCGAATCCCGTACTTGTAAAGAAAAAGAACGAGAAATGGCGGATTTGTATAGACTACACTAGTCTTAATAAAGCATGTCCTAAAGTTCCCTTTCCTTTGCCACGCATCGATCAAATTGTTGATTCAATAGCTGGGTGTGAGCTACTTTGCTTCCTTGATGCCTACTCCGGGTATCAACAAATAAAGATGAAGGAGTCCGATCAGCTCGCGACTTCATTCATCACGCCGTTCGGGATGTTTTGCTACGTCACGATGCCGTTCGGCCTCCAGAACGCGGGTGCAACGTATCAACGCTGCATGCAACATGTTTTCGGAGATCACATCGGGCGAATGGTTGAGGCATACGTAGACGACATCGTCGTAAAGACCAGGAAGGCGGACGACCTGGTATGCAACCTCAACATCACGTTCGGCTGCCTACGGGCCAACAGGGTAAAATTGAACCCCGAAAAATGTGTCTTTGGTGTGCCGCGGGGCATGCTCTTAGGATACATAGTCTCCCAGCGAGGCATTGAGGCCAACCCCGAGAAGGTTGCGGCCCTCGAGCGAATAGGTCCAATTCGGGACCTCAAAGGGGTGCAAAAGGTGCTGGGGTGCCTTGCTGCCTTGAGCCGCTTCATCTCGCGGCTCGGCGAAAAAGGCTTGCCCCTCTATCGCCTCCTCAAAAAGCACGAGCGCTTCTCCTGGACCGCCGAGGCCCAAGACGCACTCGACAAGTTGAAGGCATCCTTGACCCACGCCCCGATCCTCACGCCGCCGCAGGACGGCGAACCTCTGCAGCTCTACATGGCCGCGACCACCCAGGTGGTCAGCGCCGTAATCGTAGTAGAGCGCACGGAGGAAGGGCACGCCCTACCGGTCCAACGGCCGGTGTACTACATCAGCGAAGTCTTGTCTGACACCAAGACACGCTACCCTCAAGTCCAAAAGCTGCTATACGCGGTGGTCCTCGCGCGGCGCAAGCTTCGCCACTACTTCGAGGCCCACCCTGTCACGGTGGTCTCCTCCTTCCCGCTGGGGGAGATCATCCGCAATCCAGACGCGGCAGGCAGGATCGCCAAGTGGTCGGTGGAGCTGATGGGCGAGACGCTCGGCTACGCCCCGCGCAAGGCCATCAAGTCCCAGATCCTGGCGGATTTCGTCGGCCGAATGGACGGACACGCAATTGCTGCCGCCGCGCATCCAAGTAGAGTGGTGGACTCGTATTTCGACGGCTCGGTGATGAAAACGGGGGCGGGCGCGGGCCTCGCTCTTCATGTCACCCCTCGGGGAGCACATGCGGTACGCGATGACGTCTCCACTTCCCCGCATCAAACAACATGGCTGAGTACGAGGCCCTCCTTTGCGGCCTCAAGATCGCCATCGAGATAGGCGTCAAGCGCCTCGACGTGCGGGGGGATTCGCAGCTCATGATTGACCAAGTCATGATAAATGCGAGCTGCCACGACGACAAGATGGAAGCATACTGCAAGGCCGTGCGAGCCCTCGAGCACAAATTCTACGGTGTCGAGCTCAACCACGTGCCCCGCCGGTAAAACGAGGAGGCGGACGAGCTGGCCAAGATCGTGTCCAGGCGGATCACCGTCCCCCCGAACGTTTTCGCCCGATATATCGCCCAACCCTCCGTCCCCCTCGAGCCACACCCCTCGAGCCACGCGGAACCCTCGGGGGCTCCCCCGAATCCAGCAGGCGCGAAGCCCATGGACGAGGACCCCTCGAACGAGGCGTACGTGCTCTCCCTCCTCGAGGGGTATGGTGCCTACGAGGCTGATGTAATGGATGTCGAGCCAGCCCCCATCAAGGCAGATTGGCGTGACAAGTATGTCGCCTGGATGGCTCGAGGGCAACTCCCCTCGGACCGGGCCGAGGCCAGGCGCATCGCCAGGATGGCCAAGTCCTTCGTCCTCGTCGACAGCGAGCTGTACAAGGGCGCCGCTTCCGGCATCCTGCAGCGATGCGTACCCATCCCCGAGGGGCGCGAGCTCCTCCGGGACATTCACGCGGGGATCTGCGACCATCACGCCGCACCCCGCACCCTCGTTGGCAATGCGTTCCGTCAAGGCTTTTACTGGCCTACCGCAGTCGCGGATGCCAGCGAGATCGTGCGCACCTGCGAAGGGTGCTAGTTCTACGCCCGCAAATCCAACCTTCCTGCTCACGTCCTGCAGACCATCCCCATAACATGGCCTTTCGCCGTGTGGGGGCTGGACATCGTCGGGCCCCTGCGAAAGGCGCCCGGGGGCTTCACCCACTTGTTGGTTGCAATCGACAAATTTTGCAAGTGGGTAAAAGTACGCCCCATCACGAATCTCAGGGCAGAGCAAGCGGTGACGTTCTTCACCGACATCGTCCATCGTTTTGGAGTACCAAACTCCATCATCACCGACAACTGGTCCCAGTTCACGGGCAAGAAATTCCTGGAGTTCTGCGACAAATTCCCCATCCGTGTGGATTGGGCAGCTGTGGCACACCCACAGACTAACGACCAAGTAGAGCGTGCCAATGGCATGATCCTACAAGGCCTTAAGCCCAGAATTTTCGACCAGCTGAATAAGTCTGGTCGGAAATGGCTCCAGGAGTTACCAGCAGTCGTGTGGAGCCTAAGGACCACCCCAAGCAGAGCCACCGGGTTCACCCCGTTTTTTATAGTCCATGGCGCAGAGGCCGCCCTCCCCACGGACTTAGAAAACGGGTCACCCAGGGTACGAGGTTACGACGAGGACGCCAACCAGCGAGCCCGCGAGGACTCACTGGACCAGCTGGACGAAGCACGCCTCGTGGCCTTGATGCACTCCGCAAGATATCAAAAGTCCCTCAGGCGCTACCAGGCACGGAAGATACGCCGGCGGGACTTCAGTGAACGGGATTTGGTCCTAAGGCTACGCCAAGACAACCGAGGACGCCACAAGCTATCACCTCCGTGGGAGGGGCCCTACGTCGTAGTGAAAGTGCTCAAGCCCGGCACGTACAAGTTGGCCAATGAGGACGGCGAAGAACTCACCAACGCTTGGAACATCCAACAGCTACGTCGCTTCTATCCCTAGCTAGGATTTCCAAGTCTTTTGTTGTAAACCACATGACCAGCACCCCAGTTGGTGACAACCATGTAAATATCACCAGTTCAATAAAAAGGGCAACTCGGCTTTCCCCTGGGGGGCTACTACGGGGGGCTCCCCCCCAAAAAAAATGGTCCCATTTTTACGCAAAAAAGAAACAACTCACGCGCGCTAAGCATGTTTATGCTTCAACCTCGAGCAAAATTCGAACGGGCGCGGGCGACTAGCGGAAAGGACGCGCGAGCCAGAGATAGCCTACGCCTCCGCGAGGATACGGCCCTTCTCTCTTGCCTCCGACCCAGCAGGCCGCTCGCGAAAATCGAACTCCCCTAATTAGAATTTACTCAGGAAGAAGGAGAAACAAAAAAGCGCAATAAAGTAAAAGACATCATTCCACCTTCACAAACGATTGAAGCAAAGAAATCTGTTTATTTACAAGGCCACATGGCCCGCACACTAACACATAAACAAAAAAAGGGTCTAGCGCCCGGCTATCATCAGGCTGGAGGAGCGGCAGCATCAGCGGCATCTGGGAAAAGAAACTCCTCGAAGGCCTCGGCAAGCGCCCCGACAGCGTCGGCGGCTAACGCGTCCACGCGCTCCATCGCCACCTCGTCCTCGACGCCCTCGGGGACGACTTAACCCTCCGCCACTGCCTCGAAGTTGATCTCGTAATGAGATCGCACCACCCCGAGGGCCTTCTGGACGCCGAGGTGCGGTGCCCGCGCATGCGCCCGGTGGACGTGCCCGCCAAGGGCGCGCGGCGGCCGGCCAACGAGCTCCCGGCCCGCGCCCTCGCCCTCCTCCACGGCCTGGCAGGTCTCGAGGGCCGCGGAGCGCAACTCTAGCAGCTCCTGCTCGGAGGAGGTGTAGGAGGTCTGCAGCGCCTCGGCTCGCTCGGCCGCGTGCCCCAGCGCGGTGCGCAAGCCTGAAGTTACCAAGCAAGAGGGGGATCAGAAAAGGGGGCGAACCCTCTAAGGGGAAATCAGCGAAACAAGAGACGAACAGCAACTTACCCTCGACCCTCTTCCTCTCCACCTTGAGGACGCGGCGCCCGGCCTCGACCGCCTGCTCAAGGCCCTTGAGGGTCTCGCCTTGCTCCTGGAGGGCCAGCTCCTGGCTCGCGCTCGTGATGCTGAGCACCATCAGTTCGCCCTCGAGCTTCGAGAACTCCGTGTTCCGGCCCTCCAACGATTTCTGCGCCGCCTCGCGTGCGACGCGCTCCTGCTCTAGCGCCGACCGGTCGTTGGCAAGGGCAGCCCGCTCCCCGCCGGAGGCGCCCCTCGGCCCCCCGGCGGGCGGTACGCTCTGCAGAGCCGGTCCTCCGCGACGGCGAGCGCCGCAACCTTGGCGTCGAGGGCGGCCTTCAGATCGTCGGCCTCCTTGGCCTTCTGCTCTAGCGCGCGCGCCCGCTCCTCAGCCTGGCTCTGCTGAGCCTGCACCCCCCGAAGCAACTAGTGGAGCTCCTGGTTTTCGTTGCGGACGTCGGCCACCTCCGTCTCCCAGTTGGCCGCCAGGGTGCGCATCTTCTCCAGGTCCGCCCGCGCCTGCCGCAGCGCCACATCCCGGTCGATGAGGGCTGTGCAAACCTGCTCGAGGGTGGAGGGGCGCGTTGGGTCCTGCCTTGCGCTCTCATGGAGCTGATCGCGCAGGGCCACGGCCCGGTATGACAGCCAACCGTCCGGAGTCTTCAAGGCGTCGGCGAGCGCGTCGAAGGCGTCGCACCGCTCCCGGAGCTGGCGGAGCTCGGCGCTCACCTGATTGAAGGCGTCGTACTTATCGCGGGCGCGGTGCTCGAGCTCCTGTCACCAACAAGCTGAGACCTCTGAGCGTCATGCTGCAAGGATCGCGCGCAGGAACGAGAAAAACAAAGAAAGCACACGGCGGTGCCCCACCTGGAAGACACGCCACGCGGGGCCGCCATGGATCCGCAACGCCTCGTTCAACACTCGGTCGAGCGCAGCGCCGTGGTTGCGGAGCTCTCCCCATAGCTCCTGCTTCCCCTGGGTGTCGGCGAACGCGGGCGGATCGCCAACGAGCCCCTCTACCGGGGCGGAGCGGCCGGCGCGGGAAGAAGAGGCCTCGGCACTGTGCCCTCAGCCTCCCGCCACCATGTGGCCCTCCCGCCGCCTCACGAGAGCCCCCTCCCGGGGACTCGGGGGGACGGCGTGGGGAAACTCACCCACCGGTCCCACCCCGGCGGCGGGGGAGTCGTCGTCCGGGATCTCCACCACCGCCGCCCGGGAGCCGGCCGCCGCGTCGCCTCCGTCGACGCCTCCGCCCGCACCTCCGTAACCACGGGCTCTCGCCGCGCGCCGCGGCCACCGCTTCGGTCACGTCTCCACGACCGCGGGCGCCGGCTCGCCCTCCTCGGCGAGCGCCGCTCGCCGCGCCTCCACCACGACCGGCGCCACGGGCCGCGCCTCCACCTCGACCGGCGTCGCGGGTTGCGCCTCCACCACGACCCGGCGCCGCCGGCTGCTCCTCTGCCGCGACCGGCGCCCGCCACTCCTCGACGGCCGCCGGCCGCGGCGCGGCGGCCTGATCCGCCGGCCGTGGCCTCTCGGGCCTCGCCCGCACCTCCGCGAGATCTCGCCCGCCGCGGCCTCCGCGCTCGCCCCCGCCCGCGCGCGCCCTCGACGAGCGCCGCCGGGTGGGAACGGATGCGTCTGCCCTCAACACCTTGGCCGGTGCGAGGGGAGGCACAGTCGGCACCACCCTGCGCAAACACAAACAAACGGTCAGGTTCTTGGTTGTCAGATGTGCAACCCCGCAGAAGAGCAAGACCCTCACCTCGAAGAAGAGAAGGCACGCTTCCTCTTCCTCGAGGTCCCAGCAGATGACGCCGACGTGGCCGGCGTGGTCGCCGCCGCGCCTCCCGGCCGTCCACGCGCGCGCGCGCGGACCCGCCCCCGCTCGCGGGCGCGCGCCGGCGCCCTCCGCGGCCCGCGCCGCTCCTCGTCGTCGATTGCCGGCGGCGGGCGCCTCCGCACCCGCCCCGTGCGATGCTACTCTTGCCGCCGGAGCCGACTCCCGGCGGTGGGGGCGCGAGCTCCCACCTATCGGGGGAGGCCCCGCCCCCCCGGTCTCTTCCTCCTCGTCCTCCTCCGAGGATGAGTACTCCACGGTCCCCGCAGAAGAGAGCCCTTGCCGCTCGCGCGGCGGCGTGCTCCTCGTTCCGCCGCTCGCGACGCTCGCGGTCTCGCTTCGTGCACTCCTTCTTGCGCGCCGCCCGCTCCCGCTCCCGTTGCTGCGACGCCCGACCAAGCGTGTGAGAGCGGGGAGTGGGCGGATCAGACTTCGCGGCGCTCAGGCTCACCAGCTGCGAGCGAAATATCAAAGTGCGTCAAAAACCTGAAGCCTCAGTAAGATCAAAAACGGAGCCAGGAACTCTACTCACCAGCCGGCCAATGGGGAGCATCTCGAGGTCCCACAGGGACCGGTCGCTGCGCAGGGACCGGGTGTCGACGGCGCTCCGCACCCGTGTGGCTGCGTACTCCCGCAGGAGGGGGCTCGGAAGCATCCGCGACCTCACCAGCGCGACGGGGTTCGCCGTCTCCGTCATCTCGAAGATACGGAGTGGCCTCTCCATCAGGGGGATGACCCGCCGGTGGTGGACGAAGGCGAGGACGGTCGCCGCGGTCGCCCCACGCCCCGCCGGGTTCTTCGGCGCGGCCGGCAACGAGTCCGGCCCGCCTCCGATGCCGGGACCGGAGACACCCCGTGGCTCCGTGAGTCGGGCTTCTCCCGGAGCACCAGGCCGGTGTAGGGGGGAGACCGGGCTCGTCGTTGCGAAGGTAGAACCACCCCCGCTCCTAGCCGGCGTTGTTGGTCGTCATGGTGCAAGGGATGTAGTCGTCCTTGTACTACCCCCGCAAGGCGAGCGACATCCCGCCAGCGCGCACCTCGCGGCGGGTCCTCAGCTCCGTCGTCGGCTGCGTGCACAGCTCCGCGCGAAAGAGGTGTATCCAGAGATCCCAATTCACCGGGATCCCTAGATACCCCTCGCAAACGCCCACAAACGTGGCCGCCTGTGAAATCGCGTTCGGCGCGAAGTTGTGCAGCTCCACGCCGTAGTGGTGGCAGAGCGCCCGCATGAAGCGACTCGCCGGCACCGCGAAGCCGCGCTCGTGGAAGCGAGTGAAGCTAACCACATAGCCGCTCGGCGGGTTGGGTGCGTGATCCCTAGCCGGCGGAACGATCCACTTGGCCGGCCGGCCCTCCTCGTTCGCCGCCACCGGCCGGGCGGACACAAGGTCGCCCGGGGCCGGCCCGTGTCACCGACGAGCGTTCCCACGTGTACGGGTCGACGATGATGAGAGGCGGAAGAGGCGCCATGAGGAAAGGCAAAGGGACGGGGAACGAAGAGCAGGAAGGAGGAGAAGAGCTCCAAAGGCGGAAAGGCGCTGCGGCGAGAACGAGACGGGGGCTGGAGCGCAGAGAGCAAAAATGGCGATTGCTAAGGTAAAAACCGCAGTTTTCCCCTCTCCTCAGATTTATAAGCCGCGGGCGTGCTCTCCGTAGCGCACGTCCCGCGCGCATTAACTGCAGGGGGAATCTTCTCTCACCGACGGGCGGGCCCCACCACGACCGCGACGGCCACGCCACCACTGGCGGGCCATCATCACGGCGTAGAACCGGGAGGGCCATGGCAGGCGGTCACGTCCGCCTGCCCACGCCGCCCACTACGCGCGCGGCCGCGACGCCTAAAAAGGCGCGCCTGCGGCGCGAAACCGTAGTCGCGGCTGCGAAGCATTAAATGGCCCGGCCCCTTACCAAGTAAGGAGGACCCTCGAGCAGCGCGAGCCCCCGGCTCAAAAAAATTCAACCCTCGAAGGGTGCAGGCGTCGGACGGTTACCTCGGGGTCCGTTTGAGATAAAATAGGCACCACAGGTACCGTTGACGCACCATTCTACTGATCAGCGCCTCGAGGGCTGACGCGGTCACGGACCCTCGAGGACTCGCAGATGCCAAGACGGGGGCGCCTAGCCCCCACCCCACACCATTCTACTGATCAGCGCCTCGAGGGCTGACGCGGTCAGGGACCCTCGAGGACTCGCAGATGCCAAGACGGGGGCGCCTAGCCACCACCCCGCACCATTCTACTGATCAGCGCCTCGAGGGCTGACGCGGTCAGGGACCCTCGAGGACTCGCAGATGCCAAGACGAGGGCGCCTAGCCGCCACCCCGCGCTATTTTACTGATCAGCGCCTCGAGGGCTGATGCGGTCAGGGACCCTCGAGGACTCGCAGATGCAAAGACGGGGCCGCCTAGGCGCCACCCCGCACGGCCCTACTGATCAGGGGTTCGAAGCCTGACCCTCGACGGGTTCAAACAGGCGCCCCAGATCACCAGAGTCAGGGACGATGAGGGCACGCGCATTCGAGCCGTTCCTCGAGCCCACCGGCTCGAGGGTGCCCCACCTGTCGTGTTCGAGAGCCAGTGAGGGCAGCTAGCCGGGGGGATCCCACCGAGGGAGAGCTTCCGCGCCCTCGGTCCCTAGCGAACAGGACCGAGCCCCACCTAGAAAACCCATGCGAGCGCTTTAATGGACGTGTCTCTGGACCGTGCAGCCTACCCTTATCGAACGGGGCATGGGCGTCCACTCGAACCACCCACTAACAGCTCAACGAGGAATCCGCAATCCGCGACCCGACCGATGGGGGTTGCGGAGACCTCACCCTCCGTCCCGCGGAGGGACGGTGAGGGCGCGTTAAAACAAGTCGTAGAGCTCTACCCGATCGCCTCGAGCGGGCCCAGGCTCGGGGGCTCGACGCACGGCTACACCTCCTGGATTGCACCGGCCGCGGGTAGTGCCAGCTGCGCGTGCGTCACCGCAGCCGGCTGAAACATTGCCGACGCCGGTTGAGATATGTACCACGCCCTCTGACCAAATCTCGCGGTAAAACCCCTGCAGGAGCACCCACGCTCCTGCAGGGCTTCGGGGGCTAGACCCGCGGGTCCGTTGATGCGGCCCCACGGAAAGCATTCGCAAGCCAGGGGGGAAGGACGTCCTATCACTAGGCTCCAGCATCTGCGGGAGCCTGACCGGCGAACCCGCAGATGCTCGGGGGCTACTGTCGGGGACAGCCCTGAGGGTCCCCTTAAACAGCTGCGGGAACCACACTTAAAACCTGCAAAAAGCCAAGGCCAAACACGTATCGCTTAAACACACTCACGGGGCATGGCCCACGCCGCAGTGGCCCCGACGGCCCACCGAGGCGGCCCACTCAAAGATCCCCTCGAGCAGGCTCTGCCTCGCTCGAGGGCACACGCCCCCTCGGGTGGGCTCTGCCTCGTTCGAGGGAGTACGCTTACCTCGAGCGGGCTCCGCCTCGCTCGAGGGTCTGCGCCACCCTCGAGCGGTGCTCCGCCCTCGCTCGAGGGCGCCCCGCACGCGCACGCCCGTTCCCCGTACGCGGGTACGGGCATTTAATGCTCGACAACGGCGGGGCGGCGCCATCATGCGCCCGGGACTCACGCCCCGCCCCCGTCGCACCAACTCCCTATGAGGGAACCCATCCCCGCCACTATGGGGGACCGTGCGATGTGGCCGGTGCCGGCCCCCGTGACGCCGCGCCGCCTACTACCGTACGGCTAACGCGCCGAGCCCCTCGAAGGGGGGCCGGCCGCACCCTCGATTTGCTTTCCCGTGACTTTGCAGGGTTAGGTCAAGGTGTTAGGCCGGCGGGGCGCCATCCCTGCCACTGTTAACGGCATGGCAGCCGCCCCCGCGCGTACAACCCCACGCCAAGCACCGTGATAACGCCCTCCGCGCCGTGAAGCATGCGGGACCGGGACGCTGCCATACCCGCCACTGTATCCCGTACGGATCGACGTCAGCAACCCCCTCGAGCCCGCCTGGGGACATCACGGCCATCTGCTGCACTCCTGCCCTCGAAGCTACCACTGTTCGGGTACAAGATACGCCATGATGGACAGACCGCAGCAAGGACCGTCAAGGCGGCCGCGTACTCTATGGCGCGGCACACCACACTTCCCCATGTAGCTGAATAGTGCGGCATACATGTAATTCGCTCTCTTCTTGGCCTATAAAAGGAAGACGAACTCCCCCGCCGCAGAAGACACAACAAGACACGACACGACACGACACGAGACAATAGACAACACACGACATCACACACTTATTCTCCAATTCTCCCACAATATCTTCAGCCACTTCACCAGGGACTTGGAGGCTACGCCTCCTCTCCCGCCTTGCTTGTAGCAGCCCCACTACAGGCACCCCCGGTGCTGAGCAATACAGTGCCTCGAGCACACCACTGCTGGACGTACGGCCCTCGGCCGGAACCTGGATAAACCTTGTGTTCCTGATTGCTTAGCATCGACCATTGAGGGATTTCCGCACCGACAAGGAGGTCCAGTGGGACGTTACCCACCACAGTTCAAATCCTGGTGCTTGCACCTTTTCCTGGATTTATTCCGGGAATGAGCGTTTGCATTGTACTGTGTCAATCTCAACAAACAAATTACTCGAGTATAATTATTATTATTTTAAAAAAAGATTGCCTCCGCTTTTTTAGGAAGCCATAAGAGTTTCGTACACACCATGACCAACCGGCCTAAACATTCAAAAGCGCAACAGAAGCTGAAATAGAATCTATCTTGTTACATTCAAACTGCTTCAAATTTCGACGATGTCTGTCTCCATCGTTTTGCTTAGGCTGAAGCCACCCAGCTAGGCAGCGCCTGGTCATAATCTTTCAGTAGGGGAGACCATCTCTGCACAAATATGACACACCAGAGTGAATTACATCTAGTGGGTACGTCGAGATTTCGTCACAATCGCCATTTTGTTACACGACTTCCACAAAGCCCAGGCTAACCCTGCAAATACAAATAAGCAAAGTCTGTGGGTATATTCAAATTATTGGACAACCAGCCCCTTTGCAGGTTGTCCCATGATATAGGAGAATTCGTCCACCCAAAGACAGTGCGAACAAAACAACAAGCGAACTGCGCTATGGATCGGAGTCATAAAAAAAGTGATCCACAGTTTCCACCCTCCACATAAGGCTATGTTCGGTTGACAGGGTTCAAACCCCAAAGATGTTTTAATCCAGGGAGGGATTGGGTTGACCCCTCCCTTGCCACTCTACCCTCGTGGGGAATGATACCTTGCTTCTCTGTAATCCCTGTCTAATGAAAAGTGTGTTCGGTTAAAACCTGGGAGGCTGGGATTGAATACAACAGTTTTAGGCAGGGCACACAGGAAATTTCAAAAAACAGACGCATACAACCATGCACAGCTAATTTCCCAGTGTCATACGATAGCATAGTATGACAAGCTCAGGCACTTGTCATCTGAAATATTTCAGAGCATTATAAAGCACACCCGAACAGACTCATAGTGACAACAAGTACAATATTGGGCCTTCACCAATACAAAGCATAACCAGAGTATTCCATGATAGAACAAAATTAACAGGTTGCCACTTTACATTAATATAAAGCATAGGTGCATTAGACAACTTCCAGACCCTTTAATCTAGCATCCTAATCCTCCTTAGTCCCTGTCAATACGTGCATCAAATCTTCAAGCCATTACATGTTGCCTGAAAAACAAATTTCAGTGCATCAATTTCATTCTCATGGAGCATTGTACAAAACTAACAAGGAATGCCTGCACAACTATACTTAATTTCAGAACCAAAAGCTAACTAGAAATATAGATCAATAAAATTCAGAATGGCCAAACACACTTATACAATTCACAAAACAGTAGTCTTTCGAAACTGCGAAACAACCGAAAAGAAACGGCACACGATCGGCTCGACAACATGTAGCAAGATTGCTATTCAGTAAAAGAGCGTAACTTCTACAAAAAGAAAGGAAATTACTGTAGTGGTTTCAGTAAAATGAAAACCAGCAATCGACCAAGTGCCAAAAGCTGGGAGCAAACCAAGGAGCCGAAGACTGATATATGCATCATACTACATTATTTGTGCAGGTGAAGGGACAGTAAGCAAAAAAAAAAACTGATGCAACAGCCAACATGTATAACTTCATAAACTGTAGTCTATAGATCACGTGAAGTTGTAGATGCTTGATAAATTCAATTTTGGTTATATGGTATTCTAGACTGTCGGTGTTTTAGACCGGCAACCTACTAAGGGGAGTACCCGAAGTAGATGAATGTGACTCGCCGAGATCGGTAACTCGAAGGAAGAGACACGTGGCACACAATTTAGACAGGTTCGGGCCGCGAGGTGCGTAATACCCTACGTCCCGTATGCCTGCGTAGCTCGGATTGATTGGGCACGATTACAAGATGGTGCAATAGTGCGCCGTGAGTTGTATGAGATGATATTGGATGCTAGAGATCGGTCCCTCGCCTCGCCTTATATAGTCCGGGAGGCGGGGTTACAAGTCGGACTAGGGAGAGAGTACTAGTCGAGTACGTCTAGGAGTCCTCCATACGGTGCGGAACATGTACGGCCTCCCTAACCGAGTACTACTCCCGTGTAGTCCTTGTGCTCCACGCCTTCGGTGCCGTGTAGCGCAAACCCGGGTAGTCCCGTGGGCCCACCGAGTAGTCGGTCCCGGTACCCACCGAGGTAGTGGGCCCAGGGAGGTCCATACGACATAGACCAAGTCTGTATATCGGGCCGGCGGCCCTCATCGCATGCTAGTTGAGAATGTAGAATAGCAATGATCCGACTAGTATCGTTGTTATTGTGCCACATTACTCCAGGACAACTTGTTTCTAAACAAAGTACTCCGGAACTAGACTATTGTCGTGGAGGCAAAGAGTGTCAAGAACTACAAGTGAAGGTTCATGCATATGGAACGGATCGGTAGGCAATTCGGCCGAACATTGTTGCATACGCATCCATATGCCCGATCGGAGATCCGTTTACCCAAGATTCAAACCAGAGCTATCCGACTATCCGTCCGGATGCTATTATTAAAGCAATAAAACTTAAAACGAATTACTTCAAAAGAAGTCCGTAATGCCATAAACAACTTTACGAGTTGCCGAGATAAGTTTAATTTTCAGATTAACAAACATAGCCCTAGTACTTCGCAGCATAGCCGGATGGATATTTAAAAGCATATTCAAGAGCAATTATGAAATCTAGTGCGACTATTGAGGAATTAACGCTTGATCACGTACAAGAAACACAAAGCTCGGGGCAAAACAAATCCCGCTTGTTTGTTTACAAGGGGATATTTAACTAGTGTGACTTATGAAGAGAAGCTTGATGGGGGCAATTCTGCGAATAGATATCTTTGGTCCGGCTGCTCGAAGGTTGATTTCCTTCTAGTTTGTTTCTATTCACTACCAGGTGCCAATTGAAGACACTAAGAAATTGATGTGTTTTAGTGCCGAATTTTTGCTTTCGAGCTGCCATTGTTCATTGGCAAGAAGCAGAAATAGCTGGGGGCAGGACATGAATGTCACGACAGCTCATGGCATCCAGGAAGCCACCTATTTCTGGTAGTGGTACCAAATTTGCATTCACCTCAATGACACTTTTCCTAATTCTTTACTTACTAGAGCTAGGTATCATCAAAAGATGAACAAATAATAGTAAGAAACAACATGTGTTGTCTAATGTGGCTTAGAAAGGAGATTTTTATTTCAATCCAAATCCAGCATAGCTTTACTGAAACTGCGATTGGACTCTGATTTAGTGGGAGGTAGGCGGCTACATCCAGGCTCCTGAAAACAGATTAATCGAGCTAGGACAAGAAACACAAAGCTCGGGAGCAAATCCATCCATAAATCTAGCGCAAAACTCAAGAGATGCATACCCCTAGAACAGAACATACCCCTAGAACAGAAAGATCTACGCAGATAATTCGTAGAGCTAAGTAGGAAGAGGGCGGATCTCAGACTCACCTCGCGGAGAAGAAGAGGATTGGGAGGGGCGGCCTAGCACATACGAGAGAGAAGAGGTGAAGTGAAGGGAACGGGTCTCACGGGCAAGAAGACGGTCACCGAAGGGGATGAGCACCTCAGGGGAGAAGACCACGTTGCCGTCGCCGCCGACCTGCCCTGCGCCTTGCGGGTATCGGCCGTCGCGGCCGTCGGTGGTCGCTGTAGGGGAGAGAGTCGTGCTCCTGCTGATCCACCCGCTGCGCCACCGCCGCCGCAGGGAGGGGTCGTCGTAGACGCCGTCGTCTTCGTCCTTCCTTCTTCACCCGCTCCTCCGCCGCTTCCGCCGAGCCTCGCGCGTGCATTGCCTCCCCCTCGCACGCAAGACGGCACCGCCAGGATTTTTCCCACCACATCGCCCTCGATGATTTGTTCCCGGGCATCCACAGGCTAGGGTGAGGGGAAGGGATGGGATTGGGCCGGTATCGGGATTCTCGGGGGCCTTAACCGAACAACAAAAAAATTTTGGGGTGGAATTCTTCCCGGGCCCGGTGTCCCCCGTGGGTTGGGCCGCATTCCTGGCCGGGAAGGGCTTAACCGAACAAAGCCTAAACAACAGTGAATATCTCCCTTCCATCCTCTCTCTTTTTTAGAGAGGTCATCGCTCAGTGGTGAAGCTAGAGCGAAAATGAGGGGGTGCACCGTCTTAGATACTACTATGTCATGATATGGCTATGACCACAATATTTAGTGGTATAATACGAGTTTTTAATATAAAGATGCAGTAATGAACTATCCGATAAATAATAGTTGATTAGATAAATATAATTGGGTTGTCTATTACTTCATCCTATAGTAAACATCGTTAGGTATGTTTGTAAGGTAAACATGTTTTCCAATGTACACTTATTTAGAGCAGAGAAAATACTCAAGTGGTTGTTCCATCTCCGATCCCTATCTCATTTGTTATAGCGTGTAACAAAGCAACCCCCTCTTCCGAGTAGCAAGCATGGTCTCACGCGATGTAACAACATTCATTTTTTTCTTAATACAAAGATGCACATAGCTCCTATGTATTCAATTTCTTAGAGATATATAAGAAAAATTAACAGATGTGCATCTTGGGATTCCCGTATCCTAAATACAAAGATGCACGGAGAATGGGTATATAAATTTTAGATTCTATCAACTATTTTGAACTTAAATCAGATAAAATAAGTAAGAAAGATGTCATGCTATCCTGAAGTGCTAAACTACTCAAGCTGAATCCTATGCATCTCGACAAATCAAGTCGTATACTTCTTTCTTACTTGGCTTCCGCAGTCCCAAAAAACATCAAACAAGAGAGGAGAATAAGTGCAGAAGGCAACATGCATGCATTAATTAACAATAATGGTTTTCTCATAAACTCTTGGTGTTGGGATGTGGTGATCTTTAAATTGAGGGTATGGATTCGTTCATGTTTTCCACCTTCCACATCACGTCTCCACGTTGAGCGGCGGGCCGGGGATACATGGTGCATGGCCAAGGGGGGTGCACACATGGTAAAAGCCAAGTAGTTGACACGTAATCTCATTTTTCCGTGGGTGCATTTGCACCCACTGTCAACTATGTAGCTTCGCCCCTGTCATCGCTTGATGTTTATTGTGGGCAAGCTGGCATAAGAAAATTTTACTTTCCAAAGGAAGTTTCGTTTTCCAGATGTTTTCAGCATTAGCAACAATCACACCCTTGTGAGTTATAAACCTATATATATGTATTTTGCCGTGAAGGTTTTGGATTTGTCTAGAATCCATTCTGGATCATCCTAGGTAGAGGGATTTAAGCTGACATCTCTAATCATGTCAAGTAAGAGCCTCTCTTTTGCTCACATCTCAAGTGCTGAAGCCAATTTCCCATCCTTCCTTGTGATAGCAGTTAGCCACTAACGCTTCTTGGTCATCACAGATTTTATATAAGTCAGGGAATTCAATTTTTAAAAGTGTGATACCTAACCAGACATCTTCGAAAAAAAGGATCTTATCGCCATTTTTTTGTAACTGTTTCACATTGTGAAGACCTTGCCAAAATTGAGAAGCCCCTCTTGTTTCTTATTTAAAGAAATTATATTCCGACGTGTATTTAGCATGTGGCAATTTATCCCTTAACAATAATTCATATCCACTTGACCAAAAGACATTCATTCATGGTTTTAGTATTAATTACCCTAAGGCCTCCCAGATCTTTGGGTCTACTAACAGTTTCCTATTTGGCCATGCGATATTTATGTTCTTTCTTTGCTCTTTGCTAGAAGAATCTGGAGACTCATTAGTCCGTATAGGAAGGAGGTAAAAGACCATAGTATAGATGGGCAAACTGGTTAAGCATGAGTTTGTGAGAATTAGTTTGCCCCTGAAGGACATGTATTTACCCTTCCATGGGTCAAGTCTTTTCCTCATCTTGTCTTTAATCCCAAGAAGGTTGTGATCCCTAATCTATTTTTAGAAACTTGGATACCGTATTTCATAGTCTAGCACCCTAGTTTGCAGTTGAACATATTCTCCATCTTCTCTTTCTCGAGTTGAGGAACCCCAAAAACATACACTTCATTTTTGTGGAAGTTAATCTTTAAGCTTGAAATCCATTCAAAGCAATAGAGGATCCGTTTGAGGTTCACAATCAAGAGATTGAACCCGTCCGTCATGATAATGGTGTCATCAGCATATTGGATGTTACAGATGCTCCCCCCAGATCGGATCTGGAAGGATACCTGTTATATGTTGCTTTTGGACGACTTTTGTCCAGTAGCCAACTTAAGACACCTGCGACCAATTTGAATAGTAAAGGGGACAGTGGGTCAACCTGTCTTAAACCTTCATAGGTTGTGAAATATCGCTCTCGCACTCCATTCACATTGATACGAACTTTTCCACCTTGGACCGTTTGCATCACCCAAGCAATCCATTCAGATGGGAACCCCTTCCCTTTCATAACCTGTTCTAGGAAATCCCACATGCCTTTGTCACAGGCCTTTTCAAAGTCAATTTTCATAATCAAACCCTTACCCTTAGATCGTTTCAACTAGGGTTGTGCATGGGTGGGTATACACGGGGGTGGGTTTTTTACCCACCCAATTATTGATCAGATTAAATGGATTCGGTGGGATTGTATTGGGTGGATTAGATGGTTCAAGATTAAATCGTCATCGTCTATCGTCACCTTGGTGCCTGTGACAACCCGCCCAGGAAAATACCGTACTATCACCTAAAACCAATCCACTGTGGTCATTAAGCAATAGTAAAGTATCATCATGTCGTTAGTTGTCGGGTTAACGCCCGGTAAATCACTTGGAATTCATACACAGGATCGACATATGCATTAAAACTCACACGAAGGCAAGTCCAGAGTACAACATGGATTAAATCCAAATTATTACAAACCATTGTTCATGACAAAATGAAAAGATTCAGAGTTCGAAAACAGTGGAAATAAATAAACTAGCACAATGATACACATCACAGGAGGCCATCCGTGATGCCATCACTCGTCCTCTTCCACCCATTCCAGCTCCCAGCCGGGTGGAATCTCACAAGGCCAAACAACACCTGCAACAACATTTTTAAAGCAAGCCTGAGTATACTAATACTCAGCAAGACTTAACCATCGAGTGATAACTACATCACCAAACTCTATACATGAGAGGCTTTTTGGCCGGTGGAGTTCTTTTGCTGAAAAGCAACAAAGAGTATGTCCTTACTTTCATTATTTTAGCACAAGTTCTAGTTGATCACCATTTCTAAGTGTGCCAACTAATTCAATCAAGAATTGTACAATACAATTAATTAATTCATGCAGAAGTATTCACCAAGTTCCATCATTAAGGGATATCATGGCCAGTTGATTAAGCAGTCTCAGATAACGGTGAGAGGCCGACAATCGATTGGTTTATAACCTTGCAAGGTAGACCTAAACACACGGAGCGGTGCCCCGACAGAGCTGACACCGACCAGGCGGTTCCCAAAAATCCTCGGTTTGGGATCGAATCTTACAGTCCCAGGTACAAGGCTATCTAACATGTCCCACCCAGTACACCCAGCCTCACACATGTACCCACCTCCCGGTTGCAAAGCGGTAGGTGATTACTCAAGAGTAGTAATAGTAAGTTCCCGCACCGTCTCATTAAGGTACTAGGCTTACCGGTCCCATTCCCGACAAGTGCTTAGTACGTTAAAAGCTTATCCCACGAAAGCCACTGGACCGGGGCCCAAATCCCATGCTCTTACAACATGAGCAATCCATTTATAAAGATCTTATGATTCCAACATAAGAACCTATTCTCGCGAGTGACAAGCATCACTCAACTTGTAACGGTCCTATAGCATAGCAGCTATCGACCTACCATACTAGTGATAGAGCATAGGTACCTAGGGATCATGCAACTAGGGTTTCAATTCAACTCCTCAAACGTAAATGCACAATCATAGCAAAAGATAATTGCATAATTTTTAAAAGATGGGTTAATGACCCGGGGCTTGCCTTCGCTGTCAAGGTTGGCCTTGGGCCCTGCTAGACTGTGACGCCCCAGGTTTTTGATTAACGTCATTAACGTTAATGACCGGATCAGCCGAGTCAAACCGACCAACCCTGGTCAAACATAGGTCAACCTGGGACATCACCTCGAAAACTTCGCCAATGAACCCTAGTGAACCCCTTGACCAAGTCTACACACACCCGTGGTCAACCCTTGGTCAAAGGCACGGTCAAACCCCACTTAAATAGTGACGTCAGCGAATGTCGTCCGGAACTTTTGCCGCGTTCTCCAAATTTCACCTAAACACTTAAAAATCTACCAAAATGAAAGTTGTCCAGTTTGTTGAGGGACACAACTTTCATGTAGATTGGCATTTCAAATTTTGAGTAGAAATTGGTGAAAAACTTGGTCAACCACCAGTACCTCCTGTTTCCCGAAACAGGGCGGCATTCAATGTTTGGCTGTCATTTGTGCAAAATTCAATGGGAAAAACACTATACTGCCTTTGTAAAAGTTGTAGGGGGTAGTTAGATCTACAACTTTCATATTCATCACTTTGTGCACTTCTATTCAAGATTTTAGAGAAAAACTAGGTCAAACAGGGGCAGTCCACAACGTTCGGCGCCAGAACGCGGGCACGTGCGCGCCGCGACGTCGCCCGCGCGCCGCGCCTCGCCGCGCCGTACCAAGGCCCGCGCCCCGCCGCCCTCGCTTGCCCTGTGCGCGCACGCCGCCCAAGGGCCCGCTCTCCAAGGCGGCCCCTTCCCCATGCCCGTGCGCATGCCGAGGACGTGTGGAACTCCGCGCCGCCGTACGGTCTCATGTGTTGCACCGCGGTCCGTTGGCCGTCGCCGCCCCGTGGCGCACCCGTCCATTCGCAGGACGCTAGGAGGCTCACGCTTCGCCTATAAAGGCGTTGTCGCCCTTGCCTCGGCGCGCCAGGCACCCACTACAGCTCGCTGGCTCGCTTCCTTTCCCCCGAGCCGCCCCTCACCGGGAACTCGCAGCCGCGGCGGCCATCACCGCCGGCCGACGGTGTGCCCGCCCCTCCGGCGACTCCTCTCCCCAACCGAGCCCCAAATTCAAACCCTAGTAGGCCCTAGGCCACTCCCCTACCCTCCCCCAGCCGGAATCCGGCGATCCCCGGCCGGAATTGCCGCCGGACCGCCGCTGCCCGCCCCGAGGATCACATTGCAAAGAAGAAATTCTTTTCGAGGGCCTGCCTGCAAATTGGTAACTGAAATAGTAAAGTGCCTTTGCTGATTCTTGTAAATTGCGTAGAAAATCGTAGTAAAATCAGAAAAATGCGAACTCAATTTTGTTGGATTCGTAGTGAAAAATCCCACAACCTTATTTATTCTTGCCTGAGCTAGTTCCTAATAGTTTTTGCATGAGAAATAGAAATGTCAAAAAGCTAGATCTGCAATATCTCAAAATCTATAAATCCTCTATAGCTGATTTTTGGATATGTTGTGTGTTAGGTCATGGCTGGCTCCTGTACCAAAACATGCACAAACTTATGTTGTAAATCTTGTTTTAAAAATGTTTTTCCATATCTGCAGAATATACATAAATGATTTTTTTAGCTAAAAATAAATAGAATTTTGCAACCAACTTTTGTCTACTGTCTTTTTATTCCAAAACACACCTCCGGTGAATTAATCACAATTTTATAGTTACAGAAATATTTATTCTTGAATTATGATTGTTTTTCTTTAAAAATGCATAACTCAGGTTTCATAATAGTTCTAGGTGTATGTGTTGCATCCCTAGGCTAGTTTTGGACCATATAACATGTGTGAGAAAGTTTGGATCATTTTGTTGACTATTTATTTTTGTGTGCATTTACCTTGTCCTTCTAGCTAGCTTTTGTTATTTTCAATAATAATTAATTTCTAGCTATCCAAAGCATGCAATTATGTCCAGTGGCTTGTTATAGATGTTTAGTGTGTAACACACCCTTCCACTGAATTTTATTAATTAATTTCATGAATAAAAGCTATGCAGGCCATTAAGGGCTTAATAGTCTATTAAATGGGAAAGTCACCAACTCCTCCTTAATAACCTTGTGTGTGGTTGTAAATCCTTTTAAAAGGCTAAATGCACCCACCCACTACTGTTTGTGAAGTTAAATCAAATTATTTGCATATATATGTACATAGTCACTATCAAAAAGAGTATTAATAAAGAATTGCAAATTGTTCCTTTTTGGAAGAGTATGCTAAATGTATTTTTTATCTAGGTGAATGTGTCCAACTAATACACCCCTTGGTTGTCATTTATGGTTTGTGGTTAATTAAATTAAAAATCATCCAATAAATCTTACATTTGCATCTTTGTGTAGATCTTTCCGACGATAGACGGACGTTCGTGCCGGAAGGAGGGAACGAAGGTGCCGACGAAGAGCTGCAGTGCGTGGACGTAGCTCAATACCTGGACCCAAGTCCAGAAGGGCCCAATGTCGGTGTTTTAGACCAGCAACCTACTAAGGGGAGTACCCGAAGTAGATGAATGTGGCCTCGCCGAGATCGGTAACTCGAAGGAAGAGACACGTGGCACACAATTTAGATAGGTTCGGGCCGCGAGGTGCGTAATACCCTACGTCCTGTATGCTGTGTAGCTCTGGATTGATTGGGCACGATTACAAGATGGTGTAATAGTGCGCCGTGAGATTGGATGCTAGAGAAGGGTCCCTGCCTCACCTTATATAGTCCGGGAGGCAGGGTTACAAGTCGGAGTAGGGAGAGAGTACTAGCCGAGTACGTCTAGGAGTCTTCCATACAGTGCAGGACATGTACAGCTTCCTAACCGAGTACTTCTCCTCCGTTGTCCTTGTGCTCCACGCCATCAGGTGCCATGTAGCGCAAGCCGGGTAGTCCCAGGGGCCCACCGAGTAGTCGGTCCTGGTACCCACCGAGGTAGTGGGCCCAGGGAGGTCCATACGACAAGCCCCCGAGTACTTTGTAGTCGAGAAGGATAGCTTCAAGTAATCTTGATGGCCTTAACGAGTAGTCCTCAAGCGTCCCCGAGTACTACAAGTCAAAAGTCCTCAAGAGTAGTCGAAGCATCCCGAGGCTGGAATGTACTCCAGCTGATGTTTGAGCAATCTTGAAGTCTTCTCGAGTAGTCCCAAGCGTCCTCGAGTGCTACCCTCGAAGGTATTCAAAAATGCCCGCCTTGTCTTGAAGCCGAAGCTGATATGGAAGTGCGATTGCAAAATCGCACTCCATATGGAGTAGCCCCCGAGCCTTAGGTTGAGCCGTAGGCTCTGGCTGAGGGTCCATCTGAAGTCTTGGCAAGAAAGTCCCGAAAAATCCGGACAGAAAAAACCGAAGGACACGTGGCACGGAGCCCCCGAGCCTTGAGTCGAGTACTTCCTCTCGAATTAAAGGGTCACCTTGAAGAATTGTCCTGAGATGCTCCTGAGTCTTGTGCGCGTCCCAGGTAATCGAGTAGAAGTAGCCGAGCCCCCGAGGTGAGGCGCGTCGACTAGTAGAATACGAAGAGTCACGCGCGGCCGCTGAGTCAGCCGAGAGCGGACTTATCCATCTGGCCGTTGGAGGGCTGTTTTGACTTATAAATAGAAGCCAAAACCCTTAGGGTTTTCCACCCATCACTGTTGTAGCCATTTCGAATAGATCTGGGCCAGATTCACTTCTAGCGCACGCCGCCGCCACAGTAGATCCAAGCGCGCTGCCACCCAGAGCTGCCACCGTAGACCCCGAGCGAATGCGTGTGAAGACGTCGTGTACTTGGAGAATGAAGCCTTCACCGTCCATGTCTACGAAGACCGCTGGGAAGAAGAGGGGCCGCGAAGAGGCCGCCGTGACTGCCACGGGAGCAGTGCCACCGATGTCTCCACCGCAGCCAGATCCGAGCCGCGAGTGGAAAAAGTCTAAGACAAAGACCGAAGACCTGCTGGCTCTCCTCAACAACGGATTTATCCATGAAAAGGAGATGGACAGTTGGAGAGCCGCCACCGGGAACCCATACCCCATGGAGAAGAGCGAGGACAAGATTCTGATGTTCGTGCACTTCGCGGAGCGCGGACTCGCACTGCCGGCCAGCGACTTCTTCAAAGGTCTTCTGGGGTACTACGGTGTCGAGTACATCAATCTCAACCCCAACGATATATTCCATACCGCCGTCTTCATTCACTTCTGTGAGGCGTTTCTGGGGATCAAGCCCCACTAGATCCTGTTCCGGAAGTTCTTCCGGGTGAAGCCGCAGCCGAGCGCCAGCAACCTGCGAGTAGTTGGAGGAGCGGGTATCCAGATGCGGGAGGACGCTGCCGAGCAGTACCTCTCGTACAAGCTCATCGACTCCAACCAGGATTGGAAGGCGAGGTGGTTCTATGTCACGAACCACCACCCCGGCTTGCCGAAGCCGAGCCGGAAGCAACCCAGACACCGGGGCTGGTGGAACACAGAGCCCACGATGCAGGAGGGGATCCAGCTCCCCGAGCTGTTGGCGCGCATCAAGGTGCTTAGAGAAGCCGGGCTGAGGGCCGAGCACGTGGCCTTCAGCTTTATGAAGCGAAGGGTGCAGCCACTGATGGCCCGCGACACCCTGGGCTTTGAGTACGCCGGCGACGACGACATATCGCGAATGCCCGGAGGCAAGGTCGTCGACGACGACATCGTCAATAGGCTGATGCGCATCTTCAAGGACATGCCACCGTACACGGCGTGCCCAGTCCCGGAGTACTCCGCGCGCGCCCGGCAAATGAGGTAAGTAGCCGTACCCCCTAGTAGAGTGGTCGTTGTTTGTGAGTAGTCGCGCTGATGTCTTGTGTCTTACAAGACGACTTGAAGAAGTTTGTCTCCGAGCCGCAGCCACCCTCTCAGGTAGTCGAGATCCCGGAGGGGGGAAAGACCAAGGCCAAGGAGCGGCGGGAGGTCGGTGAAGGAGATGACACCGTCATCGTAGAAGACACGTCCGACGAGGACGATGACGAGGAGACGCTGCAGGATCACTTCCAGCTGTGGTCGAGGTTTAGCCGTCCCGGCTTGCCTCATGTACCCCTCGTGCAAGATCCGCCGGCTAGCCTGGAGGCTAGTCTGGCTGCACCGCCACGGAAGCCGCGCAACCCCGCCCACAAGCGGGTGATAAAGAAGCTGAAGGTCTTTGAGACCACGCCTCAAGTGGTAAGTTGTCTTGAGTGAAGTAGTCGAGAACCCGTCTATCGAGTTCATTTGCTGATGACCAGGCTTCATTTTCTTGCAGGAGGTGCCGCCAACGGAGCCCGCTGATCAGGGCGACGAAGGCGAGTGGGATACAGTGGGGGAACCGGCTATGAGTCATAGCCCAGCCCCCACTGTTGAAGAGTTATTGGCGCAACTGCAGCGCCAGCCCCCTGCCCCTCAAGGGAGCACGGAGCCCGTAGCCGCTGCTACTGAAGAGGTGGTGGCCGGAGGAGCGCAGGAGGGCGCTGCACCGGCTACCGTCGCTGCAGAGGAGGCAGTGACCGCCGAGGCACAAGAGGAAACACCCGCCGAGGGTGGACTGGTAGACATTGCCAGCATCCTCGGCGCCCCGACCGTGACGATAGTCCGGTCAAGCCTGTAAGTGCTGAGCCTTCCCGAGTAGTACTTGGTGTAGTAGACGAGCTTGATTTGACATCCAATTGTGTACTTCTGCAGGAAATCAATAGACCTGTCCTGGGAGGGAGATGAGCCCTCTACGACGGTGGCGGAAATAGAAGCCGCGCCGCCCGCCGAGGAGTCCACTCCTGCCCCTCAGGCGGAGTTCGAAGCGCCAGCCGCTGGAGCTGCGTTGCCCAAGGCCAGCGTAGTCGAAGGTAAGTACTCTACTGAGGCTTTAGTATTCCCCATAGAGTAGTCGTAGTTGCTGATGAACTTGACGTCTTCTTGACACGCGTCGAGGCAGAAGGGAGCGACATCCCTGCAACGGTTCCTATGCAGAAGTTGACACCACAGGTGCCGGAGGCTGCCGAGGGAGCCCCCGATCCAATGGAGGAGGTCGACGAGGAAGCCGCCGCGGCGACCGGAGGAGAGGAAGCCACCATGCCACCAGAGGTTGCTCTGGAGGTGGTTGTCCGATCCCCGGAGATCCAGGACGCAGAGCCCATCCGCTCTGCGCCGATGACTGAGGCCGCCACGAGTAGTCGTGGCGGGGTGGAGCTGTTGGCAGACGACCTGGTCGACCCGACGACGGTGGCCAGGCACCTGGAGGCGGTCCGCCAGGCTGAGCAATGGATGAAGGTAAGTAGTCTTAACTTCTGAGTAGTCAATCCTCTGTTGTTGAGTACTCGTGTGACATGTGTTGTCTGTGCAGGACGTCGTGGAGAGGTCCCGGGAGAAGTCGAGCATGCTGCAAGGCTTCGGCGACACGGCGCTCCGGGCTGAAGCGCTTGAAGATCAGCTCTTGAAGTCGCAGAAGCACGCGGCCGCCATGCAGTCCAAGCTCGACGCCGCCTTTGCCAAATACCACAATGACATCCAGGATATGCAAGCAAAGAGCGACGAACTGGTGCGGAAGAACAAGACACTCCACAACAAGAACAAAGGTACACCGCTTGACTTGTTGGGTAGTTGTTGGAGGTCGAGAGGTAGTCTAACCCGCTGCGCCTTGTTGTTTTGCAGAGCTTGAGACCCGGGTGGAGCAGTTGAGGATCTCAGAGACCGATATGAAGAACCTCTTCTACGGGAGCGGGGAGGCCCGCCGTGTACTCGAGCTTGACTATAAGGAACTTGCCTTCGAGTGCGAGAAGCACATGGAGCTTCGGATTGCTTCGATCGTGATCTCGTCAATCGCTACAAATCGTTGCGTGGGCCGAACGAAGATTGAGAGGCGCCGCGGGCCCGACCGAAGGAACTTGAAGAAGCCGCGCTTCCGATCGCAAGGCTCTTGGTGCCTCATCCCGGCGGCCCCAAGAACGCGCGCCTCGTGGATCGCCTCGTGGAAGCCCCCGGCCGGGCCGGGCGACTTATGTGAAGCATCTGGCGAGGTCGATCCCGAAGCAAGTGTTGGCCTTCATGAAGTCTTACTTCTCGAAGGCGCCCGTGGAAGTAGTCGCTGGCGGGGTAGCCGCCAACTGTACAGATGAGCAGTACGCGGAGCTGCTGGAGCAGATGGCGCCCATTGCGGAGCAGGTTGCCAAGAAGCTTAACCTCCAGTGGCCCTGTAGTAGTTAGCTCACAGTAGTATGTGTACAAAAACATTTGCAATGTACTTGTTCAAGTGATAATGAAAGAAAAGTTCCATCAATGAGTACTCGTAGTCGCGATCTTAGAGTGCGGAGCCCCATCGTGGAGTTCATGTGAGTAGTCGTACTCGGCAGTAGTCCCGTTGAGGGAAGTAGACAGTAAAGAAGTTGATGATCGATCAAGCTTTATTACTGGAGAAGTACACCTGGATGGCCAGGGTCGTAGTTACAGAGTAGTCGCCTGGACCCGGAGGCCGCTTACAGCTAAGTGGTGCTAGGGTGAGTAGCCGCTTACAGCAGTAGATCCGTAGGTAGCCGTGTAGGCTGGATCTTGGAGTACGTGGTCTCTTAGTAGACCGCTGCTAGAGTGCTTTGTCGCTCGTCGGAGCCTAGGATCCGTAGGTAGCCACGTGGGCTGGATCCTGGAGAGGAGTAGTCTGGAGACTTGAGCCAGGACCCGGAGGCCGCTTACGGCAGAGGGGTGTTGATGCAGTCGTGTAGACTTGAACCCCGGAGTAGTCGTGTAGACTAGGCGTAGAATCGACAGAGCTGGTCGACGTTCCACGAGTTGTTGACATCTTCACCTTCAAGTGTCTGGAGGCAGTAGGAGCCCGGCCCAGTCACCTTTGCCACGGTGAAGGGACCTTCCCAGGGGGAGCTGAGCTTGTGTAGTCCTTCCGTGTTCTGGATACGACGGAGGACGAGAACACCAACATTGAAGGAGTGTTCCTTGACGTTGCGATCGTAGTAGCGTCGGATACCCTCCAGGTACCTTGCTGATTGGACGAGGGCAGCGCAGCGAGCTTCTTCGAGGCTGTCGATGTCAGCTCGTCTGCCGTGTTCGGAGACGCCTTCGTCGTAATGCTCCACTGCTGGTGAGTTCCATATGACATCAGCAGGGAGGATTGCTTCGGAGCCGTAGACCAGGAAGTAAGGGGATTGCCCCGTTGGCTTGGAGGGCTGAGTACGTAGTCCCTAGAGTGCGTTAGGTAGTTCCTTGATCCACTTGCCTCCTTTGGAGTTAGCGGCATCGTGTAGCCGCTTCTTGAGAGCGTCGAGCACCATCCTGTTGGCGCGCTCGACTTGTCCGTTGGCCCGGGGATGGGCAACTGAGACGTATCGGACGTCGATCCCGCTGTTCTCGCAGTACTCCCAGAACTGGTAGTTGTTGAGATTGGAGCCTAGATCTGTGATGATGCGGTGGGGTAGTCCGTAGCGATTCACGAGTTCATCCAGGAAATCGAGTACTCTGTCAGCCTTGGGGCATGTGACCGGCTTGACCTCGATCCACTTGGTGAACTTGTCGATGGCCACCAACACTCTGTTGAAACCACCTGGCGCGCTTGGTAGTGGCCCAATCATGTCGAGCCCCCGGCGGGCGAAGGGCCGGGTTGGCGGTATGGTGACTAGCTTGTAGGCTGGGACGTGTTGCTGCTTGGTGAAGTACTGGCATCCTTGGCACCTTCTGACGAGTTCTTCAGCGTCGCCCAGGGCTGTGGGCCAGTAGAAAGCTCGCCGGAAGGCCTTGCTGACTAGCGTGCGTGAAGATGCGTGGTTGCCGCAGACGCCCTTGTGGATCCCTTCCAAGATGTCCTTGCCTTCTTGCCGAGGGACACACTTCATGAGTACTCCGGAAGATGCGCCCCGCTTGTAAAGCTTGTCGCCGACGAGGACGTAGGACTTGGCGCGGCGGATGAGCTGCTCGGCCGAGTTCTTGTCGGAAGGAACCTTCTGCTCGCTGAGGTAGTCGATGAAGGGTTGCCTCCAGTCCGCGTCGATCATCATGGCTTCCTGTCCAGCTGGTGGGTGCGCTGGGACAGTAGTCAGTGGCGCCGGCTCCGGGATGGATGGCGCGTGAAGCTTGTGAACGAAGACACCCGCTGGTACTTGAGCGCGAGTAGATCTGAGCTTTGACAGGACGTCCGCTGCAACGTTGTTGTCACGGACGATGTGGTGGAACTCGAGACCGTAGAACTTGTTCTCGAGCTTGCGGACTTCTAGGTAGTAGGCGTCCACGTTCTCCTTGTTGGGGTCCCAAGACTTGTTGACTTGGTTGATGACCACTGCGGAGTCGCCGTATACTAGTAGCCGCTTGATGCCCAGTGAAGCCGCGAGGCGGAGCCCGTGTAGGAGAGCTTCGTACTCGGCTTTGTTATTTGAGACCTTCCAGAAGATCTGCAAGACGTACTTGAGTTGTTCGCCCGTTGGAGACATCAGGAGTACCCCTGCACCTGCGCCCTCGAGGTTGAGTGAGCCATCGATGTACATCACCCAATGCTCTGGTCGCACGGTTGGAGTAGGTAACTGGTTCTCCCGCCACTCCGCCATGAAGTCGACTAGCGCCTGCGACTTGATGGCTGTGCGTGGCTTGAAGTCGATGGTGAGGGCGCCAAGCTCGACTGCCCACTTGGAGATTCTTCTAGTAGCATCTTGGTTCCGCAGGATGTCGTCGAGCGGGTAGTCGGTGAGAACGGAGATCGAGTACTCTTGGAAGTAGTGCCTCAGCTTCCGCGAGGTGATGAGTACAGCGTACAGGAGCTTCTATACAGGCTGATAGCATGCCTTGGACTCTGACAGGACCTCGCTGACGAAGTAGACTGGGCGCTGGACTGGGTAGGCGTGGCCGTCTTCCTGCCGCTCAACGATGATGGCAGTACTAACCACATGAGTAGTCGCAGCGAGGTAGAGCAGTAGCTGCTCGCCCTTGCGAGGAGCTGTGAGGACCGGCGGCTTCGATAGGAAGTCCTTGAGCTGGGCAAGGGCTTGATCCGCCTCTGGAGTCCACACGAACTTCTCCTGGTGCTTGAGTAGTTTGAAGAAGGGGAGCCCCCGTTCTCTGAGCTTCGAGATGAATCTGTTCAGTGCCGCCATGCACCCGGTCAGCTTCTGGACGTCTTTGATGCACGTGGGAGCTTTCATGCTGGTGATGGCGGAGATCTTCTCGGGGTTGGCTTCGATGCCGCACTGGCTGATGATGAAGCCGAGTAGTTTGCCCGAAGGTACACCGAAGACGCACTTGTTCCGGTTGAGCTTCCAGCGGTACTCGCGCAGAGACGCGAAAGTCTCTTCGAGGTCGTCGATGAGGGTACTGGAGTTTCTGGTCTTGACGACCACATCATCCATGTAGGCTTCGACGTTCTTGTTGAGTTGCCTCTTGAAGCAGGCCTGGATAGCTCGTTGGTAGGTGGCGCCGGCGTTCTTCAACCCGAAGGACATGGTCGTGTAGCAGTATGCGCCAAACGGGTTGATGAACGCGGTCTTCTCCTGGTCTTCTTCCTTGATCGCGATCTGGTGGTACCGGAGTAGCGATCGAGGAAGCGAGCAGTCGCGCCCGCCGTGGAGTCGATGAATTGATCAATCTGCGGCAACCCGAAGGGGTCCTTGGGGCGTGCTTGTTGAGGTCGGTGTAGTCGACGCACATCCTCCACTCGTTCGAGTTCTTCTTGCGGACGAGGACCGGGTTGGCGAGCCACTCGGGATGGAAAACTTCTCTAATGAAGCCGACCGCGAGTAGTTTGGCGAGTTCCTTCTTGATGGCGTCCCGTCCGTCGTCGGCAAAGCGTCGGAGGTGTTGACGCTTGGGGGTGGCCTTAGGATCGACGTTGAGGCGCGTGCTCGATCAACTCCCCGGGCACTCTCGGCATGTCCGCTGGCTTCCACGCGAAGATGTCGCGGTTAGCCCGGAGGAAGTTGATGAGCGCGTCTTCCTATTTGGGGTCGAGGCCGGCCCCGATGGTGGTGGTCTTGCTGGGGTCGCCTATTCCGAGGTCGATCGTCTTGACAAGAACCTCCTCAGGTGGCTGAGGCTTGTTGGCGCTGTCAGACTTCTCCGGGATGTCGAGTTCGCTTGTAGCAAGCTTCTTCGACGCAGCGTAGACCTCCATCATCGCGTTGGGTACTTGATTCGTAGAGGCGATCTCCACGGCTTCTGTGTCGCAGTCGTGGGAGATCTTCAAGTCCCCTTGGAGAGAGAGTACACCCGCTGGGCTTGGCATCTTGAGTACCAAGTAGGTGTAGTGGGGCACCGCCATGAACTTGGCGATGGCCGGTCTACCGAGGATGGCATGGTAGGAAGTCTTGAAGTCTGCGACCTTGAACTTGATGTACTCGGTACGGTAGTTGTCCCGAGATTCCCCGAAGGTAACTGCAGGACCACTGAGCCCAGTGGGATAGCCGCGTTACCGGGGACGATGCCGTAGAAGGGCGTGTTGCTCTTGGTGAGCATGTGGGTGATGTCGAGCTTCATCTTCTTCAAGGTCTTGGTGAAAAGGACGTTGAGCCCGCTTCCACCGTCGATGAGGACCTTGTTGAGCTTGGAGCCCATGACCACTGGCTTCAGGACAAGGGGGAACCGTCCTGGTTCGGAGAAGCTGGTCCATTGATCCGCGCGGTAGAAGGTGATGGGTACCTCCGACCACCTGAGTGGGGTCGGGACCGCTGGTTCAATGCTCATGACTTCTCGACGGGTAGCCTTTTGCTCCCGCCTGCTGGGTAGTCCGCCGAAGAGGACGTTGACAGTCTTGTCGTGTTCCTGGAAGTCATTGTTATCTCCGTCGTTCTTCTTCTTGCCCTTTTTGTCGTGAGGGTGCGGTGGCTCTAGAGTACCCTTGAGTGCATGCCTGAGCTGGTAGCACTGCTCGGTAGTGTGGTTGCCGTTCAGATGCCATGGGCACTTCTCCTTCAACAGGTCTTTGAAGCCGCCGGAGTTCTTCTTCGAGTTCTCCTTCGCAGGACGCTGGATAGCCGTGACAGTGTTGTCTGGCTTGTGCTTGCGGTTGGGACTCGAGTAGTAGTTGTTGTTGTTGTGACCGCCTTGGTTCCCGTTGTTGCCGCTGCCGCCGCCCGTGTTCTGCTTGCTCTTGCCACGGATGGCGTCGTACTTGTTGTTGGCCTTATCTTCTTCATCCGCCCAGGACGTGATCATGTCCTTGAGGTGGGGGATGGACTTGGGGCGGCGACGACCGAAGTCTTCAAAGGTGCGGCGGTGGTAGAGGCCATCTTGGAAGAGGTTGATGACCTCTTTGTCAGTGACGTCGACCACGGTAGCGCGCTTGTCGAAGAAGCGGCGCATGTACTTGCGCAGTCTCGCCTTGTTCTCGCTTGACCATGGCCGGGTCCATGCGAGTACCCGATCGGCCCATGGCGCCCGCGAAGTTGCCGGTGAACCGCTCCTTCGGCTGGTCCCACTTGTCGATTGAGTGCTTGTCCGGCCGACTCGAGCCATGTGAGTGGAGCTTGGTCCGTGCGAAGGGGAAGTAGAGGCACTTGGTGTCATTGTTGCCGCCGCCGTTCTCGATGGAGAGGGCGTAGCACCCGAGCCACCGGATGGGGTCCGCTCGCGTCGTACTTGGTGATCCCCAAAGGCTCGAACTTGTCGGGGAGGAGCAAGTTGCGAAGTCGAGGTGAGAAGGCGGGGAAGCCGTCGTTGTCGCCCGCAAAGGGTCGACTTCTTCCGCCGCGGCCTCCTCAATCTTCTAGCGGGCGTCGTAGCCGCCCCGTGAGGCACCGGAGGCGTGGCTCGTTCGCGTGGCCTCGGCCGCCGCGACCGCCACCGCCGCCGCCCTCCCCGTTGGCTCCATGGTTGGAGCTTCCGACGTCGCTGCCGCCTCCACCGGCTGGACCGTGGTGAGGGACGACCTCGCGGTTGCTGTTGCCACCCTGTGGAGGTCCGCCGGCGTTGGAGCGAGTACGGTTGGGCTAGGCTGGGAGCTTAGCTCGAGTACGGTTGGGACAGTTGTTGGCGCTGCGGCTTGTAGCTTCGTTGTCGCGGTGCCTGGCGGGAGGAGGCTGGTTGACCCTGTTGTCAACCTGCATGAAGTAGGCACGCTTCGCCGAGCTTGGCGATGACATTCCCGCGCGAATTCCCCCGGGGCTCGGCGTGCGATCGCTGTGATCGACATGAGGCATGGCTGAGGGGTAGTGTGTACTCTGCTCTCGACCGCCTCGAGAGCTTCCGCAAGGTTGCGGATGGGGAAATTGTCGCGGAGGCGTCGGCGACGTTCGCTGCGCTTCCTGTTACGCTCATGTCGAGCGTCTCTGTCTGTGGGGGTCTCAATTGCTGGAGCATCAGCAGAGAGTTCGTCAGAGGAGATGTCTTCAAGGTACTTGTCTTGAGCCGTCCCTGAAGGTCCTGGGGTGTCACCGACAGCCATGAAGACTTGGCGATCAGGTGTGCCAAGGCTGGACTCAGA
This sequence comes from Cenchrus americanus, assembly GCA_947561735.1. NCBI lineage: Eukaryota > Viridiplantae > Streptophyta > Magnoliopsida > Poales > Poaceae > Cenchrus > Cenchrus americanus. Next base: position 123,949,249 of record OX387244.1, on the reverse strand, counting down.
AGCCACCACCTCAGTTGGGGTGTTCGAGTCAGCTCGGGCAAGTGTTGTTCCCTCCTGGAACGAGAGCGAGTCGATGTAGGTGACGTAGCGTGAGTCTCCACTTATCAGGTCTGCAGGCTTGTGGTCTGGCCAGTAGACGAATCTCCCGGCCGGTGTGGATATTATAACCAGCCCAGAGGCCGGCCGTGACAAGGGATGCTCAGTGGAGTTGTCCTCGGACTCGGAATCCTCTGGGTCCGACCCGAAGTCGAACTCATATGTGGAATTCGAGTAGAACTCGGAGAGGGGGTTGGAGTCCGAAGCATGGCCGGGCGCGGTGTCGGAGTCCGAGTTGTACTCGGGTACGGGCTCCTTGCCGGCCCGACGCGAAGAGGGAGCCTCTGTGCGGGCCCGGCTGAGGATGCGGGGACCATGCGCGAAGCGCTCGCGGGGTGAGGGGACCGCCTGCGATGGTTGAGGAGCCGGCTCGCATGCGATGGCCCATGGAGACGTCGAGTTCGAGTTGGAAGCGGACTCGAGCTCGACGTCAGCGTGGTGGTTGAAGAGCGAAATTTCGCCGAACTTGCCGGCGAGTTCGCCTATGACAACTTCTGGGAGCGTCACGAAGCCGGTCTTCGGGTTGGGCGGCATGGTGAGGCGGTGCTGGAAGGATCCCGCGCCATCAGCAGTGCAGACCCAGGCGCCGAACACGAAGGTGTCGCCACGGTTGAAGGCGACGGTTGGCTTGAAGTAGACGGGAGCCGTCGAGTTCGCCATGTGATCACGGGCGAGAACCCCTACCTGGCGCGCCAGCTGTCGGTGTTTTAGACCGGCAACCTACTAAGGGGAGTACCCGAAGTAGATGAATGTGGCCTCGCCGAGATCGGTAACTCGAAGGAAGAGACACGTGGCACACAATTTAGACAGGTTCGGGCCGAGAGGTGCATAATACCCTACGTCCTGTATGCTGCATAGCTCTGGATTGATTGGGCACGATTACAAGATGGTGTAATAGTGCGCCGTGAGATTGGATGCTAGAGAAGGGTCCCTGCCTCGCCTTATATAGTCCGGGAGGCAGGGTTACAAGTCGGAGTAGGGAGAGAGTACTAGCCGAGTACGTCTAGGAGTCTTCCATACAGTGCGGGACATGTACAGCTTCCTAACCGAGTACTTCTCCTCCGTTGTCCTTGTGCTCCACGCCATCAGGTGCCGTGTAGCGCAAGACGGGTAGTCCCAGGGGCCCACCGAGTAGTCGGTCCTGGAACCCATAGAGGTAGTGGGCCCAGGGAGGTGCATACGACACCCAAGGCCAACCTTGCCAGTGAAGGCAAGCCCCGGATCATTAACCCTGTCTCTTAAAATTATGCAATTATGTTTGCTACGATTGCACATTTACGTTTCAGGAGTTGAATTGACACCCTAGATGCATGATCCCTAGGTACCTATGCTCTATCACTAGTATGCTAGGTCGATAGCTGCTATGCTATAGGACCCGGTAGAAGTCGAGTGATGTTCGTCACTCGCGAGAATAGGTTCTTATTTTGGAATCATAAGATCTTTATAAATGGATCGCTCATGTGGTAAGAGCATGGGATTTGGGCTCCGGTCCAGTGGCTTTCGTGGGCTAACCTTTTGAACGTACTAAGCACTTGTCGGGAATGGGACCGGTAAGCATAGTACCTTAAAGAGATGGTGCGAGAACGTACTATTACTACTCCTGAGGAATCACCTAACCGGCTAGCTACCGGGAAGGCGGGTGCATGTGTGACACTGGGTACCTTGCGGGGTATGCCAGCTAACCTTGTACCCAGGACTGTAAGATTCGATCCCAACCCGAGGATTTCTGGGAACTGCCTGGGAAGTTTTCCTTGCGGGGGCAGCCTACTGTGTGTTTAAGTTTACCTTGCAAGGTTTAAATCAATCGATTGTCGGCCTCTCACCGTTATCCAAGATGCTTAATCAACTGGCCATGATATCCCATAACGATGGAACTCGAGGAATATTGTGGTATGAAATAATTGCTTGTCCAATTCTTGATTGAATTAGATGGCACATTTAGAAATGGTAATCAACTAGAACTTGTGCTAAAATAATGAAAGTAAGGATCTACCCTTAGTAGTTGTTCAGCAAAAGAAACTCCACCAGCCAAAAGCCTTTCATGTCTAGAGGTTGGTGATGTAGATATCGCCTGACGGTTAAGTCTTGCTGAGTATTAGTATACTTAGCCTTGCTTTAAAACTGTTATTGCAGGTGTTGTTGACTGGAAGGGTGACGACAAGTGATGACATCATGGATGGCCTCCTGTGATGATTACCGTTGCGCTAGTTTATTTTATTTCCGCTGTTTTCGAACTCTGAACCCTTACTCCATGTCAGGAACAATGGTTTGTAATAAAATGTTTTAACTCATGTTGTACTCTGGACTCGACTTCGTGTGAGTTTTAATGCATGTGCCGATCCTCTGTATGTACTCCAAGTGATCTACCGGGCGTTAACCCGGCAGCTAACGATAGGATGATACTTTACTATTGCTTAATGACCAAAGTGGATCAGTCTTAGGCGATAGTACGGTATTTTCCTAGGCGGGTTGTCACAGCTGGTATCAGAGCGATTGCATGCACCAGAGCTTAATTAACAACCTTAATCACATGATTTTTGAACAAAAATTGCCAAAATTGTTTGGATTTCCAAAGCACGTTGGTCTGTTAAGGATAAACTAGACCGAGAGGCCTAAAGGGAATTTTTGGGTTCTTTCCGGTGGCTTATTAATCTATGGTTTATTTGGCTAACTCCCAGCACATTTACTCTATGTCAGCCTTATTTTCTTGCACAACCCAACTAGATGAGCCACGTGTTTTATACGTGTGCTGTGCCGCATCACGGGAATTGCGAGGGTTGATGGAGTGATCCATTCCACGGATCCCATCTTCGCGTCTGGTTGTAAGTTGTGTGTCGCCACGTGTTTTATACGTGAGCATTCCGCATATCGAATATGCGAGGCAAGGATATACTCCATTCAAACGGAGGATGTCCGAGGTTGGACACTGTCCATGCAGTGGCTTAACGCATGGATGCCATTTCTATAGTGAACGGTAATGTATGGGAACGCTTTCATGAGTGCTGGCATGAAAGGTTCGTTGTGTTCTGTGATCTTCTGCAGGTTCCCTAACCTCGTTTCGTAAGTCGCTAAGTGAGCATCGACTAGATCTCGACTAGCTATTATAGGGAGAAACGTGTATGTGCCATGCCACCGGCGTTAACTTCGAGTTTGGCTTGATTGCCTTGTGAGGATGCATATGACGTCTTGCATCATGCTAAAAGTCGTGGAAGAACCTAAGCTGAACTCATGTCTGCTTCCGTGCTCTCTAAGGTAAAATAGTGATAGTGTGTTTTGTCCCGCCTAGCCTCTCAACTGTAGATGTGTTGTTGTGCATAAATTTGTTAGAGTTGTTCCTTAGATTGCTGTCCTCGCCTAAGAATCTTTTGTCTGGGTGATTTCTACCTAGGTTGCTCCAATCCAATCTAGTTCTGCTCGCCGAAGTTCACGATCATAACTTAGGTCCATCGCAAGTTATTCTCGGTTAGTCAACCCTTGTTGCTATCTTCCTAAGAACTAGTAAAAACCTTGCTTAGATAGTACCCTTTCCTAATCTTTTGGCTCAACCTCACGTACCCAACTTGAGTTTCATAACCTTGCTAAGTTGCTACGCAGATTGAGAAGTGTTGGATTCTGGGTTGAGTTGGGATGTTCGGTTTCCAATTACCAGAACTTTGTATCATTTGGTATGCCTGCTCGTTCGAGTTCAGCATACGATGGTATTTAGTATGCATGGTTACCCCATACCTTAACCCTACCCTTATTCGTGGATCATATTGAGTTACCCTTGTACACTCGCACCCGACTGATTCTCACTTTTGTCGTTATGTCCAGATGGGCAACGCTGGCTCTACGTCGGCTGATGTGGAATCATGGACTCTCGTGAACTACCTCGAGGAGGGTGGTTTTCCTGCACTTTTGTGGGACACCCTAAAGTACTTTGGGTACACCACTTACCTAGAGTACTCGACATGTGAGGTCATGACCATAGGCCAACTCCTTCGTTGTGAAGTAAAGGTGAAGATTTCAGTGTGCCCGACCAATCCTCCTTGGGAAGAGTGGGAGTGTAAGGCACAAGGGCGAAACTTGTCCAACACGGTGCAGAAGGTTGCTCTCGAAGCCCTCACAACTTTTTGTGGGAAGCACCCTGATGAGGTAGCCAGTTCTGCAGCCAAAGTAATTCCAGTGCCTGAGCGACACACTGCACCAGGTGTCGAACGTAAAGCCAACCTTCCAGCCCAGAGTAACTCTCACTATAGTCATGATCTTGTCACCTCAGTCCACTTCTCAGAAGCCATGTACGACACCTACGACGGATGGTGGGAGAAAGTGTATTCTATAGACACCAAATCTATAGATACAGAGTTAAGGAAACGGAGTGCACAGCTCAAGCGTTAAAGGAAGCCCGAGCCATGATAGCTGCTCTCAAGAAGGAAAGACGCAAGGACAAGGCAAAGATACAAGAGTTGAGTGAGATCATACATGAGCAGAATTTCTTGTTGCAGCATAACGACCAGTATATGCTTGAACTAGAAAATCAACTGGAAGCTATAGCAGTTCCACCCCCAGAACCTGTCATTCCTAGACCAGAAGGAGAAGAAGATGCTGAGGACATCCAAGGTGAATCTGGAATTGAGTCTAGACCCGAGTCACCATAGTCCCTTAGCGTGGAAGATCCCACCCTAGGAAGTTGGTGTGTGGAAGTAAAATTCTGAGTCGTAAGAGTGTAGTGTTTGTAAGGAACCCTAGTGTACAATAACCGCGTTGGTTAACTTTTGCAGTCGGATGAACTAGGAACCTTGTTGTGCAGCTAGTCTGTGTTGTAATTCCAAAGGTTGTTTGGAAATTCTGAAAAACATGTAATGCCTGGATTAAACATCCCGCTCAGCAGTAATGTTCATAAGGCATTATTTATGCTAGTTGTGATCAAATCAAGTTCTATGGTAAATCTCAAATTGGTCCAAAAAATTCGTGCCAATCAAAGATCCAATCGAATCCTCAGACCTGTACTTATTCTTGGTTTTGCTCACAACCTTGTGAATTAAAATAAATGTTGCTTTTGAGCATGCACTGCATAGCATATGCATTTGGGAACCTTCGGCATCCTAACGTGCATTCGCATGAAAAACCCGTATCCTCACTCTACCTCTTGATTGGTGATGTTGTTACCTCATAGCTAAAGGTGTCGCGACAGAACCTAGGGCATCATGTGTGCTGCAGCCATGTGATTGTCACTAGGAGCGCGCTAGGTATCTTGGTTGTGAGAAAGCGACTCGCCACTCAGATCCTTCTCTGCCTTTGATTGCCCTCAAATCGCTAACTGATCATATGGGTACCCAAGTCTTTCTAACATGCATCATGAGCACCATACTGCACAAACATGTGCATAGTGTCTTCACAAGCATGTGCATCGCATCCACTTTGAAAAATTATTGCACCTTAAAATAATAAGTTGCCGACAACTCCAATTCACGAAGTTAAGCAAAGGTGTGAGCAAGATTGTTTTGAAGTTTCCGCATAAAGTCATCTTTCGTACAAGAAATTATGGAACTCTTTTGTTAGCCATCCTTTTCTTCGTATTGGTCTTTTGGAAATCTCGGTTGACTTGGTCTCTTGCCGCATATCTCGACGACCTTGTAGCATCAAACTCCTTCTGACTAGCCAAGTGGAAGCAACAGAAGCAGAAGATTTGCTCGAGCAGTCAAGGTTCTCGAATGATCGATATGGAGAAGTCATCCATCGTGTATTCGTTCTTGGTCCGTGCTTATAACCTTCAAATCCTCAGAATTGAGCAAGGAAGTACACCCAGGATCGATCGAAGCTTTTTCTAAGCTTCTCTTTGTTGCTATCGCGAACATAGAGAGTGGTACACTGAGCCTTTCTCGTTCTTCCTCCATCGCGATCAATTCTTTAGACCGTTGAACCTCATCATCGTCAATGTTTCGACCGTATGACGCCGTGACGCCACTCCGCCATCTTTTTCCGCAACCGTACTCACGACGCTAAGACCTCACGGGCTGACCTTTGTCGAGCTCCGTGTCATCTACACCAGATACCCGACTGGCTAAATGACCGTTGCAGCCCCGCAGCGGCCATAAAAAGTGGAAGCCCTGTACCAGGACCCCGACACAAGTCTCATGTCCGTCCGAGATTGGCATCCCCACCGCTCTTGTCCTTTTCCTAGTGAGATTTGGCCACCTTGCCACTAGAGCACCTCTCCCGTCTATTCCGTTCCTCGCCGAGCAAGCTGTTCTTCTGTCTTCGTCCCCGCTGTTGAGGAGAAGCTCAGAGTAGTCCGAAAGAAGAACTCAAGCCAAGCTGCCACCCATGACTCCATCTTCGGAAGAGTTCGAGTCGTTTTGCTGGACGTTGATAGGGATGTATCTCTGTATCGTAGGCGGATTATGTCCGCTATTAGCTTTGCATGTGCACATTCATCGCCCGCTTCCTCATGAACGGCAATGAGGTAGTAAGGGAGCGCACCTTGTACCTTTTGTTCCATCTAAATTCCTGACCGTGGGACGTGTAAACGGAGCTTTACAGAATTGATATTTGTGACTATTTTGATGTTCGGTTCGCATTACTTACCATGAACGAGTCTCGTAGAGTATGTTCGAATTATGAGTTTCTGGGTGAGATTCTGAACATGTACTAATTAGGGATCTAATTTTCAGATGTTCAGATCGGCACGGAATAACCCCAATGGTTTTGGTGCGTCGGGTAGTGGTGATCTAACGCTACCATCGCCCATGACGCTGAACGAAGCTTTTGTGGCAGCGCATACCGACGTGTTGTGCCAGATCCTACAGGCACAATAGCAAATGGCTCAACAACTATAGCAAATGCCGTCGATGCAACAGAAGCTCTAACGTTCCATGCCCTGTTCACCCGAAGTACCTACCCAGAGTGACATAAATGCCATTGTCGGCGCAACTCAGCTGTTGGAGGGGCAGAATTCCATGCTGAACCAGATGGTTTACGATATCATCCAAGGACGTTACGGGGAACCATATCAAACTAGTTTGGCAGACAGTCTCTCTCAGTCCTTATCTGCCTCTATGGTCGAACAAGCCCGGCTGTTCAATCTGTTGGTGGAGTATGTTAATCAAGACCCACCCCAGGCCTCCGACTCCATATTACCACCTTCTCGACTACCAATGGATCTTAGAGAAGAAGAGAGGGCAAATCGAGGCAACAAGTGAGTATTGTCTAAAATAGATGTAAGTGAGTGGGAAATTACCTGTAAGGAGACTCGTCCGCGTGAGGGCAAACGAAGATGTGACACTAGAAAGGCCACTCAACTCCCTGTTGGTGAAACACCTTCGCGAGCCACGAGGTTAAGAAGGAATAAGAAGAAGAGGCTCCGCCTCATCAAGAAAGGCCAGCAACAAATCACCAAGCCCGAAGACCTTCCACCCCGTATGTGCTACAATTGTAGACAACTCGGGCATTACGCAAATGAGTGCCCGAACCCCAGACAGCAGAAGCCCCAACAACAGAAGTAGAACTCCGGATCCGCTAATGACAACCACAGCAACAAGCCAAGCTTTCAAGTGAAGCAAAGCCAACTGAATTTCTTAGGTAACACCTCTATGAACGAACTTTTTCCCCACCTCCTCTTGTAATTTCGAATCTCGGGACTTGATTCTGTTTAAGGGGGTAGGCTGTGACGCCCCAGGTTTTTGATTAACTCATTAACGTTAATGACCGGATCAGCTGAGTCAAACCGGCTGACCCTGGTCAAACATAGGTCAACCTGGGTCATCACCTCGAAAACTTCGCCAATGAACCCTAGTGAACCCCTTGACCAAGTCTACACACACCCGTGGTTGTCGGTGCGGAATATGGTCCCGACACTAACCAGTAGAAAGCGCCGAGGTCTATCCCTCAATGGTCGATGCTAAGCAATAAGAGACACGGGATTTTATCCTGGTTCCGGCCGAGGGGGCCGTACGTCCAGCAGTGGTGTGCTCAAGGCACTATATTGCTCAGCACCGGGGGTGCCTGTAGTGGGGCTGCTACAAGCAAGGAGGGAGAGGAAGCCTGGCTTTCAAGTCCCTGGCGTGATGACTAAAGGTGTTGTGGGAGGATTGGAGAGCAAGTGCGTGGCGTAGCTCGTCTCCTGTTGTGTTGTGTCTGTCTCGTGTGCTTGTTCTCCTCTGTCTCCGTCGTCCCCCGCGGCAGGGGGGTTCGCCCTCCTTTTATAGATCAAGGAGGAGGCGAATCACATGCGCGCCGCGCTATCTAGCTACGTGAGGAAGCACGACGTGCTATGCTGTAGAGTGGGCGGCCGTCCGGACGATCCTTGCAGCGATCTGGCCATCATGGCCTATCTTGTACCCGAACAGTGGCGGTTCGAGGGTAGAAGGGCGGCGGATGGTGGTGATGTCTTCTGATAGGCTCGAGGGAGCTGCTGACGTTGGCCCGTACGGAGTACAGGAGTAGGTAAAACGGCGTCCCTTCCCAACGCGTTCCACGGTGCTGGAGCCGCTGCTACAGCGCCTGGCGTGCGCCTGCGCGCGCGGAGGCGGCATCCATACCGTAACAGTAGCAGGGATGGCGCTCCACCGGCCTAGCGCCTCCACCTAACCCCCGCAGGGGTCACAAGAAAGCAGATCGAGGGTGCGGCCCCGGCCCCCCTTCGAGGGCTCGGCGCGTCGGCCGTCTTCGGAGCGAGTGCACGGCGTCACGGGACTGGCACCGGTCCTGCTGCACAGTCCCTCCCCACAGTGATGGGGATGGGCTCCCTTCTGGGGAGTTGGTGCGGCGACAGCCGGGGCGGCGAACCCCGGCGCATGATGGCGCCGGCCCGCCGGTGTCAGGGCGTTAAATGCCCACGTACGGGGGCCGGCGCACGCGTGCGGGGCACCCTCGAGCGAGGCGGACCTTGGTCGAGGGCGGGACGGGCCCTCGAGCGAGGCGGAGCCTCGCTCGAGGGGGAGCGGGCCCTCGAGCGAGGCGGAGCCCGCTCGAGGGAAGCGCACCCCCTCGAACGGGACGGACCCCGCTCGAGGGAGGCGCGCATCCTCGAGCGAGGCGAAGCCTGCCGAGGGGATCTTCAAGAGGGCCGCCTCGGTGGGCCACCGAGGTCCCTCGCGGTATGGGCCGTATCTCGCATGGTTAGGCAAAGTGTGTTTGGCTTTGTTGCGGGTTTTAAGTGGGGATTTCCCTTGTTGTTAAAGGGGACCCCTTGGGTTGCGTCCCCGACGGTAGCCCCGAGCATCCGCGGGTTTGCCATTGAGGCTCCCCCGCGGATGCCGGAACCTACTGATAGGACGTTCTTCCCTCCTTGTTTTGCGAACGCTTTCCGTGGGGCCGCGTCAGCGGACCCTCGGGTCTAGCCCCCGAAGCCCTGCAGGGGCGTGGATGCTCCTGCAGGGGTTAACCGCGAGAGCTGGCCAGAGGGTGTGGTACATGTCTCAACCGGCGTCGGTGATATCTCAGCCGGCTTCGGTGACGCACGCGCTGCTGGTGCTGTCTCCGGCGGGTGCATTTCAAGGAGGTGTAGCCGTGCGTCAAGCCCCCCGAGCACCGGGCCCGTTCCGGGCGATCGGTAGAGCTTTACGACTTGCTTCTTAACGCGCCCTCGCCGTCCCTCCGTGGGACGGAGGGTGAGGTTTCTGCAACCCCCATCGAGCGGGTCGCGAATTGCGGATTCCTCGTTGAGTCGCTAGTGGGTGGTTCGAGTGGACGCCCATGCCCCGTTCGATAAGGGTAGGCCTGCGTGGTCCGGAGACACGTCCATGGAAGCGCTTGCGTGGGTTTGCTAGGTGGGGCTCGGTCCCGTTCGATAGGGACCGAGGGCGCGGAAGCTCTCCCTCGGTGGGATCCCCCGCTAGGCCGCCCTCGGCGGCTCTCGAACACGACATATGGGGCACCCTCGGGCCGGTGGGCTCGAGGAACGGCTCGAATGCGCGTGCCTTCGTCGTCCCTGACTCTGCGATCTGGGGCGCCTGTTCGAATCCGTCGAGGGTCAGGCTTCGAACCTCTGATCAGTAGGGCCGAGCGGGGCGGCGCCTGGGCAGCCCCGTCTTTTGTGTTTGCGGCCGTTGAGGGGTCTGGGCGAGCCAGCCCCTGAGGCGCTGGTCAGTAACACAGCGTGGCATGGGTGCTTGTGGTGCCTGCATTGTTTCAAGCGGGCCCCGGGCGACCTTCTCACGCCTGTGCCCCTTTAGAGAGTTGATATTGTCTCGAACTAGGGGCTCGTGCCACTCGAGGGTTTTGCGTGGCATGGGTGCCTGCGGGGCCCGCTTTGTTTCAAGTGGACCTCGTGGCAACCTTCTCACGCCAATGTCCCTTAGAGGGCTGACATCGTCTCGAGCCAGGGGCTCGTGCCGCTCGAGGGTTTTGCGTGGCATGGGTGCTTGCGGGGCCCGCTTTGTTTCAAGCGGGGCCCCGTGGCGACCTTCTCATGCCAATGTCCCTTAGAGGGCTGACATCGTCTCGAGCCAGGGGCTCGTGCCGCTCGAGGGTTTTGCGTGGCATGGGTGCTTGCGGGGCCCACTTTGTTTCAAGAGGGCCCTGTGGCGACCTTCTCACGCCAATGTCCCTTAGAGGGCTGACATCGTCTCGAGCCAGGGGCTCGTGCCGCTCGAGGGTTTTGCGTGGCATGGGTGCTTGCGGGGCCCGCTTTGTTTCAAGCGGGGCCCCGTGGCGACCTTCTCACGCCAATGTCCCTTAGAGGGCTGACATCGTCTCGAGCCAGGGGCTCGCGCCGCTCGAGGGTTCTCCTTGCTTTGCAAGGGACCGGGCCATTAAATGCTCCACAGTAGAGGCTGCGGTTTCGCATCGCGGGCGCGCCTTTTTAGGCGTCGCGGCCGCGCGCGCGCGTAGTGGGCGGCGTGGGCAGGCGGACGTGACCGCCTGGCGCGGCCCCTGCTAGTCTTCATCGTGATGATGGCCCATTCGCGGTGATGTGGCCGCTGTGGTCGTGGCGGGGCCCGCTCGTCAGCGGGAAGAGAAGATTCCCTGCAGTTAGTGCGCGCGGGACATCCGCTCCGGAGAGCTCGCCCGTGGCTTATAAATCTGAGGGGAAGGGGAAGCGGCGGTTTTTTACCTTAGCGCTCCGCCATTTTAGCCCCCTGTGCTTTCTTCTTCGCTTCGCTTTTGCCACCGTGCGGCTTCGTCATTAGAGCTCTTCTTCCTCTCCCTGTCCACCGCTCTCGCATTCCTTCGTCCCCTTCTCATGGCGCCGCTTCCGCCCCTCACGATCCTTGACCCGTACGCATGGGAGCGGTCGACGGTGACCCCCGCCCGGCCCTTGGCGAGCCGGTCGCCGCCCGGCCGCCTGGCGGCAAACGAGGATGGCCGCCCGGCGGAGTGGATAGTGCCGCCGGTGGGGGACCGCGCGCCCAACCCGCCGGAAGGATACGTGGTGAGCTTCATCCGCTTCTACGAGCGAGGCTTCAACGCGCCGGCGAGTCGCTTCACGCGGGCGCTGTGCCACTATTACGGCGTGGAGTTGCACAACTTCGAGCCCAACGCGATCTCGCAGGCGGCCACGTTCGTGGGTGTCTGCGAGGGGTATCTGGGGATCCCCGATCCAACCGGGAGCTACGGATACACCTCTTCCGCGCCGAGCTCTTCACGCAGCCCACGACGGAGCGAGGACCCGCGCGGTGCGCGCCGGCGGGGATGTCACTCGCCCCGCGGGGGCGGTTCAAGGACGACTACATCCCCCGCACCATGACGACGAACAACGCCGGCCGGGAGCGGGGATGGTTCCTATCGCGCAACGCCGAGCCCGGCCTCCCCCTACACCGGTCGGGTGTTCAAGGAGAAGCCCGGCTCCGGGGCTACGGGGTGTCCACGCCCCAGCATCGGAGGCGGCGGGACTCGGTCTCCGGCCGCCCCGAGGAGGCCCGGCGGCGCGAGGGCCGACCGCGGTGGGCGTCCTCGCCTTCCTCTATCACCGGCGGGTCGTGCCTGCGATGGAGAGGCCGCTCGCATCTACGAGATGACGAGAGGCGGCGGACCCGTCGCGGTGGCGAGGTCGCGGATGCTCCCGACCCCCCTCGGGCGGCCGTACGCGCTCACCCGGGCGCGGAACGCCGTCGACACCCGGATGCCGACGCACCCGGACCGGACCCCGTGGGACCTCGAGATGCTCCCCACCGGCCCGCTGGTGAGTGTGATTCTTGATTCTGTTTTAGTTCTTGGTGCTGCTTCTGCCTCCTGACGCGCCTTTGACGTTCCTGCATGCAGCTGGTGAACTTCACCGCCTCGAAGTCCGTTCCGCCCACCCCCGACTCCCGCGCGCTCGGTCGGGCGGCGCAGCAGCGGGAGCAGGAGCGGGCGGCGCGCGAGAGGGAGCGCGCGAGGGCGGCACCGCGAGCGCCGCGAGCGACGGAACGCGGAGTACCGGCGGCGCGAGGAGCTGGGGCTTTCCTCCCCGGGGACCGAGGAGTACTCGTCCTCGGAGGAGGACGAAGAGGAAGTGGGCGAGGGGCGCAGCCCCTCGGGAAAGGTGGGAGCTTGCGCCCCGCCGGCCGGAGCCGGCTCCCGGCGGCAATGGCGGCATCGCCCGGGGCGGGCGCAACGGCGCCCGCCGCCGGCGCCGATCGACAACGGGGCCGCGCGCGCGCGCGGAGGTGCCGGCGCGTGCCGCGGAGGCGCGCGCGGCGGCAGCGCTGCGCGCGGGCGGGGCCCGCGCGCGCGGCGGCGGGCCGTCGGGGAGGCGCGGCGGCGGGCGCGCCGGCCTCATCCGCCGAAGCTTCGAGGAAAAGGAAGCGCGCCTTTTCCTCTTCGAGGTAAGGGGCTCGTTCTTCGACTCGGTTTGGTTCTTTGACGATCGAGGCCTTCCAACTTTCTCGTTCGTGCACCGCGCGGTGGTGCCAAGCTGTGCCTCCCCTCGCACCGGCCAAAGTGCCGAGGGCGGACGCATCCATCCCTACCGGCGGTGCTCGTCAAGGGCGTCACGGGCGGGGGCAAGTACGGCGACGGCGGGCGAGGGGCTCGCAAGGCGCGGTTGAGGCCCCGCGGCCTCGGCCGGCCGATCAACTGCCGGCCGCGCGGCCGGCGGTCGTCGAAGAACGGCGGGCGCCGGTCGTGGCGGAGGCGCGGCCCCGCGGGCGAGGGCGCGGTGATGACGCCGCCGGCGGTGGGCGCCGTGACGGAGGCGCGACCCGCGGCGCCGGCCTGCGCGGCGGAGGCCGGCGGGTGCGGCCGCGGTGGCGCCGTGGTCGCGGGCGAGGAGGGCGGACAAGCGCCCACCGCCGCGGAGGCGCGGCCGGAGGCGGTGGCCGCGGCGCCGCGTCGTGCGCCCGCGGCCGTGGAGGCGCAAGTGGAGGCGCGGGCGGGGGCGGCGCAAGGGGCCGGCGCCCGCCGGCGGTTCCCGGGCGGAGGTGGTGGAGGTCCCGGACGACGACTCCCCTCCGCCCGGTGGGATCGGTGGGCGAGCTTCCCCCACGCGCTCCCCCCGAGCCCCGGGAGGGGGGCCCTTGTGAGGGCGGCGCGAGGGTCACATGGTGGCGGGGGACCGAGGACATGGCGCGGAGGCCTCGTCCTCTCGTGCCGGCCACCCCGCCCAGGTAGAGGGGGCCGCTGGCGATCCCCCTGCGTTCGGCCGACGCCGGGGGAGCGGGGAGCTCGGGGAGAGCTCCGGAGTCACGGCGCCACGCTCGACCGCGCGCTGAACGAGGCGCTGAGGGTCCATGGCGGCCCCGCATGGCGCGTCTTCCAGGTAGGGCGTTGTTGTTCGTTTTCTTCTTTCTCTCGTTTTTGTGCGCTGTTTCTGTGTCATGGCGCTTACGGGTTTCGATTTGTGGGTGCCAGGAGCTCGAGCGCCGCGCCCACGACAAGTACGACGCCTTCGATCGGGTGAACGCCGAGCTCCACCAGCTCCGGGAGCGATGCGGCGCGTTCGACGCGCTCGCCGACGCCCTCCGGGACCCCCGGACGGCCGGGTTGGCGTACCGAGCCACGGTCCTGCGCGACGAACTCCCCGAGAGCACGAGGAAAGACCCGGCGCGTCGCTCCGGCCCCGAGAGGATGCGCACGGCGCTCATCAGGCCGCGGTGAGGTGCGTGGCGAGCACGCTCGGACGTGGAGAAGATGCGGACGGCGGCGACCAGCGGGAGGCGGAGGTGGCCGGCATCCGCGGAGAGACCGGGAGCTCCGCTCGTCGCTCGAGGGGGCGCGGGCGCGGCGCCGCCGGGCCGAGGAGCGGGCGCGCGGGCCGGAGCGACGGGCCAAGGAGGCCGGCGACTTGAAGGCCGCCCTCGACGCCAAGGTCGCGGCGCTCGCCGTCGGCCGAGGAGCGCTCTGCGGAGCGCACCGCCCGCCAAGGGGCCGAGGGGCGGCTCCGGCGAGGGGCAAGCTGCCCTCGCCGACGCCGGCCGGCCGGAGCGAGGAGCGCGTCGCCGCGAGGCGGCGCGGGGGGGGGGCGGCGGAGCGAGACGCCAAGCTCTCCGAGGTCGAGGGCGGGCCGGTGGTGCTCGGCATCAACGGCGCGAGCCGGAGCCGGCCATCCGGGGAACGGGCGAGACCATCAAGGGCCTCGAGCTCGCGGTCGAGGGCCGAGCGCCGTGACCTCGAGGCGGAGAGGAAGCAAGTTGAAGGTGAGCCTCCGCTTGACTCTCTGTTTGGTTGGTTTTGTGTTTGGGAATTCGCATTCCTTTTTTCGATTTCTTTCTTGTCTTGGTGGCTCCGTGCTTGCGCACCGCCTTGGGGCATGCGGCCGAGCGGGCCGAGGCAGCTGCGGAGCCTCCTACAACTCCTCCGGCCGGGAGTTGCGGGAGGCGCGTGATGCGGCCCTCGAGACTCCCGGGTCGTGGAGGAGGGTGAAGCGCGGGCGGAAGCTCGGCGGCCGGCCGCTGCGCGCCCTCGGCGGCCACGTCACCGAACGGATGCGCCGAGCGTTGCGTCTTGGCGTCCAGAAGGCCCTCGGAGTGGTACGGTCCCACTACGAGGTCAACTTCGAGGTGCTGGCGGAGGGCTACGTCGTTCCCGAAGGCGTCGAGGATGAGGCGGCGATGGAGCACGTGGACGCGCTCGCCGCTGATGCTGCCGGGTCGCTCGCTGAAGCCTTCGAGGAGTTCCTCTTCCCGGATGCTGTCGACGCCGCCGCTCCTCCTACCTGAAGACAGCTGGGCGCTTAGCCCGTTTTTATTTGTGTATCAGTATTCTGGCCGCGCGGTCTTTGTAAATAAACAAGTTATCTTGATCGTAAACATTTGCTGATACGAAATGAAGTCTTTTGTTTATTTGCGCTCTTTGTTTCTACTTCTTCCTGAGTAGATTCTAGTTAGGGGAGTTCGGTTTTCGCGGGGGGGCTGCTGGGTTGGAGGCGAGAGAGAAGGGCCGTATCCTCGCGGCGTAGGCTATCTCTGACTTGCGCGCTCCTTCCGCTAAGCCGCCTGCGCCCTGTCCGAACAGTTGCTCAGGGTTGAAGTAGAAAACAAACTTAGCGCGTGTGATTTGCTTTATTTTTGCGCGAAAATGGGACCATTTTGGGGGGGGGGGCCCCCCGCAGTAGCCCCCAAGGGTAACTTGGTTTTCAGGGGAAAGCCGAGTTGCCCTTTTCATTAGACTTGAGGTGCTTACATAGTTGTCACCAACTGGGGCGTTAGTCGTATGATTTTTACAACAAAAAATATGCTTGGAAATCCTAGCTAGGGGTAGAAGCAACGTAGCTGTTGGATGTTCCAAGCGTTGGTGAGCTCTTCACCGTCCTCGTTGGCCAGCTTGTACGTGCCGGGCTTGAGTACCTTCACCACGACGTAGGGTCCCTCCCATGGGGGCGATAGCTTGTGGCGCCCTCGGTTGTCTTGGCGTAGCCTTAGGACCAGATCCCCTTCGCTGAAATCCCGCCGGCGTATCTTGCGTGCTTGGTAGCGCCTGAGGGACTGTTGGTACCTCGCGGAATGCATCAAGGCCACGAGGCGTGCCTCGTCCAGCTGATCCAGCGAGTCCTCGCGGGCTCGCTGGTTGGCATCCTCGTCATAGCCTCGAACCCTGGGCGATCCGTATTCTAAGTCCGTGGGGAGGACGGCCTCCGCGCCGTGGACTAGGAAAAACGGGGTGAACCCAGTGGCTCTGCTCGGGGTGGTCCTTAGGCTCCACACAACCGCTGGTAACTCTTGGAGCCATTTTCGCCCAGATTTGTTTAGCTGGTCGAAAATTCTGGGCTTTAGGCCTTGTAAGATCATGCCATTGGCACGCTCTACTTGGTCGTTGGTCTGTGGGTGTGCCACAGCTGCCCAATCCACACGGATGTGGAACTTGTCGCAGAACTCCAAGAACTTCCTGCCCGTGAACTGGGACCCATTGTCGGTGATGATGGAGTTTGGCACTCCAAAGCGGTAGACGATGTCGGTGAAGAATGTTACCGCCTGCTCCGCCCTGAGGTTTGTGATGGGGCGCACCTCCACCCACTTGGAGAACTTGTCGATCGCAACCAGCAAGTGGGTGAAGGCCCCGGGCGCCTTCCGCAGGGGCCCGACGATGTCCAGCCCCCACACGGCAAATGGCCATGTTACGGGGATGGTCTGCAGGGCATGGGCGGGCAAGTTGGACTTGCGGGCGTAGAACTGGCACCCTTCGCAAGTGCGTACGATCTCGCTGGCGTCCGCGACCGCGGTAGGCCGCAAAAAGCCCCCGGCGGAACGCGTTGCTGACGAGGGTGCGGGGCGCGGCGTGGTGGCCACAGATCCCCGTGTGAATGTCCCGTAGGAGCTCGCGCCCCTCGGGGATGGGCACGCACCGCTGTAGGATGCCGGAGGCGGCGCGCTTGTACAGCTCGCCGTCAACGAGGGCAAAGGACTTGGCCATCCTGGCGATGCGCCTGGCCGCGGCCCGGTCCGCGGGGAGTTCCCCTCGAGCGATCCAGGCGACATATTTGTCACGCCAGTCCGCTTTGACAGGAGCCGGCTCGATGTCCATCACGTCAGCCTCTTTGGAGCCATACCCCTCGAGGAGGGAGAACACGTACGCGTCGTTCGAGGGGTCCTCATCCATGGGTTCCGCACCTGCTGGATTCGAGGGAGCCCCCGAGGGTTCGTCGTGACTCGAGGGGTGGGGCTCGAAGACGACCGAGGGCTGAGCGACGTCGCGCGCGAAAACGTTCGGGGGGACGGTGATCCGCCCGACGCAATCTTGGCCGCCCTCGTCCGCCTCCTCGTTGTACCGGCGGGGCACATGGTTGAGCTCGATGCCGTAGAACTTGTCCTCGAGGGCTCGCACGGCTTTGCAGTAGGCCTCCATCTTGTCGTCATGGCAGCTCGCGTTCTTCATGACTTGATCGATTACGAGCTGCGAGTCCCCCCCGCACGTCGAGGCGCTTGACGCCTAACTCGGTGGCGATTTTGAGGCCGCGAGAGAGGGCCTCGTATTCAGCCATATTGTTAGACGCGGGGAAGTGGAGGCGCACCGCGTATCGCATATGTTCCCCGAGAGGTGACACGAAAAGCGAGCCCGCGCCCGCCCCTCGTTTTCATCACCGAGCCATCGAAAAACGAGAGTCCCGGCCTCCGCCTCGATGCGCGCGGCGGCGGCTGCGTATCCGTCCATTCGGCGACGAAATCTGCCAAGATTTGGGATTTGACGGCCTTGCGCGGGGTGTAGGCAAGCGTCTCGCCCATCAGCTCCACGGATCATTTGGTGATCCTGCCCGCGGCGTCGGGATTGCGGATGATCTCTCCCAACGGGAAGGAGGAAACCACCGTGACGGGGTGGGCCTCGAAGTAGTGGCGGAGCTTGCGCCGCGCAAGGACTACCGCGTACAGCAACTTCTCGGACACCGGGGGTAGCGAGTCTTGGTGTCCAACGAGGACCTCGGCCGATGTAATAGACCGGCCGCCGCACGGCAAGGCGTGCCCTTCCTCCGTGCGCTCCACGACGATCACGGCGCTGACCACCCAGGTGGTTGCGGCCACGTAGAGCTGCAGGGGGTTCGCCATCTTGCGGTGGCGTGAGGATCGGGGCGTGCGTTAGAGACGCCTTCAGCTTGTCGAGCGCATCCTGGGCCTCGGCGGTCCAGGAGAAGCGCTCGTGCTTCTTGAGTAGGCGGTAAAGGGGCAAGCCCTTTTCACCGAGCCGCGAGATGAAGCGGCTCAAGGCGGCAAGGCACCCCAGCACCTTCTGCACCCCTTTGAGGTCCCGGATCGGACCCATTCGTTCGAGGGCCGCGACCTTTTCAGGGTTGGCCTCGATTCCTCGTTGGGAGACAATGTATCCCAGGAGCATGCCTCGCGGCACTCCAAAGACACACTTTTCGGGGTTTAACTTGACCCCATTGGCCCGTAGGCAGCCGAACGCGACGCCAAGGTCGCCTACCAGGTCGTCTGCCTTCCTGGTCTTTACGACGATGTCGTCCACGTACGCCTCAACTGTCCGTCTGATGTGATCCCCAAAAACGTGCTGCATGCAGCGCTGGTATGTCGCACCTGCGTTTCGGAGGCCGAACGGCATCGTGACGTAGCAGAACGTCCCGAACGGCGTGATGAACGAAGTCGCGAGCTGGTCGGACTCCTTCATCTTTATTTGGTGGTACCCGGAGTAAGCATCAAGGAAGCAAAGCAATTCACACCCAGCCGTTGAATCAACGATTTGATCAATACGTGGCAAAGGAAAAGGAACTTTAGGACATGCTTTATTAAGACTAGTGTAGTCAATACACATCCGCCACTTCCCGTTCTTTTTCTTTACAAGCACTGGGTTGGCTAGCCATGTTGGGTGGAACACCTCCTTGATGAACCCGGCCTCGAGGAGCTTCCGCAGCTCCGTTCCGATTGCCCGTCGCCGCTCCTCGTCGAAGCGGCGCAGCCGTTGCTACACGGCACGGGCGTGAGGCAGGATGTCTAGGGAGTGCTCGGCGACCTCCCTCGGGATGCCTGGCATATCCGAGGGGCTCCACGCAAAGATGTCGGCGTTGGCGCGGAGAAAGTCGACGAGCACCACTTCCTATTTGGGATCGAGGGTGGAGCTGACCCTCAACGCCTTGCCCTCGGGGGCAGAAGGGTCGAGGGGGACCTCCTTGGTCTGCTCCGCGGCCTCGAAGGTGCCGGTGTGCTTGGCGGCGGAGTCGAGGTCTTCGTTGACCATCTTCTCCAAAGTGGTCACCAGCGCTTCATCCAGCGCCAGTGCCTGCGTGCTCTACGCACTCGACGTCGCGCGTCGAATGCATGCTCGATGGACGAGCCGACGATGATGACGCCGTTCGGTCCCGGCATCTTCATCTTCAAGTAGGTATAGTTGGGGACCGCCATGAATTTGGCGTAACAGGGTCGCCCAAGTATAGCATGGTAGGCCCCTTTGAACCCCACCACCTCTAAGGTGAGGATCTCCTTGCGGAAGTTCTTCGCGGTGCCAAACCAAACTGGCAGGTCGATCTGCCAGAGGGGCTGGACACCTTGCCGGCGCGATGCCGTGGAACGGCTTCGTGCTGGGCCGCAGCTGGTCCAACCCGATCCCCATCAAGCGCAACGTGTGCGCGTAGAGGATGTTGAGGCTGCTGCCTCCGTCCATCAGGACCTTCGAGAATCGTGCGTTCCCGATGATGGGGTCGACCACCAGCGGGTATTGGCCCGGGTTGGGGACGCGGTTCGGGTGGTCCTCCCGGCTGAAGGTGATGGCGTCCTCCGACCAATTGAGGAAGGACGGAGGCGCCCTTTCCGCGGCGAGGACCTCGTGCCGCTCCTTCTTGCGCTGGCGGGTCGACATGTCGACGGTCGGCCCCCCAAAGATGAGGAACACGTTTTACACGGCGGTGAAGCCGCTCGCGTCGTCATCGCCTCCGTCTTCCTTGGCCTCTGCCTCCTTCGCGGCGGCGCAGCCATAGAACTTTTTGAGCATATCGCACTGCTCAAGGGTGTGGTTCACTGGGGTCTTGTGGTAAGGACATGGCTTTTTTAGCATGTCATCAAACACCCCCGGACCTCGAGGGGCCGGTCGAGGGCCCCGTCGAGCCGGGTCAACAGCAAGGGCCTCGGCATTACCGCCGTCGCGCCCCTGCTCGCGCGCCTCGTGGCGCGGCTTCTTTCCCTTCTTGCCCCGCTTGTCGTTGTGGTGGGGCTCCCTGGACTTGCTGCCCTCCGCGGGCGCGTCATCCGAGCGCTTGCCTTTCTTGCCGTCAAAGATCGCCCCCACGGCCTCTTCTCCTGAGGCGAAGCTGGTGGCGATGTCGAACAACTCGTTGGAGTCCGCGGGCGGGCTGCGTCCCAGCTCCCGCACGAGGTCCCGCATTTGGTTCCCTCGAGGAAAGCGTGCACGATCTCGGACTGCGCCACGCTGGGGAGCTCCGTGCAGCGCTTGGAGAAGCGCCGTATGAAGTCCCGCAGCGACTCGTCGGGCTTCTGTGTGCAGGAGTGCAGGTCCCATGATTTTCGGGGTGCACGTACGTGCCCTGGAAGTTGCCCACGAACGTGCGGACCAGATCATCCCAGTTGTGGATTTGGCTGGCGGGCAAGTGCTCGAGCCATGTCCGGGCCGCGTCGCCGAGGTGCAGGGGCAAGTTGCGGATGATGACCTCGTCGCTGGTGGCCCCGCCCAGCTGGCAAGCCAAGCGGTAGTCGTTGAGCCACACGCGGGGGTCCGTCTCCCCGTTGTACTTGACGATGGTCGAGGGTTGGCGGAAGCGTTGGGGGAACGCCGCTGCGCGGATCTCCCGGCTGAACACACGGGTCCCTGGGGGCTCTGGCGTCGGGGAGCGGTCCTCGCCGCTGTCGTAGCGTCCGCCCCGTCGAGGGTGGTAGCCCACTGCTGCTCGTGCGTCCGCCCTGCTCGTGCGTCCGGTGTTGATGACGTTGCGGGCGTCGCCATCCGGCGCCTGCGTGCGTCAAGGAGCCGCTCCTTGGCGGCGTGCGTCCCCGGGTTGGCGGGTCGCCCCCGCCGCCCCTCCCGCGTGGACCGAGGGTTCGCCCCCGGTGCGGCTTCGTCGTCCCGCGCATCCCCCCCGCTTGTGGCGGATGCGTGATGCCGAGCTCTCGGCCTGCCGGACGGCCACTTGCTCGATGAGAGTTTGCACCTCGCGGTGCGGGTCTCGCGCCTCGGGGGTCGAGGGTGCCGGCATGGCCCGCGCGCGGCGTCGCGGCGGCAATGAGCTTTTGGCTCGCCCGCGGGGGCGCGTCCGCGTTGTTGGCGTTGGGGTCGGTGTTGATGCGGTCACGGACCCGTGCCGCCGGCTCCGCGCGCGTTTGCCGCGCGCGGGGGGCTTCCCCGCCCATTAAGGCACGGAGCGCCCGCACCGTCCGGGGTATTCCTCCGCCGCCTTGGCCTCGAGCTCGCGGGCTTGGGCCGCCGCGCGTCGGCGTCGGCCCCTAGCCCCGGCGGGGAGCGCTTGGCCCCACGGCCGGCGCGGGCGATCCCCGGGGGCGGGCGTGACCTCCCCGTCTCCGGCCGCCCACCCCGCACCGGCGGCATTGGCCGGGTCATTGGTGATGACGGCGTAGCACTCCCGCGCGGGATCGTAACTCCCAGTGCTGGAGTCGTCGGAGCAGGCCGAACCGCAGTCCGTAGCGTCGAGGAAACGCCGGAACATGACTGGGTCCGCACGCCGAGAAGTCCCACTCCGCGTACCCGTGGCGGTTGGCGGGAGGCAACGCGTCGACGGAACCCGGGGGCGACTCGTCACCCGCTGAGGCGCCGGGATCCCTGGCGACGAAGACGTGACGGCCAGGCGGAACCCTGCGCATCGTGGTGTTGACGTTGGCGTTGTAGGCCGATGTGGCGCCACGCAGCCCAATGGGGATGCGCGGTCCGAGACCGTGCGGTGTCCCGCTGGGATGGTGGTCATCGTGACGGCGGGCGCGCCGCGCCGAGAGGCGGCGCGCTCGGCTGCCGCCGCTCGGACCGCGCCCGGCGCGAACGCCGCCCGCAGTGGCGGCGGCGTGGTGGCGTCGACGGGCCCGCGGCATCCGTGCTGCGGCGCGTCCGCGCCGTGGTGGTGCGT
This sequence comes from Cenchrus americanus, assembly GCA_947561735.1. Taxonomy (NCBI): domain Eukaryota; kingdom Viridiplantae; phylum Streptophyta; class Magnoliopsida; order Poales; family Poaceae; genus Cenchrus; species Cenchrus americanus. Next base: position 123,927,288 of record OX387244.1, on the reverse strand, counting down.
GCGGCGGGGGCCGGAGCGGACCCGGCCCGGCGCCGCGCGCGGAGCTCCTCACGGTTTGTGAGGCGCATGAGGTAGCCGTTACACCGTGGCCCGAAAGTTCGAGGCCCCCGAACCGCATTTCGAACCCGGCGGGGAGGGGGGTACGAACCGCCCATGCGGTGGCGTGTACCACGGTACTCGGTGCGGATCACCATGGAGGGAGTTGGTGGAATGACTTTAGGCGCTCGCATAGCCCCACGGTGGGCGCCAACCGCTCGGTGCGGAATATGGTCCCGACACTAACCGGTAGAAAGCGCCGAGGTCTACCCTCAATGGTCGATGCTAAGCAATAAGAGACACAGGATTTTATCCCGGTTCCCGCCGAGGGGGCCGTACGTCCGGCGGTGGTGTGCTCAAGGCACTACATTGCTCGGCACGGGGTGCTCGTAGTGGGGCGCGCTACAAGCAAGGCGGGAGAGGAAGCCCGGCTTCCAAGTCCCCGGCGTGATGACTAAAGGTGTTGTGGGAGGATTGGAGAGCAAGTGCGTGGCGTAGCTCGTCTCTCGTTGTGTTGTGTCCGTCTCGAGTGCTTGTTCTCCTCTCTCTCCGTCGTCCCCCGCGGCGGGGGGGGGTCGCCCTCCTTTTATAGATCAAGGAGGAGGCGAATCACATGCGCGCCGCGCAATCTAGCTACGTGAGGAAGCACGACGTGCTATCTTGTAGAGTGGGCGGCCGTCCGGGACGATCCATGCGGCGATCCGGCCATCATGGCCTATCTTGTACCCGAACGGTGGCGGTTCGAGGGTAGAAGGGCGGCGGATGGTGGTGATGTCTTCTCGATAGGCTCGAGGGAGGCTGGCGACGTTGGCCGTACGGAGTACGGGAGTAGGTAAAACGGCGTCCCTTCCCAACGCGTTCCACGGTCTTTGGAGGCCGCTACGGCGCCGCCCGGCGTGCGCCCGCGCGCGCGGGGGCGGCGGCCATGCGCGTAACGGCATGGCGGGGATGGCGCTCCACCGGCCTAGCGCCTCCACCTAACCTCGCGGGGTCACAAGAAAGCAGATCGAGGGTGCAGCCGGCCCCCCTTCGAGGGCTCGGCGCGTCGGCCCGTCTTGGAGCGCAGTGCACGGCGTCACGGGACGGCACCGGTCTGCGCCGCACGATCCCTCCCCACCGTGATGGGGGATGGGCTCCCTTCTAGGGAGTTGGTGCGGCGGAACCGTGGCGCGAACCCCGGCGCATGATGGCGCCGTCCCGCCGGTGTCGGGCGTTAAATGCCCGTGTACGGGGGCCGGCGCACGCGTGCGGGCGCCCTCGGGCGAGGCGGACCTTGGTCGAGGGCGGGACGGACCCTCGAGCGAGGCGGAGCCCTCGCTCGAGGGGAGCGGGCCCTCGAGCGAGGCGGAGCCCGCTCGAGGGAAGCGCACCCCCTCGAACGGGACAGACCCCGCTCGAGGGAGGCGCGCATCCTCGAGCGAGGCGAAGCCTGCTCGAGGGGATCTTCAAGAGGGCCGCCTCGGTGGGCCGCTGAGGTCCCTGCGGTATGGGCCGTATCCTGCATGGTTAGGCAAAGTGTGTTTGGCTTTGTTGCGGGTTTATAGTGGGGATTTCCCCGTTGTTAAAGGGGACCCCTTGGGCTGTCTCCGACAGTGGTCGACCCTTGGTCAAAGGCATGGTCAAACCCCGCTTAAACAGTGACATCAGCGAATGTCGTTCGAAACTTTTGCCGCGTTCTCCAAATTTCACCTAAACACTTAAAAATCTACCAAAATGAAAGTTGTCCAGTTTGTTGAGGGACACAACTTTCATGTAGATTGAAATTTCAAATTTTGAGTGGAAATTGGTGAAAAACTTGGTCAACCGCCAGTACCTCCTGTTTCCCAAAACAGGGCGGCATTCAATGTTTGGCAGTCGTTTGTGCAAAATCCGTTGGGAAAAACACTATACCGCCTTTGTAAAAGTTGTAGGGCGTAGTTAGATCTACAACTTTCCTATTCATCACTTTGTGCACTTCTATTCAAGATTTTAGAGAAAAACTAGGTCAAACAGGGGAAGTCCGCAACGTTTGGCGCCAGAACGCGGGCACGCGCGCGCCGCGACGTCGCCCGTGCGCGCGCCGCTGCGCACCGCGCCCCCGCCGTGCCGTACCAAGGCCCGCGCCCCACCACCTCGGTGGCGCGCGCTCCCGCCCGAGGGCCCGCTCTCCAAGGCCGCCCCAACCCCATGCCCGCGCGCATGCCGAGGACGTCTAGAACTCCACGCCGCCATACGGTCTCATGTGTTGCACCGTGGTCCGTTAGCCGTCGCCGCCCCGTGGCGCCCCTCTCCGTTCACAGGTCGTTAGGAGGCTCGCGCTTCGCCTAGAAAGGCGCTGCCGCCCTTGCCTCGGTGCGCCGGGCACCCGACCACCGGCCCGAGCCACCGCCGGCGCCGGTGGACGCCGCCACGACCGAAAGCATAGGGTCCGGTCGGCCGAAATCCCCCGCTAGCGCGCCGACCGTCTCCCCTTGCCCCCACTACGGCTCGCCGGCTCGCTTCCTTTCCCCCCGAGCCGCCCCTCGCGGAACCGGCAGCTGCGGCGGCCATCACCGCCGACCGACGGTGTGCCCGCCCCTCCGGCGACTCCTCTCCCCAACCGAGCCCCAAATTCAAACCCTAGTAGGCCCTAGGCCACTCCCCTACCCTCCCCCGGTCGGAATCCGACGATCCCCGGCCGGAATTGCCACCGGACCGCCGCTGCCCGCCACGAGGACCACATTGCAAAGAAGAAATTCTTTTCGAGGTCCTGCCTGCAAATTGGTAACTGAAATAGTAAAGTGGCTTTGCTGATTCTTGTAAATTGCGTAGAAAATCGCAGAAAATCAGAAAAATACAAACTTAATTTTTTTGGATTCGTGGTAAAAAATCCCACAACCTTTGTTATTCTTGCCTAAGCTAGTTCCTGGTAGTTTTTGCATAAAAAATAGAAATATGAAAAACCTAGATCTGCAATATCTCAAAATATATAAATCCTCTGTAGCTGATTTTTGTATATGTTGTGTGTTAGGTCATGACTAGCTCCTGTACCAAAAATTGCACAAAGTTATGTCGTAAATCTTATTATAAAAATGGTTTTCAATTTCTGCAGAATATGCATAAATGATTTTTGTAGCTAACAATAAATAGGTTTTTGCAACCAACTGTTGCCTACTTGTCTTTTTATTCCAAAACCCACCTCTGGTGAATTAATCACATTTTTATAATTAACAGAAATATCTATTCTTGAATTATGCTTGTTTTTCTTTAAAAACGCATAACTCAAGTTTCATAATAGTTCTAGGTGTATGTGCTGCATCCCTAGGCTAGTTTTGGACCATATAATATGTGTGAGAAAGTTTGGATCATTTTTGTTGACTATTTATTTTTGTGTGTATTTACCTTGTCCTTCTAGCTAGCTTTTGTTATTTTCAAAAATAATTAATTTCTAGCTATCCAAAGCATGCATGTATGTCCAGTGGCTTGTTATAGGTGTTTAGTGTGTAACACACCCTTCCGCTGAATTTTATTAATTAATTTCATGAATAAAAGCTATGCAGGCCATTAAGGGCTTAATAGTCTATTAAATGGGAAAAGTCACCAACTCATCCTTAATAACCTTGTGTGTGGTTGTAAATCCTTTTAAAAGGCTAAATGCACCCACCCACTACTGTTTGTGAAGTTAAATCAAATTATTTGCATATATATGTACATAGTCACTATAAAAAAGAGTATCTAATAATGAATGTATGCTAAATGTATTTCTTATCTAGGTGAATGTGTCCAACTAATACACCCCTTGGTTGTCATTTATGGTTTGTGGTTAATTAAATTAAAAATTGTTGAATAAATCTTACATTTGCATCTTCGTGTAGATCTTTCCGACGATAGACGGACGTTCGTGCCGGAAGGAGGGAACGAAGGTGCCGGCGAAGAGCTGCAGTGCGTGGACGTAGCTCAAGACCTGGACCCAAGTCCAGAAGCCCAAGGCCAACCTTGCCAGCGAAGGCAAGCCCCGGATCAATAACCCTGTCTCTTAAAATTATGCAATTATGTTTGCTACGATTGCGCATTTACGTTTCAGGAGTTGAATTGACACCCTAGATGCATGATCCCTAGGTACCTATGCTCTATCACTAGAATGCTAGATCGATAGCTGCTATGATATAGGACCTGATAGAAGTCGAGCGATGTTCGTCACTCGCGAGAATAGGTTCTTATTTTGGAATCATAAGATCTTAATAAATGAATCGCTCATGTGGTAAGAGCATGGGATTTGGGCTCCGGTCCAGTGGCTTTCGTGGGCTAAGCTTTTGAACGTACTAAGCACTTGTCGGGAATCGGACCGGTAAGCCTAGTATCTTAATGAGACGGTGCGGGAACTTACTATTACTACTCCTGAGGAATCACCTAACCAGCTAGCTACCGGGAAGGGGGGTGCATGTGTGATGCTGAGTACCTTGTGGGGTATGCCAGCTAACCTTGTACCCAGGACTGTAAGATTCGATCCCAACCCGAGGATTTCTGGGAACTGCCTGGGAAGTTGTCCTTGCGGGGGCAGCCTACCGTGTGTTTAGGTTTACCTTGCAAGGTTTAAATCAATCGATTGTCGGCCTCTCACCGTTATCCGAGACTGCTTAATCAACTGGCCATGATATCCCATAACGATGGAACTCGAGGAATATTGTGGTATGAATTAATTGCTTGTCCAATTCTTGATTGAATTAAATGGCACATTTAGAAATGGTAATCAACTAGAACTCGTGCTAAAATAATGAAAGTAAGGATCTACCCTTAGTAGCTGTTCAGCAAAAGAAACTCCACCGGCCAAAAGCCTTTCATGTCTAGAGGTTGGTGATGTAGATATCGCCCGACAGTTAAGTCTTGCTGACTATTAGTATACTCAGCCTTGCTTTAAAACTGTTTTTGCAGGTGTTGTTGACTGGAAGGGTGACGACAAGTGATGACATCACGGATGGCCTCCGGTGATGATTACCGTTGCGCTAGTTTATTTTATATCCGCTGTTTTCGAACTCTGAACCCTTACTCCATGTCAGGAACAATGGTTTGTAATAAAATGTTTTAACTCATTTTGTACTCTGGACTCGCCTTCGTGTGAGTTTTAATGCATGTGCCGATCCTCTGTATGTACTCCAAGTGATCTACCAGGCGTTAACCCGGCAACTAACGACAGGATGATACTTTACTATTGCTTAATGACCAAAGTGGATCGGTCTTAGGCGATAGTACGGTATTTTCCTGGGCGGGTTGTCACATAGACTTTGTTCCACGTCTTGAGCTACGTCCACGTACTGCAGCCCTTCGTCAGCACCTTTGTCTCCTCCTTCCGGCACGAGTGTGTATCTACCATCGGGAAGATCTACACGAAGATGCAAATGCAAGATTTATTTGACAATTTTTAATTTAATTATTTACAAACATCCACTGACAACCTTGGGGTGCATGGTTGACCGCATTCACCTAGATAAAAAATACATTCAACATGCTCTTCCAAAGAAACAATATGCAATTCTTTATTAATTATTCTTTTGATAGTGACTTTGTACATATATAAGAAAATAATTTGATTTAAATTCACAAACATCAATGAGTTGGTACATTTACCTTTTTAAAATGATTTTCATCACACCCAAGGTCATTGAAGGTGGGTTGGTGATTTTTCCCATTTAATTGACTATTAAGCCTTAAATGGCTTTCATAGCTTTTATCCATAAAATTAATTAATAAAATTTCAGTGGAAGGGTGTATTAAGCACTAATCACCTATAACAAGCCACTAAACACACATGCATGCTTAGTATGGCTAAGAAATTAATTATTTTGAAAATAACAAAAGCTAGCTAGCAAAACAAGATAAATGCACACAAAAATAAATACATATCCAAATGATCCTAAATTTCTCACACATGAACTATGGTCCAAAACTAGGCTAGGTATGCAACATATACACCTATAACTGTTATGGATCTTGAGCTATGAAATTACCAAGAAAAACAAGCATATTTCAAGAATAAATGTTTCTGTTAATTATAAAATTATGATTAATTCACCAGAGGTTTATTTTGGCGTAAAAAGACAACATGCAGAAGTTGGGAACAAAAATCTAATTATTATTATCTACAAAAATCATTTGGACAGATTCTGCATAAATATAAAATAATTTATATAAAAAGATTTGCAACATAACTTTGTGCAAGTTTTGGTACAGGATCTTTTCCTAACATAACACACAACATATCCAAACATTAGCTCCAGAGGACTTACAGATTTTGAGATATCACACATCTAGATTTTTCACATTTCTATTTTTATTGCAAAAATTATCAGGAAACAGCCCCGAAAAGTTTAACAAAAGTTCTAGGATTTTTCACAACGAATCCAACAAAATTGGGTTTGCATTTTTCTGAGTTTTCTACGATTTGCCATGCATTTTACAAGTTTCAGCATCTTCACCTAGATCTAGAAGAGACAGTTTTACGAACAGGCCCTCAAATTTCGCAGACAGGCCCTCGGGACGAAAAATTAGGTTGCAATTGGCTCCCTGGCGCCATGGCCGGCGGAGGGAGCTCGATTCCAGCGAGGGGAAGGCTCGGCTCGGCCGGGAAAGGGCGGGAGAGTGGTGTAGGCTCACCTAGGGTTCCATTCCGTGGGTTGTTGGCGACGGAGGAGCAGCCGGCGGCGGTGCTCGGCGACGCCGGCGGACGGTAGCCGCAAGGAGCTTCTCCTCCGGCATGCCGGCCGGCAACGCTCCGCAACGAGCAGCTCGGTAGGCTTCAACGAGGTTGTGCGGCGGCACGCGGAGGCGAGGAGCTCGCCGTGGGGGCGTCGATGGCGGACGACGACGTCGTGCGCACGCGAGGACGGCCGACAGCGGCTTTTATAGCCCAGGCGAGCAGGCTCGGCTTCAAGCCTTCACGGCGAAGTAGGTACCCCGGGCTTGAATTCCATGGTACGGCGACCGGACATCGATGGGCGCGCTCGGCAGAGGAGGTCGCGGACGGACCGCTGGTCATGGGCATGCGCGCGGACGGCGACTTCGGGCGCGGCACGTGGCCGGAGAGGACGTCCGCGGGCGCGGCACATGGACCGACGGGTGGGGGCCCGTCGTATGGACCTCCCCGGGCTCACTACCTCGGTGGGTACCGGAGCCGACTACTCGGTGGGCCCCCGGGACTACCGGCTTGCGCTACACGGCATCCGAAGGCGTGGAGCACAAGGACTACACGGAGGTAGTACTCGGTTAGGAAGCTCGGCATGTTCCGCACCGTACGAGAGGACTCCTAGACGTACTCGACTAGTACTCTCTTCCTACTCCGACTTGTAACCCCGCCTCCCGACTATATAAGGCGAGGCGGGGACCGATCTCCATCATCCAATCTCCTCTCACACAACCCACGGCGCATAACTGCACCATCGTGTAATCGTGCCCTATCAATCCAGAGCTACGCAGCATACAGGACGTAGGGTATTACGCACCTCGCAGCCCGAACTTTGTCTAAATTGTGTGCCACGTGTCTCTTCCTTCGAGTTACCGATCTCGGCGAGTCACATTCATCTACTTCGGGTACTCCCCGTAGTAGGTTGCCGGTCTAAAACACCGACACCGGCGCGCGCCGGTAGGGGCTCTCGCTCGAGATCACATGGCGAACTCGACGGCTTCCGTTCACATCAAGCCAACCGTCGCCTTCAATCGCGGCGACACCTTCGTCCTCGGCGCCCGGGTCCGCACTGCTGATGGCGCGGGCTCCTTCCAGCGCCGCCTAACCATGCAGCCCAACCCGAAGACAGGCCTCGTGACGCTTCCCCGAAGTTGTCACAGGCGAACTCGCCCGGCAAGTTCGGCGAAATTTCGCTCTTCAACCATCACGGCGACTTCGAGCTCGAGTCGGTCTCCAACTCGAACCCGACGTCGCCATGGGTCGTCGCATGTGAGCCGGCTGCTCGGCCATCGCGGTGGCCCCTTCTCCACGCCGGCGCTCCGCGCGCGGCCCTCGCGCCCTCGGCGGGCCCGCACGGAGGCTCCTACACCACGCCGGGCCGGCAAGGAGCCCGTAACCGAGTACAACTCGGACTCCGACACCGTCCCCGACCACATCTCGGACTCCGGCCCTCTCTCCGAGTTCTACTCGAACCCGGACTACGAATTCGACTTTGGGTCGGACCACGAGGAGCCCGAGTCCGAAGATGACTCCTCGGAGCATCCCTTGTCGGGGCCGGCCCTTCGGGGCCGGTTATAAGATCGACGCCGGCGGAAGATACGTCTGCGGCCGGACCGCAAGCCCGCCGAACCGACAAAGGAGGACTCACGCTACGTCGCCTACATCGACTCACTACCGTTCCGGGGACGGAACACCACTAGCCCAGGCCGACTCAAACACACCAGCCGAGGTGGCACCCTGCGAGTCCGGCTTTGGGTACCCCCGATCGCCAAGTCTTCATGGCTCGCCGGCGACAACACCCCAGGACCCTCAAGCGCGGCTGAAGACAGGTACCTGGAGGACATCTCCGCAGACGAGCTGTCTGCCAACGCACCCGCAGACGAGACCGTCGCCAACAGGGACGCCCGACGCGAGCGCAACAGGAAGCGTAGCGAACGGCGCCGGCGGCTCAGAGACAACCTTCCCATCCGCAACCTCGCGGAGGCTCTCGAGGCGGTCGAGAGCAGAGTACACACCACCCCCCGAGCGCGATGCCTCATGTCGATCGCGGCCGATCGCACGACGAGCTCGGGGCATACGCGCCGGGAGAGGTCATCGCCAAGCTCGGCCGAAGAAGCCTACTTCATGCGGGTCGACAACGAGTCGCCCAACCTCTCCCAGCTAAGCCCCGCGACAACGAAGCTACTAGTCGCAGTGCTGATCCTGGCCCCAACCGTACTCGAGGCGACATCCCGCTGACCCAAACCGTCGCCGCTCCAATGCTGGCGGACCTTCACGACAAGACCAAGGCAACCGAGAAGTCGTTCCCCACCGCGCTCCGGCCGGTGGCGGCGGCAACGACCCCGACGGTGGCGGCGGCGGCGGCGGCGGCTCCAACCACGGGGCCAACAAGAAAGCCGGAGGCGGCGGCGCGCGGCGGCCGCGGCCACGCGCATAGCCACGCCTCCGGTGCCTCCTCATGGCGGGTACGATGCTCGCCGAGAGGATCGAGGAGTTGCGGCGAAGAAGTCGACCACCGCCGCCGAAGGCGATGGCTTCCCCGCCTTCTCACCCCGGCTTCGCAACCTTGCTCCTCCCCGACAAGTTCAAGCCTTTGGGGATCACCAAGTACGACGCGAAGCAGATCCCATCAAGTGGCTCCGATGCTACGCCCTCTCCATCGAGAACGGCGGCGGCAACGGCGACACCAAGTGACTCTACTTCCCCTTCTGCCTGGACCAAGCCCCACTCACATGGCTCGAGTCGCTGGACAAGCACTCGATCGACAAGTGGGACCAGCTGAAGGAACAGTTCACGAGCAACTTCGCGGGCGCCATGGGGCGTTCGGGTACTCGCATGGACCTTGCCATGATCAAGCAGGAACAAGGCGAGACCCTCCGCAAGTACATGCGCCGCTTCTTCGACAAGCGCACTACCGTCGTCGACGTCACCGACAAGGAGGTCATCGACCTCTTCCAGGACGGCCTTTACCATCGCCGCACCTTCGAGGACTTCGGTCGTCGCCGGCCCCGCATCCATTCCCCACCTCAAGGACATGATCACGTCCTGGGCGGACGAAGAGGACAAGGCCAACGCCAAGTACGACGCCATCCGCGCCAAGTCCAAGCGAGAACCGGGCGGCGGCAGCGGCAAAGAATGCAAACCAAGGCGGCCGCAACAACAACAACAACAACAACAACAACAACAACAACAACAACAACTTCTCGGGTTCCAACCGCAAGCGCAAGCCAGACAATACCGTCGCGGCTATCCAGCGCCCTCCGAAAGGGAACTCGAAGAAGAACTCCGGTGGGTTCAAGGACTGCCGAAGGAGAAGTGCCGGTGGCATCCAAACGGCAACCACACTACGGAGCGGTGCTACCGGCTCGGGCATGCACTCAAGGATACGCCGGAGCCACCGCACCCTCACGACCAAAAGGGCAAGAAGAAGGACGGCGACGACAACGACTTCCAAGAACCCGAGAAGACCGTCAACGTCCTCTTCGGCGGACGCCCCGGCCAGGGCGGGAGCGAAGGCTACTCGTCGTGAAGTGATGTCCATCGAACCGGCGGTTCGACCCCTCTCGGTGGTCGGAGGTACCCATCACCTTCTCCCGCGCGGACCGGTGGACCGGCTTCTCCGAACCAGGATGCTTCCCTCTCGTCCCGAAACCAACGGTGGCGGGCTCCAAGCTCAACAAGGTGCTCATCGACGGTGGAAGCGGGCTCAACGTCCTCTTCACCAAGACATTGAAGAAGATGAACCTCGACGTCACCCCCATGCTCGACAAGATCAGCATGCCCTTCTACGGCATCGTCCCGTGCAACGCGGCTATCCCACCGGGCTCGGTGGTACCGCCGCTTACCTTCGGGCGTCTCGGGACAACTACCGCACCGAGTACATCAAGTTCGAGGTTGCGGATTTCGAGACTTCCTACCATGCCATCCTCGGCGGACCAGCCATCGCCAAGTTCATGGCGGTGCCCCACTACACCTACTTGGTACTCAAGATGCCAAGCCCGGCCCGGTGTACTCTCTCTACGGGGGGACTTGAAGATCTCTCACGACCGCGATACGAGAGGCCGTGGTGATCGCTTCCACAAACCAAGTACCCAACCCGATGATGGAGGTCTACGGCTTGCGTCGAAGAAGCTTGCCACAAGCGAACTCGACATCCCGGAGAAGTCCGACGGCGCCAACAAGCCTCGGCCACCGAGGAGGTACTCGTCGGGCGATCGACCTTGGAACAAGCGACCCCGAGCAAGACCACCACCATCGGGGCGGCCTCGACCCCAAATAGGAAGACGCGCTCATCAGCTTCCTTCGGGCTAACCGCGACATCTTCGCGTGGAAGCCAGCGGACATGCCAGGAGTGCCTAGGGAGCTGATTGAGCACTGCCTCAACGTCGATCCAAAGGCCACCCCCAAGCGACAACACCTCCGACGCTTTGCCGACGACAGACGGGACGCCATCAAGAAGGAGCTCGCCAAGCTCCTGGCGGCCGGCTTCATCCGAGAAGTCTTCCACCCTGAGTGGCTCGCCAACCCCGTCCTCGTCCGCAAGAAGAACTCGAACGAGTGGAGGATGTGCGTCGACTACACCGACCTCAACAAGCACTGCCCCAAGGACCCCTTCGGGTTGCCGCGGATTGATCAAGTCATCGACTCCACGGCGGGCTGCGACTTGCTCGCTTCCTCGACTGCTACTCCGGGTACCACCAGATCGCGATCAAAGAAGAAGACCAGGAGAAGACCGCGTTCATCACCCCGTTTGGCGCATTCGCTACACGACCATGTCATTCGGGTTGAAGAACGCCGGCGCTACCTATCAACGGGCCATCCAGGCCTGCTTCAAGCGGCAACTCAACAAGAACGTCGAGGCCTACGTGGATGACATGGTTGTCAAAACCAGGGACTCCAGTACCCTCATCGACGACCTTGAAGAGACCTTCGCATCGCTACGTGAGTACCGCTGGAAGCTCAACCCGAACAAGTGCGTCTTCGGCGTCCCTTCGGGCAAACTACTCGGCTTCATCATCAGCCAGCGCGGCATTGAAGCCAACCCCGAGAAGATCTCCGCCATCACCGACGCATGAAAGCTCCCACGAGCATCAAGGACGTCCAGAAGCTGACGGGGTGCATGGCGGCTTAAAGATTCATCTCGAGGCTAGGAGAACGGGGCCTCCCCTTCTTCAAACTACTCAAGCATCACGAGAAGTTCGTGTGGACTGCAGAGGCGGATCAAGCCCTTGCCCAGCTCAAGGACTTCCTGTCGAAGCCGCCAATCCTCACGGCTCCTCACAAGGGCGAGCAGCCTCTTCGCTCTACCTAGCTGCGACTACTCACGTGGTCAGTACTGCCATCGTTGTCGAGCGGCAGGAAGACGGCCACGCCTACCCGGTCCCGGCGCCCGGTCTACTTCGTTAGCGAGGTTCTATCGAGTCCAAGGCTCGCTACCGGCCGTCGTACGAAGCTCTGTACGCTCTACTCATCACCTCGCGGAAGCTACGACACTACTTCCGGGAGTACTCGGTCTCCGTCGTCACCGACTACCCGCTCGGCGACATCCCGAGGAACCAAGACGCCACGGAAGAATCTCCAAGTGGGGCGTCGAGCTTGGCGCCCTCACCATCGACTTCAAGCCACGCACGGCCATCAAGTCACAAGCACTAGTCGACTTCATGGCGAGTGGCGGGAGAACCCGCTACCTACTCCAACCGTGCGACCAGAGCATTGGGTGATGTACTTTGATGGCTCACTCAACCTCGAGGGCGCAGGCGCAGGGGTACTCCCGATCTCTCAAACGGGCGAACAACTCAAGTACGTCCTGCAGATCTTCTGGAAGGTCTCAAACAACAAAGCCGAGTACGAAGCCCTTCTACATGGGCTCCGCCTCGCGGCTTCACTTGGCATCAAGCGGCTACTAGTCTACGGCGACTCCGCAGTGGTCATCAACCAAGTCAACAAGTCCTGGGACCGCAACAAGAACATGGACGCCTACTGCCTAGAAGTCCGCAAGCTCGAGAACAAATTCTATGGTCTCGAGTTCCATCACATCGTCCGCGACAACAACGTTGCAGCGGACGTCCTCTCGAAGCTCGGATCCACCCGCGCCCAAGTACCCGCGGGCGTCTTCGTCCATGAGCTTCACGCGCCATCCATCCCGGAGCCGGCGCCACCGACCACTGTGCCAGCCCATCCACCAGCTGGGCAGGAGGTCATGATGATCGACGTGGACTGGAGGCAACCCTTCATCGACTACCTCAGCGAGCAGAGGGTCCCCTCCGACAAGAACGCAGCCGAACAACTCGTCCGCCGCGCCAAGTCTTACGTCCTCGTCGGAGACAAACTCTACAAACGGGCGCATCCTCCGAGTACTCATGAAGTGCGTCCCCCGCGAAGAAGGCAAGGACATCTTGGAGGAGATCCACAAGGGCATCTGCGGCAACCATGCGTCTTCACGCACGCTGGTCAGCAAGGCCTTCCGGCGAGCCTTCTGCGGCCCCACGGCCACGGGCGATGCCGAAGAACTCGTCAGAAGGTGCCAAGGATGTCAGTTCTTCGCCAAGCAGCAACACGTCCCAGCCTACAAGCTAGTCACCATACCGCCAACCCGGCCCTTTGCCCGCCGGGGGGCTCGACATGATTGGGCCACCGCCAACTGCGCCGGGAGGATTCAACGGGGAGTGCGGTGGCTATCGACAAGTTCACCAAGTGGATCGAGGTCAAGCCGGTCACATGCCCCAAGGCCGACGAGTACTCGACTTCCTGGATGAACTCGTACACCGCTATGGGCTACCCCACCGCATCATCACGGACACCGGGGTCCAATTTCAACAACCACCGGTTCTCGGGAGTACCGCGAGAGCGGCGGAATCGACGTCAGATACGTCTCAGTCGCCCATCCGCGGGCCAACGGACAAGTCGAGCGCGCCAATGGGATGGTGCTCGACGCCCTCAAGAAGCGGCTACACGACGCTGCCAACTCCAAAGGGGGCAAGTGGATCAAGGAACTACCCAACGCACTCTGGGGGCTGCGGACTCAACCATCCAAGCCAACGGGGCAACCCCCCTACTTCCTGGTCTACGGCTCTGAAGCCATCCTCCCTGCCGACGTCATATGGAACTCGCCAGCAGTGGAGCACTACGACGAAGGCGTCTCAGAAGACAGCAGACGAGTTGATATCGACAGTCTCGAAGAAGCTCGCTGCGCCGCCCTCGTCCAATCAGCAAGGTACCTGGAGGGTATCCGACGCTACCATGATCGCAACGTCAAGGAACGCTCCTTCAACGTTGGAGATCTTGTCCTCCGCCGTATCCAGAACACGGAAGGACTCCACAAGCTCAGCTCCCCTCGGGAAGGCCCCTTCACCGTGTCCAAGGTGGCCGGGCCGGGCTCCTACCGCCTCCAAACACTTGAAGGCGAAGAAGTCAACAACTCGTGGAACGTCGACCAACTCTGTCGATTCTACGCCTAGTCTACACGACTACTCCGGGTTCAAGTCTACTCAACTACACCAACACCCTTTGCCGCAAGCGACCCTCCGGGTCCCGGCTCCAAGTCTCCGGACTACTCTCCACCGGGGTCCGGCCCGCACGGCTACCTACGGACCCCGGGGGGCGCGACGAGCGTCAAGGACTCCGGCGGTCTACCAAGAGACCACACTCCAAGATCCGGCGCCTGCTCGGCTACCTACGGATCGCGATCCGGCCTACACGGCTACCTACGGATCACTCGGCCGCAAGCGGCTACCCGCTCCGCCGCTACTTAGGCGTAAGCGGCCTCCGGGTCCAGGCGACTACTTGTAACTACGGCCCTGGCCACCCAGGTGTACTTCTTCAGTAATAAAGCTTGATTGTTCATCAACTTGTTTACTGTTCTGCTCCCTACGACGGGACTACTAAGCCGAGTACTACTACTCGCACTTACTCCACGATGGGCGCTCCGCACTCTGAGATCGCGGTTACGAGTACTCATTGATGGAAAATTTCACTTTATTAATACATGAACAGTTCATTACAAATGTCTCTGTACAATTATGGCTACTAATATCTATGCGAGCTACGGAGGTTCAACTTTTCGGCTACCGCTCCGCGATGGGAGCCATCTCGCTCCCGACGGCTCGCGTCTTGCTCATCCGAGCGGTTGGCGGCTACCCCGCCGGCGACCACCTCTACCGGAGCCTTCGGGAAGTACGACTTCATGAAGGCCGACTTGCCTTCGGGATCGACTTGGCCATGTGCTTGACGTAAGCGGCCGGCCGGCTTAGCGCCTACGAAGTCGATCCGCCGCAGGGGCGATCTTGGGGCCGCCCGGGTGCGGCACCGAAGCCTCGCGATCGGGAGAGCGGCCTCTTCAAGGTCCTTCAGCTGGGCCCGGAGCGCCTCGCAATCTTCATTCAACACGCGCAAAGATTTGTAGCAGGTTGACGAGATCCGGTCGGATGCAATCCGCAGCTCCATGTGCTTCTCGCACTCGAAGGCGAGCTCCTTGTAGTCGAGCTCAAGTACACGGCGGGCTTCCTGCTCCCGGTAGAAGAGGTTCTTCATGCTAACCTCCGAGGCCTTCAGTACTCCACCCGGCCCTCGAGTTCGTAAACAGAGCAACGGGGTCGAGCCTTGACGACTTCCAACAAGTAACCGACAAGCCAAGAGACATACCTTTATTCTTGTTGCGGAGACCTTTGTTCTTCCGCACCAACTCGTCGCCCTTCGCACCGCAAGTCCATGACGTCGTTGTGGTACTTGGCGAAGGCGGCATCGAGCTTCGACGCATCGCGGCCGCGTGCTTCCGCGACTTCAAGAGCTGCTCCTCCGGGGCCTCGCTCGGAGCACGGTGTCGCCATAACCCCGCGACGGATTCGACTTCTCGCGGGATCGCTCCGCGACGTCCTGCACAAGACAAGCTCAAGTCAAGCAGAGTACTCAACGCAAA
Source organism: Cenchrus americanus (assembly GCA_947561735.1). Lineage (NCBI taxonomy): Eukaryota > Viridiplantae > Streptophyta > Magnoliopsida > Poales > Poaceae > Cenchrus > Cenchrus americanus. The sequence goes on along the minus strand of OX387244.1, from coordinate 123,911,701 downwards.
GGATTGACTACTCGGGAGGCTACGGCTACGTACCTTCATCCACTGCTCGGCTCGTCGCATCGCCTCCGAGTGCTTTGCGCCGGCATCGCCGGCTCGACAAGGTCGTCGGCCAGGAGTTCAATCCCGCCGCGGCTACCCGACGTAGCCTCTGTCATCGGCGCCGAGCGGATAGGCTCCGCGTCTTGGATCTCGGGGGATCGGATAGCCACCTCCAGGGCAACCCCTGGCGACGTGGTAGCCGCTTCTCCCCCGGCGGACTTCTCGACGACTTCACCCGCGGGCTCGGGGGCTCCTTCCGCAGCCTCCGGGGCCTCCGCGCGTCAACTCCCGCACGGGTCCAATTTCAACAACCACCGGTTACGGGAGTGCGCGAGAACGGCGGGATCGACGTCGGATACGTCTCGGTCGCCCATCCGCGGGCCAACGGACAAGTCGAGCGCGCCAATGGGATGGTGCTCGACGCCCTTAAGAAGCGGCTACACGACGCCGCCAACTCCAAAGGGGGCAAGTGGATCAAGGAACTACCCAACGCACTGCGGGGGCTGCGGACTCAACCATCCAAGCCAACGGGGCAATCCCCCTACTTCTCCGGTCTACGGCTGCGAAGCCATCCTCCCTGCCGACGTCATATGGAACTCGCCAGCAGTGGAGCACTACGACGAAGGCGTCTCAGAAGACAGCAGACGAGTTGATATCGACAGCCTCGAAGAAGCTCGCTGCGCCGCCCTCGTCCAATCAGCAAGGTACCTAGAGGGTATCCGACGCTACCACGATCGCAACGTCAAGGAACGCTCCTTCAACGTTGGAGATCTTGTCCTCCGCCGTATCCAGAACACGGAAGGACTTCACAAGCTCAGCTCCCCCTGGGAAGGCCCCTTCACCGTGGCCAAGGTGACCAGGCCAGGCTCCTACCGCCTCCAAACACTTGAAGGCGAAGAAGTCAACAACTCGTGGAACATCGACCAACTCTGTCGATTCTACGCCTAGTCTACACGACTACTCCGGGGTTCAAGTCTACTTGACTACACCAACACCCTTTGCCGCAAGCGACCCTCCGGGTCCTGGTTCCAAGTCTCCGGACTACTCTCCACCAGGGTCCAGCCCGCGCGGCTACCTACGGACCCTGGGGCTGCGACGAGCGTCAAGGACTCCGGCGGTCTACCAAGAGACCACACTCCAAGATCCAGCTGCTCGGCTACCTACGGATCCGCGATCCGGCCTACACGGCTACCTACGGATCACTCGGCGCAAGCGGCTACCCGCTCCGGCGCTACTTAGGCAGTAAGCGGCCTCCGGTCCAGGCGACTACTTGTAACTACGGCTCGGCCACCCCGGTGTACTTCTTCAGTAATAAAGCTTGATTGTTCATCAACTTGTTTACTGTTCTGCTCCCTACGACGGGACTACTAAGCCGAGTACTACTACTCGCACTTACTCCACGATGGGCGCTCCGCACTCTGAGATCGCGGTTACGAGTACTCATTGATGGAAAATTTCACTTTATTAATACATGAACGAGTTCATTACAAATGTCTCTTCGTACAATTATGGCTACTAAGCTATCTATGCGAGCTACTTTGGAGGTTCAACTTTTCGGCTACCCCGCTCCGCGATGGGAGCCATCTCGCTCCGGCGGCTCGCGTCTTGCTCATCCGAGCGGTTGGCGGCTACCCCGCCGGCGACCACCTCTCTTGGAGCCTTCGGGAAGTACGACTTCATGAAGGCCGCACTTGCCTTCGGGATCGACTTGGCCATGTGCTTGACGTAAGCGGCCGGCCGGCTTGGCGCCTACGAAGTCGATCCGCCGAGGGGCGATCTTGGGGCCGCCGGGTGCGGCACCGAAGCCTCGCGATCGGGAGAGCGACCTCTTCAAGGTCCTTCGACTAGGCCCGAGCGCCTCGCAATCTTCATTCAACTTCTGCAAAGATTTGTAGCAGTTGACGAGATCCCGGTCAGATGCAATCCGCAGCTCCATGTGCTTCTCGCACTCGAAGGCGAGCTCCTTGTAGTCGAGCTCAAGTACCTGGCGGGCTTCCTGCTCCCGGTAGAAGAGGTTCTTCATGCTAACCTCCGAGGGCCTTCGTGCTCCACCGGCCCTCGAGTTACGTAAACACAGCAACGGGGTCGAGCCTTGACGACTTCCAACAAGTAACCGACAAGCCAAGAGACATACCTTTATTCTTGTTGCGGAGACCTTTGTTCTTCCGCACCAACTCGTCGCCCTTCGCCGCAAGTCCATGACGTCGTTGTGGTACTTGGCGAAGGCGGCATCGAGCTTCGATCGCATCGCGGCCGCGTGCTTCCGCGACTTCAAGAGCTGCTCCTCCGGGGCCTCTGCTCGGAGCACCGTGTCGCCATAACCCTGCAGCCGAGATTCGACTTCTCGCGGGATCGCTCCGCGACGTCCCGCACAAGACAAGCTCAAGTCAAGTAGAGTACTCAACGTAAAGGATTGACTACTCGGGAGGCTACGGCTACGTACCTTCATCCTTCGCTCGGCTCGTCGCATCGCCTCCGGGTGCTTTGCGCCGGCATCGCCGGCTCGACAAGGTCGTCGGCCAGGAGTTCAATCCCGCCGCGGCTACCCGACGTAGCCTCTGTCATCGGCGCCGAGCGGATAGGCTCCGCGTCTTGGATCTTGGGGGATCGGATAGCCACCTCCCGGGGCAACCCCCGGCGACGTGGTAGCCGCTTCTTCCCCGGCGGACTTCTCGACGACTTCACCCGCGGGCTCGGGGGCTCCTTCCGCAGCCTCCGGGGCCTGCGGCGTCAACTCCCGCACGGGTCCAATTTCAACAACCACCGGTTACGGGAGTACCGCGAGAACGGCGAGAATCGACGTCGGATACGTCTCGGTCGCCCATCCGCGGGCCAACGGACAAGTCGAGCGCGCCAATGGGATGGTGCTCGACGCCCTTAAGAAGCGGCTACACGACGCCGCCAACTCCAAAGGGGGCAAGTGGATCAAGGAACTACCCAACGCACTGCGGGGGCTGCGGACTCAACCATCCAAGCCAACGGGGCAATCCCCCTACTTCCCGGTCTACGGCTGCGAAGCCATCCTCCCCGCCGACGTCATATGGAACTCGCCAGCGGTGGAGCACTACGACGAAGGCGTCTCGGAAGACGATGAGACGAGTTGATATCGACGACCTCGAAGAAGCTCGGCGCGCCGCCCTCGTCCAATCGGCAAGGTACCTAGAGGGTATCCGACGCTACCACGATCGCAACGTCAAGGAACGCTCCTTCAACGTTGGAGATCTTGTCCTCCGCCGTATCCGAACACGGAAGGACTTCACAAGCTCGGCTCCCCTCCGGGAAGGCCCCTTCACCGTGGCCAAGGTGACCGGGCCAGGCTCCTACCGCCTCCAAACACTTGAAGGCGAAGAAGTCAACAACTCGTGGAACGTCGACCAACTCTGTCGATTCTACGCCTAGTCTACACGACTACTCCGGGGGTTCAAGTCTACTCGACTACACCAACACCCCTTGCCGCAAGCGACCCTCCGGGTCCTGGCTCCAAGTCTCCGGACTACTCTCCACCAGGGGTCCGGCCCCCGCGCGGCTACCTACGGACCCCCGGGGGCTGCGACGAGCGTCAAGGACTCCCGAGCGGCGGTCTACCAAGAGACCACACTCCAAGATCCAGCCTGCGCGGCTACCTACGGATCTGCGATCCGGCCTACACGGCTACCTACGGATCACTCGCTGCAAGCGGCTACCCGCTCCCGGCGCTACTTAGCCGTAAGCGGCCTCCGGTCCAGGCGACTACTTGTAACTACGGCTCGGCCACCCGGTGTGTACTTCTTCGTAATAAATCTTGATTGTTCATCAACTTGTTTACTGTTCTGCTCCCTACGACGGGACTACTAAGCCGAGTACTACTACTCGCACTTACTCCACGATGGGCGCTCCGCACTCTGAGATCGCGGTTACGAGAACTCATTGATGGAAAATTTCACTTTATTAATACATGAACAGTTCATTACAAATGTCTCCTTTACAATTATGGCTACTAAGCTATCTATGCAGAGCTACTGGAGGTTCAACTTTTCAGCTACCTGCTCCGCGATGGGAGCCATCTGCTCCAACAGCTCTGCGTACTGCTCATCCGAGCAGTTGGCGGCCCTACCCGCCGGCGACCACCCTCTACCGGAGCCTTCGGGAAGTACGACTTCATGAAGGCCGACTTGCTTCGGGATCGACTTGGCCATGTGCTTGACGTAAGCGGCCGGCCGGCTGCGCCTACGAAGTCGATCCGCCGGAGGGGCGATCTTGGGGCCGCCCCCGGTGCGGCACCGAAGCCTCGCGATCGGGAGAGCGACCTCTTCAAGGTCCTTCGGCTAGGCCGGAGCGCCTCGCAATCTTCATTCAACCTCGCAAAGATTTGTAGCGATTGACGAGATCCCTGGTCGAGATGCAATCCGCAGCTCCATGTGCTTCTCGCACTCGAAGGCGAGCTCCTTGTAGTCGAGCTCAAGTACCTGGCGGGCTTCCTCGCTCCCGTAGAAGAGGTTCTTCATGCTAACCTCCGAGGCCTTCGCTGCTCCACCCGGCCCTCGAGTTCGTAAACACAACAACGGGGTCGAGCCTTGACGACTTCCAACAAGTAACCGACAAGCCAAGAGACATACCTTTATTCTTGTTGCGGAGACCTTTGTTCTTCCGCACCAACTCGTCGCCCTTCGCCCGCAAGTCCATGACGTCGTTGTGGTACTTGGCGAAGGCGGCATCGAGCTTCGACGCATCGCGGCCGCGTGCTTCCGCGACTTCAAGAGCTGCTCCTCCGGGGCCTCGCTCGGAGCACGGTGTCGCCATAACCCCGCAGCGATTCGACTTCTCGCGGGATCGCTCCGCGACGTCCCGCACAAGACAAGCTCAAGTCAAGTAGAGTACTCAATGTAAAGGATTGACTACTCGGGAGGCTACGGCTATGTACCTTCATCCACTGCTCGGCTCGTCGCATCGCCTCCGTGTGCTTGCGCCGGCACGCCGGCTCGACAAGGTCGTCGGCCGAGAGTTCAATCCCCGCCGCGGCTACCCGACGTAGCCTCTGTCATCGGCGCCGAGCGGATAGGCTCCGCGTCTTGGATCTCGGGGGATCGGATAGCCACCTCCGGGGCAACCTGCGGCGACGTGGTAGCCGCTTCTTCCCCGGCGGACTTCTCGACGACTTCACCCGCGGGCTCGGGGGCTCCTTCCGCGGCCTCCGGGCCTCTCGCGCGTCAACTCCCCGCACGGGCACCCCTGCGGGGATGTCATCTCCTCCGGCGCACTTTGTCAACAAGGAACACGCGCATCGGTGCCTATGACTACTCATCTTGGAGTTCTACGACTTCAAGATGGGTACTCACCTTCGACTACGACCGCCTGCGGCGGCGGCGCTTCTCGGCGGCCCGGGGCTCGGTCGCGGCTTGGGCTTCGGGGAGCGGCCTCCTCGACCGACGGCGCGGTTTCCTCCGCCTCTCGCTCGTCGAGGGCTCTTCTCCGTCCCGGCTAAGATCCGTGGATTTTCTCGCGAAGTATCCACGGAGGGTCGTCGACAAATCGACTACTACAACGAGTACGCTCATGAGGACGTAGTACTTACAAGTTCGACCGGACGATAGTCACGGGCCGGAGCACCGAGGATGCGGCAATGTCAACCGATCCACCCTCGGCGGGCATCTCTTCTTCCGCCTCTCGCGGCTCCGCCTCCTCCACGGTGGCGGCGGCCGGCGCGACGTCTCCTACGTCCCCTGCGGCTTCCATCTCTCCAACGGCGGCGGCCGCGGGTACTCGCTCTCCCTGCGGAGCGGGGGCCGGGCGCTCCGGTGCGCGGAAGTTCTTCGACAAAGGTGGGGGCCGGACTTCGGCTTCCTCGCCGGTTCCCCCACTGTGGGCCACATGCCCTCGTCGCCCTCCTCCACGGGCTCTGCTGGCGGCACCTCCTGCACACAAAGGAATTCCACTCGTCGACAACGTACTCAAACAGGCGGGTACTCGACTACTCTGCTCAAGATGACTTACCTCCGAGGCGTGGTCTACGAGACCTTCATCTTCTTCGCCACCCGCTTCTTGGTGGGGTTGCGCGGCTTCCTCGGCGGCGCGGCAAGGCTAGCCTCCAGGCTAGCCGTAGGATCTTGAATGAGTGGCACATGAGGCAAGCTAGAAGCGGTCTGAAGAGTCTCTTCGTCTTCATCGTCGTCATCGGAGGTATCCTCCACGATGACGGTGTCGTCGCCTTCTCCAACTTCGCGGCGCTCCTTCACCTTCCCCGTCGCTGGGATCGCGATCCCGCTTGGTGGCGGCTGCGGCTCGGAGACAAACCGCTTCACATCATCCTGCGCAAAAGACACAAGGCGTCAGAAACTTCATTACGGGTACTCGCTACTCGACGAGGGGGCTCGGCTACTCACCTCGTTGGGCGGGCGCGCGGCGGAGTACTCCTCGACCGGACACGCCGTGTACGGCTGCATGTCCTTGAAGATCCTCGACAACCTCTCGACGATGTCGTTGTCGTCCGGCTCGCCCCCCCTACATCCACGACGTGTTGTTGTCGCCGGTGTACTCGTAGCCCATCGTATCCCGCGCCATCGGCCGGCCGGATTCTCGCGCTTCATGAAACCGAAGGCCACGTGCTCGGCCCTCGGTCCCGCATCTCCGAGCGTCTTGATGCGCGCTAGCAACTCGGGGAGCCGGATCCCCTCTTGCATGGTGGGTTCCGTGTTCCACCGCTCTTGATGCCTGGGCCGCCGTCCGCTCGGCTTCGGTAGCTCGGGATGGTGGTTCGTGATGTAGAACCATCTCGTCTTCCGGGCGGTGTTGGAGTCCACGAGCTTGTACGCCGAGTGCATCGCTCCGCGGCGTCCTCCCTCGCCTCGGATTCCGCCCCTCCGACTACTCTAGGGTTGGAGGCGCCGGGCCGCGGCTTCACGCGGGAGAACTTCCGGAAGAGCACCCGGTGCGGCTTGATTCCCAAGAAGGCTTCGCGAAGTGTACGAAGACGGATGTATGGAAGATTCCGTTGGGGTTCGGATTGAGGTACTCGATGCCGTAGTACCCGAGCGGCCCTTTGAAGAAGTCGCTTGCCGGGAGCGCAAGCCCGCGCTCCACGAAGCGCGAAAACATTGGGATCTCGTCTTCGGCCTTCTCCATTGGATAGGGGTCTCTGCGGCGGATCTCCACATGTCGATCTCCTTCTCCCCGATGAACCCGCCGTTCAACGGGGGTCGGCAGGTCCTCCGTCTTGACTTTTGATTTCTTCCACTCGCGGCTTGGATCGCCGCGCGGTGGAGACGAGGCGACGCCGCACCGGTGGCGGCCGCGGTGGCCTCCGCACGGCCTCTTTTCTTCCCGCCGGTCTTCGACGTCTTCGACGGCGACGGCTTCATTCTCCAAGTGCAAGGAGTTTTCACTCGCATCCGCTCGGGGGCTACCCTAAAAGGCTCCGGGTGGCGATGCGCTCGGATCTACTACGGCGGCAGCAGGCGCTGGAGTGGATCTACTTCAAGATTCAAACGGGAATGACTGCGGCTCACTTGGGTGAAAAACCCTAAGGGTTTTGGTTCTTATTTATAAGCCAAATCGCCTCCGTAACGGGCGGCTGGATAAGCCCACGCGCGGCTGACTCAGCGGCTGCGCGTGACTCTTCGTATTCTACTAGTCGATGCGACTCACCTCGGGGGCTCGGCTACTTCTACTCGACTACCTGGGAAGCGGCTAGTTTCAAGAGCATCTCAGGACACATTCTTCAAGAAGACCCTTCAATTCGAGAGGAAGTACTCGACTCAAGGCTCGGGGGCTCCGTGCCACGTGTCCTTCGGTTTTTTCTCTCCGGATTTTTCGGGATTATCTTGCCAAGATTCCAGGTGGACCCTGAGCCAGAGCCCGCGGCTCGAGGCTCGGGGGCTACCTCATGTGGAGTGCGGTTACGCAAGTCGCACCTCCATGACGGCTCCGGCTTCAAGACAAGATCGGCATTTCTTGAAAACCTTCGAAGGCGCATTTCAAGGACGCTTGGGACTACTCGAGAAGACTTCAAGATTGCTCAAACATCAGCTGGAGTACATTCCAGCCTCGGGATGCTTCGACTACTCTTGAGGACTTTTGACTTGTAGCGCTCAGGGACGCTTGAGGACTACTCGTTGAGGCCGTCAAGACTACTTGAAGCTATCCTTCTCGACTACAAAGTACTCGGGGGCTTGTCGTATGGACCTCCCTGGGCCCACTACCTCGGTGGGTACCAGGACCGACTACTCGGTGGGCCCCTAGGACTACCGGCTTGCGCTACACGGCATCGAAGGCGTGGAGCACAAGGACTACACGGAGTAGTACTCGGTTAGGAAGCTGTGCATGTTCCGCACTGTACAGAGGACTCCTAGACGTACTCGACTAGTACTCTCTTCCTACTCCGACTTGTAACCCTGCCTCCCGGACTATATAAGGCGAGGCAGGGACCGATCTCCATCATCCAATCTCCTCTCACACAACCCACGGCGCATAACTGCACCATCGTGTAATCGTGCCCTATCAATCCAGAGCTACGCAGCATACAGGACGTAGGGTATTATGCACCTCGCGGCCCGAACCTGTCTAAATTGTGTGCCACGTGTCTCTTCCTTCGAGTTACCGATCTCGGCGAGTCACATTCATCTACTTCGGGTACTCCCCGTAGTAGGTTGCCGGTCTAAAACACCGACAGCCCACCTCGGCCTCGCGTACGACAACGGAGCGGCACGGCGGGCGCGGTGCTCGGGTGCGCCCGACGCTCTGGCCGGCGCGACGTCGCCGCATGGCGACAAAACTAATTTAACTAGCACCGTTTGAAATGGAAAAACTCCAAAAATTGCAACTAAACTGCTCTAAGTTGTGAATAGGAAAGTTGTAGATCTCACTACCCTCTACAACTTTTACAAAGGCTCTAGGGTGTTTTTCTCAACGGAGTTTGCACAATCTGCTGCCAAACTTTGAATGCCGCCATGTCTCGGTGAACATGAGCTGCTGGCAGTTGACCAAGTTTTTCACCTTTTTCCCCTCAAAATTTGAAATGCCAATCTACATGAAAGTTGTATCTCACGACAAACTGGACAACTTTCATATTGGGAGATTTTGAAGTGTTTAAGTGAAATTTGGAGAACGCAGCAAAAGTTCCGGCGGACGTTCAAAGACATTAGGGTTTCGGTGGGGTTTTACTGTGCCTTTGACCAAGGGTTGACCACAAGTGTGTGTTGACTTGATCAAGAGGGTCATTAGGGTTTGTCGGTGAGGTTTTCGAGGTGATGACCCAGGTTGACATAGGTTTGACCAATGTCAGCAGGTTTGACTCAGCTGATTCGGTTATTAGCGTTAATGATGCTAATTAAAAACTTGGGGCGTCACAGTACCCACAGAAATGGTGGCAGCCGCAGCTGGCTGCTGGGGTTTCTCATTAGGGTCCTTGTAATAATAGAGGATCCAGCCATCTTTCTATGTGTGATGTGTGGTGCTCCATCCTCCCATTATTGTTGTAATTCCGGTGAGCTGCAAGCACGTGCGCGCACGGAGAACTTTAGTGAGCTGCAATCACACACGTAGCTCCTCGACCAGCGGTGACACCACGACAAGCGACACATATGCCACCGTGAGGCACTCGAAGGCGTGGACCAGGTGTCGCGCCACCACATGCTGCGCCACGGTAGTCTTTCCCCAAGCATGCAGCAGTCGTGCCGACACCTGCATCGGCGACAACAGCATGGCGGCGCCGGCCTGGTTCGCGGCTCTGGATAAGAGGCAACACGGTGTTCGTTGGAGGCATGAACGGCTTGGTCCTATGTGAAAGCCAACGACCCATGGGTGGGACGGATTTTAACCATATCCACCCAGCCTGTATAAGAATCCTTTCCACATTTTGGGTCGGGTCATGGACGAGTGGGTTAAGTAGGTTGACTGACCCCTGCACAAGCCTAGTTTCAACTCATGAACTACCTCATGTAAAATAAGTACTCCTTCTAGGATGTTCCTCCCTTAGATGAAGCCAGTCTGGTTATCCCCAATGACCATGGACAAAGTAGTTAGCCTATTAGTCAACACTTTGGTAATACTCTTATAATCCACATTCAATAGACATATGGGGGCAATATTGCTTGGTATTGTTTGAATCTTTCAATTTAGGCACTAGGGTTATAACTCTATAGTACAATATTTTAATGTACAGGCCCCCTTTGTGGAAGTCTTTCAACATGGCATTTAATGGCCATTTATTATTGACCAGAAAGTTTTGAAGAAGTGGACCCAAACCCATTCAGGTCTAGTGATGAGTCAACCCTCATGTCAAAGATTGCCTTCTTCACCTCCTCTTCTTGAAAGTGTGTGGTCAAGCTATTCTTCTGTTCTAAAGATAGAGTGTGTCGACCTACCTGAAAGTTATCACTCAAACTTAAATTGCTCTGAGATTAAGACCCAAACAGAGTTTTGTAATAAGTCGTCACATGTTCCATTATTCTTCTTGGGTCTTGATCTCCCCATGATCAGTTTGCAAGGAAATTATGGTTTTTCGTCCTACTTCCATTAGCATATTGATGGAAGAAGTTTGTATTAACATCTCCTTCTAGTATCCACCATGCCACTCCCTCTCTGTTGCTAGTATAATGCCTCCTGATTATATATATGCTCTAGCTTAGCCTCTAGTTCATATCTTTGCTTCTAGAGATCTGCCGGAGGAAGCCATCCCATCAATCAGGTTGTCTAGCTTCTAGATCCTGGAGAAGTTCCTTTTTTCATTAATTTCTTCATCTCACCTATTTTTTTTGAAAGTTCTAACCTTTTAAAAACTGTCTAAGAAAACATAGGCTTCCATGCCAATTGTCATGGGAATAACTATTCTTCAGTCTCCTTGCCACACTTTCTTCCCATTTCTTCTTCACCAAATCAAGAAAGTTTGGCTGCAAGAGCCATTGCTTTCCAAAGTAGAAGAATTTTGGTCTAGGTGCTTCGTGCTCCCTAGAATCCAAGATGATCGAGGCATTGTCTGACCCAACTCTAGTAGGACTACATGCTGTGTAGAGTGGTAAATTAACTTCCCATTCAAATGATATAAAGAATATTTCCAAATTCACCAAGACTTGCTTGTCTGGGTAGACCTAGCCCTAATCACCTCCCTCAAAATTATGGTAACTAATGAAGTTACTAAAGTTGTCCATGACATGGTGGTTGTTAATATTTGAGTTTTTTCTCATCCTCATTACTAATGAGGCTGAAATCCCCTGCCACAACTAGGGCCAGTCCACCCTGACTGCAAATATCATTGAGTTCGGAGAGGAATTAGAAGAGAAATCATGTAGGGTCAGACCATTAACTGTTATCACATTCCACCTAAGATTGGTCAGCCTATTTCTCGGATTGTTGTCTTGATGAAAAAACATTGGCGATGTGAGTTTCTATCTCTAGGATGTCTACCTTGACACATATTGGAATACCCCCAGATCTACCTTTAGAGGATGACCATAATTAGGAGAAGTTTAGCTTAGCTCCCCCTAGTAACTTTCACAAATCATTTTCAGAAAATATAGCTTGATAGTTTCATGGAAGCCTACTATATCTAGAATATAATCTTGAGTTGAACATGTCTTTGTCTTGCACACTTCCCTGAGCCCCGAACATTCGACACATCAAGATTCTCATTATTCACGAATAGAAAGAGATCCACCTCTGCAGCCGCCACCTGATTCCATAGGTAACACTACTGAAAAAATGGACATTTGTACTCGACCACAACCCTCATTTGTACCGGGCATTGAACTGGTACAAACTATTTGATACAAAATGAGGGAGGCACATTTATACCGGGTGACATACCCGGTACAAATGTGAACATTTGTCTCGGGGTGTGTTACACCCTGGTACAAATGTGTTTGGCCTCCTCGAGCCCTCTTTTCCTTCCCTTTCCTTTTCTTTTTTCTTTTCTTTTTCTTTTCTTTTCTTTTCATTTCATTTCTCATCTCATGTCATCTCATGTCATCTCATCTCATCTCATCAAATTCATAGAATGAATACAAGATTCACAACAAGCCCAAAATCAGAAGAGTTCTAAACCACGCAATCTCAATACATCTCACAATATTACATCACATCTCGCAATCTCATACATCTCACAAGAACACAAATGCAAGACTCACAACACAAAGCCACGATTCACAGAATCAAAAAAAAGAGAATGCACATCTACTAACAAGAACACAAGGACTCACATTCGTGCATGGCCTCCCCATGCCGGTGGCTCCCGGCCTCCGTGCTCGGTCGGCCTCCCCTGGTCACCGCACGCCTGTGGCGCCGTGCTCTAGGCCAGGAGCCCACGTGCCACCGGTCAGAGGCCGTCTGTTGTTGACAGTTGTTAAGTTCCTAATTTAGCCGTCAATATACTCATGAATAAAGGCGCAAAAGGCATTTCTTGCACACATTTATGTAAGAATAATATAGTTCCACTTGTCCTTGGAGATTATTTGATTATAAGAAAATAAGTGCAAAAGAAGTGACAAAGTCACCTTCTATGGTCCATGCCACATCACCTCAGCCAAGGGGGGCTGTCACCTAGGATTCCATGCATGCAAGCCATGTCATCAATCCAAGGGAAGCACACCCCGATGAATCAAAGGACGACACGTGGACATCACATGGATTGAAGGGCCCACGGGGACCCAAACCTCCCCAAAACCGTGTGGACACCTAGAACTACCATAATGACTCACCTGCCAGCCACCACGAGAAAGCACAAAGTGAGGGGCCCACCAGGGGGTCGACCGACCCCTTAGATCGGTCGAACCGACTTTGGTTCAACTGATCTCCCTCCTCCACGTGGTGCTTCCTGGTTGGTCCTATAGTGGATTCTCGGGGTGTTTGGGGGGGCTCACACACCGGTACCCGTGCTTATAAGTAGAAGGGGAGGGGTTCATTTCTTAGCAACTCACTTTGCAACCCCTCTCTCACTTTTGGTTTCCAAGGCTAGGAGGTAGGCTAGAGTAGTTCTACTTTAGGTTCCAAGTCTACTTGGGATCTAGGTATGAGTCCTCTTATATCTTTATTTCTTTGTGTGACTTTGATCTACTTCAGTTATTTAGCTATTTCACATAAAGTAGTGCTTGCATGCATGGGTGATTTGTTCATGTGTTCTTCATCTGTTAATCATTTAGAGGCTCCTGTTCTTGATGAACAAGGTCTTTCGATCCAGTTGACGGATGACTTATTCATGTTTTCTTCGTTTGTTCATAAGTTAGAGGCTCGTGTCCTTCGTGAACATGACCCTTTGATCCTATGGAATAGACGTAGAAGAACAAAAGTCCGTTTGCATGACTAGCCTAGTTTGATCTTGTTAGATTACATATTTGTGTTGTATGAAGTTTGAGTTCAAGCTACGGTACTCGGTGTAAGTGGCCAGTTATCTGGTGGCTCTGACCTTGGTCACAATAGCCTAGGTCGGTCAGTGTCTAGTTAACAATGCAAGCATGGTGCTTAGGTTGAGTAGCTGCATTGCATATGAGTGTGCCCCACAATTTGTCTTGAGGTAGGCCGCGGTAGTGACAGTCGTTGGACCCTTTGTAATCCTCCACGTTCTGTATTGCTGTAGGAATCTAATTAAAGTCTAGCAACCGTTGTCGTGCAGAAGCGGCATGGGAGGCTAGCTCCCCATTTGTGCCTGGGTGCTGAGCTGATATTCATATAATGCTTGTGTGTCTAACTTGTATCTGCTGACATTATGTGTTGCGTACATTAGAACCTAGAACTAACTCGTATGTTGCCTCCTAAGCCATAGTGTACCTTTGATATTGAGTTCAAGTGTGTTCACACTACCCTATCATTTCATATCTTACCCCTGTACTTGAGAATCTGATTTACTTCCATTTATGATTTATATTCATTGCAATAGTGTTGGTCTTGTTAATCCAACCATGCCTTGGATTCCATACCCTTTGGAATACTCCTTTGGTATATCCGTGCGCTTGTGGATTCCTTGTGACCGTTATAATTACCATCAGACATTTCTAGCATCGTGGCTAGGAACTCACGAACTTAGCAACGATGTTAAGAAATGCCAACACCCTCGCGCCGGCGCCTTGGCCGGTGGGCCACGTTCCCCTGCGCCCGCCGCGCCAAGAGGCAGCACTTGTGAAAGGACCTTGATGTCGCCTAGAGGGGGGTGAATAGGCGCGACGACCAAATTAAACTCTTTCTCCCCGCAAACTTGAGCTGATAGTATTCCACCGGTTAGACTGGTGGTGATGACCGGTCAGACCGGTCAAGCATTGGACTTCACAGGAGACATTAGTCAGACCAGTGAGCCTAATCGGTCAGACCGGTGTAGCACAGAGCACCTACAAAAACAACTTCAAGCTCCTCTTGACTTCTAGCACGAACCAAACTTGGTGAGTGGCCTTTGTAGATGATCACAAGCAAGGTAATGAGCCCTGGACACACAAGTAGCACACCCAAGTAGATCGAAGCGGAAGCAAATCAAATATGCTAGAAAAACAATTTAGAGAGGCAAACCACATGAAGAAGCAAGGATTTGTTTCCCGAAGTTCACCGCCCACTAAGGAACGACTACGTCTCCGTTGAGGAGCTTGTAAGGGACAATTCCCACAACAAGCCGGGTCTCTTTCAACAACTTTCCTCCTTTCCACTAAGGGGATCTTTTCCACGAAGAGGCAAGATCGCAACCCTTACAAACTTACCGCTGCTCACCACAACCTTGGGAGCTAGCCGGCGACACCTAGCCGTCTAGTAGGCAAACCTCCAATAGTAACAAACGCTTCAAAACTTGTAGACGCGAAACCAAAGTGCTCAAGCTATGGAAATGCTCTTGTTAGCTCACAAGGTCGCTCTTGAGCTCACTTTCTCAACTCAACACCAAGGATATGGCTTGAATCTACAAATCTCACAAAGAGAGGGTTGGGGTGAGCCACTAAGGCTTGGAGCTTGTTAGAAATGGCTTAGGACCTCAGCAATGTCACTAGAAACAGCAGCCTTCACTTGAAGAAGGCTTGAGGTATTTATACCTTTCAAAGGAGAAAACTAGCCATTGGTCCTCGGGCGGCACCGGTCAGACCGGTGCCCCACACCGGTCAGACCGGTGTTTGAAAAACTAGCCGTTGGGGCTAGCGGCACTGGTCAGACCGGTGCCCATGACCGGTTAGACTGGTCAGGCCCGAGACACCTTTCTATGAATCTAACACTTCATCACCAAGATGAAATAGCTCGGGTTAGGTTAGGAGGGTTTGTTAGCACACTCTAGGGCTCTCAAGGCTAGATCTCACTTAGGTCAACTAATGAGCACTTTGACTTGGTCAACTCGCTAAGTTGTATCCCTCTTGATAGTACGACATACCTATACTCAAGAATGAATAAAACACTTTGTTGATCTCTTGAGCTTGAATATCTTCAATCTTGCCATACTTGATCAATATCCACTTGAAGGATTTCAACATAGCCTTTGACTTGAGCACGTCCATACTTGAGCTTGTGACTTAGGATCTTTCCATACATCATAGGAATCCACACTTGGATCCATGAGTAACACCATATTGTCAATCTCAATCATGTTGATGACTTGCATTGCTTCCCTCGGTTAAGGTTTGGATATGATACTTGGAGACCCCACGGATGTTAGAACTTCACCTTAGCAAAAAACTAATGGCGGCTTAGCTACGGCCGCAAAGATTGCTTAGTCCCTCACCCTAGACACCTCGGTTGATCTCTTCATCACTTACCCAATCCACTTTTGAGTTCCACTTTGCTTCATACACAATTAACCTTCATTTGAAAATCCGCTTCAAATGCTTGATCTTGATTGACAACGAATGTGCAAGCTTCCAAATTAGAACCATAATATGTACACTCATCCTTATGTCCTCTTTCAATAAACACATAAAGCCTTGCACTTGACTTAGAGAATCACCATCTTCTTTTTTGTGATCCTTATAATTTTAATCAAGCTATGTCTCGTTATGGGAGACCATGAATTGACCTTCACAAATTATCCCAATATTTATCTTCATTTATTGCTTGATATTTGTCACTTATGAATTAGGATCAACCATATATTTGTCTTCTCCAATGTGAGCCATACAATATTCATCTATAAACAAATACTTTAAAAATTGCTCATGAATATATAAATATAACCTGCTCACAATCTTAGACAAATACATTGGTCCGTTAATCGCCTTGTCATTCAATTCTCCAAAATCCACTTAGGGGCCTAGATGCACTTTCAATCTCCCCCTTTTTGGTGATTGATGACAACTCGATTAAAGTTTACAAATAAAACATTAAAGCACATTTAGATTCTTAGATATAGCTAGAGCTCCCCCTTAATTTGTGCTTTGAGTTGAATTTCAAAAATTTGGCCTCAAATGCCAATAGCACAAATTTAGAAGAAAGCGCATGTGAGCTCCCCCTATATCTTAGAATTAGTGGAGTGCAACATTTGTGAGCGAAAAGTAAAACACCGTGATGCATATGACAAGATATGCACAAAGGAAAGAACAAGTGCATCGATCGGGGCAAAGACCGGTCGGGCCGGTGCCCCCGGGCCGGTCCGCTCGTGTCCGGCCAGAAGACACCTAGCCGGGCGGCACCGGTTGGACCGATGCCCCTGACCGGTCAGACCGGTCAGGTCCAGCTAGAGCACAAAGCAAAAAGGAGTGTGCTATTTGGTCGAAAATGATTAGGCTGGGGTTGCAAGCCGGCTTAGATCATTTTGCTCCATTTAACCGACACAAACAATACATCAATCAATATATACATCACAATCTAGCAATAAAGTCGCTTAGATATTACAATAAGGTTCAAACACATAGTAGCACTCAAGCAAATGTTCTCAAGTCCACTACGATAGAGTTCTAGATTTATTACAAGCTGCTCTCATCAGCCAACAGGCGCTGGTCAGACCGGTGCAGGGCACCGGTCAGACCGGTGCAACACAGACAACACCACTGAGTTGAAGACTTTAATCCAAATCTTCTCCCCCTTTTCCATCAAGCATCCAAAAGAGGGCCTGGGGAAGAAGTAGTTGTTGATCACTGTCCCTGTCATGAGTCCCACACCGGGCTGCTAGGGTGCGAGCTCCCTCCTATAAAAGAATTAGAAAATTAGACAATGTAGGAGAGATACGCTAGATATGGTGAAAAGATAGATAGGAACATGAAGATCATCAACCATACCCTGATAAGGAGGTGGATACCTTGACCAACCAAAGATCTCAGTAGAAATGTGTTCTGCCCAGTCCGGAGGAGCCTCTGACCCATCTGCATCATCCGGAGGTGGAGGTGGGGCAACAGGGGTGCCAAAAGGTGGAGGGTACACTACTGGTCCCTGTGGCATACCGTAGGGCTGAGGGACCTCTTCTGACCCAAGTGGTGGAGGAGGTGCAGCTGAGGAGGAGCTACCCTTGCCGGACTCGAAGAACATTGACCCATACTCGTTGATCATGTTTGAATTTATCATCATCCTTATCCGCTGATCAAACAACGGGATCTCAACCTCAGGAGGAATGGGAGAGATAGGTGAACAGGGCGGCTGAAATCAAAAGTGGTTATGGAGCTACTTCATTGTGTCCCTGTCCTTCTTCCTCTCTATCCGAGTCCGCTGCTACTCCACCTCTATGTCATACTGGCTCTTACACATCCCAAAGAGCATATTCAGAAAACTACGGAGCGGAGAGTTGGATTTCTTTGGCTGACCATACTGTCCAGGCCCCCACCGGTCAGACCGGTGAGAGGCATCGGTCAGACCGGTGTCGGCCTTGGCAGTGGGTCGCTGCTGAAACTACTGCCAATCAACTCCTACCTCTACACCTTCTTCCGCTGTAATCTCAGGCTCTCGCTCAGGAGAAGGGACAATGGGGTTCTTCACCGGGTTGGGCCTCAGTGGCTTGTGAATGACGTCCTTTGGAAACTCAACCCTAGACACCCTCTCAATCATAAACATAATATACGGGCTGTAGATGCAGATCATCTTAGGATCCTCTGATAAGTACTTGATCTCCTGCCAAATGTAGTCGCCCACACTAAATGGGTCAGCCCCCGGTTTCAAAGCTATCATCAAGTTCTTCATGAATCTAGAAATATCAGAGGGATTTCCATCCCTAGGAGCAATGGTCGCCCGAAGAAGCCTGTTAAGTACTAAGTAGTAAGTGTAGAACCCCTTCACGTGACCAACATTAGCCCTCTGATCCCTAGGATACATGAAGTACAAAGTCTCTGGCTCAAGCAGACCACCATTATGCAGCTTAGGATAGTCCATATCGTCAGCCCCCAAACCAAAGAGTCAAAAACTGGGAAAAGCGAATGGAATGCTTGTTCCCATTAGTCATCCATGTCATAGCTCTCTCTCTCCCTCTATGTGGCCAAAGTGAACCGTGGCATAAAACTGAACAATGATTTCTCTGTTCCAATCCTGCCTAAAACCCATGAGCTCCTTCACCCTCTGGCGACCACACACAGTGCTGAGCTCAGTGAAGATAGGGTCATTCTTACTCTCCATATAGGTCCAGTCCACGTACTGTGCCATGTGAGTAATCTTGGGCTTCTTTATGATTATCGTGGCATAGTAGTCCTGCTGGAACGTAGCCCAAAACCTCCTATCTGTGGCTGTCCTCTCACTGGCATAGGGATCTTTATCCCTCAACTTCTGCAACTTCTTTGTCATTCCTGCCCCATGATACTTTATTGGCTTGTTGGGAAACATGTAGATAGGTTTGACAACTCCCTTCATGCACCATCATCATCATCATCCATAGGATCATCATCCTCATCCCTCTCCTGACCACCTAGGTCTTCCTCCTCATCCTTCTCATCCTCATCATCCTCATCCTCTGTAACTGGTCCTTTTCCATGATGCTGCACATGAAAGACATTGGGGTCAACATAGTTCTCATCCTCAACGTCATCATCACTGCTCGTCCCCGTGTCACCACCCAAATCCACTTCTTGTTCCTCATTTCTCCTCTTAGGTGCACGCTCTTGCAGGTTCCTACCACCTGCACTGCCACTGCCACCTGCCTCACGATCATGCGGGAGCTCTCTAGGTGTCAACCTTGTTTTCTTGCTCCCGGACTGCTTCATCCTTAGCATAGAGATGGTCCTAAGTCACAAAGGATATAACAAGATAGTATAAGACATAGGAATGAGATTTGAATTGAATTGAAATTGAAATTGACAAGTTGGGACAATTAGGTCGGTTATGTGCGTGTTCCTCACTAAATCTTATTTTTATGCATCAACAATACATGAAAAAGGACCGAAAAGATAAATCAACAGTAGTATAGGGCCTTGGACTAATGAATTCCACGAGTTTTGGTGAATTATATATTTTTAGGGACTATTCAGGAAAATGCGAAAAGAATGAATTCTAGAAGGCTCCAGAAGACCCCCGAACTCAACCGAAGTGGGGTCCAAGAAATTAAGCATCTAGAAGGGACAAGAGGACACACGTGGAGGCAGAGCCCAGCCGGGGCCGAGCCCAGGCCGACCGGACCTATAGGGAGGCCGATCAGGCTCCCCCTGGCCCCGATCAGGCCCTGCTTCGGAAGGTTCCTCCACCGCCTCTTAGGGTTAATCTAAACCACTTGTTTAAGTTGGTTTGATCCTACAACAACGGATTATCCTTCCGGGCTATATAAGCAACCCCAGACCCCCCTAGGGCATGGTATGCATCTCTCAGAAGATCATCATCATCATGCCAAGACAGGAGAAGAAGAGGATACATCAGAGATAGGATAGCTACTTCATAGTTCAAGATCTAATTTCTAGATCAAGAACCTTGTTGTAGATAGAGAGTTAGATTCGAGTAGAGTTGAGCTTTGCTCTAGTTCTAGTTTTGTAAGTTATCAAGATTCAGTTCTCATATTGTTTCTCAATGACTTTATAGTATTTCAATGTTATGTATGCAATTGCTAAGTTCTTACTTTATTCTAGTAGTATATTTGATATAGTCATGATTAATGATAAGTCCACACACTTATTCGTAGAGCTCCTAGTATATTATGCGCATATGCTAGGTAGTACGAAGTATGTAAGCATGGTGCTTAGATATAATTTACTTGCGGATTCACCTTATACTCCGGGTCGTGTGGTAGATCGTGGGCGTGACAGGCCTATTGAGTCCTTTGCAGTTCACCCCCCGAGTATAATACTAGTCGAACAATGATTCTTGGGAGGATCAAGTTTCATCCTTGATCTTCTTGGGTAATTTATACATGACTATGCTTGATGTGATGATATGCTACATTAGAACAGATGAATAACTCAGTCTTTGTATGCTATATAGAATTGTGCCTCTTAAGTAAATCCTATTCTAATCTAGACTAGGAATAGTATGTTCAATGCTCCACATGTGCCTCTGCCTGTCTGATTTATCATTACCTTATCATTTGGCTTACCCCTATTAATGTATGTGCCATTCCATCAAAGTCCATAAAGTAATCTACTGCCATCCCTATGTCTGTTGTTACATCCATCCATCTTCCTCGTGGATTGTTGACGGTGAAAATCCGTCAACCTAGCCATGAGTTTACCTTCGGTGTTGGCATGAGTTTTATACCTTATCCATTGGTACTAACCCCCGTAATATAACAAGTTCACGTGTGCATGTCGGTTTCGGAGTTTAATGTTTATGCAGGGTTTTAGTGTTGAATGCAAGACTTTCGGGATAAGTTCATCAAGCACCTCATGACAAGACCTTGAAGCCCTGAACAAGTCATGCAATGAAGCAAACTTAACTCCAAGAAGCCGGGGACTTGATCCGAGAAGACGACAAACTCCAGGGACCTGACCAGAAAAGTGCTGAATCTTGCAAGACAAGGAGTTGAGTCCAATTCGGAGAGAAACCGACGACATGGACCTACATGCAGAAGGGGGAAACATCCAGGAAGCAAGGGAACCGACGTGGGGCAAAGGAGCCCACGGGCTGGGCCTAAATGGGCCCAGGCCGGCCGGCCCAGGCCGGTCGGCCCCGGGCCCATTTTGGGCCCAAACTCGCCCTCCTTTGCCCTAGCCGCCAATCGGGCTATTTATAGTCCCCTGACCGAGAGCCACGCAGAGAAGATTTCGTCTTCGGCCGCCGAGAAGCGAGAGAAGAGAGGGACACCATCTCGGAGAGGAGAGGGTCGAGCTAGTTGACTAGGGTTCCCCTAGCCGACGTGGGAACCTTGCACGGAAGACCACGTCGGAGTTCCCGAGCTAGAAGCAAGATCAAGGAAGGATCCCGGTGGTGATCTTGTGTATGTATCATTGTTATAGTTGAATTATCAAGTTGAATCTTTTCCTAGCGATCAAGTGTTTCCTCGAAGATTTCATTTTTCGATCGGCTTTGCTTATTCCAATTCTATTCTCGAGATAGATTACATAGGGTGTTCTTGTAGCCGCGGTGGCTAGAGGTACACGCCGGATCTTCGAAAGAATCTCGACTTGTCTTTTGACTCGCCCTAAGCTCCCCGCATGAATAGGGATACGTTGTGACGAACGGGGGTCTCGAAAGGCGGATGTTTTCGGATTTGGACGGGAAACCACGATTTAAAGAGGCTTCTATTAAGATTCGATTTGCTACTTCTTCTCTTGCTTGGAACTTCAACAAAAGGCTTACCCCGATCCCTCTAGATCGGTTTATCTACCCAATCTTACTTTGTTTTCTCCGGTTTTTAGTAGATTAGATTCGTTTTGTGTCATTTACTTAGATGCATTAGGTCTTTTATCGAATATTGAAGTTACTTGGCTTTAATAGATTAAGTCTTGCATCACACATTTGTTCCACGGATTCGATACCTTGGGTTCACCACTCGAGGGAAGAAGGGTCCCTTGACTACGACGGGAGACTTGTACGCTTGCGAGTCACGAACGAACTTTGATACAATTAGTAACCGTCAACAAGCCCCTTTTTACGGCGCCGTTGCTTGGGAACAAGTGATCAAGATTTGATTTTTTTATTGCTTTTTTTTTGTAATTTTCAGTATTCTTTTTGTTTTTTTTGCATCTACTAAATTTTGATCATCCTCAAAATACATCTAATCTAGTTTGTCTAACTCTAGTCTTTATAGATTTGTTTTGTTTTCTAGTTTTTTTTTTTGCATACTTTGTTTATTGCTAACCCTAACGGGAGATGGACGGCTACCTCTCCAACAAACCCTATAATTTTGTGGATGATCCGGAAAAACTTTACGAGCTAAGGAGACGCGAAGCACATCAAGCTAAAAAGCCGGATTTTGTAGATTCGGAGTCGGAAGACAAAGGATCGCGAGGAATCTCCGAAGAATTCACCACCTCAAAGTCCGCGGGAGAATCGACCTCCACCAATGGGTGACCAACCACCGGAAGAACGCAAGATTGGGGAGCTATGCACCCCAGACATCATCGACCTACCAATCTTGAACCTCGAGGAGATCGGAAGACCGTTCGAGATCAAGACCTCAACAATCCGCATGGTGCAACATTCACCCTTCACCGGCAAAGAGGATCCGAACCTTCACCTCCAAGCATTCATTCAATTATGTCAGACTTTCAACATGGATGGGGTGACTCAAGATCAAATGAGAGCAAGGCTTTTTCCGTTTTCACTACTCGGGAAGGCTTTGCAATGGTTCCACTCTCAACCGGCGGAGACGGTGCAAAATTGGAACACGTTGATGAAGGCTTTCATGAAGGAATACTACTCACCGGGTAAAACTCAAAGCTTGCGTAATAAGATTGCCACCTTTGTTCAATATCCTACGAAACTATCTCGGAGGCATTCGAGCGCTTCAACGAGTACACCGGGCGGTTCCACATCACAAGTTCCCGAAAGAAGACCTCGTGCAAAAGTTCTATCAAGGACTCACCATGGCGTCAAGGACGATCATCGATACATCGGCGGGAGGGTCTATCATCGAGCTTACACCGACGGAAGCTTTCACGCTATTCAAGAAGGTCGCGGATAATGACACGTGGGCGTCATCCGGGCGCCTACACCCGGCTCAACCCATGGGGAACGTCAAAGGAGTCTTGCAAGTGGAGAAGGAAGACATACTTGAGGGCAAGATCGACTCGCTCATGAGGAGGTTGGAGAAGATGGAGATAGAAAAGAAAGAGGCTCAAGACTTGAAGGCCGCCGAAGCAAGGTCCACATGCGAAGAATGTGGAGAGTATGGCCATGTCCGCAAAGATTGTCCGGAGGAAGCCAAAGTGCTCGACTACATGAGGAAGGGAGAATTGCCGAACTTCCGCTACGGGCAAGGTAGGCCTCAATTCAATGCAAGCTCATCTATTCCTAACGCGGTTCCGCTTCGTATACAATTGAAGGAGTTCATGGATGAGCAAGCTAAGATCAACAAGGACACCGTCACCAAGTTCAAGACCATAGACAAGGTGTTGGAGAACATCGATAGCAAAGTGACGGAGGTCGGAAGTTCCAATCATCAAGTGCTCAACATGATGAAGATGCTCGAGACGCAAGTTGGACAACTTGCGGGGCGCCCTCACTAATGATGAAGGGAAGCTTCGGGACAACCCAAATGTCCCGAATCGGCGAAGGCCATTCAAACGCGTTCGGGGAAGGAGACCGAAGATCCGGAACGTTCCGCGGGAGCAAGGAAGCTTAAACCGTCCACCGAGGTGGAAGGAGTCTGCTAAAGAGAAGGTTACGGGGATCGTCACCGAGGAACCCGAATTTGAGATGCGGAGGATGACACGAGGATACCGCAACTCAAGCCACGCTACTTTCGAGGTAAACTTGACAACCACTTTGAGAAGTTTGTGGAAGTTGTGCGTAGACTTAGCATCAACATGCCATTACTAGATGCCCTACAAGTACCTACATATTCTCGTTACTTTAAAGATATACTTGCAAATAAATATGAGATAGCAACACTCGGGGTAGATCATGTCAAGATGTCCGAGGAGTGTAGTGCGGCTATTGCTTATGGGCTAGAGAAGCAAAAAGACCCCCGGTGCCCCACAATTCCATGTTCAGTTGGTTCTTTCAACTTCGAGAAGGCGTTATGCGACCTTGGAGCTAGTGTGAGCGTCATGCCGAGGGATGTGTTCGAGAAGCTACGCCTACCGATGGAGCCTACGGGAATATGTTTGGAGTTGGGAGACAACTCCATTCGCTATCCCTTGGGCATTGCTGAAGATGTACCCGTGAAGATTGGACACCACTTCATCCCCGTCGACTTCGTTGTGCTCGAGATGGGAGAGAGGGAGAAGCCGCCGCTCATCCTAGGGAGGCCGTTCCTCAAGACCGTGGGAGCTACTATTGATGTTGGCAAGGGGGAGATCATGTTCGATATCAACGGAGAAAGGAGTCCCTTCAAGTTCCGTCCAAGGATTGAGGCATGCAACATGATTGGAGTGAAGGGAGAACCAAAACAAACGGAGGGGCTGAAAAAGAAGAAGGAGCCGAAAAAAAATGAACGTAACGAAAATCAAAGAAGGTGTTGCATCCGTCAAGACAAAGGAAGAGAAGCCGCTCGTGAAGACCAAAAAAATGACTAAGCCAACTAAGCCGGAAGACAAGCCCGCGCCCAAGATGGTGCGGAAGTGGGTACCCAAGATTGCAACGCCCGCAAAGAGCGTTGATCCGGAGTAATCAAGTGAAGAAGTCTAGCTATAGACTATAAATGAAGCGCTAGGCGGGAGGCAACCCGTTTCGTCGAGTCAAGAATAAGCTACGGGAGGACAACCCGATTCCGGGTTTTTCGAGTATTTTTAATAATTTAGTTTTTGAGTTTTATTACGCAAAGACATTAGACTTAGAAGTGGTTGAACAATATTAGAGACATAATTCTTGATTGAATGTTTGCTTTATCATAAACCCTTTGCATGAACCCTCCTATGTGCTTGTTTGATTCTTTTCTTTTCGAGAAACCCTCAACCAAATAATTTCAGAACCTTAACTCAACCTTTCACCCTCATTTTGGTGCTGAGGTTGACTTATTTTTCATGTTAAAACCACACGAGTAGAGCCACGATTTATATTCAAGTGTTAATAAAATTCAGCACGTGGTAGGACTCGCGTGAACCTAGAAATCAAAGCTTTTGGTTGATCTTAAAAAAATCTTTATCCTTGGTTTCTCTAAGATTAGAATTTTTCTAAGCCTATTCTAATTTTGTTTTGTTCAAAATCTTTCTTATTTAGCCAAAATTAGAACCTAAACCTATGCCCCCATGATCAAGCCGGGAAAACGTTCGCTCTCAACCAATGAAAGCAAACTATACCGGTGAGACCGAAACCGACGTAGTCGAAAAATATTTTTGACTTATATTTGTTTTTAATGGTTTAAAAACTTCTCTAAAATTATGTTTGAGCTCTTGCATGGCTCTGAAAAATATTTTAAATTTCGAATTAGAGGAGTGCTTAACCTTAAACACACCTAAATGGAGGCAATCTAGTTTGAATTAATCATGCATGCACCATTGGATGCCCTTTTATCAACTTTCACCAATTCCACATGCAAAGGACAAGCATGGTGGGCAGCAAGCATCAACTTTGCAGGATTTTCATGGTGGCATGTGAAGCAAGTGGAGCTAGGGAGCATGGATATGACCCAAAGCATGGAGCATCAAGTGGGAGGACCAATAATTCAAGAAAAGGAGTGGACGAGAGCGTTTGGGCGGTGCAACTCGTGGAGCACGCGGGCGGGAAAGTTGCGAGAGGCGAAATGATCGTCTTTGGGAGAAAGACGCGGCGGGGAGGAGCCGGAAGACCCACGGGCCGGCCGGCTGGGCCGGCGGCTCGACCTATTTAAGGAGCCCCCCGGCTCCCGTTTTACTGCAAGCTTCCCTCTCCTTCCCTTATTTGTGTGTTCAAGTTTGTGTGCTCAGAACCTCCGTAGACATAGCCAACCATCCCAAGCTTGATAGCTCAAGAAAAAAATCCACATCCTTAATCCACTCAAAGTCCACATCCGAAGCAAAGAGTTTAAGTGCCTAGTTTACCGGTTGCAACCCGGAATTTTAGTTGAAGAAAGAGTGCAGCAACCATGTGGAAGAAGACCACAAGTCTCTTCTCCAAGAAGAAGAGTTCGTCGTCGTCCAAGCCGTCATCAACAACGTCTTCGAGGAGGCACTCGGTTTCCGAGTCTCCCGGAGCATGGAGACGGACACGGCACCACCGAGGAGGAACGACGCTCTCCTCCTTGGTGGTATGAGGGCTGCGAGAAGCACTTCCATGAGGTTCACCGAACCTCGTGGGCACACGGAGGAGCAGCCCGCGCCACCACGACGATCGACTCGCTCAACCGCACCACCTCCTTACACCCCGACACACACACTCTTCGTACGGCTTCATCATCTTGTCGGCGGAGGAGGAGGAGAGGCTCGCCAATCTTGAGAAGAGGCTTGTGCCGAATGTCGAGTTCGACGACCAAGCACTCTACACCTTGGGTTTTTGCACCGACATATACTATATGTTGGGGCACCTCGGATGGGTGCGGTTCTCCAACGGAATATCGGTGGACACCCATTTGGGTTACGCCGTGGAAATTTTGATGACTATTGCACCCATCGTTGATGATGATGGGGTGCAAAGCTTGTCATTCCGTTTGGAGGGAATCGAGCAAGTGGTTCCCTACGAGCACGTTAGGGAGCTGCTTGGATTCCACAAGGGAGCTCCGGAGAAAGTTGACGTGCCACCCGGCATGTTGGCGGGATTTTGGAACATGATCTCCGGAGAAGCCCATCAACAACGCAATTGCATCCGCAACCCCATTATCCGGATATTTCACTCTTGGATGTGCAAGAGGGTATTGGGGAGGATGAAGGAAACAAAGGTGACCGACACGGAGTTGAATTGGCTATACTCGGCTTTAATTGCCGGGCAGCCAATAGACCCCTCTTACCTCATGATCAACCGTTGGTGTTGTGAAGCAACATCGGGGGCGGGTAATATTGGTTCGGGGTGTTACCTCTCCATGTTGGCCTTTTCCTTGCGGCCGGGGATCGCGAGAAACCCCGCTCACCTTTTGCGTGGTACCTCTCTCGGTTTTGAGTATTTGCGGCAAGGCAAATACATTAGTGGAGATGAGAGAGGAGGTTACCGGTTGGCCATAGTGAACCTACCCCTTCCGAATGAGAGGCTTAGGCTTTTCACCGAAGGGAAGATTGGTTGGAAGAGGGATTACTTGTCCCCGCAAGAAAGAACAAAAGAGGAAGGATCGTAGAGGAGGGAACATCCTCCGCACAAGCGAGTGGAGCACAACCCAATGTGCAACCATTCGGCGGGGTTCCTCCTCCGCCAAGTTATTACGGAGGGTCACAAGGACAAGCATGGGGGGGTGGTGCACCGGTACCCCCACAAAATTATGTTGTGCCCAACGCTAACTTCGCGGAGTCCTACGCTCATCATCCCCAACCACAACAAAGCATGGCCATAATTGGAGGGTATGCTGCAAGAAATGCTCAAAACATCGCAGCCATCCAAGCTAACGCAACTCAACTTGGTGAAGGCAACGCAAATATCGCCTTTGAACTTGGACGCCTTCACCTTGTGGAGCCAAATCAATTCGTCGGAGGAAATGTCCAATCATATTATGAGCAAGGGTATTATTATCAAGACTATCAACATCAACCACCGGCGGAGGACTAGAAGATTTAGGAACTTTAGTTTTCTTTTCTTTTCTTTTTCTCTCGTAATTTTCAGCTTTTGCTTATGTGTGTTTGCGTAGTATTTTCTGTTTTTATTTAAATTTCAGCAAGCATGTTTGTTTATTTTCAGTGTGTATTTCAACTTGATGCCACCATTAATAAAGTCACCACCTTGATTATATCATTGGAAAAGTTACAAAATTCATGCCATGATGATATATGATTAAAATTGCAGCTTTGTTCATCTTTGTAATTGATTTATGCATGTTTAAGCTAGTGCTCTCTTAAAAATACAGATCTGAATTTATTTAAATGCCAGCTTAATTTTCAGCGGAGGTTATGATTAAAATAAAGACCCATAGTGTTTTATGTGCTCTCAAGTTATGAATAGATTAAAGATGTCTTTTATGCTCAAAAATATCGCTAACCTTGTCACAAATATCGCTTGTGTGTTGCTCAACCTATCCAAAGCCTTATATATATTTGAGTGCATAAACCTTAGTGTACAAGATTTATTTTTGAGTGAGTTATTGCAGGCCATGATTTCTCTGGCCCGAGACTAAGAAGCTGGTCATTCCGTTTTTGCGTATCTATCTTTTTGCTAGCCTTTTATCCGTGCATTGTGTATCCCCGCATCGGAGATCTCACAAACTTCGCCGGATATACACCCTTAAACCAAATATCATCTTTTGTGATTACCTCCTTGACCACAACCTATCGTTGAGAATGGATCATCAATTCAAGGAAGATCGCAAGACGGTGCCAACGTTGAAGATTTCAAGTATCTCTCCAAGGAAAAATATCTCCGGTACCTACCTTATTTTTCGCCTCTTTGCTCGAGGACGAGAAACGTCTAAGCATGGGGGAGGAGGTAGGTACGGTGCAGTTTTAGAGTTAAAAGGGGAATATTTTAAAAAAAAATGATGATGAAAGAAGAAAAAAAATCCAGCGATATTCATGACTTTCAAGGTAAAGAAAAAATATATACATGAAAGAAAGAAAGAAAGAAAGAAAAGAATGAGAAATATGAGAAAGAGAAAAAATATATATGTGCGTAAAGTGAACTCCCCGGTTCTCTAAGAGTGCATTCAAGGCTTCAAGTTAAAAAGATCCATTCTCATTTTCCAACCATGTGCAATCCGATAACGAGGACTTTCTTTGTGCCTCGGGATCACTCTTTGCCATTTGCACATGTCCACTCATCTAAAAGTGTGTGTATTTTTCTCTTTCCCCTCCTTGATTAACATTATTTTCCAATGACCTTTTTGACGAGTCTCGGTAAGACCATGAGAAGCTTGTCTTGTTTTGACAACACCTCATTTATAAAATCTTGTTAGGGCTAAACTTCCCCAAAGCTCCATATAAAGCCTACCACATATATATGAGAGGGAAAGGAGTAGAATATATAGGCTTGAGAGACAAGTGAGATGAGAGTTTATGAGCAATACACGAGATGATTTAAATTTGTGAATTTGGTTTAGCTTTTCTTTATCTCGTTCTTTATTTCAAAAATTCGAGATCTATTTAAAACTTTGTGAGCATGTTAATACTTGTGGGATAAGCTTAATAAGAATCTACCCTCCGTAGGGATGAAGGCTAGTGCACTATGGAACTTTAATGAATTAAAATTTTGAGAGCATTATGTTTTCTCATGTGTAATCAAGTGCAAAGTTTAAACATTGTTTAGCAATGATGATATTCATCGAAGGCTTACTCGAGTTTACCTAGCCATGAGTTTACCTTCGGTGTTGGCATGAGTTTTATACCTTATCCATTGGTACTAACCCCCGTAATATAACAAGTTCACGTGTGCATGTCGGTTTTGGAGTTTAATGTTTATGCAGGGTTTTAGTGTTGAATGCAAGACTTTCGGGATAAGTTCATCAAGCACCTCATGACAAGACCTTGAAGCCCTGAACAAGTCATGCAATGAAGCAAACTTAACTCCAAGAAGCCGGGACTTGATCCGAGAAGACGACAAACTCCAGGGACCTGACCAGAAAAGTGCTGAATCTTGCAAGACAAGGAGTTGAGTCCAATTCGGAGAGAAACCGACGACATGGACCTACATGCGAAGGGGGAAACATCCGGAAGCAAGGGAACCGACGTGGGGCAAAGGAGCCCACGGGGCCGGGCCTAAATGGGCCCGGGCGGCCGGCCCGGTCCCGGTCGGCCCGTGCCCATTTTGGGCCCAAACTCGTCCTCCTTTGCCCTAGCCGCCAATCGGGCTATTTATAGTCCCCCGACCGAGAGGTCGGAGTTCCCGAGCTAGAAGCAAGATCAAGGAAGGATCCCGGTGGTGATCTTGTGTATGTATCATTGTTATAGTTGAATTATCAAGTTGAATCTTTTCCTAGCGATCAAGTGTTTCCTCGAAGATTTCGTTTTTCGATCGGCTTTGCTTATTCCAATTCTATTCTCGAGATAGATTACATAGGGTGTTCTTGTAGCCGCGGTGGCTAGAGGTACACGCCGGATCTTCCGAAAGAATCTCGACTTGTCTTTTGACTCGCCCCTAAGCTCCCCGCATGAATAGGGATACGTTGTGACGAACGGGGGTCTCGAAAGGCGGATGTTTTCGGATTTGGACGAGAAACCACGATTTAAAGAGGCTTCTATTAAGATTCGATTTGCTACTTCTTCTCTTGCTTGGAACTTCAACAAAAGGCTTACCCCGATCCCTCTAGATCGGTTTATCTACCCAATCTTACTTTGTTTTCTCCGGTTTTTAGTAGATTAGATTCGTTTTGTGTCTTTTACTTAGATGCATTAGGTCTTTTATCGAATATTGAAGTTACTTGGCTTTAATAGATTAAGTCTTGCGTCACACATTTGTTCCACGGATTCGATACCTTGGGTTCACCACTCGAGGGAAGAAGGGTCCCTTGACTACGACGGGAGACTTGTACGCTTGCGAGTCACGAACGAACTTTGATACAATTATTAACCGTCAACATGTATACGATATTTTAAAACCCAACACCCCGGGTGAAATGCTCACCGTGTCGGTGCGGAATATGGTCCCGACACTAACCAATAGATAGCGCCTAAGTTTATCCCTCTATGGTCGATGCCAAGCAACAAATGACACAAGGATTATCCCGGTTCCGCCGAGGGGGCCGTACGTCCAGCGGTGGCGTGCTCGCGGCACTATATTGCTCGGCACCGGGGTGCTTGTAGTGGGGCAAGTACAAGCAAGGTGGGAGAAGAAGCGTGGCTTCCAAGTCCCCGGTGAGTGGCTGGAGATGTTATGGGAGAATAAGAGAGTGAGTGCACAATGCGCTGAGTTACTCTGGATTCGTCCCCCCCCGGCTGGGGGCTCGCTTCCCCTTTTATAGGCCAAGGGGGCGGCGAGTTACATGCACGCCGCGCTGCCTAGCTACGTGAGGGAGCACGTCGCGCTATGGTGTAGAGTGGGCGGCCGTCCGGTCGATCTTCGCTGCGATCCGGCCATGATGGCCTACCTTGTATCCGAACGGTGGCGGTTCGAGGGTAGGAGGCGGCGGATGGCGATGGCGCCCCCCGATAGGCTTCGAGGGAGATGCGATGATGGGCGGTACGGGGCACGGGGAGCGGGCGAACGGCGTTCCTTCCCAATGAGCTCGTGGTGGTGGAGTGGTTGCTGCAAGTGTTCGGGCGTGCGCTCGCGGAGTCGGGCGTGCGCCCGCGCGCGTGGGTACGGCGGCCGCGTCGTTACGGTGGCCGGGATGGCCGCCCACCGCCTAGTGCCCTTCACCTAACTCCGGAGGTCACGGGAAAGTGGGATCGAGGGTGCGCCCGGCCCCCCGTCGAGGGTCGGGCGCGTTAGTCGTACGGTAGCGTGCGCGCGGTGTTATGGGACCGACACCGGCCGTACCGCACGGTCCACCCCACGGTGGCGGGGATGGGCTCCTCCCCGGGGAGTTGGTGCGGCGGCACGGGGCGTGAGCCCCGGCGCATGATGGCGCCGTCCCGCGGCGTCGGGCGTTAAATGCCCAAGTACGGGGCCGGCGCACGCGTGCGGGGCGCCCGTGAGCGTGGCGGGCCCCGCCGAGGGTGGAGCGAACCCTCGAGCGAGGCGAGGCCCGCTCGAGGGGGAGCGGGCCCCCGAGCGGGGCGGGACCGCTCGAGGGAAGGGTCGCCCCTCGAACGGGGCGGAACCCGTTCGAGGAGGGGGTTGCCCCTCGAGCGGGGCGGAGCCCGTTCGAGGAGGAGCGCACCCTCGGGCGAGGCGGAGCCTGCTCGAGGGGTCTCGTGGTCGGGCTTATCTTGGCGGGGCCTCCGAAGTCCTGCTGCATGGGCCACGTCCCGCATGGTTAGTTCCCCGCATGGTTAGGCCTAGTTCATTTGATGCGGGAATTTAAGTGAGGGTTCCCCCATCGTTTGAGGGGACCCCTAGGGCGGTCCCCGACGGTAGCCCCCCGAGCATCCGCGGGTTTGCCATTGAGGCTCCCGCGGATGCCGGAACCTACGATAGGACGTTCTTCCCTCCTTGTTTGCGAACGCTTTCCGTGGGGCCGCGCTAGCGGACCCGCGGGTCTAGCCCCGAAGCCCCGCGGGAGTGTGGGCTCTCCCCGCAGGGGTTAACCGCGAGCAATTCGGTCGAAAGGCGTGGCACATATGCCAACCGGCTTCGGCGGTGTTTCGGCCCGCATCGGGGGTGCACGCTCCCCCCGTCACCGTGTCTCGGGCGGGTGCAATTCCAAGGAGGTGTAGCCGTGCGTCAAGCCCCCGAGCCTTGGCCCGTTCGAGGCGATCGGGTCGAGCCTGACGACTTGTTTTTTATCGCGCCCTCGCCGTCCCTCCGCGGGTCGGGAGGTGAGGTTTCCACGACTCCCATCGAGCGGGTCGCGAATCGCGGATTCCTCTTCGAGCCGCTAGCGGGTAGTTCAGGTGGACGTCCATGCCCCGTTCGATAAGGGTAGGCCGCGCGGTCCGGAGACACGTCCATGGAAGCGCTTGCGTGGGTTTGCTAGGTGGGGCTCGGTCCCATTCGCTAGGGACCGAGGGCGCGGAAGCTCTCCCTCGGTGGGATCCCCCGGCTAGCCGCCCTCGGCCGGCTCTCGAACACGACATGTGGGGCACCCTCGAGCCGACGGGCTCGAGGTACGGCTCGAATGCGCGTGCCCTCGTCGTCCCTAACTCGAGATGCGGGGCGCCCGTTCGAACCCGTCGAGGGTCGGGCTTCGAACCCCCGATCGGTAAGGCCGTGCGGGGGCGTGCACCGGGCAGCCCCGTCTTTTCACGTTTGCGGCCGTCGAGGGGTCCGGGGCGTACCGGTCCTCGAGGTGCTTGTTGGCGGCGTGGCGCGGTACGAGTGCTTTCGTTGTCGCTCTATTTCAAGCGTGACCGGGCGATCCTCTTACGCGCGTGCCCCGCTTTAGGGGGTTGACGTCGTCTCGAGTTGGGGGTCATGCCGCTCGAGGGTCCCACGTGGCATGGGTGCCCGCGGTGGCCTGCTCTACGTCGAGCAGGTCCCGGGCGACCTTCTCACGCTGATATCCCATCGAGGGTCGCCTTGTTTCGAGTTGAGGGTCATGCCGCTCGAGGGCTTCACGTGGCATGGGTGCCCGCGGTACCCGCTCTACACCGAGCAGGTCCCGGGCGACCTTCTCACGCTGTCACCCATCGAGGGTCACCTTTGTCTCGAGCCGAGGATTCGCCTCGCTCGAGGGCTCTCCTTGCTTGGCAAGGGGCCCGGCATTTAATTGCCCCCGCGGGGCGTGGCCGCGGGTTTTGCGGCGCGGGCGCGCCTTTTAGGCGCCGCGGCGCGCGCGCGTAGTGGGCGACGTGGCCGGCGGACGTGACGGTTTTGCCTCGGTCGCCGCCGGTCTTGCCGTAATGATGACCCGCCTGCAGTGTTAGAGTTGCTTTGCGGTCGTGGTGGGGCCCGCCCGTCGACGCGATGGAAAGATTCCTGCAGTTACTGTTGGCGAGGCGTGCGCTCCGGAGAACTCGCCGGTTGCCTATAAACCGCGGTGAGGAAGGAACGGTGGTTTTTTACCTTGGTTCCTCACCGTTCTCAGTCTTCCGTCCCTTCGCCTTCGTTCTTGCTCTCGCCACCGCGCGGTTTCGGCCGCTTAGAGCTTTTCTTCTCGCTTCCTTGTCCCTCCGCCCCCGCTCGTTCGTCCTTCCTTATGGCGCCGCCTCAGCTTCCGATCCGGGTCCTGGAGCCGTACGCTTGGGAGAGGTCGACCGTGACCCGGCTCGCCCTGGGCGAGCTGGTCGCCGCCGGCCAGCTGTCAGCCAATGAAGAAGGGCGCCCGCGGAGTGGATCGTGCCGCCGGCGACGCATCTTGAGCCCAACCCGCCGGAGGGATACGTGGTGAGCTTCCTCCGCTACCACGAGCGCGGCTTCAATGCGCCGGCGAGCACGTTCATGCGGGCGTTGTGCTACCACTATGGAGTGGAGCTGCACAATTTCGCCCCCAACGCTATCTCGCGGCGGCCACGTTCGTGGGCGTCCGCGGAGGGTACCCGGGGATCCCGCTCAATTGGGAGCTCGGGTACACCTCTTCCGTGGGGAGCTCATTACGCAGCCCACTACAGAGCCGAGGACCCGCCGCGCGGTGCGTGCCGGCGGGATGTCGCTTGCTGTGCGGGGGCAGCTCAAGAACTCCTACATCCCCTGCACCATGACGACGAACAACGCCGGCTGGGAGCGGGGATGGTTTTACCTGCGCAACGCCGAGCCCGGCCTCCCCCCCCTACACCGGCCGGGTGTTCAAGAATAGGCCGGACTCCTGGGGCTACGGGCTGCCCACGGCCAATCATCGGGCGCGGCAAGAGTCCGTCCTTCGCGCCTGCGGCGGGCCGGCGAAGGAGGGACTCAACGCGATGGGCGTCCTCGCCTTCCTCCACCACCGGCGGATCGTGCCGTTGATGGAGAGGCCCCTCTGCATCTTCGAGATGACGGAGGCGGCCAACCCCGTCGACACGGCGAGGTCGCGGATGCTCCCCGACGCCGGCCGGAGCGGCCGTACGCGCTCACCCGGGCGCGGAGTGCCGTCGACACCGGGACGCCACCGCCGCGGGTCGGACCCCGTGGGATATCGAGATGCTCCCCACGGGCCCGGCCGGTGAGTAGAGTCCCCGATTTTGCTTCCATCCTTGGTCTTGTTTTTGACTTCTGACGTGCCATTGTTACTCTTACGTGCGGTGGGTGCGGTTCAACGCCGCCAAGTCCGTTCCGCCAACTCCGGACTCCCGTGCGCTCGGCGGGCGGCGCGGCGGGAGCGGCGAGGAGCGGGCGCGCGCGCGGGCGGGGAACACGCAAAGCGGCGCCAAGCGCGCCGCGACGCGCGGGCCGCGGGGACACGGCGGCGGGAGGAGCCGGGGCTCTCCTCCCCCGACATCGAGGAGCCCTCGTCCTCGGACCGGGACGAGGAGGAAGAGTCCGAGGGGGAGGCCCCTCGGACGGTGGCGGCCCGCGCCCCCGTCGCCGGATCTCGCGCCGGCGTCGGGGGTGGATTTACCCGGGGCGGGCGCGCCCGCGCCCGCCGCCGGCGCTCATCGTCGGGGGCAGCACGCGCGCGCGGGGTGCCGCGCGCGCGCCGCGGGCGCGCGCGGCGGGCGTGCTCGCGCGCGCGTCAAGCGTGCCCGCGCGTGGCGGGGAGCGCGTCCGCGCGCGCGGCGTCCTCGTCGAGGGGCGCGTCGGTGGGCGCGCCCGCGCGCGCGGGCTAGCGTGCCCCCGCACGCGGTGGCGGCGTCGGGGCGTGCCTACGCGTGAGGTGGGCGTGCCCGCACGGGCGGCGGCGCCGTCGGGGGGCGCCGCGGCAGGCGCGGCCCCTGCGCCGGCCTCGTCGGAGGCCTCGAGGAAAAGGAAGCGGGCCTTTTCCTCCGCGAGGTAAGGAATCTGTTCTTCCTTTGCTTGGCCTTAATTTGCTTGGTTATTAGACGCTCTAATCCTCCGTTCGCGTTTCCGCAGGGCGGTGCCCACCGTCCCTCCTCTTGCACCGGCCAAGGTGCTAGGGACGGATGCGTCGATCCCCACCCGGCGGCGTTCGTCGAGGGGGTCGCGCCCAGGGACAGGCGCGGCGGCGGGCACGAGCGCGCAAGGCCGGCCGGGGCTTCGAGGCCCGGCCGGTGGATCAACCCGCCGCGCCGCGGCCGCAGGTCGCCGGGGGCGGGCGGCGCCGGTCGCCACGGAGGCGCGGGCCGCGGCGGCGGCTACGGTGGAGGTGCCGCCGCGCGGTGGCGGCCACCGCGGAGGAGGCGAGCGGGCGCAACTCGCGAGAGCGCCCGCGGACGTGGCGGCGCGGACGGAGGTGGCGGCAACGGCGCCACAACGGGCGCCCGCGGCCGCGGGGCGCGGTGGAGGCGCCGGCGGAGGCGGAGCGAGCGGCTCCGCCCGCCGGCCGGTCCCCGGGCGGAGGTGGTGGAGCTCTCGGATGACTCCTCGCCGCCCGGGTGGAACCGGTGGGCCGGGCGGCCCACGAACTCTCCCCGAGCCCCGGAGAGGGCCCTCGTGAGGCGTCACGAGGGTCGCATGATAGTGGGGGCCGAGGGCACGACGCCGAGGCCTCGTCCTCCCACGCCGGTCGCCCCGCCCGGGGGGGGGGGGGGGGCCGTGGAGGATCCTCCGGCGTTCGCTGACGCCCAGAGGGAGCAGGAGCTCTGGGGCGAGCTCCTGAGCCATGGCGCCACGCTCAACCGCGCGTTGAACGAGGCGCTGCGGGTTCACAGCGGCCCGGCCTGGATCGTCTTCCAGGTGAGCCACGGTTGCTCTTCTTCTTTCTCTTTTTCGCTTTCGCGCGCTGTATTCAAGACTTGGCGCTGACGAGGCTCGATGTGTGGATGCCAGGAGCTTGAGCGCCGCGCCCGCGAGAAGTACAGCGCGTTCGACCAGGTGAACGCCGAGGCCCGCCAGCTCCGGGAGCGATGCAGCGCTTTCGACGCGCTTGCGGAGGCTCTTAGGACGCCCGGACGGTGGCCGGTCTACGGCGATGGCGTGGTGCGATGTGCTCCCCGAGAGCTCAGGGCAGGACGCGGCGCGTGACTCGAGTCTCGGGCGGATCCGCGCGGCCCTCGTCGATCGTGACGAGGCGCCGTGGAATGCGCGCGAGGACACGGAGAAGACGCGGACGGCGGCCGCCACCCGGGAGGCGGAGGTGGCCACCGCTCGCGCCGAGGCCCGGGAGCTCCGCACGTCGCTCGGGGGAGCGCGGGCGCGGCCGGCGCCGGGCGAGGAGCGGGCGCGCGGGCCGGGAGCGGCGCGCCAAGGAGGCCGATGACCCGAAGGCCGCCCTCGACGTCAAGGCCGCGGCTCTCGTCGCCGGCCGAGGGGCGGCTCCGGCGGGAGCGCATCGCCCGCCGGGGGCCGAGGGGCGGCTCCGGCGGGGAGCGAGGCGCCCTTGGCGACGCCGGACGGCGGCCCGGAGCGGGAGCGCGTTGCTCGCGAGGGCGGCGGAGAAGTCGGCCGGAGGAGCGGAACGCCGCATTCTCTGAGGTTGAGGATGAGGCGTTGACGCTCAGCATCAGCAACGCCGCCCAAGAGATGGCCCTCGTCGAGCAAGGCGAGACCGTCCGGGCCTCGAGGCGGCGCTTGAGTCCGTGCGCCGCGACCTCGATCTGGGGAGGAGACAAATCGAAGGTAAGCTATTGTCTGATCCCGCTCGTTAGTTTTTGCTTTAGAGGGTTCGTCTTCCCCTTTTCTGATTTCTTGTCGCCTTGTCGCTTCCAGGCTTGCGCACGCCCGGGACACGGCTGGCCGGGCGGGCCGAGGCCCCGCAAGCCTCCTACAACTCCTCCGAGCGGAGCCGCAGGGAGCCGCGGGACGCGGCCCTCGAGACCCGTCGCGTCGTCGAGGAAGGCGATGCCCGGGCCGGCCGGTTCGGCGGCCGGCCGTCTACGCGCCCTCGGCGGCCACGTCACGGGGCGGGTGCGTCGAGCGTTGCACCTGGGCGTGCAGAAGGCCCTCGGAGTGGTGCGATCCCACTACGAGGTCAACCTCGAGGCGGTGGCGGAAGGCTACATCGTGCCCGTGGGCGTCGAGGACGAGGTGGCCATGGAGCGTGCGGACGCGCTTGCTGCTGACGCCGCCGAGTCGCTTGCCGAGGCCTTCGAGGAGTTCCTCTTCCGGACGCCGCTGACGCCGCTCCACCCGCCTGAAATCACCTGGGCGCTAGGCCCATTTTTTTTTGTTTGTGTGTATCAGAATTCTGGCCTCGTGGCCTCTTGTAAATAAACAAGTAGTTTCATGAACATGGTCAGTTTGTAAATGAAATCGTTTGCTTATTGCGCTTTTTGCTTCTTCTTCTTCCCCGAGTAGATTCTAGTTAGGGAAGTCCGCCTTTCGCGGGGGCCCGCCGGGTTGGAGGCGAGAGAGACGGGCCATAGCCACGCGGCGTAGGGCGTCCTCGGCTCGCGCGCTCCTTCCGCCGTGCCGCCTACGCCCGTTCGAATCGTGGCTCGTGGTTGAAGTAGGAGACAAACTTAGCGCGTGTTATTACGTTTTTTGCGCGAAAAAATGGGACCATTTGGGGGGGGGTGCCCCCCGCGCAGTAGCCCCCGAGGGTAACTTGGGTTTCGGGGGAAAGCCGAGTTGCCCTTTTATTATACTTGGAGTATTTACATAAGTGACACCAACCGGGGCGTTGGCCGTACGTTTTTACAACGGAAAATACTTGGAAATCCTAGCTAAGGGTAGAAGCGACATAGGCCGTTGGATGTTCCAAGCGTTGGTGAGTTCTTCGCCGTCCTCGTTGGCAAGCTTGTACGTGCCGGTTTGAGCACCTTCACCACGACGTAGGGTCCCTCCCATGGGGGCGATAGCTTGTGGCGCCCTCGGTTGTCTTGGCGTAGCCTTAGGACCGGGTCCCCCTCGCCGAAATCCCTTCGACGTATCTTGCGTGCTTGGTAGCGCCGTAGGGGCCGTTGATACCTTGCGGAGTGCATCAACGCCACGAGGCGTACTTCGTCTAGGCGATCCGGTGAGTCCTCGCGGGCTCGGCGGTTAGCGTCCTCGTTGTAGCCTCGAACCTTGGGCGACCCGTATTCCGCATCCGTGGGGAGGACGGCCTCCGCGCCATGGACTAGGAAAAACGGGGTGAACCCGGTGGCTACGCTTGGGGTAGTCCTTAGGCTCCACACGACTGGCCGGCGCTGTCTTGGAGCCATTTTCGGCCGCATTTGTTGAGCCGGTCGAAAATTCTCGGGTTTGAGGCCCCGTAGGATCATGCCGTTGGCACGTTCCACTTGGTCGTTAGTCCGTGGGTGCGCCACGGCTGCCCGATCCACTCGGATGTGGAACTTGTCGCGAACTCCAAGAACTTCCGGCCCGTGAACCGGGACCCGTTGTACGTGATGATGGAGTTTGGCACTCCAAAGCGGTAGACGATGTCGGTGAAGAACGTGACCGCCCTGCTCGGCCCTCAAATTCGTAATGGGGCGCACCTCCACCCACTTGGAGAACTTGTCAATTGCAACCGGCGGGTGGGTGAAGCCCCCGGCGCCTTCCGCGGGGGCCCGACGATGTCCAATCCCCACACGGCGAACGGCCATGTTACGGGGATTGTTTGCGAGCGTGAGCCGGCAAGTTGGTTTTGCGGGCGTAGAACCGGCACCCTTCGCAAGTGCGCACGATTTCGTTGGCGTCTCGCGACCGCGGTAGGCCGCAGAAGCCTTGGCGGAACGCGTTGCCGACGAGGGTGCGCGGCGCGGCGTGGTGGCCACGGATCCCCGCGTGGATGTCCCGTAGGAGCTCGCGCCCCTCGGGAATGGGTATGCATCGCTGGAGGATGCCTGACGCGGCGCGCTTGTACAGCTCACCGTCGACCAGGGTGAACGACTTGGCCATCCTGGCGATGCGCCTGGCTGCGGCCCGGTCTGCGGGGAGCTCCCCTCGAGCAATCCAGGCGATGTACTTCTCCCGCCAGTCCGCCTGGGCGGGAGCCGGCTCGATGTCCATCGCGACAGCTTCGTGGGAGCCGTACCCCTCGAGAAGGGAGAGCACGTACGCCTCGTTCGAGGGGTCCTCTTCCATGGGTTCCGCACCCGCTGGATTCGAGGGAGCCCCCGAGGGTCCGCTGTCGCTCGAGGGGTAGGGCTCGAAGGTGACCGATGGCTGCGCGATGTCGCGCGCGAAAACGTTCGGGGGAACGGTGATCCGCCCGGACGCGATCTTGGCAAGTTCGTCTGCCTCCTCGTTGTACCGGCGGGGTACGTGATTGAGCTCGATGCCGTAGAATTTGTCTTCGAGGGCCCGCACGGCCTTGCAGTAGGCCTCCATCTTGTCGTCGTGGCGCTCGCGTTCTTCATGACTTGGTCGATCACGAGCCGCGAATCCCCCTCGCACGTCGAGGCGCTTGATGCCCAACTCAATGGCGATTTTGAGGCCGCATAGGAGGGCCTCGTATTCCGCCATATTGTTGGACGCGGGGAAGTGGAGGCGCACTGCGTAGCGCATGTGCTCCCCGAGGGGTGACACGAAGAGCAGGCCCGCACCCGCTCCCGTCTTCATCACCGAGCCGTCGAAGAACAGAGTCCAGCATTCTGCTTGAATTTGAGGCGGCGGCAGCTGTGTGTCCGTCCACTCAGCGACGAAGTCGGCTAAGATTTGCGATTTGATGGCCTTGCGCGGAGCATAGGCGAGCGTCTCGCCCATCAACTCCACGGACCACTTGGCAATTCTGCCTGCCGCGTCGGGGTTGCGAATGATCTCTCCTAGCGGGAAGGAAGAGACCACCGTAACTGGGTGGGCCTCGAAGTAGTGGCGGAGCTTGCGCCGCGCGAGGACCACCGCGTACAACGGCCTTCCGGGACCCGAGGGTAGCGCGTCTTTGTGTCCGACAGACTTCGCCGATGTAATAGATCGGCCTCTCGCACGGGCGGGGGCATGCCCTTCCTCCGTGCGCTCCACGACGATCACGGCGCTGACCACCTGGGTGGTTGCGGCCACGTAGAGTTGGAGGGGTTCGCCGTCTCGTGGCGGCGTAAGGATTGGGGCGTGCGTCGAGATGCTTTTAGCTTGTCGAGCGCTTCCTGGGCCTCGGCGGTCCAAGAGAAGCGCTCGTGCTTCTTGAGCAGCCGGTAGAGGGGCAGGCCCTTCTCACCGAGCCTCGAGACGAAGCGGCTCGGGCGGCAAGGCACCCCAACACCTTCGCACCCCTTTGAGGTCCCGAATTGGACCCATTCGCTCGAGGGCCGCGACCTTTTCGGGGTTGGCCTCGATTCCCCGCCGGGAGACGATGTATCCCGGGAGCATGCCCCGCGGCACTCCAAAGACACATTTTTCGGGGTTGAGCTTGACCCCCGTTGGCCCGCGAGCAACCGAATGCGATGCCAAGATCGCCGACCGGTCGTCCGCCTTCCTGGTTTTGACGACGATGTCGTCTACGTAAGCCTCGACCGTTCGCCCGATATGGTCCCCAAAAACGTGCTGCATGCAGCGCTGATATGTTGCGCCCGCGTTTCTGAGGCCAAAAGGCATCGTGACGTAACGAACGTCCCGAACGGTGTGATGAACGAAGTCGCGAGCTGGTCGGACTCCTTCATTTTTATTTGATGATATCCCGAATAGGCATCAAGGAAACAGAGTAGTTCACACCCAGCAGTGGAATCAACGATCTGATCTATGCGTGGTAAAGGAAAGGGAACTTTTGGACATGCTTTATTGAGACTGGTGTAGTCAATACACATCCTCCACTTCCCATTTTTCTTTTTTACAAGCACAGGATTAGCTAACCATGTCGGGTGGAACACTTCCTTGATGAATCCGGCCTCGAGGAGCTTCCGCAGCTCCACTCCGATCGCCCGTCGCCGTTCCTCGTCGAAGCGGCGCGGCCGGCGCCGCCGAACAGCCGCGAGCGTTAGGCGGGATATCAAGGGAGTGCCGGGATCCCCGGCGACGAGGACGTGCCGACCGGGCGGAACCCCGCGCATCGTCGTGTTGACGTTGGCGTTGTAGGCCGTAGTGGCGCCACGCAGCCCGATGGGGACGCGTGGTCCGAGACCGCGCGCGGTCCCGCCGGGGCGGTGGCGGCCGTCGTGACGGTGGGCGCACCGCGGCCGGGCGGCGGCGCGCTCGGCCCCGCCGCCGCTCGGACCGCGCCCCCGACGCGAGCGCGGTCCCGGAGCGGCGACGGCGTCGCGGCGTCGACGGACCCGCGGCATCCGTGCTGCCGAGTGCCCGCGCGGTGTCGTGCGTGCGGCGGAGACCGGAGCGGACTCCGGCCTCCCGCTCGCGCGCGTAGCTCCTCACGGTTGGTGAGGCGCATGAGATAGCCATTCCCCGTGGCCCGGAAGTTCAAGTCCCCCGAAGCGGATCTCGAGCCCGGCGGAAGGGGGTCCGAGCTACCCATGTTGTAGCGGGTGCTGCGGTACTCGGTGCGAATCACCATGGAGGGAGTCAGCGAAATGACCTTAGGCGCTCGGAGGCCCCACGGTGGGCGCCAACCGTCGGTGCGGAATATGGTCCCGACACTAACCGGTAGATAGCGCCTAAGTTTATCCCTCTATGGTCGATGCCAAGCAACAAATGACACAAGGATTATCCCGGTTCCGCCGAGGGGGCCGTACGTCCCGGCGGTGGCGTGCTCGCGGCACTATATTGCTCAGCACCGGGGGTGCTTGTAGTGGGGCAAGTACAAGCAAGGTGGGAGAAGAAGCGTGGCTTCCAAGTCCCTGGTGAGTGGCTGGAGATGTTATGGGAGAATAAGAGAGTGAGTGCACAATGCGCCGAGTTACCCTGGATTCGTCCCCCCGCGGCTGGGGGCTCGCTTCCCCTTTTATAGGCCAAGGGGGCGGCGAGTTACATGCACGCCGCGCTGCCTAGCTACGTGAGGGAGCACGTCGCGCTATGGTGTAGAGTGGGCGGCCGTCCGGTCGATCTTCGCCGCGATCCGGCCATGATGGCCTACCTTGTATCCGAACGGTGGCGGTTCGAGGGTAGGAGGCGGCGGATGGCGATGGCGCCCCCGATAGGCTTCGAGGGAGATGCCGATGATGGGCGGTACGGGGCACGGGGAGCGGGCGAACGGCGTTCCTTCCCAATGAGCTCGTGGTGGTGGAGTGGTTGCTGCGGTGTTCGGGCGTGCGCCGCGGAGTCGGGCGTGCGCCCGCGCGCGTGGGTACGGCGGCCGCGTCGTTACGGTGGCCGGGATGGCCGCCCACCGGCCTAGTGCCCTTCACCTAACTGCGGGGTCACGGGAAAGTGGGATCGAGGGTGCGCCCGCCCCCTCGTCGAGGGTCGGGCGCGTTAGTCGTACGCTAGCATGCGCGCGGTGTTATGGGACCGACACCGGCCGTACCGCACGCTCCACCCCACGGTGGCGGGGATGGGCTCCTCCCCGGGGAGTTGGTGCGGCGGCACGGGCGTGAGCCCCGGCGCATGATGGCGCCGTCCCGCGGCGTCGGGGCGTTAAATGCCCAAGTACGGGGCCGGCGCACGCGTGCGGGGCGCCCGTGAGCGTGGCGGGCCCCGCCGAGGGTGGAGCGAACCCTCGAGCGAGGCGAGGCCTCGCTCGAGGGGGAGCGGGCCCCCGAGCGGGCGGGACCGCTCGAGGGAAGGGTCGCCCCTCGAACGGGGCGGAACCCGTTCGAGGAGGGGGTTGCCCCTCGAGCGGGGCGGAGCCCGTTCGAGGAGGAGCGCACCCTCGGGCGAGGCGGAGCCTGCTCGAGGGGTCTCGTGGTCGGGCTTATCTTGGCGGGGCCTCCGAAGTCCTGCTGCATGGGCCACGTCCTGCATGGTTAGTTCCCTGCATGGTTAGGCCTAGTTCATTTGATGCAGGAATTTAAGTGAGGGTTCCCCCATCGTTTGAGGGGACCCCTAGGGCGGTCCCCGACACACCGGTATCGGTGCACTTGCGGATTATCTACCATAATAGTTCTGCAGGCTTATCTTATACCAACTAACATTTCTTGCGCCATTGCTTAGAATGGATTCTAGATCTATTCTTTGGAAGTTGTGTTAAGAAATGTCAACAAGCATTTCTGGCGCCGTTGCCAGGGAAGATTGGATGGCTACCTTTTGAAAATCGATGGCTAGATACTTTAATATGACTTTGTAATTTGGCACCTCTTCTTAAACAGAATTACCCTTATTTGTTTTTGTATATCTTATTTGAAGGGTATTAACAAGTTTGATTGTGATTCACCACACTTCAATTATTTGAGTCAAATCAACCAAGGAAGCTTTCAA
Source organism: Cenchrus americanus (assembly GCA_947561735.1). Classification (NCBI taxonomy): domain Eukaryota; kingdom Viridiplantae; phylum Streptophyta; class Magnoliopsida; order Poales; family Poaceae; genus Cenchrus; species Cenchrus americanus. The sequence goes on along the minus strand of OX387244.1, from coordinate 123,868,018 downwards.
CCAAGTTCTGAAGCCATGGCTGAGAAGACGTTGTTGGAATTCTCTGCTCCAAACATCAATAACATTCACATTGGACCAACAATCGATCATGAATTCGAGCTTAAGACTAGCCTCATCAACATGGTGCAAGCTGATCTATTCAGTGGAAAGGTACGTGAATATGCAAGCGCTCATCTCCAAAACTTTTTGGAGAAAGGCACCACCATCTCCATCAAGGACATTCCCAAGGAAACAATCCTACTCCGCTTATTCCCATTTTCACTAAAGGGAAGGGCAAGGCAATGGTTCTACTCCAATGAAATCAACATATGGGAGGAATGTTCTACAACCTTCCTATCAAAGTTTTTCCCCACAGGCAAAACCAATGCTTTACGTGTAAAAATCACCAATTTCCAGCAGCAAAAAGGTGAGTCAATTCCAGAGGCATGGGAACGTTTGCAAGAATGTATATCAAATTGTCCCCATCATGGAATAAAAGAATGGATGCTCTTAGAAAGCTTTTACCATGGATTAAATCAAAAAGCGACTGAGCATCTAGATGCGGCTGCTAAAGGATCACTCTTTTTCACTCAGTACGAGACAAGCCAATATACTTTTGTAGAAGATATCTGAAAATCAAGGCTGGACCCAGAAGAACACTCAACAATGTCGTCAGAGTGAAGAAGTACAAGAAGATGAAGAGTTGAAAGAACTATCAACTAGTATGGACGTGTTGTTAAACAGGCTTGAGGAACGAGCCAACATCAAGAATGATCGACAAGCTTTACAAGATTCGTTGAATACTTCAAGAAATTCAAGCTTGGTGGTCCAAAAGTTAGCACCAACCCAAGAAAAAGACCTACAACCACGACCGACTTACGCAGGTAAGTATACAGGTAATAATTCCAAGCGACCTTCGCTACGAGAGTTAATTAAAGAATAGGATAAATAACCAATAATCTCTCTAAGAAGCTTGTTGCTAATGATAAGATTCTAGAAGACATAAATGTTAAGATGGATAATTTTTGTGAAATCTTAAAAGATCAAGCTATCTTTAATGCTGAACTAGAATCAAAGTTATCAAAATTGTCTGCTGTTGCACCTATTGCCACTAATCCTGAGCAAGTATTTAATGTCCGAACAAGAGGTGGCAAGCAAACAATAGATCCACCATATCCCAAGGGCACAACAAGACCACTGGCTAGAACACCTACAACACCTGCAACATCTGCACTACCTGTAGCACCAGCCGAAGCTACAGAGAAGGATAATGACGTAGAAGAAGTCATGCAAGAAGAACAAGACTCAGCAAGACAAGATTTCCACAACACCAACTTCATACCATATCCAAGAAGAGTGAGAAAACCTCAAGCTGATGATCAATTCAGGAAGTTCATAGAAGTCATCCAGAAGCTTTATGTCAACATACCTCTATTGGATGCCATGCAAGTCCCGATATATGCCAAGTACATCCGAGACATGCTGAATAAGAAGAAACCTTTGCCAACTACGGAGATCATCAAGTTGACCGAAGAATGTAGTGCGGCAATCCTGAACACATCGCTCATCAAGAAAAAGGACCTAGGATGCCCCACTATATAGTGCTCCATTGGAAATCAATACTTCAACAATGCACTCTGTGATCTTGGAGCAAGTGTTACTGTGATGCCCAAGGTTTTCTTCAACAAGCTCAAGCACACTACCTTGGTTGCAACACCAATTTGGCTCCAATTGGCAGATCAATCAGTTCGCTACCCATCAGGAATCGCCGAGAATGTTCTAGTAAACATCCGAGAGTTCTTGGTTCCAGTTGATTTCGTGGTATTGGATATGCATCCCGACTCCCGGGTTTCACTAATTTTCGGGCGACCATTCCCGAGCACCGCCAATGCACACATCAATGTAGGCAGAGGGGAGATCACATTTGAGATCAATGGAAAGGAGGAAAAGTTTGCCTTCAGACCCAGCCCAGAGCTCAGCATCAACGAGAACATGATCGATCAAGAAAAGACATCATCAGATGGACCAACGGAGGATGCACCTGAATATTAGAAGACTTGGAAGTCCCGTTCGAGGACTCAAACTACGAACCCTCGTCAAAGGTAGAAACACAAAATATATTTCTGAATTTCATATTTACTACAGTAAAAAAATTTCACGCCCCATGGTGAATAATTTTACGGTGTGTCAAAACCCGTATAATGATTTTTCGTGGTGGCATAAAAATATTTTTACTACTATATTTTTACTGTTACCCTTACGCATGGGACCCACATGCCATAGGGATACACATCAAGTCTTTACCTACCTTATCTTATCACTGCATCCACCAGCATCTTCTTTTCCCACTCACAAGGCACTTTTTCTAGCGTTGGAAGACAACAGGAAATGGATGGAGGAGAGGGCACCCAAGTGGAGGCCAGGTGGGGCTGACCGGCCACCCCCTTGGGCCTATATAAGCAGCCACCTCCTACCCAATTCTTCGCACACACACCAGCCCAGGAAACCTCACCTTCGATCTTTTGTAGTACTGCCTCAAGAGAAAGGAAGATTAGGAAGAGAGTGGAGAAGAAATCCAAGGGTAGCCTAGCTCTAAACTTTTTTCTTACACCCATGAAAGCCTTAGACACCATGTTTGGGAGAATACTCACACGCTCTAGCTCCAGAGCCAACTCCCAGCGGTCGATGAGTGTAGACTCTAAGGAGTCTCCCTCACCGGTCTCTTACCCCTCTCCTTCGACATCGCAATCACAAGGAAAGATCCTAACCAATGATGTGCATTTGCACATCAGGAGAGGAGAAAAGAAGGAAAGGTATGAGAAACTTAAAAAACGCTCTTTTGTCCTTACACCCATGTTTAGCGAAGAGTTCATGCAAGAAGCAGGCTTGAACTCTGAGTTCAGCAAGATTTTTGCTTTGCTGGGGTGGACCTCTTTTTATCACATTTCTGAAAGGGGTTACCATCTCCTCACTTTATAGTTTCTTTGCACTTTGAAATCCTCTAACGATGGGGTAACCTTTCGGCTGTTCCGTCAAGAGCACACTCTATCTTGGAGAAGGCTGAGTAACGCCTTGGGGTTCGTAGAAGGATATGCCTTAGATTTAGACTCATCTCTTGAAGATTTTGATAGGCTACACCTCTGGACAGACGTTACAAGCAAAGAGAACGCCCACAAGCCATGCACCAATGATATTTAGCATCTCACTCTCTGTTCCTTTCACATGTGACATCCCACTCTTTGTTTCTTTCACAAGTGGATAAGCCTTGTCCTTTTTCTACGCAATGATAATATCAGTGTGAGAGTAGGGGACATGTAGTTTATTTATGCTGCTATGAAAATAAAAGTTGTGTCCCCTGTTAAGATGCTAGTAGAGCACTGGCTCCCGTTCCCCAACCTAGTTGGAGACGGAAGCCGCACCTCTCTGATCACCCAGATAGCCGATGACTTGGGCATCCTTGGAGATGCCACTATCATCAGCATTGATACTCCTCGTGAGATCATCAGCTACGATTACTTCTGCCAAGGAAGATGGGTTAAGAAAATTAAAGAAAAATTGCACTATATCCACAATAAGAGCGCAATCCCGTTACCTAACCTGGGATTGGGTATATATTCTGTGCAATCTTTTATGATCAATGAGCAGGCACAACCGATCCAGCAGCAACCTCCACGAACGTCAGCTCGAGCCTCATTGTCAAACTATGCCGGAGCTGACCCACTGTCCGAATACGCCGCATATCGATCATATGAAAACTTCGTGCCAACATACCCTCGTCGCGCGTACCAAGGAGGAAATTTACCATCGCAAGGACCGAGCAACCTCGAAAGACAAGAGTTTGGAAGTGGCAGGTTTTACGCATCATCTTCGAATTTTGTACCAGCCCGTAACTCTTTTTTAGGATTCGACCATCAGTATTCTGCGATGTTCTGCCAAGGTGTCCATGACAACATGAGGATGCAAATGAGCACTCAGGATACCTAAACCAACATGCTACGCCAACAACAACAATGGATGGACCAGGTAGGACACCGATTAGAAGATATACAGGAAACCACAAATGCAAACGCTGAACTACTGGCAAACAAATTTTGCCTGTGGAGGATGTAGAATCAAGAAGCTTGGGGGAGAAGCCCCCAAGGTAAGTATCAACTATCTATTTATATATTTTTATTTTAAGTTTTGTTTAGTTTGATAAGTTTGAAATAATAATAAAATAAACTAAAATAAAAAGTTCCCTTGTTTAAAATAAATAAAGAACTAGAGAAGTATGCTAAATGAGCATGATAAACAAACGCTCTTCATTGCTGCAAATGCCTAGCTTACCATCTTTTGAAGTTCTCCCAAGACATGGATACAATTGTTTAGATTTTTGAAACATGCTTTGAGCTTGAGATTCTTGAGGGAGCAATTTCTCGATCTAAGTCTAGGTGATTGATTAATTGACATGATTAAGTTGAGCTGTTGTTTATCTTGTTCAAAGTAATACTAAATTCTGGAGATTCACTTTTTAATCATAAAATTCATATATAAAGAGTCTCCTGTAGGACACATGACTTTATGTCCTGTTAAAAAAAAGCCTTGTTGAAAATTTGCTCAGAATGTTCCAGTTTTATATCTCTCTATGCCTTCAAAGAGACTTGGTCATGACATAAAAAAGAAAAAAAGAAAAAAGAAAGAGAGGAAAAAGTGAGATGAGAGAGGGAGAGAAATGAACAAGTGTTCTACTAGGCGAGAAGGGCCTACCTCCCCAAAAAAGAATAAATTAGAGACGAATAATGGACACAAGTCCGAGGGCGAGAAGAGCCCACATCTCTAAGGAGAGAGAAAAATGGACAAAAGTCCGGGGCGAGTATGGACCACCTCTCCTAATTTCATGTAACCCAAGGTTCTCTTAAGATTATTGCTAGAAAGAGAGATATATTTCAGGAACAATAGAAGCAAAGGCAGGCTAAAGTTGAAAGAGTTTATATTTTATCATATCAAGTTATCATACAGGAGTACTCTGAGCTTTAACTTGAACATCTTTTGCAAAACTCCAGAGTTTTAGTGAATCCAAGAACTTGAGACATGGTGCTTCACTTAATTTTTATATCTTTCAACTGCTCAAGACCCAAGTACAGATAAAAGCCCCATGTTCTCAAGCAGATATAAGCATGTTTTAAAAGTGTGACTTTTCATCCTACCTTAGAAAAGAATTTATTGTGGTAACACTGAGTCTTGCTAACAGACTAGCAAGAGGTAAGCTTGGGGGACTTTGTTGATGCTCATTATTTTTATGCATCAACAATACATGAAAAAGGACCAAAAAGATAAATCAACAGTAGTATAGGGCCTTGGACTAATGAATTCCACGAGTTGTGGACCCAAATCCACAACCAAGGATTCCCACACAAGCTTGCCAAGGTCGCATAGTCGCAACGGACCTACCAACCTTAGGAACAAGTCCCAAACCAATCCAACATGGAAGCACAACTCAAAAAGCAAAGGACTTAGGCAATCTGGAATGCACCAGGTGGACTGTTCGCAGTGTCCGGGCGGACTATCCGCGAGGAGGGCGCGGACTGTCAGAAATTGCTACCCGAACCTCCAGTAGTGCACCAAGAAAAACGGACTGTCCGTGATGGACCCGCGGACTGTCCGCCTTGTCACGGACCGTCCGGCACTCTAGTACGGACCGTCCGCAAACTTTGTGCACCAAGATTCCACCGACAAAATGGATCGAATGAAAGGCGCTCAAGAACTCGCACGAACATGAAGAACTGCCGAGCTGTCAGACACGTCGCGGACGGTCTGTGGCTACCTCGCGGACAGTCCGCGGTGACCTCGCGGACGATCCACCAGGTGCGAATCAGCACAACCGAGAAACCGAGAAACAACCTCCAACTTGCGATCGATGGATCTCCCAAACCGCTGGATGGATTGAGCCCAAATTTTGGGTAGATGAGAAGCATCTCTAAGAGAAGCTATGCCCAAAATCTTGGAGCCCCAAACCTATCCAATCAACCGGAATCACAAATCTCGTGCGCTCAAAGCATAAACTTGATTTCATCCAAAACTCACCAAATCGAGCCAGATTCCCGGCATTTGAGGGGTCAAGATCATCCACAAAGGTTCGCAAGGCATCCACCAATGATGCCCTCAAAGAAATCCGGAGCCAAACGACCTAGAAACGATGAATCAAGGCAAGCACGAAAATAGCACAAAAAGAGCTCCGAAAAAGCAACAAAAGCAACTCGGGAAAAGAAAGATTGGCACAAGATTTAGATGAAGAATTAACTATGAATATTCATGCCATGTTGGATTACAAGCCACTCCAAGAATCACAAATCTAGGATGACAAAAAGCTCAAACAAAGAGCCACTCACTCCTCTCACCCTCTCTCCCCAAAGCACTCCAAATTGAAAGAGCACCACCACCTACAAGCCAAAGAGTTGGCTGAAAATTCAGCCTCCTCATCCTATATATAGGCCCTTCGGAAAAGACCGAAGTACCCCTACACTAGGAGTTACAACTCAAGCCCTCACAGGGGCATTTTGGTCAACACATGAAGTTCTCCATCGGACGGCCGCGCATCCATCAAGCCTTCGCGTCGTCCCAACACAAGCACCTCGATCATGCCGCATGTCGCCCGCTTCGAAGCTTGTCGGCGCGGCCGGATCCCGTCTCCGCCTGCCGAGCCTCCGGTCTTGGTTTTGTGGCTCAACCAAGTAACCCCGACGGTTTTGTGGTGAACCGCCGTAAACCCCGCGCACTCGGTGCAGCCTCCACGCCAATCCCACTCATGACTTGGCCGCCACGTTGTCCCGACTTGGTGTTGGTTTTGTGGAGTAAACCAACCAAATCCCATGTGCAGACTCTGGTTGTGAGCCGCTACCCTGCACCGGCTCCACCTTGGTTTTGAGGCTCAACCAAGAAACAGTACCCGACTTCATCTTCTTTTTCTTTCCACCATGCAGCCCGCACTTGATATCGTACGGCCACAGGGTCCATCGTGTCGAGCCTACATATCTCTCCACTCCACGGAGGCCACACAGGCTAAGACCTTTCGCGCCTGCTCTTCACCTGCACCAACGCAAATCAAGCCGCAACCTGCACTTGCAATACTCGGCCAAGAGTCAGTCCACACCACGTTGTCAATCACTCATCACACAAAGGAGTGACCATCCACCGGTCCTCGGACGCTCCGGTCCTCAATCTCCCCCATGATGAGTGCATTGACAAGACACATAGTCACCAATTCATAAAAGAAAGAAAAAAAGAAACTAACAAAGAACTCAAACAAGTGATCAAAAGCCGAATAAAAGCCAAAACAAGATCACTTGAAAGAGCAAGTCCCGGTCCCCTAAGTCAAGGGCAACGACTAAAACACAACTGAGACAAAATGCTCAAGATGCCGACTCCTCAAGGTGAGGCAAAAGGGCGACACCATCAGCAAAAAAGCAAAGCACAACGCAAGTTCAGGCAACACAAAGAGCTCTCCCAAAGCATGAATGCAAGCTCCCCCTGAACAAATGCGTGAAAAACTCAAGTTCTCCCCCTGAACTGAATATCCTTCTTTTTATCCCTCATGATGCAAAACTCTCCCCTTATTAAACGAAGTGCATCTCTTCCCATGTTATGAATTGGAGACACAATTCTCCCCCTTGTTGGTAATGCATGAATCAAGCCAAAATGAAAACATGCAACCTAGAGCTTCTCCAATAGACAAGATTCAACACAAGATGCTACACATGTCCAAAAAAGCAAGGTAAATACGCTATAGCTTCGTATGAACATTAGCTACAAGATTACCAAGTTCCACAACCATTGAGCAAAACTAAGATAGAATGTAGAACATTTTGTAAAAAACACTCTCTCATGAGCAAAGTCCTAAACATAAGCAAAACATGTCAAAATGGCAGAGCCACACAAACTTCATGTTAGGACAACCATTCTAATCATAAGATCATCATAAACACCCTCAAGCATCTCATGTCATGTCAAAGCCACCGTGCCATGTGCCTACTTCTATCTATGAGACTTCTCATTGGTAGGCATCGTGCAACGATTTAGCACCCAAAGTGATAAAAATTAAACACATATGACCTGGGAGCACATTTTCTAAGCAATTAACATTTCATTTTCAGATTCATATTGGTACATGAAATGTGTTTGCGACAAAAAGGAACTTATGCCCCTCCACAAGATAAAGCAAGCGGGCTAAACATTCATGATGACAAATGAGCCTTGGCCCCATATGATCAAAATAAGCTATCCAACCACAAATTAAGAATAGACAAGCTACAAAAACATGTCAAGATCATATAAAGGCATTTACCCACAAGAGAGCATACATGTAGCATTTTTCAAAAGCATAGCTAGCAATCATGGTCATAAACCATGATCATCAAGGGCTAAGTCAAACTAACCATAGCATACCAAACTAGCTCACTAGATCATGTATGGCACTTCATGGTGAACAATGTACATAGGAGAAGCACATTTCTAAAGCATATGATACAAATGCAGTCTATGAAACAAGATGCAAGCATGATATGAAAATGCGACATGCATATGTACATGAGATGTCCAACCCAAACTCAAAAGGGCAAAAGAGCAAAAAACTCACAAGCTCCCCATAAACACATGTACTAGGGCCAAAGAGCATACAAAGCTCACTCTACGATCAAAAGAGACCAAGTGGCTTGATGAAAGCCACACAACTCAAAGTCTCCAAATTACTTACCTTGATCACCCGCTTCTGTCCATCGTCCCCAAAAATGAGGTTCTCCTTTGACATCACCGAGGTGAGCCTTGGGACCACCTTCGATCTCCGGTCGCCATCCTCTGGAGTTGATCCATCAAAAGCCCTCCAAGCCTCCCTCCTGCAAAATAAAATCCAAGAGCAAGACGGAGCAACTAACTCAACACTGTGGTTAGCACAAAAAGAGTTGAACCAGTGTCGATCCATTTGCTCAGAAGTGGGGTTAGCAAAATCCATCCTATCAAAGCTATGACCACCACGGGCAATCACCTCACGTCTCACTGGAGGAGTATGAGCACCACAAAGGGCAAAACGTGGTTCGTAGACTCTCTGAGACCCAAAGCTGCGACCTCTCCCGAACTCGTATCAACCACGAAGTGGAGAGCGTCCAGCAACCTCAACACCACCAGACTTAACACAACAACCAAATAAAAGTTCTAACGATCTCAATTGAGTACCATAGAAAGGATACCAATTGAAAGATCACAGATGACTACCAAAAGACAAGGCCAACTCTTGAAACCAAATTCCCATCAAAAGGCCAAGCGCCCCCCCCTCAACCAAAGCCAACTAGCAAGCAAAAGCTAGGAAAAGAAAGAGCAAAAAGAACTCTCTACACCCAAAAGAAAAGAAGAAGCAAAACACAACCCGAAGACAAGACAAGCCCAATGCCACAAGGGAAGCTCAAGACATGCTACACAATGCATTGACAATACCAATTAAGATAAATAAAGCATTGTAACATGATTCCATATATATTATAAGCATGGGCTAGCAAACATGTCAACAAGATGCATAACTATGCAAAAAGCCTAGCACAAAAAAAACAACATGCCGAACATGATATAATAACTAAACAAAGGCATCATATAAGTTCACATGGATCAGCCACCAAGATATATTACAAAGCTAGCATGACAAGATATACATGAGGGGGGTAAACATGCTAACAAGAGAGGATACCAGGGAGCTAGACAAAAAATGATATGGATGAACAACATGTCATAACCACAAGAGGGCAACCATAAAGCATGGCATGATGTTCATATATATCATCCACCACAATATCATACAAAGGATAGCAAGATAGGTATACAAGATCACAAAGCTATCATGAACAAGGTGGCTAGCCTACCTTGGTTTATAGACAAACATGACACAAGCATGCAACAAGTATACAAGTGAGTACAAGGAGAAAAGGGAAACTCACTACACATGTGTACAAAGGCTTTCAAGAGCCATCCAAAGTGACATGGAGAATCATCCTATCTTGATCACCTCATGAGCCAAAAATCAAGTACTATCAAGCTCATGTTCTCCAACCGCGTCTCCATACCTACACACAAGGAGACAAAGAAGACCGAGCCTTGGATCCCAAAGGGTTAGCAAGCACATACTTGGGTATCCAATACTTGGTCACACGGGTAAAGGATGCACTCAACTTATCAAGTGGGTTAGCATGATGCAAATGCCGGTTCGAGTGAAAAGGGTTTCGAGCACTCTCAGAATCATGCCTCAAAGGAGAAACTTGTGAAGAAAACCGAGTGCTACCATAAGCAAAAAGGCAAAGATCCTTCGAGGTCGTAGGAGAAGAACCAACACGAACACCATGGGAAACATGTCATGGACCAACACAAGAAGCACTAGAAGCATGTCCACGAGCATGGTCTAACTCACTAGAAAGAGTGTCATAAAACCCGTCCACAAAATGTGCCTTCTTAGGCTCACAAGTGTCCATGCCATGAAAAGGTCTATGAACAACCAAAGGCCTAGAAGCACAAGCTCGCCGTATTTTCCTTGCATGGCGGTAGCAAAAACTTTCTTGATGTCCATCCTTCCCACAAAGAGAGCAATGGTACAAAGGCCTATCGAGAGGGACAGTCCGAGTGGACGAATCACTATTCTCTTGTATGTGAGAAGTCCCTTGGGACATAGAGCAAGAAGCATCAACCCCAACACTCAACTTGGTGCCCACATTAGAATCACACATGCCATGAGAAAGGCTACGTGGCTTCTTAAAAGCTTTGGCATGCAAACGTCGCTCGTGTTTGACACGGCGAAAGCAAAACTCCACGGTATGCCCATCTTTCTTGCAAAAGGTACAATGGAACTTTGGTTTGGAGGTATGAGTTTCAAAGAAATGAAAAGTACCCTAGCTTTTCGTATCACCTTGGGCAACACCGAAAGAAGAAACAAGCTTAGGAGTAGCTATGAGAGAGCTATCCGAAGCATTAGCACACTTTCCACCATCCAAAGACTCACGCACAATAGAAGAAGTTGACTCCAGTTGAGAAGAAGAAAATTTAGAAGCATCAGCATCGGAGTAACAAGAGAAGCGAGAATCCAAACCCTTAGCACAAAGACTCTTGCACCTTGTGCGCAAAACCTCATTTTGAGACTTGAGGCGCTCACAAGTACCACATGTCATATTTCTCAAATTATTGATTTCTTCTTCAATGCATTTAGCATATGTGGTACGCAAGAGTTCATTTTCTTTCTCAAGGTTGGCACTCATCTCATCATGCTCAACCAACTTGGCGCTCAAATCCTTACGTATCTTTTTCAAAGCCAAAACTTCACTTTCCTAATTAATGCAAGAGGTGCAAACAAAGTCATATGAGCAACATCATTTACATCTCGAAAAACATTATCATCATCACAAGAAGTATGGCAAGCATCCTCAACAAGCAACAAAGAGCACTTGCTACAAGGCATAGATATCATATCACAAATTTCAGCCCTAGCATGCTCAAGTTCATCTACACATGTGGTGTGAGTCAATTTTAGATCATTTATTTCAGCAAGCAAAGACTCGCATGAAACACATGGTAGGGAAGCACTTGACTCTAGCAAAGCAATCTTACTCCTAGCCATATCAAGTTCATCATTCAAAGCAACACAAGAGTTGCAAGACATAGAAGCATTGGATTTCAACAAGTCAACTTCAGATTGCAAGTTAGCAAGAGACAAGTTTAAATCTTCATTCTCTCTAAGAAAGGTACCAACATCATTAGCATACTCAATATTTTCTCCCCTGACAAGTTTATTTTCAGTAAGCAAAGCATCACAAGATTTGCATGGCAAAGTGGAGTTCTTAAGCTTAACAATCATCTCGCCATAAGCACAAAGACGAGTGAACAAACTAGTGATACCTTGAGCGAGTTTGACTCTACTTCTCTTCATGAGCTTGTCTTGGAGATCATCATCTTGAGCCACCAAGAGACGCAACAACACCATCGCTTACGTGTCTTTCTCCAACTGCTTACACTTCCTCCTCCACTTGTGGTCATCTCCCGAAGCACACATCTCTTCAAAGTTTGAGAACAAAGACACACAAGAAGAAGAGTGTGGTGCCATGACTCAAAGCACCAGTCAGGATTAGCCAAAAACAAGGTCAAACCAGACAAATCAAATCCGCAAGCAAAAGCACCCTTTTCTCTACCGCCCTATGGATCCTAGACTTGTTAGAGTCTCACGAATCCGCAACCAGCTCTGATACCAATTGAAGGACTGATTAGGCGACCAGAGAGGGGGGAGTGAATGGGAGCCGATTAAAATTCTTCTTCGAAAAGTCAAACTCGGCCTATGCCCCAAATCCACAACCAAGGATTCCCACACGAGCTTGCCAAGGTCGTATAGTCACAACAGACCTACCAACCCTAGGAACAAGTCCCAAACCAATCTAACGTGGAAGCACAACTCAAAAAGCAAAGGACTTAGGCAATCTGGATTGCACCAGGTGGGTTGTCCACAGTGTCCGGGCGGACTGTTCACGAGGAGGGCGCATACTGTTCGAAATTTCTACTCGAACCTCAAGTAGTGCACCGAGAAAAATGGACTCTTCGTGATGGACCCGCGGACCGTCCACCTTGTCACGGACCGTCCGACATTCTAGTACGGACCATCCACAAACTTTGTGCACCAAAATTCCACCGATAAAATGGATCGAATAAAAGGTGCTCAAGAACTCGCACGAACATGAAGAACAGTCAGGCTGTCAGTGTCGCACCCGATTTTACATGGAAAACTGAATGCATCTCACGTGTGCGCCAGGATCAATTTACACACACATGATAGACAAAACGAGTGTAATACCATTGCAGTGACAAAACATTCTAGAGTTAAACCGATACAATATCCATTATTACATCCAGAGAGGTGGACTCGAAGGTCCAAACACAACGATAACTAAACGACGAGCAGCTCCATCTTTGACTTCCACGGGCATGATGACTAGGGGATCTGCATGCCCTAGAACTCCTCGTAGTCGCTCCAGTACTCGTCCTCGCCTCCGATGTTCTCCTCTGAACAGCGGTAAGCAAGGGTGAGCACACTTATGGTTGGTGCTCAGCAAGTGGGGGAAACAATGCAAGGCTATCAAGGATAGGCTATGGTTCATAGCGGTAAGCATTTTATAAGTTGGTCAAGTTTTATTAGCAAGCACCTAATTACTAGGTGTAAGTGTATACCAACCCACTTATCATTAAAAGAAACCTCAAACCAAACCCACAAACCCACGATTTACATTTATCTTCAAGTTTATTAATCATGTGAGGGTCCAAGCCGCTCATGACCGTGAGCATGGCTGATCGATCAGTTTTACACTCTGCAGAGGTTGTACACTTTACCCACAGTTCGTGTTCCCCATTTTGCCCGGGTTAGCTAGACCCTTAAACACTTCCAAGGTGAGTGGCTAGGGGTCCACTACGAAGCCTTTACAAAGGAAAGAAGAGAAACCAACGACCCGCAACGATTCTGACTCGGGGCGGACCATAACCTTCCCTAGTGGTCGGCACCTTAGCCAAGGTCGCTACCCCAAAAGAACCGGGCTATACCCCCGCAACCCCGAGCCCCCCCGTGCCCCTCTCGGAAAAAGGCTATCGGCTAACCCACTCTCCTAATTACTTGGCTAAGACGAGAGCCATGTGGACCGTGGTTGTCTTGTTATCTTGGGTGGTTCTCCATGTTCCATTTATATTTCAAGTTGTCTTGTCTTAAACTTAAACGCATTACATAAACAGAACTGAGATATATAACATAAACAAAGCATAACCATACCCATGTAAAGCAAACTAAGCATTTATCTACCCAAGCATTTTTAAACAGTGTTGATCAAGGTAATGAGGTAAAATATCTAGTCAAGTCCTTAACTAGGTGTTTGCCCATCAAGTTTATGCATAGCAACAGGAATAGTAAACTTTGTTTAACATGCAGTGACATAGGTTCAAAAAGATAATGCAGAGGGGGAAGCCACTTACCTTCCTCTACAAACTGGGTAAAATCTTCCTCGAACACAGGCTCTTCCTGATCGCCTCCGATGGGGAGCTCAAACGAAACAGGCACGATATCTACGACTCAAACAAGAACAACAAACAATAAATAAATAGTGCACCAAACAGTAGCAAAGCTGGTAAATTTGCTGTTTAAAAGATTCTACTCGTTGAGACGATCATTTCGGTATTGTTGACGGTTAATAATTGTATCAAAGTTCGTTCGTGACTCGCAAGCGTACAAGTCTCCCGTCGTAGTCAAGGGACCCTTCTTCCCTCGAGTGGTGAACCCAAGGTATCGAATCCGTGGAACAAATGTGTGACGCAAGACTTAATCTATTAAAGCCAAGTAATCTTCAATATTCGATAAAAGACCTAATGCATCTAAGTGAAAGACACAAAACGAATCTAATCTACTAAAAACCGGAGAAAACAAAGTAAGATTGGGTAGATAAACCGATCTAGAGGGATCGGGGTAAGCCTTTTGTTGAAGTTCCAAGCAAGAGAAGAAGTAGCAAATCGAATCTTAATAGAAGCCTCTTTAAATCGTGGTTTACCGTCCAAATCCGAAAACATCCGCCTTTCGAGACCCCCGTTCTGTCACAACGTATCCCTATTCATGCGGGGAGCTTAGGGCGAGTCAAAAGACAAGTCGAAATTCTTTCGGAAGATCCGGCGTGTACCTCTAGCCACCGCGGCTACAAGAACACCCTATGTAATCTATCTCGAGAATAGAATTGAAATAAGCAAAGCCGATCGAAAAACGAAATCTTCGAGGAAACACTTGATCGCTGGGAAAAGATTCAACTTGATAATTCAACTATAACAATGATACATACACAAGATCACCACCGGGATCCTTCCTTGATCTTGCTTCTAGCTCCGGAACTCCGACGTGGTCTTCCGTGCAAGGTTCCCACGTCGGCTAGGGGAACCCTAGTCAACTAGCTCGACCCTTTCCTCTCCTAGATGGTGTCCCTCTCTTCTCTCGCTTCTCGGCGGCCGAAGACGAAATCTTCTCTCGCGTGGCTCTCGGTCGGGGGACTATAAATAGCCCGATTGGCGGCTAGGGCAAAGGAGGGCGCCCAAAATGGGCTGGGCCGACCGGACGGGCCGGGCGGCCCGGGCCCATTTAGGCCCAGCCCGTGGGCTCCTTTGCCCCACGTCGGTTCCCTTGCTTCCTGGATGTTTCCCCCTTCTGCATGTGGGTCCATGTCGTCGGTTTCTCTCCGAATTGGACTCAACTCCTTGTCTTGCAAGATTCAGCACTTTTCTGGTCAGGTCCCTGGAGTTTGTCGTCTTCTCGGATCAAGTCCCCGGCTTCTTGGAGTTAAGTTTGCTTCATTGCATGACTTGTTCAGGGCTTCAAGGTCTTGTCATGAGGTGCTTGATGAACTTATCCCGAAAGTCTTGCATTCAACACTAAAACCCTGCATAAACATTAAACTCCAAAACCTACATGCACACGTGAACTTGTTATACCACGGGGGTTAGTACCAATGGATAAGGTATAAAACTCATGCCAACACCGAAGGTAAACTCATGGCTAGGTTGACGTATTTTCACCATCAACATCTCCCCCATGCTTAAACCTTGCTCGTCCTCGAGTAAGCCTTCGATGAATATCATCATTGCTAAACAATGTTTAAACTTTGCACTTGATTACACATGAGAAAACATAATGCTCTCAAAATTTTAATTCATTAAAGTTCCATAATGCACTAGCCTTCATCCCTACGGAGGGTAGATTCTTATTAAGCTTATCCCACAAGTATTAACATGCTCACAAAGTTTTAAATAGATCTCAGAATTTTTTGAAATAAAGAACGAGATAAAGAAAAGCTAAACCAAATTCACAAATTTAAATCATCTCGTGTATTGCTCATAAACTCTCATCTCACTTGTCTCTCAAGCCTATATATTCTACTCCTTTCCCTCTCATATATATGTGGTAGGCTTTATATGGAGCTTTGGGAAAGTTTAGTCCTAACAAGATTTTATAAATGAGGTGTTGTCAAAACAAGACAAGCTTCTCATGGTCTTACCGAGACTCGTCAAAAAGGTCATTGGAAAATAATGTTAATCAAGGAGGGGAAAGAGAAAAATACACACACTTTTAGATGAGTGGACATGTGCAAATGGCAAAGAGTGATCCCGAGGCACAAAGAAAGTCCTCATTATCGGATTGCACATGGTTGGAAAATGAGAATGGATCTTTTTAACTTGAAGCCTTGAATGCACTCTTAGAGAACCGGGGAGTTCACTTTACGCACATATATATTTTTTCTCTTTCTCATATTTCTCATTCTTTCCTTTCTTTCTTTCTTTCTTTCATATATATATTTTTTTATCTTTACCTTGAAAGTCATGAATATCCTTTGGATTTTTTTTTTCTTCTTTCATCATCATTTTTTTAAAATATTCCCCTTTTAACTCTAAAACTGCACCGTACCTACCTCCTCCCCCATGCTTAGACGTTGCTCGTCCTCGAGCAAAGAGGCGAAAAATAAGGTAGGTACCGGAGATATTTTTCCTTGGAGAGATACTTGAAATCTTCAACGTTGGCACCATCTTGCGATCTTCCTTGAATTGATGATCCATTCTCAACGATAGGTTGTGGTCAAGGAGGTAATCACAAAAGATGATATTTGGTTTAAGGGTGGATATCCGGCGAAGTTTGTGAGATCACCGATGCGGGGATACACAATGCACGGATAAAAGGCTAGCAAAAAGATAGATACGCAAAAATGGAATGACCAGCTTCTTAGTCTCGGGCCGGAGAAATCATGGCCTGTAATAACCGACTCAAAAATAAATCTTGTACACTAAGGTTTATGCACTCAAATATATATAAGGCTTTGGATAGGTTGAGCAACACACAAGTGATATTTGTGACAAGGTTAGCAATATTTTTGAGCATAAAAGACATCTTTAATCTATTCATAACTTGAGAGCACATAAAACACTATGGGTCTTTATTTTAATCATAACCTCCGCTGAAAAATAAGCTAGCATTTAAATAAATTCAGATCTGTATTTTTAAGAGAGCACTAGCTTAAACATGCATAAATCAATTACAAAGATGAACAAAGCTGCAATTTTAATCATATATCATCATGGCACGAATTTTGTAACTTTTCCAATGATATAATCAAGGTGGTGTCTTTATTAATGGTGACATCCAGTTGAAATACACACTGAAAATAAACAAACATGCTTGCTGAAATTTAAATAAAAACAGAAAATACTACGCAAACACACATAAGCAAAAGCTGAAAATTACGAGAGAAAAAGAAAAGAAAAGAAAACTAAAGTTCCTAAATCTTCTAGTCCTCCGCCGGTGGTTGATGTTGATAGTCTTGATAATAATACCCTTGCTCATAATATGATTGGACATTTCCTCCGACGAATTGATTTGGCTCCACAAGGTGAAGGCGTCCAAGTTCAAAGGCGATATTTGCGTTGCCTTCACCAAGTTGAGTTGCGTTAGCTTGGATGGCTGCGATGTTTTGAGCATTTCTTGCAGCATACCCTCCAATAATGGCCATGCTTTGTTGTGGTTGGGGATGATGAGCGTAGGACTCCGCGAAGTTAGCGTTGGGCACAACATAATTTTGCGGGGGTACCGGTGCACCACCCCCCCATGCTTGTCCTTGTGACCCTCCGTAATAACTTGGCGGAGGAGGAACCCCGCCGAATGGTTGCACATTGGGTTGTGCTCCACTCGCTTGTGCGGAGGATGTTCCCTCCTCTATGATTCTTCCTCTTTTGTTCTTTCTTGCAGGGACAAGTAATCCCTCTTCCAACCAATCTTCCCTTCCTTCGGTGAAAAGCCTAAGCCTCTCATTCGAAAGGGGTAGGTTCACTATGGCCAACCGATAACCTCCTCTCTCATCTCCACTAATGTATTTGCCTTGTCGCAAATACTCAAAACCGAGAGAGGTACCACGCAAAAGGTGAGCGGGGTTTCTTGCGATCCCCGGCCGCAAGGAAAAGGCCAACATGGAGAGGTAACACCCCGAACCAATATTACCCGCCCCCGATGTTGCTTCACAACACCAACGGTTGATCATGAGGTAAGAGGGGTCTATTGGCTGCCTGGCAATTAAAGCCGAGTATAGCCAATTCAACTCCGTGTCGGTCACCTTTTTTTCCTTCATCCTCTCCAATACCCTCTTGCACATCCAAGAGTGAAATATCCGGATAATGGGGTTGCGGATGCAATTGCGTTGTTGATGGGCTTCTCCGGAGATCATGTTCCAAAATCCCGCCAACATGCCGGGTGGCACGTCAACTTTCTCCGGAGCTCCCTTGTGGAATCCAAGCAGCTCCCTAACGTGCTCGTAGGGAACCACTTGCTCGATTCCCTCCAAACGGAATGACAAGCTTTGCACCCCATCATCATCAACGATGGGTGCAATAGTCATCAAAATTTCCAAGGCGTAACCCAAATGGGTGTCCACCGATATTCCGTTGGAGAACCGCACCCATCCGAGGTGCTCCAACATATAGTATATGTCGGTGCAAAAACCCAAGGTGTAGAGTGCTTGGTCGTCGAACTCGACATTCGGCACAAGCCTCTTCTCAAGATTGGCGAGCCTCTCCTCCTCCTCCGCCGACAAGATGATGAAGCCGTACGAAGAGTGTGTCGGGGTGTAAGGAGGTGGTGCGGTTGAGCGAGTCGATCGTCGTGGTGGCGCGGGCTGCTCCTCCGTGTGCCCACGAGGTTCGGTGAACCTCATGGAAGTGCTTCTCGCAGCCCTCATACCACCAAGGAGGAGAGCATCGTTCCTCCTCGGTGGTGCCGTGTCCGTCTCCATGCTCCGGGAGACTCGGAAACCGAGTGCCTCCTCGAAGACGTGGTTGATGATGGCTTGGATGACGAAGAACTCTTCTTCTTGGAGAAGAGACTTGTGGTCTTCTTCCACATGGTTGCTGCACTCTTTCTTCAACTAAAATTCCGGGTTGCAACCGGTAAACTAGGCACTTAAACTCTTTGCTTCGGATGTGGACTTTGAGTGGATTAAGGATGTGGATTTTTTTCTTGAGCTATCAAGCTTGGGATGGTTGGCTATGTCTACGGAGGTTTTGAGCACACAAACTTGAACACACAAACAAGGGAAGGAGAGGGAAGCTTGCCTGCAGAAAACGGGAGCCGGGGGGCTCCTTAAGTAGGTCAGGCCGGCCGGCCCGGCCGGCCGGCCCGGGGTCTTCCCGGCTCCTCCCCGCCGCGTCTTTCTCCCGGCACGATCATTTCGCCTCCGCAACTTTCCCCGCCCGCGTGCTCCACGAGTTGCACCGCCCAAACGCTCTCGTCCACTCCTTTTCTTGAATTATTGGTCCTCCCACTTGATGCTCCATGCTTTGGGTCATGTCCATGCTCCCTAGCTCCACTTGCTTCACATGCCACCATGAAAATCCTGCAAAGTTGATGCTTGCTGCCCACCATGCTTGTCCTTTGCATGTGGAGTTGGTGAAAGTTGATAAAAGGGAATCCAATGGTGCATGCATGATTAATTCAAACTACATTGCCTCCATTTAGGTGTGTTTAAGGTTAAGCACTCCTCTAATTCGAAATTTAAAATATTTTTCAGAGCCATGCAAGAGCTCAAGCATAATTTTAGAGAAGTTTTTAAACCATTAAAAACAAATGTAAGTCGAAAATATTTTTCGACTACGTCGGTTTCGGTCTCACCGGTATAGTTTGCTTTCATTGGTTGAGAGCGAACATTTTCCCGGCTTGATCATGGGGGCATAGGTTTAGGTTCTAATTTTGGCTAAATAAGAAAGATTTTGAATAAAACAAAATTAGAATAGGCTTAGAAAAATTCTAATCCTAGAGAAACCAAGGATAAAGATTTTTTAAAACCAACCAAAAGCTTTGATTTCTAGGTTCAAGCGAGTCCTACCACGTGCTGAATTTTATTAACACTTAAACATAAATCGTGGCTCTACTCGTGTGGTTTTAGCATGAAAAATAAGTCAACCTCAGCACCAAAATGATGGTGAAAGGTTGAGTTAAGGTTCTGAAATTATTTGGTTGAGGGTTTCTCGAAAATAAAAGAATCAAACAAGCACATAGGAGGGTTCATGCAAAGGGTTTATGATAAAGCAAACATTCAATCAAGAATTATGTCTCTAATATTGTTCAACCACTTCTAAGTCTAATGTCTTTGCGTAATAAAACTCAAAAACTAAATTATTAAAAATACTCGAAAAACCTGGAATCGGGTTGTCCTCCCGTAGCTTATTCTTGACTCGACGAAACGGGTTGCCTCCCGCCTAGCGCTTCGTTTATAGTCTATAGCTAGACTTCTTCACTTGATTACTCCGGATCAACGCTCTTTGCGGGCGTTGCAATCTTGGGTACCCACTTCCGCACCATCTTGGGCGCGGCCTTGTCTTCCGGCTTAGTTGGCTTAGTCATTTTTTTGGTCTTCACGGGCGGCTTCTCTTCCTTTGTCTTGACGGATGCAACACCTTCTTTGATTTTCGTTACGTTCATTTTTTCGGCTCCTTCTTCTTTTTCAGCCCCTCCGTTTGTTTTGGTTCTCCCTTCACTCCAATCATGTTGCACGCCTCAATCCTTGGACGGAACTTGAAGGAACTCCTTTCTCCGTTGATATCGAACATAATCTCCCCCTTGCCAACATCAATAGTAGCTCCCACTGTCTTGAGGAACGGCCTCCCTAGGATGAGCAGCGGCTTCTCCCTCTCTCCCATCTCGAGCACAACGAAGTCGACGGGGATGAAGTGGTGTCCAATCTTCACGGGTACATCTTCAGCAATGCCCAAGGGATAGCGAATGGAGTTGTCTCCCAACTCCAAACATATTCCCGTAGGCTCCATCGGTAGGCGTAGCTTCTCGAACACATCCCTCGGCATGACGCTCACACTAGCTCCAAGGTCGCATAACGCCTTCTCGAAGTTGAAAGAACCAACTGAACATGGAATTGTGGGGCACCCGGGGTCTTTTTGATTCTCTAGCCCATTAGCAATAGCTGCACTACACTCCTCGGACATCTTGACATGATCTACCCCGAGTGTTGCTATCTCATATTTATTTGCAAGTATATCTTTAAAGTAACGAGAATATGTAGGTACTTGTAGGGCATCTAGTAATGGCATGTTGATGCTAAGTCTACGCACAACTTCCACAAACTTCTCAAAGTGGTTGTCAAGTTTACCTCGGAAATAGCGTGGCCGGAGTTGCGGTATCCTCGTGTCATCCTCCGGCATCTCAAATTCGGGTTCCTCGGTGATGATCCCCGTAACCTTCTCTTTAGCGACTCCTTCCAACTCGGTGGATGGTTTAAGCTTCCTTGCTCCCGCGGAACGTTCCGGATCTTCGGTCTCCTTCCCCGAACGTGTTTGAATGGCCTTCGCCGATTCGGGACATTTGGGTTGTCCCGAAGCTTCCCTTCATCATTAGTGAGGCGCCCCGCAAGTTGTCCAACTTGCGTCTCGAGCATCTTCATCATGTTGAGCACTTGATGATTGGAACTTCCGACCTCCGTCACTTTGCTATCGATGTTCTCCAACACCTTGTCTATGGTCTTGAACTTGGTGACGGTGTCCTTGTTGATCTTAGCTTGCTCATCCATGAACTCCTTCAATTGTATCCGAAGTGGAACCGCGTTAGGAATAGATGAGCTTGCATTAAATTGAGGCCTACCTTGCCCGTAGCGGAAGTTCGGCAATTCTCCCTTCCTCATGTAGTCGAGCACTTTGGCTTCCTCCGGACAATCTTTGCGGACATGGCCATACTCTCCACATTCTTCGCATGTGGACCTTGCTTCGGCGGCCTTCAAGTCTTGAGCCTCCTTCTTTTCTATCTCCATCTTCTCCAACCTCCTCATGAGCGAGTCGATCTTGCCTTCAAGTATGTCTTCCTTCTCCACTTGCAAGACTCCTTTGACGTTCCCCACGGGTTGAGCCGGATGTAGGCGCCCGAATGACGCCCACGTGTCATTATCCGCGACCTTCTTGAATAGCGTGAAAGCTTCTGTCGGTGTAAGCTCGATGATAGATCCTCCCGCCGATGCATCGATGATCGTCCTTGACGCCATGGTGAGTCCTTGATAGAACTTTTGCACGAGGTCTTCTTTCGGGAACTTGTGATGTGGAACCGCCCGGTGTACTCGTTGAAGCGCTCGAATGCCTCCGAGATAGTTTACGTAGGATATTGAACAAAGGTGGCAATCTTATTACGCAAGCTTTGAGTTTTACCCGGTGAGTAGTATTCCTTCATGAAAGCCTTCATCAACGTGTTCCAATTTTGCACCGTCTCCGCCGGTTGAGAGTGGAACCATTGCAAAGCCTTCCCGAGTAGTGAAAACGGAAAAAGCCTTGCCCTCATTTGATCTTGAGTCACCCCATCCATGTTGAAAGTCTGACATAGTTGAATGAATGCTTGGAGGTGAAGGTTCGGGTCCTCTTTGCCGGTGAAGGGTGAATGTTGCACCATGCGGATTGTTGAGGTCTTGATCTCGAACGGTCTTCCGATCTCCTCGAGGTTCAAGATTGGTAGGTCGATGATGTCTGGGGTGCATAGCTCCCCAATCTTGCGTTCTTCCGGTGGTTGGTCACCCATTGGTGGAAGTCGATTCTCCCGCGGACTTTGAGGTGGTGAATTTTCCGGAGATTCCTGCGATCCTTTGTCTTCCGACTCCGAATCTACAAAATCCAGCTTTTTAGCTTGATGTGCTTCACGTCTCCTTAGCCTGTAAAGTTTTTCTGGATCATCCACAAAATTATTGGGTTTGTTGGAGAGGTAGCCGTCCATCTCCTGTTAGGGTTAGCAATAAACAAAGTATGCAAAAAAAACTAGAAAACAAAACAAATCTATAAAGACTAGAGTTAGACAAACTAGATTAGATGTATTTTGAGGATGATCAAAATTTAATAGATGCAAAAAATAAAACAAAATCAGTACTGAAAATTACAAAAAAAAGCAATAAAAAATCAAATCTTGATCACTTGTTCCCCGGCAACGGCGCCAGAAAAAGGGGCTTGTTGACGGTTAATAATTGTATCAAAGTTCGTACGTGACTCGCAAGCGTACAAGTCTCCCGTCGTAGTCAAGGGACCCTTCTTCCCTCGAGTGGTGAACCCAAGGTATCGAATCCGTGGAACAAATGTGTGACGCAAGACTTAATCTATTAAAGCCAGGTAATCTTCAATATTCGATAAAAGACCTAATGCATCTAAGTGAAAGACACAAAACGAATCTAATCTACTAAAAACCGGAGAAAACAAAGTAAGATTGGGTA
Source organism: Cenchrus americanus (assembly GCA_947561735.1). Taxonomy (NCBI): domain Eukaryota; kingdom Viridiplantae; phylum Streptophyta; class Magnoliopsida; order Poales; family Poaceae; genus Cenchrus; species Cenchrus americanus. The sequence continues at coordinate 123,844,751 of OX387244.1, read as the reverse complement.
GATAAACCGATCTAGAGGGATCGGGGTAAGCCTTTTGTTGAAGTTCTAAGCAAGAGAAGAAGTAGCAAATCGAATCTTAATAGAAGCCTCTTTAAATCGTGGTTTCCCGTCCAAATCCGAAAACATCCGCCTTTCGAGACCCCCGTTCGTCACAACGTATCCCTATTCATGCGGGGAGCTTAGGGCGAGTCAAAAGACAAGTCGAAATTCTTTCGGAAGATCCGGCGTGTACCTCTAGCCACCGCGGCTACAAGAACACCCTATGTAATCTATCTCGAGAATAGAATTGAAATAAGCAAAGCCGATCGAAAAACGAAATCTTCGAGGAAACACTTGATCGCTGGGAAAAGATTCAACTTGATAATTCAACTATAACAATGATACATACACAAGATCACCACCGGATCCTTCCTTGATCTTGCTTCTAGCTCCGGGAACTCCGACGTGGTCTTCCGTGCAAGGTTCCCACGTCGGCTAGGGGAACCCTAGTCAACTAGCTCGACCCTCTCCTCTCCTAGATGGTGTCCCTCTCTTCTCTCGCTTCTCGGCGGCCGAAGACGAAATCTTCTCTCGCGTGGCTCTCGGTCGGGGGACTATAAATAGCCCGATTGGCGGCTAGGGCAAAGGAGGGCGCCCAAAATGGGCTCGGGACGACCGGACGGGCCGGCCGGCCCGGGCCCATTTAGGCCCGGCCCCGTGGGCTCCTTTGCCCCACGTCGGTTCCCTTGCTTCCCGGATGTTTCCCCCTTCGCATGTAGGTCCATGTCGTCGGTTTCTCTCCGAATTGGACTCAACTCCTTGTCTTGCAAGATTCGACACTTTTCCGGTCGAGTCCCCGGAGTTTGTCGTCTTCTCGGATCAAGTCCCCGGCTTCTTGGAGTTAAGTTTGCTTCATTGCATGACTTGTTCAGGGCTTCAAGGTCTTGTCATGAGGTGCTTGATGAACTTATCCCGAAAGTCTTGCATTCAACACTAAAACCCTGCATAAACATTAAACTCTAAAACCGACATGCACACGTGAACTTGTTATACCACGGGGGTTAGTACCAATGGATAAGGTATAAAACTCATGCCAACACCGAAGGTAAACTCATGGCTAGGTTGACGGATTTTCACCGTCAACGGTATATAGAACGCTAAAATCAGAGTTAAAACGAGAAAGATATGATTAAAACAAGATTCAGGGACCTATCTGCAGTAAAACTAAATTTACAGAGCCTTTTATAAATAAAACCAGGGGCTAAAACATAATTTTATATAAAAACTAAAGGGTTAAGATGCTAAAACACAAAGAAAGGGCCTCTGGTGGAATTATACAGGGTAGACAGGGGCTAGTTTACGTTTCAGGACCTAACTGCAAGAATTCTTATAGGTGGGAGAACCGGCATGTGAAACCGTGAAAACCCAGGGACTCTTAATCAAAATTGCCAGAGCGGCACCGTGGATCTTGGATCCAACGGCTGCCGATGCGCATGAGCACGGTGGACCGCGCGCGTGCACCCGGTGCACGGGTCCACGGTGGACCGCCCATTCAAAACGAAGGGGTACGCGATCAGAGCCGCCCGTGCAAGATCCAACAGCCCTGGACGCACGCGTGCGGGATGAGGCGGCAACATCGCCGGAGTGCGGCGGCGCACGGCGGGAGCTCGCCGGCGTTGCGCCCGGGCGGCGTTCCCGCCACCAACACGACCACAGGATAGCTCAAAACGTAGAGGGGACGCATGTGCACGTGTTCGTGGGGTCAAGGGGGCGATTGTGCCTCGCCGGCGGCCGGCACCGGAAGGGGGCGGAGCGGCCGCTCCGGCGAGCTCGTGAGTGCGCTGGTGTGCACAAAAGGAAGGGGAAACGGGCTGGGTTTATTGCTCACAGTTCAAAGGAGAGGCGGGCAAGCTCGAAGGTGAAGAAGATGCGACGGCGGCGGAGCTTAGCAATGGCGGCGGGTCGGGCGGCGCTCCGGTGTGGTCGAGGTGCGGCTCCCACGGGCCTCAGGGACGAGAACCTGCAGCAATCCGAGCTTGATGAGCCCCTGGTGAACCCAAGGAGGAAGAAAGAAGGGCGGCGGAGGTTATCCTTCACCTGCGGCGACGAGTTCACGACGGCGGCGGCGGGAACCCGAGGTGGCAATGCAGGGGAATTGGTGCTCGAGCGAGTGAGTTGGTGCGCTGAGAAGGCAAAGGGAGGCACAGGAATTCGAGCACGAGCTTAAATAGGGCCAGAGAGAGGAAGGCGAGGGGAGGCGAGCGGGCTCCGAGCGGCGGCGCTTGCCATTGATGGCGGCGGCCATCACGGCTCGGTGCTAAAGGAAAGTAACGGCCCCAATTGATCGAGGGAGGGGTTAATTGCCTTAATTGGCCGGTTTGGTGAAGAGGGAGGGAAGGGAAGAGGCGGGGCGTGGCGAGATTCGCGCGGCGGCGCCGGGTCGGCTGGCTGCGAGGTGAGGAAGAAAAAAGGAAGGGGGAGAGGTAGAGACCGTCAAGCGGGGCCCAGGTGTCGGCGACAACGAGGAAAAAGAAAAAGGGGGCAATTAGGTGGGCCGCTTGCGGGGGAGTCTGGTGGGCCGGTAGGCCTGGCTGGGCCGAAAGGTGAGAGGTAAGCTTTCTCTTTTTTTCTTTTCTTTTTCAAACTCCTTTTAAAACAACTTTTCTTTTCAAATTCAATTCAAATTCTTTCAAACTTTTTCTCAAAAATTTTATAAACTTTTTAGAAACCACACAAGCAACCAAAAACCATGCAAGCCAATTGACTCTTCTGACGTGACTGTGCCGCTTTAAGATTCTCTCTTATGATTTCAACTTGCTTTTCCGCTTCCCGTATGCTATCTGGTCCAAAGAGTTGACTCTCACCAGTCTGGTTCCAAAACAACGGTGTTCTACACTTCCTTCCATACAGAGCCTCAAAAGGTGCCATTTTAATGCTGGACTGATAGCTGTTGTTATAAGCAAACTCTGCATAAGGCAAACTCTTATCCCAACTGCCACTGTTCTTCAACGCACAAGCTCTCATCATATCCTCAAGAATCTGATTTGTTCTCTCTGTTTGCCCATCTGTCTGAGGATGATATGCTGAACTGAAGTTTAACTTTGTATCCATCGATTCATGCAGCTTCTGCCAAAACTGTGAAGTAAACTGTGTGCCTTGATCTGACACTATCTTCTTCGGTACCCCGTGCAAACACACTATCCTTGAATTATACAACTCAGCTAGCTTCACTCCTGTATATGTCGTCTTCACTGGGATAAAGTGTGCTACCTTGGTTAATCTAGCCACAATAACCCATATAGAGTCATACCCATCACGAGTACGAGGTAAGCCCACTATGAAATCCATACCGATTTCTTCCCATTTCCACCTAGGTACCTTTAGAGGTTGAAGCAATCCTGCTGGCCTTTGATACTCAGCCTTCACTCTTTGACACACATCACACAGAGCTACATGAGCTGCTACATCTTTCTTCATTCCATACCACCAGTATCTCTGTTTCAAGTCCTGATACATCTTGGTACTCCCAGGGTGAATAGAGTAAGCTGAATCGTGTGCTTCCTTCAAGATAGTTTCTCGTAACTCCTTAATCTCAGGTACACAGATTTTGTTCTTAAACCATAATGTTCCTTGCTCATCTTCTCTGAATTCCGAAACTTTGCCCAACTTAATCAACTTCCTGTACTCTGCAATCTTGTCATCAGTCAACTGTCCTTTCCTAATATCCTGCTCAAGCGTCGACTCGATTTCTAATGTCAAGGTCTCACTTGAAGCAACTATTCCCAAGTTGAGCTATGCCATCTCCCAACATAACTCCTGAGGTAGCAGGTGTCCTATCAGCATGTTGGTCTGTCCCTTCCGACTCAAAGCATCTGCTACAACATTTGCCTTTCCTGGATGATACTGAATATCCAAATCATAATCTTTTATTAACTCCAACCACCTTCTTTGCCTTAGATTCAAATCCTTCTGGGTAAAGATATACTTCAGACTCTTGTGGTCAGTGAAGATCCGGCATTTGTTTCCAATCATGTAGTGTCTCCAAATCTTCAATGCGTGAACAACTGCGGCTAGCTCAAGATCATGAGTAGGGTAGTTCTGCTCATGTTTCCTTAACTGTTTTGAAGCATAAGCTACTACCTTTCCTGCTTGCATCAACACACAACCCAATCCTTGCCGAGAGGCATCGCAATACACATCGAATCCTTTGTGCATGTCTGGCATGATCAACACAGGTGCTGTGGTCAACCTCTTCTTCAACTCTTCAAGACTAGCCTGACACTTCTCATCCCACTTAAATTCCTTTCCTTTCTCAAGCAGAGTGGTAAGTGGCTTCACGATCTTAGAAAACCCTTCAATGAACCTTCGATAGTATCCTGCAAGCCCAAGGAAACTTCTGATCTCCGGTACATTCTTAGGCGGACTCCAGTTCAATGCATCCCGGACCTTGCTTGGATCCACTGCAATCCCTCCATCTGTGATAATGTGTCTGAGAAAAGAAACCTCCTTCAACCAGAAAGCACACTTGCTGAACTTGGCATACAGTTGATGTTCCCGAAGCTTCTACAACACAAGTCTCAGATGTTCTTCATGTTCTTCCTCACTTCGAGAGAATACCAATATGTCATCAATGAATACCACAACAAACTTATCAAGATACTCCATGAATACCTTGTTCATCAAATACATGAAGTATGCTGGTGCATTGGTTAGGCCAAAGGACATTACAGTGAACTCATACAACCCGTATCTAGATGTGAATGTTGTCTTTGGTATATCCTCCACTCGGATTTTTAACTGGTGATAACCTGACCTAAGATCTATCTTAGAGAATGCCTTAGCTGCTCTCATCTGATCAAATAAATCCTCAATCCGAGGTAAAGGGTATTTGTTTTTGATAGTGACCTCATTAAGTGATCGATAGTCTGTACACAATCTCCTAGATCCATCCTTCTTGTCAACGAAGAGTGTGGGGGCTCCCCATGGTGATGAACTAGGACAGATAAACCCTTTACTAAGTAGTTCTTCAATTTGTTTTTTTAATTCAGCTAAATATTTAACATCCATTCTATAGGGTCTTTTAGATATGGGAGCAGTACCAGGTATAAGTTCAATACTAAATTCAATGTCACGGTCAGGTGGCATACCTGGTAAATCCTCTGGAAACACATCAGGGAATTCATTCACTACCCTTATATCCTCCAAAGCCTTGCTCTCAACCGAATTCACAATTCCCTTGTTGGATGAGGGTGTACTTACATATTCTATTCTCTCTCCCTGAGGACTGGTTAACAACACTGACTTCCTTCGACACAGGATAACTCCATCATGCTTTTGTAACCAATCCATCCCAAGAATGACATCTATTCCCCATGATTTTAGAACTACCAGATTAGCAAGAAAGTCTACTCCCATGATATTAATCTTTACTTGTGGGCATATACTACCAGTTTTCATTTCTCCTCCCGGGGAGCTAACTATCAGTGGGTTCTTCATTGAGCTCATAGATAAGTTATATTTTGTCACAAATTCATCAGTTATGAATGAATGTGATGCTCCTAAAACAAATAATACTGTAGCGGGTACAGAGTTGATGAAAAACGTACCCAATACCACGCCGGCGTCATTCTGAGCTTGCTCCACTGATACATGATTAACCCGGCCACGCAAATGATTCTGCTGGCCTCTCTTGCTAGGTGTCTGTGGAGTACGAGCCTATGAAGATGACTGCCCAGTCCTGTTTCCACTGTCTCTCTACGGAGTTTGCATCACCCTCTTGGGACAATTGTTAGCATAATGCCCCAGCTCTCCACACTTGAAGCATCCACCGGCCGAACGGGGTTGGTGTTTCCCGACGGCGCCCCGCAGCTATTGTTAGGACGACTCAGCTGAGGGGTAGGAGCTCTGGGTGTCTGAGGATTGAAGCGCTGTGGCTGAAATGAGCGCTGCAGCTGCATGTTCTATGGGTACCTCCCACCATGACCACCAAGACGATACAGAGTCAGGCTCTGTTGAGAACTGAAACGAGGACGGGTGTTGCTGCTAGACTATCCATGCGACTGAAACTTGCGTTTCTGTTCACCCATCTCCTTTCTTTTGCTTTCCAGCCCAATAGCCTTGTTCACCAGTGTCTGAAAGTCTGGGAAGATGTGACTCTGCAGTTGATAGTTTAAAGGCCCAATCAAGCCATCCAGAAACCTTTCCTGCCTCTTTGGGTCAGTGTTTACTTCATCCGGTGCATAACATGACAGGTGAGTGAACTTGTCCAGATATTTAGTCACTGACATATTGCCCTGCCTCAGTGACAAGAACTCCCTCTGCTTAAGCTTAATTACCCCTGAAGGGATGTGGTAAGTACGGAAGTTGTCACGGAACTCCTGCCAAGTGATGTTCTGCCTGTTGGGATGAGCAATTGAATACGCATCCCACCAATCTGCAGCCTGTCCCACAAGTCCGCCAGCAGCATACAGGACCATTTCCCTATCAGTGCATTGCACAATCTCCAGCTTCTTAGTGATGGTTTTCAGCCAGTCGTCAGCATCCAGTAGATCAGACGAGTGAGAAAACGTAGGAGGATGGTGACTCATGAACTCCTTGTGCCTGTCCCTGGGTGGCGGAGGTGGCGGAGGAATCGGCTGTGGTGGCTGGTTCTGTTGAGCTTGCATTTGCTGCACAGTGTTGGTGAGGTTTTGAATCAATTGCATCTGCGCCGCAAGAAACTGCTGCATATTTGGATCCATTGCTTGATTGATCGGTGGGGGTGGTGCTGGATTCTGCTGATTTGCGATATGAGCACGGATCACTGGCGGCACGTCTTGACCTCCTCCGGACCTGGTGTTTACCATCTGACCGTTAGAAAAATCATATTTCAGATAGATGTACTTGAATCAATGCATAAGAAGATAACTCAAAATGAAATAGCAGCATGTTCTTCAGCTAGGACAGATTCTATTGACCTCAAAGAATTATGTATAACTTTCTGTGTAATTATCCAAAGACCACGAATTTTTACCAGATTATGATGAATAAAATTATGGAACTATCCCAACTGGAATCACCTCATTTGGACATCTATAACTTGAGATAAAATTCAAACAGTGCAGCTGTATCATCAGAAATTTACAGACTCTGACATGCTCATTACTTTGTGCATAACTCCCAGAATATATACTGTATATCATAGAAATTTTTGCATAAAATCTTCCTCTAAATTTTTGAACTAACCCAACTGGTTTCATGTCATTTGGAGTTCTGTAGCCCGAGATATAAACAAAACATTACTGGTATGTCATATGACTGCGAAAACAGATTTGATCCATTTCAAACTTGCATAGGAGATTAAGCAATTACAACTGAATGAAAACCCGTACTAACTTTTAATTAACTTAACAAATTCTGATTGCATAGTGGTCATCACTCCACCATACAATTCACAATCAAACAAAGATCCAACTCAATCATGTTTGCAACCAACATTCATTATTACAAGCAATACGTTCACGCAGAAACGATCCAGCGGAAAAGTAAATGGTAAGGGCGAGTATCCTAGGATCCTAGCCAAGATGAGTAGTAGCTTCAGCAGAGCCGTAACGGAGTCTCTTGCGTGGAGGGGAGGCTGTGGTATGATATGTCACAACTTCTTGAGGGAGTCGCTGTCCCGCCAGCTGTGCTTCCAGACGTGCAATCTTCATCTGGGCAGCTTGCAACTCCTCGTGATACCTGTCCATCTCAGTAGTTGCTCCCTCCAGATCTGTATTCAAGGCAGCAGTCACATGTGCCAGGATATCGATGCGGTCATCACCTCCAGCTGGCACTATAGTCTCCTCTGTGCCACTCGCACGACGAGGCACATGGCGATACTCCGAGTTGAACAGCCGTGCCCGCTTCGCATTGCAGATTGACCAGAGTGCCCTCCTTGCTGCATCGTTCACCGCAGCATCATCCGTGGAGAAATGGGCTGTGCTGTGGTGAGATGAGCGGTACCTCCAGTCATCTGCATCATTCAAAGGCATCCTTATGTAGACTCTGCTGGTGTAGTAGTCTCTCATCCCTGGTTCGCTGAAGTGCTTCGTCACGTAGAGGGGCTTCATGGTATAACCCAGGTACTGCAGAACTTCCCGCAGAAGAATGCAAAACTGCCCGTTCTCATCTTCAGTGGAATGTTTGTGATACACTGCCCCGTGATAGCAAGGGTCTTCATCCTCATCTTCCTCCAGGTTTCCATTAGCATTGTTACCTCCTTCATCATCTCCGCTGTCATCACTAGAATCGTCCGGGTCACCACCTTCACCATCAGGCACTAGATCAACATGTGCAGGGGGTGCTTCCTCATTTTCCACAGGCGCTGGTGGAATCACAATGTCCCCATCAGCGTCTGCCTCCAGCATGGTGCCATCGTACAGCTGTGGCTCTTCCAATGGCTCCTCCTCCATCTCAACCTCTTCAGGATCTTCCTCTTCTGGTTCTGGCTGGACCTCCTCTGGGTTTTCCTCCATCTCAACCTCTGGCAGCAACTCCTCTGGTTCCTCCTCAACATCCTCTAGGCGATGGCGAGGAGCCAGCTATCCAGTGGGAAAGTGCCCACCAGTGCTCTTGCGGGGGGTCATGTAGGTTCTGGCCATCTGTCAAAGCAAAACTGATCTCAGAGTACAAAATAAATCAAAATGACAGAGTTTAAATGATAAACAAGATTAAATTAGATTTTTAATACGTAAATAAGATGATTTGAAGCATGATAGGGTTTTCTAGAACATGAATCCTTAATTTTGTCCATTTCTAACTAAGGCTGCGACCTACAGTCATCACGGCTCTGGTACCACTTTGTCACACCCGATTTTACAAGGAAAACCGAATGCATCTCACGTGTGCGCCAGGATCAATTTACACACACATGATAGACAAAACGAGTGTAATAGCATTGCAGTGACAAAACGTTCAAGAGTTAAACCGATACAATATCCATTATTACATCCAGAGAGGTGGACTCGAAGGTCCAAACACAACGATAACTAAACGACGAGTAGCTCCATCTTTGACTTCCACGGCATGATGACCGGGGGGATCCGCATGCCCTAGAACCGCTCGTAGTCGCTCCAGACTCGTCCTCGCCCCCGATGTTCTCCTCTCGAACGGCGGTAAGCAAGGGTGAGCACACTTATGGTTGCTACTCAGCAAGTGGGGGAAACAATGCAAGGCTATCAAGGATAGGCTATGGTTCACAGCGGTAAGCATTTTATAAGTTGGTCAAGTTTTATTAGCAAGCACCTAATTACTAGGTGTAAGTGTATACCAACCCACTTATCATTAAAAGAAACCTCAAACCAAACCCACAAACCCACGATTTACATTTATCTTCAAGTTTATTAATCATGTGAGGGTCCAAGCCGCTCATGACCGTGAGCACGGCTGATCGATCGCCTTTTACACTCGCGAGAGGTTGTACACTTTACCCACGAGTTCGTGTTCCCCATTTTGCCCGGTTAGCTAGACCCTTAAACACTTCCAAGGTGAGTGGCTAGGGGTCCACTACGAAGCCTTTACAAAGGAAAGAAGAGAAACCAACAGCCCGCAACGATTCTGACTCGGGCGGACCATAACCCTCCCTAGTGGTCAGCACCTTAGCCAAGGCTGCTACCCCAAAAGAACCGGGCTATACCCCTGCAACCCCGAGCCCCCTGTGCCCCTCTCGGAAAAAGGCTATCAACTAACCCACTCTCCTAATTACTTGGCTAAGACAGAGCCATGTGGACTGTGGTTGTACTGTTATCTTGGGTGGTTCTCCATGTTCTATTTATATTTCAAGTTGTCTTGTCTTAAACTTAAACGCATTACATAAACAGAACTGAGATATATAACATAAACAAAGCATAACCATACCCATGTAAAGCAAACTAAGCATTTATCTACCCAAGCATTTTTTAAACAGGGTTGATAAAGGTAATGAGGTAAAATATCTAGTCAAGTCCTTAACTAGGTGTTTGCCCATCAAGTTTATGCATAGCAACAGGAATAGTAAATTTGTTTAACATGCAGTGACATAGGTTCAAACAGATAATGCAGAGGGGGAAGCCACTTGCCTTCCTCTACAAACCGGGTAAAATCTTCCTCGAACACAGGCTCTTTCTGATCGCCTCCGATGGGGAGCTCAGACGAAACAGGCACGATATCTACGAGTCAAACAAGAACAACAAACAATAAATAAACAGTGCACCAAACAGTAACAAAGCTGGTAAATTTGCTGTTTAAAAGATTCTACTCGTTGAGACGATCATTTCGGTATATAGAACGCTAAAATCGGAGTTAAAACGAGAAAGATATGATTAAAACAAGATTCAGGGACCTATCTGCAGTAAAACTAAATTTACGGAGCCTTTTATAAATAAAACCAGGGGCTAAAACATAATTTTATATAAAAACTAAAGGGTTAAGATGCTAAAACACAAAGAAAGGGCCTCTGGTGGAATTATACAGGGTAGACAGGGGCTAGTTTACAAGTTTGAGAACCTAACTGCAAGAATTCTTATAGGTGGGAGAACCGGCATGTGAAACCGTGAAAACCCAGGGACTCTTAATCAAAATTGCCAGAGCGGTACCGTGGACCTTGGATCCAACGGCTGCCGATGCGCACGAGCACGGTGGACCGCGCCGTGCACCCGGTGCACGGGTCCACGGTGGACCGCCCATTCAAAACGAAGGGGTACGCGATCAGAGCCGCCCATGCAAGATCCGATGGCCCTGGACGCACTCGTGCGGGATGCGGCGGCAACGACGCCGGAGTGCGGCGACGCGCGGCGGGGAGCTCGCCGGCGTTGCGCTGGGGCGGCATTCCCGGCCACCAACACGACCACGGGATAGCTCAAAACGTAAAGGGGACGCATGCGCACGTGTTCGTGGGGTCAAGGGGGCGATTGTGCCTCGCCGGCGGCCGGCATCGGAAGGGGGCGGAGCGGCCGCTCCGGCGAGCTCGTGAGTGCGCTGGTGTGCACAAAAGGAAGGGGAAATGGGCTGGGTTTATTGCTCACAGTTCGAAGGAGAGGCGGGCGAGCTCGAAGGTAAAGAAGATGCGACGGCGGTGGAGCTTGGCAACGGCAGCGGGTCGGGCAGCGCTCCGGTGTGGTCGCCCGCGGGCCTCGGGGACGAGAACCTGCAGCAATCCGAGCTTGATGAGCCCCTGGTGAACCCAAGGAGGAAGAAAGAAGGGCGGCGGAGGTTCTCCTTCACCGGCGGCGACGAGTTCACGACGGCGGTGGCGGGAACCCGAGGCGGCGATGCTGGGGAATTGGTGCTCGAGCGAGTGAGTTGGTGCGCTGAGTAGGCAAAGGGAGGCGCAGGAGTTCGAGCACGAGCTTAAATAGGGCCAGAGAGAGGAAGGCGAGGGGAGGCGAGCGGGCTCCGAGCGGTGGCGCTTGCCATTGATGGCGGCGGCCATCACGGCTCGGTGCTAAAGGAAAGTAACAGCCCCAATTGATCGAGGGAGGGGTTAATTGCCTTAATTGGCCGGTTTGGTGAAGAGGGAGGGAAGGGAAGAGGCGGGGCGTGGCAAGATTCGCGCGGCGGCGCCGGGTCTGCTGGCTGCGAGGTGAGGAAGAAAAAAGGAACGGGGAGAGGTAGATACCGACAAGCGGGGCCCAGGTGTCGGCGACAGCGAGGAAAAAGAAAAAGGGGCAGTTAGGTGGGCCGCTTGCGGGGGGAGTCTGGTGGGCCGGCAGGCCTGGCTGGGCCGAAAGGTGAGAGGTAAGCTTTCTCTTTTTTTTTCTTTTCTTTTTCAAACTCCTTTTAAAACAACTTTTCTTTTCAAATTCAATTCAAATTCTTTCAAACTTTTTCTCAAAAATTTTATAAACTTTTTAGAAACCACACAAGCAACCAAAAATCATGCAAGCCAATTGATGATGAACAAACACTTGTTGTCTCTATGTTTATTAAATTATGTTTAATATTTTAGGGCTCAATTTTCAATGGCAATTTAAATTTTAAATCCTTAGGGCTAATTAATAGTTGCTAGGTAATTTTTAGTGATGGAATTTTAGGGTGTCACAGTCAGACACCTCGCGGACGGTCCACGGTGACCTCGAGGACGGTCCACCAGGTGCGAATTAGCACAACCGAGAAACCGAGAAACCACCTCCAACTTGCGATCGATGGATCTCCCAAATCGCTGGATGGATTGAGCCCAAATTTTGGGTAGATGAGAAGCGTCTCTAAGAGAAGCTATGCCCAAAATCTTGGAGCCCCAAACCTATCTAATCAACCGGAATCACAAATCTCGTGCGCTCAAAGCATAAACTCAATTTCATCCAAAACTCACCAAATCGAGCCCGATTCCAGGCATTTGAGGGATCAAGATCATCCACAAAGGTGCGCAAGGCATCCACCCATGATCCCCTCAAAGAAATTCGGAGCCAAACGACCTAGAAACGACGAATCAAGGCAAGCACAAAAATAGCACAAAAAGAGCTCCGAAAAAGCAACAAAAGCAACTCGGGAAAACAAAGATTGGCACAAGATTTAGAGGAAGAATTAACTATGAATATTCATGCCATGTTGGATTACAAGCCACTTCAAGAATCACAAATCTAGGATGGCAAAAAGCTCAAACAAAGAGCCACTCACTCCTCTCACCCTCTCTCCCCAAAGCACTCCAAAATGAAAGTGCACCACCACCTACAAGCCAAAGAGTTGGCTGAAAATTCAGCCTCCTCCTCCTATATAGGCCCTCAAGAAAAGACCGAAGTATCCCTACACTAGGAGTTACAACTCAAGCCCTCACAAGGGCATTTTTGTCAACACATGAAGTTCTCCATCGGACGGTCGCACATCCATCGGGCCTTCGCGTCCTCCCAACGCAAGCACCTCGAACATGCCGCATGTCGCCCGCTTCAAAGCTTCTCGGCGCGACCGGATCCCGTCTCCACCCGCCGAGCCTTCGATCTTGGTTTTGTGGGTCAACCAAGTAACCCCGACGGTTTTTTGGTGAACCACCGTAAGCCCTACGGACTCGGTGCAGCCTCCACGCCAATCCCACTCATGACTTGGCTGCCACGTCGTCCCAGCTCGGTGTTGGTTTTGTGGAGTAAACTAACCAAACCCCGCGTGTAGACTCCGGTTGTGAGCCGCTAGCCTGCACCGGTTCCACCTTGGTTTGGAGGCTCAACCAAGAAACTGTACCTGACTTCGTCTTACTTTTCTTGCCACCATGCGGCTCGCACTTGATGTCGTACGGTCACCGGGTCCATCGAGCCGAGCCTACTTGTCTCTCCACTCCTCGGAGGCCACACAGGCTAAGACCTTTGCGCATGCTCTTCACTTGCACAAACGCAAATCAAGCCGCAACCTGCACCTACAATACTCGGCCAAGAGACAGCCCACACCACATTGGAAATCACTCATCACACCAAGGAGTGACCATCCACCGTCCGCGGACGCTCCGGTCCTCAATTATCTACCATAATATTTCTGTACGCTTATCTTATACCAACCAACATTTCTCGCACCATTACTTAGAATGGATTCTAGATCTATTCTTTGGAAGTTGTGTTAAGAAATGTCAACAAGCATTTCCGGTGCTGTTGCCGGGGAAGATTGGATGGCTACCTTTTGAAAATCGATGGTTAGATACTTTAATGAGACTTTGTAATTTGACACCTCTGCTTAAACAGAATTACCATTTTTTGTTTTTGTCTATCTTATTTGAAGGGTATTAACAGGTTTGATTGTGATAGAGGAGAGAGAAGAGAGGGGGTAAATGATAGATTCCATTTATTGTGGCCCCATGGGGATCTCCCGGGCGACACTAGTCAGACCGGTGAGGGGCACCGGTCAGATCGGTGACCCCCAGGGTCCAACGAGTGAAGTTTTTTTGGTAGTTCCGGCCTGAGATCGGTAGAACTGAGGATTTTGATGATTCCAACAGAGAAACCATATCGGTAGAACCGACCTAGCCTCGAAAGTTCCGATCCTTCTCTTCCACTTTTGAGATTTTCCTCCTTAAACCTTCACCAGACATTTTATAACACATTTCACTTCCACTTGAACCTCAGAAAAAGAAACTTGTGACTTAGGATTGCCACCGGTCAGACCGGTGAGCTACACCGGTCAGACCGGTGTGCACCTGAGACACACTTTGCACAAATTTTGCTCCTTTCTCCTTTTCAAAGATTGGATAAAGGATATAGATGAGATATTGATCCAAATTTTTCATAATCTTGAAAGAATGGAGGATAATCCAATTTAATTGATAATTTTTTATTCTTCCAAGAGAGAGAGAGAAAGAGGATAGATATAAAGATGGGTGTATGGACTTGAGAAAATTTTCTTAATTGTAACTAGACATCAATCAAACAAAAGGAACTATAGTCACAATCAAGTTTATTGGATCACAAAGACCAAAAGTCAAATATTTTAAAAATAAGCACATTTCCTACACATGCTTGTTGATTTTTCGAAAAGTCTGTCCTATATCACAAAGTGCATGCATCCACTTCAAATGAATAGCTTATCAAGCATATTTGGCTCATACCTTCATCCTCGAGACATAAAGACAAGTGAAAGCAAAGGTATCAACCAAATATCTAGAGAGGCACACAAAAATTCACTTGAAGCAATTACATGCTGAAGATGGCACACTAGCGTGGTATTATGGCCTAGATGCATTATGGTATTCAATAAAGTTCATGAGAACATACCTTTGCCTTAAGACCATTTCATTTGTGCATATATTTAAATTTCGAATGGTGCTAGCTCTTACTTATTCTTTTGGAAGTTACACTTATCAAGAGCTTGATTAGGGATGCACAAAAGAGTGAGACTACAAGATCACTAGAAGAAATTGTTAGTCCCACAAGTGACCCAAGTATTGTAATGAGCTCCCCCTTAAATAGTGCTTAGAGATATTTTGATTTTCTCGAACAAAGCACTCAATTCAATTAAGAACTTGGTGAGGCTCATTCCAAACTTGGTCATGACACATAAATGATTTGTTAATTGAAATGTGTCGAGTCTCTCATTACCTTTGACACCAAATCACCCCTTTTCTTGAAAGTTGGGTCATTCCCGGGTCACCCGGCCATAGGGGTCGGGTCACCCTGCAGCACACAGGGGTGTACCGGGTCACCCGGGCATAGGTGCCGGGTCACTCGCCCATCCGCCTCACTATGCCGACACCGGTCAGACCAGTGAGTGTCACCGATCAGACCAGTGACCACCAGTGTGCACTTATTTTGTGATTCTGCCCTTCTTATCCCTTGATTGTGTGAATGTGTTACTAAATTAGTTTCTACAACATAGACAAGGAAATGCTCTACTAGAGAGCCATTAAACACATCCAATGGCATGAGAGAGTAATTTTCATAAATTAGTCAAAGTCACTAACTCATGTTTCACTTGTACAAGATAAGCGTCACATGAGTGTTCAAGAAGAACTAAGAGTGACTTAGACTCAACTTAAGAGCACTAGTTACCGAGATTTCATTGATTTTAAGATTCACATAAGTTTTCCCTTCACATGGCCAATTGATCAAACGTGATTTCCAACCCTTCTAACCATGTGCTCAATGCATCTCTTTCAACCTGCAAGCTCAACAAGCATTTCTTTGTACCCAACACTTGTTGGGTCCTATTGGGTAAGCCACAAGGTTCTTAGGAACCCAAATGACTCTCATGCTACATTGAGGTGAACTAATCTCCCTCATAGCACAAGTTCCATTCTTATCGTTCCTAAGATTATGGAAATCATAATGGACTAGATTTGATTTAGGAATGTTACCATTTGGACAATCTTTGCCCATGTGACCCTTTTGACGGCATTCATAGCAAATGCGGCTTTTGTTCTTGTTGGTCACATCATTCCTTACAATTTTCCATGCTTGCTTCTGAGCCTTGTTCTTGGAGAGGGGGTCATCTTTGACTTGTTCACTTGAGGGGTGGCAGGCCTGGCGGCACCGGTCTGACTGGTGGCATGCACCGGTCTGACCGGTCACGGTCAGTGCCACAACTCATCTTCACACTTGGGCACGAGTCGGTAAAGTGACCCTTCTCTCTGCACTTGTAGCACACTCTCCACTTGTTGGAACTTCTAGGCTTCTTGTAGAATGATTCTTGTGCCTTGTGCTTGGTTGGTCGATATTGGGACTTGACTTGCCCAACCTTGCTCTTTTCTTGAATCTTGTTCCTGTGGTTCATTGCATATTGTTGAGGAGTTGAGCTAGTGACGGTTGATCCCATCTCAAGCTTCTTCACCATGTCTTCACGGTTATCTTGAGAAGGTTGCACTTTGCTCTTCTCTTTCAACACATACAAGTCACTTTGAAGCTTTTCGACCTCTTGTTTGAGTTCATCATTTTCTTTAGCGACGAGGTCATCACAAGATTCTACAAGTTCATGCTCAAAGCTAGATTGGCTTGCTTGAGACAAATAATCATTAGCGCAAGATAAATTAATTTGAACTTGTGAGCATGTGCATGTATGAGATGGAGGTTGTATAGATTTTACCAATGAAAGCATAACCTCATGGGCTATCTCTAGTGTTGCATAAGAGTCGACAAGCTTCTCATAGGAACACTCAAGTCCCTTGTGATCGGCTTGTAGAGCCATATGCTCACAAGTGAGTTTTGCTAGTTGAGCTTCGAGTGCATCATTGGCTTCTTTTTGTACTTTAGCTCTATATGAAAAAGATTTGATATCATGATCATATTTGTTGGCCAATGATTCATACTTACAAACCAAGGACGCGAGCTCAGATTTGAGAAGTTCAAGTTCTCTTGTTGGAGAGCTTGACACTTCAATCTTCTGGGCCCTAGCTCCCTTGGCCTACCTCTTCTTCTTGCTCTTCTTTTCCTTCTTGGCCATCAAGCAAGTAGGTGTGCCCCTGTCAGCACTGGTCTGACCGGTGTGTGTCACCGGTCTGACCGGTCCCCGCAGAGGGACAGCGTCATCGCTTCTTTGATCTTCTCCTTGCTTGAGGGTTGATGCTTGATGATCAGTGGATGTTATAGAGGTTGTGGAACATATCTTCACTGGTTCATCTTTATCATCACTCTCAACTTCATCCCATTTGGTGTGAAATCTCAAATAACAATTCCCAAATGAGATGAGCATCTTCACTAATTTCTTTGCTCTTTAGAATAATATGCTTTAGTTCTCTACATACACAACTACATAAAAGGTTAGTAATAACAGCATTGAATTGCTTATTCTCCACTTTCTTTGGAGAGACACAAGTATCATCCTCCGGAAGGATACTTGCAATCATAATGCCCTCAGTGGTAGGACCCAAAACCTTAAGTGCAATGAGAACATTGGAGCGCCAAGAAGAGTAGTTTGGGCCATCTAGAGCTATAGGCTCAAACGGTACCTCACAAGTTGTCGACATCGAAGAACTCCAAACGGTTAAGCTCGAATCGGAGCACCAAGCTCTGATACTAATTGGAAGCACCTTGATGTCGCCTAGAGGGGGGGTCAATAGGCGTGATGACCAAATTAAACTCCTTCTCCGCGAACACTTGAGCTGACAGTGTTCCACCAGTCATACCAGTGGTGATGATCGGTCAGACTGGTCAAGCACTGGACTTCACAGGAGACACCGGTCAGACCGGTGAGCCTCACCAGTCAGGCCGGTGTAGCACAGAGCACCTGCAAAAACAACTTCAAGCACCTCTTGACTTCTAGCACGAACCAAACTTGGTGAGTGGCCTTTGTAGATGATCACAAGCAAGGTAATGAGCCCTGCACACACAAGTAGCACACCCGATTAGATCGAAGTGGAAGCAAATCAAATATGCTGGAAAAACAATTTAGAGAGGAAAATCACACGAAGAAGCAAGGATTTGTTTCCCGAAGTTCACCGCCCACTAAGGAACGATTACGTCTCAGTTGAGGAGCTTGTAAGGGATAATTCCCACAACAAGCCGGGTCTCTTTCAACCACTTTCCTCCTTTCCACTAAGGGGATCTTTTCCACGAAGAGGCAAGATCGCAGCCCTTATAAACTTCTCGCTACTCAACGCAACCTTGGGAGCTAGCCGGCGACGCCTAGCCGTCTAGGAGGCAAACCTCCAAGAGTAACAAACACTTCAAAGCTTGTAGACGCGAACCCAAAGTGCTCAAGCTATGGAAATGCTCTTGTTAGCTCACAAGGTCGCTCTTGAGCTCACTTTCTAACCCCAACACCAAGGATATGGCTTGAATCTACAAATTTCACAAAGAGAGGGTTGGGGAGAGCCACTAAGGCTTAGAGCTTGTTAGAAATGGCTTAGGACCTCAGCAATCTCACTAGAAACAGCAACCTTCACTTGAAGAAGGCTTGGGGTATTTATACCCCTCAAAGGAGAAAACTAGCCGTTGGTCCTCGAGTGGCACCGGTCAGACCAGTGCCCCACACCAGTCAGACCGGTGTTTGAAAAACTAGTCGTTGGGGCTAGGGGCACCAGTCAGACCGGTGCCCCTGACCGGTTAGACCGGTCAGGCCCGAGACACCCCCAAAACCTTTTCTATGAATCTAACACTTCATCACCAAGATGAAATGGCTCGGGTTAGGTTAGGAGGGTTTGTTAGCACACTCTAAGACTCTCAAGGCTAGATCTCACTTAGGTCAACTAATGAGCACTTTGACTTGGTCAACTCGCTAAGTTGCATCCCTCTTGATAGTACGGCATACCTATACTCAAGAATGAATAAAAGCACTCTGTTGATCTCTTGAGCTTGAATATCTTCAATCTTGCCATACTTGATCAATATCTACTTGAGGGCTTTCAACATAGCCTTTGACTTGAGCATGTCCATAGTTGAGCTAGTGACTTAGGATCATTCCATACATCATAGGAATCCACACTTGGATTCATGAGTCACTCCATATTGCCAATCTCAATCATGTTGATGACTTGCATTACTTCCCTCGGTTAAGGTTTGGATATGATACTTGGAGACCCCACAGATGTTAGAACTTCACCTTAGCAAAACACTAATGACGACTTAGCTACGTCCCCAAAGATTGCTTAGTCCTTCACCCTAGACACCTCTGTACATCTCTTCATCACTTACCGAATCCACTTTTGAGTTCCACTTTGCTTCATACACAATTAACCTTCATTTGAAAACCCATTTCAAATGCTTGATCTTGATTGACAACGAATGTGCAAGCTTCCAAATTAGAACCATAATATATACACTCATCCTTATGTCCTCTTTCAATAAACACATGAAGCCTTGCACTTGACTTAGAGAATCACCATCTTCTCTTTTGTGATCCTTATAATTTTAATCAAGCTATGTCTCGTTATGGGAGACCATGAATTGACCTTCACAAGTTATCCCAATATTTATCTTCATTTATTGCTTTGGTATTCGTCACTTATGCATTAGGATCATCCATATATACGTCTTCTCCAATGTGAGACCTACAATATTCATCCATAAAAAAATACTTTCAAAATTGCTCATGAATATATAAATAAAACCTGCACACAATCTTAGACAAATACATTAGTCCGTTAATCACCTTGTCATTCAATTCACCAAAATCTACTTAAGGGCCTAGATGCACTTTCAACTTGGCGGGTCGCCCCAGCGCGCGCAGGCCGGCCACCCTCTTCCGGTCGTGTGCTCTCGCACCACCGGTGGGCCACCGCCCGCACACCGGCAGGCTAACCGCCCCCTCCCGGTCATGCCCCGGAGATCCCTGGGGCCCCTATAGACAGAGAGAGGGTGAGGATTCGATGATGTCACAGGGTGAGACCTACACAAATCCATAAGGGGGTTACCAAGCGGTTGTAGGTTGTCTAGTGGGGGGATCAGGACCTAAGAGCGCATGCGGTAGTTCTTGGATGAACTTGGAACTCGGCGAAAATGTCAAGGACACAGTGGTTTTAGACTGGTTCTGGCCTCCAGAGAGTAAAACCCTATGTCCAGTGTGGTGGAATTATGTGTGGAAAGAGATCTCTCCTCGAATGGAGCTCTAGCCCGTCTTATATGGCCGGCGAGCTAGGGTTTCCATTTGAGGTCGGTGGACCCTCATCGAGGTCGGTTATAGATTTAGGAAGGCCGCCTTCCATAATTGCAGAGAGGATCTCGCGATCCTCGGGCCTACTAGCGGCGCCACCACCAAGAGATAAGCTTGTTCCTCAAGCCCGGCAGGTCTTTTGCGATCTGGATAAGGTCGTCCAAGGCCTTCCAGGGTCACCGGGATTGTGGATAAGGTCTCAGGGCCCACTTGCAGGTCGGCAAGGCTTCTGGCAGGTCGGGTCCACTTGACAGGGACCTCTGGGACCCTGGCTGGTGGGGACCCATGGGTACCCATGTCTCACAAGCCCCCGATCGACGTGTAGGAGAAGTGACGGAGACAAAGTCATGTCGATGTGAAACGAAGACGTAATGTCGATGAAGTCGCATAGGGTGCATGGGGATCAAAAAAGAAAAATCCTCCTGAGCACGTACGAAGGCGAACATCAAGCCTTTGGAGAGTAGGTCCAGGGGCTTGAAGTGAAAACAAGGCGCAGTCATCGCCTGAAGAACCACCGACCTGACCGGAATCAGGTGAAGCCAACACACCTTCAAGGAAGGTCTATACATTGACCAAAGGGAGGTCGAGCGGAGACGTGACGGAAGCGTGCTTCCAGCAAGTCGAGGCAATGTGGAGAAAAGAGGGCGTTGCATAGACGCACTCGTAGAGTAGCCCCCGAGCAGTAAGGCGACGTAAGAGGTCGGGTTGATGCTCAAAGAAAAAATCCGCGACCTATGGCCTTCTGTTGAGGAAACAGATGTTCTTCCCTTGGGAAACAAACAAAGCAACGGGAATCTCCACACATTAACACCGGGTGACCGGTCTTGTTGTCTCTTAGCGACCCATGGGCACATTATGCCGGCACAGGGCCTGTCCCCTGTATAGAGATGCCGCCTCCACCGCTAAAGGACAAGGTCTGAAAAGGTGTCATCAAGCCTGCTGCAGACGTGCTAGTACTTCCAGTAATGGACAAAGACCCCACAATCCACGTGCAAACAGTATCCTGATAAGGCCGCCACGCCATCAGTGAGGTGAATGGCCACCGATGCTAAGCTCCTTTGCTATAAATAGGTACCCTGAACCCTTTAGGTAGCCAAATCCAGTGAAAGCACCATGGCAACTCCACTTGTTAATATAGTCGTGCCCTGGCTTTGTGTGCGTCCGCCCGAGTATAGAGCTGAAATATCATCCCATGAAGCTAGAAGAATGCTTGCAAAGTTAGGGGAACTCCACCAATCTGTGCACCCGCGCCCTGCGAAGAATCCAGGTACAGCATGGGGCAGTACATGCCTTGACGAGCCTTGTGAGCAGAGGCCTAATATGGTGTTGGAGGTCGTTGTGCTGCACCGAGAGAGGTCGAAGGCGGAGCTGGTTCCATTTGGGATCTTGTGAGAGCACCCTAGCAAAAGTTGGGACTCCACAGGAAACCTTCTAGGGCTAGAGTACAGGTGGTTGTGTGGCAGCCACGACCTTGTCGGCGGTGGAGGGCTCCAAAGAGGTCCTGAAGCTAGAAGAAAGCTTGCGATGTGCTCTATCAGTCTAGGTTGCACCGCTTGTACCATCTAAGGTAGATCGGGACCTTTAACATGTTTGTATCTTGAAACTTGGCCTTGGGCCAAGGTCTTTTGTAGCTTTCGAAACTTTTATGCACAAGTGTTGAATAACGACTAATCCGCATCGATTACTGTGATTGGGATACCCAAGACAGCAATGGTGTAGCCAAGGTCTCGGTGCTGCTACGGCGAAACGCCGACCTTAGGAAGGTCGTAACATCCGACGTAAGTACCCATGGCGACCTGGATCGTCACGGCCACTTGCGCAGTGGCGCAGCGCAAGGGCGTCAACCCTGAGGTGTAAAGGTCGAGATCGACCTGACAGGCGTCGAGGCCGCAGCGAAGCGCTGTAAATAGGACCACAGAGGTCGTCAACAGGCAGTGGAGCCATTAAGCATGGGGCCATTGATGTGGGGGCCACTGTAGGTCGTAGAGACCTAGAAGGCGTGTAGGCAACTGGGCCTAAGGGGTGTGAAGTAAACCCTTTCAAGAGGAGGTCGAGACGACCTTAGGACTGCAGGAGTCTGCACAACCTAGAACAGGTTGTCTATAGGTCGCTGGCGACCTTGAATGCGAAGATGGATTTCTGATGTTGGGGGCTTAAAGTAGGGCACAATGAGTCCACATCAGCCGAAACATTGCGTGAAGGCCGGCGAATGCAGATTCCCGCATGGAACTAGCTGTTACTGCCAAGTAGCCTTTAGGCTAGAAAGAGTCATTAGGCAATAGAACCGTTGAGGGCGCCAGACCATTGGGTCACCGTAAACCGCGCTGGATAGACTTCGAGGCGTGGCCGCCCGTTGCAACGCTAGGTCCTGATTATATAAGGCCGATCCTCAGCCCAGGGGCCTCCACTTGCTCCCATTTCCGCTCAGAGCTAGGGTTTCCGCCGTTGCACAGTACCCAGAAAAAGCAAGAGTGCCGCCAAGCTTAGGTCTGCCACCGCCGCGCCTGCGCATGCGAACCAAGTCGCTGGTGACCTTTAGATCCAATTGCACCAGCTTTGAAGAGGGCAAGATGGAGAAGGCGGTCGTCCCAGATCCGAGCACCGTGTGGGAGACCTCCACGGTGAGTGAAGAGCAAATTCAGTCGCTGGCGGATCATGGGCTACTGAGGCCCAATGCAGAGGTCGGTTGGAGGCCAGCGGCAGGACAGGAGTTCATGACGGAGGGGACCGACGAGACCATCATTTTCTTCACGAACATCTAGCGTGGGTTCGACGTCCCGGTGGGCGACTTCCTGCGCGGGCTGCTTCACTTCCATCGTATCAAGCTTGTGCACCTGGTGCCTAACTCAATCACGATTATCTCCACCTTCGTCCACCTCTACGAGGCCTACCTCGGCATCGCGCCCCATTTCCACCTCTGGCGCCACTTCTTCGAGCTGAAGAAGACGGGCAAGGGCATGGTCGTCGGCAGCGTCGACTTCATGTTACGTCGAAACATGAAGTCAGAGTACATCGACCTGACACTCCCCGACAACACCACCGGCTGGAAGCAGGGGTGGTTCTACCTCGACAACCCCGCGCCGACACTAAGGGAGAGTACGGGGCGGACTCCAGTCCCGGGCCTGGAATGGACCAACCAGCTGGCAACACGGGACACCGAAGAGCTCAAGCCCTTGGTGGAAGACCTAGAGCAGCTCAAGGCGGAGGGGCTGACCAGCACCGCGGTGGCCATCAGCTCCTGCCGCCACCTCATCCAACCTCTCCAGGATCGGGCCCATCTGGCCTTTGAATATTGGGGACAATCCGACCCGACTCGGGTCGCGCAACGCAAGGTCTCTAGGGCCGAGATGATGGCTCGTGCGAAGAACATCTTCGATGGGCGGATCCGCAACAAAGAGTTCCCCAAGGCACTAGGGGTGTACAACCCCTCTGACCCGGTGAGTTTTAGACCTTCGCATTTTTCCAATCTAGGTCTCTGTGAGTGCACATCTCGGTTTTGATGGAGTTTCTGTTGTTTGTGTTTTCAGCACCGCGAGGGCATCTACTGGTGCTCGGCACCGCCGCGCGACGAGGACCGGCGCGGCTACAAGGTCCACGATGTGGCGGATGTGCGGGAGGCACCGGCTCCCCCCATTGACGAGTACGTCTCCGACTCGCGGTGCGGAGTGACAACGAGGCTTCCCCCCGCGCCCGTAGGGTGCCGTCCAAGGTCGCCGCGCGCGGCGCGCGCGGCGGCAGCGGGGAAGATTCCCACCTCCTAGGCCGCGACCTAGATCGCGAAGGCGAAGAAGAGGAGAGGGAAGCCGAGACCAAATCCGCGGTGTCGGTGGACACCACCACTATGAGTTCCGACATCGAGACCATCAACGTTGAAGATGACGAGGGTGACATGTAGTCGCCAAAGGCAACAACGGCCTCCGTCGCCGGGTACGAGGTGCCGTGGAGACACTCCACCCAACGTCGAGGACGCGAGGGCGAACTACGTCGAGCACCGACCCGAGAGCAACAATGGGTCGAACAAGAGAATGAAGAAGGTCCCACCAAAGCCATGCAAGCCCAACCTTAGGTCGGCGACCAAGTAAGTCAACGGCCCGCCAATGACTTAGCTCGCGTTTCCACATTCGGTTGTTGTTTACTCGGGTAACCAATCATGAGCGAGGGTTTGCCCGACGACGTCGGAGAGTGGGAAGAACACCTCAAGCCGGGAGGAATTTAGAAGAAAGTTGCCGAAGACGCCGGTGGTTGAGTCGCCGGCGGCCTCGGCGGCCGGCGTGACGAGCGCGGCCGTCGGAGCCGGGAAGACGGTGGTGTCCGAGGCGGACGGGGGCCGGGACCGGTGTGCCTCCCACCGCCGTAAGTGAGGGGGGTGACCTCCGCACTTCCCGGGTCCGCATACGGTGTTAGGTCCACGGTCGGTCATGGAGGAGGGTACGAGGTCGGTGGACGACCAAGACCGGTGCGTTTATGTTGGCACCCCGTGGGGAGGCGGAGGTCGTTGCGGCCGCCGCGACCTGGACACGTTCAAGGAGGCAGCACGCACGATCGGGAGCGTGCTATTGGTAAGGGCCCTTGTCGACCTTCTGAGGTTCTTGCTTTGGGTATTTGAGTTCCGTGAGGTTCAATAGTCTTTTTTTGTTTGTTGTGCATTCCCTTCTTGAGCGGGCGCAAGCTCGGACAGGTCTGCTGCGGGAGGCGGCGAACACGCACGCAGAGGCCGCCGCAACCCATGAGGCGAAGCTGCAGGCCGAGATTGCGGCTGCGCGAGAGATCCAACACGTCAAGGAGGTCATGGTGCGCTAGGCGTAGAAGGAGGCAGCCGACCTGAAGAAGAAGCTGGAGGACGCCGAGCAAAAGGCCAAGGACGCGGCTTCTGACCTCCGCGCCGTGGTAGAGGGTGAGCCTCCGATGTTGCCTTATACTAATCCATGGTGTTTTGCAAGGTCGCGATGCTGAGTCTTCGACCTTGAATCTTTGCAGGCGCTCGAGAGACCGAGGAGGCCCTTAAGAAGGAGCTAGCCACGATCAAGAACCAGCTTACGACCATCGAGGAGAAGTCCACAAAGACCCACCAAGGTTAGCGTCTTGTTCATTGTTGCGAAGTTGATCGACACGCCATGATTGGACGGGCTTTTGAATCTGCTTGTTTGTGATGCAGGTAGTGAAAAGGAGCCGGGCGAGCTCAAAGACGCCGCCCAGTATGTCATGGACCTCTATGTTCCGCAGGAGGAAGGGGATGAACCCATGCCGCTGATCGACTGTCTTGAAGAGGCTGAAGGTCGCATCAAGGGTCTGCTCCTAGACACCACCAACCTTGCGGCGGCTGTGGCGTTATCGACCGTCAAGTACCACGACCCATCATTCGACCTGCAGAAGGTCTCGAAAGACGTGGACCTGTTAGGCCTCATCAGGCGCGAGGACATCGTGGCAGCCACAGGGGAGGTCGTCAAGAAGTTCGACTTCGGCACCGACTGAGGTGGTGCTGGAATGAGCTTTTAGACGTGGGTTAGGGCAGTGAAGTTGTAAATAAACTTGCAATATAAAAAGCTTTTGCCTATAAAAAGATGTATGCATGTGATAGCAAAGCACTCTCATTACGCACGTCGAAAGTAACCAGGTCGCAAGAGAAACCCTCCGCTCACCCAACTCAGTGGAGGAACGGCTTACCGACCAAACGGCTCAGCGTGGAGACTTAGGCACGGCCGGCTCGCGGAGGGGGGTTGTGGACCCTAGGTCTTTTGAACCAGTGACTTAGTAACATTTATGACGAGAGCAGAAGCTAACTATATGGTAAAGACTTGAAAGCGCAAAACATACACAAAATCCTTCAGGTCGCGAGACCCTTAGGTTGGCAAAGCCAAGCCCCCGAATGTTTCGAGACCTGACTTAGACCAAGCCCCGAGCACTTCGAGGGGGAAGGGAAAAGAACATAAAGTAAAAGGGGAGACCGGAAAACAAGTCGACAGAGTGGTTGCCGAACAGGGGATCTCTTTCTTTAATATATTGAAATTACAAGGGCGACGTAAGTGCTCGATGTTCCAGACGTTAGGGACGCCTTGGCCGTAGGCCCACTAGAGGCGGTAGATCGATGGGCTAACAACTTCCATTACGATGAAGGGACCTTCCCAAGGGGTGGAGAGCTTGTGTATCCCCTTGGTAGTTTGGATCCGACGTAAGACCAGGTCTCCCATGTTGAAGGATCACTCCCGGACGTTGCGGTCATGGTAGCGACATAGCTGCTGCTCGTACCGCGTGTGCCGCATTAGTGTGGCTACACGGTGTTCCTCGATGCTGTCAAGGTTGACCTTGCGCGTGTCCTCGGTCGTTCCTTCCTCGTAGTGTTGGATGTGCGGGGCACCAAAGGCTACGTCGGTTGGGAGAACCGCCTCCGACCCGTACACCAGGAAGAAGGGCGAGTATCCCATGACCGAGCTGACCTGGGTTTTGGAGACCCCAGATGACGTGAGGCAGCTCTACGAACCACGTGGTCGCGTGTTGCAAAGCGTCGTCGAAGATGCGGTCTTTGATGGCTTGAAGCACCATGCCATTTGCTCGCTCGACCTGGCCGTTACACCGTGGATGGGCCACCGAAGAGTAGTAGACGTCGATGAGGCTGTCCTGGCAAAAGTCCCAGAAGTCCGACCTTGTAAAGGCCTTTTCCAGGTCGGTGACAATCCTGTTGGGTACCCGAACTGGTGGGTGATGTCCTCTATGAACTTCGCGGCCTCTTTCGACGTGACCGTACTGACTGCACGAACCTCGATCCACTTGGTGGATTTATCCCCCACCACCAAGATGTGCTTGTACCCGCCGGGGGGCGTCTTGAAGGGTCCTACCGAGTCGAGGCCCCATATGGCAAAGGGCCAGGACGGTGGAATTGTCCTCAAGACTTGAGCTGGGACATGTTTCTGTTTGGTGAAGAACTGACAACCCTTGCATCACCGAACCAGGTCTTGAGCGTCAGCCAGGGCGGTGGGCCAGTAGAAGCCCGACCTGTAGGCTTTTCCCACCAGATTTGCGGAGGCTGCGTGATTGCCACATTCCCCATCGTGGATTTCTTCCAGGAGCTCAAGGTCTTCAAACCAGAGGATGCACTTCGTAAGCACACCATTGGAGGCGAACCTCTGATACAGCTCGGTGCCAATGACGACGTAGTTGGCGCTGCGCCTAATGATCTTCTCGCGCTCGACCTTGTCTTTTGGGATGCGTTTCTCCATGATGTAGGCGATAAAGTCGAGGCACCGGTCATCTTCGGCCTTTGCCATGAGGACGTCGCGGCTGCCCGATATGTCGCTATGCAACGTCTCTGGGTAACTGAGGAGTCTAATCGATGGCTTGCATAGGTCTTGAACGAATACGCCAGCCGGGACCAACGCGCGCTTGGATCCCAGCTTGGAGAGGACGTCGGCCACCACGTTATCGTCACGGGAGACGTGGTGGAACTCTAGACCTTTGAAGTGATCCTCAAGCTTGCGAACCTCGGCGCAGTAGGCGTTCATCATGTCCTTCTTGACGTCGCAAGCCTTGTTGACTTGGTTCATGACAACCTTGGAGTCACCGTAAGCGATGAGTTGCTTGATTCCGAGGGAAACAACGATGTGCAGCCCATGGATCAAGGCCTCGTACTCAGCACTGTTGTTGGACGCCTTGTAGTGGATCTGTAGGACATACTTCAGGTGATTGCCATGGGGCGAGATGAAGAGGATGCCTGCGCCTGCGCCTTCGAGGTTCAGGAACCGTCGAAGTACATCTTCCATTGCTCCGGCTTCTCTGCCGACGGTGGTTGCTGGGTCTCCGTCCACTCAGAGATGAAATCGGCGAGGATATGGGATTTGATGGCCTACCGTGGGCAGAACTCGAGGTGGAATTCGCCCAACTCGACTGACCACTTGACGATGCACCCCATGGTGTCACGACTGCGTAAGATTTCTCCGAGGGGGAAACTAGAAATGACCTTGATCTTGTGCGACTGGAAGTAATGTCGCGGCTTGCGCGACGTGATGAGAATAGCATATAGCAGTTTTTGGGGTTGCGAATACCTGACCTTACTGTTTGACAAAACCTCGCTAATGTAGTAGACAGATCGCTGGACGAGATACTGGTGGCCTTCTTCAGGTTGCTCGGCCACTAATACCGCGCTGACCACCTGGGTGGACGCGGAGATGTAGAGCAGTAATGTCTCCTTAGGTGCTGGGGCACCATGACCAGAGGCGTCGTGAGGAAGGTCTTTAGCTCCTCGAGCGCCTTGTCCGCTTCGTCTGTCCACTTGTACTTGTCAGACTTTTTTCAGGAGTTTGAAGAAGGGTAGGCCTTTCTCTCCAAGCTTGCTGATAAAGCGACCTAGCGCTGTCATCATGCCGGTGAGCTTCATCACGTCTTTCTTCCTGGTGGGTCGATTCATTCTGCGGATGGCGTCGACCTTGGTGGGGTTCGCCTTGATGCCACAATGGCTCACCATGAAGCCTAGAAGCTTGCTGGACGGGACACCGAGGACGCACTTCTCTGGGTTGAGCTTCCAGCAGTAATGCCGGAGGTTGGCGAAGGTCTGGGCGAGGTCAGCAATGAGGGCATCTTCATTGGTGGTCTTGACAACCACATCGTCGACGTAAGCCTCAATGCTCTTGCTGATCTGAGATTCTAAACACTTCTGGATGGCCTTCTGGTAGGTCAATCTAGCGTTCTTGAGGCCGAAAGTCATGGCCGTGTAGCAGTAGATGCTGTGCGGCGTTATGAACACCATCTTATCCTGGTCAGAGAACTTCAAGGCTATCTGGTGATAACCTGAGTAGCAGCCGAGGAAGCACAACAGGGCGCTCCCCTCAGTGGAGTCGACAACCTAGTCGATGCGCGGAAGAGGGAAGGGGTCTTTAGGGCAATGATGGTTGAGATCGGTGTAGTCGATACACATTCTCCATTGGCTGGTTTTCTTTCATGGAAGCACTGGGCTAGCAAGCCAATCTGGGTTTTTACATTCACGGATGAATCCAGCAGCTAAGAGTTTTAGAATTTCTACCCTAATGACCTCCTTGCGATCCTTCGCAAAGCGACGCAGCTTCTACTTGATTGGCTTGGCCGTCTTGCTTACATCCAAGGAGTGCTCAGCCAGCTCCCTAGGAACATCTGTCATATCCAATGGGGTCTATGCGAATATGTCAGCATTGTCCCCGAGGAAGCTGGTGAGCATGAGTTCCTATTTTTCCCCGAGGTTGTCGCTGATGACCACCGTCTTGGCTGGGTCGGCAAGGCCGAGGCAGACCTTCTTCATTGCTGGCATAGTGTCCAGGGCGGTCTCGGTGTGCTTCTGCTCCAGAATGGTCAGGTCAGACGGATCGACCTTCTTGGCTTCAGCCACCATGACGGCCGAGGCACCGAAGCAGGCGTTGGTCATGGCGATCTCCAGGGCCTCGTTGTCGCACTTGAACGAGATGAGCAGGTCGCCGTAAACTGTGAGGACTCCCTTAGGAGTCGGCATCTTCAGCACTAGATAGGTGTAGTGCGGAATAGCCATGAACCTGGCCAACATGGGGCGACCTAGGATGGCGTGGTAGGACGACTTGAAGTCAGGGACCTCGAAGCTGAGATATTCTGTGCGGAAGTTCTCCGTGCCGAACGTGTCGGGGAGGGAGACCCGACCCATAGGGTAGGCTGCCTTGCCAGGCACGATGCCGAAGAAGGGCTCGTCACACTCTATTAGCCTCTTGAAGTCGAAGTCCATATTCTTTAGGGTGTCGACGAAGCCCATCACCGTCAATGAGGGTTTGAGGGAGCAGTGCGCCCTCGACGATGGGCTCGACGATCAGCGGGTATGAGCTAGGATCTGGGATGTGAACCCAGTGATCGGCCCTGGAGAAGGTGATGGGCTGCTCCGACCAGTGCAGAGGCTGCGATGGTTTGGTGTGGATGAGCTTGACCTCGCGGCTGTCCTTGCGGTACCTTCTCCTGCTTGTGCTGCTCTTCAGGCCGCCAACGATCATGTTGATCGACCTCTTAGCCTGCTGGAATGGGCCGTTGGGATTTCCTATCTCCAGCGGAGGATGTAGGTCGCGCTCCTTGCGGCAGTCCTCCGGCTGGCGGCTGTCACGTCGCCGGTCGTCACGACGATCGTTGTCCTGGCGGCCACGTCGGTTGTCGCGGCGGTTGTTGTTGTAGCGACGTGAGGATGACCTATCTCCGTCGCTTCTGGGTTGCTTGGGGTCCACGAGTGTGCAGAACGCCCTCGCTGGCACTCTCGAACTGTGTGAGTCCCCCTTCATGGAATGTGCAGGGGCTGTCTAGCACTGCGTTGAATTCCTCGACGTTGAACGTCGAAGGTCGGCGTCTGTCCGCCGCGAGTACCTCCGAAGGTCGCTTGCGGAACTTCGAGCTGGGGTCACCGGCGGTGCCAGAGGTGCCGATGTCCTGCTTGCCGTCATGGTCAAACTGGTTGACCAGGGCTTCCTCTATGTCGATCAGCTTGTTGACGACCTCCATGAGTGGCACGACCTTCGTGGCGCTAGACTCGTGGATCTTCTCAAAGAGCTTGCGGTCCCTGAGACCTTTCTTGTAGATATCGATGACCTGGTCATCCCGAACGCCGATGTAGGTGTTGCGATTCTCGAAGAACCGGTTGGTGTAGTCCTGTAACTGCTCGCCGGGCTTCATGGTCACGCTCCCAAGGTTGAAGGCATTGCCGAGGTGATTATAGGTCGCCTGGAAGTTCGACGTGAAGGCCTGAGACAGGTAGGCCCATGATGTGATGCTGCCTGCCGGGAGGTTGTTGAGCCAGAGCGACGGTGCGTCGCCCATCACCGGCGAGAAGTAGGTCGCCATGTGGTCGAAGTTGCCGCCGGCCGCCTTGATGGCGACGTAGTAGGTCGACAACCAAATGTTGGGGTTGGAGCGGTTGTCATACTTCTGAATGTTGGGATTGAAGTTGTCGGGGTCAGCGACCGATCCGAGACGTGGCGCCAACGCAAGGAAGGCTGTGATCGCCATGTCGTCACTGCTATCGCGACCTGAGCCTCGTCGTCGTCCCGCACCACGGCCATGATCTGAGATCTAGGCTGACGGTCCGGGTTGGGCACCGGACCCTCGGGGTGGACATAGTCTGCCTCGTACTGGGCACGCCGCTGGTTCTCGACGTCGTGGTGTTCGCACTCCTCGCGCTCCATGATTCGGTGGACGCCAGCCGGAGTACATACTCGCGGTCGTAGTCGAGGCGACGTCGGAGCTCTTGCTCCTCGCATTAGCGGTGGGTCGACGGTGTAATTTGGTACACCAAACATGTTCATTACACTTTGGTTTGGATTTGATTATGGAACTAACTCGCCACTAGGCACACTAATCATATAACAAGTTCAACTATGTGCATGCATTGGAAGTGTTGTGTTTACGCAAGAAAACATGGACATAAAGCACGGATTCACAACAAGTTCAAAGGAGCATTTACGGAGTCTTGTTCGTGTTCATGAGCTTGATGAAATCACTTCCAATGGTGCGTAGGACTGAAGTGCTACAAAGGAACACCCCCGGGGATTGAAGCGTCAAAGACCGAACTTCGTGCATGGAGAACCTCCATCTTGGACGCGAGGATGAGATCGTCAAAATCATGCAAATGGAAGGGGCAAAGTGCATAATCACTTGAGGACCCAAAGGAGCAAAGGGGCGACCGAACCGGGCCGGGATGGGCCTGGGCCAGTCGGGCCAGTCTGGCCATCCTGGCCCACTCCGTTGGTCGGTTTGGCCCCCCTTTCCTTGCACCTGAAGGATCTTCAACCCTAACGTCCTGGAGGCACCGCCTTTCGCAGGGGAGAGCCATTCGCACCGAGAGGCCATCCACAAGCTAGAGAGAGAGGAGGGAGATCTCTGGAGGAGGATCGCCCATCTTGAAGGAAGCACCCACAAGTGGAGAAGAAGGAAGACACTGTCGGAAGTGTCGCCATGATCAACGGTGCTATGTCTAGCACCTTGATGGGGTAATCTTCTCTTTTGTCCATGGGTTGTAATCGATCTTGAGATGTAATCGCTACCTTTGTTGGAACTTCTATCTATCATCATGTGTTGAATATACTTTAATGCTTAAGGTTAGCTACCATGCGGTAAAGGGAAGTAGAGCTCCAATGCTCCCTTGGATCCATTCAATACGCCGTGTCCATCATAGGTCTACTCACGAATAACTCAGCGTAGTGACAGTACGGGGAGAGGGAAAGGGCGAAACCGTGGTCACAACCCCCGATAGATTAGATCGGTTTTCATGTTTAAAGGGGTTGCTTGTTCAAGTATCGTAGACCCATGGGCAAGTGTCTCTTTCATATCTAGTCGGCTTAATCGTTCTCTCTAGTGTAGTGTAGTCGTTTTCTAGTCTAATCATAGTTAGGGTTTGAGTAGTTGGTGAGTAGAGGTAGATCAAACGCTTGTAATCCCCTTGCTTCGCGGATTGACAAGAACCTTGGGAATCCCGTGGTGAAAAAGGTGTAGGTACGTACGCTTGCAGATCGTAGGTGGATACGTCTTTTATCCATCAACAAGCCCCTTTTTCTGGCGCTGTTGTCGGGGAGCAAGCTAGTTTACATCGTTTGGTTTGCATCTAACCTTCTTTTATATTTAGTTTATCTTTTGTTTGCTAACATCTAACACATATTACCTAGAAAACCACTTTGTTTTGTTTTTATTTTGTTGTCTAGATGGTGTTCGTCAATCACCCCGTGGAAGAACCGAAGAAATCACTAAGGGATTACACTAGTCCTCGATGTGAAGACATAAGAGTACAAGAGTCAAATTCGAAGATCGAAGCGACCAAGTATGAAATCAAATCCAAGATCATCGAGATGGCAGTGGCAAACCCATTTGAAGGGATGGTTACGGAGAACCCATATAGACACATAAGGCATTTCACAACACTATGCAACACGGTGCGTCAAGAAGGAGTTCCTGATGAATGGTTCAAATGGAATCTCTTTCCCTACTCACTTGTCGGTGAAGCAAAGACGTGGCACTCGTTTGCATCCTTTGAAGTTGAAGGCAATTGGAACAAGTTGACAAAGAAGTTTTACGAGAAGTTCTTTCCAATTAGCAAGGTTCAACATCTAAGGAGGCAAGTGATCACTTTCACACAAGGAGAAGAGAAAGGGATAGACCAGGCTTGGAATAGGTTTAATGAGTTGATCGAACAAGGACCAAGACTCGGCTTCTCCGGTGACGTACTCTTGCATACATTTTTCTTTTCCCTAACCCCTAGTTTTATGCAACACGTCCAAATGTGTGCAGGTGGGGATCTCATGGAGAAAACACTCACGGAGTCTGCTCAACTTCTACAAAAAATTAGTAAAGCGGCGGCCATGCGAAGAGATTGGGAAACAAGACTTGCGGGAGAGCCGGAATACAATCCAAGCAAGAAGAAGTGTTCTGAATTTTCTAAAGAGGCAACCCCGGAAGTCACAAAAGAGGAGCCAATCCCGAGAAAGCTTGAAGAAGAACACATCAAGTCAAGAACTACCCTGAGCATTGACTTCGTCGAATCAAATAAAACAACCAAGAGAAGCATGTCAAGCGCGAAGCCATTAAGGGAGTCCGAATACATGGATTGGGTTCCAATCGATTACGCAGAAGTATTCGACAAGAGAAGACCGTTCCCTAATCAAAAGGGGACGGCAAGAGCATTGGAAGTGGATTTTCCACCGGAGAAGAAAGTGGAAGATTCATACGACCTTGAAACCACGGGTGAGATATTTCAAAAGCTCTTTGGAGATGATGAAGTGGATCCGGAATACATTTCCGAGGTGAAAAGAATCATGGGGATCAAGCCTGAAGCATCACCATACGCTCGCCTCATCGAAGTTTACACGATAGGATCCGAAGAAGAAGAGAAGACGGCACCACACTTGAGTTGCGAGATCAATGGAGTTCAATGTAAAGCTTTGTGCGACATCAGAGCCCAAGTAAGTGTCCTATCTTCTAAAATTTACGATAAAGTTCAAGACCACAACCTAGACTTAGCTCCAACATCAACGAAACTAATTATGCGAGATGGTAGAACTATTAGACCTCTAGGTATCACTACATGAAAAACTGGCTTTGGTAACGGGCGTAGATCGCCTTTGGTAACGGGCAATGCGCCCGTTACCGATCAAGTGTTACAAATAAGCCAAGAAAGGTAACAGGAAGATGCCCGTTACTGATAAGACACATTCGTAACGGGCATTAAACAACGACCGTTACCGAAACTAGCCACCGATCACGTGAAATAGCTGTTTTTCTAGGCCCACAGGGAACTTTCGTAACAGGCACCAAAGCAAAGCCCGTATCATAAGCTCAATATCAGAGACGCCTGATGTGCACCTGCGTCTCCACTATCTTGACTAAATGAGATGCGTCTATTTCACGCACGTCTCAGCACAACTAGTATTCGTAACGGGCATCAAACAACGACCGTTATCACAACTAGTCACCAGTCACGTGAAATGGTTGTTTCTCTAGGCCCACATGGAACTTTGGTAACGGGCATGAAATAGAGCCCGTTACTGTTAAATTAACATCAGAGACGCATTCTATGAACCGGCATCTCCATTGTCTCGACGAAATGAGACGCATCTGTTTCGACGTGCGTCTGCTTTCTCTCTATTAAAGGAGATGCTTGCTTTCAACCTGCGTCTCCAATATCTCGATGAACGGCAAGGTCCTGGAGCCCACCGGTCAGGACTGGTAACGGGCTTTTATACTACCCGTTACATTGTGGGCATTTTTGTAACGGGCTTTCCGAATGAAGCCCATTACTTACTGATCAGTGTTTGTAATGAGCTTTAATTAACGCCCGTTACAGATACGGCGGCCATCCCTACAGTAACCTACCCGGTTGCCTGCAGCATCCTGGAACCAGCCAGGATTTGGCAGCCACCAGGGGCTGCATCCTGAAACCAACCAAGATAGGTAGCCACCACAGCAAGGAGACATCACAAACACATTCTCACATCACAGATATTGGCAAAGCAAGATCACATTTATAGACAAGCTAGCTAGGATCACATAAAGTTTCAAGTTACTCTCATCAGGGCTTGTTTGGATGGAGTCATGCAAAAACAGACTGAACCAGGCAGTATCTGACCCCAACCAAGCAAGCCAAGCAGGTTTCTCAGGCAACAACACCTGACTAAAGAAGACTGAATGAGTTTCAAGTTTCTGGTCACAGTAAACTCATGGTGCACCACTGTAGAACTTGCCCTTTCGGATGATGGTCTCCTTAAGAATGTACTCACACAACATCTCCTGGACATGCTTTACATCTTCTGTGGAAACATCTACAGGAGGTTTGAAATCCTGCAAAATACAATCATTTATGAGAATACAAGTAGAAATCATTTTCTAAAATCAGATGGATAATATGAGCAGAGACAAGGTTGAGCATTATTATCTACTTACAGCAGCCTTCTTGATGTCAGGTATGTCATCGAGTAGTCTTAACATATGGAATTCCACATGGAATCCACACAAAGAGGACCCCCGTGGCTGCTGAGCACACTGCATTGAGGTAACAAAATGACAAGTTAATGCAGTACCAAATAGGTAAGAACGGACCATAAAAAAAACTCGGTCTTACAGCGAGATTTGTTTTGTGCTTGAGTGTGGCTTTTGGCTTTTTTTCTTTCCTTTCGTTACTCTGTCCTGTGCATCACCAAAGGCCCTGTATGATCAACAATACCAATTAGAAACACTAAGAGATTGATTTTTCGTGAACAAAAAATATTGTACCAAAGGCCCTGCATGGTCAGCAATACTAATTAGAAATACTAAGATTGAATTTTTGTGAACAAAACCTACAAGAAACTGACCAGTTCACAACATTTTGAAGGTCTGGGAACTTTTGCGGGGGATGTTGTTTAGCAGAATCTAGATACCAAACCTCTTTGAACTTCATACAGATGATCACTGTTATGCAGTGGCTAGTGCAGTAGGCACCCACCATGTAATAGTTGTTCATCATTGAATTTGAGATTGCTTTGCCAACTTGTTGAGAGCGCTGAGAAATATTTGTTGAATTAAACAAATCTGGATCTAAAAGCCCAACACTGATCTGCTTCTCCGCTGCCTTGTCCATCATTTTTCTAAAAAAATCAAATTGTTAGCATGCATGAACTTTGTGATCAAAATTAAAGAAATATCTTTTTAGGTTTTAAAGGACTTACTATGTCCACAACCTCATGAAGGTAACATCCAGAGAAGTCGGGGTTATAAGGTTAAACACGCTACTGAATTCAATGTTTAACATTAAAGTACCACAACCACCTTTAAAGTAGTCTTGATCCACCTTTGCTGTAAAGGCAAGTTTATCCTTACTCTGTTCCATGACATAAGCATGCAACTTGGCACAATTTGGTCCAGCAGCATTTACATTTGCTTCTGACAACATAGGTGCACCAGGCTTGTATTTTAGTCAGTCATGTTCTTTCCCATTAACACAGTTAAGAATCTCATCTTTAGACAGAGGTTTCTCCGGCTCGGTTCCCCTTCTCGCAGGTGAAGATTGCCCGGGCTCCTCCCCGCGCGCAGGGTTGTTGTACTTGTTGCATCTGCTGCTTAGGGGGAGACTGCCTATGCTCCTCCTGCTGGAAAGGCTGCTGTTTCATCTGTTGCTTATCCCCATGTTGCAGCTGCTGCTTAGGCGTAGTTTGCCTGTGCTCCTCCTTCTGTTGTCGACGCTCCTGCTGCTGGAGAGGCTGTTGTTTCGCCTGTTGATCGTACTCAAGTTGCAGCTGCTGCTTAAAAGCGGAGTTTGCCTGCAGGGCTCCTCCTCCGGTTGTTGTCGACTCTCCTGCTGCTTAGTTTTGCTGATCTGCTGCTACTGCTGCTGCTGTTGAGCCTTCTCTTGCTGACACTGAGCTGCAGCACCTCCATTTGATGTTGTACCCCTGCCACCTGTTGTGGCTTCAGGGTTGGGATGTCTCATCATGGGTGGTATAATGATCCTGTCCTTTGGCCATTGGATCCTTTGAACGAGAGCCGCAGCTAGGGTTGCTACGTCACCCCCATCCATTGGTACAGGCAGAGGGTATTGACTCGTATTGGCCCACACATAAGTAGGTTGCACCACAACATACCCATCCTGCACCGGTACTGAATGGCAAGCCTTTTGAGATGGAAAGACTTTCGCTAGTGCGAGCTCCACGGTGCCATCCAAAAGGCTGCACACGGTTGGCTCTGTCAGCTTATCTATTGTGTCCAACATAGGTGATCAATTATCACTGTACACTTCATTCGCTTCGTCACCGTTGGCATTCCAATGATCTTGCCCTCTGCCATCTTCCTCCCTGACATCATAATGAACTTCCTCGCTGTCATGCCCATCTTCTTCCTCAATGCCATCCATATCTTCTTCCTCGCTGCTACTGACAGGCGCCGGTAATTGAGAAGGAAGAAGTGCATTTCTGGGTATGTTGATGCCTGATAGTCTTAGAGCATGGACAATTGATTTAAATGTTTTGTTCGCCATCACATCATGAGCATCAGACCTCTTGTTTCTCTTCTTCCTGTACATTCTAGCGAACTCTTCACCAAACCCTTTACCCCAGCCAAGTGAACTAGACACGCCTCGGACCCGATCTCAATGCTCTTGAGTCTCAAGTGCTGCGGTGAGGATATCATCCTCCCTAACCCCAGAGAAAGAACCACGCTACCTTGAGCTGCAAGTGTTTTCACCCTTTTTGTTAACCCCACCACCGCAGGGTTACTGAATGTTATGCCTCCGCTTCCTTCACTAGTATTCTTCTTCTTCTTCTTCCCTACCCTTGCCCGCAGATAAGGTATTGAACGTCCAGGAAATTGGTCCCACGGGTTCTGTTTTCCTTCGGCAGCGATATTTGCATCCTCCTCCTCCCACTCTTTTCTTTTACCACGATAACCTTTTCCGCCCGTCTTGTGTGGCTTATTATGCAATGCTCTCTTTTGTTTCATCTCCTGGCTCAATTGCTGAAATGAAGGAGAATTGGTTTCCTACACAAACATGTCCCAGTCTTGTTGCTGCAAAAGGGCATGCTTCACAAAGGGAGTCTCCTCTTCACTCACATATTTTTTCTTAAATGGGCCTTGAACCGCCGTTGCAAGGTTCCAATATGTGATATAGCTGCCTTAATTGCCTTCTTGCGAACAGATTCTTCCAGATTGGCTGGGTAATCTAGCTTTTCCTCTAAATGTGTAAACAGATGGTCCTTTTCAATTGGTGAGAGATCATCAACCACCTTATTGATTGACACCCTCTCCCGAGCAATGATACCACAGACCAATACAAATCTATCCCTCGCAGCATCTGGGGTAGGCCAAAAATTGGTATCAAGTCCAGTTGCAGTCAACTTGTCTTCTGGCCATTTGGTTTGTGTGCTTGACCCGCGGGATCGAGTACTACTCGCAGCAGTCTGTGCTGAGTGACCCTGTGAAGAAGGTTCACCGATGATGGGCTGCGATGATGCACTGGAGGTAGAGGAATTTGTTATTGTGGGAGACTGCATAGATGATATGTCAGGTTTGTCAGTAGAGCAACATTAGCAAGACTGAAAATCTAAACTTAATTCTTATTAGATAAATTTGTTTTCTTTGATAGGCAAAATAGCTGATACAATCGTAAATAAAATCAGCATAGACATACACAGTTCATATTTTACTTAATTAGCATACAGGGATAGGTGCTAACCATTTTGACGGGGACACAACAATATGCTTATATATCAAAGCAGAGAATAATTACTTCAACTGGTTCCTTGTCCAACTTGAGCAGCGATAGATTGTGTGTTCCATATGTACATGCCACAGGAGGATAAAGCAATGGTCATGACATTATATATCACAGTAGTGAAACAACACTCACAACACATCATGACACCAACAATAACAATATATATGACAGTAGTGAAACAATTAACACTCACAACAAAGCATAAGACGGTCTAGTTATCACTACATTCAAAGCATAGAAGAATTAAAGTATGCTAACATCCTTTATGCTTTTCATGAATTTACAGTGCAAAAATTATAGCAGCAGGAACATGAAAATGAATTTGAACATTTAATATAACTTCATCTGTTAGCAACAATTTATTCAAAACAGACTTGGAGCAACAAAATCCATCCATCAAATCCACAGTCGATCAATTGAAGATAAACTATTAAGGCATGTCTCCCTAATCCACCTTGACATGAATATATAGCAGATTGGGTGGACTACATTATAAACCACTGCGATGCAATTCCCAATGACATTTTGTGGCCATCAGAATTAAAGTATGCTAATAGGTCCAAAGCATAACTATCGATCTAAGCATGGCAGAATTAAAGTATATGCTAACAGGTCCAAAGCATAACAGTCGATCTGGTACATTCAGAGCACAGTAGAATTAAAGTATGCTAACATCCTCGATGCTTTTCATGAATTTACAGTGCAAAAATTGTAGCATTAGGAACATGAAAATGAATTTCAACCGTTCATATAACTACATCTGTTAGCAACAATTTATTCGCACAGACTTGGGGCAACAAAATCCTTCAATCAAAACCACAGTCAATCAATTAAAGATGAACTATCTATGCATGTCTCCCTAATTAATCCACATTGACATGAATATATATAGCAGATCGATTTTGGTGACCGATGAGAGAGAGGGCGTTGGCGGTTCAAGTAGGACTAACCTCTGTCACGAATGAAGTAGTTGTTCTCGTGATGGTTGTCGGTGTTTTAGACCGGCAACCTACTAAGGGGAGTACCCGAAGTAGATGAATGTGACTCGCCGAGATCGGTAACTCGAAGGAAGAGACACGTGGCACACAATTTAGACAGGTTCGGGCCGCGAGGTGCGTAATACCCTACGTCATGTATGCTGCGTACCTCTAGATTGATTGGGCACGATTACAAGATGATGCAATAGTGCGCCGTGAGTTGTAGGGGATTGGATGAGGTGATCCTGAGATCGGTCCCTGCCTCGCCTTATATAGTCCGGGAGGCAGGGTTACAAGTCGGAGTAGGGAGAGAGTACTAGTCGAGTACGTCTAGGAGTCCTCTATACAGTGCGGAACATGTACAGCTCCCTAACCGAGTACTACTCCTGTGTAGTCCTTGTGCTCCACGCCTTCAGGTGCCATGTAGCGCAAGCCAGGTAGTCCCAGGGGCCCACCGAGTAGTCGGTCCTGGTACCCACCGAGGTAGTGGGCCCAGGGAGGTCCATACGACAAGCCCCCGAGTACTTTGTAGTCGAGAAGGATAGCTTCAAGTAGTCTTGACGGCCTTAATGAGTAGTCCTCAAGCGTCCCCGAGCACTACAAGTCAAAAGTCCTCAAGAGTAGTCGAAGCATCCCGAGGCTGGAATGTACTCCAGCTGATATTTGAGCAATCTTGAAGTCTTCTCGAGTAGTCCCAAGCGTCCTCGAGCACTGCCTTCGAAGGTCTTCAAAAACTGCCTGTCTTGTCTTGAAGCCGGAGCTGATATGGAGGTGCGATTGCAAAATCGCACTCCATATGGAGTAGCCCCCGAGCCTTAGGTTGAGCCGCAGGCTCTGACCCAAGGTCCATCTGAAATCTTGGCAAGAAAATCCCGAAAAATCCGGAGAGAAAAAACCGAAGGACACGTGGCACAGAGCCCCCGAGCCTTGAGTCGAGTACTTCCTCTCGAATTGAAGGGTCATCTTGAAGAATGTGTCCTGAGATGCTCTTGAGACTAGCCGCTTCCCAAGTAGTCGAGTATAGGTAGCCGAGCCCCCGAGGTGAGGCGCGTCGACTAGTAGAATACAAAGAGTCACGCACAGCCGCTGAGTCAGCTGCGCGTGGACTTATCCAGCCGCCCGTTGCGGAGCCGGTTTGGCTTATAAGTAGAAGCCAAAAACCCTTAGGGTTTTTCACCCATTCGAGCTGCAGCCATTCCGTTTGCATCTGAAGCAAATCCACTCCCAGCGCTTGCTGCCGCCATAGTAGATTCAAGTGTGCCGCCACCCAAAGCTTTAAGGGTAGCCCCCGAGCGGATGCGCGTGAAGACGCCTTGCACTTGGAGGATGAAGCCGTCACCATCGAAGACATCGAAGGCCGCCGGGAAGAAGAGGGGCCGCGAAGAGGCCGCCGCGGCTGCCGCCGGAGCAACGCCGCCCATGTCTCCACCGCGGGCTGATCCAAGCCGCGAGTGGAAGAAGTCCAAAGTGAAGACAGAGGATCTGCTGACCCTCCTGAACAGTGGGTTCATCAGGGAGAAGGAAGTCGACATGTGGAGATCTGCCGCTGGAGATCCATATCCGATGGAGAAGGCCGAAGACGAGATCCCAATGTTCGCGCGGTTCGTGGAGCGCGGTCTTGCGCTCCCGGCCAGCGATTTCTTCAAGGGGCTGCTCGGGTACTACGGGATCGAGTACCTGAACCTGAACCCCAACGGCATCTTCCACACGGCGGTCTTCGTGCACTTCTGCGAAGCCTTCCTCGGGATCAAGCCACATTGGGTGCTTTTCCGGAAGTTCTTCCACGTCAAGCCACAACCAAGTGCCACCAACCCCAAGGTAGTCGGAGGAGCCGGCATCCAGTTGAGGGAGGACGCCGCAGAGCAATATCTGGCGTACAAGCTTGTCGACTCCAACACGGACTGGAAGACCAGGTGGTTCTATATCACGAACCACCACCCCGGCCTGCCGAAGCCGAGCGGACGGCAGCCCAGGCACAGAGAATGGTGGAACACAGAGCCCACCATGCAAGAAG
Source organism: Cenchrus americanus (assembly GCA_947561735.1). Lineage (NCBI taxonomy): Eukaryota > Viridiplantae > Streptophyta > Magnoliopsida > Poales > Poaceae > Cenchrus > Cenchrus americanus. Next base: position 123,803,095 of record OX387244.1, on the reverse strand, counting down.
GGATCCAGCTCCCCGAGCTGTTAGCACGCATCAAGGTGCTCAGGGAGGCGGGACTGAGGGCCGAGCACGTGGCCTTCGCTCATGAAGCGGAGGGTGCGGCCGTTGATGGCTCGAGACACCCTGGGCTTCGAGTACACCGGAGACGACGACACGTCGCGGATGCCCGGAGGCGAGCTAGACGACAGCGACATCATCGAGAGGTTGTCGCGGATCTTCAAAGATATGCCGCCGTACACGGCGTGCCCTGTTGAAGAGTACTCCGCCGCGCGCACGCCCAAGGACGTGAGTAGTCGTACTCTCCTGGTCGAGTATTCGTTGCTTGGTATAGACTTGTTGATGTCTTCGTGTCTTGCAGGATGACTTGAAGAAGTTCATCTCTGAGCCGCAGCCGCCCCTAAGTGGGATCGAGATCCCGAAGGAGGGGAAGGCGAAGGAGAAAGAGCGGCGAGAAGTCGGTGCAGGCGATGACACCGTCATCGTGGAGGACACCTCCAACGACGATGACGACGAAGACGACGAGACGTTGCAGGACCGCTTCCAGCTGCGGTCGAGGTTTAGCCGCCCGGGCTTGCCTCATGTTCCTCTGGTGCAAGACCCCTTGGTTAGCCTGGAGGCTAGCCTGGCTGCGCCGCCACGGAGGCCGCGCAACCCCGCTAGGAAACGGGTGTCGAAGAAACTGAAGGTCTCGGAGACCACGCCTCAGGAGGTAAGTTATCTTGAACAGAGTAGTCGAGTACCCGTTGTACGTGTACGCTTGCTGATGAGTAGTCTCCCTTGTATGCAGGAGGTGCCGCCAACGGAGCCCATCGAAGAGGGCGACGAAGGCGCGTGGGATACAGTGGGGGAGCCAGCTGGAAGTCGTAGTCCAGCCCCCACTGTTGAGGAAAACTTGGCGCAACTGGAGCGCCAGCCCCCTGCTCCCCAGGGGAGAACGAGACCCGTAGCCGCCGCCGTTGAAGAGGTGGAGGCATCAGGGGCGCAAAAGAGCACTGCGCCGGCCGCCGCTGCTGTGGAGGAGGCGGTAGCCGCAAGGGCGTCGGAGGAGGCGCCCGCCGAGGGTGGACTGGTCGATATCGCCAGCATCCTCGGTGCTCCGGCCGTGACAATTGTCCGGTCGAACTTGTAAGTACCGTATCCTTCTGAATAGTACTTGTTGCAGTAGTCGATGTTGACTGACGACCATCTGTGTGTGCTTCTGTAGGAAATCCACGGATCTGTCCTGGGAGGGGGATGAGCCCTCATCAGTGGTGGCGGAAGAAGTCGCGCCGCCCGCAGAGGAGTCCACTCCCGCGTCCCAAGCGGTGCCCGAGCCGCCGGCTGCTGAGGCGATGTTGCCGGAGGCCAGCGTTGTCGAAGGTGAGTACCCTTCTTGAAGCTATGAGGCTCTTTGAAGAGTAGTCTTAGGCACTGATGCACTTGTCGTCTTTGTGACAGGCGCTGAAGCTGGAGGTGACGACATCCCTGCAGGGGTGCCGATGCAGAGGTTGACACCAGAGGCCCCAGAGGCTGCTGAAGGAGCCCCCGAGCCCATGGAGGAGGTCGTCGAGAAGTCCGCCGGGGGAGAGGCGGTCACCACGTCGCCAGAGATTGCTCTGGAGGTGGCTGTCCGCTCCCCCGAGATCCAGGACGCAGAGCCCATCCGCTCTGCGCCGATGACGGAGGCCACCACGAGTAGTCGCGGAGGGATAGAGCTGCTCGCGGACGATCTTATCGAGCCAGCGACGGTGGCCAAGCATCTGGAGGCGATCGGTCAAGCCGAGCGGTGGATGAAGGTAAGTAGCCGTAGCCTTTTGAGTAGCCAATCCTTCGTCGTTGAGTACTCTTTGTGACTTGAGTTGTCTTGTGCAGGACGTTGCGGAGCGGTCCCGCGACAAGTCGAACTCCGCTTTGCGGGGCTATGGCGACACGGTGCTCCGTGCCGAGGCGCTAGAAGAGCAACTTGTGAAGTCGCGGAAGCACGTGGCTGCCATGCAGTCGAAGCTCGACGCTGCCTTCGCCAAATATCACAACGATGTCCTGGAGTTGCAGGCGAAAGGCGACGACTTGGTGCGGAAGAATAAGGGCCTCCGCAACAAGAACAAAGGTACGCCGCTGAACTAGACGGGTACTTGTTGGAGGTCGGGAAGTCCTTGACCCGCTGTGCTGCTGTCGTGTTGCAGAGCTTGAGGGCCAGGTGGAGCAGCTGAAGGTCTCGGAGACGAGCATGAAGAACCTCTTCTACCGGGAGCAAGAAGCCCGCCAGGTACTCGAGCTCGACTACAAAGAACTCGCCTTCGAGTGTGAGAAGCATACGGAGCTTCGGATTGCTTTTGACAGGGATCTCGTCAACTGCTACAAATCCTTGCAGAAGTTGAACGAAGACTGCGAGGCATTGCGGGCCCAGTTGAAGGAGTTGGAGGAAGCCGCACTGCCGATCGCAAGGCTCCTGGTGCCGCACCCGGGCGGCCCCAAGATTGCTCCTCTGGTGGATCGCCTCAAGGAAGCTCCGAGCCGGCTGGCCGCCTTCGTGAAGCATATGGCGAGGTCGATCCCAAGACAAGTCTTGGCCTTCATGAAGTCGTACTTCCCGAAGGCCCCAAAGGGAGGTAGTCGGCGGCGGGGTAGCCGCCAACCGCTCCGATGAGCAAGATGCGTAGCCGCCGGAGCGGATGGCTCCCATCGCGGAGCAAGTAGCCGACAAGCTTAATCTCCAGTAGCCCTATAATAGATAGCTAGTAGCCATGGTTGTACAGGAAAACAATTGTAATGAATTGTTTAAGTATCAATGAAAGAAAGTTTCCAGCAATGAGTACTCGTAGCCGCGATCTCAGAGTGCGGAGCCCCCATCGTGGAGTGGATGCGAGTAGTAGTACTCGGAAGTAGTTGTCCCGTTGTAGGGAGTAGACAGTAAAGAAGTTGATGAACGATCAAACTTTATTACTGAAGAAGTACACCTGGGTGGCCAGGGCCGTAGTTACAACTAGTCGCTTGGACCGGAGGGCCGCCACGGCCGAGTAGCGCCGGAGCGGGTAGCCGCTTGCGCGGTTGATCCGTAGGTAGCCGTGTAGGCCGGATCGTAGATCCGTAGGTAGCCGTGCAGGCCGGATCTTGGAGTATGGTCTCTTAGTAGACCGCCGCTAGAGTCCTTGACGCTCGTCGCGCCCCGAGATCCGTAGGTAGCCGCGCGGGCCGGGATCCCCGGAGAGGAGTAGTCCGGAGGCCGGAGCCGGGACTCCGAGGCCGCTTACGGCGGAGGGGTGTTGATGTAGTCGCGTAGACTTGAACCCCAGAGTAGTCGTGTAGACTAGGCGTAGAATCGACAGAGTTGGTCGACGTTCCACGAGTTGTTGATGTCTTCGCCTTCAAGTGTTTGGAGGCGGTAGGAGCCCGGCCCGGTCACCTTTGCGACGGTGAAGGGGCCTTCCCAGGGGGAACTGAGCTTATGAAGTCCTTCCGTGTTCTGGATACTGCGGAGGATGAGATCTCCAACGTTGAAAGAGCGTTCCTTGACGTTGCGATCATGGTAGCGTCTGATACCTTCTAGGTACCTTGCTGACTGGACGAGGGCAGCACAGCGAGCTTCTTCGAGGCTGTCGATGTCAACTCGTCTGCTGTCTTCGGAGACGCCTTCGTCGTAGTGCTCCACTGCTGGCGAGTTCCATATGACGTCGGCAGGGAGGATTGCTTCGGAGCCGTAGACCGGGGAGAAGTAGGGGGATTGCCCCGTTGGCTTCGATGGGCCGAGTCCGCAGCCCCCAAAGTGCATTGGGTAGTTCCTTGATCCACTTGCCCCCATTGGAGTTAGTAGCGTCGTGTAGCCGCTTCTTGAGAGCGTCGAGCACCATCCCATTGGCGCGCTCGACTTGTCCGTTGGCCCGTGGATGGGCAACCGAGACATATCGGACGTCGATCCCGCCGTTCTCGCGGTACTCCCGGAACCGGTGGTTGTTGAAATTGGAGCCCGTGTCCGTGATGATGCGGTGGGGTAGTCCGTAGCGGTGTACGAGTTCATCCGGGAAGTCGAGTACTCGGTCGACCTTGGGGCATGTGACCGGCTTGACCTCGATCCACTTGGTGAACTTGTCGATGGCCACCGCTACTCGTTGAAACCACACCGCGCCGGTTGGCGGTGGCCCAATCATGTCGAGCCCCCAGCAGGCAAAGAGCCAGGTTGGCGGTATGGTGACTAGCTTGTAGGCAGGGACGTGTTGCTGCTTGGCGAAGTACTGACATCCTTGGCACCTTCTGACGAGTTCTTCGGCGTCGCCCAAAGCTGTGGGCAAGTAGAAAGCTCGCCGGAAAGCCTTGCTGACCAGCGTACGTGAGGACGCATGGTTGCCGCAGATGCCTTTGTGGATCTCCTCCAAGATGTCCTTGACTTCTTCACGAGGGACGCACTTCATGAGTACTCCAGAAGAAGCGCCCCGCTTGTAAAGCTTCTCTCCGACGAGGACGTAAGACTTGGCTCGGCGGACAAGTTGTTCGGACGCGTTCTTGTCGGAGGGGACCTTCTGCTCGCTGAGGTAGTTGATGAAGGGTTGCCTCCAGTCCACGTCGATCATCATGACCTCCTCGCCCGACCGGTGGATGGGCCGGGGACAAGGTCGGTGGCGCCGGCTCCGGATGGATGGCGCGTGAAGCTCGTGGACGAAGACGCCCGCTGGTACTTGAGCGCGGGTGGATCCAAGCTTCGAGAGGACGTCCGCTGCAACGTTGTTGTCGCGAACGATGTGATGGAACTCGAGGCCATAGAATTTGTTCTCGAGCTTGCGGACTTCTAGGCGATGGCGTCCATGTTCTCCTTGTTGCGGTCCCAGGACTTGTTGACTTGGTTGATGACCACTGCGGAGTCGCCGTAGACTAGTAGCCGCTTGATTCCCAGTGAAGCCGCGAGGCGGAGCCCGTGTAGGAGGGCTTCGTACTCAGCTTCGTTGTTTGAGACCTTCCAGAAGATCTGCAGGACGTACTTGAGTTGTTCGCCCGTTGGGGAGATCAAGAGTACCCCTGCACCTGCGCCCTCGAGGTTGAGTGAGCTGTCGAAGTACATCACCCAATGCTCTGGTCGCACGGTGGGAGCGGGTAGGCGGTTCTCCCGCCACTCTGCCAAGAAGTCGACTAGTGCCTGCGACTTGATGGCTATGCGTGGCTTGAAGTCGATGGTGAGGGCGCCGAGCTCGACCGCCCACTTGGAGATTCTTCCAGTAGCATCTTGGTTCCGCAAGATGTCGCCGAGCGGGTAGTCGGTAACGACGGAGATCGAGTACTGCTGGAAGTAGTGTCATAGATTCCGCGAGGTGATGAGTACTGCGTACAGTAGCTTCTGCACGGGCTGATAGCGGGCCTTGGACTCTGATAGAACCTCCCTGACGAAGTAGACTGGGCGGCCCCGGGCCCCGGGTAGGCGTGGCCGTCTTCCCCGCCACTCGACAACGATGGCAGTACTGACCACGTGAGTAGTCGCAGCGAGGTAGAGCAGTAGCTGCTCGCCTTGCGGGGAGCCGTGAGGACCGGTGGCTTTGACAGGAAGTCCTTGAGCTGGGCAAGGGCTTGATCCGCCTCCGGGGTCCACACGAACTTCTCCTGGTGCTTGAGTAGTTTGAAGAAGGGTAGGCCCCGCTCTCCAAGCTTCGAGATAAATCTGTTCAGTGCCGCCATGCATCCTGTCAGCTTCTGGACGTCTTTGATGCTCGTGGGAGCTTGCATGCTGGTGATGGCGGAGATCTTCTCGGGGTTGGCTTCGATGCCGCGCTGGCTGATGATGAAGCCGAGTAGTTTGCCCGAAGGTACGCCGAAGACGCACTTGTTCGGGTTGAGCTTCCAGCGGTACTCGCGCAGTGATGCGAAAGTCTCTTTAAGATCGTCGATGAGGGTACTGGAGTTTCTGGTCTTGACGACCACGTCATCCACGTAGGCCTCGACGTTCTTGTTGAGCTGCCTCTTGAAGCGGTGCCCGGATAGCTCGGCGGTAGGCGGCGCGGCATTCTTTAACCCGAAGGACATGGTCGTGTAGCAAGACGCGCCAAATGGGGTGATGAACGCGGTCTTCTCCTGGTCTTCTTCCTTGATCGCGATCGGTGGTACCCGGAGTAGCGATCGAGGAAGCAGAGCGAGGTCGCGGCCCGCCGTGGAGTCGATGACTTGATCAATCCGCGGCAACCCGAAGGGGTCCTTGGGGCAGTGCTTGTTGAGATCGGTGTAGTCGACGCACATCCTCCACTCGTTCGAGTTCTTCTTGCGGACGAGGATGGGATTGGCGAGCCACTCAGGATGGAAGACTTCTCTGATGAAGCCAGCCGCGAGTAGTTTGGCGAGTTCCTTCTTGATGGCGTCCCGTCTGTCATCGGCAAAACGTCGAAGGTGTTGTCGCCTGGGGGTGGCCTTAGGGTTGACGTTGAGGCAGTGCTTGATCAGCTCCCTGGGCACTCCTGGCATGTCCGCTGGCTTCCATGCAAAGATGTCGCGGTTAGCCCGAAGGAAGCTGATGAGCGCGTCTTCCTATTTGGGGTCGAGGCCAGCCCTGATGGTGGTGGTCTTGCTGGGATTGCCTGTTACAAGGTCGATCGCCTTGACGAGTACCTCCTCAGGTGGCTGAGGCTTGTTGGCACTGTCGGACTTCTCTGGGATGTCGAGTTCACTTGTAGCAAGCTTCTTCGACGCAGCGTAGACCTCCATCATCGCGTTGGGTACTTGATTTGTGGAGGCGATCTCCACGGCTTCTGTGTCGCAGTCGTGGGAGATCTTGAGGTCCCCTTGGAGGGAGAGTACACCGGCTGGGCTTGGCATCTTGAGTACCAAGTAGGTGTAGTGGGGCACCGCCATGAACTTGGCGATGGCCGGTCTGCCGAGGATGGCGTGGTAGGAGGTCTCGAAATCTGTGACCTCGAACTTGATTTACTTGGTACGGTAGTTGTCCCGAGTTGCCCCGAAGGTAACCGGCAGGACCACTGAGCCCAGTGGAATAGCCGCGTTGCCGGGGACGATGCCGTAGAAGGGCATGCTGCTCTTGGTGAGCATGGGAGTGATGTCGAGCTTCATTTTCTTCAAGGTCTTGGTGAAGAGGACGTTGAGCCCGCTTCCACCGTCGATGAGCACCTTGTTGAGTTTGGAGCCCGCCACCGTTGGCTTCAGGACGAGGGGGAACCGTCCTGGTTCAGAGAAGCTGGTCCATTGATCCGTGCGGGAGAAGGTGATGGGTACCTCCGACCACCTGAGAGGAGTCGGGACCGCTGGCTCAATGGACATCACTTCGCGACGGGTAGCCTTCTGCTCCCCGTCTGCCGGGGCAATCCACCAAAGAGGACGTTGACGGTCTTCTCGGGCTCTCCGGAAGTCGTTGTTGTCGCCGTCCTTCTTCTTGCCCTTTTGATCATGAGGGTGCGGTGGCTCCGGCGTCTCCTTGAGTGCGTGCACCGAGCCGGTAGCACCGTTCGGTGGTGTGGTTGCCGTTTGGATGCCACGGGCACTTCTCCTTCGGTAGGTCTTTGAAACCTCCGAGTTCTTCTTCGAGTTCCCTTTCGCAGGGCGCTGGATAGCCGCGACAGTGTTGTCTGGCTTGCGCTTGCGGTTGGGACCCGAGTAGTAGTTGTTGTTGTTGTTGCGACCGCCTTGGTTCATGTTGCTGCCGCTGCCGCCGCCCTGGTTCTGCTTGGTTTTGCCACGGATGGCGTCGTACTTGCCGTTGGCCTTGTCTTCTTCATCCGCCCAGGACGTGATCATGTCCTTTAGGTGGGGGATGGACCTGGGGCGGCGACGACCGAAGTCTTCGAAGGTGCGGTGGTGGTAGAGGTCGTCTTGGAAGAGGTCGATGACCTCCTTGTCAGTGACGTCGACGACGGTGGCGCGTTTGTCGAAAAAGCGGCGCATGTACTTGCGGAGGGTCTCGCCTTGTTCCTGCTTGATCATGGCCAGGTCCATGCGAGTACCCGATCGGCCCATGGCGCCCGCGAAGTTGCTTGTGAACTGCTCCTTCGGTCGGTCCCACTTGTCGATCGAGTGCTTGTCCAGCGACTCGAGCCAAGTGAGCGGTGCTTGGTCCGAGCGAAGGGGAAGTAGAGGCACTTGGTGTCGCTGTTGCCGCCAGCGTTCTCGATGGAGAGGGCGTAGCATCGAAGCCACTGGATGGGATCCTGCTTCGCGTCGTACTTGGTGATCCCCAAAGGCTTGAACTTGTCGGGGAGGAGCAAGTTGCGAAGTCGAGGTGAGAAGGCGGGGAAGCCGTCGCCCTCAGCGGCAGTGGTCGACTTCTTCCGCCGCAGCTCCTCAATCTTCTGGCGAGCGTCGTACCCGCCATGTGAGGCACCAGAGGCGTGGCTGTTTGCGTGGCCTCGTCCGCCGCAGCTGCCGCCGCCTCCAGCCCTCCTGTTGGCCCCATGGTTGGAGCTGCCGCCATCGCTGCCGCCGCCGTCGGGATCGTTGCTGCCGCCACCGGCCGGAGTGCGGTGGGGAACAACTTCTCGATTGTTGGTCTTGCTGTGAAGGTCCGCCGGCGTTGGAGCGGCGACGGTTTGGCTCGGCTGGGAGGTCAGCTCGAGTACGGTTGGGACCGTTGTTGGCGTTGCGACTTGTGGCTTCGTTGTCGCGGTGTTTTGCTGGAGGAGGCTGGTTGACTCTGTTGTCGACCCGCATGAAGTAGGCTTCTTCAGCGAGCTTGGCGATGACCTCTCTAGCACGTATGCCCTGAGCCTGGCGTGCGATCGCCGTGATCGACATGAGGCACTGCTCGGGGGTAGTGTGTATTCTGCTCTCGACTGCCTCAAGAGCCTCCGCAAGGTTGCGGACGGGGAAGTTGTCACGGAGGCGCCGACGACGTTCGTTGCGCTTCCGGTTGCGTTCACGTCGAGCGTCTCTGTCCGCCGGAGTCTCGTTCGGTGGAGCATCAGCAGAGAGCTCGTCGGAGGAGATGTCCTCCAGGTACTTGTCCTGAGCCGTGCCTGAAGGCCCTGGGGTGTCGCCGGCAGCCATGAAGACTTGGCGATCGGGGGTGCCAAGGCTGGACTCAGAGGGTGCCACCTCGGTCGGTGTGTTCGAGTCAGCCCGGGCTAGCGGTGTTCCCTCCTGGAACGGTAGCGAGTCGATGTAGGCGACGTAGCGTGAGTCTCCCCTTATCAGGTCATCGGGCTTGCGGTCTGGCCAGTAGACGTATCTTCCAGCCGGCGTGGATGTTATAACCAGCCTAGAGGCTGGCCCTGACAAGGGAAGCTCAGTGGAGTTGTCCTCGGACTCGGGCTCCTCAGGGTCCGACCCGAAGTCGAACTCGTAGTCCGGGTTCGAGTAGAACTCGGAGAGAGGGCTAGAGTCCGGAACGCGATCGGGGATGGCGTCGGAGTCCGAGCTGTACTCTGGTACGGGCTCCTTGCCGGCCCGGCGCGAAGTGGGAGTCCCCGTGCGGGCCCGGCTGAGGATGCGGGGGCCGCGCGCGGAGTGCTCGCGCGGTTAAGGGATCACCTGCGATGGCTGAGAAGCCGGCTTGCATGCGATGGCCCATGGCGATGTTGAGTTCGTGTTGGGGACGGGCTCGAAGTCAGCATGGTGGTTGAAGAGCGAAATTTCGCCGAATTTGCCGGCGAGTTCGCCTGTGACGACTTCAGGAAGCGTCACGAAGCCTGTCTTCGGGATGGGCCGCATGGTCGCGGCGGCCGGAAGGAGCCCGCGCCATCGGCGGTGCGGCACCCGGGCACCGAACACGAAGGTGTCGCCGCGGTTGAAGGCGACGGTTGGCTTGAAGCGGGACAGAGCCGTCGAGTTCGCCATGTGATCTCGGGCGAGAGCCCCTACCCGGTGCGCCGGTGTCGGTGTTTTAGACCGGCAACCTACTAAGGGGAGTACCCGAAGTAGATGAATGTGACTCGCCGAGATCGGTAACTCGAAGGAAGAGACACGTGGCACACAACTTAGACGAGGTTCGGGCCGCGAGGTGCGTAATACCCTACGTCCCGTATGCCTTGCGTAGCTCGGATTGATTGGGCACGATTACAAGATGATGCAATAGTGCGCCGTGAGTTGTAGGGGATTGGATGAGGTGATCCCGAGATCGGTCCCCTGCCTCGCCTTATATAGTCGGGAGGCGGGGTTACAAGTCGGAGTAGGGAGAGAGTACTAGTCGAGTACGTCTAGGAGTCCTCTATACAGTGCGGAACATGTACAGCTCCCTAACCGAGTACTACTCCTGTGTAGTCCTTGAGCTCCACGCCTTCAGGTGCCGTGTAGCGCAAGCCGGGTAGTCACAGGGGCCCACCGAGTAGTCGGTCCTGGTACCCACCGAGGTAGTGGGCCCAGGGAGGTCCATACGAAAATGGTCGAAGGGGCCAGATCCACGGCGGCTCGTGGCCTGAGGCAGCCGGCCGGCTTGTCGTCATGGCCAGGGATGATGTCGACGGATCCGCGTCAACCGTCTTTAGGTTGGCCAGACGTACATCCCCACGCTAGTAACCGCGTCCTCGTCACGCAGGGAGCAGTGGGGCTGGAGAAGAGCAGGGCTGCGACAGGGAGAGAGCGGCGAAGGAGAGCGAGGAGACTGGCGGCGACGATGGGGAGAATGCGGGCATTGTGGATCTGTCTAGCGAGGAGCCGAATATGAATGGCGCGCGTAACTGTGTTTAATGAAACTACTGGCGTGCCCTTGATGGATCTGTGCAGCAATTGGAATTTCATGGGCACTATAGTAAATATAGGTGGGAAATTTTGAGCAGCCCACGCACGGTTTGCCTGCTAACGCTGATGAGTGGGCCAGTGTCATGGGCGACGATGGTTAGTGAACCCGGATCGCCTTTGTTGGGAGTTGGGTAAGCGGTTATCTTTTTTATATTGGCTGCTGACGCTGATGCGTGGGCCTGTCACAATTTTGATTGGAATGAAACTTGCTTCCCTAATTTATTAGAGCCCATAAAACAGCACCTAAAAACATAAAAATACGAACAATTCGTATTTGGACATTTAGTATGTGAATAAAATATCAACAGTCACACTTGTGTGCCCAAGATTCTTAGAATCCGTTTTTACATCCCATGTTAATGATGTAATAATTCTACTAACATCTAGTGTGCTCTAAAAAATCTACAAACTGACATGCCAACATAATTTGGGTACCTAGACTTGTCTTCAAAATTTCAAATGGTTTAGATGAAGGGATTATATACTTGTGTACAAATGTCTACATCTCTCACATAGTTTCCTAGAATGTTTGCTTGAACATAGAAGTTTACCACACTTTGCAACATGTTCGAACTCATATGCATTTGAAAACGTAACAAAACCTTGTGTTCACCTTAAGCTTACGAAATGTAAAGTTCCATCACTAATGGTTGTGTAAAACAAATATTATTTGTATGTTGTACTTACAAAGAACAAAATAAGGCATATAAACATCACTCAACAAACGGAATGTACACTAAACAATGAAATTAATGAATAGATGGTGATTTTAGAAAAATTTAGAAAAAAGTATCAAATTTGGACTAAAAACGACGAAGAAATACTTGTTACAACATTTGGTTGCAGATTAAAAGGAGAAATGGGAACTGTTCTTCATTTGAATAGAACTGGCCCCCACAGTCATTTGAATAGAACAAAGGAGGAAGCAGAGGGCACCGCCCACATCCCAACATCCCGATAAAATCAAATTTGCGTTTAGTAATATCTAATAATTTACATTCAAGATAGATAATGTTCATATTGATGCTTGCGCGTACATCCCGGTGTTCATCCTGCTGACGGCGTACTCCACAGCGGGGCGGAATTTACGCGTCCAGAGGTCGAACTCATGACGGATGCGACACTCGGCGCTACAGTAGTGGATGATCTCTTTGGTATCCGGCCCATAGCGCCTACATCCTGCTTCCCAAATGCAGATGTGGGGATTCTGGACGGGCAGCAACAGAATGTCGTTGTCGTCATCGCCGTCATCAAGCCAGTACAACCACACAATGTTGTCGAGATCCTACTTGATGACGTAGTGCAGCCGCCGCAGGTTGTGGTTCTTCCACCGGCCGTCATGTTTGGGGTCCGCCGGGTTGCAACGGTACTTCAGCATCGCTAAAAAGTACTTGGCACCGGAGTCTTCAGCAGCGGCGGCATCTCCGATGAGCTTCAGAACCTTATCGGGGTTCCGCCGCCTCATCAACCTCACCATCCCCTCGAAGCACAATGCCTTTGGATGATTAGCCTCGCAGAAGTGCCGCTCAAAGCACGACCTAACGTAGCGATTCTTGCACACCTCACGAAGATCACAAAGCGACACGTGCAGTAGTACCTCATCGGAGTTGCAGATGCGCCGGAAGGTGCCACAGATTTTATTGTGAAGGTTTAGAAAATGGAAAACGGACACATCCTTGATGGAGTGGATGGTGATCTTAGTGAGAAGTTCATCTGGCAGCAGCAGCATCAAGCACACCGCGGCGGCCATTAAGGAGAATGGACGAAATAGCACAGCGACGGGGTTTGGAATTTGAATGGCGACGAGGGTTGAAGTTGGCGGCGACAAGGGATGAAGTTGGCAAGGAGGATTGAAGTTGAAGAGTGATGAAGTTGGCGACTAGGATTGAAGTTGAAGGAGGCGACGAGCTCGAGGGTTGAAGGTTGAAGATGGCGCCTCGGCCATGTCGTAATAAAATAATAATAAATGGAAATTGAAAAGGCGTTGCAGTTTGGCCGCTGCCGTTGACAAGTGGGCCCGACATAATTGCCCCGCCCCTTCTCCTTCCCGCGTAAGTGAAAGGCGACGCGTGGCTTCGCGCCCGAGACGGAGCCCAATGCGCAATCGAGTGGCACGTACTGGTAGTAATTGAGGACCATGTGTGGTTCGAGGACCGGTGGATGGTCGCTTCCTTGTGTGATGAGTGATTGACAACGTTGTGTGGACTGATTCTTGGCTAAGTATTGTAGGTGCAGGTTGCGGCTTGACTGGTGTTGGTGCAGGTGAAGAACAAGCGCGAAAGGTCGTCGCCGGTGAGGCCTCCAGGTGTGGAGAAGACAAGTAGGCTTCGTTCGAGGGACCCGGTGGCCAGCGGGGTCAAGTGCGGGCCGCATGGTGGCATGAACAGCAAGATGAAGTCATGGACGGTTTCTTGGTTGAGCCTCAAAACCAAGGTCGAGCCGAGACTACGTGGGAGCCAAGTCATGAGTGGAGATTGGCAGAGGCTACACCGAGTTCGCGGGGTTTCCGGTGGTTCACCAGAAAACCACTGGGTTCCTTGGTTGATCCACAAAGCCAAGACTGAAGAACCGAAGACGGAGGCTGCAGCGGCGCGGCACCGGTCTTACGGTGGGTCCGACCGGTCCGACCGGTGTGCGACCACGCAGTCCGGAGACTTCGAAGCGGAGGACACGCGTCGGGATCGCATGGCTTGCATCGAGGGCGCGCGGGGGTGCGGTCGCCGGCATCCGTCCGATGGAAAAGACATGAAGACTTCCAAATCCTCCCTTGAGGGGCTTGTATCCCTAGTTATTAGGAAAGGGCATTTTAGACATTCGGTTGCCTCCATATAACCCAAGAGGTGAGAGGATGGCAGCCAACTCTTGGAACCCTAGCTCATTTGTTTTCCCATTTTCCTTCCTATTTTCCTTAGGTTTTCCATAGGACTAGCAAGAGAGCTTCATGGAGAGATCTTGTTGAGAGGGTTGGATGATCGGGCGGCTTGCTAGACCTTGTATGAACCTTTATTTCATGTATAGATAATTCGGCGTGGTTCCTCAAGGTTTGGATGTGTTTTCCCCGGTTGTTCTTGGTGGTGATTTTCGGAGCCCTCTCTTGGTGATTTCTTTGGGTTGTTTTCGAGACCTTTCTCTTGGGGATTTGATGGGGGAAATTTGTGGGAACCCTTCGTGGTTCTTTGGGCTGTGATTCCCCTCCCAAATCCGTGAGTAAAGGTGCTCGATTTTGGGGTTTCTTGAGTTCTTGGGTTGGAAGTGCTCTTGGCGGGCTTTCTTTGATTCCTCCTTTTTTGGACGAGTTTTGGTGGGATTAAACTTGGCTATGGACTCCTCATGAAGTGTTCCTAATATCCCCAAAGTCTTGTTCAAGTCCGTGGAGCGATTCGGGAGATCGAGGTTTGGTTTTGGGGGAATTGACCCGCGGGTGTTGTTCATCCCGAGCTGCCCAGGCTACACCGGTCTGACCGGTGCTCTTGACCGGTCTGACCGGTGCAACCCTCGGTGGGATTTTGCTCGGGTGAACGTCTTGGTGTGTTCGCTGTTTTCCCGCGGTGCTGCTGTTTCGAGTTTGGGTCAGTTTGGTGGTCGGTTGGCCTGTTTGGTGCCTTGGGGGCTTTCAGGCTGCGATCGGTCTGACCGGTGTGGCTCACCGGTCTGACCGGTGTAGAGCCACTTAGTGAAAGTTGCTCATTTTCACCAGCAGGGATCGGTCTGACCGGTGGTTCTCACCGGTCTGACCGGTGTGGGTCTGAAGACTTGAGGTTTGGTGTTCCGCTGCGTTCTCGGGTCGGAAGGGTGTGTGTGTTGGTTCCTAGGTCCAGTGGCACTCCAGTGGCTACGTGGGCTTGGCCAACTTGGGTAGTGAGTCGGAGACGTGTGTTGGAAGCTGTGTTCTACCTATAGGAGTTTCCATCTCCTTCAAGAAGAATTTTTATCGGCTCCCATTCACTCCCCCCTCCATGGTTCGCCGTATCGGTCCTTCAAGTGGTATCAAAGCCGGTTCGGGTCTTTGTTGACTCTAACTAGTCTAAGATACAAGGATGGCGTACCAGGAACGGGGTTCGGGTCCTCCACACTTCGATGGCAAGAACTACCAGATGTGGAGCAAGTGGATGGGTGCTTTTCTCCGAGGAAAGGGTCAGATCCTTTGGGATGTCACGGTGGACACAGGCTATGTCCAGCCGATGGACTTCCTCGCTCCAAGATCGAGGGACAGATTCGACGCCAACAATAAGGCGGTCGACTACTTGTTTCGTGCTTTGTGTCAGCCTGAGTTCGATCGGGTGCACACCGAGCACTTGTTTTGTAGGATTTGGGCGGTGTTGAAGGAGGCTCATGTTGGGAATGCCCAGGTTCAGGCACGGATGTATGCGACCTACCGGAAAGAGTACGAGAACTTCACTCATCTCCCCAGTGAGTCCATCGATGCCTTGTTTCAGAGGTTAACGGTGGTTGTGAACAACATTAGGGCCAATGTGGACGTGCTCCCGTACGATGATCATGATAGAGCGGTCAAGCTCTTACACTCTTTGGATCATACGATTTGGGGCGGAAAGTTCGAGGCCATTGTTGAGTCAGAGAAGTATGACACTCTGACGGTGAACGAGCTGTTCTCGAAGCTCAAGTCGGCTGAGGTCGATAGGGGCATGACAGCCAAGATCGAGGGCCCGACTGACTCTCATAGTCTTGCCCTCGTTGGTGGTTCGAAAGGAAAGGCTAACACTAACCCATCCACTAGGATGTTCTCTTTGTCCTCTTTGATGTCTATGCCAGATGAGGAGTTCGACGTGCTTGGAGAGGACGAACTGGTGCTCCTAACGAGGCAGTTTGAGAGGCTGCACGAGAACCGGGTCAACAAGAGGAGGAACACGAGGACATGCTTCAAGTGTGGCAAGGCTGGACACTATTTTGCCGAGTGTCCGAAGGTGAACAACCACGACAAGCACAAGTTCATGGACAAGAGGAAAAAGTCCAAGAAGAAGGATCATGGACATGGGAAGAAGGCTCGGTCTCGAGAGAAGATGAAGAGATCGAGCGACATCGAGTCCGAATCCAAGGACACGTCTTCAAACTCGAGTGATGAAGACGAAGAGGACGACAAGAAGAAGAAGAAGAAGAAGAAGAAGAAGAAGAAGAAGAAGAAGAAGAAGAAGAAGAAGAAGAAGAAGAAGAAGAAGAAGAAGAAGAAGAAGAAGAAGAAGAAGAAGAAGAAGAAGAAGAAGAAGAAGAAGAAGAAGAAGAAGAAGAAGAAGAAGAAGAAGAAGAAGAAGAAGAAGAAGAAGAAGAAGAAGAAGAAGAAGAAGAAGAAGAAGAAGAAGAAGAAGAAGAAGGAAGAAGAAGAAGAAGAAGAAGAGAGAAGAAGAAGGAGAAGAAGAAGGAGGAGAAGAAGAACCTCGACAAGTACCTCAACGGACTTTGTGTGACGGGCCTAAGCCTCAAGGACGACTTCGCGGCATGGCTCGCGAGCTTCGAGCATCAAGAGAAGCCGAAGGACGCCTCGGACGTGGATTCCGAGGATGAGGTATGTGATGAGCTCTCTTCTTTGCGTAATGAGAATGAGGAGTTGGTTGACTTGCTTGATTATCGCGATCACATGCTTAGAGAGGCTAAGAAGCTTAGGAAGGAGCTTAGATCTTTGCTCGAGGATGCTAGGACTAGAGTGGGCCGAGCTAGAAACACGGGTTCTTGATAGCAAGCTTGAAATTGATTCGCTTAAGGCTAGCCCCGTTGTTTCGATGAAAATGATTGTGCTAATTGCTCGCTTTCCTAGGCGACTTGGTCGATCTTAGGGAGAAGTATGCCTCCAAGTGTGAGGAACTAGATGTGCTTAGGGTTGAGTTGGCTGAGCTACAATCTAGACCCACTTTGCTTGGTTCTTGCACTTCTTGCCCTAGTTTGCATGAGAAAATTGTTGAGCTCCGTTCTCGCATTGTTTCGCTTGAGGCTGATTTGAAAGTGCCTATTTCTACTTCTTGCTCTACATGTGAGTTGCATGCTATGAAGAATTTGGATCTTGCAAAATGTGTTGGTCGCTTGCAAGATGAGAATGATAAGTTGCGTGAAGCGCTGAGTTGGTTGTCGAGTCAAGAACCTCAGCTTGGTATGATGATTGCTAGCTGTAAGCGCTTTGACGGTTGGGCTTTGAGATTGGATAAGGTTGGTGAGGGCAGTGGTGAGAGAGAAAGGAAATTTGGGAACGTTTCAGTTCCACCACAACCCACACCCAAAGACAAGTTTGCATCCAAGCCAAACCAACCAAGAGAAAAAACGAGTGAGAAGGCAAGTGAAATGCCTAGTGAGAAACCAAGTGAGAAGCCTTGTGAAGAGCCTCATCCCAAGCATAATCCCAGATCAATCCGTTTCCATTGTGAGTTTTGTGGAAAGGATGGTCACAAGAGAGCGTTTTGCTTCAAGAGGAAGCGTGAAGAGAGAATGGCGGAGGAGTGGGCTAACAAGGACAAGTACCACCATTCCGATGGTGTACTTGAGCCTCGTGTGCGTTGCCCAGGGCCAAGGCGAGTGTGAGGTCAGTTCGGGCTTGGGGAGAGCGGAAGGTTGTTGGAGGTGTTGCTGCCCAGGCTACACCGGTCAGACCGGTGAGGGGCATCGGTCAGACCGGTGCGGGCACAGACGAGCGATAGTTTGGGTTTCGTGCTCGTACAGGTGCGAGGTTTGGTTCTGGAGTTCGTGATTCTGGTGGTTGGGCTGGAAAGTTTGCAGGAGGTCAGTTTGCTAGGCATTCTCCCCCTCGAGCTCACTACGGGGATGGGAGGTGTCTTAGCTTTGAGAAGGAGAGGAGGGACAGTCCACGGGCCTTCTTTCGTGGTTTTGGTCCTCCTCCAGGCAGAGAGGGTTGGTTCCCTCATGGTGGTTACCGTAGTGGTGTTCGTGGAGGTAGCTTTGGTAGGAAAGATGGTTTGGTTTGTGCTGACCCCACTTTCGAGCAAATGGCTAGGCACTAGTTTTACACTTTTGGAACTAACCCTAGTGTTGAGTCGTTTGCTCGCTCTCGCTCTTGGCTTTGAGTTGCAGGTGGATGGCCCGGAGAACATTTGGTTGATATGGGGGGTGGTTCTTCGGCTTCATATCCCGGTGGTGACATGTAGGTGCATCACATTCGGGGATGGTGGACAAGGATGAGTGAATTGTGAAGAAATGTTAAAGGTAAGTGTTCTTGTGACCTTCGAGTGTGTGGCCTTGGTCAAGCCACTTGGTTTCTTTTGCTCCTTCTCTATCTCATGTGTGTAGGGTGAGCTTTGTGTGCTCTTTGGCCCTAGTGCATGTGTTTAGGGGGAGCTTGTGAGTATTGTGCTCCTTTGCTCTTTTGTTTGGTGGTGTCGAGCCCTTTTTGCCTCCCCTCGAGGAGCCGGTGGTTTGTGAGCTTTGTGTGTGGGAGCTCCTTTGTAGCATATGTATAGCTTTCCTATGTGCATTTCTTGCATTTGGCATGGCATATGTAACATGATGTATAGGCATCCTTGTATCTTAGATTGCATGCATTTTGTATCATATGCATTGGTTAGGAAAAGCTTCTCTCATATACATTGTTCACCATGGAATGAGATATATGTCTTTGTGAGCTTGATTGGTATGCTATGGTTAGTTTGGCTTAGCTCTTGATGATCTTGATGAATAATCCATGGTTGATGGCTATGCTTTTAAAAAATGTCACATATATGCTCTCTCATGTGTAAATGCCTTTACATGATCTTGACATGTTTTAGTGGCTTGGCTATGCTTAATTTGTGGTTGGATAGCTAGTTTATTGATCATATGGGGCCAAAGGCTCATTTGTCATCATGAATGTTTAGCCCTCTTGTTTTTATCTTGTGGAGGGGCATAAGTTCCTTTTTGTCGCCAAGACATTTCATGTACCATTTATAAATCTGAAAATGAAATGAAAAATGCTTGGAAAATATGTTCCCATGTCATATGTGCTGAAATTAATTTGCTTTGGGTGCTAAACCGTTGCATGATGCCTACCAATGAGAAGTCTCATACATAGAAGTAGGCACATGGCTCGGTGGCTTTGACATGACATGAGGTGCTTGTGGGTGTTTGTGATGGTCTTGTGATTAGAATGGCTGTCCTAGCATGAAGTTTGTGTGGCTTGGCCATTTTGATATGCTTTAATCATGTTTAGGACTTTGCTCATGAGAGGCAAGATTTTCGCAAAATTGCCAAAATCCATCTTAGCTTCGTCCAATGGTTGTGAAACTTGGTGATCATGTAGTTGAGATCGATACGAAGCCGTAGAGTATCTAACTTGCTCATTTCAACATGTGTAGCATTCTTTGTTGAATTTTGTCTATTTGAGAAGCTCTAGGTTGAAAGTTTTGCATTTTTTGCTTGATTCATGCATTGCCAACAAGGGGGAGAAGTTTGAGCTTGAAATGGCTTGCTGGGCGCGTTTAGAAGGTTTTCAGGTGGTTTCGAGCCATTTCTGGGCTCTGTTGTGCACCAGTCTGACCGGTCAAGGTCACCGGTCTGACCGGTGTGAGTGCTGTTCCTGTGCACATCTTAGGCACCGGTCAGACCGGTGGTGATGACCGGTCTGACCGGTGTGAGCTGAAGTTGTTGCAGCTGCCCTGTTCCAAGTGGTGTCTTGCATGCATTCGTCCAGGGGGAGGTGCATTGGTTCAGGGGGAGCTTGCATGTGTGCAGGGGGAGCTCTTTGTGGTTGTTCGAGCTTTGTTTCGGTGGTTTGCACTCTTTGCTTGAGCTTTGCTTTGTCTCGGATGTGTCGAGCCGTTGCCCTTGCCTAAGGGGTCCGAGATTCGTCTTCTTCAAGTGATCTTGCTCTTTGCCTTTGTTTGGTTTTCGATCGCTTGTTGGAGTTTCTTTTTCTTCGTTTCCTTTCTTTTTCTTTTCTCTCTTGTTACTTTCGTGTGAGTGTTGTCAATGCACTCATCAAGGGGGAGATTGAGGACCATGTGTGGTTCGAGGACCGGTGGATGGTCGCTTCCTTGTGTGATGAGTGATTGACAACGTTGTGTGGACTGATTCTTGACTAAGTATTGTAGGTGCAAGTTGCGGCTTGACTGGTGTTGGTGCAGGTGAAGAACAAGCGCGAAAGGTCATCGCCGGTGAGGCCTCCAGGTGTGGAGAAGACAAGTAGGCTTCGTTCGAGGGACCCGGTGGCCAGCGGGGTCAAGTGCGGGCCGCATGGTGGCATGAACAGCAAGATGAAGTCATGGACGGTTACTTGGTTGAGCCTCAAAACCAAGGTCGAGCCGGGACTACGTGGGAGCCAAGTCATGAGTGGAGATTGGCGGAGGCTACACCGAGTTCGCGGGGTTTCCGTTGGTTCACCGTAAAACCACCGGGTTCCTTGGTTGATCCACAAAGCCAAGACCGAAGAACCGAAGACGGAGCTGCAGCGAGCTCCGGACGGGTCCGACCGGTGGGTCTGACCGGTGTGCGACGACGCAGTCCGGAGACTTCGAAGCGGAGGACACGCGTCGGGATCGCATCGCTTGCGTCGAGGCTACGCAGGGTGCGGTCGCCGGGCATCGGTCCGATAGTAAAGACATGAAGACTTCCAAATCCGCCCTTGAGGGGCTTGTATCCCTAGTTATTAGGAAAGGGCATTTTAGACATTCGATTGCCTCCATATAACCCAAGAGGTGAGAGGAAGGCAGCCAACTCTTGGAACCCTAGCTCATTTGTTTTCCCATTTTCCTTCCTGTTTTCCTTAGGTTTTACATAGGACTAGCAAGAGAGCTTCATGGAGAGATCTTGTTTAGAGGGTTGGATGATCGGGCGGCTTGCTAGACCTTGTATGAACCTTTGTTTCATGTATAGATGATTCGGCGTGGTTCCTCAAGGTTTGGATGTGTTTTCCCCGGTTGTTCTTGGTGGTGATTTTCGGAGCCCTCTCTTGGTGATTTCTTTGGGTTGTTTTTGGGACCTTTCTCTTGGGGATTTGATGGGGGAAATTTGTGGGAACCCTTCGTGGTTCTTTGGGCTGTGATTCCCCTCCCAAATCCGTGAGTAAAGGTGCTCGATTTTGGGGTTTCTTGAGTTCTTGGGTTGGAAGTGCTCTTGGCGGGATTTCTTTGATTCCTCCTTTTTTGGACGAGTTTTGGTGGGATTAAACTTGGCTATGGACTCCTCATGAGGTGTTCCTAATATCTCCAAAGTCTTGTTCAAGTCCGTGGAGCGATTCAGGAGATCGAGGTTTGGTTTTGGGGGAGTTGACCCGCGGGTGCTGTTCATCCCGAGCTGCCCAGGCTACACCGGGCTGACAGGTGCTCTTGACTGGTCTGACCGGTGCAACCCTCGGTGCGATTTTGCTCGGGTGAACGTCTTGGTGTGTTCGCTGTTTTCCCGTGGTACTGTTGTTTCGAGTATGGGTCAGTTTGGTGGTCGGTTGGCCTCTTTGGTGCCTTGGGGGCTTTCAGGCTGCGATCGGTCTGACCTGTGTGGCTCACCGGTCTGACCGGTGTATAGCCACTTAGTGAAAGTTGCCTAGTTTCACCAGCAGAGACCGGTCTGACCGGTGGTGCTCACCGGTCTGACCGGTGTGGGTCTGAAGACTCGAGGTTTGGTGTTCTGCTGCG
Source organism: Cenchrus americanus (assembly GCA_947561735.1). Classification (NCBI taxonomy): domain Eukaryota; kingdom Viridiplantae; phylum Streptophyta; class Magnoliopsida; order Poales; family Poaceae; genus Cenchrus; species Cenchrus americanus. The sequence continues at coordinate 123,781,907 of OX387244.1, read as the reverse complement.
TTCTCGGGTCGGAAGGGTGTGTGTGTTGGTTTCTAGGTCCAGTGGCTACGTGGGCTTGGCCAACTTGGGTAGTGAGTCGGAGACGTGTGTTGGAAGCTGTGTTCTTCCTGTAGGAGTTTCCATCTCCTTCGAGAAGAATTTTTATCGGCTCCCATTCACTCCCCCCCTCTCTGGTTCGCCGTATCGGTCCTTTAGTAATAGAGTAGTGGTGGGGGCAGAGGCGCCTGACGGTTCCGCGTCAATATAACTCCCTCGCCCAGTTGCCCTCCCCTGCTTTCTGCCCTGCTTCTTCCAAAAGCTTATCATCTTTTTCTTCACTTCTTCATCCTCCTCGCGATTCACCACTACAAATCTTCGGTCATCGAGGGGAGGAGATGGCGTCGAGGAGCCCACCGCAGTCGAAGCGGGGATGAAGGGAGGACGATGACGACGAAAGCCGTCGTCGGAAGAAGTTGGAGAAGGGGAAGGAGTCGGCGGCCAAGGATGCCGACGAGGAACCGCTATTCGATGATAATAAGATCGCCGCCGAGCTGCTCAGGAGCGCCTTCAGAAAGATTGAAGGTGTTGGCGAGGCCTTCGACATCAAGGCGCATCATGATGCGTACAAGGACCCGACCTTGAAGGGTCTCGCCTTCAAGATCCACGGGTTGGCTGAGAAGCTCGAGAACCTCCCCGTGGTCAAGTGGGCTGCCCGCCGCCACTTCTTCTTCGACGACGGCGGCTCCGACGGCATCCACAGCGACGACGGCAGCCAAGGCGGTGACGGCGGGACTCCGACTAATTGATAGACTCCTCTACCAATTAGTAACAATAATGTATGTGTGCTTTTGTGTCTTCATCCGATTCTTGGACATGAACTGCTTAGTTTGTCTGTCGATCATGAACTGCTTAGTTAAATAGCTTGGTTGTTAGATTTTCTATGTCATGAACTCGATCTAATATACGCGAGATTAACTGGAGATCTGTTGTGATGAATTAGATCTGCTGACACTGACGCTGACGTGTGGCCTAGTGTAATTGGCGACGATGGTTAGTGAACTCGGATTGCATGTGTTGGCAGTTGGGTCCGGGCGGGCAGGCAACGGTTATCTTTTTTATATTGGCTGCTGACGCTGACGCATGGGCCTGTCACAATTTTTTTGGGAATGAAACTTGCTTTCCTGAATTATTAGAGCCCATAAAACAGCACCTAAAAATCATAAAAATACGAACAATTCATATTTGGACATTCAGTATTTGAATAAAATATCAATAGTCAAACTTGTGTGCCCAAAATTCATATATTTCGTTTTTACACCCCATGGTAATTATATAATAATTCTAATAACATCAAATTTTCTCTAAAAAATCTACAATTGACTTGGCAACATAATATGGGTACCTAAACTTGTCATCGAAATTTCAAGTCGTTTAGATGAAGGAATAATATACTTGTGTACAAATGTCTTCATCTCTCACATAGTTTCCTAGAATGTTTGCTTGAACATTAAAGTTTTCAACACTTTGCAACATGTTCGAACTCATATACATTTGAAAACTTAACAAAACCTTGTGTTCACCTTAAGCTTACGAAATTTAAAGTTCCATCACTAATGGTTGTGTAAAACAATTATTATGTATGTTGTACTTACAAACAACAAAATAAGGCATATAAACATCACTCAACAAACGGAATGTACACTAAACAATGAAATTAATGAATAGATGGTGATTTTAGAAAAAATTTAGAAAAAATATCAAATTTGGACTAATAATGACGAAGAAATACTTGTTACAACATTTGATTGCAGCTTAAAAGGAGAAATGGAAACTATTCTTCATTGGAATAGATCTGGGCCCCACAGTCATTAGCGACGCGGGGCTGATAACCCGCGTCAGATTTGCTGCTCTCCCAAAATTTTACACAGATAATTCGATCATCATACAAAAGCTAATCTACTATTACATTATTTCCTATTCTCTGTGCGAACTTCACCATTTCGCAGCGCAGCCTATAGTCTTCGCTGCAAAACAGAGAAATTTGAAGCCATCGTTTTTCCACGCCGCAGCCGCCGGTGCCTGCGCACGGCTGATCGCCGCGCAGCTGTGCCGGAGGCGGCAGCGGTTTACCCCAAATGCGCCAAGTTGAGTAGTGGAGCGCACGCGCGGCCTTCTCGCGCAAAGGCAGACACCCCTCATTGCCCAGCCATCTCGACGACGTCGTACTGCCGTCGCCCGCGACCCGCCTCATGTACCCCTTCGCAGTGTCGTCGGCGGTGGCACTGCCATTGTCTCCGTAGAGCAAGATGGCATATAGATAGGCCGCCGCATCGTGCCCACCCTCGGCGGCGCACCAGAGATCATTGTATCCCCTGTGTTCGATGAAGAAGGCTTTGATTCCGGAGAGGAAACAAGCCTCCGGATTCCCGAGGCCGCTAAGCATAGCAAGGAATGCTTTGTAAGCGGTGGGGTTCCACACCCAAGAAATCTCATCTCGTATCCCCTCTATCGACAAACGCCGGCCGACGTCGCCGTGGCCACACACGCGGTGCATGGTCAAGCAAGTACCGCGTATGCTGCGGAGGTCAGCCAAGGGCCGCTCCGAGGTCGCATCTGCGCCGCAATCTCAATGCGAAGGTCTTGAGGGAGGCCCAGCAGCAGCGATGACGGCTGGTGCCGCGTGCTTCTTCCCGGCATACTATCCATCTCGAGCCGGGAATGGTGACGATGAGGAGTAGGCAGTTGCTGTTTTTGGCGGGTAGAGATGATGGGGCAGAGGATCTAACTGTTTTGGAAGAAGAAGATATAGAAGATTTGTTTCCAAACATGGTTTATATATGCAATGGAGATGACGTTTGGCTAATCCGCGGTATCATTTAATTCTCCATTAGAAACGATGTTTGGCTAATCCGCATAGAGACGATGTTTCGTTACCCCGCGTATCTTTTAATTCTACATTGGAATCACTACCTCTGCAGCTCTGCTCTCAGCCATTGACTAGCAACAGTTTCGCCATTGACCGTCTTGGGAACCTCTTCACGTTTCCTGTGCTCTTGATCTTATCCCTTCCTCTCTTTTTTTGGAGATGATGACTACATTGGATGTTTGGATGGAGGTGTTAGTGTTACACCAAAACTAACACTTTGGAGCCAAACACATGTGCTAATTTGGAGGTGTTAAAAACTACCACTAACAGTAACACTAACATCTACCATCCAAACACGGCCATTGGAGACGATATTTGCTTACTCCGCGTATCATTTAATTCTACATTGGAATCATTAAACCTCTGCAACTCTGCTCTCCGAGATTGACTAGCAACAGTTTCCTGGCCATCTTGACCGTCTTGGGAACCTTCCCGGCCGTTCCTGTGATCTTGATCTTATTCCTTCCTTGTTTTTTCTATAAAAAGGCACCGACGCCTTCCGGCCCTCCTCACTTTAAGTTGCTTCCTTCTTCTCTAGATCTAGATCTAGCTATATGGTTTCTTCTTCTGATAGGAGTACAATAAAGTGAGTCACCTGCTTCCTTCTTCTCTAGATCTAGATCTAGCTAGTATATGGTTCCTTCTTCTGATACAATAAAGCGAGGCACTTGCTTCCTTCTTCTCTAGATCTAGATCTATCTATGGCGCAAAGAATAGATCTTGTAGGGCGCAAGCTTTTGCTTTTCTCTCTTCTTCTTCCTCCTCGATCTGTCAGTTGCTAGAAGAATTCTTGTGATAGGGGGTGATTGGGTTGCTCACCCCTCGAACACAGCTGCGAGAAGAATTCTTGTGACATACTCCTTCCTTGTAGCAGTGTCTGGGGTAGGTAGCCCAGAACCTCCTGGCATCAGGATGAACAATTTCATCTTGTGTCCAATGATCATTTTTCTCAGGATGAACAATCCTTCATCCTTTGTCCAATGATCATTGGAAACAAAAGTGCAGGTTTAAAAAGCTTTGTGGTCTTATTGCAAGCCTAGCCATCAACAGAGATGGAGCTTATTTAATGACCACGTGCAACAAGATCGACGACCTGCGAGCAAGATCGATGTGTGTGTGTGATTTTGCATATCTCGTCATGAAGATATGGACGCATTGTAAACTTATTCTGATGTATCAATGATGACTATAATATGTGTGTGTGTGATTTTGCATATCTCGTCATGAAGATATGGCCGTATTGTAACCTTGTTCTGATGTATCAATGATGACTGTAATCTGTGTGTGTGATTTTGCATCTCAAGAGACATGCTTTTGTGATTATCTCTGTGCAGTATAATTTTTTGTATGATTTACCTACTCACTTGCAAAGCTTGTGATTATCTCAACAATTTGGCAAATCAACTTGTTTCTCTCAGGATTCCTGATCTAGATTTGGCAAGTGAAATTATGCCAGATTGTTGGAGATGAACTCTTTTTTTACTTGGCATATCTTTTTAGAAGCTGGCAAAGCACAAGATTTGCCAAGTAAAATTTGGCAAACTCTTGGAGATGCTCTAATCTATGTCTCTTTTGATGTAATCTGTTCGTGATTTTGCATATCTTCTTGCCCATAACAAAAGCAACGCTGGTTCGTTAGTCCTTGTCTCTTGCCCGTAACAAAGGCGACGCCGGTTCGTTAGTCCTCGTCTCTTTCCCGTAGCAATGGCGACACGGGTTCATCAATTCTCGTCTCTTGCCCATTACTGAACTGAAGCAGAATAAAAATAGAGTATATATAGTATCTTTGGAAGAATATATTACAAGCAGGATTCAAATTCCACCACATCCCATATATTTCAAAAGGGATTGAAATTCCACCAATACATTGCATCCTTTATATTACAAAACGGATTCCATTTCCACCAATAGACACATCCTCCGGCATTACAAAAAGAATTCAGCAGAAATCAGGCTTGCCTTTTCTTCCTTGATTTCTGTATATGGATTTTTTCACTATGGTCGCTTCGCAAGTACGGTGTTTTGTTAGTTCCGAATAGTTGAGGCTTGTATGAAGTGTCAAAGGATGGAATTTTGTCAAACTGGTTGTATTCCTCCTCCTCAACAACAACATTTTCAATCCCCACAATTCCTCCTCCGTCTCATTTGTTCACTGACACCACGCTCCCGCTTCACTGCAATTGAGTGCTCTCAGACTTCAATTATTGGGCTCTCAAACTAGTAACGGGCGTCAAATGATCATCGGTAACGGACTTTATAGCACGTTACCAATACAGAATGATCAGTAACGGACTTAAGCAGCCCGTTACTGATAGGCCATTGATCGGTAACGGACTTTACAAGCCTGTTACCGATAGGTTTAACATTTGTAACGGGCTCTTTTAACATCCGTTACAAAAAATTCATGTAACGGGCGTTTATAGGTAACGGGCGCCAAACAACAACCATTACAGATGTGGGTGGATGTAACGGGCGTTAAGGGCCCGTTACAAATGTTGTGTGACCTATTTGAGGTTTTCTCGTAGTGTATTGATTGCAACATGAATGTGATAATCTCTGGAAAATGTATACCAACCGATTTCTTTGTTATTGATGCTTACCATAGTAATCATGATCACATAATCCTAGGTAGGCCCTTTCTTAAGTTAGTTGATGCCGTGTTGGATGCCGGAAAAGGCAAAGTAACAATGAACCTTAATGGAAAGAAGTACACATATAACTTTCTTCGCGTTTCTAAACACCCTTCACCTTTTCCTCCCGAAGACGAAGTAGAGGAGGTAGATAGTCTTTGTTTTGTTAAAACCCTTAGAGACCCGCTGCAAAGGGCGATGGAGAATCAAGTTAATGATCAACAAGATGAAGAACTAGAATCACAATATGGAAGCGTAGAGGAAGAAAAATTTGAGGACACAAGAGAAATTAAACCCGAGGAGCCACAAGTGCCCAAGCTAGACCTTAAATCTTCCCTAAAGGATTAAAGTATGAATTTTTGGGCCCATACAAGACCTATCCAGTCATTGTGAGCGATGAGTTGAGTCAGGAAGAAAATGAGAAGTTGCTGATTTTATTGAAAAAACATAGGAAGGTGATTGGATATTCGATCAATGATCTCAAAGGTCTTAGCCCAGCCTTTTGCACTCAACGTATACCTATGGAAGACCAATGTAAGCCCGTAGTGGACCACCAAAGGAGGCTAACTCATGCCATGCGAGAGGTAGTAAAGAAAGAGGTCATCAAACTACTTGATGCCGGAATCATCTACCTGGTTCCGCATAGCGAATGGGTGAGCCCGGTGCATTGTGTACCAAAGAAAGGAGGTTTAACCATGGTGAAGAATGAGAAGAATGAGTTGATACCACAAAGAACCGTGACTGGGTGGCGCATGTATATCGGTTATCGAAAGCTAAACAAAGCAACGGAGAAAGATCACTTCCCCCTACCGTTCATTGACGAGATGCTCGAGAGATTAGCAAACCACGCTTATTTTTGCTTTCTCGATGGGTACTCGGGATTCATGCAAATTCTCATTCATCTGGCTGATCAACACAAAACAACATTTACATGCCCTTATGGAACGTTTGCATATAGAAGGATGCCTTTTGGTCTATGCAACGCTCTGGCCTCTTTTCAACATTGCATGATGGCCGTATTCTCGGAATTCATCGAAGAAATCGTCGAGGTGTTCATGGATGATTTTTCCGTTTATGGGAAGACGTTCATGGATTGCTTGGCAAACTTGGATAAGGTCCTCACGAGGTGTGCGGAGGTAGGCTTGGTGTTAAATTGGGAAAATTGCCACTTCATAGTTGAGCAACTCCCACCTCCGACGGATGTTAAGTCATTGAGGAGCTTTCTAGGCCACACCGGATTCTATAGAAGATTTATTAAGGACTTATCAAAGATCGCTAAGCCTTTAACGCATCTCCATCAAAAGGATGTGGCTTTTGACTTCGATGAGAAGTGCTTAGCGGCATTCCGGACCTTGAAAAATGCTTTGGTGAGTGCTCCCATTATTCAACCTCCGGATTGGAGCCAACCTTTCGAGATCATGTGTGATGCAAGTGACTACACCGTAGACGCGGTTTTGGGTCAAAGAAAGGAAGGCCGAGTTCGTACCGATTACTACGCTAGTAAAACTCTTAATGAGGCACAATTAAATTATGCCACTACGGAGAAAGAGTTGCTAGCGGTGGTATTCGCCTTTGAAAAATTCAGATCTTACATCGTGAACTCGAAGGTCATTGTTTACACCGATCATGCAGCCATCAAGTATCTCTTGGCTAAGAAGGATGCTAAACCATGATTGATTCGTTGGATCCTTCTTCTCCAAGAGTTCGATGTTGAAATACGTGATAAATGGGGGTGGAGAATGTTGTGGCCGATCATTTGTCTAGGATGAACCGTGGACAAGATGATAAAGAGCCCATAGAAGACAAGATGAGAGATGACCACCTCTATCGAGTGCTTGATAAAGACACTTGGATGATTGACATCATTCGAGCAATTCGGAAGATGCCTCTTGATCATCTAAATAAAAACTCTCAAAGGAGGATAATCTCCGAAAGTCGAAAATACTTTTGGGATGCACCTTACCTCTTCAAACTTGGCAATGATGGAGTCATGAGAAGATGTGTGCCAAGAGAAGAGAGGCTAGCAATTTTGAGAAAGTGCCACTCGGCGGAGTACGGTGGACACTATAGCCATTTTCAGACACAAGAAAAAGTGTGGTCCAGCGGATTCTATTGGCCGGAGATGCATGAAGATACAAAAAGATATGTTGCATCATGCCCCGAATGCCAAAGAACTAGAAACATCTCTCAAAGAAATTCTAGGCCCTTGAGATATAATCTACATATCTATTTGTTTGATGTGTGGGGAATAGACTTCATGGGGCCTTTCAAAAACTCACATGGATATGAGCATATCCTTGTCATGGTTGATTATGTATCCAAGTGGATAGAGGCCATGCCATGTCGTAAAGCTTCCACAGAAGAGTCCATTGCTATGATCAAGAGCATGATTTTTCCTCGTTTCGGTAGACCGAGAATCTTGATAAGCGATGGAGGAACTCACTTCACCGGGAAGAATTTCAAAAAGTGCTTGTCCAAGTCGGGAATTGAACATAGGGTCTCTACAGCCTATCACCCACAAACCAACGGACAAGCGGAAACATCGAATAGGCAATTAAAAAGCATCCTCAACAAAACCATAGAGAAGGGAGTCAAAGATTGGTCAAATAAATTAGACGTTGCTTTGTGGGCATATCGAACGGCGTTCAAGACACCGATAGGTATGACCCCTTATCAATTCATTTATAGAAAGGCTTGCCACCTTCCGGTTGAGTTGGAACATAAAGCCTATTGGGTGATCAAAGAGATGAACCTTGATCTCGATGCCGCGGTGGTGAAGCGAAGAATTCAAATAAGCGAGCTAGAAGAGATGAGGTTGAAAGCATACGAGAATGCAAGCATATACAAAGAGAGAATTAAAAGGTGGTATGACAAAAGGTTGAAGGAGAAAGAGTTTAAAGAAGGAGATAAGGTCCTCTACAATTCGAGGTTTAAAACCTTTGGAAAGGGGAAATTGCAAAGCAAGTGGGACGGACCTTATGTTGTTCATTCGGTGCTCTCCAATGGAGCGGTAACAATTATGGATGTGAAAGGTGATCAATTCATGGTGAATGGTCAATGGCTTAAGGTTTACTACGAACCCGACGTTGTGCCCCTTCACCATATTGATGTCTTCACCATGGAAGAAGAGCTCGAACGTCCAGCCTAGGACGTAAAACAAGGTGTTGATTTTTGTAAATAGTTGTTCTTCTATTTTTCTGGAGTTTCTCGTGAAGATTTACTAGGCCAACTTTTTCTTATGGGCTAAAAATGCGAAAAAAGGCGGTACACGGGAGACGGGACCGGACCGGCCCCCAGAACAGGGTGGGCCGGCCGGCCCAGTCCGACCGGCCCAAGGGGCCCGGCGGCGGTTCGCATGGTTTTTCCCCGGAATGCTCCTTTTCGACTTCCTTCTTTGGTCAGAAAATTTTAAGGGAAGTTTGAATAAGGAAAATGTAGTTTCTAAAGTATTCATTTTCGGACTATTTATTTGGTCGAATTGGGAGCTTGAGAATTCATCCCATCTAGCATTCTTTTGCACCCACACAACAGCCATGGTGTCCCTGAAGAGCGTAGAGTTGAAGCAAGGTGCCAAGGAGCCATCGATGGAAGAGGTGAAGCGATGCGAGCTCAAGCTACCTGTGGAGATCAAGAGGACCGTCTGGATCCGTTGCGGAGGGCGTGTTCTAACCGGAGCGATCGCATCTTGCAACCCCGTCAAAGAGGAGAACGTCCCTACTCCCGTTCGAAGGTCGGCGCGCATTAGAGGCATGAAACAGAAGGATTACAAGGAGGTGTTGCCCGAGCCTAAGGACTATGGGGATATCGACTATTCCGATGATCGTTTCCCGAGCTCGTGGGCGGCCGCCGGAAGGAAAGACAATGATTTGTACTATTGGGAAAAGGTGCCCAAGGAGAAGACTTCCGAAGTCCCCAACGGCGGCGGCAACGACGACGGCAGTGACGATGATGATGATGGCGACGACGGCGGAGACCCTGGCGATGACGACCCTTTCGAGATGCATCCGATGTGTTGTGCGGCTGCCGTCACTCCATCTCAGAGCTCTACGCATCGGTCGACGAATATTTCCAAGCCATGGAGGCGATGAGGCAGCGTATGGAGGATTTGGAACGCGTGGTCGAAGACGACTACAAGATCCTTAATCGCAACGTGCGCAAGTTATTCGACATGGTGGGGACATGAAGGACAAGTGGTGCAATTGTTGTGGGAAGCATCACTAGGTTTAGTTTTCCCGCTTAGGATTTTTGTAAGATACGATGAGGACGTCGTATGATTTTAGTGTGGGGGAGAGCTAGCTAGCTAGCCTTTAGCTTCAAGTTTAGATTGGTTCGGTTTAGTCTTCGAGAGAGTTAGTTTTCGAGAGAGTATTAGAGTTTAAGAGTCTTTAGTTTTTGAGTGTGCTTTTAAATTTTTGCAAGTGTCTTAATTTAGTGTTGCGTCAAAGAAAATCAAATAAAAAGAGTCCTTTAAATTTTGTGTCTTGTGTGATGCTTATCTTGATTTACTCGTTTGTTCATCTTTAGTTTTTGATATATGGACATAAGTGTGTGGTTTGAAAAACGTTTACCATGGTGCTTAGTGGAATTGCTACTTCTAAAAGTACCCGCACCATACTTCGATCTAGAGCTTTACATTTTGGTTGTGCTATGTTCGATGCTAAAAGTTGGAGGAATTCAATTCTGAAAATTATCTAAAAACCCTTGTGATAAAGGTTAGCAAATCCTCTTTTTCCAAGTCGAGAGTAAGAAAAATATCATATACAAAGCCAAACATATTTTTCGCTCCACCATAAGTGTGATTAGCACAATGAGTTAGGCTAGGATCCTTCTCTCTTGGATGTTTTAATTTCGAGCAATGATCATATCCTTGTGCTTATCTTTTGTTGCTAGCCTCGTTATGCATTCGGTAACGTGACTTTCACATCGGAAGTCCCATACTGTGACAGAACCGCTCAAAATAATTATGTATTATCACCTAAGCCTGTCCACGTGGCTATTAAGCAATAATAAAGAATTATTATGTCGCTTCTGCCGGGTAAAGCCCGATGAATCACTTACAACAGGATCGAGATATGCGCTAGCCCACACGAAGGTGGGACCAGAGTACAACATTACATTACATAAAAGGTTAACAAGTTCAACATTATTACAAACCAGGTTTTTCATACATAAAAGTAAAGAAGGTTCAGAGTTTAGATAGCGGAAAGTAAACTACACGCATGATACACAGGAGGCCATCCATGCATATCACTCCTCATCATCGTTCTCCCATTCAAGTTCCCAACCATCTGGGATAGAACTAGGCCAGATGGGATTACCTGAAAACAACAACAAAATCAAGGTTGAGTATACTAATACTCAGCAAGACTTACCCGACAAAAAGAAAATACAACTAGACATGCAAGGCTTTTTGGCTGCTGGGTTCGTTTTGCCAAAAGCGACTAAGAGTTGATCCTTATTTCAGATTTTAGCTCCAATTCTAGTATGTTAACCATTCTTGGTGAGCACCTGCACTAAACAAGCATGTTGTGCAAACAATATTAAACATGTAACATTATTAACCCAAAATGTTTCATAAATAAACATGGGAGCCAGTAGTCAAGGCGAGTCAGATAACGGCGAGTGACCAACGATCGATCGATTTATATCCTTGCAAGGTAAACCCAAGATAGACGAAAGAAAGTAGACCCCAAGAAATCGAATAAAAGCAAATGGGGGGTCTACCCCAACCAGGCGGTTCCGAACATCCCACAGTTTGGGATCAGACGCTACAAACTCTGGTACACGGTTATCCGGAGGGTCTAACCCGACCAGTCCAGAACTCACCCACTATACCACGGGTAGCTAGCCCGGAGACGCAACCCAAGCGGGTAGCTAGAAAGATCCCACCCCGGTTCAAAAGGTACTAGGCTTGCCGGTCCCATTCCCGACAAGCACTTGGTACGTTCAATAGCTTAAACCAGCACAATGCTACTCGCTCGAGACAGAACCCATTGCTCTTACCACATGAGCGAGTCATTTTAACCAACTTATGATTCCAACATAAGTAACCTATATCTCGCGAGCAATGGGTCATTACTCGACTTGTACCGTGTCCTTAAAGCATGGCACTAGCGTCCTAACATACTAGTAAAAGAGCGTATGAGTCATAAGAATCATGCATCTAGGTTTCAAAGCAACTCCTAATACTTAAAAGCACAAGTAAACAATAAATACTGAATGTAAATGGTATGAAATTTTAAAACAAAAGGTTAGATGAATCGGTGCTTGCCTTCCTCTGACTCAATACTAACACTAGCCTTGGGCTCTTCTGCATTTTGGTCCAGGTCTTGCTGCACACTCAGATGATTCACCTCCCCGCTAGCTGCTCCCTCCTCCTCCTAGGTGAGCGTGTACGTCTCGTCCGGTAAATCTACATGCATACATGCATATGCATTAGATTAAGGTGAAGGTGGGAGAATTACCACAAAACCAACTCTTGTTGGCCATATTCAACCAAACATTATTATTTTCTCACAGAAATTATTAGGGTGGTGTGATGATGAACAAAACACTACTTTGATGGTGATTGTGTGCACATCTAAGCAAATTAAGTTACTTAACTTTACCAAACACTAAGAGGGTGTGTTTTAAAAGATTAAAACAGAACCAAGACACGATTTCACAATTTAACACTTTAATCTACCTTTCTTTAATTAATTCCATAAAACAAGCCTTTCACCCCTAAATCCATATAAAACCAAAAACACTTCAAATGAGCTTAAGCTTTTGCACATAGTAGCATATGCCTATTTTAAGCTCTCAAACCAAAATATAGCTTCAGATCATTTATAAATTAATTTATATGAAAACGACAAATTTCATCCTAGTAAATCACAATTAATTCATATAAAAAGATTTAATAAACTTTTTTATCTCAACTTTCTTCTACAAGTCATGTATGCCAAATATAAGCTTCTGACCAAAAGCATAAGTGCAGATTCAAATTATTTTTCAACTTTTGAATTTAAACTCCTACACAAGATTAAATCCAAAACATAAATCAAAGGACATCCTAAAATCACATCCATCCTACCAGAGGTACTAATCACCAAGACAAAGCCCTAGGGTGCACTTGTGCTCAAAGAAAAGTTCACTAAAGTGGCTATAAAAAGCATCAAGCTTAATCTAGCATAAAGCTTGCATAAATCATAACTGAACATATACACATCAAAATCATTCCAACTTTGGTCACAAATCTAGAAATGCCATAACGAGCAACATATCCAAAATTCAACTCCATATCATGTGTATATTTTAAACGACACTAAAAATACATCAAACTGAGTTTGAAATTTCAATTCAAAAACTACACAGAAAAACCTATACAAGCTTTCAAGAAAAGGTAGGTTTCTTCACCAAGAACCCAAAAAAATTGGATTTGCATTTTTCTAATTTTTCTATGATTTTTAATTAATTTTCGAAGTTGCAGCAAAACCTAAAGATCTCTTTTACAGGCCAGCCCTTGAAAGAACTTTTCGATATTACACACAGGTCCTTAGTTTACGAAAAACTCCCTGAACCTTTTTCAATCTTTGCAATGTGACCCCCGACGTCCATGGGGACCTCGCCGGTGGTGATTGGCCGCCGGGGTTGGCCGGGAGGCGGGCCTGAGGGGCGTGTGAGCCTACCTAGGGGTAGCTGGAGGTGGTGGAGACGGAGATAGGGCCGGGGGAAGCCTTGCCGGGCGGCGGTGCCAGAGCTATGGCCGGGCTCTCACCGGATTTTGCGGCCCCTATCGTGGCAGTCGTAAGGAGGAGCCGCGGTGGTGGCTCGGCGTCGGGGGAGGCTTCAGGGAGGAGGAGAAGTGGTTGGGCGAAGGATTTTCGGTCAGAGATGGCCGGAACGGTACTGACGGTAGTGAGCATGGGAGTAGCCCATCGGCGCTTGAACCCTCGGCTCAGCATAAAGCGGGGCAGAGGAGGTGGTGGAGGTTCAGGTGTGTCCAAAGGGACATGTAGGAGCTTGAAGGCGGACGCGGTTCGACTTGGAGGAGTGCTAGGGTGCGGCGGCCACGGAGGTGGTCGGCGGCGCCGATTTTCACTGGACAGGCGGCAAGCACGGTGAGGATGACGATATGGACAACGTGGCGCCCTCGACTTGTCCCTCCTTAAACCTGTGCCCTACCGGCCAGGCCGCGCGCGCAACGCGCAACACGACGTTGTCGCCCGCCACGGCTCGGCGCGTGGCCGCGTATGTGTGCGGGGTCTTCTTGCGCGCAGTGTACGGGAGGGAGCGAGGCGGAGGGTCCACGGTCCGTCCACGGGTCCATAACGACGTCTACGATGTGTCTGTACACCGGAGTATCGCGAGGGACCACGTGGACGGTGCGGTCCGGAGTGCGTGTGCGCGCATGGGCGCAGCGACGACGTCGTCCGCCTCATTTTCTATTCCACTTAAGCATTTTCGAAATTGCATAACTCCCGAAAATGTAAACTATGTAGAAAATCTCCAAAAATAAAAGTTGTAGAGAAGCTATATACCTACAACTTTCACAAAGGGCGACCTATGTTTTGATCAACGGATTTGTGTGCAAAACGCATTGAACTTCAGGAAAAACTCGTCCCCCAAATACTGTTCATAGGGACTTCAACTCGATTTTTGGCCAATTTGCACTCAAAATTTGAATGTCCAACATTTACGAAAAATGTGTTCCCGGAGGTAGAGAAGAACTTTTATATTGGCTGATTTTGAACTTCTATAGTGAGATTTGGAGAACACGCAAGAAAATCAAATCAGCCCTTTTGGATCTATAGGGGTTTGACCTAGAATTATGACTTTGACCTAGGTCTTTTGTGCAAAAATGTGCACACTCAAGGAAAACATGCTTAGGGACTAATTAATTTTGATTAACACCACTAATTGAGGTATTTATCTTTAATAAACACTTGGGTTGTTACAGTCTACCCCCCTTAAAGGAATCTCGTCCCGAGATTCGACACAAGATTAGAGGAAAACCTCTTGGGGAGATAACGGGTTTCATGAGGAAACCACAGAGCAAAGATAAACTCTTTTGTATCTAAATCTAAAGGATGATAAAAGGTACATGGGCTGCCTCACACATCATCAATGTCGCTCGTGAGGAAGCGGGCGATGAATGTACACATGAAAAGCTAAAACCATCAAGAATTGGAACACAAAGCAGACATACAGTCCTACTAGAGTCCAACAGACGGAATCAAACATCTCCAGAAAACAATACATAGTTGGTGATGTGGGGGTTTGCTCCCTCTTGTGGCTCTCTTCTCGAGCTTCTTCTTTGTAATGTTGGCACCAACCTTCAGTGGACGAGCTTCAGGAAAAGGCTTGGACTTCACACTGATATCTAGAGGAGCTTGATCTTCTCCACATTGCTGGGGAAGATAGAGGAAAGAGCTTAATCGATGAGGAATGCCATAAGCGGCGAAAGTGGCAAGTGTGTGCTCAAAGAAAACAGCTGGGGAGAAGGGAGGGCGACGGGAGATGATGGTAGCCCAAGTGGATGCAACTCTGAGCAGTGAATGTCGACGGGGAGG